>CM073579.1:57380723-58671891 GCA_037074715.1 Magnolia kwangsiensis | reverse complement strand
AGAGAGACCTTCCAGGACAAGAAAAAGAGTAGAGAGGGGGAGAGAGACCTTCCAGGACATGCAAAGGAGTAGAGAGGGAGGGAGGGTATTAAAATAAACCCGTAGTCAAAATCAAAGATAGCCTTTTTGTCTGCCAACATAATTGAATAGTTCTTTCTTTTTTCTTTTTCCTTCTCTCTTGGTATTATTTTGATTTTTATATCTTTCATTGTTTGTTTTTGAAGGTAAATTTCTTGATAAGAACACAATAGTTCTTTCCTTTTTCTTTTGCCTTCTCCCTTGGCATTGTTTTGATTATTGAAGATGGTGAAGGACAATGAGATCAGTAGAGAATATTGCTCAAAATGACATAGAAGCCAATAATCTAAATATGATGCTAAGCGGATACGATTTGTACATGTTCTTGTTTTGAAATTTATACTAAAAGGATATAGAATGGTATGTAAATGGGTGCCAGGTTGAGTGATTTGAACTTTATTATGAGTTTATGACACAATTATTGTATATGGGTTCGAAATTGATAATATCATGATATATATTACTTTTTCTTGATGCATACTAAATGGAAAATGGACAATCAATGATTTTTTATTTTTTTTTTCTAATTTGTTTATAATATTTCAAAATTTTCCCTTTAAAGATCATACTATTTACAATATGATTTGTGATTGTCATTTGACCCGTGGTACAATTTACAGTGCACTTAAAATTTTGTCAACATTGAATAGGATGCCGTTCGTAAAAGGGTATCTGACATATATCCTTGTGTTTTGGTCCATTTCCCTATAACCTCCTCCCTTATTCCTGTCCCATTAAACTCCCTTCCTCTTCACCATTAGTCGTAGAACACCATGTCTTGACTTCTGGCTACATACCGTTACTATATTTTTAAATGAAAATGTTACACCTAACTTTATTACTAACCACCCTCTTTATTACCCACCACCAAACCTCAATGACCCTTTCCTTGACTTTGTTTTCTTCACTCTCATCTATCATCCCCTAAAACCCTATGCCCCATCTCCTCCCTCATTTTTTCTTTCCCCAAAACCCTATGCTAATTTCACAAATGTGGTAGGTGGGTTTTCATGGATTGCTGGAAAAAAAAAAATGATTTTTGGTATGTGGGTTTTCATGGATTTGGAGAAAAAGTGCAGAGAAAATGAGATTATAGTAGATGGTGATAGTAATTTTCTTGGATTTGAATGATGGGTTTTGCAAGAATTGGAGAAATTAACAAAAAAAAAGAAGAAGAAGAGAGTTTAGAATAGATATGATGGTCTTGTTGGAGTTTTAGAGTGCAGAAAAAAGATTAGTTTTGCTTGATGGATTTTAATGGTAAAAATAATAGACAAAATGCTATATTTGAATGACTAATTGATGAGGACATGGATGGCCTAAGGTTGATGGATCGGGCTGATTTACTTGCTGATGAGTTTTAGTATGGATTTGAGTGTGGAAAGGGGTCGAAATATGGAAATATCTTCTATAATAGGCCAAACCTATTGACTCATCAATGGACCATGCATTATGGTACTCGTGGTTAGTTTTTTTAATAGCGCTGTAGCGTACGTAGCATAGCGAAAACACTATGTAGCATACGCAAGTAGCGTAATTCCCTAGTAGCATAAACTGCAGTGCATGTAGCGTAGCGTGGATAGCGTAAGCTACCTGTAATCTCATTTTTTTCAAGTGTTTTTTCTATGTTAGTTAAACACTTATTTTAAAATGATGATGACTTATACCTATGATACATGACACTACATTAAACTAATTCGGACCATCCAAATTATGGTCCATATTGTAGATAGAGCACTTAGATCAATCCAGACTATCCAAATTATGGTCTTCTATATCATGAATTTGTGATGTTTCAATAAATAAAAAAGAAGTCATACTTAGAATGTCTAAAGGCAAAGAGAGAGGGATTTTGCATGCAAATAAGTGGTTGATGATCCAGATTTGTAGTCAAGAATTCATAGAAACTATGCATTTTTGTAAATTTTATCATATTTTCTATTATTTTAATTAAAAATATTAAGGATTGTGTACCGTACGCTACATGCTATAGAGGGCCAAATGCCACGCTATTTAAAACACTGCTCATGGTACACTTTTGGGTTCACAAAAGCGTCTTTTGGTGGCATTTTTCTTAAGTTACGATTTTAACTTTATTTTTGGACGAATTTTAGTTTATCTTGCTTTTGCCTATGTCTCACTTAAGTAGATAGGGGTAAGTCTTTTTTTTCCCTTTAAAATAAAATTGTAGGGTTGAGATTATAACATCCAACCCATAGTTCTGCTTTGATGTAAGGCCCAAATTAGTTCTAGGCCTTTCTTTTTGTTCTATTTCATATAAAACTTAATAACAAAAATTGTCTAGCAATTTTTTAGGACTATTTCTTATGTTTCCTACAAGCCTTGGCTGGGGTTTGTTACAACTGCATGTGGTTGGCGATTTTTATTCGTTAGCTGCATCATATTTGGTATCAGAGACAACCATTTGCCAAAAAAAAAAAATGCATGATATAGATCTTTGTTACGGAAAATAATAATATGTTTAAAGTAGCTTATTTCATTTATGCTTTTGAGATTTTGTATGCATGGGTTGTGTTGAGCTTCTCCTACATGCTAATTCTTTGTTTCTGTTGTCTCTTTGCAGCTTTGTTTGGTTCCATTGAAGTTGCAGAGTTGGACTGGGGAAACCCTGACCACATAAAAGCTGTTGGTCCACCATTCGATTACATTATTGGCACTGACATTGTGAGTTCTATGGACATAATATTATTTAGTTATCCAAATTAATGTTCACTGTATTTGTTGATGACAATGCCAACGTTAGAGTTCAATCTTTCCAAGTCATGTTTAGGTCCACTAACATTGCTACCATTATCATCCCCATCATCATGGTTGTTGTTACTGCTGTCTTGTCCAGCTATTTTGGATTTTCTTCATGAATCCTGTTTTACAAATCCTATTGGGAACAAGTTTATAGCAGTGGCTCTATTGTGTTTTGTGAAATTGCTAAGGAAACTGATTTCATGAATCTAAGTTTGGTAATGATGCTAAATGAATCAATTTTAAAGTGACTGGAAACATGTACACATTCAGGCTCTGGACTGCAGGATAAACCCAATAGAAATTGAAGTTAGGACCTCCAAGGTGTTACATGGATGTATTGTTTATTGCTTATATTAGATATTGACAGGGATTTGGTGTTGCTGAAATTATTGTGAAGTGTTGATTTTAGGACCTGGAGTGCAAAGACATATATAAAGAGAATTCCGCCTTGGCATAGATGCAGGAAGATGCCTAATTTGAAATTTACAGTGGTTCTTTGTTTCATTTTGTTTTGATTGTTAGATTTTTCTTCACCTTGTATTTTATTAGGATGTATGTCAATAGCTAAACTGATGAGAAAGTTCTCTCTCCAACAAGCAATGTGGCTCCACTGCTTCATGAAGCTTACCCATGAATCTAGATGCAAATGACATGTTTCTTGAGAAATTTCACACTTTGTGATGTGCAAAGTAGAGAAAAAGCTGCTTGCCCCAATGAGTGAGACTTGGTACAAGTGCTTTCCCTTTCTAAGATAAGTGGACATGAGAAGTTACATGTCGCATGCACTTGCCAAAGGGAACTGTTCTCTTGATGATCGACACATGCTAAGTATTCATTTGTCTGAGATGTAGGGATAATGCTTTTCAAGGGATCAACTCTCAAATTATAAGAAAGAAGGTATGGAAGAAGATATTTAAGCAATCTATGCTTCATGAACTCAACAAGTTGGATAAGGGACAGTGCAAGTTACATGCCGCAACTAGACAAATGAAGCGCACTACAAACCTTGTAGCTCTGACTTGTATGAAATACATCTTGGGTGATAACAAGTATTTATAAAATTATTGCTAGCATTTTGGCAACGAGATTGAAGAAGGTTATTGGGGAAGTAGTGTCTGCTTCATAGAGTGTGTTTGTCCTGGACAAATACATTCTGGACAGACCTTTCATGGAAAATGAGACGGTTGATACATACAGGAAAAGTGGCCACTTAGTTTCCTGTCAAAGGCAGATTTGGAGCGTGCATATGAATGTGTCAACTGGGAGTTTGTTCTCATCCTCCTAAAGCACATGGGATCCGGCTGAAGATGGCTAACATGGATAGAGGCTTGTATTTCGTCGGCTTGGTTTTCTATGGTGATAAATGGATCTCTAAGGGGCTTCTGTAAGATTGTGGCTTGAGGCAGGGATATCCGCTCCCTCCTCTCCTATTTGTAATAGTGGGAGAAGCTCTATCTCTGATGATTAGTAGAGCTAGCCGCCTATGATTAATTCAGGGAATGTGCTTGGACAATGGAGAGGTGGCAGTTAAACATGGCCAATGTTCGAAATATCGGTATCATGTAATGTATTGCACCCTTGGGATATAGATACGTATCGGTTATCGCACAGGATATATCGTTTGTATTACGTAATTTATCGCACTTTTCGGGAAATATTGGGAAATTTGTTGAATTTTTCAATGAAACTTAAGGGATTATTAAAAATGACCTTAATACACACTTTCGAATCATAAAATCTAAAAAAAGAAGTGCACATAATAGGTTTCCTTTGTATAGGGTCCTAAGTTATGTATTGTCCGAACTAAAACAACTATATTCAAATATGTTGCATAACATTTATAAATGCATCAAGACATGTATATCCACACCGTCCATCTAATTTTCCACCTTAATTTACGGCACCATACCAAAAATGAAGCAAATCCAATTATCAAGTGGAACATGCCATAAGAAACAGTATTTGATTGAAGGCCCTACCTTTAAAACCTCCTTAGGGCTCACCTTAATGTTTTCGTAGTGTTTATTTGCCATCCAATCTGTTGATAAGTTCACATAAGCCTGGATGAAAGGAAAAAACAAATATTAGATTGATCCAGAACTTTTGTGGCCCATTAATAGTCAGTCACCACTTTTTCCTTTGGTATGGTCCACCCGATAATTGGATGTGCTTCGTTTTTTGGATAATACACTAAAATGATTTGCAAAAACGGATGAACAACATGGATACAAAATACATACGTTAAGGTGGGCCCCGCATTAAGGGCCTCTTGGGTGAGTATTGCGTCTCACTTAATCCGCTTTCCAATTCCTGACGTTGATATCTTTACTTTTCGATAGGTTTTGGCTCAAAAAATGAGGCAAATTGTGTGGACCCCATGCATTGTATCCATGTTGTCCATTCATTTTTTTTGGATCATTTTAAAGCCTGAGGAAAAAATGGGACAGATCTAGAGATCAAGTGAACCACATCAGAGGACATGTAATATGGTGGAACACTGTCTGTGGAGCCACCTTGACGTAATATGGTGTATATACACCATCAATTCATTTTGGCATATCATTTTAGGGAATGGGCCAAAAAATGAGGCAAATCCAAATATGAGGTAGACCGCACCACACAAAAAAGTGGTCATTGAAGGACCACCATTAAAAAAATTTTACGGGCTACAAAAGTTTTGGATCAAGCTAATATTTATGTTTCCCTTCATCTAGGTCTGTTAGACCTTATGAATAGATTGGATGGCAAATAAACATCACGATGGGCTCTAGGAAAGCTTCAACGGTGGATATCATTGCCACCACGACTTCCTGTCATGTGGTCCACTTGAGCCTTATATTTACCTACATTTTGGGCTTATATCCTAAAATGACCTATCAAAATGGATGGACGATGTGGATAAAACACATATTATGGTGGGCCCTACAGAGCCCCTGACAAGACCATCCGTCTCCAAGGCTTTCAATCCGCACTAGACGCGGATTTCCTACAAAAGGCTTTCGCAGGAAGTTTCTACGATGGGATGCTAGGTGGGGCCCACTGTGATGTTTGTGAGAAATCCACCCCGTCCATCCATTTTGTGAGCTCATTTTAGGACATGCGACCAAAAGTGAGGTGGATCCAAAACTCAAGTGGACCATACGAGAGGGAAAACTGGGGAAAGTGTTTCCTACCATTGAAACTTTTCTAGGCTCCACCTTGATGTTTATATGCCATTCAAACTGTTTATGAGGTCATTCCCACTGTGATGAAGTGAAAACATAAAAAACTTATCCTGATACGAAACTTTTGTGACCATAAAAATGTTTCAACGATGGTCACTGAATCCCTACTGTTTCCTCTCATGCGGCCCACCTGAGTTTTGGATCCACCTCATTTTCGATCGCATGCCCTAAAATGACCTTGCAAAACATACGTGGCAGGTTTCTCACAAACCTCACAATGGGCCCCAGCTAGCATCCTAGAGCAAATACTTCATGTGCAAAAGGCTTTCGCATGAATTCCGCATCGAACTGCACGACAAAAAAGGATCGAAAGTCATTTTTGGAAGCAGAGAGGGTTTCAGCCCCTAAAACTTCTATCCTAAATCTCCAAACTTTTTTCACATTATCTTCCGAAATCAATTCCCTACGAACAATGCGCTTTGATTCGAATGGCACACCAAATGCATCTTCCCGATCAGGGCAATCTCTTATACAGGTACAGAAATCCACATTGTTGAAAGTTTTTCTCTTTTTAAAAAAAATTTCTGATTTTTTCGAATATTTACATACAATAAAATTTTTTTGTAGTATCTTCTGATGGGTTTCATATCGCTGGATTGCGGTACCGATAATATCACCGATATATCAGCCGATAGTATCGATATTGCGAACGTTGAACATGGTTATATGCTGATGATACACTACTGTTTGGAAACCATTTAATTGACGAGGCAACCACATTTTTGGATGTTGTGTTATACTTTGAAGTGCTCTTTCGGCTAAAGGTTAATCCAACGAAGTGCAACATTGGAGGTGTTATGGCCATCTCTATTACTAGTTGTTTAGGACATGTTGGGTTCTTGTTTTTGTTATTAAGGGTGTTGTGGTCATTATTGTATTTATGACTTAATAAAACAAAGGAGGGGTGTGAACGGGGTGTGAACCCTCTCTCAACCACAAGCACAAGCACATGGTATTAGAGTGTGATTGATCCGAGCATCGATCACTTCATCTTAAATGCTTCTTCCCTTTTCTTTCTTCTTTTATTGTTTTGAGGTGAAAATCTGAGGTCCTTGGGGGCTGATCTGCTTGAATCTCTCTCAACCATTGTATGGTGGGTTGTGTGATCGTGTCCTATGCATGTGTGTGAGGCCAACTTTCATAAAAATCCATTATTGTGGACAAAAGGTGAGGCGTCATGCGTTTTTGGCCAGAATTATGATCGGATTTGAGGTTGAATGTATGTATTGAAGTTGTGTATAGCAGGGGTTAAAGAATTAAGTGTACAGGTGGAGGTTTTGAAAACAAGAAGTGTAATAGAGTGATCTTGTTCATTGATAATGATATACATCAGTTTCTGAAAAACTTGTTGGGTAAGTTTATGGTTAGACGTTCTTCCATTGCAGCATATATGGATGTCAAAAAATGAAGTGAATACCAGTCTTTTGTCTCTATCTGAGTCGATGAACTTTTATATTACATTAATTAAACTCAATAGGGCAAAGTACATACAATAGGCCATATAGGTAGAGGTATTACATGCAGGTAAAAGGAAATTAAAATATTTGACTTCCTCCAAACCTGAAGAAAGTTCACTAGAATGCAAAGATTGGGTGGCAGAGGATGCTCACATTGGAGTGTTGCTATGACATAGTATGGAGCCTCAGATTAGTGCAAACATTATCTTTTATTGTTATTATTGTTATTTTCTTCAGATCTTGTACATATGTATGCATGTCATGTTCATTTCTCTTCTGTATACATTGCGTGGTTGCTTAGAGTGATTGTCATCTGCAGGACATAGCATTGTCGATTGCACATTCTCCTGCTTGTTGGATAAATACCAGTTCATGTGCATGCAAATATAAATCATACAAGACTTTTTCTCATTTCTTTTCTTGAAATCTGATCCAACAACAATTCAATTGACCAAATAATCTTCAACTTGTTTTGTTCCAGGTTTATGCAGAGCAACTATTGGAGCCACTCTTGAAGACCATAGTCGCCTTATCGGGACCCAGAACTACTGTCTTGGTAAAGAAAAACAAGTGTTAAATCAATTGTTTTATAATAAGCTACAGTTGTGAGTCATGCAGGTGTCCTTGTAAACAATTCATTTTTTTTTTTTCTTTTTTTGGTGGTGGACGAAAAAAAAAAAACAACTCTAGTTGGGCTATGAGATCCGATCCACAACTGTGCATGACCAAATGATTCGCATGTGGAAGAGCAATTTTGAAGTGAAAACTGTGCCAGAAACAAAGGTGCCTGACCCCATGGACAGTCATCATAGTCCTTTGATAATTCATTTCTTCTCTTCGAATGATGCTTGACTGTAACACTCATTTGCAGATGGATAGTACGTACAGGCATCCAAGCATCCAGCTCTTCATTATGGGGTTCAAAGCTCAAGTTGGATGTTGTGTAGAAGACACGGCACAGGGCCAGATCAATGAGCGTCGAGGAGAAGAGCGTGGGAGCGGTGAGGAAGCAGATTCCAATGTTGAGGAAGTTTTTGTTGAAGGGGCAACAGGTAACCATAAACTCAGCAGCGATTGGGAAGCTAGAAGATATGGTTCTATGGCAGCACGGCTTCTTCGAGATGTCAAGACAACATGAAGAAAATGAAGTGGATCATAATTACTTTAGTTTTCATCATTTTGCATTGGTTGTACTACAAAATAATTTGCATTAGTCAGCTTTCGTGGAGGCAGTGGCATCAGTGAGAATGTTGTTGATTGGGTACAACCATTGTTTGAAGTATCCCCGATATTATCTACATCTCCAGCTCAGCAATACTAATAACACTGGTAGCGATACCGATAACACTGACAGTATCAAAAATTTCGAGTATTGGCGATGTTGCTAAGCATCGCAAATGTATCGATATCGTCAATGTATTGCTACTTTATGACCATGTAAATTCTAGGTGTCGCTTGTATTGCCAATGTATCGATCTCATCAAATTTTTTACCATGTAAATTCTAAGTGTCGTATTGACAATATTTCGATAATATTGTCAATGTATCAATATTGCTAAAAATATGTTTATTAAAAAAAAAAATCATTTTGAATTTTATTTTATTTTTAAAAAAATTTATACACACGCACACACACCCCACACACTCACGCTGGTGGAATTTCACCACCTATGGGTACTCGAACCCTTGACCAGGAGTTGAAACTCCTGAGAGTACCACCCGGGCAAGAGTAAGGACCCTGGTTATATGGGCACCTAGTTATAAACAGTGATCAATTTGTTAACCATAATATCAATATAATTGTGATATTATCGTTATTGCAACATGTGCAATATCGAGACCATAATCTTTCGTTTCATTTCTAGTTGTTGACGATTTCTCGACGAAATATCATGTTATCCATATTCTGAAATATTGATGGATGTTTGGATGGAATGTTGGATGGGGATAAATGGAATGGATGGGATGGTTGGACTAATTTATTATTATTATTATTATTATTATTATTATTATTATTTATTTTTTACACACTCACACCCTACACACACCCACACACTCAAACAACAATAGGATTTCACCAAAATGGGTAGTGAGTCTGCCACCCACCCATGAGTAACAACACATGCATTTAGACCTCTTATAAATGAAAACTTATTATATATGTATTCTTTTTGCAATATTTTATTCATAAATAAGTAAATATGTGTATTTTAATATTTTCTTTCACTGAAAATTTCACCGTTTTTCTCTTGTTTCTCCAATATTTTCCTACATTTACGATCATCAACCATATCCATATGGTTTCTGTATTCTAGGTCAGTGAAACTTGTGGTGATGTCAATATTTCAAACACCGGGTACAACCTCTCTTTAATATTTATTTATTTATTTTTAGTTTATTTTGCATTCATCTCTTTTGCCTACTTTGGCATTAGACCGTGGGGAGGTATGATGACCTACCAATAAATTAGGAAAAGAGGGTGCACGCAAAAGAAAACATAGGCCATATGCAGAGTGTTTGGAGTATCAATATCATTACATGTGTTGAAGATGGATATCGTTGATAATGTTGCCGATGCCTTGAAAATATTGCTAATTGAAGAAAAAATTCGGAAAATGGTGAAAATTTTAAGTGAAATTTCATGAGATGTTAAAAGATATATATATATATATATATATATATATATATATATATATATATATATATATATATATATATATATATATATATAATAATAGCCTAAATCATGTGCCGTAAAAAAAAGAAAAACAATATAATTATAATTAAAGCAAGTTTATATCATTTAAATAATATACAAGACAAGTACTAAAACATAAATGACAAGAAATAGGCGAAATCACCTAAAGAATAAATTCTCTTAAAAAAAGATAAAAAAATCTCTTATTTTTGGAGAATATCTTGTAAAAATTTGGATATTTCCCTGGTATCATTGATAATATGGCCAATGCTAGGGGAAATATATTTCCCTGGTACTGTTGATATAAAAATATGGCCGTCTGAAAGGGCCTAGCTATATGCCCTAGAGGGGGGGTGAATAGGGCAATGCCAAATAAAACTTAAAACAGCGAAATAATAAAAGAAATAAAGCACAATGCTGAATTAAAAATCAATCTCAATAAACTAAATTTAAGAGAATGATACTATATCAATTCTAAGGACAACCTTACACCAAAAACCAAAGGTTTAAGGTAGGACAACCTTATTTCTAGAACGTCCTTTGTATCACAAACCAATGAGGAATAAAAAGCAAAGCAACCAAAATAACTCGCAGAAATAAATCCTAAGTTATTACAACATTCTCCACACTTGCTTGAAATAAAATGATTACAACATTCATTTACAAATATAATCCACAAAACTAAATGAATAAAGAAATGAAAGAATAAAGCACATCCACAACACAACGATATATAGTGGTTCGCCTGTGTGTACACCAACTGTTATCCAACAGCCACACAGAATGCTACTCCACTCCTAATATCCTCACACAGGGGATATTAGCATGCACTATCAAAATAGGTTTCACAGGTTCACCTAAAACTTTCACAATTGTGTCTTTTTATCACGGGCTTACACAATCCAAAAACCCACACAATTTGAGTTTTTTGGCTCTCCTCAGATAACCAAAACAATGAGATTTTTCTGGAAAATCTCAAACAAAATCAAAGAATGTAAATTACACAAATGTAAAATACCTGAATCTCCTTTTGAAGTAGCCCGGTAGAACTAATCGGAGTAGAAATTCGATTCAACGTTCAAAGTCCAATACTCACTTTAAGAATGGTTCTAAGTCTAATTGATTTTAAATCAAAAGGGCTAGTTCTATTTGATTTTGAATCCAAGAAGAAGGAATATCAGAAATTTCCCTTTTCTAATAAGATTGGAATATAGATCAAAATCAAATAAAAAACAAGCTAGCAAAAGGAATATTAAATGAGCACAAAGTAGCTTAAAAACAAACACGAACTTATCTCAGAGTATAGCCTAAAGATTGCTTGAATTGAGTTGAATTGAATTAAAAAACTCTGAAGTTCGTGATCTATTTATAGCCTGAAAAATCCCATCTACGACTGGTCTTAGGATCCTAGCACTGGTCGTAGCTTCAAAGATTTTCAAAGATTTCCACGGGATAAGGATTAGCTGTTCCACGACTGGTCCTGGGTAGCCTACGAATGGTCGTAGGACTCCCAGATTAGTTGCTGGAGTTTGAGTCATAGGGCTAAGACCGGTCGAAGGACAAGTCGTACAGCTCACAGGATTGGTCGTAGGACAACTAGAAAAATTCAAAAATCTTCAACAACGTAGGACCGGTCCTGAAAAACTTAAGACTGGTCGTAGCAGAGCTAGGACTGGTCTTAAAGTCCCTAGGACTGGTCTTAGAATAGCCCGAACAAGCATATTAAAGTATACAAATTATGTATCCAGAATGACCTACAGTAAAGCCCATCCTTAGGTCAATCTAAGGTCAAACAAACCTTAAAAGTGAGATGGACATTGCTAGTCTATACACTTAAATGACCCTTAAGAGAAGCTTGAGAATTTACGAATCTTGTTGTATGCCTTCTTGAGCTTGATCCTTTCTTGACTTGATAAAGTCTTCTTCTATACTTGTACTTGTTTGAATCTTGAACATGCATACTTGGAGACTTCTATTCTTGAATTCTTCATCCATGACTTGAAACTTTCTTCATTTAAGTTCTTGTCTTGAAATACGATGCCTTGAAGCAATGAATAGTCTTAAACATGAAACACAAGATATACAAGATATAGATATAGGTTTTGGCACCACAAAATTTGACAACCAAAGGGATATGAAATCATAGCACTTACACCGTCATCCTTAGATCAATTGAGACCTGCAAAACAAGACAAAGATGGAGACCCTGACTGCAACAGGAGACCCTCCGATGCCAAAGTCAGACAGACAAGCTAGGTTTAATAGAACGTAATGGTTTTGGGTGTGTTTTCTCGGTTAGAATGTGTGTACCTTTCACCATTAGCGATCCTTCTATTTATAGGTAAGAGGTGGTGGTGGCGTAGGGAAAGATCTACACATTTAGCAGGAGCGTATTGTAGAGGGATTCAGATCCCAGGTGTATCACAATCATCTTCCGAGATCTTTGGTGAAGATCTCAGGTAGACCCGTGTTGTGGTTTATCTCCCGAAATCCTCGGCCAAGATCTCAGACAAGTAGTTGTCAGTACCAAGTCAGAACTAGTAGAAGCATGTGATAAGAGGTCGAGGAGGAGAATCCGAGGTGACTTATACGGCTGCCTCTGAGAGCAGTTTTCCGACCTGAATTCTCTAGTAAACCATAGTCGGGCTTTGTAATAAGTAGATTATCGATCTGTCGACCTGCCCTTGGAAGTCGCGTTGAAGGGAAAAGATCGAGCTCCTTAGTTAAATATAGACGGATGACCATCCTCTTCATTCTATCGTGCCATGTGAGCTCATGCTTTGGGGTCCTTTTTCCAAGAGATGTTTCAAGCATCAGCTCGAAAATGTATGAATCCGTGGAAGGGTGCAGAGTCTGGCGGAGACGGAGAGATTTCATCTCCTAATGGCTGAACTCGGGGTTGTTCAATGAAGCAATGTTCTTCCTCGGCCATTGAGGAACTCCTCGGTCATGATTAACGTTGATTGACTTGCTCGTGTTTTACATATATGTTTGAGCTGATTTTTCCTTAGTGATTAGTCCATTTTTACCCATAATAGTAAGCCCTCCTTACTTTTGAGCTCAAGTGGCGGGCTCGGAAATTAGGTTTAATTTTGGTAAGGTCGGACATTTTTGCACATGGGGCATATCTGCAATCATGATACAGCATGCTCGAGATAATGCAGGCCACTCGAGGTCACGTGCACTGGCGGCATGCCTGCTCGGCTTCTAGGCTATGAGGTGCTGACGTATGGCATCTTCTAGAGAGTCGGGTTGACCAGCGAGTGGGAGAGCTCCACATGTCCGAGCGTGGGTGTCGAGCAGCCGTTTTGGCTGCCGCAATAAGTGTGAGCATTAAATGTTGTACGGCTGAGTCCCCTATAAAAGGGGATGCCTTAGCATTGTTAGGTCCATTGTTCTATCATCTCTCTACCTCTCTGCTAATCTCGGACTCAGGCGATTTCCAATGATCCTCAAAGGGCTCCTTCTTCCTCTCCGGTGAGCTTCATCTCCCCCATCTTCCCTCCCTTTTTTAATTTTCTTCTGGGCTCCTTGCTTCTTGTAGCCATTCCGATCAAAAAAAAAAAAAAAAGAAGCCAAATCCATCGGCCTGGTGGGGGGAGTCATCCCAGTATCATGAAGGGCCGAAAGACTTTGATCTCTTGGAGAATCTGCCATCTCCTTTGATGCTGATGAGCGACAGGGACTTCCAGGCGTCCTATGGGTTGAGGATGGCTACCTAGTCCTCGGTCGAGCAACCAATGGATGCTGAGGGGTCTGCCCCAGCTAGGGAGGCCAGTCAATCTTCATCGGAGTTAGAAGAAATTGAGCCAATCGGATCGTCGTTGACAAAGTCTAACCTGGTACGGATCAGGTCGGAGAACCACATCCTAGGCTATGTGGTGGTTCGAGCTCCCGTACTTGGTGAAATTCTAAGCGAGCCACAGGACGACAAAGTGGGCATATTCCTAGTCACCCTCTAGTGCAGCTTAAGGCTCCCTCTCCACCGTATAGTCAGGGACGTCCTCTTGCGCCTAGAGTTAGCTCTTTGGAAAATAATCCCAAATGCCTGGAGGGAGCTGGTGGGATCATTTATTCTCTAGGTCGAGCTCGAACAGCCTGAGCTGACTGTGAATGAGTTCCTCCACTTGTGCCAGGTGAAATCCAACCCCTACTATGAGGGTTGGTATTGTTTTTCGGCCTAGCTGAAGATTGGCAAGGCTATAATCATGGACGCGCCGACCTCGAACAAGAACTGAAAAGTAAGTGGTTCTAGGTGCCGAGAGATTGGGAGGCTCCAACAGCTTCCGGGCTATGTCCTCAAGTTCCAACCGTTTTTGCTCAACCAAGTCGGTATGTCCGAACTGACTTTTTCCTTAGTTTATTTTTCCTTTCTTATTTTTTACTATAGCTTTTTTGGCAGCTCTGCCCAAGCATCCTACAGGAGTGAGTGAGTCGAAGCGTGTCTAAATAGCAGAGGCAAGGTTGGTGGACACCCGACTAAGGTTATGGAAGGAGCTGATCACGCCCGAGTTGCTTTTTAAATCATGTCTTGTCTCATTCATATCAAGTATACCCTAGTAGATAGTCGAAAATCATTTCATCATTGTTCGTTTGCTGATAATTCTTTTTATCATGTGGGAATGCCTGAGAAGAGTTACTCTAAGCGTCGTGCTCCTTCTAAGGCTGAGGTGGCATAGAAGAAGTAGAAGTCTTCAAAGAGGAGGAAAATCATTACCCCTTTGTAAGACTCGTAATCTCATGAGACCTTCCGTATACTTCTACTTGAACAACGGCATGTTCCCGGCGGACTAGATCGACAAGTTTTGATCGTGACACTATTTTATTACCTCAACACCCTGAGAGTTGTACCTTAGCAATCACGCGGGTGCTACGATTCCAATACTGCGCGGCATGCCCCATTGCGATCCCTAGTTTAAAAGTCATAGTTTTGGGCATAATCCAAGGTGGGCAATGCAATGCACGCAGGCTCCACTTGCACAAATTCCCATGTTGTCAAATCAATTAATCAATCCATCAATCAAGCCATCAATCAACCCATCCATCACTCATCTCACTTTTTCCTCATTAGTTAAACAAGCCCATGCCTTTCTCATGCAACCCATACCCCTACCTATACTAGCCATTATTCTTTCCTTCTTTTTCTCCCCATTAACCTCTTTCTCTTTTCATAATTTCCTATCTACCGAAAAATCTCTACCACAAAAACTCCCTAACTCCATCTCATTTTTACCATTTTCTAGCAAGAGTAGAGAAAGATTAAGAGAAAAAGAGATAAGAAAGAAAGATTAGGGAGAGATTAAGAGAGAAAGAAAGAAAAGAAAGAAAGATTATGGAGAGACTAAGAGAAAAGAAAGAGAGCTCGTGAGAAGATTAGAAAGGATCAAGAGTAAGAGAAAAGAGAAGAGTGATTAGAGGAGGTTAGGGGTGGAGAGGAGCTTGGTGGACCATCCGATCGTCGATCCGAGCCGATCCAACCGTCAATCCTTCTAAGTGAGTGCATGGGAGGGTCAAAACCCTCCATTTCTTTGTGATTTTTTCTATTTTGGTTTGCCCACAAGGGTGAGACCCACATTGATCATGTATTGAGTATATGGTGGACCTCATAGTGGCGGGGGGCCACCCCTATGGCCAGATCTCTTTCCCTTCATTTCCCTTTCTTTTCTTACTTTCATAGTGTTGTGGGGCCCACAAGTGGGCAACTCTATTGGAAAGCATGCTCTGCATGCTAGCACGGCATGGACCACCTTGTGTGACCCATAGTGATGTGTATTCTCCATCTAACTCATGACTTAGGACACAGATTTTAGATGGTGGAAAGGGGATCAAAATTGATTGATCTAAAGCTCCTTGAGGCCATCTTAAGCTGGCCAACTTGTTAGACGGTTCGGATCTCTCGTATGGACCCGACTACATGCCTGATTTCAAAAAAAAAAAAAATGTATATACAAAAGGTCCAAATGCTGGACATTCTTAGCGTCAAAGACGTTGGAACTGTCCAGCGACTGAACACATAGAGGTTAAAGGGGAAGCGTGGAGCTTCCACTCGTGGGTCCCACCATAACTTATATGTTTGATCTATACCGTCCATCCATTTTTTTTTTTCAACTTATTTTGGCTATTGGTCCCAAAAGTGAAGCAATCTTGTATCTCAAGTGGGCCACACCACAAGCCTAAGGGTTGGGAGAACCCACTCGTAACTGAGGCCATTCACATGGGTTGTGGAGTGGGTTTCCACTCATGGGACCCATATTGATGTATTTCTTATATCCACACCATCCATCAATGTCCTGGCTCATTTTATCCTTGTAGCCTGAGAATCAAGTTGATCCAACCATCAGGTGAACCACACCATAGCCCACGGTGGGGTGGGAGCACCCCCTCACGTCAGCCGTGCAGACGTAGGGTGGGGGTGTCCCGGCCATGGACCACACCTTGATGTATATGTTTATTCCACGGCATCTACCACCTTTTCCATATTATTTTAGGCTATGAGCTGAAAAACGAGACGAATCTGAGTCTCGAGTGGACCATGCCAAGGGAAACAAAGTCCCACTGTTGGAACTTTCTAAGGCCTACTGTTGTGTGTGTATGTGATGGAACTTACCCTACATTGGACTCATTTGGTCCACAGACGGCTGGCCGACATAATGGACAAAATGGATTATCCACTCATGGACCCCACATAGCAGAAAACAAAAACGCATAAAGGAAGAAAGAAAAACAAAAAGAAAAGAAAGTGTCACTGGGGCGCCCAGTGACGTGAGGGCGGAAGCCTCCTTGGGTTGCCACCACTCATGGATCTCATAATGATGCATGTGTGTAATCCACATTGTCCACCATCTCCTCTAGACAATTTTAAACCATGAGCCTAAATTTGAGGCAGATCTGAGTCTCGAGTGGGCTGTACTAAGGGAGATAGTGCCCATGTGATGAAACCTTTTAGGGCCCGCTATGGAGTCCTGATCGTCCAAATTAGCCCAAACCAAAGTCTATTAGACCCCACTCGAGCTGACCAAGATGGTGGATGAATTAGACCATCCACTTGGGGCCACCTTAATAGTATATGCAAAACATAAAACAAATATAATAATAATTTTTTTTTAATGAATGCCATGCACGTGGGCAGTAATTCGTTCCTTGCCAAATTTGGGTCTCACAAGTGGAACCCATATTGATGTATATATTTGATTTGAGCCATCCACCAACTTCTTCAAATCATTTTAGGTCATGGAATAAAATATGAGGCGGATTCGAGATTGGAGTGGACCGCATGGAGGGGAACGGTTTTTGTATGTTAAAACCTTCTTAAGCGCACCATGGGGTCCATGTTCATCCAAACTAGTCCCAGTTAGAGCCTATTGGCCCCTTGTCGAGTTAGTCTATGCGGTGAACGGAGTAGATTATGTAAGTGGGGCCCTCTTTGATGGTGTGACCATAACACACCAACAAAATAATATAACACAGTAGGCCACCAGCGCCTAATGGGCGGATGGACGCCCACCTTGGGGTGTGGGAGTTGGGTCCACACATAGGACCTTATATGATGTATGTATCATATCCACTCTGTTCATCTATCTTGTCAGATTATGTTATGCCATGGGCCCAAAACTCAGGATGATCCAGATCTCATATGGGCCATGAGCATAAGATGACATCTTAGTGACTAACCAATGATGTAAGATCTGTGTCCTAGCTTATACTGTTTCGTAGGCTTCCGCGGCTCTTTCGGTCGAATTTCGACAACCCTCGACTAGTATCCGACGTTTACGCGTGATCTTAAGCTGAGTCTAGCATATCAGAGTTGGCTCAGCTCGAGACTTATACCCTTGCGACCGTGCCATGGCCACGGTTCCAATGTTGCGTATTACGTGTCAAGGCGGTACCCAGGCTAGGAGATGTGGGACCGCGTTTAGTTCAAGAAAAACACCATGCATTTGCTAAACCCAACAGAATATGTCAAATCAATCAATCAATTAATCACATCAATCAAGTACACATCACTCACACCCATCCCCAAGTATAACACCCATCCCTAAAGTCAACTCTTCCATCACTCACCCATCTTTCTTTCTCTCTTACAACCTCTCTCTCTCATATCTCTCTCCTATTCTCCAAGCAACCCAACCATCCAAGGCATGAGAGCTCCATAAGAGAGTTTTGTGTAGTCCACTTCTCACCTCCCCATCTCTCATCTCCACCCTTCATTCTTCAACATCCTTCGTCAAAGTTGAAGCCGAGGAGCTAGGGATTCCATCGGACCAAGAAGATCGAATGGTGGGTGTATTTTATGATTTAATTTGTGTGATCTTAATGATTTGAGGGCCCACATATGGTGGGACCCATCTTGATGTATGCCTTGTATCAAAGAGGGACCCATAGTGGCGGGGTCCCTCCCATCTCCACCGTTCTCTCTCTCTCTCTCTCTCTCTCTCTCTCTCTCTCTCCCCTTTTGTGGCCCACCTTGTGTGTTGAATATCCACACCATCCACGATATTTGGATGGTGCTAGAACTGTTTGGAGGTGTGTGGACCACACTAATATATATGTTTTATCAACGCTGTCCATCTATTTCATCTAGACCGTCCAGAGGTCTGGACGTGGTGTGGTTGTGGAGGCCACCATGCTGTATGGGTTTTGTCTACACCGTCCGTGCAGTGGGACCCACCATGATATGTGTTCCATCTAGCCGTCCATACATCAGGGACGGTGGGTCCCATGCAGCATGTAGTCGCTGCTTTGGCGTGCAGCAAGTATGTGGGTTTGATCATTGAGGTATGCATTATATCCCAACTATCCATACACTTAGTAGCGGGTGGGGCCCACCCACACGTGCTGCATGTGTGGGCAGGTGAGGCCCACCTTAAGGTATGTATTTACTGTTGGCTGTCCATAGTTGCTGCTGCAGTTGAACGTCAACAAGTTTTGTAGCCACCATTGATGTCTGTGATGTACATCCTAGCCGTCCTTCTGTTGTGCTGCCGTGCAGGGACCACCATGATGTATCTGTTCAATCTACTTCGTTCATCATTTGAACGATGGGCCAGCCCACCCTGCGACGTCTGTCCATTTGAATGGGACCCACCGGGAATACGTATTGCATCCAGGCCGTCTAGGGCCTGGACGACGCTGGAGTGTATAGGTATTATATACTATATAATACATAGTATTATATTATATTTTATATAATATAATATATATTATATAGTATATTTGGTGGGCCCCACGTGGGACCCACCTTTAACTCATGTATTTTACATAAGCACCGTCCATCCGGACGGTGCCATTTAGGCACGCTGTTGCGTGTATGGGCCACGTGTGTGGGGCCCACATGAGGTATATGATATATCCCTATCGTCCATCTGTTGGACGTGGACCCCACCATGGCAGCATGTGGGGCCCACCTTTTAATGATGCATTTCATCCGCACCATCCAATCCATGGGACAGTGGGATGTGGATTGGTTGGGTACCGCACACCTGGCCACTTAGAAAGCTGTGGGGCCTTCCTTGATGGCACGTGTGGGCCCCACCATGATGTTTATATTGTATCTCCACGGTGGACACCACCATGATGTATTTCATCCACACCGTCCAGATTGTGCTGGATGGTGCTGGACGTTGCTGTCCAACGTTTGGATAGGTGCTGATTTACATAGATGGTGTTTGGATGGTGCTGATTTACCTGGACAATGTATGGACAGTGCTGATCATCATTAGTGGCTATGTGCCCCATATAATGAAAGTGTATAATGATGCGCACATTGCACCTGCAACTATTGAAATGATTTTAAATGTAATCCAAGTTCCCACTTGTGGCCCATCTGTGAGGCCCACTTGATATATTTATAGCCCATCTACAGGTGGCCTATCCATGAGACCCATCATGATGTATTTTTAGCCCATGGGCGGGGCCCACCCATTTGTATTGTTAAGCCCTTGTAATGAGGCCCACTTGATATATGAGGCCCGTGCGATAAGGCCCATATAATATATTTGAAGCCCAGGTGCAAGGCCCACCCGTTGTGTATTCGAGGCTGAATGTGATATATGTTGGCCCATATGGCGAGGCCGATGTGACGTAAATGAGGCCCATCGTGATTATATGTGAGGCCATGGGCCCAGTATATGTTTGACCCTATGTAGGCCACTCCTTGGGAGCAATGTTGGTTAGATGTCCACATTAATGGGCAATGATGGTTGAATGTCCATATTATAACCTTCCCTTAGGCCTTGTTAGGCCCATTCTCATAATTCTCTTGTGAGTTAACCCAGATAAGTGGGCCCTATTCGCATAGGCGGATAGTTTCGTGTTATTAGATTTGATATAAACACGGCCGATGACTGATCTTTATATTATGGTTGATCGGCTATTCATTTATGGATCCCCCCTTGTTTATATGTTGATTATTGGTGCTGATTATCGATGCTGATTGTCTGTGCCGATTGTCAATGTTGATCATCGGTGCCGATTGTCGTGGCCGATTCTGATTGTTGGGGTTGAGTCCAATTGATGAGGCTGATTCCATTAATCGAGGCTGAGTCTGATTGACGATGTCGATTCCGTTAGTCGAGGCCGATTTTGATTATCGAGGCTGAGTCCGATTGACGAGGCCGATTCCGATTGTCAAGGCCGAGTCCGATTGACGAGGCCGATTCTGTTAGTTGACACTAATTTCGATTGTCGAGGCCGAGTTTGATTGACGAGGCCGATTCGATTAGTCGAGGCCGATTCCGATTGTCGAGGCCGAGTTTGATTGACGAGGCTGATTTCGTTAGTCGAGGCCGATTGTCGAGGCCAAGTCTGATTGGTGAGGCCGATTCCATTAGTCGAGGCTGATTGTCGAGGCCGATTCTGATTGTCAAGACTGATTCTGATTGTCAAGGCTGATTCTAATTGATTGTATAGGTTGATTCTGACTGACGAAACCGATTTTGACTATCGAGGCCGATTCTGTTTGACGAGGCCGATTTTGATTGTCGAGGCCAGTTCCGATTGTCAAGGCTGATTTCAATTATCAAGGCCAATTTTCGAGGCTGATTTTGATTGCTGAGGGCAATTATCGAGACCCATATGATGTATATGCGGCTCGTAGTTGAGACTCATTGTGATGTGTATTCATCCTGTGTTTTAGGCCCATGTGAGAGGCCCATCGTGATGTGTATTAAGCTTTTGAGTAAGGCCCATGGTTTTGTATATTAGGCCCTTGTGCGAGGCCATGAATCCACTATATATTAGGCTCTATGTGGGTCATTCCTTAGGGGCAATGTTGGTTAAATGTCCACATTTTGAGGCTGATTGTTGATGCCGGTTATTAATATCGATTATGAGTATGTGACAATATAATATCATGATACATGCCCATATGCATCATCTGCATGTTTGTTATGAGATGTGGTTGACCATTGCATATGTCATTGGGCAGGTTGTTATGAGACTCCCTAATAGGCGGAGGTTATCTTACATGAGCGCATGGTATGCGTAGGATTGATGCACGACTAGATTGTATGACTTGTGCATCTTGAATTATGTGTTGTGACTACTGTACGCCCTATTGATATCAAGGCCATAGCCTCTACAGGCATATCGTGGATGGTCAGATGAGACACCAAAAATATTTAGTTCTAGTATACGGGCGCCATAGATGTCCCTGATTAATAATCCCTAAACCACTGTGGCTAGGAAACACCCCAATATCGAGACCGAGTGGATATATATGAGCGCATGAGGGCCTAATACTAGGAGGCCGCATCTTGTACTGTGTCGTGGTTGATTGGGAGGGAGTGTGGCCTTAGCCGCCTGAAGGTAGGGGGCATTACTAGGCTGAGTTTGACCAGCTTATGAATGGGTCCGCTATCGACGTGCCAGATGGTGAGGTCTCTTCCACTTGTATAGTCGCGTGTCAGTGGACGGTGATTTGCATATATATACTAGACCTGTAACACCCCGAATTTTGGCTAATCTGGGATTTGACGTCCTTAGGCAGTGGGTCAATTAAAACACCTGAAAAATCATTCAGAACCCAATTCCATGGCCAAAGAAACCACTTAGGATTAATTTCTTTAGAAACTAAGCATAAGATAGCTAACGCAACGTTGGAGTGGCTGGGAAACAGTCCCTGATCACTTTAAATACGTTCTACAAGACCCAAATCGAGTAGAACCAATGACCCTATAATACTCTATAACCTCGGATCAAACTCTAAGCAGGTCTATTCTCTGGACCACATTGAATTTTTGTATTGGATTTAGACCGCGCATCGAAGGTCCGACACCTCCTATCTTAGACCGTTAGAACCGCCCAACTGGACTTGACAATCATCTCGAAAATCAAGTCAAACCGATAATCACAGACTATTTCGTTGAACCCGGACTGAAGAGACCACGAATAGGGACAGATTTGGAATTTCAAATTCAAATCTGGCACACGACTTGACGCGTCAGTATTAAGCGTTCTGACAGTCAGAATTCATCCAGATTACACCCTCGGATCAGGAAAAATTTTTATTTATTATCATGAGACTTTCAGCCCTGATCTATGTGCGGTGACCGCTGAACTGAAACTGGTCCGCCACGGGCGATCTGCGAACCCTGCCAGACTGAAAACTTAATACGTGCTACATCTGGTACGCATGAGCTTAAGTCCGATCGCAATCGACCAGGGGACCACCAGAAAGCATCTTTTGGACCGAAACAGCCCTCTCTCACTCATCCGAATTTGCTAGAAACCCTAGCAAGAGTGAGAGAGAAAGTGAGAGTTTGTGAGAGAAGGTGGGAGAGCTTTTCCTGCTGCTGCTGTACGTGCTTAGGCAACGCACTCCGATCACTTTCCCGGCGATTCCTCCGCGTTTTCAGGTAAGAAAAACCCTAGAAAGTTGCTGATTTGATGTTTCTTCCGTTTCATAGCCTGATAGTTAATAAATCTTGTAAAACAGGTTCTCTTATCGCTGTAGACGAAGCGTATACGCTCCGTTCGAATTTCAACATCCATAAGAGACAAGGTGCGGATATTAGACGCTTTGATTGACTGTTTCCAAAGCTTTCAATGACATTTAATAGTAGATTATCGACGGCATCGCCGTTTGACATGTACAACATGCTCTCCGTTTCCTGTTTCGTAAATTAACGAAGAATATGAGATTTAGGGCATTTTAGTTATTTGTAGGAAGTACGGTCTACATTCATATTTTGCTGACGTGATTGACATGGTTTGTTGTCGCATTAGAATGTTAGGAATGCGTGCATAGTTAGTTTGGCGAAGAGATTCGCCTAAATGCACACTTCGGGTCGACATACTATATGTAGACTTAAGTGTGTAGTGTAAGTCTTTGTATAAATGCTTGTATTAGTATGTATTGAATTAAACGATGTTATGGATTAGTTTGAGATTGGTTTCTCAATAAATATGCTGGTGTAAATGGTTTCCTTCATGTTAGCCATATGCATGATTTCATTATATGAATGAAATGCATGCGCTTGATGATTCATGTAAGTTATATGTTATAACATGTACTTAATGATTTCATTATGGTTTAGTTGAGATTGAATTCTCAATTAATAGGCTAATGGAGAGGATTTCCTATATGTTGGCGATATGCATAATTTCATTATATGTGTGAAAGAAATGTGTAGGATAATTTACTTAAGCTGTACGTTATAACAGGTGTTAACATGCTCACATGGTTGTATTTCATTTCCATTACTCTTACATGAATGCTGACATGATTCCATGATTGTTTGGGACTATACTTAGTCCAGGCAGTCGGTAACCGAGCGAATTCGTGGTTAGTTTATCTTCGCCACGAACGACGCGTCGATGAACGCGAGCCGTATTCTGGAGTTGGCGGCAGTGGTTAGGCCACACGAAGTGTTTTACGCACTTCATGTCGTTCAACTTGAGATGCGATCGTGCTAGTCGAGCCCGTCAAGTAACCCGACTGGCCATTGTATGTTCACCCTGCATGAGTCATAACTGCTTGAACCTAGGGTACTGAACTTACCATTGTAAACCCTGTTAACCATGGTACCTTGATCCATAAAGACTCATGAGCCGGGCATGGTGGTATGGGACACCGTGGTCGAGCTGTCGGCCTACGCTGGGGCCACAAACCTCCCCGTAGTGACCAGTGAGCACCTAGACTCATGAGCAGATTATGGTGGTATGGGACGCTATATTCTAGCTGTCGGCCTACACTGATCAGGCGACGAGCCCTTTGTAGTGACCGCGAGCGTATTCTGAGTCCACGGGAGGCGACGACCCTTCCGTTGCAGTAGAGTACAGTAGGCCTGTATTGATAAGGTGATGGGGGAGCGGTGCAACGAGTGCGAGCAACAGCCCTGGCAGCCCTTGCAGCGACCTACGAAATATACATCGTATGAGATTACTAGGAGTGACGACCCTAGACAGGATCTGTGTTGGGATTGATATAAGGGAAGTACCTTAGTTTCCCAATCCTGCTGTTTGAATGGACTAATAATAACTTGAAAATCATATCACCATAGCATTGCATGTGCCTAGAAGATGTGGAGCACTCTAGGGAGTGTGGCATGCCGCGGTCGTAAGATGTTCCCGCATGAGGGTGATCGTCGGTGAGGGCATACATCACGTCATGTCATAATTGCATTAACAACAGTATTAGGATTGTTTGATTTATTGCTTTACTATTATCGCGTGATTGATTTGAGAACATGTTAATCCTTGCTCTATTATTCCACTGAGTTAGCTACTCACTCCCACGTTACGGGACGGTGTTCCTGGACACCCACCAGACCTTTTGTGATTGCAGATGATGGCGCGGCCTGCGAGGCGGAGCTGGACTTGATGATGATGAGGAGGATCCTTCCTTTATGCGTGTTCTGATTGACGGGATTACAGGGAGGTTGATTAGATACTTTGACACTTGTCATTTTATATTTTTAGCGCACTCATGTATATTCGTTTTGTCTACTTTTGGAGTATACATGTATGTATATAACCTGGTAACATATCCACACTCTGGAGGCATACAACAGTTTATATATGTTATACATACTATCACAGTCTTCCGCTTGTTAATTTAACTGTCTCTGGAGTATGATATGCTGTTCTAGCTTAATCTCACTCATGTTTAATGCGTTATCATAGACAACATTCAATCATACATATCTATGTTGCATAAATAACATTTTGGAACTCGGGAGTTGGGTTTTTGCTCGACCCCCCGATTTTCGGGATGTTACAGATGGTATCAGAGCATGATTTGGATTAAACCGGGCCTGGGTTATGGTCACGCGACGTACGCTGTCGCTTCCTTTGACTTAGGAGGGTGCGAGAAGGGTCTAGAAACATTTTTAGGATCCCAGATTCGCCAATAGGCGAAGTATATTCATTTCGATCGCACGATCGAGTCTGTAACGCATTTCGGGTCGCGTAAAGCAACCCGAATAGCTCCTAGGTCGTAGGAAGTCGGGTTGAGAAGTTCTTGAATGATTTAAAATCCGTAAAAGTGAATCCTTGGGCCGTGGGATGACCACGACCCCTGTATTCAATCGCCAGGGCTTAAAAATCCCGTTTCACCGAAAATTTTTAAAATTCTTCCTCTCACCACTCAAATCTTCATTTATTTCTTATCTAAATCATGTTAGGCATCAAACCTAATATGAAAATAACATAAAATGATACTTTCACAAAATTTTACAGTGAATAGTAAAATTTCATGAAAAATGGCCATAAGGCCATTCTAACTTCACTTTCTTTAGAAAATAAGGATTTAGATAGGTGTACTGGATCCTTCTACCCCAAATTCATATGCTGCATCATATAGTTTGGTATTCGGTATTGCGATGTGGACCCGGAAAGCCCTGAACACATGTTTGGGCTCATACAGACCAGAATACTATGAACTAAGGGGTGGGACATGACTTTTTGGAACCCTGGGACCATGGGGGAGCAGACCCATAGGGTCCCACCGGCCAACGTGAAAGTTGGCCGGCGATGCCATCGCCGGTCGGGCGATGCATCGCCGACCGGTGGGGCCCATTCGGCACGCAAGTTGGGCGCACGCCCTATTTTGGGTAGTGTACCCCTCCCATGTAGGTCCCGTCCATAGAAAACCCCAAATAGGGGTACTTCCTTCACAAACAGTCCCTTCCCTAGCCCCATTTTCATTTTTCAGCAACTATCTCCAAAAATCCGTGATTCCAAACCACCCTACACCCATCCTTGGCCAAAACCGACCATCATCCATCACTTCTTTGGAGTTTGCAGCCCTTCCTCTTGGAGATTTCGTCATTTGGAGCTTCAAAAACCCCCAAATCGAGCTGAATTCGTGAGGTGCTCCATTCCCCTTTTTCGTTTCCATTTCTCTCTGAAAATGCATCCTAGGGGAGCTTGAAGCATCCCTCTACAATGCCTAGATTTCGTTCTATCCATTTGGACAACGATTTCTTTGCATTTCCTCCTCCATCATCCGACTCGGACTAGTAATCTAGATCCAGGTATCGCGGGTTGTAGTTAGTCATTTCCTGTTTTAAGTTGTGTTTTGTAAGCCTGATAAGGCTAGTAGTTTACCTATGTTGCTGTAGAAGCTGACTGACATAGCTCCCATGTACTTTTTATCATGATACTTGTAGGGAGATATCCCTTGTATTATGACAATTTTGGGTTTAATGAAATGCATGATGCTTTTCGACTTGTTCTATGAATGTTTGTGTTGTGGTTTGGGCTTAATGTAGCCAAAATTTGTGGAATGGAGTGCATGCCGTCTCATTTCACTGTAAGGTATCGTCCCTGGATCGGGAGTATTGTAACTCCCGGGATTCAGCCTACAAATTAGTTTTTATCCCACCCCACCTTCCTACCAAGCATGCCACTTCCGATCCCGCCATGGGACTAGGAATGCGGTTCCATTTAATACAACTAAGCGCTACCGGCCACATAGGCCCTAGGCGTTTGGAACCTAGTGTTAGTACTCCTAGATTTGAAGGATCTGACGACATAAGAAATCCAATTCCATTTAAATAATCTTGACCCTAAGCAATAGAAGAATTCCCTGTAGTAGAAATGGTATGGAACCATTTAACGTATAAACTTAGGCTTTGGATTATAACTACTGAGTTACAGACTAGGTTACTAGTTGTCTTAGGCAGTGTAAAGCTTATATATGCTAAGGGATAGTAGGTTAGATTTGGTTGGAATGGGACTCTCTTCCTTCGATAGATCCCCTTATGATTTATAGACTTCTGTTGTTGCCCATAGGAGGGAGCCATTCACTCTTAGGGACCATTTATAAATCCCTTAGAATGAACTTAGAATGTACTAGCACGTCCCTTAAAAATTGCCTTCCCCAAGGGCTTATTGCATTCGGGAACGCGGAATAAAGGAACTACATGTAAGCGATGTATTCGCGGTTTGAATCGACTTCCTAATCCTAGTGGTTACCAATAAATCCAATGCTCTGATCAAGCAGAAGATCGGCATCGACTCGGATTAAGAATTGATACAATAAATCTTCTGTCCTGGCTAGACAGAAAGTCTATGTATCCAGCTCAGACCCACTATACTACTTTTCTTCCGTGTTGGCTCGACCACATACAACCGAACGGGATCGCAGTGTCTTTGGGAAATGGCGAGGACTTAAAGCCAGTAGCGAATTCGACATCTTGCCACCAACTCATACCTACCCCTGAACTTAACCACAATAGAGATTCGGCTCATCTCTCTGATCATAGGTACCAATGCCATAGAACGCATCATTAGCAAGGAAAACCATGTAGAGAAAGGTTGTTTCCATTTTAGGTCAAGGATAGCTCCTAAGTTGCGCCTCGTTCTAATATACGGATCGCTGTTAAGATTCTTCAACCTTAAGTAAAACCAAGTTTTAAGGGGGGTAGAACGTATCGAGTCCAATCCAGTTAGGTTAGTCAACGCTACCGTTTGATCAGAGTGGCGCAGCGGAAGAGTGGTTGGCCTCTTTCCCACAGGCCTAGGATCGAAACATTTGATTTAGGTTATATGTACGATTAGGTTATTAAATAGGATTTGAACCTTCCTTAGAGAAAGTACTCCTTGCCCTTCGCCAATGTCGGGGACGACATTGTGTTTTAAGGGGGGTAGATTGTAACACCCTGGATTTTGGCTAATCTGGGATTTGACGTCCTTAGGCAGTGGGTCAATTAAAACACCTGAAAAATCGTTCAGAACCCAATTCCATGGCCAAAGAAACCACTTAGGATTAATTTCTTTAGAAACTAAGCATAAGATAGCTAACGCAACGTTGGAGTGGCTGGGAAACAGTCCCTGATCACTTTAAATACGTTCTACAAGACCCAAATCGAGTAGAACCAATGACCCTATAATACTCTATAACCTCGGATCAAACTCTAAGCAGGTCTATTCTCTGGACCACATTGAATTTTTGTATTGGATTTAGACCGCGCATCGAAGGTCCGATACCTCCTATCTTAGACCGTTAGAACCGCCCAACTGGACTTGACAATCATCTCGAAAATCAAGTCAAACCGATAATCACAGACTATTTCGTTGAACCCGGACTGAAGAGACCGCGAATAGGGACAGATTTGGAATTTCAAATTCAAATCTGGCACACGACTTGACGCGTCAGTATTAAGCGTTCTGACCGTCAGAATTCATCTAGATTACACCCTCGGATCAGGAAAAATTTCTATTTATTATCATGAGACTTTCAGCCCTGATCTATGTGCGGTGACCGCTGAACTGAAACTGGTCCGCCACGGGCGATCTGCGAACCCTGCCAGACTGAAAACTTAATACGTGCTACATCTGGTACGCATGAGCTTAAGTCCGATCGCAATCGACCAGGGGACCACCAGAAAGCATCTTTTGGACCGAAACAGCCCCGATTTGGATATACCTCAAGTATACTTTGTTCCCAAGCCTGTTTTGGGCACATTTGAGCTTATAAAAGGGGTTGAAACCCTCACTTCTCTCACTCATCCGAATTTGCTAGAAACCCTAGCAAGAGTGAGAGAGAAAGTGAGAGTTTGTGAGAGGTGGGAGAGCTTTTCCTGCTGCTGCTGTACGTGCTTAGGCAACGCACTCCGATCACTTTCCCGGCGATTCCTCCGCGTTTTCAGGTAAGAAAAACCCTAGAAAGTTGCTGATTTGATGTTTCTTCCGTTTCATAGCCTGATAGTTAATAAATCTTGTAAAACAGGTTCTCTTATCGCTGTAGACGAAGCGTATACGCTCCGTTCGAATTTCAACATCCATAAGAGACAAGGTGCGGATATTAGACGCTTTGATTGACTGTTTCCAAAGCTTTCAATGACGTTTAATAGTAGATTATCGACGGCATCGCCGTTTGACATGTACAACATGCTCTCCGTTTCCTGTTTCGTAAATTAACGAAGAATATGAGATTTAGGGCATTTTAGTTATTTGTAGGAAGTACGGTCTACATTCATATTTTGCTGACGTGATTGACATGGTTTGTTGTCGCATTAGAATGTTAGGAATGCGTGCATAGTTAGTTTGGCGAAGAGATTCGCCTAAATGCACACTTCGGGTCGACATACTATATGTAGACTTAAGTGTGTAGTGTAAGTCTTTGTATAAATGCTTGTATTAGTATGTATTGAATTAAACGATGTTATGGATTAGTTTGAGATTGGTTTCTCAATAAATATGCTGGTGTAAATGGTTTCCTTCATGTTAGCCATATGCATGATTTCATTATATGAATGAAATGCATGCGCTTGATGATTCATGTAAGTTATATGTTATAACATGTACTTAATGATTTCATTATGGTTTAGTTGAGATTGAATTCTCAATTAATAGGCTAATGGAGAGGATTTCCTATATGTTGGCGATATGCATAATTTCATTATATGTGTGAAAGACATGTGTAGGATAATTTACTTAAGCTGTACGTTATAACAGGTGTTAACATGCTCACATGGTTGTATTTCATTTCCATTACTCTTACATGAATGCTGACATGATTCCATGATTGTTTGGGACTTACTTAGTCCAGGCAGTCGGTAACCGAGCGAATTCGTGGTTAGTTTATCTTCGCCACGAACGACGCGTCGATGAACGCGAGCCGTATTCTGGAGTTGGCGGCAGTGGTTAGGCCACATGAAGTGTTTTACGCACTTCATGTCGTTCAACTTGAGATGCGATCGTGCTAGTCGAGCCCGTCAAGTAACCCGACTGGCCATTGTATGTTCACCCTGCATGAGTCATAACTGCTTGAACCTAGGGTACTGAACTTACCATTGTAAACCCTGTTAACCATGGTACCTTGATTCATAAAGACTCATGAGCCGGGCATGGTGGTATGGGACACCGTGGTCGAGCTGTCGGCCTACGCTGGGGCCACAAACCTCCCCGTAGTGACCAGTGAGCACCTAGACTCGTGAGCAGATTATGGTGGTATGGGACACTATATTCTAGCTGTCGGCCTACACTGATCAGGCGACGAGCCCTTTGTAGTGACCGTGAGCGTATTCTGAGTCCACGGGAGGCGACGACCCTTCCGTTGCAGTAGAGTACAGTAAGCCTGTATTGATAAGGTGATGGGGGAGCGGTGCAACGAGTGCGAGCAACAGCCCTGGCAGCCCTTGCAGCGACCTACGAAATATACATCGTATGAGATTACTAGGAGTGACGACCCTAGACAGGATCTGTGTTGGGATTGATATAAGGGAAGTACCTTAGTTTCCTAATCCTGCTGTTTGAATGGACTAATAATAACTTGAAAATCATATCACCATAGCATTGCATGTGCCTGGAAGATGTGGAGCACTCTAGGGAGTGTGGCATGCCGCGGTCGTAAGATGTTGCCGCATGAGGGTGATCGTCGGTGAGGGCATACATCACGTCATGTCATAATTGCATTAACAACAGTATTAGGATTGTTTGATTTATTGCTTTACTATTATCGCGTGATTGATTTGAGAACATGTTAATCCTTGCTCTATTATTCCACTGAGTTAGCTACTCACTCCCACGTTACGGGACGGTGTTCCTGGACACCCACCAGACCTTTTGTGATTGCAGATGATGGCGCGGCCTGCGAGGCGGAGCTGGACTTGATGATGATGAGGAGGATCCCTCCTTTATGCGTGTTCTGATTGACGGGATTATAGGGAGGTTGATTAGATACTTTGACACTTGTCATTTTATATTTTTAGCGCACTCATGTATATTCGTTTTGTCTACTTTTGGAGTATACATGTATGTATATAACCTGGTAACATATCCACACTCTGGAGGCATACAACAGTTTATATATGTTATACATACTATCACAGTCTTCTGCTTGTTAATTTAACTGTCTCTGGAGTATGATATGCTGTTCTAGCTTAATCTCACTCATGTTTAATGCGTTATCATAGACAACATTCAATCATACATATCTATGTTGCATAAATAACATTTTGGAACTCGGGAGTTGGGTTTTTGCTCGACCCCCCGATTTTCGGGATGTTACAAGACCCCAGTGATGCTCCTAGAGAGAAACCGTACTGATATGTGGACTTATCGAGTACGAGTTGCATATTCATTTATCTATTCATTCACTATCCACTCAGGTTGGTGGTGTGTAACTAATTGTTGTGTACCTTCGTAATGGCATGAATTTCGATTGGACGGGTGATTAACCTAAGATTAGGAACCTACTACATTGAGTCTGGCTATCCAAATTTAGGTATGGGACTGGTTTGGATAAAAGTCCCTTGTGGTGGACCCCATAGCTTACGATACTACGTACTATCATCCCAACTTCACTCCAGCTTGGTCATTTTATTCGCACTGCATATTGCATTGCATCATCAGTATATAATACTTGGCTTACTGTCCCCATATTGTATAACTGATCTACATTACTTCATCAGTATATGATATTAAATTTATTATATTTTTGCATAGCATAGCCTGGATAAGGTTGATGGTATTTATGGGCCTATCAGCATGTTTTTGCATTACTCTAATATCGTATGATTTCTGATCTTGCTAGTATTTTTGATATTATATGATTTATGGGCTTATCAGTATTTTCGCTTACTCTGATTACTCTGATATTGCTTACTTAACAATTACCTTGTGCACACACTTTCATCACCCACTAAGCTTTCTATAAGCTTTAGTGGACATGTGATAATGATGATGCCTTTGTGATTTGGGTAAACTTGTGGTTATACTTCTTACGAGATAAATGTACGTTGAAAAATCCTCCTTGTAGGATCCTAGGATCGGAATCTGGCGTGTGAACACTGGAAGCCGAAAATGGGGAACTACAAGGTCTGTCGACACTGGATTCGTCGATTGAGATTTCTGAGTCCGATCTCCGGGTTTGGGGCATGACAAATGATCTGTAACCATTAATTTATGTTAGCAATGATCAGATGATGCAGATCATCCTACTAAAGTAATTATAGTAATGCCATTGATAATTTGATTATTTTGGGACATCATTAGTGGGCCATATGCCCAAATGGATTGTTAGCCTAGTGACACACTGTTGTACAGGTGAGTGTCCATCCGGGTCACTCCCAGTGGACCCCACGTTGGTGTATGTATTTTAGCCATGCCATGCCCAATAGGCTACATGTGGAGCCGATTTTAGTCTCAAGTGGGCCATGCCACATGGACATTTACATTTCTAGCGAGGCCCGCCGTTTGGTTCCAACTCTTTGCATATGATGTACGAATTAAGGCTGATCATCTCATGAATGTTTGATAAAATGATCATGTATTTAGCTTGGTAGGACACACTGATAAATGCTTAGTGTGATGGATATCATGCCCAATTATATGCCCGTATGCATAATTTGTATGCCTGTTGTGGATGATGATTGTTCATAGTATATGCTATTCGGCTTGAGACATTTAGGGGACTCTATATAAGACAGGTTAGCCTCGCATGATTCACGTAATATGTCCAGGTTTGATGCATGCCTTGGATAGTGTGATTTATGTATTCTGCACTATGTGTGACATGTACATTTACTCCCTAGAGACACTAGGGAGGTTGTCCCATAGCCTAGTTGTAGCTAGCAGATGATGGACACCAGAAATTACTGAGGTTACAGGGTGTCATAGGCATCCCTAGGTGAAAGTCCCTAAACCCTATGGTACCAGTAGGATGCTCCAACGTCTAAACCGAGTGGATTCATGAGTGCATGATGGCTATATACCGGAAGACCACGTCTTTCACTGTGTCGAGGTTGGTTGGAAGAAGTTTTGACCTTACCTGCCCAGATGTAGAGGGCTATATGCTAGGTTAAGTTTGACTAACTTGGGAAATGGGTTCGCTATCAACGAATTGGGTGGTTTTTGTGTACTACTGATGAGGTAGTGAGGTCTTTTACACTCGCTTGGTCTTACGAGCGATGGGTGGCAACCAGTTCGGAAGTGTCCTAGACCTCGATAATGATCCAATTGAGAATCATTCTGACATGTGGACTAGTACATTGCATTATAAGTTTAGTATATGACATTTGCCCGTGTAGGCATTCACATCGCATAGCCTAGGTATGGTTGATAACATTTATAGACTTGCTAGTTTAGCCTTCCATCATTTTTGCTTACTATGATTTTTGTATGCTTGACACATGTACTATGCACACACATATACACACTCTCTAAGCCTCATAGTAAGCTTATGGACGTTGTTTACATGTAGGTTATGATAGATCATAGCAACATTGATGCAGAAGCATGTGCCGGATCTTTTAGAATTTTGTTATATCATGTATTTCCCTTTTAGCATTGTACTCAAAGATTATATTAGTGGATATGTGGTGATGATGTTTTGTGACTTGGGTACACTTTTGGTTATGCTCCTTTACAAAAAAAAAATCACCCTGAAAATCTTCCTTATAGGATTTCAGGATCGAAACCTAACGCATGGGAGTTAGGAGCCGAAAATAGGGTACTACGGAGGCTATCTACACCGAATTTGGTGACTAGAAATTTTTTGAGTCTGATTCCCTAGTTTAGGGTGTGACACCCTTCGTTCGCGGCAGGTTAGTCGAGCATGGCTATTAACCCCACCATCATTCCTACCATTACCCCTTTGGACTTGCTGGTGGTCTCGAAGGTAGTTGAAGTTAATCCTGAGGTGGCCCTTGTTGTTGAGGCCCAACCTTCCAAGGTTCGGGCGGTTTCTAGTTCTGAGGCTCAACTCCTCTCTGCCCAGGCTCAGGCAAGCAGTTTTGCTGGTGACCAAGGAGGCGAGACCCAGGGAACCCTCAGGTCTACTTCCCCCATGATAGAGGCCTCTTGCCCTAGATAACTCGACACATTCCTGATGCTGAGTTCACCAGGGTGATGGAGATGCCTCTGTCAACCACTATAGACTGGTGCCGACACTTTTTTACAAGATAGGATGTTCCCTTCGTAGTAGTTGTCCTTTTGTATTTAGTTTTTTTCTTCTTTTTTGACTTGGTTCTGTTTTTCAGTTTAAGGAGGCATGTCTTGTGATGAAGATCGTGGAGTTCCCGCTATTTTGTTTGCTCGTTGTGAGATGTTGCATGTCAAGGAGTGCAAGGAAGCGGAGGCATGTCTTGTGAGGAAGACCGTGGAGTTCAAGCAGCTCCAATCAAAGGTTGACGCGCTGAAGACCCAGGAAAAGGAGGCTCGGAAGAAGGAGCCTTAGGCGAAGACTAAGCTGTAGGTGGTGGGCTTGCTAATGAAGGAGGCTTAGGAGAAGGGAGCCAGACAAAAGGCCGAGCTGGCTGAGACGAGGATCAGTCTTGGAACCAAATTGAGGGAAGCAAAGACAACTATTCTGGAGGCTCAGGTGGCATCCATAAAAGAGTTCAAGGCCTCTAAGGAGTGGGAGGAAGAGAGGGATGTGCTTTATGGCCTTGGGTACAATAAGTGCCTTGAGGATGTTAAGGAGTTATATCCCGAGCCCGACTTCACTTCTCTCGAGGATAGCCCTGTCGAAGAGTTAACTTCACGGGAAGCTAAGTAACCGACCTCGGCAGGACTCTAAAATGATTTTTAGCCTCTTTTTGTATTTTTCCCATTTGTAATCATTTTATCATTAATGAAATGGGAATTTCTTGCAATGGTCTGTTGTGTATGAGATTCAAAGTAGATTTAGTAGGTCGGTTTAATATTTGTACTTTACTACATGCTTTCTATAGTTTTATGCCTTAATAATATATTCCAATTCCATAATTTGGAGATGTATAATGGTATCATAATAATGGTATAATTTCATATTTGTTAGCATGCACTATGCAATATCTTTTTAATGGGCGAGACTATCATAGGGTCCAGTTAGTATTCCTAAAGCGCCACACACAGTTTAAGCTCTTAAGTAAGTGGAGTAATCTAGTTTTTTAGGCTCTTGAGTAGTTGGAGTAAGTGGACTTAAGCAAATGGTCTCTATAACTCTTAAGAGTTCGCTGAACCAACGCATCCGGGGAATCCAAAAACCGTGGTCCATGAGAGGGGTCTAGTGAAGCTATTGGGGCAGTGAACTCGATAGGATTTACATGCATGGTTGGCCTCAGAAACTCTCTAGAGTGCGTGGGGCATTCAAGGCTACCTATCAGGGTACTAGATCTAAGGTTGTCAGTCCATTAATGAGAGAGAAGCTCATTTAGAGGTCAACCCTTCCCCATGAGTTTCTACCAAAATGAAACTAGGCACCTAGGGGATCTTACACATGGTTGGGCTATCTATGGATGAACTAAAGAGTGCACACTGCATCTTTCTTTTTCTTCGCCTATATAACCCTTACCCATTCATAAGAGGGTATTTTCTCAGAGGCCTCGGTTTGATTCACCGCCGGGGTCTTTTGCATCTCCTGCCCATTTGAGGCGTCCTGATGTGTGGTGCAGCTATTGCAAGAGGCCTGGCCATACTGATATTTCTTGCTTTTCCAAGATGCGAGACAGTGGTTTCGCGCCGCCTTAGAGGATCGGCTGTTCGATGCCTCAGGCTATTTCAGCACCACCCCTTCTATCAGCACCAAATCATCAATCCTTCAGACCTCTAGCACCCCATTTCAGGCCGCCACAACGGCCCATGGTTCCTCCACCACATCGTCCATAATAGGTTCGGGTTCATGCGCTCACAGCTGAGGCGCCCGAGGCAGATTCAGCACCGGCATCATTCGAGGTTCCTGCGCACATTTTAGGTATGCCTATCTTCCTGTTGGTGGACACTGGGTCCACTATTTCAATCATTTCTTGTGTTGCGGTTAAGCGGCTAGGTTTGGTTACAGCTCCTGCGAAGGGAGTGAGACTCACGACACCTACAGGGACTACGTCAGATATTACTTGGACCTGTGAGTCTTACTCGATAGATTTAGGTAGCAGGACGGTGGTTGTCGACTTAATTGTCGCCCCATTGTGTCATTATGATGTTATTTTTGGGATGAACTTGCTCGCGAAGATGACAGCAGAGATTGATTGCGAGGCTAGAGTTGTGACAGCCTACGGACCTGAGGGCACAGCCTTCTCTTTTTAGTTCAGGTCAGTTAGTCCTGTCGTGTTAGCAGTTACGCTTCCATGTTAGAGAGTTCTGATGTTAGAAGATATGCCAGTAGTTCGTGATTTTTCTGAGGTGTTTGAGAAGATTCCAAGGCTTTCTCCTCGGCGCGAGATTGACTTCACTATTGATCTTGTGCCTGGTGCGACGCCTATTTCCCTATCGACGTATCGTATGCCTCCATGTGAGATAGAGGAGTTGAGGAGTCAGATTGATGGTTTGCTTGAAGTAGGCTTTATTCAACCGAGTGTGTCACCTTGGGGAGCACTTGTCTTGTTTGTGAAGAAGAAAGATGATTTTCTGCGGTTATGTATTGATTATTGCAGGCTGAATCAGGTAACAGTGAAGAATAAGTATCCTTTGCCCAGGATTGATGATCTGTTTGATCAGTTGAAGGGGGCACGTTATTTCTCGAAGATAGATTTACAGTCTGGGTATCATCGGTTGCGCGTCAGGGATGAGGACGTACAGAAGACTGCATTCAGGACCAGTTTTGGTCATTATGAGTTCCTTGTGATGTCCTTTGGACTCACGATGCTCCGATCGTGTTAATGGATCTGATGAACAGAGTGTTTCGGCCATTTCTGCTCAAGTTCATCATTGTCTTTATCGATGACATTTTGATATACTCCCCGAGTCGGGAAGAGCACGAGGAGCACCTGAGAGAGGTATTGAATACTCTCAGGTAGAACCAGTTGTTCACACAGTATAAGAAATGCGACTTCTGGAAGGAAGAAGTTAAGTTCCTGGGACATGTGGTGTCCAAGGAAGGCACTGCGATTGACCTCACTAAGGTAGCTGTGGTTCAGGATTGGAAGCAGCCCAGTTTAGTTACCGAGGTGAGGAGTTTTCTGGGTCTGACAGGTTACTATTGAAGATTCATTTAAGATTTTTCTAAGATTGCCAGACCATTGTCTCAGTTGAGAAGGAAAGACTTGAAGTTTACCTGGAATGAAAAGGCTGAGGCAGCTTTTCAGGAGCTGAAGGACAAGTTGATGTCTGCCCCTGTGCTAGTATTGCCAGAGCAAGGGATTAAGTACACGATATATACTGACGCGTCTCGTGTTGATCTGGGTTTTGTCCTTATGCAGAAGGATAGGGTGATTGCGTATGTCTCGAGACAATTAAGGAAGCACGAGGAGAATTAGCCTACGCACGACCTAGAGTTGACAGCTATCATCTTCGCATTAAAGCTCTGGAGACATTACCTCTATGGAGAGGAGTTCAAGCTCTTTTGCGACCAAAAGAGCCTTAAATATATATTCTCACAACGAGATTTGAATATGAGGCAGCGCCGATGGATGGAGACCTTGAAAGACTTTAAATTTGAGGTTTCCTACCATCTGGGCAAGACAAACCTTGTGGCAGATGCATTGAGCCGCAAGAAGGTTATAGAATTTGTGGCTCCGCTTATGATTGCAGAATGGAATATGGTAAAATTTGTGCGAGACTTTGAGCAAAAGCTCACAGTGGAAGAGCCGTATGAAGTCGTCGCACATATTCGTGTACAACCTCTCATAGATGGTAGTATCATTGAGGCTCAGGTAGGTGATGAGCTTCTGATGAAGATGAACTAGCGGGTTGGTACTGACGGGGACTGATTAGACTATTGGTACGGATGGAGGCTTATGATATCGAGGCCTCCTATGCGTTCCAGACATACCTGACTTGAGACGAGAGATTCTTGAGTAAGCCCATAGCTCGAGGCTTGCGATGCATCCAGGTAGCACGAAGATGTATCAAAATATGAAAAGATCATACTAGTGGGATAATATGAAGGTCAACATTGCTGAGTTCGTATCCTGTTGTCTCACGTGCCAGCAGGTTAAGGCAGAGCATCGCCGACCTCCTGGATTGCTTCAGCCCATGCCCATAGCTGAATGGAAGTGGGACTTTATATCCATGGACTTTATTTCTGGACTGCCGAAGACGAGGAAGGGACATAACTCTATTTGGGTGATCGTTGATAGGTTGATGAAATCAGCTCATTTCCTACCGATCAGAGTCACAAATTTTACAGACGAGTTGGATAGATTGTATACCAGGGAGATTGTATGCCTGCATGGAGTTTCCTTGGAGATTGTGTCAGATAGAGACACCCGATTCACATCTATCTTTTGGACTCGTATCCAGGAAGTGATGGGTGTGAAGTTGAAGTTCAGTACCGCATTCCATCCGCAGACAGACAGGCAGACGGAGCGTGTGAATCAGATTTTGGAGGATAGGGTGCAAGCATGTGTATTGGACTTCAAGGACAGTTGGGATGACTGTCTTCCTTATGTAGAGTTCGCGTATAACAATAGCTTCCAGGCGAGTATTGGTATGGCTCCCTATGAGGCACTGTATGGTCATCCATGTAGAGCGCCGCATTATTGGGCAGAAGTGGGCGAGAAGACTCTGATTGGCCCAGAGTTAGTTCAGGCGACTTCGAAGAAGATCGACATTATCTGGCGTCAACTGCTCTTAGCACAGAGTAGGCAGAAGAGTTACACCGATACGAGACGACGACCGCTTGAGTTTGATGTTGGGGACCATTTGTTCCTGAAGGTTCCCCTATGCAAGGAGTTCTTAGGTTTGGTAAGAAGGGGAAGCTCACGTCGAGATTTATTGGCCCATTCTAGATACTTGATCAAGTGGGGGCAGTAGCGTATCTTCTTGCTTTTCCCACACCACTCGCAGGCGTGCATAATGTTTTCCATGTGTCCATGTTGAAGAAGTATGTTTCCGATCCTTCGCATATTATCAGATGGGAGCAGGTGCAGATGAGAGAGGATGCCACTTATGAACTGCACCCGACGCGTATTTTGGATAGGAAGGAGTAAGTATTGCGTAGCAAGGTTATCCCACTTGTGAAGGTATTGTGGACGCATCATAGCGAACAAGAAGCTACCTGGGAGACGGAAGCAGAGGTCGGGAAGAATTACCCCCATATCCTCGAGGAGTATGAGAAGGTATGAATTTTTGAGGATGAAATTTTTTTCTTAGGGGGGTAGATTGTAACGACTTAGAAAAATCCGTACTTGGACCCGAGTATCATCTTTAGCAGAAATTATTTAGGCCTTAATCCCTTAGAAATTTAATGTGTTTTATCTAGCGCTAAATTAGATTGCATGTAACAATTGCACCAATAACTTTCAATACGATCTGTAAGACCCAAAACCTATAAAATCATTAACGATATATTACTCTGAAATCTATGATCCAACTCTAAACCCAGTTGCTCCCGGGAATGCTGTGTAATTTTGTATTGGATTTAGACCGCATGTCAAAAGTCTGATAGCTATGAACTTAGACCATTACGACCGCTTAGTTGGACTTGACAATCACCTCGAAAATTAAGCCCAAACGATGTCTTGAGACCATTTTATTGAGTCCGGAGTGAAGAGAGTGAGAAAATAAATATTTTTAAAAAATTAATTATGATTTTAAGTAATCTAGATTGTTTCGCTTGCGCGATATTTCTAAGTGTTCTGACCATTAGATTTCGACCCAAATTTACCGTCGGATCAGGAATGGTGGCCCATACATGTCAAAGTGCTTGTGGCCCTGATCGAATTTCGGTAACCGTTGAATTGAAGCTGGTCCACCACGGACGATCTGAAAACACGATCGGACTAAAAACTTAACTTACTAAAGATCCAATACTAGTGAGCTTAAGTCCGACCGCATTTGATAAGAGGACCTCCAGAAGTGCTCCATTGGATCAGAAAGAGCCTGATTTGGTTATAACTTAAGTATACCTTGGCCTTAAGGCTGTTTTCATCGAGTTTAGGCTTATAAAAAGGTCTTAAACCCTTATTCCCAATTCCCATACGAATTTCCTAAACCCTATCTTTCTAAGAGAGAGAAAAGAGAGAGTGAGAGAGAACCTGTTGATTCTCTGTAGGATTCTTCTCAATTCATCTACACATCGAACCTGCATATCTGAATCGTTCTTCCAGCGATTCTGATTCCATTCTTGAGTAAGTTAAGCCAATCCTAACCTGTTTTGAAGCCTAGAATAGTTTAAATGACGTTATAGCTAACCTGTTTCATGCCATAGGTAGCGTATCCACCGTTGACGAAGACATATCGTTTGAATCATATCGAATACGCATTTTCTTGTTTAAGGTGCAGACTATATACGTTTAGGTTATGGTTTTCAAGACTTTCAATGTTAGATAATGATATATTCATGTTATGATTGCCATTACACATGCCAAATGCGCTATCCGTTTCAATTTTCGTATATGCATACCTTATGTTATAAATAACGTATTTCAAGTATATATTAGAATACCTATATGCGTATGGAATATGCTGCTTTGGTTGCCATGATTGATTGTCATTGTCATATGCTTGATATGTATGCGGTAACTCCTTGGCGAAAGGACTTGCCTAAATATGTAATGGAATCGACATATGTGATGTATGTTGAATAGTGTAATCTAAGTGTTTGTATAAATGCCTAAATAAGTCAGTAGCTTGTAAAGTATGATTGATAAGGTTGTTGAGACATGAATCTCAATCACAATATTTGAGTGTATGATTTCCTCCATGAATTATGTAACTTAGATTATTCATGTTAAATGTGTGTATGATTTCCTCCATGCACTGTATTTAAGTTCCAGTTATATGACATGAATGTTCATATGAAGGTAGGATATGAATCATATGCCTGTTATTGAGTTTGTACGTGCTTGGGGCTGTACTATAGTCCAGGTAATCGGTAACCATTCTATAAATAGTGGTTGAGGTCATTTTCGCCACGCAGGATGAGTTCAACGAATCTGAGTCATGCTTAGGATGTTCGACAGTGGTTAGGCCACACGGAGTACTTATGCATTCCATGTCGTTCAACTCAATGTGCGCTTGGCCTAGTTGAACTTATCAACTAACTTGATTGATCGATGTTTGTTCACCATGTTTAGTTGCTATTGTTTGAATCTAAGGCACTGAATTCACTAGTGAAACTCTCGTTAACCATGGTACCATGATCCCCTTAGACTCATGTGCCGGACATGGTAGTTAGGACACCGTGGTCGAGCTGTCGGCGTACGTTGGGACGACGAGCCTCCCTGTAGTGACCATGAGCACCCTATTCTCGTGAGCAGATTATGGTGGTATGAGACACTATATTCTTGCTGTCGGCCTACATTGATTGGTGACGAGCCCTCTGTAGTGACCTCGAGTATATCCTGACACTACGTAAAGGTGACAAGTCATGTTGCAGTATTGAGGATATAACTAGGCCTGTATTGATTTGGTGATGGGGGAGTGGTGTAACGATTCCGTGCAACAGCCCTGATAGCCCTCGCAGCGACCTAGAACCGTAACATCGTATGAGACTTCCTAGGACTGACGACCCTATAATGGATTAATGTTTGAGGATTGATATAAGGGGGGTGTCTTAGCTTCCCAATCCTGCTGTATGAAAAGGACTAATAAGAACTTGGTAATCATACTCATGACATCGCACTGCATGTGCCATTGGTGTTGGTGTGAGAGCACAGTGGTAGTGATTTATGCCGCGATCATTAGATGATGTTGCATGAGGGAGTTTGTGGTGAGGGCATACATCATTACCTCATATCATTCTTGCATTAATAAGAGTATCTAGGACATGTTTGATTGTATTGCTTCATCATTACTACTTGATTGAATTGATAACATGTTAACCTTTGCTGTATAGTACCACTGAGTTGATCACTCACTCCCACGTTCTGGGATGGTGCTTAAACACCAACCAGACTCTGATTTAGTTGCAGGTGATGACGATGCTAGCGAGGCGGAGCCAGACTTTGACGAGGACGAGGAGGTGTTCTCATTCATTCAGTTCTCAGGCAGGTTCATGTGAGCCTTGTCCTGACCAGAGGGATTTCTAGGATATGTATATGACAATTTTGCACAGTTTGATACATGTATTTTGAGACACAGTTGTATATGTTGCCCTGGGCAGAGCATTCATATTTTGGAGATTCTTTTTTATTTATATATGTATTTAAGTTTTCCGCTTGCATTTTCTCAATATCCCTGAATTATGTCTGCTGATCTGGCTTGATTTATTTCATGTTTCATGCATTAACACTGTAACATTCCGAAAATCGGGGGTCGAGCATAAACTCCACTCCCGAGTTCCAGAACATCACTTATGCAACATTTTCAATGATGGATGAATGTCGGCTGTAGTAGTGCATAAAATATGAAGTGGATTAAGCCAAAACAGCATATCATACTCCAGAGACAGTTAAATTAGCAAGTGGAAGAATGTGATAGATATATAAAATATATGAACTGTTGTAAGTCTCCAGAGTGTGAACATGTTACCAGGTTAAACATATACATGTATACTCCAAAAATGATCAAAAAGAATATACATGAGTGCTCCAAAAATATAAAATGACAAGTTTCATAGCGTCTAGTCAACCTCCCTGTAATCCCGTAGATCAGAACACGGAGGAGAAATCCTCCTCATCATCATACAAGTTCGGCTCCGCTTCACAAGCAGCGCCATCATCTGAAACTAAAACAGGGACTGGTTGGTGTGTACAATACCGTCCCATAACGTGGGAGTGAGTGGCCAACTCAGTGAAATCATAGAGCAAAGGTTAACATGTTATCAAATCAATCAAGCAATAATGATAAAGCAAGCAAATCAAACATTCCTAAATACTGTAATTAATGTAAGAATGAAATGACATGATGGATGTCCTCGCCAACATACTCCCTCATGCGATACCATCTTACGTCCGCGACATGCTTTCTTCCCTCAGTGCTCCACACTTCCAGGCACATGTAGTGCAATATGAATATGATTACTGAGTTGTTATTAGTCCTTTTCATACAGCAGGATTAGGAAACTAGGGTACTTCCCTTATATCATTCCCAATAAAGATCCTGTCTAGGGTCGTCACTCCTAGTAGTCTCATACGATGATATGGTTCTAGGTCACTGCAAGGGCTGCCAGGGCTATTGCACGCACTCGTTGCACCGCTCCCCATCACCTTATCAATACAGGCCTAGTTGTACTCTTGTTGCTACGGAAGGGTCGTCGCCTCACGTAGACTCAGAGTACGCTCGAGGTCACTACAAAGGGCTATCAGGGCTGTTGCACGCACTCGTTGCACCGCTCCCCTATCACCTTATCAGTGTAGGCCGACAGCTCGAATATAGTGTCCCATACCACCATAATCAGCTCACGAGTCTAGGTTGTTCACTGGTCACTATGGGGAGGCTCGTGGCCCCAGTGTAGGCCGACAGCTTGACTACGATGTCCCATACCACCATGCCCGGCTCATGAGTCTTATTGGATCAAGGTACCACGGTTATAAGGGTTATCACTAGTAAGTTCAGTACCTTAGGTTCAAGCAGTTATGACCATTACAAGGTGAACGTACAATGGTCAGTTGGGTTACTTGACGAGCTCGACTAGTACGAGCGCACCTTAAGCTGAACGACATGAAGTGTGTAAACACCTCGTGTGGCCTAACCACTGCCGTCAACCAAAGAACGACTCGGGTTCGTCAACGAGTCCTTCGTGGCGAATAGAATCCAACTACGAATTCAAATCTGTTACCAACTGCCTGGACTAGAGTATAGCCCCAAACACCTGTAATTTAAATCAATAATCATATGAGAGAGACAGGATTGAAATACAAGTAATTCCAGCATGTTATAACATACATCATAAGCAGTTAACCATACACGAGTATTTCAAACATAAGGTAATCAATTCAAATACAACAAGCATGGAGGTAATCATGTACATCATCAAATTAGTTGAGAATCCAATCTCAACGCTAATCTACAACACCATTTACTCAATACTTACTAATACAAACATTTATACAAACACTTAGTCTACACACATTAGTCTACATAACATATGTCGGCCAAAATGTGCATTAGGGCGAATCTCTTCGCCAAACAGATCATACACGCATAACTAGCATAGGTACACGATAAATACTCATGGCAATCATATAAGCAAAATACGTACGTATAGAGTATTTCCTACAAATACCTAAAATACACTAAATCTCATATTCTTCGTACGTATTCGAAATGAAAAACAGACAACATGTTCTACATGTCAAACAACATTCTTGTCAACAATCTACCATTAAACGGAATTGAAAGCTTTGAAAACAGGTAATCTAAGCATCTAAAATCTGCACCTTACGTCGTAGAAGCGTAATGAATTGAATAGAGACTCTAAGTCTTTGTCAACGACAATACGACGACCTATAACACAAGGTAAGTCAGCTACTTAGCTATTTGTACCTATAGGAACCTTAAAACAGGTTAAGGTTAGAGTTTTCTTACCTAGAATGAAGTCAGAATCACCGGAGAAGCGATTGTAAAGTGATAGTTGAGCACGTAGATCGGCAGGGAAGAATAGCAGGAGAGTTCTCCCACTTCTCTCACACTTTCTCTCTCTTTTCTCTCTTTTCTCTCCTAGGGTTTCTCTCAAATTCGTATGGACTGAATGAGAGAGGGTTTAAGGCATTTTTATAAGCTAAAAACTCACGAAAATAGACTTATGGCTAAGGTATACTTATGTTATAACCAAATCGGGTCTGTTCCGATCCAACAGAGTACTTCTGGGGGTCCTGTTACTAAATGCGGTCGGACTTAAGCTCTCTAATATTGGATCTAGGTCAAACCAAGTTTTCAGTCCGGTCGGGTTTCCAGATCGACCGTGGCGGACCAGTTTCAGTTTAGCGGTCACCGAAACTCGATCAGGGCCACAAGTGCTATGACATGTAAGGGCCACCTATCCTGATCCGAGGGTGAAATTTGGTCGAATTCTAATGGCCAGAACGCTTAAAAATGTCATGCAAGCGACACGTGCCAGATTTATTAAAAATTGAATTAATTTTTTAAATATTTTTCTTTTCTCACTCTCTTCACTCCGGACTCAGTAAAATGGTCTCAGGATATCGGTTGGGCTTGATTTTTGAAATGATTGTCAAGTCCAACTAGGTGGTCATAATTGTCTAATTTCATCGCTATCGGACTTTCGACGTGCGGTCTAGATCAGATACGAAGTTTCTGAATGCTCCCGAGAGCAACTGGGTTTCGAGATTGATCTTATGTTTCTAGGTAATATAGCATTAGCAGTCCTACTCATTTTGGGCCTTGTAGTTCATATTTAAAGTGGTTCAAGTCAATTCTACTGAGTATTCAGTTTGGTACTTAACTAAATTCTACCCTAATTATGGTAGAATACGGTCCTAAGGCCATTCTATGCCCCATTTTGGAAACTTTTAGGTATCATATTATTTTAATTATTTATATAATGGTTCATCATCAAGTTTAACCTGAATCCACCAAATTTTATAATATTTTGAGTTGTAGAAAAATTCTAAAAATTCCAGAAGCAGCAGCTGTCCAACAAGTGATTATCGAACAGTTGCTCACAATGACCTACTTCAAATTATATCAAATATTTTATTATATTTTTCACATATTTTTATATAAAATTAGACTCATTTATCTTCAATATGATTTTTGAATCACCTAAATCGGAATTATAACGAAGGAGATATAATTTTTTAAACTTGGAAAAAATGTGCAGGAAAAAGTGCAGAAATCGACCTGCCAGACCGCTATACGGACGAGGTTGGCGAGGCCTCGCCAAACCGGCGAGATCCTCGCTGGTCACTGACCTATTTGCAGAGGAATCACCCCAGGGGCGAGGTCCTCACCCCCCGGGGATGCCGGAAACATGTGGGGCCTACCTTGGATCCTCCCGAATTGAGTCGTTTGGGCCCACGAGTCCGTCGAGACGTTTATTGAGTCTCATTTGCAAACTGGAATGAGTTACATAACATACAATATATGATTTTGGGATAGAAGAAGCTAATCCATCCAAATAACTTATCTACATCATGAAATTCTAAATATTAAATAGTCAAAATCCCATTTTACGCATGTATTTATCATTTATAGTAAGTTTTAGTTTAAGTATAGTTCCTCACCTTTTAAACTTTAGGTTTGTGTCTAATATGAAAGTACTTGGAGAAATTTGAAGAATGAGGTGGTGAAAGGTGAGATTTTGAAGGAAATGAGTTGAAAAGCGATTTCTAGATTTTAGGATTGATCTCTAAGAGTGATATGGTTGACCCATTGCCTAAGGACGTCTAATTCCAGGTTGGTAAAAATCCAGGGTGTTACAAACACAGACAACATAAATCCATTATTGTTTATGTTGCATAAGTGATGTTTTGGAACTCGGGAGTTGAGTTATGCTTGACCCCCGAATTTCAGGGCGTTACAGAAGAAGGGATTGAAATTTTTCCATTTCTTCGAATCAAAATCAAATCAAGGAAGTCCAAGGTGATTTAATCTAAAATCCATTTAGAACTTATAACCATTTCATAAGTGAGTGTGAGCATTGAATATCTACGTTGAACTCCTAGTCTGAATTGGTTCAGTCCGGCTGTAACAAAGGAGAGTATCCAAATAAGTATTTTACTGTTTTGTAAATCTCTTCTTTTAGTTTATTTGAGATTGTGCTAGAAAAATCTCTTTCTTTTGGTTTATCTGAGGTGATCTAGAAAACTCAGAGTGTGGGTTTTTGAATTGTGTAAGCCCACTTAAAAGACACAATTGTGAGGTTTTTAGGTGAACCTTGAAAAACGTATTTCATAGTGAACGCTAATATCCACTATGTGAGGATATTAGGAGTGGAGTAGTTGTGTGGCTGTTTTTCTAAACAGTTGGTGTATACACAAGTGAACCACTATAACTTCTGGTCTTGTGGTGATTATTTGATTATTTGATTGTGTGGATGTTGTAATTTTCCTTTATGCATTTGTGGAGAATGTTGTAATCCTTTTTATGCAAGTGTGGGAATGTTGTAATAGCTTAGTTTATTTTTTTGTTATTTTATTCTTTATTCATCTGTATTAGTTTAAGATTTTGATATACAGACCGTTCTAGGAATCAAGTTATCCTACCGTAAACCATTAGTTTTTAGTGTAAGGTTATCCTTAGAACAATATCTGTATCAACCTCTCAATAATACTTGCAAATTTGAGGTTGTTATTCATTTCTGCTTTGTGGGATTGTTTAAGTGCTATCATTATTTATATTTGTTTAAATTCCGCATAAACCCCCCCCCCCCCCCCCAGGACTCTTAGCTCGGCCTTTTTACATACAATACACACATTATGGTGGGCCTCGCAATATAGCCCATGGCCCATAAAATGGGTGCACAACTTGTACATATCACACACATCATATTGGGCCTTACAAAGCTATGGGGCCCACGGTCCTAGAAAGGTGAATGAATAGTGTGTACATCACACATACATCATAGTGGGCCTCATAAGGCAACCCACGACCTGGAAAATCGATGGGCAGCATGATATAAAATATACATCAGGGAGGACCTCACAACTAGCCCCATGGTGGGACGTTCGCTCATCACCATTACCCATGGCACGATCCACTTAAAACTTGAATTATCTTCATAATTGGCGGGGGGAGCACGGCCCTCATTCTATCTAGAAATGGATGGACGTTGTGTGTATATAACACATACCTCATGGTGGGCCTCATACATCATCAAACGAGCCCCACCAGGATTGGCCAGCACGAATATATAACATACATCAAGTGGGCCTGCTGCTGGATGATTAGTCCAGCAGCTCCTTTGACCCATTTTGGGCACCAAACGGAGGGACGGCCTGGATAAAATACATACATAGAGTGGCCCTTATGCAATACGCATGGGCCCCACAAGGAGATGGCCAGCAAGGGCTTAAACACATACCTCAAAATATCCTTACTGGTCGTCCAGCCCACTTAACATTCAGGGTCTACTGGGCATCCACCAGATTGACGGTCTGGATGAAACACTTATCATGGTGGGTCTTATCAGTGGACGGGTCCAGTTGGTGCATGGATCGAGCCCCGGTGGGCCACATAATGGTTGGATGATGTGGATAAACATATACTTCATGGTAGGTCCAATAGATTGCTGGACGGTCAGCCCTGACCCCAGCATTAGGCCTGACTGGGCATCCCATAGATGGACGATCTGGATGAAACACATCCACATGGTGGGTCCCACTCGCACGTGGGCCACTCAGGAGCTGGCCGACCACATTCAACACCCAAACAGGTGGGTTGTTGGGAGATAAAACAGGTACATCAGGGTGGGCCTGAAATCTGGCAGGTTGGATTATCAGTAGGGTGCTGGATCCACTGGATGGTTTGTATAAAACACGAACACATGGTGGGCCCCATCTGAGGATGGTCCACTAGGGTGGGACCCGGTCCAGGTGGGGCACACAATAGGTGGATGGAGTGAATAAGACACATACATCACTGCAGGCCCTGCAGCTGAAAGTTTTGTTCGGCTGGGTCTGTCCAGCTTTTGGGCCCACACCAGAGATGATCTCTCCACCTAGACAATGTGGATACACCACAAATACATCCAGGTGGGGTCCACATTAGTGAGCCACCCCACAGCATACCAAGCTGGGATAGATTTTCCTATCAAACACTCGTGCACACCATCCACTTGCTGCAGGCCCGTCCCAATAGCAAGACAGTCCACTTACTAGACTGTCTGAATGAAGCACACACATCAGGGTGGGGTCCACGCATGTGGCCCACCAACTGGAGACCAAGCTGATATTTATGTCTTTCCCCTGTTTGGGCTTATGTGGCTGACCGGCCATGCAGGCCCAAAACAGGTAGCAAGTTGGGCCGTTGGACTATTCCACTGGATGGACGGTCTAGATATATCATGCACACAATAGATGGGCCATCAAACAGGGAAGAAAGAGAGGGAGAGAGAAATGTGAGGTGTGAGGGAGGAGCTCCACCACTATAAGTTCCTCTCCAAGCGTTATAACACATACATCAAATGGTCCCACCACACGTGGGCCCTCAAAATATAAAAATCCATGTTGGAAATCCCTTCCCACCAACAAATGTAAGGTCTAGATGACCTTCTTATAATAGTCATCAAAATAAACATCATGATGGGGTCATGGAGAATGGCCCCATCATGGGATTCATATATGCTTCATGGTGGGCCATTGGCCACACCTAGGGCCCAAAATGGGATCCCTACCATCAACCGGTAGGCCCCACTTATCCCATGGATTAAAACAATGATCTAAACCTAAGATCACCCACTGATTTTGCTTCTTCTTGGTTCCTTTGAATACTGAGTTGTAACATCCCGAAAATCGAGGGTCGAGCAAAAACTCCACTCCCGAGTTCCAGACATCATTTATGCAACATTTTCAATGATGGATGAATGTTGTTCATATTAGTACAGAAAACATGAGTGGGATTAGACCAAAACAGCATATCATATTCTAGAGACAGTTAAATTAGCAAGCGGAAGAATGTAATAGATATATAAAGTATATGAACTGTTGTGGGTCTCCAGAGTGTGAACATGTTACCAGGTTAAACATATACATGTATACTCCAAAAATGATAAAAAGAATATACATGAGTGTGTAAGAAAAGGCAAAATACCAAGTATATTGGCATCTAATTAGTAACCCTGTAACCCCATCAATCAGAACCTGCATATAGGAGGGATCCTCCTCATCATCGTCAAGTCCGGCTCTGCTTCGCAAGCATCGCCATCATCTGCAATTAAGATAGGAACTGTTTGGTGTGCGCAACACCGTCCTGTAACGTGGGAGTGAGTAATTAACTCAGTGAAATCATAGAGCAAAGATTAGCATGTTATTAAATCAATCACGAGTTAATAGTAGAGCAGTCAACCAAACATTCCTAGATACTGTTGTTAATGCAAGCATGAAATGACATGATGGATGCCCTCATCGACATACTCCCTCATGCGGCACCATCTGCGTCCGCGGCATGCTTTCTTCCCGTAGTGCTCCACATTTTTCATGCACATGCAATGCGATATGGATAATGATTACCGGGTTGTTATTAGTCCTTTTCATACATCAGGATTGGGAAACTAGGGTACCTTTCTTATATCAATCCCAACACAGATCCTTTCTAGGGTCGTCACTCCTAGTAATCTTATACGAAGTTATATTTATAGGTCGCTGCAAGGGCTGTCAGGGCTGTTGTTCGCACTCGTTGCACCTCTCCCCCATCACCTTATCAATACAGGCCTAATTATCCTTAAGACTGCATCAGGACTCGTCGACCCCATACGGTGTCAGGATAAACTCAAGGTCACTACAAAGGGCTCGTCACCTGATCAGTGTAGGCCGACAGTAAGAATATAATGTCCCATACCACCATAATCTGCTCAGAGTAGGGTGCTCACTGGTCACTACGGGGAGGTTTGTGGCCCCAGCGTAGGCCGACAGCTCGACCACGGTGTCCCATATCACCATGCCTGGCTCATGAGTCTTTATGGATCAAGGTACCATGGTTGACAGGGTTTTCAATGGTAAGTTCAGTACCCTAGGTTCAAGCAGTTATGACTCATACATGGTGAACAATCAACGGCCAGTCGGGTTACTTGACGGGCTCGACTAGTACGAGCGCATCGCAAGTCGAACGACATGAAGTGCGTAAAACACTTCGTGTGGCCTAACCATTGCCGCCAACTCAAAACACGACTTGCATTCATCGACGCGTCCTTCATGGCAAATAGAAACCAACCATAAATTCGATCCATTACCGACTACCTGGACTAGGTCATAGCCCCAAACATTTATGCATCAACATCAGTAAGCATATGTAAGTAACAGAAATGAAATACAACACTGTAAGAATGTGGACACATGTTATAACATACAACTTAAGCAAATCATCCCACACATGCATTTCATGTATATAATGAAATCAATACATATGGCCAACATGATGGAAATCATTTACATCAGCATATTACTTGAGAATTCAATCTCAAAACTCATACACAACACCATTTACTCAATACATACTAATACAAACATTTATACAAACACTTAGTCTACACATTTTATTCTACATAGCGTATGTCGACCCAAAGTGCGCATTAGGGCGAATCTCTTCGCCAAACAGACCATGCACGCATTCCTAATATCATAGCACGACAATTAGCCATGGCAATTATTTCAGCAAAATATGCATGTATACAGTATTTCCTACAAATGACTAAAATGCTCTAAATCTCATATTTTCCGTACATTTACGAAACAGAAAATGGACAGCATGTTGTACATGTCAAACAGCGTTGCCGTCGATAATCTACTATTAAACGACATTGAAAGCGTTGAAATCAGCCAATCAAAGCGTCTAAAATTCGCACCTTTTTACCCTAAATGTGTATCGTTCCGAACGGAGCGTATACGCTTCGTCTACGGCGAACAGGCGACCTAATACACAAGATGTATAAGTTACTTCGCTATTGGAATCGACGGAACCTTAAATCAGCAAGTATTGAGGGTTTTTCTTACCTAGAAATGCGTTGGAATCACCGGCAAAGTGATTGGGATGCGTTGCTTTAGCACGTGTAGCGGCTGCAGCAAGTGGCAGGAGAATCTCTCCCACACTCTCTCACAATCTCTCACTTTCTCTCTCTCTCTTTTCCTAGGGTTTCAAGCAAATTCGGATGGGAGGGTTGTGAGAGGGTTTAAAGCCCTTATATAGGGTAAAACCTTCCCAAATTGGGCTTGGGAACAAAGTTCAGTTGAGGTATAACCAAATCTGGACTGTTTCGATCCAAAAGAGCATTTCGGGAGGTCCCCTGGCCGAACGCGGTCGGACTTAAGCTCATGCATACTGGATCTAGCACACATCAAGTTTTCAGACCGGAAGAGTTCGCAGATCGCACGTGGCGGTCTAATTTTGGTTCAGCGGTCATCGCACATAGATCAGGTCTAGAAGTCTCATGATATGAAAGAGAAATTTTTCCTGATCCGAGGGTGTAATTTGGTTGAATTCTGACGGTCAAAACACTTAATAATAACGCGCCAAGTCACGTGCCAGATTTGAATTAAAATTTTCAAATCTAACCCTTTTCTCACTCTCTTCACTCCAAGCTCAATGAAATAGCCTCTGAACGTTGGTTGGCCTTGATTTTCGAAACGATTGTCAAGTCCAGCCAAGCGGTCCTAACGGTCTAAGATGGTAGATATCGGACTTTCGACGCGCGGTCTAGATACAATACAAAGTTTCAAAGGGTTCCCGAGAACAAACCGGTTTAGAGTTTGATCCTGGATTTTAGGGTAACGTAGCATCAACGATTCTACAAGTTTTGGGTCTTGCAGAATGTATTTAAAGCGATCAGGGACAATTTCACAGCTACTCCAGTGTAGCGCTAGCTAACTTATGCTTAATTTCTAAAGGAATTAATCCTAAGTGATTTCTTTGGCTTTGGAATTGGGTTCTGAGAGGTTACCAAGGTGTTATGGTTGACCCATTGCCTAAGGACATTTAATCCCAGGTTGGCAAAAATCTGGGGTGTTACATAAGCTCCTTGGCTTCTTTTTTGATTGAGGATGATGAAAGTTGAAGGGTGGGAGTAAGAGACTTGGGATAGGAAGTGGGCCACACGCTTGGCTAATCTTCTCTCCTTAGAATGCTTGGACGGTCACTCTCTCCTTAGGTTGCTTGGGGAATGGGTAGAGAATGAGCGAGAGGGTGGTTGTAAGGGAGATGGGATAGAGTGATGGGTGTGAGTGACATAAGAGTTGACTTAGGGGGTAGGTTGCTTGTCTTTAGAAGAAAGAAAGCATGGGCTAGTGATGGGATGTGTCCTTGACTAGTGATGTGAAAGATGGGTAGAGATTTTCAGGAATCTCTCAAAATTTACAAAGTATGGCATTTCTTCTAGATATACGTAGGCCCACAGCTCCTAGCCCGAGTATCGCATTGGTGCGCAAGACGTAACGTTGGAACCACAACGATGGTGCAGTCGTTAGGGTACAAGTTCCAAGTCGAGTCGACTTAGATCTATGGGATGTGGTGATCACGCGCAAATGTTGTCTACAGGTCACAGGTCATCGAATTTTAAGGGGAGGATCTTGGGAGTCTAAGGAAGAATACAGACTAGGATATGGACCTTAAACCATTGCTTGAAGAAATGACCATAACCAACAGATATAGCTTGGGTCAACAATACTTGGTTATTCCCAAGCTTAACTTAATACTCCTATTCAATGGGGAATTATAGATTACTTGGACCCTTTCTATAGTTGTCGGGAACGAGCTAACTTGACCCACGCAATGATTGGATTTTAGCCGAATCAAACACCAGAGCATTTCTTCCAAATTGAAGCTTGCCTTCAATGGACTGAGGGGATCTAAAGTCATCCAGCCCTGACTCAATCAAGCAAGCTCATCTGGACAATTTGGCAACAGCCCCAACAGTATCGCGGCAACCCACTCAACTGACTGAGTGGATGCATCATCAAGTAGCACCGCACCACTCTGCCTTTGGATTGGAGGATGGCTACAGTGAGTGCAACACCCTGAAGAGTGTAAGGGGTGAAGTCATGTTGCTGGGACTTAGGGGAGCAGCATCCACACGTCCTTAAGAAAACCCAGGAGCTGGCTGAGTTGACCCAGCAACTCAGCAGCCCACCAGCAAGCCCCTCATTTCCTCTGCTTTCTCTCTTTCTTCTTATTCTCCTTCATTTCTTCTTTTCCTTCTAGAAGAGCTTGGACTTGGTCTAGCAATACCACTGGAAGACCGGGTTCAAGTCGATTCGAGCTATGTCGACTCAGTTCAGCATGAAGCTGAACGACAGCCCCCTCATGTCTTCTCTTCTTTCTTCTTCTTTCTTTCTTCTTTCCTTTTCTTTCTCTATTTTTCTTCTCTCTTTCTCTCCCTCTCTTTTCTTCTTCTTTTTCTTCTCTTTCTTCCTGTCAGCTATGGCCAGCAAGAACAGCTCCCACTCATCCAAATCTCGCCTGACAGCTTGGTGCCACTATGAAACAAAAAGTTGTAGACATTATTTTGGCTTGAACTGTTGTTTCCTTTCGATGGTTGGGCCACGATGGAGTCTTAGTGCTTAGGATGAAGTCAGATGGCTTGCATGGTGGACGAAACAGTGCTAGAACCCATGGTTCACCTAACCATTCTCTGACGAGGAAGAGAACTAGGCGTTAATGGTAGGTCTTACTACAGGGGGGGGGGGGGGGGGGGGGGGGGGGGTTCTTCATTTTGCTTATATTGGGCACTTCGGCTTGGTCCATAGGAGCTTAAGGAAGCTCTGAACCGAAGCTCTAGTTAGGCTTTCTCAATGGGTTAGAAGGAAAGAGAGTCAATCTTGATTTTCTCATGTTGGTGCAAGGAGAAGAAAGGAAGGCATAGTTGCGTGATTTCTCCCTTCTTTTATATTAAAACCTAGCTCTCCAGCATTGTTGGATGGACAATGGACCGCTAGGATTCGACCTAGGTCTTTGATTTCTAAAAACTGCTAATGAAATGATGGTTTTAGCATCGATTTTCTAATGGAAAACCCTGCTTCATGTAAATAGTGAATGGATAGTTTGGATTTATCTAAAATAGAGAGCTGTGATTGGAGGAGGGATCCTCATATGGATCACAACAGCTGGCTAGAGAAAGTGGTGGGGATAGTTTCCATTTTTGGGCCAAATTTTAGCGCGCACACACGTATACATGCATTTATGTTGCGTCCACCATCCTTGATGGATTTAAGAGGCCTACAATTTGAATGGCTTGGATCATCTCAAGGTGGCCCATATTGTTAAAGAATAAAAATCATTATCATTAAGAAAGAAGGAAGATCAGAAATCAAATAAGGAGTGGGGGAAAGAGAAAGGATGAAATCCTTTGTTTGAGGGTTGTGCGGGTCACATAATAAGATAATGTTAGGCAAATCGCACAACATGTTCAAGAAGTTACGCGGGTGATGAGAATAGTTTATCATGAAAAGAAGCAGATAGTATCCTTGCCGGGTCGCACAACAGAATATAACATTGCACAAACCGCCCAACCAAATTCTCTAATTACGCGGGTAGCGCAACTGAATGAATCGTTATACGAACCGCGCAACTATCTTTTCTGTTACGTGGGTGGTGCAATCGAGAGAAAGGAGTATTCAGTGGCACAAAGATCGAGGGTTGGCATGTGTGAGAGGTCGATAAATACCCCACTTTCCCTCTAATTTGGGCAGCAACAGAATTCTGGGAGAAGGCTGAAGGTGAGGAGTGGAAGAAAGGAACAATTGAGCGACCCACAAAACCCACACACCAAGTTGCGCCAACCGCGCAATCTGCGTATCGAGTTGCACTAATCGTGCAATCGATTCAGCAATTTGTGCTAATCGCGCAACTGACGAAATGGTTGCGCGATAGGTCATCATGTAACTAGCTCTAAATGGAGCCAAGGTGCTATTATAATTGTTGAAAGCATTCAAGTTCAGAGCTTCATCATTTCAGGCTCTCTCCTTTGACTAGTTCAAAAGAGAGACTAGTCGATCAAATTGACATTCCTCCTAAGTACTAGGAGATGATCAAAACAGCTGGTGGAAGGTTGCCGGATTTAAGATTTAACATATAAGCTTTGTTAATTATAACTTGTTTATTTCAAATAATCTATCTTAGAATTAAGGGATATTAAAGGGATGTAAATGAACTCAGAATCAATAATACAATGATTGTTCTATGTATCCTCGTTGTTGCATTCGAATAAAATAATTTTTCAAATCAAATGCATTTGTTTCTTGTTCAAAACAAAATGGCGACTCTTCTAGGGACTTATTTTATTTCAATAACAACATCGAGAGTGCTATAGAATTTTCATTATAGTTTGGCGTCTTCCGACACCAAAATGGTGACTCTCAGTGGGAACATCCCCCCTTCATCTCTAAGATATATTATTTACTTTTTAAATACTAATTATAATTACGTTTTGTAACTAAAGGTTTCAGAAACCGACCACAAGTTACAACTAATGGTAACTCCTTCAAGAACAGTGAACTTTTGTTTCACCCCAACAGGGTTTATGATAGAGTACGCACCCTGAATATGGTTAAAGGACAAGCCAATATAACCACAAAGTTATCAGAAGAAGATTCTAAGACAGTTGAGCATCCTGAATTGGCTCTAAAGGAGTTAGAAGATGGGGGACAGCTGACAATAGATAGTTTGTGAAAGATAAATTTAGGAACAGAGGAAGAGCCAAGGATACATTCATCAGTGTTGGTCTTCCTAAACAAGAGGCTGAAGAATATATTTTCCTCCTTAAAGAAAATAAAGATGTCTTCGCTTAGACGCATGCGAAGATGTCAGGCTTAGAACCTTTAGTAGAGTTACACCAATTAAATATATCTAAAGATAAGAGGCCGATTAAACAAGCACAAAGGCGATTTCATCCGGATTTGGTTCCTCTAATAGAAGAAAAAGTTAACAAGTTGATAAAGGTTGGATTTTTCAGGGAGGTCAAACACCCCAGGTGGATATCAAACATCATCCCTGTGAAGAAGAAGAACGGAAAAGTTAGAGTATGCATTGATTTCAGGGATCTAAATGAAGCCTATCTGAAAGATGATTTTCCTCTCTCAATTAGTGAACTATTAATTGATAGTACAACTCAGTACAGTGTCATGTATTTTATGGACGGCTATGCATGGTATAATCCGATTAGAATGACACCTGAGGATGAAGAAGCAACTGCATTCAGAACATCGTTGGGAATTTATTGCTATAAGGTCATGTCGTTTGGTCTCAAAAATGTTGGGGCAACATATCAGCAAGCGATGCAAAATATCTTTTAAGACATGATGCACAAACATATTGAATTTTACGTTGATGACCTGCTAGTTAGATCAGGAGATCATCAGGAACATTGTGAACATTTGGCATTAGTTTTTCGTCAACTCAGAAAGAAACAACTAAAGATGAATCTAGCTAAATGTGCATTTAGGGTGTCCTCAGGTAAATTTCTCAGTTTTGTAGTCCAACACATGGGGATTCAAATTGAGCCAGGGAAAGTCAGGGCCATTTAAGATATGCCACCACCGAAAACACTATAAGAATTGAAAAGTTTACATGGGAAGTTGGCGTATATCTGCCATTTTATATCAAATTTAGTAGGAAGATGTCATCCATTTTCCCATTTGATGAAAAAAGGTAAGGAATTTGTTTGGGATTAAGTATGCCAGAAGGCATTCGACTCAATAAAGGAATTGTTGAAACGACCGCCGGTATTGACAACTCTGATAAAAGGGAAACCATTAATTTTGTGTATATCTACAACTGAGAATTCTTTAGGTGCCTTGTTGGTACAGGTAAATGATTCCAGGAAGGAGACTACTGTCTATTATTTAAGCCGGACTTTGTGGGCACAGAGTGTGATTATTCTCTAATTGAGAAAGAATGTTTAGCATTAATATTTGTAGTTCAGAAATTGAGACATTATTGTCTCTCGCATGACATAACACTGATCTCAAGAGCAGACCCAATAAAATTTTTGATGACAAGGCCCATGTTGTCTAGAAGATTGGCCAAATGAATGTTGTTGCTATCAGAATATACTACTACATATGAGCTGAAAAAAGCAGTTAAAGGACAAGCAGTGGCAGACTTCCTTGCAGCTTACCTTGTAGCCGAATGTGCGACTATCACTGATGACTTTCCGGATGAACAGGTTATGGTGGCTGAGTCACAAAGCCCATGGCAGATGTATTTTGATGGTGCTGCTCGAACATCAAGAGCAGGGGTAGGACTAATATTCATTACTCCTCAAGGTGACTTGCTACCTTACTCCTTCACGTTGGGTACTACGTGTACGAACAATGACGCTGAATGCAGAGCCCTCATCATTGGAATGGAAATGGCTCAAGAAATGGAGATAAAAGCATTGCATATCTTCAGGAATTCTAAATTGATTATAAATCAATCGAGGATTGACTTCGAAGTAAGAAAGCAAGAACTTTTGCCATATTGCCAGAAAGCGCAACAGTTGATAGAGCAGTTTTGTTAGGTAGAAATCAAGCATGTACCGCGGTTTGAAAATGCAAGAGCGGACGCTTTCGCCAGCTTGGTAACAGCTCTATCCTGCCCAAATTGAAGCCCTCTCCTAGTAACTATAGGAGAAAGAAGATTTTTTCCATCTTCAGAGGTCATCAATGAAACTATGGAAACACTTCCTGTATCATGTTTAGAAGTGACAATAGATGATTGACGCTAGCCTTTCATTGATTACCTCAAATATGATATCTCACAAGAAGACTCGGTGCAGAAGCAGCAAATCTGGCAAAGGTCAAGCATTCATCATATGTGGCAAGGTGCTATACAAAAAATCTTACAATGGAATGCTGCTACGTTGCTTAGATAGACAAGAGGCAGGTTAGGCATTGCACGAAGCACACTTTGGAGAATTTGGAGCACATCAGGCTGGCTGAAATTTATTCCATACAATAGATCGAATGAGATACTATTAACCTACCATGTTCCAAGATGCGATAGATCATGCGAAGCAGTGCCATGAATACTAAATTTATGTAGACGTTATACACATTCCTCCAGAAGATCTCTATCAATCAATTGGTTTTTAGCCTTTTTTAGCTTGGGGACTTGACGTCATCGGTCCTATAAATCTGCCTTCGTCTAAAGGAAAACAATATATATTGGTAGCGACGGACTATTTCTCCAAATGGACAAAAGCAATGGCATTATGCGGTGTCAAAGAGAAGGACGTGGTTAATTTCAACCGACACGCGATAATATACCACCATAGTATTCCAAAGAAGATTGTTACAGTTAATGGAACTCCCTTCAAAAATAGAGTCATGGAAAAGTTATGTGAGAAATTTAATATTTATCATTCATTTTCAACACCTTACTATCCACCGGCTAATGGATTAGCAGAGGCGTTCAATAAAACGATAGTAAAGATACTAAAGAAAACAGTTATGGGGAACAAGCGTGATTGGGATGAAAGATTACAAGAAGCATTATGAGCAAACAGGACTACTCATCGAACAACAACGAGAGCAACACCATATTCACTAGTCTATGGTGTGGAAGCAGTGATCCCAATTGAAATTCAAGTAGCATCACTCAGAGTGGCAGTACATCAGTCTGTTAGAGATGATGAAAATGTAAAAATAAGGCTAAAAGAGCTGGATTTGCTTAATGAGAAATGCCTCATTGCCCAATAGCGATTGCAATCGTATCAGGCAAGGGTGTCAGCCGCCTTTGATAAACGGGTTAAATATTGCTCTTTCAAAAAGGGGGATCTGGAGTTAATGTTAAAAAGACCTATAGTGGTTACTAGCCGGACAGGGGGCAAGTTCAATCCTAATTTGGATGGGCCGTACATAATAAAAGAGGTGTACTCCAATGATGCATACAGAGTCGTGGATCAAGATGGGCAAGGTATCAATATACCGGTCAATGTTCGCTTCATTAAAAGATATCATCCCTAAAGACACTACTAATTTTGATGTAGAATATTATTAGAATAATACTTCTGTATCAAAAGGGGGCAAGAATGACCAAGACTACGGCTACGACTATGTATGATCAGATAAATGAATAAAGAAGAAATTTGCAAGCATATCAAGACTATGTGCTAACAAGTATTATAAAAAGAAAGTGATCATCGTCATCATCAAGTAGGTTCTACAAAATTTTGTTAAAATTGGTATTGTCACTAAGCTAATATATTACAAACAGCCTATATGATTATAGTTGAAGATATTAGCAGAAGTGGTGACGTACTATCAATCTTAGGAGGATGTGTCTATCGATGACCACTTAATTTTATCTTTCAAAGGCAACCTAGCCAAGCCTATACGGCCAAGTATGCATAAGGCCTATCATGATAGTCATTTGGGCAGTGACAAGAAGCCAATGGCCCTAAAAAGCCCGTGAAGGCCATCGTACGTATACCCATGCAGGCTGCGGATGAAGCCAGCGACTAAAAGCCAAAAAGGCCAAAAAAATTCTCAATGGCTAGTCACACGTAACCCCCATGCCGTCTATATAGCTTTCCAGCAGCGTCACAGGGAATGAAGAAAAATGCCCTCCTGTGAATAGACCCGACCTTGCAGATAAAGAAAAAGTGAGCCGCAATGTGAACTCTTTAGCCATGTCCATAGATAGGCTAACCATGAGTAAGACGCCCCCAAATGTATGGCTTAATTTCAGTACTAACTCATGAGGAAGGGCCTAAACCTACTCGTTGATGGACTGAAAGCCCTAAATTGGTACCCCAAAGGTAGCCTTGCAAGCCCCGTGAACTCTAGAGAGTTACTACGACCAACCCTGTGCGTAAATCCAACCGAGTTCATGGCCCCGGTAGCTTCACTGGACCCCTCTTATGGATCACGGTTTGTGAACTCCCCAAGCAGTGAGAAGTCCAATGAACTCCTAAGAGCTACAGAGATCATAACATGAGACCTGACTCCACTACTCAAGAGTTTAAACTGTGTTGCTCCACTACTCAAGAGCTTAAACTGTGTGGGACTTACTAAATTGAAATTTAGTACCGCGAACTAAGACAAGAATCATATAGGAAATCCCGCATTGATAAGCATAAAATGAGAGTGTCGAATACTAGTTCTCTATTAAATAAAATGCCAAGATTATTGCATAGATAAATATGCTCGAAATGTATCATGATATGGAAATTTAAGCACGTACTATTGAGATGAAAATATATTTATTTTAGATCAAAATACTGAGATGAAATTTAAATCAGATTAAAATATCCAATGTTTGGTATCTTTTAATTTGAAGATAAACGTTTCAAAATATATTTATTCTTCTGAAGAGTATGAGTTGTAACACCCTGAATTTTTGCCAACCTGGAGTTAGACATCCTTAGGCAATGGGTCAACCATATCACTCTTAAAGCTCAATTCCAAAGCCAAAGAAATCATTTAGAACTAAATTTCTTAGAAATTTAACGTGAATTAACTAGTGCTACACTAGATTACCTGCGAAAGTAGCACGAACCACTTTAAATATGATCTGTAAGACCCAAAACCTATAGAATTGTTAACGCTATGTTACCCTAAAATCTAGAATCCAACTCTAAACCCAGTTGCTCTCAGGAGCACTTTGAAACTCCGTATCGGACCTGGACTGCACGTTGAAAGTTCGATAGTAATAAACTTAGAAGATAATGACCGCATAGTAGGACTTGACAAGCACCACAAAAATCAAGTCTAAACCATGCTCTGGGATGATTCCTTGAGTCCGGAGTGAAGAGTGTGAGAAAATGAAGATTTTTAAGAAATTAAATATAATTTTAAGAAATCTGAGACGTGTCGTTTGTGCGTTATTTCTAAGCATTCTGACCGTTGGATTTTGACCTAAATTTACCCTCGGATCAGGATAGGTGGCCCTTACATGTCATAGTACTTATGGCTCTGATCGACTTTCGGTGACCACTGAACTGAAACTGGTCAGCCACGGTTGATCTGGAAACCCGATCGGACTGAAAACTTAACTTGATCAAGATCCAATATTTGTGAGCTTAAATCTGACCGCATTCAGCAAAGGGAGCTCCAGAAGTGCTCCGTTAGATCAGAACAACCTCCCTTCGGACATAACCTAAGTATACCAAGGCCTGGGGTCTATTTCTGTTAGTTCTGGACCTATATAAGGACCTTAAACCCTCTCTCATTCCTCCCATACGAATTTGAGAAAACCTTAGGAGAGAAGAGAGAGAGTAAAGAGAGAGAAAGTGTGGGAGAAGTGGGAAGATCTCCCTGATACTCTATCCTATTGCTGCACGTGCTTAACCATCACAATCTAATCACTATTCCGGCGATTCTGACTTCTTTTCTAGGTAAGGAAACGTAACCCTAATCTGTTTTAGGGTTTCGATAGTTGCAAGTAGCGAAATAGCTAACTTACCTCGTGTTATAGATCCTCATATCAACGTTGACGAAGACTTAGAGATTCCATTGACTTCTTTCCGCTTCTACGGCATAAGGTGTAAAATTTAGACGTTTAGATTATCATTTTTCAAAGCTTTCAATGTCGGATAATGATAGAATCCTGACGTGGATGCCATTTCACATGTAGAACATGCTGTCCGTTTTCCGTTTCGGTTAAATACGAAGAATATGTAATTTTGTGTATTTGTAGAAAATACCGTATACATACAAAATATGAAAGTGTGTTTGCCGTGATTCACTGCCGTCTATGTATGCTAGATATATGTGTAACAACTCCTGGGCTAAAGGTTTAGCCCAAATACATGATATACCAACATACGATATGTATTTAGTATGTGTAGCCTAAGTGTTTGTGAAAATGATTAAATGAGTATAGACTTTGTATTCGTGCTCTCCATAAAAAACTGTCGTGGATATATGATTGTTGTATGGGCGACAACCCTTTAACGAAAGGATTTACCCTAATATGTATGCAAATTAATACATAATATGTTTGATGTAATGTGTAGGCTGTGTTTGTGAAAGTGTTTGAATGAGTTAGTAGTTAGCAAGATGTACCTATGTGCGGGTTGAGATATGATTCTCAACCACATCAATGATGTGTATGATTTCCTCCATGTATGACTTATTGTAACACCCTGAAAATCGGGGGTCGTGTAGAAACCCAACTCCCGAGTTCCAGACCATCACTTATGCAATAAATATGCTTATGATTCAATGTTGTCTAAGTTAGTGCATTAACATGAGTAAGATCATACCAAAACTGTAATTCATACTCCAGATCCAGTGATAAAATGCAAGCGGAAGACTGAAGAATATATATATCACTGTATGAAAAATAAAATAATCTCGAACTGTCTCCAAAGTATGAATACATCCCTGAGTCTCATATACATATCATAAACTAAAAAGAAAATGTTGTGTAATAGTCCAACTAGCAAAAAAATCCCGCTGATCTAGGCCACCTATGCGAAGCCGTCAGAGGACTGCATGTACGAGAACTCATCCTGGTCCTCGTCGAAGTCTGGCTCCAGCTCCTGGATCACCTCACAACCTGCATCTAAGACAGAGTCTGGTAGATGTTGCAAACACCGTCTCGTAACATGGGAGTGAGTGATCAACTCAGTGGAATCATAGAGCCAAGATTAACATGTTATCAAATCAATCACGCGGTAATAGTAAAGCAAACAACCAGACATTCCTAGATACTGTTGTTAATGCAAGTATGAAATGACATGATGGATGCCCTCACCGACATACTCCCTCATGTGACACCATCTTACGTCCGCGGCATGCTTTCTTCCCTCAGTTCTCCACATCTTCTAGGCACATGCAGTGCGATATGGATATGATTACCAAGTTGTTATTAGTCCTTTTCATACAGTAGTATTGGGAAACTAAGGTACCTTCCTTATATCAATCCCAACACAGATCCTGTCTAGGGTCATCACTCTTAGTAGTCTCATATGATGTTATATTTATAGGTCACTGCAAGGGCTGTTGCTCGCACTCATTGCACCGCTCCCCCATCACCTTATCAATACAGGCCTAATTGTACTCTTGTCACTACGAAAGGGTCGTCGCTTCCTGTAGACTCAAAATACGCTCGAAGTCACTATAAAGGGCTCGTCACCAATCAGAGTAGGCCGATAGCTCGAATGTAGTGTCCCATACCACCACAATCGGGTCACAAGTCAAGGGTGCTCACTGGTCACTATGGGGAGGTTTGTGGCCCCAGCGTAGGCCGACAGCTCGACCACGGTGTCCCATACCACCATGCCTGGCTCATGAGTCTTAATGGATCAAGGTACCATGGTTATCAGGGGTTCCACTGGTAAGTTCAGTACCCTAGGTTCAAGCAGTTATGACCAATACAAGGTGAACATACAATGGTCAGTCAGGTTGTTTGACGAGCTCGACTAATACGAGCGCACCCCAAGCTGAACGACATGAAGTGCATAAAACACCTCGTGTGGCCTAACCACTGCCATCAACTGAAGCACGACTCGTGTTCATCGACGCGTCCTTCGTAGTAAATAGAAGCCAACCACGAATTTGAATCTATTATCGACTTCCTGGACTAGAGCATAACCCCAAGAACTTGTAATCAACATCAGTGATTATATGAGAGTAATAGAAATGAAATACAAATAATCCAAGCATGTTAACAACATGTTATAACATACAGCGTAAGCAAATCAACCAAATACATGTATTCCATATATATAAGGAAATCAATTCAATATAACAACATGGTGGAAATCATATACATCATCATTTTAATTGAGAAACCAATCTCAAAAACTAGTCTACAACAACATTTACTCAATACATACTAATACAAACATTTATACAAACACTTAGTCTACACACCTTTGTCCACATAGCGTATGTCGACCCAAAGTGTGCATTAGGGCGAATCTCTTTGCCAAACAGATCATACATGTATATCCAGTATAATAACATGACAAATATACATGGCAAGAATTTTAGAAAAATATAGACGTATACAGTATTTCCTACAAATGCCTAAAATACCCTAAATCTCATATTCTCCGTACGCAGTCGAAACGGAAAACAGACAACATGTTCTACATGTCAAACGGCACTCTTGTCGATAATCTACTATTAAACGACATTGAAAGCTTTGAAAATAGTCAATCTAAGCATCTAGAATCCTCACCTTTCGCCGTAGACGCGTATCGATTCGAATAGAAGGTCTACGCTTCGTCAACGTCGATATAACGACCTAATTCACAAGATAGGTCAGCTACTTCGCTACTTGTATCTATGGAATCCCTAAAATAGGTAGAGGTTAGGGTTGTCTTACCTAGAATGAAGTTAGAATCACCGGAAGAGTGATTAGAACGCGGTGGTTAAATGCGTGTAGAAGCCGGATCAAATGGCAGGAAGTTCCCCTCACAATTCTCACCAAATCTCTCTCTTTTCTCTCTTCTCTTTTCTAGGTTTTACCAAATTCGTATGGGAGGGGTGTGAGAGGGTTTAAGGTCTTTAAATAGGTTAGAAACTCACCTATTTAGACTTGGAACAAAGGTATACTTGGGTTATAACCAAATCGGGTCTTTCCCGATCCAAAAGAGCATTTCTGGAGGTCCCCTGGCTAAATGTGGTCGGACTTAAGCTCATGGATATTGGATCTTGATCACATTTAGTTTTCAATCTGGTAGTATTCTCAGATCGCACGTGGCGGGCCAGTTTCATTTCAGCGGTCACGGAGATTCGATTAAGGATTCCAAGTACACTGACCTGAGTGAGAAATGTTTCCTGATCCGAGGGTGTATTTGGGTCAGATTCCAACGGTCTGAATTCTTATACTTAAACCGCAAGCGAAACGTGCCAGATTTATTTAAATCACATTTAATTTTTAAAGAATTTCACTCTTTCTCACACTCCTTGCTCCAGGCTCAGTACAATAGCGTCTGGACATCGGTTGGGCTTGATTTTAGAAACGATTGTCAAGTCCAACCAAGCGGTCATAATGGTTTGAGATTGTAGATATCAGACTTCCGACGCATGGTCTAGATCCAAAATAAAGTTTCAAAGGGTTCCCGAGAGCAAACGGGTTTAGAGTTCTATCCTAGGTTTCAGGATGTTATAGAGTTAACGATTCCACAAGTTTTGGGTATTGCAGAATGTATTTAAAGCGATCAGTGCTAATTTCATAGCTAATCTAACATAGCCCTAGTTAACTTACACTTAATTTCTAAGGGAATTTATCCTAAGTGATTTCTGATCGAGGTGGTACTCGGTTCTTGGTTTAACGAAATTTTTCGAGACGTTACACTTATTTTGATGTCTGCTTGATTATGAATTGAATGTGTGTGAATTCATGTTTATAATGCACTTCAGAACATGTTTATATGATTGAATGATTTGTAATCTTGATCCATTATTGCTTTGACTATCTCATAGGACATCATGTTGTAGTCGAATGTGTTTGGGGCTATTGAATAGTCCAGGCAATCGGTAATACGCCTTGAGTTCGTGGCCGAGACCTATTCGCCACGTAGGACGTGTTTGACGAACCCGAGCCGTGCTTGCTTGTTGACAGTGGTTAGGCCACACGAGGTGCTTATGCACTTCATGTTGATCAACTCAACGGGCGCTCGTACTAGTCGAACTCGTCAAGTAACCCGATTAGCCCGATGTTTGTTAACCATGTATGGACGCTACTGCTTGAATCTAAAGTACTAAACTTCCAGTGAAAATCCCATTAACCATGGTACCTCGATTTGCTAAGACTCATGAGCCGGGCATGGTGGTATGGGACACCGTGGTCGAGCTATTGGCCTACGCTGGGGCCACGAGCCTCCCTGTAGTGACCAGTGAGCAACCCAGACTCGTGAGCCAAATATGGTGGTATGGGACACTGTATTCGAGCTGTCGGTCTACACCGATAAGATGATGGGGGAGTGGTGTAACGATTGCGTGTAACAACCCTGACAGCCCTTTGTAGTGACCTCGAGCGTACTCTGAGTCTACGTGGAAGCAACGACCCTTCCGTAGTAACAGGAGTAAAAAGTAGGCTTGTATTGATAAGATGATGGGGGAGTGGTGTAACGATTGCGTGTAACAGCCCTGATCGCCCTTGTAGCGACCTAGAACAGTACTTCGTATGAGATATATTGGGACTGACGACCCTAGACTGGATCATTATTGGGAAATGATACAAGGGAGGTACTTTAGCTTCCCAATCCTGCTGTATGAAAAGGACTAATAACAACTCGATAATCATGTTCATATCGCACTACATGTGCCTGGAAGATGTGGAGCACTGAGGGATGAAAGCATGACTCGAACATGAGATGGTGTCGCATGAGGGAGTATGTAGGCAAGGGCATGTGTCATTATTACATTTCATCCTTACATTAATAAGAGTATCTAGGAATGTTTGATTATACTGCTTTATCATTACCGCTTGACTGATTTGATAATATGTTAATCTTTACTCTATTGTTCCACTAGTTAGCTACTCACTCCCATGTTATGGGACGGTATTGTACACACCAACCAGACCCTGTCTTAGTTTTAGGTGAGGGCGATGCTCTCGAAGCGGAGCCGGACTTTACTTTTTGATGATGAGTTCTCCTACATGTAACTCTCTGGAGGGTCTATTTGACCTGGAGTTACACTGACGGGGCTTGAGTATTTGAGATAGAAGACATTGCATTTTTCTCATTTTATGCATTTTGTAATCAAACTTGTAATTGTTAACCTAGTGACATTCATACTCTGAGGGCTTACTATCACTCTTATCTAGTTTAAATACTTATCACAATCTTTCGCTTGCGTAATTTAAACGCCTTTGGAGTATGATATATTATTTTTGGTATAATCCCAATCATGTTTAATGCCTTTCTACAGACAACATTCATTCATCATTATCTATATTGCATAAGTGATGTTTTGGAACTCGGGAGTTGGGTTTCTACTTGACCCCTGATTTTCAGGATATTATATGAGTCCTCAATGATGATATGCTTATCTTTACAAGGCGGATGATGATGTCCTGATATTTCTTTCCTTTCTGATGAAGAAGAGTTATCACGTAGTATCTGCAAAGGCGGAGAAGGGTGGAACTATAGGGAATCATCATCCTTTATAGGAAATTCATGAGTATCTATCCATCCTTCACAAGCATCAGCAAGTTTTACTTCATAAATAGCATTTTCTAAAGAGATTCACATACCAGGTGGATCTGGAAAGGGAGGAGGACTCATTTCTTCAAAATAACCAATATTCTGGTCTTTCTGATAATCTTTAAGGCAAGGAGGAGGAATCCACATAGTATAATCTACTGGAAGATAATTGTCTACCAAATAATGTTGATGAACTCGCCATCGCATCCAGCAGTAAGAAGCACTAATTGGATAATTATAGCTAGCAGTAAGAAGCACTAATTGGATAATTATAGCTAGGGATTATGAAATGGGATCCAGTTTGAACGATCAGGAGTTGTTTCCATATTAAAGCCCAATTATATGGCCCAATGCCATAACTTCTCATCGCTTTTGTGACAATGTCATGAGTCTCAAGTACGGCTTGATAAAAGTCAAACTGGTGAGCAAACCTACTGGGATAATAGGGTTCGTGCCAAAATATGCTACCTTCTCTCCATGGAAGAGTACTGGACCTGATAGAAATAAGGAAGGAATGCTCATTAAATGAGATATAATCATCATTGATAGCGTCTACATCTTCAGGATAGTTGAACAATGAAAATTGGTGAAAATCAATGGGATCATTGCTTTTTATTCTACTAGAAATCCATCCACCTGATTCCTTAATCATATCTCTTAGCTAAAAATGTTGAAGAGGAAGCCGATTGGGGTTCAAGTATTCTCTTCTAGAATCAGCAACGAAGAAATGCCAAGGAGCACAGATAAGAAAGGCTCCAGGCATATGATCTGTTAAACCAGAAATAACATCTCCAAAGGCGCGATAGAGAGAACATATAACTAGAGGGGCTAGTGAATATTTCTAGCCTTCCACCATTGCTTCTGCGACAACAAAGAATGATGGCCTAATAATATCCGCTTGATCAAGTTTAGGGAATATCACTAAGCTCAACCAGTAAGCAAGAAAGACTAATTCATAGGAAGAACTGTATTCTATAGAATGTTCTATTTTCTAACGAATGTCCTTGAGTTTTGAATGGTTGTGGCCTGTAAAGCTTTCAAAATGAGGATGCAATACGTTAATGAAAAAAATAGAAGTTGAAAGGAAAGGAGTATACCACAATTTTTGAGAATAGTGAGCCAACCATTCAAGAGAAGAGACACGATCAGGATAAGGGAAGGTAGCTAGTGCACTAAAAAGTTCAAGAGTAGTTCTACAAATCTTGGATACATTTCCTTCAGATGCAAGAGCAAGTTCTTCATGGGAAGGTATATAAATCAAAGATATCACCCATGATGGGAAGACCAACTATACAAAATAGATCCCATAAAGTAATGCTCATTTCACCCAGGGGAAGATGAAATGAGTTGGTAATTAAAGACCAATGATCAAGAAAACATCTGAGGATGGTAGTACTATGTGGAAGTGTTCTGATGTGGCTATAATTGCATCAAAAAGCGTAATCTGCTCCAGTACGATAGTTGCGCAGATCACGCAACAGATTGAGTATGGCACGGGTAGCGTAACGACTTAAGGCCTTGCGCGATGAAAAGAATGTTGCGCGGGTCATGCAAATGGATTAGATGTTGCACGGATAGCGTAACAGCTCGAGGCCTTGTGCGATGAAGGAATCGTTGCACGGATCAAGCAACAAGCATTAGTTGCACAAGAAGGAAATTTTTTTGCAAGAGCTCCGCTGCAGGAAATGAGAACTGAACAAAAGGAGCTAAGTTTATGTATTTATAGGGGTGAGGTTGAGTATGGTATTCGGGCACACGTTGCGCAGGGTGCGCAATAAGTTTTGAAAATGCAGAAATTCATGAAGATTGATCCTAATTTTTTTTTATTCAAGGGAACAAGAACGGATCAAGGGGGCATCTATTGAAGCATAAAAATCATTATCATTAAGAAAGAAGAAAGATCAAAAATCAAATAAGGAGTGGGGGAGAGAGAAAGGATGAAGTCCTTTGTTTGAGGGTTGTGTGGGTCGCATAACAAGATAATGTTGGGCGGATAGCGCAACATGTTGAAGAAGTTATACGGGTAGTGAGAACAGTTTGTCATGAAAAGAAGTAGATGGTATCCTTACGTGGGTCGTGCAACTAAAAATAACATTGCGCGAACTGCACAACCAGATTCTCTAATTGCGCGGGTAGCGCAACTGAATGAATCATTATGCGGACCGTGTAACTAGCTTTTTCATTGCGCGGGTGGTGCAATAGGGAGCAGAGAGTATTCAATGGCACAAAGATCGAGGGTTGATAAGTGTGGGAGGTCTACAAATACCCCACTTCCCCTCTCATTTAGGCAGTAGAAGAATTCTGGAAGAAGACTGAAGGTGAGGAGCGGAAGAAAGGAACAATTGAGCGAATCGCGCAACCTGCACACCAAGTTACGCTAACCGCGTAACCTACGTATCGAGTTACGCCGATCGTAAAATCAATTTAACAATTTGCGCTGACCGCGTAACTCATGAAATGGTTGCGTGGGTCGCGCAACCAGGCCATCATGTAACAAGCTCTAAATGGAGCCAAGGTGCTGCTGTAATTGTTGAAAGCATTCAAGTTTAGAGCTTCATCATTTCAGGCTCTCTCCTTTGACTAGTTCAGAAGAGAGATTAGTCGATCAAATTGACATTCCTCCTAAGTACTAGGAGATGATCAAAATAGCTACCGGAAGGCTATCGGATTTAAGATTTAACATATAAGCTTTGTTAATTATAACTTGTTTATTTCAAATAATCTATCTTAGAATCAAGGGATATTAAAGGGATGTAATTGAACTTAGAATCAATAATATAATGATTGTTCTATGTATCCTCTTTGTTGCATTCGAATAAAATAATTCCCCAAATCAGATGCATTTATTTCTTGTTCAAAAACACATAAATTATAATGGTTTAGTTTAGAAGTGGCTGGAAACACAACTTTATTTGCAGATTAGCCCAGCTCAGCCGGAAGCTATGTACATACTTGTAGGTTTCAGCATGCGAAAGTGTTGGGTTTTGGTTGAATGTGGGCTCTCTATCAGATGGACGGTTTGGATCATCTAGCTAGAAGATCATGGTGGGCCATGCTCTCTCGAGAACGAACGAGTTTGTTTGAGCGAGAGCTGGGCAGGAGCTGCCAAAGGAGGGAGGAAAACTCCACTTTTTGAAAATGTCAGGTCAACCCGACTTTGACTGGAGGTACAATCCAGTGCACCACTGGTACACATGAACTGTGCACATGCAAAACTAGAGTGGGGTCCATAGTGGTGTTTGGATGAAATCCACTCCATTCATTAGGTTCTATGGGTCTAATTAGTGCCCTTGACCAAAGATGGGGTAGATCCAAGGCTTAGGTTGGCCATACCAATTAATTTACACTTTTTAAGTGTTGATTTCATCGATACGATGGTCGGATTAATTCCAACCCGACCATCAATGGTCAAAAGGTCCTACGGGATCATTTGTATATTCAAGATCATCGTAATATGTTACTATTTAAATAATAATATTTATTTTAATTACTCTATTATAAATTATCTCATTTTTATTTTATATTTACGTAAAATTTTAATCATGTGGCGGGTCCCACTCTAATCTTAGTCCATTCTCATCTAAAATGTCTTATAGGTTGTCTAGATAAGATCTAACAGTTGAGTTGGTGGGCTGATAGTCTAGGTTTGATGGTCAAGTGGCGGGACTAAAATGTGTTAATATGAAGGCCAGATCCTTTCAATTTTGACTATTAATGGTTCTAGGAATTTCTAAATTATGTGGTCTCTTGATGGATATTGTCTAATGACATGTTATGGGCCTAATGGGTGGATCAGACCTTCTACTTGATCAATGAAACTATAGTGTGGATAAGCACACCTCGTCCTAAGGTGGAGTCCATAGATTTAATGTGGAACCTACACTGATCACCAACTTCAACTACCCAAGTTAGGACGAGAATCCATAGATGAAGTAGATCCATAGTTCAGGTGGCTATGTTGTGTGATTAAGTATCAAATCATCCCACACGAAGGTGTGGACTCGATGAATGGTGGATCTTGTGACTCAGAGTTCTGAATCTAGGACGGTTAGTTAGATTTGTCTATCAATGAAATTGGAAGTTAAAAATGGGTTCCAGTAATGATGTGATGGTCCATCTTAATTAATAATGGATGGATAGCTTGATACATGGATGGGAATTATTTTCAATGGTCATATTTAGGTTAGAATGCACGTGAATGTTTGCTTAAGCTAGGTTTGCATTTATTCCAAATTTGGTTACACGGTAACACGCGAGTACTGAAAAGTATGGGGTGTTATAGTTTTAGATCCAATCATGTCTATGGTTTGTTAAACCTCTTAGTTAGGGCTATGAGGTGAAGCTTGTAGTGCGATGGGATGTTTCTATTACTTTGATTCATGTTTATGTTGAACTTACTTTGATCCTAGTTTTAAATTTAAGAAATACTTTTAGTTTTTAATGGTTTATTGTGACTCAAATTATAGTAGATCTGCAATAGCTTTGAGTATCTTCTTTTTATGTATTGAGATTATCAAGTCAGTAAATCCCATTGTTCATCATCATCCCTTGGGCATGGTTGGATGATGGAATCCGTTCTAATCTTGACAATTCTCCTATGTTTGATTGTGGAATTGGTATATTCTATTGTTTGTTATTGTCTTCAAGGCATGGCTAGGTGATGGAAATCCTCACCACTCTCATCCATTGAGAATTATGTCAAAGGAAGTTCAGATTTAATTTTATTGGGATATCATCCAATTGGATAAGATAGGGCTCCGATTTCAATTGTGTCCTTAAATCAAGTAATAGATCTCCTTGATTGCTATAAGTGGATCCTTGGAAACCCTAATTCCCACCTTTGAATTCTTAAGTTTTTAATTAAACACTTCACAATTACTCCCTTTAATTTTAAATTTAGATTCACATCTTCTTCTAATTCTACTTCTATTTACTTTCAGAATACACAAAAGATTAGTCCCTGTGGATTCGACCTCAGTCTCACCGAGATTATTACTATATCGCGACCCTACACTTGGGGTTGTGAACCAGTTTTTAGCATCATTGTGGGAGATTAACGGTTGCATTTTTCTAAGATTAACTAGTTTTAGAATTAGTTTAAGATTAGGGTGTTCTACTTTATATTTTTAGGTTTAAGAACTTTCCTTTTCTATTTTTAGAAACTAATTTACTTTTTAATTCTAGTATAGAAACTTTCTTAATTTGTTTTTAAAAACTAATTTTTAAAAAAAACTAATTTCCTTTCATTTTTCTTTTTTAGAAACTAACTTACTTTCTTAGTTCTTTTTAAGAAATTAATTCACTTTCCTTTTACTTTTGCAGCACCCCAATATAGAAACTTCTAATTCGGTAACTTCTTTCTAATTCTCTCTCTTTCTATTTCTAGATTTCTATTTCCTTCTTTTTCTTTTTAAGTTTATGGTTAGATTCTGAAATTGAGGGCTAAAAGTGTCTCATGCCCAAGTGGGTTCATGACAACACTTGACATCTCTTGAGTGAAGGTGGATTGGTTTAGGGGTTATTTATGCATCACCGGATTAGACACCACTCCACATCTACAGAGTTAACTGAAGTTATGGCTAGCAATCAACCGGCCAACCAAATCCACCTCAACCTAGGGTTGAGGAAATCCAAAATGAGAATGAGGTGCATCAAGCACCCCTAGCTCATACCTTACGAGATTATTTACAACCGGAGGGGATGATCATGCCCTCATGCATGGTTTTCCCAGAAAATACGGAACATATGGATATCAAGCTAGGGGTGATCCAATTCCTTTTAAAATTTTATGGACTTGAATTTGAAAATCCATATTTAGACTTGAAAGAGTTTGATGAGATCATAACCACTTTATATTTTCCTAAGTTGTCCGATGACACAGTCAAGTTGAAACTCTTTCCCTTTTCTTTGAAAGAAAAACTAAGACATGGTTGCATTCACTGTCCTCGATCTATTGGTAGATGGAACGATATGACAAGGGAGTTCATAAAGAAGTTTTTCCCATACCATAAAACGAACACCCTTAGAAAGTCAATCATGAACTTCGCCCTGAAGGAAGATAAAACATTCTTACAATATTAGGAGTGGTTTAAGTATCTTGTCAGTTCATGCCCACAACACGATTTTGAAACGTGGCGCATAACACACCTTTTCTATGATGGATTGACATCCTCCATGCACCAATTGGTCGAGACAATGTGTAATGGGGAATTCATGAACAAAAACGTCGATAATGTGTGAGATTATTTGGACATACTTGTTGAAAACACATAATCATGGGACGTCTCCCCAAAATCGAGCACCACCTCTAAGCCCGCTCAATCAAAGGAGAGGGACGGAATATACTTTTTGAAAGAGGATGATAATATCAATGGTAAAGTGGTTAATCTCATAAGAAAATTTGAGGCCATGGAACTAAAGAAGGATAAGGCTAAGGAAACTGTTTGTAGAATTTGTGCTTGCAACATTCACACAACTGAAAATTGCTCAACAATACCTACTTTTCAAGAGGTACTGAATGAGCAATCTAATGTTGTGAATAATTACCAAAGACCTTTTAATGGACCCACCTCCAATACATACAATCCTAGTTGGAGAAATTATCCCAACTTCAATTGGAGGAATGGACAAACTGCTACTCCTCAAGGATTCTTTAATCAAATTTCAAAATCAAGGGAAACCTCGAAAGGATCCGATTCTAAAGCATCTTCAAAATTAAGAGCTTTTCAATTAGGGGATGTTACAAACCTTTTAAGACATTACAAAGGCCATACAAGGGTTTGAGACAAAGAATGTGATTGGGAATAAGGGAAGCCTTCCAGCTCAACCTCTTCCCAATCTAAAACCACAATATGAAGTCAGCAACCCAAGCTCTTCAAATTAGATGGAGCAAGTTAAATCTATCACCACTCTTAAGAGTGGGAAGACCATTGAAAAAACCATTCCAGTCAGGGCTGAAAAGCCTAAGGACTTAGAAGAGGATAACAATGATAGATCTAACACTGCTTCACAAAAATTAGAAATGAAACTTCAAGGCAGGTTGATTGCTCCATTTCTCCAACGGTTGATTGCACCGAAACCTCTTCTAACTCTTAGGACATTTTAGAGGTGTTGAAACAAGTGAAGGTGAACATTCCACTACTGGATGCCGTTAAACAAATACCTTCATATGCCAAATTTTGGAAAGACTTATGTACGACTAAAAGATGATAAAATATTTAAAAGAAAATCTTTTTAACAGAAAAAGTGAGTGTCATCCTAAAGAAAGATGTGCCATAAAAGTACATAGATCCTGGGCCCAACCATCGCATGTGTAATTAGGAATTACTGGATTGAGCACGCACTTCTTGACTTAGGAGAGAGCGTAAATCTGATCCCTTACTTGACCTATAAACAACTGGGTCTAGGTGAATTAAAACACACTTCGACCACATTACAACTTGTTAATCGCTCAGTTCATGTACTAAGAGGGATAAGTGAGGATGTGTTCATCCAGGTTGATAAATTCTACTACCCAATAGATTTTATCATCTTGGACACTCAACCCATTATGGACATGAGCACTCAAATTCCTATCATTCTTGGTCTTTTATTTTTTGCCACATTAAATGCAATCATTAATTACAAAAATGAAGTCATGAGTTTTCCTTTTGAAAATATGACATTGGAGTTAAATATCTTTTTCAATATGGGTAAACAGTCAAATGAAGATGACGATTCCCATGATTTTAACCTGATTGACTCTTTCGTGAAAGATAGAACTTTTTTGAAATTATCCTATAACTCTCTAAAGACGTGCCTGGCCTACTCCCATGATTTAGATGATGATATGATTAGGGAGGTGGGAACCATGCTTGATACTATGTCAGTACTTGAAGTTAATAGGTGGAGGCCATAATTTAAAAAATTGCTCCAAATTGATGTAGTGCCTCTACCGTTTAACCTCAAGGCACCGGAGCTTGACCTAAAACATTTGCTCTATAATATGAATTATGTTTATTTAGGTCAAGATGAGACATACCCGGTGGTGATTTCTTCTCACCTTGAGCAAGAACAAGAGAGTATACTTATCTCTACTCTCATTGAGAATAAAGGAGCCCTTGGATGGTCGATTGCGGACCTCAGGGGAATTGACCATTTGATTTGTACTCACCACATTTATCTAGAGGATAATGTGAAGACCTTCAGGCAACCACAACGTAGGTTAAATTCAAACATGAAGGAAATGGTTAAGGTTGAGGTGCTTAAACTATTAGATGTAGGTATCATACACCTGATATCCGATAGTCAATGGGTGAGTCCAACTCAGCTAGTTCCTAAGAAGTCTAGAATCACTATTGTAGCCAACGCCAACAATGAACTCGTACCAACTAGAGTTACTACTGGTTGGAGAATGTGCATTGACTACAGGAAGTTGAATACCATCATAAGGAAGGACCACTTTCCTTTCCCTTTAATTGATCAAATCTTGGAAAGGCTACCTGACCACTCATATTATTGCTTCCTTAATGGGTATTTTGGCTACAACCAGGTAAAGATAGCCCTTGAAAATCAGGAAAAGACCATATTCACATGTCCCTTTGACACCTTTAATTACCAAAGATGTCATTCGGACTGTGTAATGCCCCCGCCACTTTTTAATGATGCATGATGAGTATTTTTTCTAACATGGTGGGGCAATATTTAAAGGTCTTCATGGAGGACTTCTCTGTCTATGGTCCATCCTTCAGCGATTGTTTGGAGAATCTTAAATGTGTGCTAAAGTGATGTGAGGAAAAGAATTTGGTATTAAATCGGCAGAAGTGTCATTTCATGGTTTGTAAGGAAATTGTCTTTGGACATATCATCTCATCCAAAGGAATTGAGGTAGATAAGGCTAAAATTGATCTTATCTCTAACTTACCTTCACCTAAGAACATGCAAGACATGCGATCCTTCTTAGGACATGCCAAATTTTACATAATATTCATAAAGGACTTTACTCACCTCTCTCATCCTTTATGCAATCTACTTCAAAAGGATGTATCATACGAGTGGACTGAGCAATGTTAGGAAGCTTTTTTTAAGCTTAAGGGCATAATAACTACCACACCTATCATGTAGCCACCCGAACCTTCCTTTTAAAATTATGTGTGATGCATCTAGCTATGCTCTTGGGGCGGTCTTATGCTAGAGAAATGAGAAGAAATTCTACATTATTCATTACACAAGTAGAACTCTAAATCTGATCCAAGTGAATTACTCAAGATAGAGAAAGAACTCTTAGCCATAGTGTTCACCTTAGACAAATTTTCGTCCTGCTTGATCGCATCCAAGATCATCATCTACACAAATCATGCAGTGCTTAAGTATATTCTCTCTAAGAATGATGCTAAGCCCTTCCTGATAAGATGCATCCTCTTACTCTAAGAATTTGATTTGGAAATAAAAGATAAAAAGAGAGTAGAGAACGTAGCAGCTGACCATCTTTCCTACCTTAATCTCTTTGATTCCTTTGAGATGACACATATAAATGACATGTTCCTTGACAAAAAATTGTTTAATGTCTCTGTAACACCCCGAATTTTGGACAATCTGGGATTAGACGTCCTTAGGCAATGGGTCAATTAAAACACCTGAAAAATTACTTAGAACCCAATTCCATAGCCAAAGAAATCACGTAGGATTAATTCCTTTGAAAAATAAGTGTAAGTTAGCTAGCGCGACGTTGGAGTAGCTGGGAAACAGTCCCTGAACACTTTAAATACGTTCTACAAGACCCAAATTGAGTAGAACCAACGACTCTATAATACTCTATAACCTCGGACCAAACTCTAAGCAGGTTTGTTCTCTGGACCACTTTGAATCTTTGTATTGGATCTAGACCGCTTGTCGAAAGTCCGATACCTCCTATCTTAGACCGTTAGAACCGCCTAGCTGGACTTGACACTCATTCCGAAAATCAAGTCAAACCGATAATCACTGGCTATTTCATTGAGCCCGGACCGAAGAGAGTGCGAATAGGGACATAGTTGGAATTTTAAATTCAAATCTGGCACACGACTTGATGCGTCAGTATTGAGCGTTCTGACCGTCAGAATTCATCCAGATTACACCCTCGGATCAGGAGAAATTTTTATTTTATATCATGAGACTTTCAGCCCTGATCTACGTGCGGTGACCGCTGAACTGAAACTGGCCCGCCACATGCGATCTGCGAGCCCTGCCGGACTGAAAACTTAATACGTGCTAGATCTGTTACACATGAGCTTAAGTCCGATCTCATTCGGCCAGGGGACCACCAGAAAGCATCTTTTGGACCGAAACAGCCCCGAATTGGATATGCACTAAGTAAACTTCGTTCCCGAGCCTATTTCGGGCATTTTTAAGCTTATAAAAGGGGTTGAAACCCTCACTCCTCTCTCCCATCCGAAATTGTAAAAAGCCCTAGATTGGGAGAGAGAAAAGGTGAGAGTTTGTGAGAGAGAGTGGGAGTGATTTTCCTGCCACCTGCTGCTGCTGCTGCACGTGCTTAGGCGACGCACTCCAATCACTTTCCCGGTGATTCCAACGCACTTCTAGGTAAGGAAAACCCTAACCACTTGCTGAATTGGAAATTTCTTCGATTCAAATAGAATAGTAGCTGATGTACATGTGTATCAGGTTGTTTGATCGCCGTAGACGAAGCGTATACGCTCCGTTCGAATCACTTCACCTATAAGGAGAAAGGTGCGGATTTTAGACGCTTTGATTGACTGTTTCCAAAGCTTTCAATGTCGTTTAATAGTAGATTCTCGACGGCAACGCCGTTTGACATGTACAACATGCTGTCCGTTTCCTGTTTCGTAAACCAACGAAGAATATGAGATTTAGGGCATTTTAGTCATTTGTAGGAAGTACTGTTTTTATTCATATTTTGCTGATGTGATTGACATGGTTTATTGTCGCATTAGAATGTTAGGAATGCGTGCATAGTTAGTTTGGCGAAGAGATTCGCCTAAATGCGCATTTCGGGTCGACATACTATATGTAGACTTAAGTGTGTAGTGTAAGTGTTTGTATAAATGCTTATATTAGTATGTATTGAATTAAATGATGTTATGGATTAGTTTGAGATTGGTTTCTCAATTAATATGCTGACGTGAATGATTTTCTACATGTTAGTTATATGCATGGTTTCATGGTATGTATGAAATGCATGTACTTGATGATTTACTTAAGTTCTATGTTATAACATGTGTTAACATGCTCACATGGTTGTATTTCAATTCCAATACTCTCATATGATTTGCTGATGTGATTCCTTAATTGTTTGGGACTATGCTTAGTCCAGACAGTCGGTAATCGAGCGAATTCGTGGTTAGCTTATCTTCGCCACGAACGACGCGTTGATGAACGCGAGCCGTGTTCTGGAGTTGGCGGCAGTGGTTAGGCCACACGAAGTATTTTACGCACTTCATGTCGTTCAACTTGAGATGCGATCGCGCTAGTCGAGCCCGTCAAGTAACCCGACTGGCCATTGTATGTTCACCCTGCATGAGTCATAACTGCTTGAACCTAGGGTACTGAACTTACCATTGTAAACCCTGTTAACCATGGTACCTTGATCCACGAAGACTCATGAGCCGGGCATGGTGGTATGGGACACCGTGGTCGAGCTGTCGGCCTACGCTGGGGCCACAAACCTCCCCGTAGTGACCAGTGAGCACCTAGACTCGTGAGCAGATTATGGTGGTATGGGACACTATATTCTTGCTGTCGGCCTACATTGATAAGGTGATGGGGGAGCGGTGCAACGAGTGCGAGCAACAGCCCTGGCAGCCCTTTGTAGTGACCGCGAGCGTATTCTGAGTCTACGGGAGGCGACGACCCTTCAGTAGCAGTAGAGTACAGTAGGCCTGTATTGATAAGGTGATGGGGAAACGGAGCAACGAGTGCGTGCAACAGCCCTGGCAGCCCTTGCAGCGACCTACAAAATATACATCGTATGAGATTACTAGGAGTGACGACCCTAGACAGGATCTGTGTTGGGATTGATATTAGGGAGGTACCTTAGTTTCCCAATCCTGCTGTTTGAATGGACTAATAACAACTTGGAAATTATATCACCATAACATTGCATGTGCCTGGAAGATGTGGAGCACTCTAGGGAGTGTGGCATGCCTCGGTTGTAAGATGTTGCCGTATGAGGGAGATCGTCGGTGAGGGCATACATCACGTCATGTCATATTGCATTAACAACAGTATTAAGATTGTTTGATTTATTGCTTTACTATTATCGCATGATTGATTTGATAACATGCTAATCTCTGCTCTCTCATCCCACTGAGTTGATCACTCACTCCCACGTTACGGGATGGTGTTTCCGGACACCCACCAGTCCCTATTGTGATTGCAGATGATGGCGCGGCCTGCGAGGCGGAGCTGGACTTGATGATGATGAGGAGGATTCCTCCTTTATGCGTGATCTGATTGACGGGATTACAAGGAGATTGATTAGATACCTTGACACTTGTCATTTTATATTTTTAGAGCACTCATGTATATTCATTTTGTTTACTTTTGAAGTATACATGTATGTGTATAACCTGGTAATATATTCACACTCTGGAGACATACAACAGTTTATATATGTTGTACATACTATCACAGTCTTCTGCTTGTAAATTTAACTGTCTCTGGAGTATGATATGCTGTTCTGGCTTAATCTCACTCATGTTTAAGACATTATCATAGATAACATTCAATCATACATATCTATGTTGCATAAATAACATTTTGGAACTCGGGAGTTGGGTTTTTGCTCGACCCCCCAATTTTCGGGATGTTACACTCTCTTATTCACCTTAGTTTATAGATATTGTTAATTATCTTGCTACAAGTTTCATGCCAACACATTGGACTGCACAAGATAAGAAAAAATTCTTTACTGAGGTACGCAAATTCTTTTGGGATGATCCATATTTGTTTAAATATTTCTCAGACCAAATCTTAAGGAGATGTGTACCAGATAATGAGCACTAAAGTGTCATCTCCTTCTATCATTCTTAGGCTTGTGGTGGTCACTTTTCTACCAAAAAGACCACAACCAAAATTCTATAGTACGGCTTTTACTAGCCCACTATGTTCAAAGACACTCATGAGTTTTGCAAAGTTTGTGAGCATTGTCAGAAAATAGTAGCATTGTCGCATCGAAATATGATGCCTTTGAACGCTATTCTAATCATTGAAGCATTTAATTGTTGGGTCATCGATTTCATGAAACCATTCCCCCAATTTTTTAAAAATTTATATATATTTCTCACAGTACACTATGTCACTAATTGGGTCGAAGCAATCCCGTGCCAGAACAATGATCATCAAACGATTATTAAATTCTTAAAAGTGAACATCCTTTCCCGGTTTGGAATTCCTCGAGCAATCATAAGTGATGGAGGTTCACATTTCTATAATAGGCCATTTGCAAACTTAATGAAGAAATATGACATCTCTCACAAAGTGAGCACTCCATACCACCCACAAACAAGTGGGCAAGATAAAATTTTCAATAGGAAAATTAAACAATTTCTGAATAAAATGGTTAACCCTGACCATAAGAATTGGTCAATCCGATTGACCGATGCTTTATAGGCTTACCATACTACATTTAAGATAGCTGATAGCTGTTGTTGTATGTGAACTCAGCCAATTGTAGATGCTCATCCCGGATACCTCAAGTATACCTTTGTCCTAAGTCTATTTCAGTGAAGTTTTAGCCTATATAAGGGCTTGAAACCCCCTCATATCTCTCCCATCCGAATTTGGATTAAACCTTAGAAAGAGAGAGAGAAAAAGTGAGAGATTGTGAGAGAGTTGTGGGAGAGATTTCCCGCCACTTGCACCAGCTTTTGCACGTGCCAAAGCAACGCATTCAAATCACTTTCCCGGTGATTCCAACGCACTTATAGGTAAGAAAAACCCTAACCACTTGCTGTTTTGGGATTCCTTCGATCCAATAGTAAAGTAGCTTATGTATCTTGTGCATTAGGTCGCCTGTACACCGTTGACGAAGCATATGCGTTCTATTTGAACCGATACACGTCTAAGGTGAAAGGTGCGGATTTTAGACGCTTTGATTGGCTGATTTCAAAGCTTTCAATGTCGTTTAATAGTAGATTATCGACGGCAATGCCGTTTGACATGTACAATATGCTGTCCGTTTTCCGTTTTATAAACGTATGAAAAATATGAGATTTAGGGAATTTTAGTCATTTGTAGGAAATATTGTTTACATCCATATTTTGCTGAAATATTTTCCATGACTTTTTGTCGTGTTAGGATATTAGGAATGCGTGCATGATCGGTTTGGCGAAGAGATTCGCCCTAATACGCACTTTGGGTCGACATACGCTATGTAGACTAAAGTGTGTAGACCAAGTGTTTGTATAAATGTTTGTACTAGTATGTATTGAGTAAATGAAGTTGTGAATGAGTGTTGAGATTGAATTCTCAAGTAATATGCTGATGTAAATGATTTTCATCATGTTGGCCATAAGTATTGATTTCATTATATATATGAAATGCATGTGTTGGATGATTTGCTTAAGTTGTATGTTATAACATGTTTCAACATGCATATATTGTCGTATTTCATTTCCATTACTCTCATATGATTACTGATGTTGACTTACAAATGTTTGGGGCTATACTTAGTCCAGGCAGTCGGTAACGGAGTAAATTTGTGGTTGGCTTATATTTACCATGAAGGACGCGTCGATGAACGCGGGTCATATTTTGAGTTGGCGGCAGTGGTTAGGCCACACGAAGTGTTTCATGTACTTCATGTCGTTCGACTTGCGATGCGCTCGTACTAGTCGAGCCCGTCAAGTAACCCGACTGGCCGTTGTATGTTCACCCAGTATGAGTCATAATTGCTTGAACCTAGGGTACTGAACTTACCATTGGAAACCCTGTTAACCATGGTACCTTGATCCATAAAGACTCATGAGCTGGGTATGGTGGTATGGGACACCGTGGTCGAGCTGTCGGCCTACGCTGGGGCCACAAACCTCCCCGTAGTGACCAGTGAGCACCCTACTCTGAGCAGATTATGGTGGTATGGGACACTATATTCTTGCTGTCGGCCTACATTGATAAGGTGATGGGGGAGTGGAGCAACGAGTGCGAGCAACAGCCTTGGCAGCCCTTTGTAGTGACCTTGAGTTTATCCTGACACTGCATGGGGGCGACGAGTCCTGATGCAGTCTTAAGGATATAAATAGGCCTGTATTGATAAGGTGATGGGGGAGCAGTGTAACAAGTGCGAGCAACAGCCCTGACAGCCCTTGCAGCGACCTACAAATATAACATCGTATGAGATTACTAGGAGTGACGACCTTAGACAGGATCTGTGTTGGGATTGATATAAGCAAGGTACCCTAGTTTCCCAATCCTGCTGTATGAAAAGGACAATAATAACTCGGTAATCATTATCCATATTTCATTGCATGTGCCTGGAAGATGTAGAGCACTGTGGGAAGAAAGAATGCCGCGGATGCAGATGGTGCCGCATGAGGGAGTATGTCGGTGATGGCATCCATCATGTCATTTCATGCATACATTAATAACAGTATCTAGGAATGTTTGATTTATTTCTTTACTATTATCGCGTGATTGATTTGAGAACATGTTAATCTTTGCTCTATGATTCCACTGAGTTGATCACTCACTCCCACATTAAGGGACGGTGTTTCCAGACACCCACCAGTCTCTATTTTAGTTACAGATGATGGCGCTGCTTGAGAAGCGGGGCTGGACTTGTATGATGATGAGGAGGACTTCTCCTCCGTGTTCTGATCGACGAGATTATAGGGAGGTTGATTAGATGCCTTGACACTTGTCATTTTATATTTTTAGAACACTCATGTATATTCTTTTTGTTCACTTTTAGAGTATACATGTATGTATTTAACCTGGTAACATGTTCACACTCTGGAGACATACAACAGTTTATATATGTTATACATACTATCACAGTCTTCCGCTTGCTAATTTAACTGTCTCTGGAGTATGATATGCTGTTTTGGCTTAGTCTCAATCTTGTTTAATGCCATTCTACAGACAACGTGCATTTATCACTATCTACGTTGCATAAGTGACATTCTGGAACTCGGGAGTTGAGTTTCTACTCGACCCCCGATTTTCGGGATGTTACATAGAGCCTGAGATTCATGAGCATTATCCCCATCTTTTAGGTGTTTGATTATGATGATATATTGTGTTTTGATCATATATGATGTTATGCTTCTTATTCCCTTATAAGTTTTGCTTAGTGTGATGGTAGTATAAATTTTAAGGATAAAATTTTTGTTAGGTGGGGAGAGTTTAAGACCCGTATCCTAGTCTGTACTGTTCAGTTGACTACCGAGATCCTTTCCATTGAATTCTGGCAATCCATAACCAGTAATCGATGTTTGTGAGTGACCCTAAATCTTGCCCTATAGGTTTGAATCGGCTTAATCCGAGACTTGTACAATTGCGACGGCACAGTCGCCGTGGTTCCTACGCCGCAACTCAAGCACCGATCGATACCCAGAGGAGGAGAAGTAGACCCGCATTCAGTTTAAGGAAAAACACCACGCGTTGCAAATTCTAAGAGAATCTCTACAACATGTCCCATCCATCCTATCAATCATCTCATGTCAAGTACAAAGCAACCCATGCTTTCTCTCTCTAAAGTCAACTCTTTCTCACCCTCTCTCTTACACCACCTTACATGTCAAGTACCACATCCATCACTCACCTCACCCTTTCACCCATCACACCCATCTCTCATCTCTCTTATAACTCTCTCTCTCTTTCTCATTTCTCATCTCAACTCCCAACTAGCAAGAGCATCACACGTCCAAGCCATTTTCAAGAGAGAAAGTGTGTTGTGTGGCCCACCTTTCCATCCCAAAAGCTCACATCCTAGCCATCCATTTCTCATCTCCACCATCAAAGTGAAGCATAAGGAGAGTGACTTTTCAAAGGACCGAGAAGATCAAGCGGTGGGTGCTTCCATAGCCTAGATTTCATGTTTTTATGATGGGCTAAGTGAGGCCTACCGATCAATGGTTTGGATCTCACATTGGACCCGAGGATGTGGTCGATGGCCCACCTTGATTATCAATATCATTCCATGATGGGGCCATTCTCTATGGACCCCATCATGATGTTTACCTTCCTATCTTGTATATGGGTCATCTAGACCATCTATTTTCGTAGAGAAGGGATCTCCACCATTGGATTTCAATTTTTATGGGCCCACATGTTATGTGACCCACTTGATTTAGTTATAGATCATGGAAGGGAGGGCCCATAGTGCCGGGGTCCCTCCATCATGCGTGTCCCACTCTCTATCTCTCCCTCTCTCTCTCTCTTTTTTTTTTTATTTAACTATTTTTTGTGTTATGTTATGGCCTTCTGGCCACTTGGATGGACCCCACTATGAGGCATGTATTTTACCCAAACCATCTATAAGTGGGGCCCATATTATATGTATTGTACTCACACCATCCATCATTTGGTGGCCCACCTTAAATATGTTTGTTAAGCCCAAAAACATCCAGTGTCTGGACGTTGCTGGAAAGAAAACACAAATATGAGCTTGACTTTCCAAGCATTGGAGAAGGGCCACTCATATAAGTCCCACCTTGATGTATGTATTAAATCCATGCCATCTATTCCATTTACCAACTCATTTTAGGCATTGAGCCGAAAATTGAGGTTGACCAAAGTATCTAGTGGGCATTAGTGTTGAAAACAATATAATTACCATTGAAATCTATCCAGATTTTTTTTACAGGTTGAAAGAGGCCCAATATTGGTCTTGATAGATTTGTTACGGACTGTAGAATCCATTAGGTGGGATGGATTGATCAGATGCGGGCCCCACACATGAAAAACCGTGGGGAAAGATGATTTCAAAAAAAATAATAATAAAATGTAAGCAGCAGCCTGCTGCTGCTGACGCACAGGCGTCCTGCGCCACGGGCAGGCGGGTGGACGCCATGGAGACCACGGCCCCACTTTGATGTTTATTTGCCATCTAACCCATCCATATGTGGGCCCCTACCTTAAGCAAGCCCTCTCCAAAAATGAAGCACATCTAAAGCTCAGGTAGCCCACATCGTAGAAAATAGTGGGATTGGACGTATACCATTGAAACCCATTTTTGGGTCCACAGAAGTTTTGGATCAAGTTAAAATTTGTATTTCCTCTTCATCCAGGTCTGTACAACCTTATCAACAGATTAGATGGAAAATAAATGTTATGGTGAGCCCCACGTGAGACCCACTGATGGTGGACGGTGGAACCCCACCAGGATTTATCTGTTCTATCCGCACCGTTCAGGGACCTACCCCCCACGTGTGGGGCCCTGTGTGTGTGTGTGTGTATATATAATTTTATAATATATATAATATTGTATAAATATATACTATATAGAGTTTATATATTATATTGTAGATAATATACCTGATGGTGGGCCTTCATGTAGGCCTTCATGTGTTGCATCCAAGCTGTCCTATCATTTTGAAATCCCATTTTAAGGCTTGACACTAAAAATAAGATGGATCTGTAGTTCAAATGGACCCCACCTAGGCATATGTATGGGGCCCATCTTGATTTACTTATAGCCATCCATTGAGGCCCACCTGGTATATATCTAGGGCCCATATGTTTAAGACCATTTAGTATGTATAAAGCCCATATGATTAGGCCCTTTTGGTATGTATAAGGCCCATTTTGAAATATTCAAAGGCCTGTGGGATATGGCCCATTGCAATGTACATAAGGCCCATTAATGCGGCCCACTTGATTTATATAAGGCTCATATAAGGTGACCCATTTAATGTATCTAAGGCCCATAGATCGAGGCCCAACAGGATGTCCTTAGAGTCCATTGCAATGTGTGATTTCCGATGGTTCATGTAATGATATTTATGGCGGGTTGTGCCTGGGGAACAATGTTGGTTTGATGTCCACATTATAAGTATAATGTTGGTTAAATGTCCGCAATGTAACTCTCCCTAGGGCCCATTGATAAGCCCATACTTGTTATATGCAGGCCGTCTAGGCCCATCTTCGTTGTGAGGATAGTTCATCACTTTATAATATGCCTAATATAACTCCATGAGTCACGACCATGCGCATCATATGTATGGTTGATATGAGTGGTGACTGATCATAGCATATGTCATTGGACAAACCATTTACAGGACTCCTTATGAGATGGAGTGCCCCATAATATCGCACTGTACGCGCAGGATTGCTTCTTGATTATACGGTGTGACTCATGCATCTTGCATATGTGTGACTTGATCACTGCATGCCCTAGTGACATCAGGGCTGTGGCTCCATAGGTACATTGTGGATGGCCATATCGGATACTGAAAATACTTGGTTCTAGCACTATGAGCACTTAGGATGTCCTTGGGTGAAAGTCCCAGAACCTTTTTGGTATCAGGAGATGCTCCAACGTCTAGACTGAGTGGATACACAAGCGCTCGAGTGCCGAATATCAGTAGGCCACGTCTCCCACTGTGTGATGGTCGGTTGGAAGGGGGTGTGGCCCTATCCGCCTGAGTGAGGGGACTATAAGCTAAGTTGAGTTTGACCAGCTCGTAAATGAGTCCGTTATCAATGAGGTGGGTAGGTATTGGCAGTTTACTGGTCAGGCAGATAGTGAGGTATATTCCGCTTGCTTGACTGTGCAGCTAGGGAGGAGGCAGTCATTGTGAAGTGTATTAGACCCCGTTGATATCCAGGGAGGAACTGTACTGATATGTGTACTTGATGAGTACCGACTTGCTTAGATTACATTTTGCATATGAAATTTGGCTATGTAACCCTCGCATTGCATCGATGTGGCCGATGACATTCATGTCTTGCATCGCATGGCCTTGGTATGGTCGATAGCATTCATGCCTTGCATCACATAGCCTTGGTACGGTTGATTTTATTCATGGACTTACCGCATACTTCCGCATTACTCTGATATTATACACTTAGCGTTTGCCTTGCGCACACACTTACACCACCCTCTAAGATTTTGTAAGCTTATGCACGATAGTTGCATGCAGGTAGCATTGGCAGCAGCAGCACTGAGGCAGGAGTGCGCATCTGGCTATTTTGGAGTTTTTGATAACTTTGTATTTTCCTTTTTTACATTGTACTTAAAGTTTTTGATATAGTGGATATGTGGTAATGTTGTATTATGACTTGGTTATACTTGTAGTTATGCTCCATTATAAAAAAAAATCATTCTGAAAATCCTCCTTATAGGATCCCAGGATCGAAATTTGGCATATGATTACCAAGAGCCGAGAATGGGGCACTACGGAGGCTATCGGCACCAGATTCAGCGATCAGGATTCTTGTGAATCTGATTTTCAAATTTGGGGCGTGACAGAAGTTGCTATCAGAGCATAACTTGAGAATACATGAGGATCATATCACATATTTACTATAAATAGGTTCCAAGTCTGAATGACATTACAATTTTCTGACATAGGACCCTTAACGTTTATACCTTTGAGAATTCTCAAGGCTTATAGGCCCTTGTTCCTTCTTGTAGGACGTAATGGCTAGAAGAGCGACTCGAGCGAATCCCGCTCCACCACCTGCGACTCCTGCTCTACCATCTGCTACTCCTGCTCCACCACCAGATATTCCTACCTTCCAGCCTGTGGATGTCACTCCTTTACCTGAGACCGGTGCAGATCCGACAGTACTTGTGAGTGCTACACAGCTGCAGCAGATGTTACAGGAAATGACTACTATTCTTCAGGGGCAGAGCAGGCATCCCACTGTTACACCAACCGAGGCTAAGCTGGAGCGTGCTAGCGCCCTTCTTAAGGACTTTCGACAGCACGATCCTCTACATTTCCAGGGAGAGCCAGACCCTACTACTACAAAGATATGGTGCTCCGAGATGGAGAAGATATTCGACACCATAAGATGTACGACCCAACAGCAAGTTTCATTAGCTATATTCCTTCTCCAGGGTGAGGCTCAACATTGGTGGGCATCTATGGCCCGATAAGTAGCGGCTGATTTTGAGTGGACCTGGGAGGACTTTGTAGACCAGTTTGACCGAAAGTTCTTTCCTGAGCATGTGCGACATTAGCGCGCACTAGAGTTTGAGACTCTGGTCCAGGGAGACATGACAGTGTTCCAGTATGAGGCTCGGTTCATCTCACTATTGAGATTTTTGACATATCTTGTTGAGGATGAGGGGCCTAAGGCCTGCTGTTTCGAGAACGGTTTGCGTCCTGGCCTCAGGAGTCATGTGATCGGACACATGCTTCCGACATTTAAGCAGATCTTAGAGAGGGCACAAATCTACGAGTCAGATTGGGCTAGTTTGCAGAGAGCCCATGACCTGAAGGGAGATCAAAAGAGGAAGGAGCCCTCCAGTAGCTCCGAGCCACAGCAGCATCGTCCATAGCAACGACGCACGACCCGCCCAGCATTTCTAGCACTAGTGGCACCCGCAGCACCAACTTCGAGACCGTTTTCAAGTACCTGCTTCGGATGCGGTAGGACGGGACATCGTGTGCATGAGTGTCCCCATCCGCAGCAACAACAGCCAAGAGCACCTTATCAGCCTCCGTGACAGCTACCACAACATCAGCAGTCGAGGGCACCGTATCAGCCTCCGCGACAGCCCCCACAGCAGTAAAAATGACCGCAGTATCAGCCTCCGGGACTTCCACCATAGCAGCAGAGACCTTAAAGGGGACTTGCACCTCCCCAGCAGGCCCAGGGCAGATTTTATGCCGTCCAGCAGGACCCTCGGTCATCAGGAGCAGTTGTCGATGATTCGTGTGACTTAGACCCTACACCGTCTTGCTAGATTGCTCAAGAATGATGCGTCCTAGGAGTTAGAGCCTGAGATTCGTGAGCGTTATCCCCATCTCTTAGGTGTTTGATTATGATGATATATTGTGTTTTAATCATATATGATGTTATGTTCCTTATTCCCTTATGAGTTATACTTAGTGCGATGATAGTATAAATTTTGAGGATGAAATTTTTATTAGGTGAGGAGAGCTGTAAGACCCGTATACTAGTCCGTACTGTTTGGTCGACTGCCGCGATCCTTCCCGTTGAATTCTGGTAACCAAGACTAGTAATCGACATTTGTGCCGACCCTAAGTCATGCCCTGTAGATTTAAATCAGCTTAATCTGAGACTTGTACCATTGCGACCGCACAGTCGCCGCGGTTCCAACTCTGCGACTCACACACCGATCCGATACCCAGACGAGGAGATGTAGACCTGCGTTTAGTTTGAGGAAAAACACTGCGCAAATCCCAAGAGAATCTCTACAACATGTCTCATCCATCTCATCAATCTATCTCATTAATCACCTCATGTCAAGTACAAACTAACTCATGCTTCCTCTCTCCAAAGTCAACTCTTTCTCACCCTCTCTCTTACACCACCTTACATGTCAAGTACCACATCCATCACTGACCTCACCCTTTCACCCATCACACCCATTCCTCATCTCTCTTACAACTCTCTCTTTCTCATTTCTCATCTTAACTCCCAACTAGCAAGAGCATCACACATCCAAGCCATTTTCAAGAGAGAAAGTGTGTTGTGTGGCCCACCTTCCCAGCCCAAAAGCTCTCATCCTAGCCATCCATTTCTCATCTCCACCATCAAAGTGAAGCATAAGGAGAGTGGCTTTCCAACCGACCGAGAAGATCAAGCGGTGGGTGCTTCTAAAGCCTAGATTTCATATTTTTATGATAGGCCAAGTGAGGCCTACCGATCATGGTTTGGATCTCACTTTGGACCCTATGATGTGGCCAATGGCCCACCTTGATTATCAATATCATTTCATGATGGGGCCATTCTCCATGGACCCCATCATGATGTTTACCTTCCTAGCTTGTATATGGGTCATCTAGACCGTCTATTTTCATGGAGAAGGGATCTCCACCATTGGATTTTAATTTTTATGGGCCCACATGTTATGGGACCCACTTGATTTATGTTGTAGATCATGGAAGGGAGGGCCCATAGGGCCGAGGTCCCTCCATCACGCGTGTCCCACTCTCTATCCCTCCCTCTTTTTTTTTTTATTTAACTATTTTGTGTGTGATGTTATGGCCTTGTGGCCACTTGGATGGACCCGACTATGAGGCATGTATTTTACCCAAACCATCTATAAGTGGGGCCCATCTTATATGTATTGTACTCACACCATCCATCATGTGGTGGCCCACCTAAACAGGTCCCACCTTAAATATGTTTGTTAAGCCCAAAAACGATCAGCGTCTGGACGTTGCAGGAAAGAAAACATAAATATGAGCTTGGCTTTCCAAGCATTGGAGAAGGGCCACTCATATAAGCCCCACCTTGATGTATGTATTCAATCCACGCCATCTATTCCATTTATTGACTCATTTTGGGCGTTGAACCGAAAAATGAGGTTGACTGGAGTATCTAGTGGGCCATAGTGTTGAAAACATTGTAATTACCATTGAAATCTATGTAGATTTTTTTTACATGCTGAAAGAGGCACAATATTGGTCATGATAGATTTGTTACGGACTGTAGAATCCATTGGGTGGTGTGGATTCATCAGATGCGGGCCCCATGTATGAAAAACTATGGGGAAACATAATTTCAAAAAACAATAACAAAATGTAAGCAGCAGCCTGCGGCTGCTGACGCATGGGCGTCCTGCGCCACTGGCGGGCGGGCAGACGCTAGGGAGCTCACGACCCCACATTTGGTCCCCACTTTGATGTTTATTTACCATCTAACCCATCCATATGGTGGGCCCCTACCGTAAGCAAGCCGTCTCAAAAAATGAGGCACATCTAAAGCTCCGGTAGCCCACACCGTAGAAAACAGTGGGATTGGACGTATACCATTGAAACCCATTTTTGGGTCCACAGAACTTTTGGATCAAGTTGAAATTTTTATTTCCACTTCATCCAGGTCTGTACAACCTTATCAACAGATTAGATGGAAAATATATGTTATGGTTGGCCCCACGTGGGACCCACAGTGATGTATGTGTTTCCTTTGCACCATCCACTGACGGTGGATAGTGGAACCCCACCAGGATTTATGTGTTCTATCCGCACCGTCCACATTGGACGGTGGGACCTACCCCCCACATGTGGGGCCCTCTGTGTGTGTGTGTGTGTGTATATATATAAAATATTATATTATATATAATATTGTATATATATACTATATATAGTTTATATATTATATTGTACATAATATACCTGATGGTGGGCCTTCATGTGGGCCCCCACCATGATGCATGTGCTGCATCCAAGCTGTCCTATCATTTTGAAAGCCCATTTTAAGGCTTGAGACTAAAAATAAGATGGATCTGTAGTTCAAATGGACCCCACCTTAGCATATGTATGGGGCCCATCTTGATTTACTTATGGCCGTCCATTGAGGCCCACCTTGGTATATATCTAGGGCCCATATGATTAGGCCCATTTGGTATGCATAAGGCCCATATGATTAGGCCCATTTGGTATGTATAAGGCCCATGAGATTAGGCCCATTTTGATGCATTCAAAGGCCCATGGGATATGGCCCATTGCAATGTACATAAGGCCCATTGAAGCGGCCCACTTGATTTATATAAGGCGGCCCATTTGATGTATCTAAGGCCCATGGATCGAGGTCCAACGGGATGTCCTTAGTGTCCATTGCAATGTGTGATTTCTGATGGTTCATGTAATGATATTTATGGCGGGTCGTGCCTAGGAAACAATGTTGGTTTGACGTCCACATTGTAAGTACAATGTTGGTTAAATGTCCGCAATGTAACTCTCCCTAGGGCCCATTGATAGGCCCATACTTGTAAAGTGCAGGCCATCTAGGCCCATCTTCGTTGTGAGGATGGTTCATCACTTTATAACATGCCTAGTATAACTCCATGAGTCATGCCATATGCATCATATGTATGCTTGATATGAGTGGTGACTGATCATAGCATATGTTATTGGGCAAACCATTTACGGGATTCTTTATGAGACGGAGTGCCCCATAGTATCGTGTTGTACGCGTAGGATTGCTGCATGACTGTACTGTGTGACTCATGCATCTCGCATATGTGTGACTTAATCACTGCACGCCCTAACAATATCGGATACTGAAAATACTTGGATCTAGCATTGTGAGCACTTAGGATGTCCTTAGGTGAAAGTCCCAGAATCTTTTTAGTACTAGGAGATGCTCCAACGTCTAGACCGAGTGGATACACGAGCGTCCGAGTACCGAATGCCAGTAGGCCGCGTCTCCCACTGTGTAGTGGTCGGTTGGAAGGGGGTGTGGCCTTATCTGCCTAAGTGAGGCGGCTATGAGCTAGGATGAGTTTGACCAGCTCGTAAATGAGTCCGCTATCGACGAGCCGGGTAGGTATTAGCCGACTACTGGTCAGGCCGATAGTGAGGTCTATTCTGCTTGCTTGATTGTGCAGCTAGGGAGGTGGTAGTCACTGCAAAGTATGTTAGACCCCGATGATATTCAGAGAGGAACTGTACTGATATGTGTACTTGATGAGTACCTACTTTCTTGGATTGCATTTCGCATATGACATTTGGCTATGTAAGCCTCGCATTGCATCAGTGTGGCCGATGCCATTCATGTCTCGCATCGCATGGCCTTCGTATGGCCGATAGCATTCATGCCTTGCATCACATAGCCTTGGTATGGTTGATTTTATTCATGGACTTACCCCATACTTCTGCATTACTCTGATATTGTACACTTGGCTTTTGCCTTGCGCACATATTTACACCACCCTCTAAGCTTTTGTAAGCTTATGTACGACAGTTGCATGCAGATAGCGTTGGACAGTAGTAGCACTGAGGCAAGAGTGCGCATCTGGCTATTTTAGAGTTTTTGATCACTTTGTATTTCTCTTTTCTATATTGTACTTAAAGTTTTTGATATAATGGATATGTGTTGATGTTGTATTATGACTTGGTTATGCTTGTGGTTATGCTCCATTACAAAAAAAATTCATTTTAAAAATCCTCCTTGTAGGATCCCAGGATCGGAATCTGGCATATGATTGCCTAGAACCGAGAATGGGGCACTATGGAGGCTGTCAGCACCGGATTCGGGGATCGAAATTCCTGTGAATTTAATTTTTAGGTTTGGGGCGTGACAGCTGGCCCCACTGATGCACTTTCTCAATCTTCGAGGGGTCCACTGCAACAAGCCCCTTGTCACCACGTGACTGAGGAACTTCACCTCCTCCTGCCAAAACTCATACTTCTCCAGCTTTGTATACAACTGGTGGGCACTAAAGGTTTACAAAATGATCTCCAGATGCTGCATATGGTCCTCACGGATCCTCGAATATATCAGAATGTCATCGATGAAGACCACAACAAACTGATCAAGATATGGACGAAAGACCTCATTCCTCAACTGTATGTAGACCGCAGGTGCATTGGTCAGTTCGAAGGACATGGCCTGAAAGTCAAAATGACAATAACGCGTCCTGAAAGCTGTCTTCAAGATGTCCTCCTCTCAAACCTCAATCTGATAATAACCGGAATGTAGGTCAATCTTTGAAAAGAACTGTGCACCCTGCAGCTGATCAAACAAATCATCTATCCTTGGGAGTGGGTACTTGTTCTTGATCGTGACCCGGTTGAGCTCGTGATAATCTACGTAAAGCCTCAAGGATCCAACCTTCTTCCTGACAAAGAGTACCGGCGCTCCTCAAGGTGAACTGCTTGGATGAATGAATCCCAACTCACGCAATTCATCCAACTGTCGCTATAGCTCATGCAACTTCATCAGTGTCATATGGTATAGGGCCTTCGAGATAGGAGCAGTACTAAGCACAATATCTATCTGGAACCCAATATGACGGCATGGCGGTAATCCTGGAATCTCCTGGAACATGTCGGGAAAATCACAGACAATCGGCCACTTATCAATACAAGAAGCAACAGGCTCCTTAACGGCGCAGGACATTAAGTAAGACAATGGCTCTCCTCAGGCCTCTACAACAAACTGAAACTGTGGCAAGCCTGGTATGCAGAGTGTGACTATCCTTACGGAATAGTCCAAGATGGTGCAGTACTCGGTAAGCCAATCCATGCCTAAGATAACGTCGAAGTATGACATCGGCAGCACGTACAAGTCGGTGGATAAGGAAATCTCTCCCACTAACACAGGGTAAGATGAACAGAAGCGGCCGAATACTGTAGTCTTCCCCAAGGACATCGATACGATCAATCCCTCACTAGCAGACTCTATTGGCAATCCAGTCGATCGAAAAAAATCCTCAGACATAAATGAGTGTGAAGCATTGGAATCAAATAATACTCAGGCGATGCATGAAGAGACTGGAAGTATACCCTCAACGACTCTTCCAGAGGTCCGCGGGTCCTACTGAGCTACATAGAATCTAGCCTAAACTGGTTGGGGAGGTTCCTGTCCCCTCATAGGATGCTGCTACTGCTGTAGTCGTTGAGGCACTCGAAACTGCTGCCTTTACTATTGTGGGCTCAGAAGCTGGTGTTGATGCTGCTGTTGAGGGGGCCTCAATGGTGGGATCTGCTATCGCTGCTGCTGTGGAGACTATTGTGCTTCTCTCAATTGTTGTTGGGGACACTCCCACCTACGGTGTCATATCCCTCCACATCCATAATAGGTATCAGAAAGTTGCCTCTGAGGTGGTGCCGCTGGAGGTGTCGATGGTGCTACTGGTGCTCTGGCGGATGACTGGCTCCTGTTTCTCTGCAGTCATCGATGCTGCAAGAGCTACTGGAGAGGGCATACCTCTTTCGACCTCTCTTCTGATCTTGATCGATCTGTGAGCCGGCCCACTCAGTCTCATAAATCTGGGCCCTCCGTACTACCGTCTGAAAGGTTGGGAGCTCATGTCTAATAACACGACCTCGAAGACCGTAATGCAAGCTGTTCCTGAAATGATGGGCCTTTCGCCCCTCATCATCAACCAAATACGACACAAACCTCAATAGCACTACAAAATGAGCCGCATACTGTGCCACGGACTTGTCCCCTTACACCAGTCTCGAACTCTAACGCTCTCTGACGATGAATGTGGTCGGGGAAGTACTGCTGCTCGAATTAGTCAATGAAATTCTCCCATGTTCAGACATAATTAGGCCCTACAACATGGGTAATGAAGGTCCACCAATGCTCGACCTCTCCCTGGAGAAGAAATACTGCCAACCGGATCGCTGCTAGGTCGTACATGCCATAGTATCAAAAATCTTCTCCACATCGGAGCGCCACCTCTCAGCTACTGTCGGAACTGGCTTGCCCTGAAAATGTGGAAGATCGAGCTGTCTGAACTCACAACGAAGGGCGCTTGTATGCTCATGCTCTACCTGTGCTGGCGAAATAGCTGGGTGCCTGCCCTGTCCCTGAAGCATAGTCGTCATGGCCTATAACATCTGCTGTAACTAAGAGGCACTTACAGGTACGGTCGAATCCACACTTGTCTCAGGTAGAGGAACGACATCCACAGGCTAGGGAGCAGAGATCTATAGGGGAGGAACGGAAGTCACAGATGGTAAAGCTGGAGCCTTAGGCGGTGGAGCGAGAGTCGATCGGGTCACTCTCTTGCGCGGCACGTCTTATTGAAAAGAACAAAGACGCCTATCAATATTTGAAAACTCTCGAAGGCACGTTGGGAGACTAAATCAGAAGGTTACACACTCGAAACCTAATTGACCTAAACTCATACTAAATATGTGATGTTGCTCTGAGTTGTTCCCATAAAATTTCTGATTGCCAAATCCGGTGCCGACAGCCTCCGCAGTACACCATTCTTGGCTCCTGGTACCCATACACCAGGTTTCGATCTTGGGGTCCTACAAGGATGTTTTTAACATCAATCTGATTCGTAATGAGCATAACCATAAGCATAACCCATGAACAATAATCATAAGAACACCATCATAAAATCCACTATGATAAAAATTTTGAGTACAATGTAAATGAAAGAGAAATATAGGATAATAAAAATAACAGAAACTCCAGAAGCTAAACTACTCACTTCAACTGCGGCGAGCCTATGGCTACGTCCTGGTGTCACCTGCATGCATCAATCATGCATAAGCTTATAGAAAGCTTAGAGGGTGGTGTAAGTGTGTGCGTAGTATGAAAATGCTCAGAATGCAATGTTAGAGTAATGCAGAATCATGCTAATGGGTACATGAATGCAATCAGCCGTACCAAGGCTATACGGTACAAGATATGAATGCTATCAGCCATATCAAGACCATGTGATGCGAGATGCAACTCAAGCATGCCAATCTTCATCCAAATCCTCATACAACTCAGTAAATATCAACACAGTTCTCATTTTGGATAATCACTGGGGTCTAGTACACCCTATGCCAGCTTTTCATCTCTATTTGAATGCACAACTGGGAGAGTGAAAGAGACCTCACTATCTGTTGCCAATATCAGGCCCGGCTCGTCGATAGTGGACACATTCCTCATGCTGGTCAAATTCAACCTAAAAATTATCCCCTCACTCAGGCGGGTAAGGTCACACCCCTTTCCAATTGACTACGAAACAGTGGGAGATGAGGCCTACTGTATACGGCCCTCGTGCGCTCATGTATCCACTCGGTCTCAACATTAGAGTCATCCTCTGGTCCATTGGGATTAAGAATTTTCATCCAAGGACATCTATGTCGCCCCAATGGTAGAAATAGTATTTTCGGTATCCAATCCAGCCATCCACGATGTGTCTGTGAAGGCTATGGCCCTGATGTCGCTAGGACATACAATAATCGAAATCACACAAATGCAAGTGCATGAATCACTCTACCGGACATGGAACAATCCTGCACGCTCATGTGGGGCAACTCCACTTATCAGGGAACCCATAAACAATCTACCCGAAGGCATATGCTATGATTAGTTACTCCTTGTATTAAGCATACATTTGATGCGTATGATCATGAATCATGGATCTATGCTAAACATGTTATATGGTGATGGACTCTGTTCATAACAAAGATGGGCCTAGACAGCTTACACAGTACAAGTATGGGCCTAACAATGGGCCCTAAGGAGAGTGACAATGCGGACATTTAACGAACATCATCCTACAATGTGGATGTCAAACCATCATTGCTCCCAAGGTATAGCCTGCCATAAACATCATTACATATACCATAGTAGAATCACACATTGCAACGGACCTCGTGTATATCCCATTGGGCCTTAACCCATGACATCAAATACACCTAATGGGCCGTATCACATGGGCCTCGTATATATCAAAGTGGGCCTCAACGAATGGGCCATAACTACATTAAGATGGGCCTCCTCAAATGGACCTTATATATGTAAAGGTGGGCCTCAACAACGGGCCACAAATACATCAAGATGAGCCTAATCACATAGGCCTCATTTATATCCAGGTGGGCCTCGACATCAGGTCTCAAATATCTCATCGGGCCTAATTAAATGGGATGAGACAATGGGTTAAATCAATTGGGCCAAGTCGAATGGGCTGAATCAATTGGCTGATCGAATGGACCGCGCTAATCATCCATCAATAGAAATCATTATAGAACATTAAATAAATAAATGAATAAATAAATAAATAAAATGAATCATATCTAAAGATCATCTGGACCATACTACAACTAACAGTGGTGATATTAATTTCCTACTTTCAAATTCCAGTGGACCCACCACAACATTTAATTTCCACCCAGACTATTTCCATGGTCACAAGGACCTGGGAAGAAACAAATATCATATTGATCCAAAGCTTTTGTAACCCAAAGGGGGTTTTAATGGTAAGCATTCACTCTACTGTTTTGTGCAGTGTGGTCCACCTGACAACTGGATCTGTCTCATTTTTTTATCTCAGGCCTTAAAATGAGCTTTCAAAGTAGTTGGATAGCTTGGATGCAACACATGCACCATGGTGGGTCCCACGTCCAATGATGTGGACGGTGTGGATATAACACATATATCATTGGGTCCCGCGTGGGGCCCACCATAATGTTTATTTTCCACCCAATCTGTTGATATGGTCACGTAGACCCAGATGAAGAGGAAAAACAAATTTATAAAGATCCAAGACTTTTGTGACAACCACAAAAAAGATTTCATTAGTAGCCATTCAATCCCACAGTTTCATATGATGTGGGCCACCTGAGTTTCAGATACGGCTGAGTTTTGGAGTGGCCCACAGCTAGAAGGGGAGCCACCTAATGCACGGTGCTGATGTTCCATGCATGTCACGGTGGGGTTTACACATGGGACCCATGTCCCTGGCCCCAATGCTCCACAGTGCAGGACACTGCTGTGGATGCTACAGCGGCAGCACCTGCTGCTTCATTTCTTCCTTTTTTTTAATTTTCGGAGGATTTCATAGGTGGGGCCCACATACGAAAAATCCAACCCAACCACTAGATTCTATGGCCCATGATGGATCAAACGAGTCCAATATGAAGTATGTTTTTAGTGGGTAGAAACATCAAAGTGGATCTTAATGGATTTTAAAGGTGAAAAATTTTATTTTCCATGTTAGGGCCCGCCAGAAAATTGGATTGGGTTCATTTTTAGGCTTAACGCCTAAAGTGGGTTGAGAAATGAAATGGACGGTGTGGATTTGATTTTTTACATCAAGGTAGGGCCTACATGAGTAGCCTACCCCAAAAGCTCATTTTTTTATTAGCTTGTAAGTACACACCCGTGTCAGTACACGCTCTCCATGTTAGCCTCTCCCTGCCTCACGTCCAGCGTCCAGGGACGCTAGAAAGCATGGATAAACATAGCATCATCGTGGGTCCCACATGTACGTAGCCCGCGTGTTTGGATCACCTGATGTTTGTGTTTTTCCTTCCATCCGGGCCGACTAATGGGTTAGGTTGTGTAGATCCAACACATCCATCAGGTGGGTCCCACATGAAGGTGTATGGATAAAATATATGCTCCATGGTGGACACACACATTAGATGGGCCACACACCCCTTCATCATCATCATCATATAAAGAGAGAGAGAAAGACGGTGATAGAGGGACCCCGCCACTATGGGCCCTTCATGGTTACATCACATACATCAAAATGGCTCCCACCAACAAGTCGGCCCTAAAATAAGAATCAACGATGGATCAACCACCTCTTGCACTCTTCCTTGATCCCTTAGCCTCCTTAGCTCTTATGCTCAACTTTTAACGGTGGATGATGGAGTTTTGATGGTGGGGATGAGAGATGAGAGGGTGGGCCATGATGAGGGTCGAATATTGCATATCAGACCCTATTTATTGCCTAATTTTACGTATATGATAATGCTTAAATGCTATATTTTAATTGTGTTTTTATTACAGGATGAAATCAGGAGCGTTAATTGAAAAAGGATATTAAAAGCGTGGATTTGACGCTTTAAAGTAACTAGAGCAAGGGATGTACTCAAGAGGACCAAGATCAACGGATTTACATGCCAGGGATCCGAGAAAATTAAGCTGTTCGCATTAAACGGGCTCGAAATTGGTGTAGAATGCAAGATCACATGGTTCCCGCCATCCGATTGGCTCGAAACTTTATACATGGCCTGAGGGCTATAAATTAACCGTACACGTAAAATTTTAGCCATTGGATATCTTGAAAAGTGGCCCAACAGCCAGATCAACCCCTTAATTCATTAAGTGGGGCCCACCTATATCTGGAATTGTCTCAAATCTAGTCTTAACGCTTTAAATAGGGAGACAAAATGAATGGATGGATTGGATTTCTCAGAAACATCATAGTGGACCCCACCTTGTGTGGCATGTGCATGTGCACAAGTGCACTAGCCGTACGATATACGTCCACCATGGTCAAACCGACCTTTGACCGTTCCATCTCAATTTTCAAAATAGAGACGGAAACTCTCTGTTATTTAGACCGACGCTGGTCCATTTTCTGGACGATTATGGGCCCACTCATCACTTTTACGGCTGATCCAATCCGTTCATCTTGTAGGGGGGCTCGAATACTACAAAACCATGTTGACTCTTTTCACCATGTGTACACATGTGTGCGTTACAGAGGCCACAAAAGGGTTACCCTGGGACGTTCAAAATTAATTTTATTACGATTTATTCTCTGGGCCGCGTCAATGGATGTTCAAAACCACCCATTCTTGACTGAAATTTTATTTTGAATACAATGTACGGGGTGGATTTCTCCGAAAATACCTTTATGGGGCCCACCGATCACGACAGTGAAAGAGTGTGAAAGGTTTCACACATCCGTGAAAACTGACTTTTTCAGGCGATTGTGGCCTACCATCTTTGATCATATAGCAGATCTGAACTGTCTATCATGTAGAGGACCCAAAAAAGTCCTAAGAGACGGTGTTTCTTTGGAAATTGAGCGAGGAAAGCGGTGATTTTTGAGGCAACGAACTTGGCTGCGAAAAACTTTCGCTGGGCATGCGATAGCTTCCAAATCCGATTCAAATCTGATTTTCACCATTCCAACAGCTATATAAGGAGGTTTTGGACGTGAGGAGCAATCATCCAGAGCCTGGGGAGAGCCAAGGAGAGGAGAAAGAGAAGAAAGAGGAGAAAGAGAGGAAGGAAGAAGGGAGATGTTCTTAGCGTTTAAATATTATTTTTCCTTCTTTTTATTTAAAATTATGGATTGGTAATCTTATAGCTAGGGCTAAGATGAAGCCCCCAATTTGAATAATTCTTGTCTATGTTGAATTTATTTTAATTTGATTGATTTGTTTCTTTCTCTAGTGTGCTTAACTGTAATTTCCATATTCATCCATTCTATGAGCTCGACCAAAGTCTAGATATAGATATTGTTTGGAATCTTAACTAGGTGCTTGTGTCTGACCATGAACAGGTTTCCTATAGAGGAAGAAACAGGATTTACATCTCTCCATGCCTGACCATGGATGGAAAGATGTGATCCATATGCTTTAAAGGATTATACATTCTGTGTGCCCGACCAAGGACATAGGATGTGCTTTGTTTATTAAATTTATATCAATCTAAATTAGGATAAATCAACAGGTAAAACAAAGGTTAGGATAATTAGGGGTGGATTCGAAAGTCCTAGTCTTCTCCTCAATTGAATTTTTCTCATTGTTCTCAGTTATTTTTCATAGATTTATACTAGTTTACTTAATAGTTTGTTAAACCATTCGTTGGATTAGTTAAGAAGAGTCTTAAATTTCAAATTGTGACAACCAGTCCTCGTGGGAACGATCTCGTAATACGTACCATATTTACATCTGATTCGTATACTTGCGAGTTAGAATCATTTAAATCGGGTTGGTTTAAATTAAAACATCAAGTTTTTGGCGCCGTTGTCGGAGACTGTTTCGGTCCAATAGGATTTAGGATTCTCTCTTATCATAATTCATAGCCTTAGGATTTTACTAACTTTAGGTTTAAGTTATTTTATTTTATTTTTTGAAGCTAACATATTTTCTTTTTTGTAGGGTCTTGACTTGAACTTCTAATTTGGTAATGTCTTTCTAAATTCTCTAGTTTTTCTAATTTCTATTTTTAGAATTAGGGTTTTATTTTTTAGAAATTTTCTAAGTCTAGGCTTTCTTTTTAGAAATTTTCTATTTTCTAATTTTAGATTTAGATTCTTCTTTTAAGTAACTTTCTATTTTTTTTAGTTTTAGAAATTTTTTCCTTTTTAAAAAACTAACTTAGCTTTTTATTTCTAAGATTAGAAACTTTCTTTTTTAGAAATTAACTTTCTATTTTTATTTTTAGTAACTTTCTAATTTTAGGATTTCCTTCCTTTTTAGAAACTAACTCTTCTATGTTGTTCTTTAAAAAATTTTTAATTTTAGATTTTCTGTTTTTTAGAAACTAACTTGTTTTGTTTTCTTTTGCAGGATTCTAACATAGATCTCCAAATTGGTAACTTCTTTCTAATTATTTCTCTTCCTATTTCTAGATTGGTGTAGGATTTTTCCTTTAGAATTGGATTCAGAGTTAGAGTTTCACCATGTATATGCACGGGTGGGAATGTCTGTATGTTGTGAAAAATAACATATACTAGGATAATGATTATGATAGAAATCCACCAATGTCTCAAAACTTTTCTAAAACTATCATCGAGAACCAACCGAAGTCTAATGATCCACCGGTTAAGAAGTCCTTACTCGATCATATACGGGAGAATAATTACACCCTACGGATTAATAAGACATTACGTGAGTGTCGTGATTATCATAACTATAGGCGTGAGGACTATTATCAACCATCAGATTCTCCCACCTATGATCCGTATGACTATAATCAGTGGAAATATCAAAATTGGGAAAATGAACCAACAACATGTTATAATGATTATTCTATTGGGTTCCCTACTTCTGAATATCCACTAGAAACAATCCAAGAGGAGTCATCTCCGAGTTACATAGCCTATGACTTGATAAAATTATTAAATGCACTTGAATCACGCATTGATAGGCTAATGGAGACTAATTCATCCCGACCACAACCCGTTGATTATTCCTTTGGATTTCCTACTTATGATGCACTGATGGAAGCTAGTTCATCTCAGTCAAAACCTAATTTAAAAATACAATGCGAGGAAGGTGATCCTCACTCACTTTTAAAACACTCTGGATTTTGGGATGAAGAGTTGAATTGTGTTAATGAGCATATGGTTCAATTTTCAGAGGAATCGATCTCGATGACGGTTTAAAGGAATGGTGAAGAGACATGGGTGTCTTTCGAATACAATGATGATAACACACTTCACTCACATGAGACACTCGAGTTTAATGATGATGAAGAGGTCAGCTTATTTGAACCTCCACCCAATTTAGGAATAGACTGTGAGGAAAGCAATCCCATCCCAAGTGTGCATGATAGAGAATTAGATGATGATATGTATTGGGATGATGATCATGAATGTTCAGCCCAAATTCCCCTGGAATCAATCTCAAGTATGGTCCAAGTCAGTGATCAAGAAGTACACGAGGTGGTCAGTCAAAATGAGCCACTCCTCTCATCTAATATGTCTGATTTAAAAGTGGAGGATGAGCCCATTACAACCGACCCTTCTAACTCTCGTGAAACATGTTTGAGCCACTCCCCTGAATTGAATGATGATATGATTCAGGAAATGAACGAACCGCATGATATGACTCTGGAAGTTAAAACCACCCAATTGAGGCTACCATCTAAGTCATACACTTTTGACAATTTAATACCTCTTCTGAGTAGTATCAATAAGCAGAGTCCTCACATCAATACTTCGTTTCTTGATCATCAAATTGTTTGCGCTGGGTTAGAGCAAGAGAGTGTATTTTCGTCCACTTTCAAAGACGATGGATTCCTTGGGCAGATCATCACAATATCTAATGTGGAAAATAAATCATGCTCAGCTGAACGTCCCAACTCTTTAGATGATTGCTTAGCGCATTTTGCAGATTCAAACGATCCCCTATTATAAGAAATAGTGAATGCCTTATAACATAATAAGTCGACAGTTGTCATGAATCGAGAACACCCATATTCTGAAGTACCTCCTTCCCCGAATCCTGAATGTTTACCATTAAATGAGGAAGAATTGAAAATTGAACTACAGAGTGAAACATCGACATTTTTTGAGACTACATCACCTACTACAAATTTTTCTAAATTTCATCTACTTGTAGTCTCTGATTTATCATGGTGTACTAACTTCAAATTTTTTTTTTTGCCACAGGTGAATCATATATACTTTAGACACTTTAGACGATAAAAAGCACACTTTATACTGAGGTCCCTCAATTTCTCTGGTTATTAACGCTCCAGGACATCCAAGCCTACTACAAAATGGGCTTATGGATGATCTTGTTGAAAAATCTTCTGAGAAATTTACCAAGATACTGGCCGATGGTCCATGATTACTTTCATTGCTTGTCTGGCTGAAGACATTAAACTTAACTCTCCTGCGAGGAAACCCATCTTTTTATTTCATTTCTTTTTCTTAGTTAGTTCAATGTTTGTGGGTAACATTGCTGCAAACCCTCACGAGACTACAACTCATCCACTAGGGGCAACCTAGGGGTTTAAAGGCTTATTGCATTGCTAAATGCAATCGAGAGCACCTGCGAAAGTGGTATAGGTAGGATTTTTTTTTTGAAATTTTAATTTTGTTGATTTCTCTCTTGTGCTGACTCGCTTTTACGTTGATATCTTTGGAACACCTCTCTTGATCCCTTCATTCAGGTACTATCTTTCCATCACTTTTCATTTATTTTCGTTGTCCCATGTGCATTGCATGCTTACATCTTTTACATTGAGGACAATGTAGATTTTAGGTTGGGGGTGGGAGATTAGGTAACCTAATCAGTGTTTTCTTAGTCTTGAGCAAAAATTGTGAAAAATTTTAAATTATTCTAAAATTTTTCTGAAATTTCTTGTGACTTTGAAGTGATTTTGAAAGATAATTGTGATTTTAAAATTAAAAGACATAGAATGTGGTAATTTATGACTCTGGATTCAGCCATCTGTTTTATTTCATAATTAAGTTTGAATTGTTAACCCATGATTAGAAGTTTTAAACATTAATTGAGTCATGATTTCACATATCACATCTCGCTTACACATTAAGGTTCCGGTTTGATAATTGAATGATTAACTTGGTAAACATTAAGCATGAAACGAACCAGCCTGAAAAAAAAATAATAAATAAATAAATAAATAACATTAGTTTATAAAGAAGAATTGAAAAGGGTAAGTCGTATAATCTTCACCATAGGTTTGCTCCCTATAGGTGTAGATTCGATCCCCCATGGTTGACATTTAGAAAAAGTTAGGCAACAAATTTTCACTATAGGTTTGCTCCCTATAGGTGAGGATTTGATTCCCTTCCTTGGCGTTACTGTTCATATAAAAAAATTAAAAGCTGATAGAATGGAAAGTTAATATGTAAGGAAAGTGTTGGTTTCAGTTTTGGTTGTCATGAATGCCGTTTTTAATTACCAATAATATCATGAAAATGACAATTGGATCTCTTAACAGTGGTAAGCCGAGATTACAATATACACTCATGGAACTCAATGTTTAGATTGTTCTAATCAATGGATTAATATTTTGAACTTGATTATGTAGTTTACCATGAACTTGATTCCAAGAAAAAATTCTACTTACCATTCATGAATCTTAGAATTTTCACATCTTAACTATCTGTTCACAAGTGACTTGGGTTTAAAGGAATTGCTCTTTTAATTTTGAAATTAGGCCACACTTGTTGATTTGGGAGAGTTTGGGAAGGCTTAGACATGGGGTGTTGCTTGGGAGGTTTGAGAATTGAGAGAAAGCAAAAAATAAAGGATAAAAGGGGTGGGTGGAATGGTGGTTGTAAGGAAAGAAGATGGGAAGGCATGGGTGAGTTTGAATTTTTGTAAAAAAGAGGGATGATTAGGAGAAAGAGAGGGTTGACTTGCGGAAAAAAGAGGGATGGATGTTGTACTTGTTGTAGGGTGAGGTGGCATGGTGGTGTACTTGACTTGATGAATGTGACATGTTGTAGAGATTCCCTCAAAATTTGAAACATGCAACGTTTCTTCGGAATGAACGCGGGTTCACATCATCTAGCATGGGTATCGGTTCAGTGTGCGAGTCGCGGCATTGGAACCGCGGTGACGGTGTGGTCGGTAAGATATAAGTTTTGAGTGAAGTCGACTCTGATATGTGGGACTCGACTTAAGATCGCGTACAAATGTTGGATATGGGTTGAGAGTTGCCGAAATTTGACCTAAATAACTGCAGAAGCCTACGGAACAGTATGGTCTAGGATACGGGTCTTACATCTGGTATTTCTATCGGTTGCATTATCTTGTTATTGACCTCTTTTCCACATCTCAAGTTAATGATGGCCTTAGCTTGTTCATAATGTAACTCACTTGGATTTGAGTCTCCAATGAAATGTGTGTTTCTAGGGTTTGGCACAAGTTGAGAAGGAAGAGTGCCTTTTTTCCTAGCATTTAATTGAGTCTCAATCCTAGCCATAACTGTTTTTAATTCCTGATTTAATTAGATTAAAAACTGATTCATTTAAGCTTGAGAGTTCATGAATGCGGTCAATGTATCCTCCATAGATGATCGCTTTGGTGGGGGCACATATGGTGCATTGTTAGATGCCCCAAAGAAGTTGTTTTGTGGGGGCATTCGAGGTGCATTAATTTGTGGTCCATTTCTCTAACTAAGATTAGGATGGTTACACTAATTTGGATTATATGTGTTTTCCATTGGTTACATAATAGACCTTTGGTAGTTATTTACAACATTTTCTTGCCCATGCTCATACATGATATCTTATACAACTGGGATTGTTGGACAATCCTTTGTGTCATGGTCTACACCACCACAAATGCTACAAAAATTACCTAATGAAGTGTTTGCTATAACCATATCAACCTTCTTAATTTCCAAGACTTCGACCTTTTTAGCTAATGCAGCAAATTTTATGTTAAGGTCATTTTCCTCTCATAGGACGTACATCCCCATTTTCTCTCTAAGAATGGATCTAGTTTGGTCTGGTTTAGTAGAGACATCCCATGTCTGTGTATTCTCTACTAATGTGTCTAGAAAATCCCAAGCCTCATTATGATCTCTGTCAAGAAAGGTTCCACCACACATCATTTTTATGAACTGACGGGTATCCATGGTGAGCCCCTTTCGGAATGCATCAATCACGTGCCATGGTTCATAACCATGATGTGGAAAAGTAAGTAGAAGATCTTTGAAGTGCTTCAAAGCTTTAAAAAATAGTTCATTCCCCTTTTGGGAGAATGATATGATTTGTTGTTTTGGTACATTTGTTTTATGCTCGGGAAAGAACTTTTTCAAAAACTCTTTACTTAAGGCTTGCCATATAGTGATGGTATTAGGTTTTAGATAGTTGAGATATGCTTTAGCCCGATCCTTTAGAGAAAATGAGAATAACCTAAGCTTAAGTACATTCCTATTGTCATTGTTTACTTGTAATGTTGCAATCACTTCCTTAAAGTCCTTGAGGTGCAAATAAGGGCTTTAAGAATCCAAGTCATGAAATTTAAGAATTAATTAAATCACACTTGGTTTAAAATCAATGTTCCCTGTGTGAGCAGGGAGCACTATGCAAGATGGTAAAGTTGATCTCTCAGGGTGTAGACGTTCACGTAAAGTCCGTGGTTAGTTTAACACATTCCTATGAACTTCATTCTCATCCTCAAGAGGAGGATTACGTTGATTTTCTCTGGTTTGATTTACAGTTGGATCTGAAAATTTTGGATTTAGATTATCAACTAGGTCTACCATGGAATCTAAGTGATGTTGAGAGCCTCTTCTAAGTGAATGATCAAGGCCTAGAACTAGTCCGCCTTCGGAGAAGAGTTAATTATTTTGATCCTTACTCCAACGGGACATAAACCATCCACACCACATAAAAAATACCACTAATTCAAATAACAAGTATGATACTTAAAATAAAAATAAAAACTTAACCAACAACTCAGGCGGCAGAGCCAACCATGAGAGTTCGATCCATAATGTAAAATAAATCAACAACCCAAGCGGCAGAGTCGACCATAAAGGTTCAATCCACAAAGTAAAATAAATAAAAAGAATAAAAAATATAGAAAAAAATAAGTAAACTACACTAATATGAAAAATAGATTCAATGGATGATCTTTGTGATCAAACGACAACTGTAGGATAACCATGCACTTGGGTGATGAAATCCCAAGTAGGGCAACCTTATGTCATAGTTAGTTCTTGAAAGACCTAACTAAATTTACTTTTAAAGAAAACAGAAAATGCACAGAATTTTTGGAGGGTTTAGAAGAGAACTCACCTGAGAAAAGAACTTATCGTAGTTATCTTGCACATATCTAATTTATCTCAGTCTCTCCCCGGCAAAGGCGCCAAAAACTTCATTGCTTGCCTCCAAGTGTAGAGTTCTATAAGTAATATCCCATGAATACAGGGTCGATCCCACAGGGAGATTAATTGTGAGAAGGGAAAAATAAAATGTAAAACTAAGTAATAAAAACTAAACTGATGATTTGATTTTGGGAGTTTTAAATGGATGTAATTCAACTGAATTAAAACAATACCCTAGCTTCAAAGTTTCACATATAGGTTAATGTTCCAAAATCAGATGATTTGGATAACATAACTAGGATCCGAGCACTATGGTTGGCCTAATCGAAAAATAAAATAGTTTAAACATTTTAAATAAATGATATAAAAGATTAGAAAATTATGGATTTGCACCATTGATATATATTCTCAAGCGTCAGTAATTTTAAGTATTCAATATCCATGAGATAATGAATCAAAGAAATGTAACAAGTTGAGAACTCTCCTATCTAGGAAATCTAATTGATCTAGGGTAAGCCTATCCATCAATGTGGATCTCATATGATGGAAATATATGGATCTCACACGAGGATCAAAAAATAAACCTAAATAATTGATAACATGCATATATCATTCTTCTCATCATTAAAATAATTAATAATCATTGTAAGGCTTGTATCCTAAACTGTACCATTCTTTAGACTTTCGCAATTCTTCCCGTTGAATTCCAGCAACCAACAACCTATAGGCGGCATTTGCATGTGACCCTAAGTCGCATCCCATAGATTTGAGTCGACTCAACTCGAGACTTATACCTTAGTAACCACACTGTCTTCACGGTTCCAATGCCGCGTCTCATGCACCAATGTGATACCCAAGCTAGAAGCTATAGACCTGCGTATATCTCAAGGAAACGCCACGCATTGTGAATTCTGAGAGAATCTCTACCCATCTTTCACATCACTAGTTAAGTACACATCCCATCACAAACCCGTGCTTCCTTTCTCCATAAGACAAGCAACCCATCCCCTCTTAACCAAAGTCAACTCTCATGTCACTCCACCCATCACTCCATCCCATCCACATCCTCTCTCTCTTTCTCTACCCATTCCCTAGGGAACCCAAGGAGAGAGTGACCGTCCAAGCTCCAAAAAGAGAAGATTAACTAAGTGTGTGGCCCACTTCCTACCCCATATCTCACAATCCAACACTTCAATCTTCATCTCCCACCATCAAAGAGGAAGCCTAGGAGCTAAGGAAGTCAAGGGACCAAGAAGAAGTAAAATAGGTGGGTGATCTTAGGTTTAGATTGATGTTAATCCATGGGACAAGTGGAGCCTATGGTTGATGGTAGAGATCCCATTTTAGACCCTAAGTGTGGCCGGTGGCCCACCATGATACATATATTTATTCCATGATGGGGCCATTCTCCATGGACCCCACCATGATGTTTATTTGATAGCCAACATGTAGAGGTCATCTAGACCCTTGATCTTGTAGTGGAGATGGTATCCCCACCTTGAGTTGCTAATTGGAGGGCCCACATGTTGTTGGGACCCATCTTGATGTATGTATTGAATGACAAGGGAGCTCATAGTGGCGAAGCTCCCTCCACCACACGATTGGTTCCCTCTCTCTCTCTCTCTCTCTCTCTCTCTCTCTCTCTCTCTCTCTCTCTCTCTCTCTTTTCCTCCCCTGTTTGATGGCTACATTGATGCATGAATCTTATCCACGCTGTCCATATAGTGGACCCTCCACGTTGTCCATCCAGTAGACCATCCATGTTGTCCATCAAGTGGGCCCACATAGGTGATGAAATCCTACTACAGTGTGTGTTGGTGGTGTGTAAACTGCCTAGAGGCTGAGAATCTGGTGGACGCTGCTGCCAGCGCCCAAAGAACGCTGTAGCAAGCAGTGTCCCAACATATTGTAAGTAGAGAGGGGTTGTGGGACCACAATGCCACCCCTCCATGTTGTATGTATTTGATCCACAGCATCCATCCAATTTCCCAGCTCATTTTAGGCATTGAGCCGAAAAATAAAGCTAAGACAAATCTCTGGCGGGTCATATTATAGAAAACAGTGGTATTAGCAATATAAACTATTAGGGCCCCCTGTGATGTTTCTATACACCGAAATACATCGAATATTGGGCTCATTATATCTGTCACGAGCTCAAAAAACTAATAGGTAGAGTAGATCATCATGATGTGGGCCCCACCTATGACGAACCTCAGGATTTTAAAAAAAAAATCTGCAACATGTTGGATGCTATTGTTGCCAGCGTTTAAAGGACACTGCAATAAGCAGGTCTTTCTGCTTAGAATAGAGGCCGGGTCCATGGGTCTCACCACAGGCCCCACCATGATGTATGTTGAACATCAGCATCCCTTTAAATACATGGTTGTCCCAAAAATTAGTCGTACACAGAACTCAAGTGACCCACACCATCCAAAATCATGTGAAGACAAGCTAAAACATATAAAAGTACTTGTTAGGACCCACCTAAAATTTGAATGCATTTGAAACTTGGCTTGATCCCCTAACCAAGTGGGCCACACATAATGGGTGGGTTGGATTTGTGAACCACAGCTTGGTGGACCCCACAAGTGATTGTGAATGTTTTAATGGAGGGTGAACCTCTTAACTATTGTGCATGGTGTGGCCCACACAAGCCACAAATTGACTTGATTTTAAGTCCCAACCCCTACCATGATGTGTGTATTATACACACACTATTCAGGCCCACCTTGATGTGTGTTGTAAGCACACTGTCCATCCATTTTTTTCCTGGACTATAAGGCTAGTCTGTGAGGCCCACCTTAATGTATATGTTATACACGTTGCCCACCCATTTTACTGAATCATGGGTTGCCCCATAGGGCCCAATGTGATGTATATGTGGCCCTTGTGTGAGGCCCAATGAGATGCATATGAGGCCCTTGTGTGAGGCCCCATGTGGTATATATGAAGCCCATGTGATGAGGCCTGATGTGATGTATATGTGGCCCTTGTGTGAGGCCCAATGTGATGTATATGTGGCCCTTGTGTGAGGCCAAATGTGATGTATAGGAGGCCCTTGTATGAGGCCCAAGTGATGTATATGTGGCCCTTGTGTGAGGCCTGATGTAACGTATACGAGGCCCTTGTATGAGGCCCAATTGTGATGAGTGATTCCACCATGATGTATGTGCTATATTCACACCGTTTATCCATTTCTCTAAGGTTGTGGGCCCCATTTCCTTGAGAGGCCCACCCTGATTTATGGATTATATGCCCATTGTGGGGCTGCCTTATGAGGCCCATCTTGATGTATGTGTTACATACACAATGTCCATCCATTTCCCCGATTTGTACAAGGGTCATGGGCACCATAGAGAGTTAGATTCAAATCCTAAATGGACTGCACACTAGGAGACAATAATGGCTAAATGTCCACCGTTGAAATCCTCCTTAGGGCCCGTTGTTAAGCCCATTACCTTGGGAACAATAATGGTTAACTGTCCATGTTATAATCTCCCTAAGGCCCATTGTTAGGCCCATTCTCATCTCCTCTTTTGGGCTTACCCCCAAACAGTTGGGCCCCCATTGATGATTGTATTACCCACCTTCCCTTATTAGGCTATCCTAATCCATTGGGCCCCCTTTGATGCTAGTGATACCCACCTTTCCCTAGTTGGGCTATCCCAATCGGTTGGGCCCCCATTTGATGATGGTGCTTTCCACCATACCTTGTAAGATTATCCAAACCTTAGAGCCCACCTTGTATTCATATCGGGTCTTTCATAGGAGATGTGGCCCACCTAGATACATGTGATTACCCAAAGTTTAGTGTCTATACCCATGGCTCACATAGATGTTGAGCGGACTTCCCAGCCCATTTGGAAGGGTCCTAGATGTATGGGCCCCCACCAAAGCCCACCTTGTGTACATATCGGGCTTCCCATTGAAAAATCCAATTCATTCATGATATAGTGATTGAGAAAGCCCACTTTTTCACCCTATTAGCTCACCCTGTGATCTCACCTTGTTGTATACCCACTGCACTCCCCACGAGAGATATATCTTACCCTTATATCCCATTTGTTAGGACCTCATGACATTTACATATCATCCACACCACCCATCTCCCTGTTGAGACAAGTGTGAGGTCCATCCTTGACATTAGTACATCATCATCCCTTGTCGCGAACGGAAGAATATGTAGTATCAGATTTAGTATATCCACTATGTGGAGATTACCTTGATACATGGGTTAGATCTACCATCCTTTTAGTGGACCCCTCCTTAAGATATATATTATGCTAGTACCTTGAGTAGGTTGTGATAGTCTAACATGGATCATTCCATATAGACTCCTATATGTTTAGTGAGGCATATTGTTCAACCCCTGTTCTTATAAGTGACATGCCGGTTAAGGCTAATCATCGCCTGCTATATCTAATAATCATGCTAGTGTACTTAGTGTAGTAGGACACACTGAGAACATGCTTATTATTACATCATGATACACATTCATACGCATCATTCATATGCCTATTCTAAGGAATGTTTGATCATAGCATTGTCATTGGGCTGAGTTATTTAGGGCACTCCTTGTGAGACGGAGTTTCCTCACATGATCACAGAGTACACACAGGTTGACGTATGACTGGATGGTATCACTGACACTTCTCGCATTTTATGTTACATGACCACTTCGCACCCTAACGACATCAGGGTTGTGACCTTCATAGATATATCATGGATGGCCAGATGGGACACCAAAAATATTTGAGACTTAGCATATGGGAACGCTCAATGTCTGTGGGTGAAAGTCCCTAAACCCCCGTGGTCAGGGGATGTCCAACGTCTAGACCGAGTGGATACATGAGCGCCCGAGTGTCGAATACTAGTAGGCAGCATCTTTCACTATGTCGTGGTCGGTTGTGAAGGGGGTGTGGCCTTATCCGTCTGAGTGAGGGGGCCATAAGCTAGGCTGAGTTTGACCAGCTCATAAATGGGTCCGTTATCAACGAGCTGGTTAGGTATTAGTAGACTACTGGTCAAGCGGGTAGTAAGGTCTTTTCTTCTCACTGGGTTGTGCAGTTAGGGAGGCCGCAGCCAGTGTTGAGAGTACTAGACCCCCAGTGATATCCCAAAGATGTACGGTACTAATATTGTGATGCCTCGTCACTATTGCACACATGGGTGAATGCTAATATGGGTGAGACCTAAGGGCCTGGGCGAGTTACGAGTGGTTGATAGGCTACTATGCTGGCAGGCTATTGTGTATACAGTGAGGCAGAAACTTATCCAACATAGGAAGTGTTGTGGCAGTCATACGCGTACTTGTTGAGAAGGAGTCGCATACTGAGCACTTGACTCATTCATTCATTATCCACTCGGGCTGCTGGTGCGCAATCAAATCATTATGTGTATCTTTACAATGACCAAGATTTCGGTTGGGCATGTGACTAACCTGAGATCAAGAGTTTACCACATTTAGTCTAGCTATCCAAATTTAAGTATGGGACTGGTTTGGATTAAAGTCCTTTGTGATGGAACCCATAGCTTGCGATACTACGTACTATCATCTCGACTTCAGACTCCAACTTGGTCATTTCATTTGCACTGCATATTGCATTGCATCCTCAACACATAGCATTTGGTTTACTATGCTTCTATATTACATAGCCTAAATAAGGTTGATGGTATTATGGACTCGCCAAGATCTGCATATTCCATTACATCAGTGGCATATGACATTTGGGTTGCTATATTTCTGCATTTATATAGCCTAGATGAGGCTGATGGTATTCGTGGTTCGTCAGGAATTGCATATTGTATTGCATCCTCAACATTTGATATTTCGCTCACTATGACTCCACATTGCATAGTCGATCTGTATTGCATACTTTGATATTGTATGACTTATAGACTTGCAATTATTCCTCTTATGCTGATATTATATGCTTGGCACATGCTTTGCGCACACATGTACACCACCCTCTAAGCTTCTTAGTAAGCTTATGCACGACCATTGCGTGCAGGTGACATTAAGTCATAGTAGTGTTGGGACAGGAGCAGGAGCCAAAACTTTGGAGTTTTGTTTCATATATATGTATTTCCCTTTTTAGCTTTGTACTCAAATGATTTTATTAGTGGATATGTTGTGATGTCATTATTTATGACTTGGTTATACTTGTAATTGTAATTATGCTCCTTTATATATATATATATATATATATATATATATATATATATATATATATATATATATATATATATATTTACACTAAAAATCCTACTTGTAGAATCCTAGGATCGAAATATGGCATATGGGCGCTAGAAGCCGAGAACAAGGTACTACAGAGGTTGTCAGCGCCAGATTCGATAATCGAGAATTCTGCGAGCCCGATTTTCGAGTTTGGGACATGACAATCCTAACTATGAAAAAAATTAAATGAATGTGCTTCCCTTCTAGCTTGGGCTAGAGGGAACTTAGAAAAACATGATTAAATTATAGAAATAAAAAGCAATAAGAAAGAATAAAAATCTTGTAAAGAAAAATAAATTATAACTATAAAAATTTCTAAAAATCCTTGATAAAACTCTCTAAAAACCCTAGATCTTTCTTTGAAATACCTTGAATGATGCTTAGGAATGCCCTGGGATGCCCTATTTATGTGGGGAACTCCCTCTTTCAAATAGATTCGAAAAAAGAAATGAAAAACTGCTTCAAAACTACTCACTCCACGTAGGCTTCGTGTAAACCCTTCGATGTCATCAAACAGCCTTGGATGTCATCTAAGATTAGCTTCAATGTCGTCGAAACTAATTTTTGCATTTCCTTTCTTTTCCACTTAGTTTTCTTGACTCTTGGGGTCTTAAAATCTTCAATCTCGCTCTCCAAAAGTCTATTCTTTTACTTGGTGATTCTTGAGCATCAAATCCACACTTTTAACATTCTTTTCAATCTAAGCTCTTCAACTCACCTTGCAACACAAACACGTATAAAATATACTATTAAGCATTATCATGCTCATAAAATCAAGATATAAATGGGGAAGAACATGTAATATTTGACACTCAACAGATCATTCTCCCAATCTTTTGGAAATATTTACATTTTATTAGCAGTAGATTATGTCACTAAGTGGGTTGAGGCGATCCCATGCCTGAATAATGATCATAAAATGGTCATTCGATTCTGAAAAGAAAATATTATTTCTCAGTTTGGAACACCTCGTGCCATCATTAGTGATGGAGGTTCACACTTTTATAATAGGCTATTCAAGAACCTAATGAAAAAATATGGCATCTCGCATAAAGTGAGCACTCCATACCACAAGCAGACAAGCGGGCAAGTTGAGATTTCTAATAGGGAAATTAAACAAGTTCTAAAAAAAATAGTTAACCTAGACCGTAAGGATTGGTCAATTCACTTGATTGATGCTTTTTGGTCTTACCATGGAATATCTCCCTTCAGCCTCGTCTATGGGAAAGCTTACCACCTACCTATGGAGCTGGAGCATAGAGCGTACTGGACTATCAAAATTTTAAACTTTAATTTGGACAACGCTAGCTCGTTATGCAAACTTCAATTGAATGAACTCGAAGAAATTTAATACGACGCTTATGAGAACTCAAGAATTTACAAGGAGAGGATAAAGGTATTCCATGACAGGAACATCCTTTGAAAATCCTTCATAACCAATCATGTAACACCCTGAATTTTTTCCAACCTGGGATTAGACGTCCTTAGGCAATGGGACAACTAAAACACCTGGGAAATCGTTCAGAACCCAATTCCATGGCCAAAGAAATCACTTAGGATTAATTCCTTTAGAAATTAAGCGTAAGTTAGCTAGCGCTACGCTGGAGTAGCTGTGAAATTGTCCCTAACCGCTTTAAATACGTTCTACAAGACCTAAAACTTATAGAATCAATGGTGCTATAATACCCTGAAACTTAGGATCAAACTCTAAATCCGTTTGCTCTCAGGAACTCTTTGAAACTTTGTATTGGATCTAGACCACGCGTCGAAAGTCCGATATCTACAATCTTAGACCGTTATGACCGCTTAGCTGGACTTGACAACCGCTTCAAAAATTAAGGCCAACCGATGATCAGAGGCTATTTCATTGAGCCTAGAGTGAAGAGAGAAAGAATAGGGTTAGATTTGGAAATTTTAATTCAAATCTGGCACGTGACTTGGTGCATTATTATTAAGCGTGCTGACCGTCAGAATTCAACCAAATTACACCCTCGGATTAGGAAAAATTTCTATTTCATATCACAAGACTTGTAGACTGAAACTGGACCACCACGTGCAATCTGAGAACTCTACCGGTCTGAAAACTTGATGTGTGCTAGATCCAGTATGCATGAGCTTAAGTCCGACCGCGTTCGGCCGGGGGACCTCCAAAAATGCTCTTTTGGACCAAAACAGCCTCGATTTGGTTACCCCTCAAGTAAACATTGTTCCCAAGCCTAATCTAAAAATTTTTTAGGTTATAAAAGGGGTTTAAACCCTCACTTCTCTCACCCATCCGAATTTGGTAGAAACCCTAGTTGGTGTGAGAGAAAAAGTGAGAGATTGTGAGAGAAGGTGGGAGAGATTTTCCTACCACCTGCTGTTGCTGCTGTACGTGCTTAAGCGACGTATTCCAATCACTTTTCCGGTGGTTTCGATGCTTTTCTAAGTAAGAAAAACCCTAACCACTTGCTGATTTGGGGATTTCTCCGATTCAAATAGCAAAGTAGCTAATGTACTTTGGCATTAGGTCGCCTGTACGCCGTTGACGAAGCGTATACGCTCCGTTAGAAATGATACACATATAAAGTGAAAGGTGCGGATTCTAAACGCTTTGATTGGCTATTTTCAACGCTTTCAATGTCGTTTAATAGTAGATTATCGATGGCAACACCGTTTGACATGTACAACATGCTTTTCGTTTCCTGTTTCGTAAGCAGACGAAAAATATGAGATTTAGGGCATTTTAGTCATTTGTAGGAAATACTGTAAACATCCATATTTTTTTAAAATGATTGACATGGATTTTTGTCACCTTAGGATACTAGGAATGCGTGCATAATCTGTTGGCGAAGAGATTCGCCCAAATGCGCTCTTTGAGTCGACATACACTATGTAGACTTAAGTGTGTAGACTAAGTGTTTGTATAAATGTTTATATTAGTATGTATTGAATTAAATGGTGTTATGAATTAGTTTGAGATTGAATTCTCAAATAATATGCTGATGTAAATGATTTCCTACATGTTGGCTATATGCATGATTTCATTATATGTATGAAATGCATGTGTTAGATGATTTACTTAAGTTGTATGTTATAACATGTGTTAACATGCTCACATTTTTGTATTTCATTTCCATTACTCTTATATGATTGCTGAAGTGGATTCACAAATGATTGGGGCTATACTTAGTCCAGGCAGTCGGTAACTGAGTAAATTCGTGGTTGGCTTATCTTTGTCACGAACGACGCGTCGACGAACGCGAGTCGTATTTTGGAGTTGGTGGTAGTGGTTAGGCCACACGAGGTGTTTTATGCACTTCATGTCGTTCGACTTGAGATGCGCTCGTGCTAGTCGAGCCCGTCAAGTAACCCGACTGGCCATTGTATGTTCACCTTATATGAGTCATAACTGCTTGAACATAGGGTACTGAACTTACCATTGTAAACCCTATTAACCATGGTACCTTGATCTATAAAGACTCATGAGCCGGGCATGGTGGTATGAGACACCGTGGTCGAGATGTCGGCCTACGCTGGGGCCACAAACCTCCCCGTAGTGACCAGTGAGAAACCCAGACTCATGAGCAGATTATGGTGGTATGGGACACTATATTCTTGTTGTCGGCCTACATTGATAAGGTGATGGGGGAGCGGTGCAACGAGTGCGAGCAATAGACCTGATAGCCTTTTGTAGTGACCTCGAGCGTATTCTAAGTCTACGGGAGGCGACGACCCTTCCGTAGCAATGAGAGTACAGTAGGCCTGTATTGATAAGGTGATGGGGGAGCGGTGCAACGAGTGCGAGCAACAGCCCTGACAGCCCTTGCAGCGACCTACAAAATATACATCGTATGAGATTACTAGGAGTGACGACCCTAGACAGGATCTGTGTTGGGATTGATATAAGGGAAGTACCTTAGTTTCCCAATCCTGCTGTATGAATGGACTAATAATAACTCAGCAATCATATCACCATCACATTGCATGTGCCTGGAAGATGTGAAGCACTGTGGGATGAAAGCATGCCGTGGGCGTAAGATGGTGCCGTATTAGGGAGATCGTCGGTGAGGGAATCCATCATGTCACGTCATATTGCATTAACAATAGTATTAGGAATGTTTGATTTACTGCTTTACTATTATCGCATGATTGATTTGAGAACATACTAATCTTTGCTCTATTATTCCACTAAGTTAGCTACTCACTCCCACGTTATGGGATGGTGTTTCCGGACACCCACCAGTTTCTATTTTGGTTGCAGATGATGGCGCTGCTTGAGAAGCGGAGCTGGACTTGATGATGATGAGGAGGATCCCTCCTTTATGCGTGTTCTGATTGACGGGATTACAAGGAGGTTGATTAGATGCCTTGACAGTTGTCATTTTATATGTTTAGAGTACTCATGTATATTCTTTTTGTTTACTTTTGGAGTATACATGTATGTATATAACCTGGTAACATGTTCACACTCTGGAGACATACGACAGTTTTTATATGTTATACATACTATCGCAGTCTTCTGCTTGTAAATTTAACTGTCTCTGGATTATGATATGATGTTTTGGCTTAATCCCAATCTTGTTTAATGCCTGTTTATTGACAACATGCATCTAATATTATCTATGTTTCACAAATAACATTTGGGAACTCGGGAGTTGGATTTTTTACTCGACTCCCGATTTTCGCGATGTTACAAATCAAAAAGTCCTTCTATATAATTCCTGGTTACATTTTTTTGGGTAAACTTCAATCTCATTGGACCGGTCCCTTCATTGTTACTAATGTCTATCCTCATGGGGATGTCGAGATAAAAAATTCAACAAATGATAATGTTTTCAAAGTGAATGGACATTGTCTCATGCCTCTGACTGATCATATGTACCAAGATTGACCTCCTAGTTCGATGGAGGTGTTGTTAGGTTTATTGCTTTCATAGGATTTAGGACTAGGATAGTTTGATTTCAGTTTGTTTAGTCTCTGTGCTACATGTTAAGAACTTTGAAAAATCTTTAATTCTCCTTCTTCAAGTATTATCTTCCCATTTCTTTTCGTTATCTCATGTGTATTGCATGCTTATATCTTTTACATTGAGGATAATGTAAGTTTTAGGTTGGGGTGTGGATTAAGTAAACTAATTAGTGTTTTCTTAGTTTTGAGCAAAAATTATGAAAATTTCCAATTTTTCAAGCTAAAAACATTTTTGGAAAATGATAATTTGTGGAATTAAGAATGCTCTGAGAATGATGATAAGAAAAGAGATTGAATTTAAAATTGTTGAAGTTTGATCAACTAAGTAAGATTATCACTTAAGTTCTTTCATTTAATCGATTAATAGGAAGTTTGAATATCATGATAATCTAAATCCCAATACACATTCAATTTTCTTTCTATGAATAGTACTATAATTTCTAATTGTTAGTGTGTATATCATTGAAAGATATTGAGAATTGAGTCTAAAGAATTTTATCCACCTTTAAAAAAAGTGAAAAGAACCGATTAAAAAACAGAGAGATCGACAAAAAGGTCATGTATGATGAAAAGACTAGAAATGAATGAAAAGTCTGAAAAGAATGAATAAATAAAAAGGGCCATTGATATAAAATCAAAACTAGAAAAAGAAAGAAAGGTGATAAGTTTGGAATCAGTACTTGATTATTCAATAAAACTTGAGGTGATGAGTATGGCTAACATTATAAAATAGTAGTATGTTATGGAAAATAAATAAAATTCATTAAGAATAGGAAAAAACTTGATATATGTACCTGTGCTCTTAAATGATTGATAAAGAAACTTTTTGATTGATTACTCGTATGATTCGACTCTAGGTTTTCAAATTTACACTCTCGCTTCTTTAGATTATACTCATTTATACTTGATTGCACAAAATATTGTTTTCTGGAAGTGATTTGAACATTGAAGATTAAAGATCACTTCACACATGTTTTGCTCGGGACTAGCAAAATGCTGGTTAGGAGGTATGTTGAGTGTGAAATATTGCATATTTTTCCCTATTTATACCTTTTTTTAGAAACATGATAGTGCTTAATCAATCCAATTATGCATATTTTTATGTGTAAGGTGATTTCAAGAGCTTAAGGTGAAATTGATGTCAAAAGGAAGATTAATGCTCAAAAGATTATTAAATGAAGATTTGGAGATTTGGAAGTCATTAATGAAGAATTCACATGCCAATGATCCAAGGAAACCAAATGAGGAATAAAGAGAATCAAATATTTAAAGTGAAGAAAATGAATCTTGAAATTGTCCTGAAAAAAGAATATATTCTTAAAATTATCCTGAAAAAATATATTCTGAAACTCCGAGTATAAAAATTGAAAGTTCTGAAAGTCTATTTTGGAAATGGCGTAGAGTGCGTAAATTTAAAGTGATTTATAGATTTTTCCAACTCGGTGCAAAAGTTGGAGTTCTAAAAATATAAATAAATCTCCCTAGGATGATCCAAAGAATCTTCTAGGGTTTGGAAGGGAGAGAAGGCCTAGGTAGAGTGTTAACAATGTTATTCCACTTCGATTTCTTCATGGATTCTAGTATATCTTTTACTTTTTCTTTTATTTTTGAGTTAACTATGACTAGTTAATCTCTTAGCTAGGAATAAGAGGTGAAGTTATAGTTTATTTTCGCACTTCTTTTGCTTTGATTCTTGTTTATGTTGAACATCATTAATTTCTAGTTTGAATTTAAGGAATATTTTTAGTTTTTTATGATTTATTGCGACTCAAATTGTAATAGATGTTGTGATAGCTTTGAATATTTTCTTTTCCTATTTTGATATTGTGAGATCGTTTAAAACTTGTGATTCACCATCGTCTCCTAGGCATGGTGGATGCATGAATTCCCTTTCAATCATCACAATAATCCTTCATTGACGACTAGATCAATGAAAAGCTCATAGGTTTGATTTAAATGTTTCATCTTCCAATTGGATAGGATAGGACTCTGATTCCAGTTGTGTTTGTTTAATCAAGTAAGGTAACATCCTGATGTCTACAAGTGGATCCTTGGCGCTCTAGTTTCCTTTTGATTATTTATACTTTATTCACAATTCCCCTCAACTATTCCAGAATTCAAAGTAGACCTTTTCTAGTTCTAGTTATTTTTAGATTATGTATAATTTTAGTCCCTGTGGATTCGACCTTGGTCTCACCGAGTTATTACTACATCGTGACCCTCCACTTGGGGTTGTGAACACCAGCCTTACTTTTGGTTCAGCCAACCTAAGCTTCCTCAGCTAGTCGACTTCAAGCCCGAAGCAAATAACAACTTTTATTGTAAATTCAACTAGCCCGAGTTTTGGTTCGGCTAGCCTGAGAAAGTTCTTGTCAAATTCCAATAGCTTCAACTTTTGGAATTCGAGAGAATTCGGCCACCCAAAGGTCAAATTCGGCTATTCGAATTGTGTTGTTCAGCCAGCCGAAGTTGACCTCAGGCTAGACGAATTTTGAATAATTTTTATTCCACGCAATCTGAAATTCATTGAATAGAATCCACTGAACTTAGGCTAGTCGAAACCTATCTTTGGCTAGCCGAAGTTCTAACTTCTTTGCCTATAAATTAAGTTTTTCTCTCATTCTGAATTACATAAATTAATTATCAGAATTCTTCTGCAAGAGAAAGAGAAGCTCAAGTTATTAGCAAGCTATGGACGATATTTATAATTTATTTAAATAGCTTTTTCAATTTTCTTTAGTCTTAAATCTTTTAAGTTTAATCCAAGAGAGTAAACTATACTCCTCAGTTTGGGTTTTTATTTTAATAGCCCATGAAAATCACAAAGAATTGTATCAGGTTACTAAGGTGATCCTGTGAAAACCTTTTCATAGTGAAAGTTAAAAGTATGAGGGAAGTAATGTTGGGAGTGGAGTAGGTGTGGTTGTTTTTAAAGCACCGATCCACTATAATTCTTTGTGTCATGTGGTGATGCCTTATTTTTATTTATGGTGGACTAAATGTATTTAATTTTAGTTGTGTGGTGAATGTTATAATTCTTTAATTTACTCTTGTTAGTTTGAAGTTTTAATTTTAAAGATATTCGTGAAATAAGGTTGTCATGCCTAAAACTTTAGGTGAAGGTTGTCCTACGAATTACTTGGAATCAAGGTTTCAATACTTAAGCAATCGAGATCTTTGTATTATTTACATATTTAGCACTTGTTTCGATTATTTGGCATTATTTTATGCCCCTCCCCCGCCCCCCTCTCTAGGACATCGTAAGCTCTCATTTTCAGATCATCACAATGTGAAAAATAATTCAAAAATACTTGGCTCGCCCTACATCTCATATTAAGGAGATTCATCGAGGTGTCTGACGTTAACATAGATTTATACGAACGTCTCAAGGCGATACAACATGCGATTGAAAGATCAGCGTGACATGATTTGTTCATAGAGTGACTATTTATGACATCCAATTTGGAGGTGATGTAACACGCATGGCATTTACTAACATCAATTGTGCAACACTACCCAACCCACAGGATTATGTGTTTACCCAGAGGGTCGCTACCCTAAACGTATTTCGTCCACGATAACTAATTGATCACTAAGAGTTAGATTTCTAACATAATACTTGCGTTATGTGATGTAAATGCAGTAATTAAAATTACATATCAATGATTTTCATAGTGAAGATAAATGGCATTAAAACTTAAAGTATGCAAGAAATGGTTCATCAAATAAATTTAATTGCAAAATTTAAAGGAAAAACCCTCACCTTTGGTTTTCTTTTCATCAAGAGACACTTTATGGTTAAACTTTACCCATATTCACTTGTTTTGAATGATTAGGATTAAGCTAGGTCCCGATTTATGATAGTGTTAGATCTAATAAATTAAGGGACCTGAAAGGAAACCTTGGTTGAGGCATGGCTTAGATGTGTCGTATACCTCATGAGTTTCAGCTTAGAAATTTTGAGATATTAGTGTATCCTTTCACTGAGTTAACTTAATTCAACATGGTGGAATTCTACACCTGTGTTGTTGGAGATAGAAGATACGGAAAAAGAACATGAAAAAAGGATAAACAATTTTAAATTAAGAGAGGTGGTTCGAATTTAAACCTTGAATCATATTTTTGGACATGTTGTTGTACGCTTCCCTCTTTCTCTTCTTTGTTGTTGATGTCTGGTTATAGCTGTTTTGACAGGCCAGGATCCTTACTGGATTTCAGCGGGTCTCAAGGCTGTTCACAATGCCTAAACTTCTATTCTTCTTCTCTCGTTTCTTTCTCTCTCTCTCTCTCTTCTTTCTCTCTCCCTCTCTCACTTTCCATTGATGTTGGATACGGCTGGTGGGAGGGATTTAAATGGATTTCAGCAATCTTATTGTGAGAGTGAATTTGAATTCTAATGACATTGTAATTCATGCTCGGCGTGAGTGCACACGCCCTCTATTTGGTTTAAATAGCATATTTGATCAACGGTTCTTCTACTCCTATTATTTTAGGGATTTGAGAGCATTCGAGTGGGTCATCAGTGGTATGGTTAGGAACCTAAAATGATGGCCAACAACTTCCTATGGTTCCTGCTTCTCAGTGAAGGAGATTGAAAGGACGAACTATAGAAGTCTTAGAGGGGGGTGAATAGGATAATGTAAAATATTTCGATACAATGTGGTATAATAAAATAATTATACTCAATTACTAAGAGTATTGAATTCTTGATATCAAATAGTTTGAAAAGGAGAGCTTAAGATGTCCTAAAGGAGGGGTGAATAGGACAATGCCAAATAATCGAACTAAGTGCTAAATATGTAAATAAAGTAAAGATCTCAATTGCTTAAGTATTGAAACTTTGATTCCAAATAATTTGTAGGATAACCTTCACCTAAAGTTTTATACAGGACAACCTTATTTTATAAATTTCTTTAAAATCAAAACCTTAAACTTGCAAGAGTAAATTAAAATATTATAACATTCACCACTCAATATAAAATTAAATACAATCATTCACCACAAATAAAATAAAGGCATTCACCACATTACACAAAGGATTATAGTGGTTTGATGCCTTAAAAACAGCCACACTTACTCCACTTCCAAAATTACTTCCCTCGTAATTTTGACTTTCACTATGAAAACGTTTTTCCAGGTTCACCTTAACAACCTTATACAATTCTTATGATTTTTATATACTATTAGAATCAAATCAGAATCAAACCCACATTGAAATTTTCAGGCTATCTGAGAAAAACCTAAAAGAGTTTAAAACGTATACTTATCTTCACCGTAAAAGACGTATCAGAAGCTTGTAGCAGTAGAACCTTTTTCTTAAATGTAGATTATTCCTTATTTAGTCAAATAGAAAAGGTCTAGGGTTCTATTGATTTCAATTAAATTAAATCCAATAAGCTACTTAAATCAATTATCTTAAATCTTAGAACAAGAGTATAGTTTACTCTCTTTAGAATTAAATTTGAAAGTTCTGAGATTGACGGAATTGAAAGAAAAGGTTATAAATTAAATTATAAATACCATTCAATAGCTTGCTAATAACTTGAGCTTCTCTCTCTCTCTCTCTCTCTCTCTCTCTCTCTCTCTCTCTCTCTCTCTTGCAAAAGGATTCTAATAACTAAGTTGAGTAATTCAGAATGAGAGAGGAACTCAATTTATAGGCAAAAAACTTAAATCTTTGGCTAGGCCGAGATAGTATTCAACTAACCCAAGCAGACTGGATTCAGTTCAATGGACTTCGGTGTTGAAATGTGGAGGCACATCTAAGGGCTGCTCGACTAGTCGAGTGTCCTGCTTGATCGGTCGAGTGGCCCACTCGACCAGTCGAGGACTGGCTCGACTCAAAGTCTAGCAAGCATCAGGTTTTGAGGTCCAAGGTGCTCAACCAGTCGAGGCCCCTGCTCAATCAGTCGAGGGTCCGCTCGACCAATCGAGCACCCTGCTCGACCAGTTGAGGCTACACAGATTTATTTCCGGATTTGATGCGGACTGTGGATTTTTGAGTCAGTTTTCGTAGAGGTGTGAAAGGGGAGTTGCCTAAACTATAAATAGGGGTCCTTAGGGTTTTTCTAGGTATTATGAGAGTAATTCCAAGGTGTGGGCAAAGGATTTTCTCTGTACTTCCAAGGGAGAGGCTAGTATATTTCTTTGTAATCTTCATTTTTCTTCATAGTGGAAGTTTGCATCTATGGTTTTTTACCCTTGTTGACATTTTTCCATGTGTATCTTGTCTTGCGGTTTGTTTTGAATGCTTTGATTATTTTTCTAGTTTATATTTCTTCTTGTTTATCGTTTATGAGTGAGATTGGAAATTAGATCTCGGTTCACTATGTTGTTGGCATGCTGTGCAACAATTGGTATCAGAGCTATTGGTTTAGTTCTATTGGGAGTGATGACGAAAGAAGGGAAGACTAGAATTAAGAAGTTTGATGGTTTAAACTTTATCTTTTGGAAGATGTAGATGGAGGATTATTTGTATTAGAAGGACCTTTATATTCCTCTAGGAGGAAAAGAGAAGAAACTAGAAAAGATGACAGATGATGAATGGTTTTTATTAGATTGGAAGGCTTTAGGAATAATCCGATTATCATTGTCTAAGAGCTCCTCTGAATATATTCAAGATGAAAACTACAAAAGAATTAATGGAAGCCCTAACCACCATGTATGAAAAATCCTTAGCATCCAACAAGGTTCATCTTATGAAACAGCTATTTAACATGAAGATGTCAGATGTTGGGATCATGGCTGAACATTTAAACGAGTTTAATATAGTCATGAGCCAGTTGGAATCTGTTGGCATTGTTTTTTAGGATGAGGTCAAGGCATTATTGATCTTGTCCAGTTTTCCAAATAGTTGGGATAGTTTGGTGATTGCTGTAAGCAATTCTTCTAGATCGATAAAACTGAAATTTGATGATGTGGCTGGTTTAATTCTTAGCGAGGAATCTAGAAGAAAGGCATCAAGAGTTTCAGGGGATTAAGAGAATGCTCTAAATGTTGAAGGAAGAGAAAGATCACTGAATAAAGAAGGTAATAAACATGGACGTTCTAAGTCAAGGAGAAGTTCAAGGGACTGAAAGACAAAGACAGGTATTGGTATTACGCGAAGAAGAGGCATATGAAACGTGATTGTAGGGCGCTCAATAAATAAGAAGGAAGCTCTGAAGGTGGGAAGGATTTAATGAATCTATCTGATGAGAGTAACCTAATGGCTTTGATCTTGTCTCTTGATGCGAGGAATGAGCCTTTGGTTATAAACTTGGATACTTCGTTTCATGCCACTTCATGTAAGGAAGTTCTGCGTAATTATGTATTAGGTGACTTCGGGAGAGTCTACCTAGGTGAAGATGAGCCATGCAGTATTGTTGAAAAAGGATACATTCACGTAAATCAGAAAGACGAAATGGCTTTGAAATTGAAGGATGTTAGACATTTACCAAGTTCGAAATAAAACTTGATCTCAGTGGGGCAATTGGCCGATACCGGTTATGTGACGACATTCACTAGTGATTCCTAAAAGATCACAAAAGGTGCCTTGGTGATATCTCGAGGAAAAAAGGAAGGTACTTTGTACATGACTTCAGGATCGTATAGTTCACTCGCAGTCACATCAACTGGAGTGAATGTGCAGTTATGGCATCAGAGGTTGGGACATATGAGTGAGAAGGGAATGAAAGTGCTATTATTAAAAAGGAAGCTACCAGGTCTAAAGTCTATTGACTTGGAATTCTACGAGGATTGCATGTATGGAAAGCAGAAGAGGATAAGTTTCAAGAAGATAGGACGCGATCCAGAGACGCATCTGTAACGCCTTGAAATTCGGGGGTTGAGCATAACTCAGCTCCCGATTTCCAGAACATCACTTATGCAACATTTTTAATGATGGATGTATGTTGTCTGTGTTAGGGAATAAAACATGAAGTAGATTAAGCCAAAACAACAAAACATAATCCAGGGACAGTTAGAATATGCAAGCGGAAGACTGAAATGAGTATATAAGCCAATACAAGTCCCTAAAGTATGTATGCTCTGCCAGGTCATAAGTTACAAATCTTGTTTCAAAATACAAATAACAAAATATGAAAGTCCTTAAATAAGCATACACCCTGAAGCCCCGATGATTCAAAACAATCTAAGAGAACCCACCTGAATACTACATACACGAGAATGCCTCCTCGTCATCCTCGAACTCCGGCTCTACCTCATGCGTCACATCCTCATCTGCAACTAAGACAGAGTCTGGTTGGTGTTTAAGCACTGTCCTAGAACGTGGGAGTGAGTGATCAACTCAGTGGACCTATACAGCAAAGGTTAACATGTTATCAATTCAATCAAGCAGTAATGATAAGGCAATAGAATCAAACATCCCTAAGTATTCTGATTAATGCAGGAATGTAGGAAGGAATGATGCATGCCCTCACCTACACTCCCTCTGTGATCTTCATCTTACGGTCGCGCATGTCAGTCACTTCCTCAGTACTCTGCCCAACGTCAAACGGCACATGCAATGCAGTGCATGTACATAATTACCAAGTTCTTATTAGTCCTTTTCATATAGCAGGATTGGGAAGCTAAGGTACCTCCGTTATATCAATACCCAAACAATGATCCATTTAGGGTCGTTAGTCCTAGTAAATCTCATACGATGTTACAGTTCTAGGTCACTGCAAAGGGCTTGTCACCAATCAATGCAGGCCTAGTTATACCTTAGTTACTACAAAAGGCTCGTCGTCTCCATACAGTGCCAAGGTATGCTCGAGGTCACTACAAAGGGCTCATCACTAATCAATGTAGGCCGACAGCACGAATATAGTGTCTTATACTACCATATTCGACTCACAAGTCTGGGTTACTCACGGCTCACTACGGGGAGGCTCGTCGTTCCAGTGTAGGCCGACAGCTCGACCACGGTGTCCCATACCACCATGTCCAGCTCATGAGTCTTAGCGGATCGAGGTATCAAGGTTATCAGGGTTTTACTAGTGAGTTTGGTACCATATATTCAAGCAGCGGCGTCCAAACATGGTGAACATACATCGGTCAATCGCGTTAATTAATAAGCTCGACTAGGACGATCGCATGTTGAGTTGATCGACATGAAATGCATAAACACTCCGTGTGGCCTAGCCATTGTTAAACATCCCAAGTAAGGCTCAGATTCGTCAAACACATCCTACGTGGCGTAAACAACCTCAGCCACCAATTTGAGGACTGTTACCGATTACCTGGACTATGGCATAGCCCCAACAACGTGCATTCATCACGAGTAAGCATATGAGATATTTAAAGCAGTAATAAACACTTAAGTCAATCCTTACAATCATGTGAGCATATTATGGAATACATACATAAAGGAAATCATACACAGTTAAGGTAGTTAGGATTCATATCCAAATTCCCTTAGAAATCACACTTTACTAATTTCTAACTCCTTCAGGCATTTTTACAAATACTTAGACTATACTTTTCAACATACATCACGTATGTCGGCCATATTACGTATTAGGGCAAATCCTTTTACCAAGGAGTTGTCACATACTTAACAACCATGTTCCTATGACAATTAATCATGGAAATCACAACATCAGATTCCAAGTGCATACAAACATTCCAACAAACATATGAAATACTCTATTTACAACATATGTTTTACATATATGTAAAGCAAAACAGATAATGCATTTAGCATACGTAATGGTACCCACGTCAGTAATAAATTATTATCTAACATTGAAAATCTTGAAAACCATAACCTATATGTATATAGTCCGCACCTTAAACCGATGAATGCGTAACAGATTTGATTTAGATGATAAGTCTTTATCAACGACGGATTGGCAACCTAAGGCATGAATTTGGTTAGCTATATCATCACTTAAACTATACTAAGTTCTAAAACAGGTTAGGGTTTGATTTTCTTACCTAAATATGGAATTAGAATTGCTCGTATAGCGATATGATTAGATGGAATAGGCATGTAGGGTAGCTGGGAAGAATTCTAGGATGAATCACCAACTTCTCTCTCACTTTCTCTCTCTTTACTCTCTCCTTTCTTAGCTAGGATTTAGAATTCGTATGGAATATGTGAGAGAGGGTTTAAGGCCCTTATATAAGCCCAGAACTAACGAAAATAGTCTTAGGGCCATGGTATACTTAGATTATAACCAAATCAGGCTTGTTCCGATCCAACGGAGCATTTCTAGAGGTCCCTTTACTAAATGCGGTCGGAATTAAGCTCCCTGATATTGGATCTTGATCAAGCTAAATTTTCAGTCCGATCAGGTTTACAAATCGACCGTGGTGAACCAGTTTCAGTTTAACGGTCACCGACACTCGATTAGGGCCATAAGTATATTGACATGTGTGGGACATCTTCCCTGAACCGAGGGTGTATTTGGGTCACATTCTGACAATCAGAATGCTTATAATCAGTCTGCAAGCGACACGACTCAGATTACTTAAATTCATATTTAATTTCTAAATATATTCACTTTTCTCACACACTTCACTCCAGACTCAAGAAAATAGTCTCAGGATATCATCTGGACTTGAATTTCGAGGTGATAGTCAAGTCCAACTAGGCGGTCATAATATCTAAGTTTGTCGCTATCTGACTTTCGATGTGCAGTCCAGGTCCGATATGAAATTTCTGAATGCTCCCGAGAGTAACTGGGTTTAGAGTTTGCTTCTAAATTTCAGGGTAATATAGCATTACTAATTTTATAGGTTTTAAGTCTTACAGATCATATTTAAAGTGATTAGTGCTAATTTCATAGGTAATCTAGTTTAGTGCTAGTTAATTCTCATTAATTTCTAAAGGATTTGGTCCTAAGTGATTTCTGCTTGGGGTGGTACTCGGGTCTTTGTACGAATATTTTTTTCAAGATGTTACAGCATCTGTTGGAACTTGTACACACTGATGTGTGGGGACTAGCACAGGTATCATCTCTTGGTGGTTCACGTTATTTTGTTTCCTTTATTGATGATGCTAGTAGAAAAATGTGGATTTATTTCTTAAAGCACAAATCTAATGTATTTGATGTATTTAAGAAGTGGAAAGTAATGGTAGAAAATGAGACATGTAAAATAGTAAAATGTCTCAGATTTGATAATGGGGGAGAATACTGTGATAAGAAATTTGAGGAGTATTGTGCGGCAAATGGAATTAAACATCAGAAAATGATTCCAGGGACACCGTAGCAGAATGGTGTGACGGAGCGCATTAACAGGACCATCCTTGAGCGCGCTAGGAGCATGAGGATACATGTAGGGTTGTCCAAGACGTTTTGGGCAGATGCTGTGAATACTGTCGCATATCTCATCAATAGAAATTCCTCAGTACCATTGGATGGTGGGCTACCAGAAGAAATGTGGACCGGGAAAGAAGTGAACCTTGTACATCTCAGAGTATTTGGTTACACTTCATATGTTCATATTGATGCAAAGCACAGAAATAAGTTGGATGCAAAGTCCAGGAGATGCACGTTTATAGGCTACAAGCAGCATGATTTTGACTACAGGTTTTGAGATGTAAAAAATAGAAAAATCATCAGAAGCAAGGATGTAGTCTTCGATGAAAAAGTGATGCATAAGGATAGTGTACAAGAAAATAATGCCAAGGAGAAAGAATTTGTAGAGTTAGAAGAGTTACTAGACACGGGTGTTACAGTGCCACAGGAAGATCATGCACAGGAGCATTATGAGGCAGAGCCACAGACATCAGTTGTGATGAGGTCTACTCAAGAGAGGAGACCCACGGTCCCATACTCACCCTCCTTACATTATCTATTATTGACAGATAATGGTGAACCAGAGTGTTTTGAAGAGGCATTACAGTCAGATACACGGGTTAAGTGGGAGTAGGCCATGGATGATGAGATGGACTCTCTTGAGTCTAATTGTACATTTGATCTAATCACTCTAGTCAAGGGTAAGAGAGCTCTTCATAACAAGTGGGTTTACAGACTGAAGGAGGAGCACGAGGTTTGAAACAGTACAAGGCTAGATTGGTTATGAAAGGGTTTTAACAAAAGGTAGTTATCTATTTCACTGAAATATTTTTACCTATGGTGAAAATTTCTACGATTTGTATGGTCTTGATTATAGTGATTACAGAGGACTTACATCTAGAGCAGCTAGATGTTAAGACAGCATTTCTTCATGGAGACCTTGAAGAAGAAATATATATGCATCAGCCGACAGGATATGTGGCACCAGGAAAGGAGAATAAGGTGTGTAGACTAAAGAAAAGTTTATATGGCCTATAGCAAGCCCCGAGGCAGTGGTATAAGAAGTTCGATAATTTCATTTCGGGAAACGGATTTAGGAAATGTCATGCAGACCACCGTTGCTATTTGGAGAAGTTTGATACATCGTACATCATCCTTCTTATATACGTTGACGATATGCTTATGGCTGGTTCAAGCATGAAAGACATCTTAGATCTCAAAAGAAAACTGTCTAAAGAATTTTTCATGAAAGATTTAGGAGCTGCAAAATAAATCCTAAGCATGAGGATAAAGTGTGAGAGGAAAAATTAGAAACTAGTTTTGTCATAGGCAAAGTACATAGCCAAGTACTTGATTGATTCAATATGGGAGGTGTTAAGCCGGTTAGCACTCCATTAGCCAACCACTTTAAGCTTTCTAAGGAGTAAGGTGCAAAGATGCAGGAGGAACAAGACTACATGGCTAAAGTCCCATATGCATCAACTATTAGGAGTCTCATGTATGCTATGGTGAGCACGAGGCCAGACATTGCTTAAGAAGTGGGAGTTGTTAGTAAGTTCATGAACAACCCCAGGAAGGAACATTGGGAAGATGTGAAGTAGATTCTTAGATACCTGGTAGGTACTAAGGATGTAGGGTTGTGCTATGATGGATCAGAAATCAAGCTACAAGGCTACGTAGATTCAGATTTGGCAGGAGATATCGACAATAGAAGAAGCACTACAAGTTATGTCTTTACTCCGGGTAATGTTGCTGTCAGTTGGGTCTCTCAGTTACAAAAGATAGTATCTATTAGTACGACGGAAGCAGAATATGTTGCGGCTACAGAAGCGTGCAAGGAGATGGTGTGGATGCAAGGTTTCATGGAAGAGTTAGGTAAGAAGCAAGAGATTGCAAGCTGTACAGTGACATTCAGAGTGCAATACACTTGACTAAGAATTCAGCCTTTCTTTCAAGAACCAAGCATATTGCCATCAGATATCACTTCATACGTTTCATTACTGGAAGATGGATCGATTTCTCTAAAGAAGATTCATACAAGTGAGAATCCTTCAGATATGCGAACCAAGGCAGTCACATGGGAGAAACTAAAGATCTGTTCAGCTTTGATTGGTCTTCAGGCTTAAAGACGGGAAGGTGGTGTACTCCGGAGGAAGAAGATAGGTTTATGGCGATGTGTCTCCAAGTGGGAGATAGTTGAGATGTGGAGACACATCTGGGGGCCACTCGACCAGTAGAGTGCCCTTCTCAACTGGTCGAGTGGCCCACTCAACCAATCGAGGACTAACTCGACTCAAAGTGCAGTGAGCATCAGGTTTTGGGGTCCAAGGTGCTCGACCGGTTGAGGCCCATGTTCAACTAGTCGAGCACCCTACTCGACCAATTGAGGTTACGCAAATTTATTTTTAGATATGATACGGACTGCAGATTTTTGAGTCAGTTTTTGCAGAGGTATGAAAGGGGAGTTACCTAAACTATAAATAGGGGTCCCTAGGGCTTTTCTAGGTATTATGAGAGTTATTCCAAGGTGTGGGCAAAGGGTTTTCTGTGTACTTTCAAATGAGAGGTTAGTATATTGCCTTGTAATCTTCTTTTTTCTTCATAGTGAAAGTTTGCATCATGGTCTTTTACCCTTGTTGGGGTTTTTCCACATATATCTTGTCTTACGGTTTGTTTTGAATGCTTTGATTCTTTTTCTAGTTTATATTTCTTCTTGTTTATTATTTGTGGGTGAGACCGGAGATTGAATCTCGGTTCACTGCATTATTGGCATGCTACGTAACAGTTGGATCGCGTGAGATAAGATTTATCCAAAATTCGGCTAGCTCAATGTTGAGTGTCAAATATTACATATTTTCCCCTAATTATATCTTCATTTTAGGAACATGATAATGTTTAATGGTATAGTTTATACATGTTTGTGTTGCAAGGTGAATCCAGAGCTTGGATTGAAAATAATGTTAAAAGCATAGATTTGATGCTCAAGAATCACCAAGGCAAATGATGAATCTTAACAGACTAAGAATGAAGAGTTCACATGCCATAAATCCAAGGAAACCAAGTACAAAGGATGAAAAAATAACTTGAAAGACTTCAGAATCCACAGTAGAATATAGACAGGTTCGGTCTGACCAAACCCAAGTTCGATCCGACCAAAATTGTAAAAAATAGTCCAGCAACTAATGATGAAATTCAAAAGATAATTCGATCCTACCGAATGGAGGATTTAGTGCAACCGAAAGTGCAGAAAAAGCTCCAGTGAAGAACAATGAATTTTAGAGTTAATTCGGTTCGACCGAAGATTGATTTGGTCCGACAGAAACTTAAGTTTAGTTTGACCAAAATCGAGTAACTGCTAAAATAGAATCCTGTCTCATTTCGGATTCGACTTCGGTCCGATCGATGTGTATTGTGACAACGTAAGTTTAGGAAGTTTCATGATTGGATTGCAGAAATTCCACGGCAGTGCATAAGATGGAGCTTCACAACTATAAATAGGAGTTCCTAGGACGTTCCTAGGTATCTTCTAGGGTTCAAGGAGTGGAGCAAAAGAGTGGAGGACCCACCACCAAGAGTTTCTCTTCTTGTTCCTTAGTTTTTTTTAATGTTTTCTTTAAGAGTTTTAATCCAATCATGTTTATGGTTGGCTAAACCTCTTAACTAGGGATAAGAAGTGAAGCCTACGTGTTGGGATATTTACTTTTCTTTAATTCTTGTTTATATTAAACTCCATTGATTTATAGTTTGAATTTAAGGAATATTTTCAGTTTTCTATGGTTTGTTATGACTCAATTTACAATAGACACTGCGATAGCTTTGAATATCTTCTTTTCATATTTGAGATTGTGGGATTGGTAAATCATGTTGTTCACCATCGTCTCCTGGAACTAGTAGGGTGATGGAATCCCTTCCAATCATCACAATTCTCCTCCATTGAGAATTAGATCAATGAGAAGTTCAGAGATTTAATTATCTCTTTTTCTCTCTGGATAAGATAGGACTCTGATTCCAGTTGTGTCTCGTGAATCAAGTAAGGTAGCATCTTGATAGCTACAAGTGGATCCTTGACACCCTAGTTCCCACCTTCAAATTCACAAGTTTCAATATACAATATTCACAATTACTCCCTTTATTCCAGATTTCTAATTTAGATCTTCTTCTAACTCTTGTTCTAATTACTTTTAGAAACGTACAAGATTAGTCCCTGTGGATTCGACCACAGTCTCACCGAGATTATTACTACATCGCGACCCTACACTTAGGGTTGTGAACATATTTTTTGGTGCTGTTGTTGAGGACTACAACTGCATTTTTTTATTTTAATTAGTATTAAAATTAGGTTAAGATTTGGATTACCTTTTTGTTTTGTTTCTAGTTTAGGATTTTTCTGAACTCATTTTTAGAATCGACTTGGTTTTCTATTTTGTAAGATTCTAACATAGCAATCTCCAATCCGTTAACCTCTTTCTAATTCTCTCTCTTATTTTTTTAGATCTCAAAGTGTAGGAGGATTAGTCAAAGGACTGCCTATCCATCACTGAATTAGACACCACTTGAGATCCTCAGAGTAGATAGAAGTGATGGCTGCAAATAAACCTCAAACTCCAGTTGAGGAAATTCAGGATGAGAATGAGGTGCACAATCCACGCCTGCCTCGTACTTTATGAGATTTCTTACAACCAGTAGGAGTGAATACCTTCCTGTATGATTTTTCCAGAAAATACAGGGAATATGGATATTAAGCCAAGGGTGATTCAACTCCTTCCAAAGTTTCATGGAGTTCAATCTGAAAGTTCATATCTACACATGAAAGAGTTTGATGAGATAATGGCCACTTTATACTTTCCTAATGTATTTGAGGACACGATCAGGTTGAAACTCTTTCCCTTATCCTTAAAAGAAAAGGCTAAGATGTGCTTTCATTCACTACGTCCATGATCCATTGGTAGATGGAATGACATGTAAGGGAGTTCATAAAGAAATTCTTCCCATACCATAAGACGAACACCATTAGAAAGTCAATCATGAACTTCACCCAAAAGGAAGATGAGACATTCTTCCAATGTTGGGAACTGTTCAAGGATCTTATCAGTTCATGCCCACAACATAGCTTTGAAATGTGTCACATAACATACTTTTTCTATGATGGACCGACATCTACCATGCGCCAATGGGTTGAGACAATGTGTAATGAGGAATTCATGGACAAACATGTAAATGATGTGTAGGATTACTTTTACAAACTTACTAAAAATGCACAATCATGGGACATCTCATCAAGACCTAGCACATCTTCTAAGCTTACTCAATCAAAGAAGAGGGGAAGAAGAGGGGAAGAATATATATATATATATATATATATATATATATATATATATATATATATATATATATATATATATATATATATATATATATATATATATATATATTAAAAGAGGAAGATGATATCAATGCTAAAGTGACTAATCTCATAAGAAAAATTGAGGCCATGAAACTCAAGAAGGATAAGGCTAAGGAAGTTGTTTGCGGTATTTGTGCTTGCAATGTTCATACAACTGAAAATTGTCCAACAATACTTTCTTTTCCAAAAATATTGAATGAACAATCAAATGTCGATTGCTTCATTCCCCCAACCATTCGATTGCTCCATTCCCCCAACGGTTGATTGCACTAAAACCTCTAGCCAACTCACAGGATATTCTAGAGGTGTTGAAATAAGTAAAGGTCAACATCCCTCTTCTGGATGCTGTGAAATAAATTCCTTCATATGCCAAATATCTGAAAGACTTATGCACAAGCAAGAGGCGACAAAGTATCAAAAAGAATATTTTCCTAATAAAAAAAGTAAGTGCCATCCTCAAGCAAAATGTGCCACAAAAATATAAAGATCCTAGTAGCCCAACTATCACTTGTATAATTGAGAATCACTAAATTGAGAACGTACTTCTTGACTTAGGGGTGAGCGTAAATCTGATCCCTTACTTGGTTTATGAATAACTGGGTTTAGGTGAGTTAAAATCCCCTGGACCACATTACAACTTGTTGATCGCTCAGTTCGTTTACCAAGAGGGATGATTGAAGATGTATTGGTCCAAGTTGATAAATTCTATTATCCACTAGATTTTTTCATTCTGGATACTCAGCCCCATCGTAGATATGAGTACTCAAATTCTTGTCATACTTGGCCGTCCGTTCCTTGCTACATCTAATGTTATCATCAATTGTAGGAATGGGGTCATGAATTGCCTTTTGGAAATATGACGTTGGAGCTCAATTTCTTCTTTAACATGAGAAAACAGGCAGAGGATGATAACGAGGCTCACGACATTAATATGATAGACTCTTTCATAGAAGATAGAGCTCTGATGACCTTATCCTCTGATCCTCTAGAGATGTGCTTGGCACATTCCCCCAATTTAGATGATGATACAATTAGGGAGATGGATGCCATGCTTGATACTGCGTCGGTACTTGATGTTAACCGGTAGATGTCACAATTTGAGAAATTACTCCAAACTGACATAATGCCTCTACCGTCTAGCCTCAAAGCACCAAAGCTTGACCTAAAATCTTTTCTCACTGATCTTAAATATGTCTACTTAGGTTAAGATGAGACATACCCGGTGGTGATTTCTTCCCACCTCGAGCAAGAGCAGGAGAGCATGCTTATCACTACTCTCATCGAACATAACGGAACCCTTGGATGGTCGATTACAGATCTCAAGGGAATCGATCATTTGATTTGTAGTCACCGTATTCATCTTGAGGATAATGCGAAAACCTCCCGACAACAATAACGTCGATTTAATCCAAATATGAAAGAAGTGATTAAAGGAGAGGAACTTAAATTATTAGATGTGGGTATTATATATGTTTACAACCCTGAGTGTAGGGTCACGATGTAGTAATAATCTTAGTGAGACCAAGGTTAAATCCACAAGGACTAAACTTGTATGTCTTCTGAATTTAATTAGAACTAGAGCTAGATGAAGAACTAAAGGAGAATCCTGAATTTAAATGAGTAATTTTGAGCGATGAGTAAAGTATCAATTAAAAGTGGGAACTAGGGTGCCAAGGATCTACTTGGAACAATTGTGATGCTACCTTGCTTAATTCAAGAGATCTAACTAGAATCAGAGTCATATCCTATCTAGTTGGAAGAAGAGACGATTAGATCTTTAAACTTCTTATGAATCTAGCCTTAATGAAGGAGAATTGTGGTGAATTAGAAGGGATTCCATCACCCAACCATGCCCAGGAGATGATAGCAAACAACAGGATTTACCAAATCCACAATCTCAAATAGAAAAGAAGATATTTAATGCTATGACAAATTTATTGTAATTTGTCATAACAAACCATTAAAAACTAAAAATATTCCTTAATAAAGAACTAGAATCCATGAGGTTTAATAAAAACATGAATCAAAGCAAATAAAACATTTCAATTATGCTATAAGCTTCACCTCTTAGCCCTAGCTGAGAATTTTAGTTAACCATGGACATGATTGAACTAAAGTCTCTCAAACAAAGCATAAAAACCAACTAAGAAAGAAGAAGAAAGACTCTTGACAGCAGCTCTCCATGATTTTTGTAACACCTCAGAAAAATCCATACAGAGACCCGAGTACCAACTCGATCAGAAATCACGTAGGATTAATTCCTTTAGAAATTAAGCGTAAGTTAACTAGCGCTATGTTAGTTTAGCTGTCAAATTAGCACTGATAGCTTTAAATACGTTCTACAAGACCCAAAACTTGTAGAACCAATGATGCTATAATACCTTGAAATCTAGGATCAAACTCTAAACCAGTTTGTTCTCAGGAACCCTTTGAAACTTCGTATTGGATTTAGACCGTGCGTCGAAAGTCCGATATCTACAATATCAGATCCTTAGGACCGCTTAGCTGGACTTGACAATCGTTTCAAAAATCAAGCCCAACCGATGTTCTGAGGCTATTTCATTGAGCCTGCAGTGAAGAGAGTGAGAAAAGGTAAAGATTTAGAAATTTAATTCAAAATCTGGCACGTGTCATTGCGCATTATTATTAAGCGTTATGACCGTCAGAATTCAGCCAAATTTCACCCTCGGATCAGGAAAAATTTCTCTTTCATGTCATGAAACTTGTAGACTTGATTTAGGTACGATGACCGCTGAACTGAAACTGGACCGCCACGCGTGATCTGGGAACACTACCAGACTGAAAACTTGATGTGATCAACATCCGGTATCCATGAGCTTAATTCCGACCGCATTCGGCCAGGGGACCTCCCGAAATGTTCTTTTGGATCGGAAAAGCCCTGATTTGGTTATAACCCAAGTATATCCTTGTACCAAGTCTATTTAGGTGAGGTTTTAGCCTATATAAGGGCTTTAAACCCTCTCATATCTCTCCCATCCGAATTTACATTAAACCCTAAAAAGAGAGAGAGTTAGTGAGAGAATTTGTGAGAGAACTTCCTGACATTTGCTCCAGCTTTTGCACGTACCAAAGCACCGCATTCAAATCACTTTTCCGGTGATTCCAACTCACTTCTAGGTACGAAAACCCTAACTACAAACTGTTTTAGGGATTCCTTTGGTACAAGTAGCGATGTAGCTTATGTATCTTGTGCATTAGGTCGCCATAACGCCGTTGACGAAGTATAGACTTTCTATTCGAATCGATACGCGTATACTGCAAAATGTGAGGATTGTAGATGCTTAGATTGACTGTTTTCAAAGCTTTCAATGTCGTTTAATAGTATATTATCGACGAGAACGCCATTTGACATGTAGAACATGCTGTCCGTTTTCCAATTCGTATACGTACGGTGAATATGAGAATTAGGGTATTTTAGTCATTTATAGGAAATACTGTATACGTCTGTATTTTGCTGAAATGATTGCCATGAGATTTTATCGTATTATGATATTAGATATACGTGCATGATCTGTTTGGCAAAGAGATTCGCCCTAATGCGCACTTTGGGTCGACATACACTATGTAGACTAAAGTGTGTAGACTAAGTGTTTGTATAAATGTTTGTATTAGTATGTATTGAGTAAAGGGTGTTGTGAATTATTTTTGAGATTGAACTCTCAATTAATATGCTGATGTATATGATTTTCACCATGTTGGCTATATAAATTGATTTCATTATATGTATGGAATGCATGTGTTGGTTGATTTGCGTACGTTGTATGTTATAACATGTGTCAACATACTTATATTGTTTATATTCATTTCTGTTACTCTCATATGATTACTGATGTTGATTTACAAATACTTGGGGTTATAACTTAGTCCAGGCAGTCGATAATAGATTGAATTCATGGTTGGTTTCTAATTTCCACGAAGGACGAGTCGATGAACACGAGTCATGTTTTGGGTCAGCGGCAGTGGTTAGGCCACACGAAGTATTTTATGCACTTCATGTCGTTCAGCTTGAGATGCACTCGTACTAGTCGAGCTCGTCAAGTAACCTGACTGGCTACTGTATGTTCACCATGTATGAATCATAACTGCTTGAACTTAGGGTACTGAACTTACCAGTGGAACCCCTGATAACCATGGTACCTTGATCCATAAAGACTCATGAGCCGGGCATGGTGGTATGGGACACCGTGGTCAAGCTGTCAGCCTATGCTGGGGCCACAAACCTCCCCGTAGTGACCAATGAGCACCTTGACTCGTGAGCCGATTGTGGTGGTATGGGACACTACATTCGAGCTGTCGGCCTACTCTGATTGGTGACGAGCCCTTTGTAGTGACCTCGAGCGTATTCTGAGTCTACGGGAGGCGACGACCCTTCCGTACAAATTTTCTCTATGATTCCACTGAGTTGATCACTCACTCCCACGTTACGAGATGGTGTTTACAACACCCACCAGACACTGTCTTAGATGCAGGTTACGAGGCGATTCAGGATGTGGAGCCGGCTACGATGAGGATCAGGATGAGTTCTCGTATATGCAGTTTTTCGATGGCTTCACATAGGTGGCCTGGATCAGCGGGACTTGCTAGTTAGACCATATGACATTTTAATTTTTAGTTTGTACATGTATATGTGACTTAGAGATGTATTCATACTTTGGAGATAGTTCGAGATTATTTTGTTTTATACACAGTGATATATATATATATATATATATATATATATATATATATATATATATATATATATATATATATATATCTTTCAGTCTTTAGCTTGCATTTTATCACTGGATCTGGAGTATGAATTGCAGTATTTGGTATAATCTCATTCATGTGAATGCACTAACTCAGACAACATTGAATCATAAGCGTTTTTGTTGCATAAGTGACGTTCTGGAACTCGGGAGTTGAGTTATGAAATTGCGGTGAAGACCGCTTTAGTTGAAGTAGGAATAGGTCAGTATATCCTAGAGGGGGGTGAATAGGACTTTTTAAAGATTTATACGTTATTTTTTAGTCCTATCCCACTAATCCTATCACAGAGTATAAATTAGGATTACTCAAGAATTAACTCTATTGGCTTCCAAGCCTAATGAGGGTCCAATCACAAACTATTTAAAAGACAAACAATGTAGATGAGATTGTGATGGATATGACTGTGTGTGTGTATAGAATGTGATCATATATAAAGACATGCAAGGTAATCACATAAATGAGAGGCAATATCAAACTCAAACACAGTCATTTTATAGTGGTTCGACGACTAGTCTACTCTACTCCCGGCTTCCACACTCAACCCTTGAGTGACCGGATTTCACTAAGGAGGTTTCCCATGGTTCACCTCAAACCTAAGGTTTTAAATCAGGTTCACCTTCAACCTTTACAGAGGTTTCTACTCGGTTCACCTCAAACCCTGGAGTGTTACTGGAGTACTCCTAACCAGATGTTTATTCCCACATAGGACAAGGGTCCACACAACGCACCCTGAGATTTCTACTCGGTTCACCTCAAATCCTGGAGTTTTACTGGCGTACTCCTAACCAGATGTTTATGCCCTCCACAGAGTAAGGGTCCACACAACGCACCCCGCACATACACTCCCGTCGGAGGCCTCCTTCGAGGACTTCAAATGGTGAGCAACACTTAAAACCTAATCCTAAAAAGGAATGATCACAAGTTTCCTCTGGACTCTTAGTACTTACAGATAAGTTGATGAGTCCCTTTCATCACAATGATAAAGACCTTCTACTTGTTGATGAAGAGTCTTTAGCTCCCTTGATCCGCAACATGAAGATGTATATATGCTAGGCTTAGGTTGGGTTAAGGTTATGATGGACTACCACTCTCTAAAGGTTTTCCTATAAGGAAGATAGAGAGGTTCCCATCATCTATGCATTCAAGGCATCCCAGCTCAATGATATGTCATTAAAGCAGTAGCTGAAGGATCCTTGAATGCGGAAGTTCATTCCCCAATCCACTCTATAAGATATCAATGATGAGGGTGGATTGGAGGATGAACTTCCTGAGAGAAAGGGCTTAGGTAAATGATAGGAAGGTTAAAACACTCTAAAGAACTCTCTTCTTTCTCTACCAACAATGAAGACAATTCTCTTTATTTATAGGCAAAAATTTTCAACAGATATAAACGGTCATATTTATGACAGAGTTCGATATCATCGATTAGTCGTCGATATGATCGAGCATATACTCTCGATTGTAGCAGCCGACCTCTTGATGATAAGAACTCAATTGTCATTTCGCTTTTGAAAGCCGACTAGTCGATGGGATCGAGACATGCATCAATGTTATTGGATTTCGAACTCGGATTCCATCGAGTGATGGTTCAATTCTATCGACAGTTGAAAAACAAGAGAGAAGTCTTGAAGAATTTCAGGATCACAGATACGATCGGGGAACCAGTCAATGTCATCGAAATTTGTACATCAATCATATCGGTGACCATTCGACGGGATCGAAAATCGTATAGATTTTACATGTAAGCTTGCTGGACGAATTATGTCCTGACTCGATCCAATCGACTTGGTCTCGATATGATCGATATATGAATATCAATTTATTAACAGGCACCCCAATCAACATTAAAAGCAACCTGAAATTCATGCTGGAGAGAACATGCACCCCATAGTCGATATGATCGACTGACTCCCGATATGATCGATATTTGAGTTCAGATTGAATCGGACAGTCATCGATATATCGAAGCAGATGATAGATTTCTTTTGAAAAATAGGGGCGCCAGAAGCAGTCTGTCGATACGATCGATCCACCTTAGATATGATCGATTTTCGAATATCGATGATATCGACTAGAGGGTCGATATATCGATAAATCGTCCAGAAGATTGTTTGATTGCTGGACGCTTTTTATCCTCACTCGATTGTATCGATTGATATGCCAAGGACATCGACAGAGCTGGTCGATCATATCGAAAGGGGAATCGATATAATCGACAGTTTAAGAAAAACTTAGAAAATTTTCTTTTGGATAAAAAGTTTTCTTACACAAACCCTAAGATGTTCTAGTTCTTTTTAAGGGTTTAATCACCTGGTGTTTTGGGACATGGGATGTGAGGCTATGATTTACCTTTTGGTGAGCTTCAACACATTCAGATGAGGCAGACGCATGACTTGATCTTCTTGTTAGGTGCTGTCGTCCGACTGACTCAACATACAACGTAATTGACAAACCAAGGCACGTAATAGGTGCACTTTCAAGTTATACTCGATCCATAAATTTCAGGGTGTTACAAGAGCATGAATGGATTAAACTGGACCTGGGTTATGGCCACGCGACGTACGCTGTTGCACCTTTGACTTAGGTGGGTGCGAGAAAAACCTAAAAACACTCGTAGGACTCCAATTTCGCCAATGGGCGAAGTTCACTCAAACCGATCGTTTTGATCGAGTCCGTGTGCATCCGTGGTCGCATGAAACGACCCCGGATCACTTCTAGATCGTGTGTGGATGGGTCTAGACCTCTCTGGACTCAATCCCAGCTATTAGAAGTCGCTAAAAGTGAATATGCAGCCGTTGATGTCCAAAATGACCCGAATTGGATTGAAATGGAGTCAAGGGCCCACCCACGTTAATCCAGCATGATCTAGGGTGGGACCCATATGGATTTTAAACCCTTAGGGCAGGGGGACCACACCCCATAGGCCAGGCCTCACCGGATTTGATTTTGGTCGGTGAGGACCTTGCCGTTCAGTGGGCTTCACTCGGGCCGGGTGTCGGGCTGACGCAGTTTGAGGGCTAGTGTAGCCCCTATGTATAGGGGTTGTCCCTTATAACCCCCCAAAAACCCTACTTCCTTCACAAAAATCCTTCCCAAGCTCTCCCTTCTCACATTTTTTTGCTGCCTTCCCTTTCAAAACCCATTTCAAACCACCTCCATTCTCGTTTTCTGCCATAACCGATGCCACTCCATCGTCCACAGCCGTTGGCACTTCTTTTCCCCTCCATTTTCATCCGTGGAAGCTCTCCCATCCTCCATTGAAGGCTAAAATTCATGTGAGCCTCCATCCCAACCTATTTTGTTCTTTTCCCTTTGAAGTCCTAGCCTTTAAGGGCCTGATTCACCCCTCTACAGGACCTAGATTCGTTTTATCCCTTTAGGGCAGCCATTTCTCCCCATTTTCTCCATTTTCCATGGCTTTTGTAGAGGCTATTTTAGCCTTTTTCTCCTTTTCCACCATCCTCTCTCTCATGGGAAAGAGGAAGACCGTCGTAGATGAAGGTGGGCCTAGTCGCCCTTCATGATCAAGGAAGCCGAGAGGTGGCGCCGCTAGCTCAAGTGTCGCCGCTAGTCAAAATGTTGGGAGAGAGCTACCTACGAAGCGGGATTTGGATCCCCGTTCTCACATAGGGTGAGCACTGTTGGCAGACTTGGCCCATGGCGCGTAAGCTGACCGCAAGGTTCTGTTTGAGGCGCATGTGGATGAGCGTCTCTTTGGTGAATTTCTGTTGTTTGAGCGCATCGAAGCTGTCAGGTGGGATCCGCTCTTTGAAGCCCAATCTCGAGCGAACATGAGCACTGTTCGTGCCTTTTATGCTCATATTCGGGATCCTACGTTGGAGTCATTGCAGTTCAGGATTCCCTTTGACAGAGATCGAGAAGCCACGATCGATGTTCGGCTGATAGCTCGACTACTGAATGTGCCTCTTGGTGAGGTACATCCCAATGCTAAGAACCTAAGGAGTGTTCATGAGCGAGATCGCCGCACTAGGTTTCTATGTGGAGGTTTGGTTCCATGGCAGCATAACAAGAGCCTCTTAGCGTCCCACATGTCAGATGATTTTCGCCTGTTGCACCACATTTACATGTTCAATGTGTATCCCATGTCGACCAACCGTAGTGAGTGTACGCATCTCATGGTTGATTTCCTATATCAAGTGGGTCAGGGAGAGAATGTGTACATGCCCACCTTTGTGTTACGATAGATCGTCCTCATAGCGAAGTCGAGAAGAACGTCTGAGTCACTTCCCTTTGGCCTGCTCATATGTAAGATCGTACTTGAGTTTGCTTACAGACTTGTGCCGGAGTTGCCTGTGCCGATTCATTTCATTGATGAGGCTACCATGAACTAGATGAAGATAAGGCCTCGACAGCGTGAGGCTCAGCTGGATGATGACAGTGAGGGCGAATATGATAGCGAAGAGGATGCTAGTGAAGAAGAAGCTGGGGCAGAAATAGAGGAAGAAGTCCAGGAAGAAGAGGAAGAGGAGGCTCAAGATACTGATGAGAGTCCTACTGCGACTCGGACTGCTAGGGATGCTCAATAGCCCGACTTGAGGAGAGTCAGGTTGCTTTGCGACGGGAAGTCCAAGAACTCCGGGCCAAGGTGAAACAAGATCATGAGGATACCAAGGCTGTCATGAAGCAGAAGTTTGGCAAGGTGACTCGTACCTTGAAGGCCATCCTGTGTTGTCTGCAGGATAAGGGTGCCTCTCCTCCATCGCCAGACTCGGATGAATGATTAGATTTCAGACATTGTTGATCGTAGTTAGTTTGTTTCCTGCTTTCTGTGTGTGAGCCTGAGAAGGCTTAGTAGTTGCTTTGTGTTGCAGTTGTAGCTTTGGATAACTTAGTTTTTTATGTGTTTCTTGTCATGATGCATGTAAAGATTTATCTCTTGTATTGTGACAAATTTTGATTAAATGAAATATATGGAGTTCTTCGGCTTGCTATGTGAATGATTGTGTGGGGGTGTATTTGTGCTATTGCTGAAACTGACAAGGTTGCGCCCTATTTTGAATATAGGGAATGCCGCCTAAGGTGACTCGGAGTACGGCACAACTTACACTAGGAGAGCCTATGGATCGGGTTCCTCCCCTGAGTGATGAGCATATAGATCCTACTGTGGGTCTGATTCGTGAGGTTGCACCTGAGTCTTAGCCTTCTGCAGGTCCTACAGCTGGACCACCACCTTTTACACCACCAGTTTGATAGCAGTATCGTGCGTCTTCTTAGAAGCAGTACGTGCCTCAACCTGCTCCACCTCCTGATAGGTTTAAGCAGTTGATGGCCATGATGCATCAGCAGCACCAGCAGCTTTTGACTACCATAGCAGGGGCCTTAGCCCAGGGTAGGAGTGCGACTCCACCTGTACCACCTGTGCATCCAGCTGAGGATGCTGGTACTTTGACTCAGGATGAGGGCATGACTCATCCTGCACCATCTGCTTACCCTACGGGGAACACTACTGACACACGGGGCCTACTTGAGCGATTCCAGCGCTTAGGGCCTCCTACTTTTACGGGTTCTCACAGACCCGAGGAGGCTGAGTATTGGCTCGACCGTGTTTCGAAGATTCTGAGGATGCTGCACTGCTTGGAGTCTGAGCAGGTTGAGTTGGCCACGTTTATGTTCGAGTGAGAGGACTTGGGTAGCATTCGAGTTTCGCTTCCACGAGAAATACTATCCCCAGACCTATAGGCACGAGAGGGAGAACGAGTTTTTAGGCCTCAAGCAGGGAGGCATGTCAGTTACAGAGTATGAGCATCGGTTTACAGAGTTGGGCAGATACGTCCCGACGATACTTGCTGAAGAGCAAATGCGCATACGACGATTTTTTGAGGGCTTCTGACCGGACATTCGGTCGAAGATGTGTTGTGTCAGCATACCTTCCTATGCAGAGCTGATACACATGTCTATGCGGGCAGAGCGGGATGTGGATCGCTTGGCACGATCTCATGGCCTGTGGTTGCTAGACCACGACCAGATATGCAGGACAGGCCATTTGTTGGCAAGAGGCCTCGTATCGACCCTCCTCTTAGGGTTACAGCGCCAGTACTTCCGATGAGGTGCCCCGGTGTGTCATGTACTTATTGTGGGAGACCGGGCCACACTATGGAGAGTTGTTTCGCTTGGATGAGAGACAGCGAGTTTTCACCGCAGCAGAAGATCGACCGTCCTCGCCCACAGGCATTATCTGATCCACCCTTACGGTCGGCTCATGTGCACCCTTCTTTCAGACCTCCCGCACCTCAATTCCGGCCGCCTCAATGGCCTATGATATCGCGGCCGAACTGTCCACAGCAGGATCGGGTTCATGCATTGACTGCAGAGGCATCCGAGGCAGAGACTGTCTAGCCCTTGGCCATTGAGGTCACCGCCCATATTGGAGGTACTCCTATACTTGTGATGGTGGATATAGGATCCACGATTTCGTTGATATCGCATTCCATAGTCAGGCGCCTTGGGCTACCGACTATTAGAATGGATGGGGTGCGAGTTCTTATAGCACATGGGACTTTTTCTGATGTCACCCTGATGTGTGAGGGTTGTTTGGTGGATCTGGGGGGTAGGACGATGGCTCTTGACCTTGTCGTCGACCCCTCTCTCTATTATCTCGACGTCATTCTTGGCATGGATTGGCTGACTGCAAGGAGGGCCGAGATTGATTGCGAGACCCGTATGGTGACAGTTTACGAGCCGGAGGGTAGGCCCTTTTCATTTTCAGTACAGGTTAATCTTCCCTTCCTAATACTTAGCTACGCTTCCTTATTGCGGGACGTCGATGCCCCGACACTTGAGCACACGCCAGTAGTTCCTGATTTTGGGGATCTGTTCAAGAAGATTCCTAATTTTCCACCTCAGCATGAGACTGATTTTACTATCAATCTGGTACCTGGTTCTATGCCCGTCTCACTGGCGACGTATCGTATGGCTCCGTGTGAGATGGAGGAGTTGAGGAAACAGATTGATGATCTGTTGGAGGTTGGCTTCATTCGACCGAGTGTGTCTCCTTGGGGAGCACCAGTACTGTTTGTGAAGAAGAAGGATGGTTCAATGCGATTATGTATTGATTATCGCAGGTTGAACCAGATTACGGTGAAGAATAGATATCCCTTGCCCAGGATAGATGACTTGTTTGATCAGTTGAGAGGGGCATAGTACTTCTCGAAGATTAATCCTTAGTCTGGGTATCACCAGTTGTGCGTCAGGGATGAGGACGTGCAGAAGACAGCTTTCAGGACCAGCTTTGGCCACTACGAGTTCCTCGTGATGTCGTTCGGTCTTATGAACGCACCAGCCATGTTCATGGATCTGATGAACAGGGTATTTCGGCCATTTCTCTATCGATTCGTCATTGTGTTTATAGACGATATTTTGGTATATTCCGGGAGTCGAGAGGAGTATGAGGAGCACTTGCGATTGGTCTTGGATACGCTGAGGCAGCATCAGTTGTTCGCACAGTATAAAAAGTGCAACTTCTGGAAGTAGGAAGTTAAGTTCCTGGGACATGTGGTGTCCAAAGATGGGATGGCAGTTGACCCGGCTAAGGTAGCTACAGTTCAGGACTAGGAGAAGCCTGGTTCAGTCACTGAGGTGAGGAGTTTCTTAGGTTTGGCAGGCTACTATTAACGTTTCATTTAAGATTTCTCGAAGATCGCCAGACCTCTATCTCAGTTGACACGGAAGGATGTGAAATTCGCCTGGAACGAAAAGGCGGAGATAGCTTTTCAGGAGCTGAAGGATAGGTTGACGTCCGCCCCTGTGCTAGTATTGCCAGAGCAAGGGGTTAAGTACACTATATACACTGACGCGTCTAGTGTTGGTATAGGTTGTGTCCTTATGCAGAAGGACAGGGTAATTTCATATGCTTCGAGACAATTAAGGAAGCACGAGGAGAATTACCCTACACACGACCTTGAGTCGGCAGCCGTCATCTTCGCGTTGAAGCTCTGGAGACATTACCTCTATGGAGAGGAGTTCGAGCTCTTTTGCGACCACAAGAGCCTCAAGTACATATTCACGCAGCGGGACCTGAATATGAGACAGAGGCGATGGATGGAGACTTTGAAGGACTTCAAGTTTGAAGTTTCCTACCATCTCGGTAAGGTGAACCTTATGGCTGATGCGTTGAGCCACAAGAAGGTGATAGAGTTTGTGGCTCTGCAGATGGTTGCCGAGTGGGACATGGTTGAGTTTTTACGAGACTTTGAGCAGAAACTCACTCTGGAGGAGCCCTTTGAGTTCATCGCACATGTGCAGGTGCGACCTCTTATCGATGACAGAGTCATCGAGGTGCAGGGGGATGATGCACGTCTGACTGAGCTTCGAGAGCAGGCTAGTTATGATGCAGACGCCTAGTGGCGAGTTGGAACGGATGGGGGCTTACGTTATCGTGGCCGTCTATGCGTCCCAGATATCCCTGACTTGAGACGAGAGATTCTCGAGGCTGCCACAGTTCTAGACTTGCGATGCATCCAGGGAAAAACAAGATGTATCGTGACTTGAGGAGGACCTATTGGTGAGATGGTATGAAGACCCACATCGCGGATTTCTTGTCCCGTTATCTCACTTTCCAGCAGGTGAAGGTAGAGCATCGCCGACCTCCTGGTCTGCTTCAGCCTATGCCTATAGCTGAGTGGAAGTTGGACTTTATTTCCACGGATTTCATTTCAGGACTGCCGAAGACGAGGAAGGGACATGATTCGATATGGGTGATCGTCGACCGTTTGACGAAGTCGGCGCACTTCCTACTGATTAGAGTTATAAACTCTGCAGACGAGTTAGCCAGGCTGTATATCAGAGAGATAGTGCGTCTGCATGGAGTTCTCTTAGAGATCGTGTCGGACAAAGACATGCGCTTTACTTCTATTTTCTGGACTCGCATTCAGGAGGCTATGGGTGTGAAGTTGAAATTCAGTACTGCCTTCCACCCATAGACAGACGGACAGATAGAGCAGGTGAACCAGATTCTAAAGGACATGTTGTAGGCTTGCGTATTGGACTTCAAAGACAGTTGGGATGATTGTCTTCCATATGTGGAGTTCACGTACAACAATAGCTTCCATGCGAGTATCGGTATGCACCTTACAAGGCCTTGTATGGGCGACCTTGCCGAGCACTGCATTGTTGGGCAGAGGTTGGTGAGCGCAGATTGATTGGCCCAGAGATAGTGCAGGTGACATCGGAGAAGATTGATATCATCAGACGCCGGCTTCTTACAGCGCAGAGCAGACAGCAGAGTTATGCCGATACGAGGCGGTGCCCACTAGAGTTCGCAGTTGGAGATCACGTGTTTTTGAGAGTTTTCCCTATGAAGGGAGTCCTTCGGTTTGAGAAGAAGGGGAAGCTAGCACCGCGATTCATTGGTCCATTTCAGATTCTCGACCGTGTGGGTGCAGTGGCTTATCGATTGGCTTTGCCTACGCCTCTCGCGAGCGTACACAACATATTTCATGTTTTTATGCTGAAGAAATACGTTCCTGATCCATCCCATATCATTAGATGGGAGCAGGTGCAGTTAGGTGAGGATGTTACATATATACTGCGACCGACGCGTATACTAGACAGGAAGGAGCAGATACTGCGTAGCAAGGTCATCCCCCTTGTGAAGGTGTTATGGACGCATCACTCTGAAGAAGAGTCTACATGGGAGACAGAAGCCGAGATCAGAAAGAACTACCCACAGCTTCTCGAAGAGTATGAAAAGGTACAAATTTCAAGGATGAAATTTATTGTTAAGGGAGGTAGATTGTAACGCCTCGAAAAAATTCGTATAGAGACCCGAGTACCAACTCGATCAGAAATCACGTAGGATTAATTCCTTTAGAATTAAGCGTAAGTTAATTAGCGCTATGTTAGTTTAGCTGTGAAATTAGCACTGATCGCTTTAAATACGTTCTGCAAGACCCAAAACTTGTAGAACCAAAGATGCTATAATGCCCTGAAATCTAGGATCAAACTCTAAACCAGTTTGTTCTCAGGAACCCTTTAAAATTTCATATTCGATTTAGACCGTGCGTCGGAAGTCCGATATCTACAATCTCAGACCATTAGGACCGCTTAGCTGGACTTGACAATCGTTTTGAAAATCAAGCCCAATCGATGTTCTGAGGCTATTTCATTGAGCCTGGAGTGAAGAGAGTGAGAAAAAGGTAAAGATTTAGAAATTTAATTCAAAATCTGGCACGTGTCGTTGCGCATTATTATTAAGCATTCTGACCGTCAGAATTCAGCCAAATTTCATCCTCGGATTAGGAAAAAATTTTCTTTCATGTCATGAAACTTGTAGACTTGATTTAGGTACGATGACTGCTGAACTGAAACTGAACCTCCACGCGTGATCTGGGAACACTACCAGACTTAAAACTTGATGTGATCAACATCCGGTATCCATGAGCTTAATTCCGACCGCGTTCGGCCAGGGGACCTCCCGAAATGTTCTTTTGGATCGGAAAAGCCCTGATTTGGTTATAACCCAAGTATATCCTTGTACCAAGTCTATTTAGGTGAGGTTTTAGCCTATATAAGGGCTTTAAACCCTCTCATATCTCTCCCATCCAAATTTATATTAAACCCTAAAAAGAGAGAGAGTTAGTGAGAGAATTTGTGAGAGAACTTCCTGCCATTTGCTCCAGCTTTTGCACGTACCAAAGCACCGCATTCAAATCACTTTTCCGGTGATTCCAACTCACTTCTAGGTAAGAAAACCCTAACTACAAACTGTTTTAGGGATTCTTTTGATACAAGTAGCGATGTAGCTTATGTATCTTGTGCATTAGGTCGCCATAACGCCGTTGACGAAGCATAGACTTTCTATTCGAATTGATACGCGTATATGACAAAATGTGAGGATTGTAGATGCTTAGATTGACTGTTTTCAAAGCTTTCAATGTCGTTTAATAGTATATTATCGACGAGAACGCCATTTGACATGTAGAACATGCTGTCCGTTTTCCAATTCGTATACGTACGGTGAATATGAGAATTAGGGTATTTTAGTCATTTATAAGAAATACTGTATATGTCTGTATTTTGCTGAAATGATTGCCATGAGATTTTTTCGTGTTATGATATTAGATATGCGTGCATGATCTGTTTGGCGAAGAGATTCGCCCTAATGTGTACTTTGGGTCGACATACACTATGTAGACTAAAGTGTGTAGACTAAGTGTTTGTATAAATGTTTGTATTAGTGTGTATTGAGTAAAGGGTGTTGTGAATTAGTTTTGAGATTGAATCCTCAATTAATATGCTGATGTATATGATTTCCACCATGTTGGCTATATAAATTGATTTCATTATATATATGGAATGCATATGTTGGTTGATTTGCGTACGTTGTATGTTATAACATGTGTCAACATGCTTGTATTGTTTATATTCATTTATGTTACTCTCATATGATTACTGATGTTGATTTACAAATACTCGGGGCTATAACTTAGTCCAGGCATTCGGTAATAGATTGAATTCGTGGTTGGTTTCTAATTGCCACGAAGGATGCGTCGATGAACGCCAGTCATGTTTTAGGTAGGCGGCAGTGGTTAGGCCACACGAAGTGTTTTATGCACTTCATGTCGTTCAGCTTGAGATGCGCTCGTACCAGTCGAGCTCGTCAAGTAACCCGACTGGCCACTGTATGTTCAACATGTATGAATCATAACTGCTTGAACCTAGGGTATTGAACTTACCGGTGGAACCCCTGATAACCATGGTACCTTGATCCATAAAGACTCATGAGTCGGGCATGGTGGTATGGGACACCGTGGTCGAGCTATCGGCCTACGCTATGGCCACAAACCTCCCCGTAGTGACCAGTGAGCACCTTGACTCGTGAGCCGATTGTGGGGTATGGGACACTTCATTCGAGCTGTCGGCCTACACTGATTGGTGACGAGCCCTTTGTAGTGACCTCGAGCGTATTCTGAGTCTATGGGAGGCGACGACCCTTCCGTAGCAACAAGAGTACATTACGCCTGTATTGATAAGGTGATGGGGGAGCGGTGCAACGAGTGCGAGCAATAGCCCTGACAGCTCTTGCAGCGACCTATGAAATATAACATCGTATGAGATTACTAGGAGTGACGACCCTAGACAGGATCTGTATTGGGATTGATATAAGGAAGGTACCTTAGTTTCCCAATACTGTTGTATGAATGGACTAATAACAACTCGGTAATCATTGTCCATATCGCACTGCATATGCCTAGAAGATATAGAGCACTGAGGAAAGAAAGCATGTCGCGGACGTAAGATGGTGCCGTATGAGGGAGTATGTCAGTGAAGGCATCCATTATGTCATTTCATGCTTGCATTAACAACGGTATATAGGAATGTCTGATTGTTTGCATTACTATTATCGCGTGATTGATTTGATAACATGCTAATCTTTGCTCTATGATTCCACTGAGTTGATTACTCACTCCCACGTTACGGGACGGTGTTTGCAACACCTACCAGACACTGTCTTAGATGCAGGTTACAAGGTGATTCAGGATGTGGAGCCGGACTACGACGAGGACCAGGACGAGTTCTCGTATATGCAGTTTTTCGACGGCTTCGCGTAGGTGGCCTGGATCAGCGGGACTTGCTAGTTGGACCATATGACATTTTAATTTTTGATTTGTACATGTATATGTGACTCAGAGATGTATTCATACTTTGGAGATAGTTCAAGATTATTTTATTTTATACACAGTGATATATATATATATATATATATATATATATATATATATATATATATATATATATATATATATATATATATATATATATATATATATATATATATATATATATATATATATATATCTTTCAGTCTTCCGCTTACATTTTATCACTGGATCTGGAGTATGAATTGCACTATTTGGTATAATCTCATTCATGTGAATGCACTAACTCAGACAACATTGAATCATAAGCATTTTTATTGCATAAGTGACGTTCTGGAACTCGGGAGTTGAGTTATACTCGATCCCCGAATTTCAGGGTGTTACAATTTTTCTCATTTCCTTAAACCCTAGAAGATGCCTAGGAATATCTTAAGGACTCCTATTTATAGTTGTGAATCTCCCTTTTATGCACCAACTTGGAATTTTTGCAAACTACCTCAAATTACGCGATCTGCGTTGACCCTGCATTACAACTCTATGCAATTTCAGTAGCACTAAAGTTGGTTCTATAGCACCAAAGTTATATCTGAAATTTATGGCATCTTAAATTGTATGTGCAGAGTGCTTAGGTAGCACCGAAGCTGGCTTCGATGTTACTAAATTAACCTAGGTAGCACCAAACTAAGTTATTTTCTTGTTGGACTATTTTGTGCACTTTTGGTGGTACCGAAGTTAGCTTAGGTAGCACCGAACTATCCTATTTTTCTATTGTTTAACTTGTGCTTTTACCAATCTTTTCTCCATTCTTTGTACTTGATTTTCTAGGATCTTTGGCTTGAGAATTCTCCATTGTTGGTCTCCTAAGATTCATCCATTGCCCTGGTGATTTTTTAGCATTAAATTCATGCTTTTAGCATTCTTTTCAATCCAAGCTCTTAGATTCACCTTGCAACACAAACATGCATAAAATATGACATTAAGCATTATCATGTTCATTAAACCACATATAAATATGAGATAATATACAATATTTGACCCTTAACAGAATCTCCAACCAGTATTTTGCTAGTCCCGAGCAAAGTATGCGAAAAATGAACGTCAATTCTCAATGTTCAAAACCTCTTTCAAAAAACAATCTCTTGTATAATCAAGTATGAATGAGTAGAATGAAGGCGAGAAAAATGTGATTTTGAAAACCTACATCAGAATCACATAAGCAATCAATTAAGTAGGTTCTTTATCATTTAACTCAGAGCATAAGTTCATATACCAAGTTTTCTAATGTGATCAATGCAAATTAACTTCCCATAAAAATACTATTTTTTCATAACATTTACCACGCTCATCACTTCAAGATTGGTTGAAAATTCAAGTACTGATTCCAAACTTATCCCATTTTTCTTCTTTTTCCAATTTTTGATTTTATATCGACAGTCATTTGTATTCATTCAGTTCTTTCGTCTTTTCATCTTTTCAAAATTTTCATTCTTTCATTCTTTTTCATTCACCATACATGACCTTTTTGTCAATCTCCTATTTTTTAACTAGTTCTTTTCATCTTTTTAAGATAAATAAAATTCTCCAGACTCAATTCTCAATATCTTTCATTGATCATCATACTAACAATAAAAAATTCTCATACTATTCACAAAAAGTAGATTGAACGTGTCTTGTGATTTAGATTAACATGATATTCAAACTTCTCCTTGATCAATTAAGTACTAGAACTTAGGTGATAGGTTACTTAGTTTATCAAACTCCAACAATGTAAAATTCACTTTCTACCTTATCATCATACTCAAGGCATTCTTAAGTCCATAAATTATTGTTTTCCAAATAGGTTTTTACTTGAAAAAATAAAAATTTTCAGCATTTTTTTCTCAAAAACTAAGAAAATAATGATTAGTTTATCTAATCCACACCTCCAACCTAAAATCTACATTATCTTCAATGTACAAGATATAAGCATGTAATGCAAAAGAGGCAACAAAAAGAAAGGAGAAGTAATGGAAAGATAGTACCTTAAGAAGGAATTTTGAGGCTTTTCCAAGGATCTCAATGTGAAGAAGGGTTAGCCAAAGTAAAAAATGAAACAAATGGAAAGTAAACTATCATGATCCTAAATTCCCTAAAATCAGTAACCTAACTACACCTCTGTCAGACTAGAAAGTCAATCCTGGTAAATAGGATCATTCAGAGGTATGGACATATCGCCTAAATCAAATTTCTCAACAAATGGCTTCAAACGATGTTCATTCACTTTAAAAGCATTGTCATTGTTTGGATTCTTTATCTCAATGTCCCTACAAGGATAGACATTAGTGATCGTGAAAGGGTCAATCCAACAAGATCGCAGTTTACCCGAAAAGAGATGTAATCAAGACTGTACAAAATGACTTTTTTTACCTAGTATAAATGATTTTCGAAGAATTTGATGGTCATGAAACACATCATTCTCTCCTTGTAAATTCTCGAATTCTCATATGCATTATTCCAAATTTCCTCAACTTCATTCAACAGAAGTTTGCACAGTGAGCTAGTGTTGTCCAAATTGAAGTTCAAATTTTTAATAGCATAGTAGGCTCTATGTTCCAACTCCACAGGTAAGTGGTGAGCCTTCCCATAGATAAGTCTAAAGGGAGACATTCCAATAGGGATCATACATGTTATACAGTAAACCCATAAAGCATCAGTCAAGCGGATTGACCAATTCTTACGATCAGGGTTAACTATTTTCTCTAAAATGTGTTTAATATCCTTGTTGGAAATCTCAGCTTGCCCACTTGTTTGTGGGTAGTATGGAGTCCTCACCTTATAAGAGATGACATATTTCTTCATTAAGTTTTCGAATTGCCTATTACAGAAGTGGAACCTCCATCACTAATGATGGCTCAAGGCGTTTCAAACCAGGAAAGGATATTTTCTTTTAAGAATCTAATAACTGTTCAATGGTCATTGTTCCGGCATGGGATCACTTTGACCCATTTAGTAATAAGTCTAATACTAGCAAAATATATAAATTCCCAAAGGATTGGGGGAATGGTCCCATGAAATCAATGCCCTAGCAATCAAATGTTTCAATGAGGGATTCAAAGGCATCATATTTCGATGGGACAATTCTCTCAATTTCTGACAACGCTCACAAGCTTTGCAAAACTCATGAGTGTCTTTGAACATAGCGGGCCAATAAAAGTCGCACTGCAGAATTTTGGCCATGGTTTTTTTAACAGAATAGTGTCCACCACAGGCCTGAGAGTGACAGAAGGAGATGACACTTTGGTGTTCATTGTTTAGCACACATCTCCTTAGGATTTGGTCTAGGCAATATTTGAACAAGTACGGATCATCCTAGAAGAATTTGCATACCTCAGTAAAGAATTTTTTCTTATCTTACGTAGTTCAATGTGTTAGCATGAAACCTGTGGCAAGATAATTAGCAATATCAGAAAACCAAGGTAAGTGGGAGACTTTAGACAATTGTTCGTCAACGAACATGTCATTTATAGGTGTTGTCTCAAGGGAATCAGGAAGATCAAGTCATGAAAGATGGTCAACCACTACATTCTCTACTCTTTTTTGTCTTGTATTTCTAAATCAAATTCCTAGACTAGGAGGATCCATCTTATCAAGTGGGGTTTAGTATCATTCTTAGAAAGAAAGTACTATAGTGCCACATGATCAGTGTAGATGATGATCTTAGATCTAATCAAGTAAGACCTAAATTTGTCCAAAGTGAACACTGCGGCTAAGAATTCCTTCTCCATAGTAGAGTAATTCACTTGGGTTGAATTTAGAGTTTTACTTGTATAATGAATAACATAGGGCTTCTTTTCTTTTCTCTGGCCTAACACCATCTCAATAGCATAGTTAGACGCATCACACATAATTTCAAAAGGAATGCTCTAGTCAGGTGGCTGCATGATAGGTGTGGTAGTTGTTACACCACAAACTCGGAAACCAGGCTCACAAAATTTTCGATCGCCAAATTCGGTGCCAATAGCCTTCGTAGTATCCCATTTTCACCTCTCGACATCCATATGCCAAATTCCGTTCCTGGGATCCTACAAGGAGGATTTTCAGTATAAAAATTTCTTTTATAAGAAGCATAACCATAGCATAACCCAGACACAATCAACAACATCACCACATATCTACTATAATCAAAGCGTTTGAGTACATTTCTTAAAGGAAAATATAAGATAGGTATCAAAACTTTAGAAGCTTTGTCGCATGCTCCTACCTCAGCTTGACTGTGTCCTAGGGTCACCTGCACGCATCTATTGTGCATAAGCTTATACAAAGCTTAGAAGGTGGTGTACGTATGTGCGCAATACAGATGCAAAGTATACAATACAATTCCATAAATCATACAGTGCTAGAAATACTAGCAAGTTTATGAATCATACGATATCAAAGTAAGTAGAAATAGTAGAAATACTGACAAGTCCATGAGTCATACAATATCAGAGTTGTAGAAATACTGACAAGTCAATGAGTCATGCAATATCAAAGTATGCAAAAATATTGACAAGTTCATGAGTCATATAATACCAAAGTATGCAATGAAGATTGGCTATGCAATGTGGGGTCATGGTAAACCAAATGCCATGTGTTGGGGATACAATGCAATATGCAGTGCGAAAGAAATGACCAAGTTAGAGTGTGAAGTCGAGATGATAGTATGTAGTATCGTAGGCTATGGGGTCCATCACAAGGGACTTCTATCCAAACCGATCTCATACCTAAATTTTGATAGCTAGACTCAATGTGGTAAACTCCTGATCTCAGGTTGGTCACACACCCCAACTAAAATCCTAGCCACTGGGGAGCTGCATATAAGGATTTGGTTGCGTGCCACCAGCAGAGTGGATAGTGAATGAATTAATTAATCAAATGTTGAGTATGCAACTCTTACTTAGTAAGCACATATGTCAGTATTATACATCTCTAGGATCATCACCGATGTCTAGTACACTTCAAATTAACTACTGCCCTCTCCGTCTATGCAGTCCAGCCAGTGGAAAAGACCTCACTACTCGCCTACCAATATCAGCCCTGCTCGTCAATAGTAGACCCACTTATGAGCTGGTCAAACTCAACCTAACTATTCCCCTTACCCTCAGGCGGATAAGGCCACACCCCTTTCCAACTGACCATGACACAATGGGAGACGCGGCCTAATGGTATACGACACTCCTACGCTCATATATAACCACTCGGTCTAGATGTTGGACCATCCCGTAGCCACAAGGGTTTAGGAACTTTCACCCACGGACATCCAAAGAGTCCATATATTAGAACCAAACATTTTCGGTGTCTCATCTGACCATCCATGATGAGCCTATGGATGTCACGACCCTAATGTCGCTACGGCATACAATGGTCATATTACAAAATGCAATATGCATGAGTCATACCATGTCACGCCCTAAACCTGGAAATCGGGCTCACAAAATTCTTGATTGCCAAATCCGGTGCCGACAGCCTCCGTAGTACCCCATTCTCAGCTTTAAGTGCTCATATGCCATATTCCAATCCTAGGATCCTACAAGGAAGATTTTCCAACATACATTTAACTTGTAATAAGCATTACCACAAGTTTATCCAAATTACAAAGGAAACATCATCATCACATATCTACTAATATAAACAGTTGAATATAGTTTTGAAAGGAAAATATATATATATATCAAAAATCAAAGCTCTCGAAGACCGCTATATGCTCCAAGCTTAACGCTGCTGCAACCTAACGCCACTTGCATGTATCTATCATGCATAAGCTTATAGTCAGCTTAGAGGGTGGCGTATGTGTGCGCACAAGGTAAGTGTTAAGTATGCAATATCAGAGCAATGTAGAAACATGCCGGTAAGTCCATAAATATCATCAACCTTATCCAGGCTATGCGATGCAAAAACATTATAAGCTAATATCATATACTAAGGAAGCAAAGTAGAATAGATATGTAATGCGGAGGCATAGTAAGCCAAATATCATATACTGAGGATGCAATGCAATATGTGGTGTGAATGAAATGACTAAGCTGGAGTGTGAATTCGGGATGATAGTACGTAATATCGCAAGCTATGGGGCCCATCATAAGGGACTGATATCCAAACCAGTCCCATATCTAAATTTAGATAGCTAGAATCAATGTGGTAAACTCCTAATCTTAGGTTGGTCGTACACCCCAACCGAAATCCTGGCCATTGCAAAGGTACACATAACAATTATTTATGCACCACCAGCTCGAGTGGTTAGTGAATGAATGAATGAAAGAGTAAGATGCTTAGTATGCAACTCCTACTCAATAAGTCCACATATCAATACTGTACATCTTTTGAATTATCATAGGGGTCTAGTACACTTCACACTGGCTGTCGCCTCCCTAGCCGTACAACCATGCAAGTGGAAATGACCTCATTACCCACCTGCCAGTAGTATACTAATGCTTACCCGGCTCATCGATAATGGACTTATTTGGAAGCTGGTCAAACTCATCCTAACTTATAGCCCCCTTACTCGGGTAGATAAGGCCACACCCCTTTCCAACCAACCATGACACAGTAGGAGATGCGGCCTACTGGTATTCGGCACTTGGTCGCTATGTATATACACTCGATCTAAACGTAGAAGCATCTCCTAGCCACGGAGGTTTAGGGACTTTCACTCATGGACATCCAACGTGCCCAGATGCTCGAACCAAACATTTCTGGTGTCCCATCTGTCCATCCACGACATACTTGTGGAGGACACAACCCTGATGTCTCTAGGGCATATGGTGATCATATCACAAAATGTACGATGCATGAGTCATACCATCCAATCATGCATCAAACCTGCGCGTACTGCGCGCTCACGTGGGGCAACTTCATCTATCATAGAGTCCCATAATAATCCACCCAATGGCATGTAATATGATCAATCACTCCTTATATTAAGCATACATATGATGTGCATGGGCATGTATCTTAATGTTATGTTGTCGCATACTCATAATTGGTATTAATAATCGGCATCAATAATTGGCATCGATAATCAACATCAATAATCAGCCTCGATAATCGGCCTATATGCAAGGTGGGTCCATAGATGAACAGTCGATCTTAATTAAAATATAAAGATCAGGCCTCGACTGTGGATATGTCAAATCTGGTAGTACAGAGCCATCCATTTATGGTGATAATGAACCATGCAATATTAATGGGGCCCAATGATTTGGGTTGACCTAGAATAATGAGAATGGGCCTAACAAAGGCCTGAGGGAAGGTCACAATGTGAATATTTAACCATCGTTGCCATCAATGTGGACATTCAACTAACATTGCTCCCAAGGAGTGGCCCTCATAGGGCCAAACATATAGTGGGCCCATGGCCTCACACAAGGGCTTAATACACATTACCATGGGCCGCACTCAAGGACATAATACACATCACGATGGGCCTCACTCATGGGCCACATATGCATCACATGGGCCTCACTCATGCGCCTAATACACATCACATTGGGCCTCACTCATGAGCCTCATATACATCACATTAGGCCATATCACATGGGCGTCATATACATCAAGTGGGCTGCATTGCATGGGCCTCCTATACATCACAGTGGGTCTCACACATGGGCTACGTATACATCACATCGGCCTCAAACATGGGCCACATATTCAACACATCAGGCCTCATCATATGAGTCTCACATTCATCACATTGGGTCTCATCCAAGGCCATAAACACATCACAATGGGCCTCATACATGGGCTGCATTACATTAAGTGAGCCGCATTGCATGGGCCTCAGATACATCAAGTGGGCTGCATCGCATGGGCTCATACACATCACAATGGGCCTCACCAAATGGGCCATAAAATGTATCTCATTTTGGTCCCCATCAAATGGGCCTCATACACATCAGATTGGGACTCACACAAAGTGTCTAATATACATCACGATGGGCCTCACTCATGGGCCACATATGCATCAAATTGGGCCTCACTCATGGGCCACTAATACATCATAATGGGCCTCACTCATGGGCCACATATACAACAAATTAGGCCTCATACATATCAGATTGGGCCTCATATATAGGCCTCATCAACATCACCATGTGAGGTCCATGAGCCGAACTTAGGTGATGCTGATAAGGAATGTACATCATGGGGGTTCCATGGAGAGACGAAGTGTGTACAACACATGCCTCAAGGTGGGCCTCACCGTCTGGACCGATAAATGTCTGGATATAGAATACATGCATCAATGGGCCCACCGTCCCTAGCAGATGGACGACGAGGAGAATCACATCCATCATGGCGCGTCCCAGTCAACGCCGTCCAGATGGACGGTGTGTATAAAACACTAGCCGACCCCTCTCTGCACCATCTAAAAATTAATGGTGTGGATATTAGAATACATACAACAAGGTGGGCCCCACCCCACACGTGTAACACGTGTGGGTGGGTCCCACTGTCCAGCCCATCAAATGGAGGGACAACATGGTTGAAACAAATACATTAGGGTGCATCCCACAACACCAACACTGTCCATGCATGGACAATGTGGATAAAGAACATATACATCAAGGTTGGTCCCATCCCCACACACGCCACATGTGTGGGGTGGGCCCACATCTCCAAATGGATGGATGGTGGAGAACACATACGTCGTGATTGGGGCCACAGAACTTGCTGACGTTTATTATAGCAACTAAATAGCTGGTGTAAGTGTACACTAACCAATTCACTTATAGCAGGTGGGTTCCATAGGAATGGATAGCGTTGATGAAATACATCCGTAGAGGTGGGTCCCACCGTCCAGCTTGACCCAAACCTCACGGTTGGCCTCATCAGATGGACGGCGTTGATGGAGCACATGCAGCTTAGTGGATCCCACATGATGGAGGGCTATGTAAAACACGTATATCAGGTGGTCCCACATGCTGGATACAGCATGGTGTGCTCCACCTGGGATTTACATCTGCTTTATTCCAGCCTAGGAGGCCTGGATGGACGGCGTTGATAATACATTATGGTGGGTCCACGTGGTGACCCACCACAGCACCGGATCAGCTGATATTTGTGTTTTTCTTTCATCCAGGCTTGAACAAATGGGCAAGCAGTGATGTGGGGCCCAACACATGGACTGTCTAGATCAGGTGGGCCACATTCCATCACAAAAGGGGAAGAGAGAGAGAGAGAGAGAGAGAGAGAGAGAGACGATGTGTGTGTGAGGGAGGAGTTCCGCCATTATGAGCTCCTCTCTATTTACAACACGTACATCAAAATGGGTCCCATCACAAGTGGGCCCTCAAATAAAATCAATGGTGGAAATTCTAGGATCACCCACCGATTTCCACTTCTTTAGCTCCTTGGAATCCTTGGCTCCTGAGCTCTCTCTTTGATGGAGGATGATGAGATTTGAAGGGTTCGATGGTGAGGATCTTGGGGTAGGAAGTGGGCCACACTTGGCTCTTCTCTCCTTGGTCTTTTTCTCTCTTAGTTGCTAGGAAAAATGGTAGAGAATGAGTGAAAGATGGGAGGTGTAAGGAGAGAGGGATGGGTGTGTAAGAGGGATGGGATGAGAGGTATGGTGGCATAAGGAGAGATGACAGAGGGTTGACTTTAGTTGGGAGAGGGATGGGTGAGTGATGGGTTGTACTTGACTGATTGATGTGATATTTGGTAGTGATTATTTTCTCAGGATTTATAATGATGACAGAGCATTTTCTTAAAATAAACGCGGGCCCTCAACTCTGGCCTGGGTATCGCATCGATGCGCAGGACACGGTATTGGAACCGCGGTGATGGTGTAGTCACAAGGATACAAGTCTCGGGTCGAGTCAACTCGAGTTGACAAGGTTTGAATCAGGGTTGCACGCAAACACTAATTACAGATCACGGGTCACCGAAATTCGGCAGGGAGGATCGTGAGAGTCTATGGAACAGTACAGTCTAAGATACGGGCCTTACATACCATCCAGTCATGCATCAAACCTACGCGAACCATGCGCTTATGTGGGGTAACTCTGCCTCTCAGAGAGTACCATAACAATCAACTTAATGGCACATACTATGCTCAATCACTCCTCATTACAAGCATGCGGATGATGCGTATGGGCATGTATCATGAAGTATATACTAAGCATGATTATAATCACATACATCCACTACCAAAAAAAGGGGCAAAGGATTTAGACCACGTTTGTTTTTTACGATGGATATAAACCTTAGCTAAGCTTGCTACGGTTTTAATCCATAGCTAAAAAGTCAATACACCATTAATATTTAATAGTGTTGTAAGGGGCTCTATGAGGCCTAAAAGAAACTATATGTTCTATCTAAGCCATCTATATATTTTAAAATATTACTTTAGTGGATGAGAAAACAAATCAGCTAGATCGAAGGCTCAAGTGGACCACGCAGTAGGAAACATTGATATTAAATTACAGTTGCTTCTTATGGTGTGGTCCACATGGATCTTCAATATACCTGAAATTTGGTGTGATAAGCTAAAATAATTTATTAAAATTATAGATTAGAATGGATTAGGAAAATACATGATGATATGCCCCACGGAGCCCCTGATCGGACCGTTTACGTCCATCCATCAGAAACCCCCAAATTTGGGCGCGCGCTCAAAACAGAGCCATGCCCTAACATGATTATTTCATTCTCTCCCTCTCTCTCTCTCACTCTCTCTCTCTCTCTCTCTCTCTCTCTCTCTCTCTCTCTCTCGATTGCAGAGAGGGAGGGTGGTCATCGTAGAGAGAGAGAGAGAGATTGCAGAGAGGGAGGGTGTTCATCGTAGAGAGAGAGAGACAGATTGCAGAGAGGGAGGGTGGTCGTTGCAGACAGAGAGAGAGAGAGATGAAGGGCGGTCGTTGCAGATGGAGAGAGATTGCAGAGAGGGAGGGGGGTCATTGTAGACAGAGAGATATTACAGAGATGAAGGGCAGTCGTTACAGATGGAGAGAGATTGCAAAGAGGGAGAGTGCGTTTCTCCATCTTCCCTTGTTTTAAAATCTTCAACAATATTGAGGTATTTCTCTCTCTCTCTCTCAATCTCTCTCAATCTCAATTTCGATTGAGGGTTATTCGAATTTTAGGGTGGATTCCACCGGAATGTTTATTTGTCATACAACCTGTTGATATGCTAGGTGGGGCCCACGGAGTTGTTAGTCGCAATGGGCCATGTAGCCCGCCTTACCCAACAATCCGACCTAGATTTGGGGATTTTAGGGCTTACAGCTTTGGGAATTTCAGTTGTTTATCTTGTTTGTAACTTTTAAAACTAATTTTATGGCAATGTTGTTTACATATGGTGTTAATGTTCAAATAGTTTCAATTATTCCAACACGTACAGAAATGCAGGAATATAGATCTAATTTTTTCTATATTTCTTTGTATAGCCAAAGCATTACTTACTTTCAAGAGTGTCATGCGTAATCCCCAACAGTTAAGTAGTTGGGTTGGGAAATACCCTCTGCAATGAATCACCATCCCCAACAGTTTGCCTATCTATTGTTAAAGTAATGCTTCCCGACACATTAATCAAATATACTGCATTTTTGCATACGTGTATGGGTCATGCAGTTCAAACTTGGCAAGCTGACATTCAGTCAATTCATTTACATAGGATGTCTTTTATATTCATGATAAATTGTTACTGGATTCCATGTTCAACATTTGTGATTTTGTTGCCTAATCATTTAACTCTTGTTAGCTATGAGTAAAGAGAAAAAAAGGAACTCCATCATTTTAGCTTTTATACAGTCATATTATAAAAAGAAAGAAAAGAAAAACTTATTGTGACCCACTTGTAAGTTATATCATGATTCTTCTACCAATTTCTTTTTTTTGTTGCTCATATATGTCTCTCCCGTTTCTTTCTCAATGTTATAATTCCAAAAGTCCTTTGGCATTGATGTTTGGGTCATAAGAGAATTTGTCCTCCTACAAGAGATTGAATAGATTTAACCTTCCAATATCAGAAGTTGCATTTTGATTTTTATTGTCTAACATGCACTAGATCTAACAGATAAATTTTTAAAAAAGAAAGAAAGAAAGACATCTGCATAACCTATCCTAGCAAATGAATCCAACGATGTTTTAGTCTTGAATCATTTTCTTTGATGCATCATTTTTCACATCCATGTTTTAGTTCCTCTCTATTAAAAGTAATGATTTTCATTGACTGATTATATGAAAATATCTTAGGTGATAGTTTGATTCGTTTGGTTTGAGATATAACCAAATAGCCTATGTTATGTTATCTGTTGTTTCATTTACCTTCTTTTGGTGATCTTAGAACTAGTTCTAAAACCTAGAACCAACTCCTGGCTGCATGATCAGATTGGTTCTAGATTGGAACTGGCCGGCGAAGTGACCGTATCACTATAACACCTAGTTAGTTGAGCAAAAACAATTTGTAAAAGAAAAAAAAAACTATATCAATCAAAGCTCATGTGCAGGACTTGAAAATCAAACAGTTTCACTATGCAAATAATGGAATACTTGTTATTTATTTATTCATTTATTTTTTCTATTTTTATGATCTTAGATTGAGCAGATTTTCTTGCTAAAATGAAACAGAGTTAGATCTAACCAGATGGACTGGCAGTTGGATCAAACCGTCACCCAAGTCCAATCTATGTTTTAAACCATTGCTTAGAATAATCTTAGGATGTCATTTAAATAGTTTAAAAAATAAACAAACAAATAAAATGAAGTATAAAAGGAAAAAAAATTCACCTTAGGCTTTCAATGGAAAGCCAATGTCTAGTCAATAAGTACAAACACTACCTCAATTTCCAACTATGCGGAAGTTGAATTCTCATGAGAGTCCCAAAAGCTGTAAGATTAGTGTTATGAATGACTATACTGATAAAAGCATCATTTGTGAATGCAATTGGAAGATTGGAGCCTATAACATAATTATAGCAGAGCTGTTAATATTGTGCAGAGTGTTCCAGTGCAAGCTGGGCAAACACCACCACTGTTTCTAGCTTCTGTAAATATATATATTCTTCCTGACATATGAAGATTTTCTTTGTAACTTTCAGCTTTTGAATTATTGACATGTTAAGTTGGCAACTTTTGTTGTTTGACATGAATCATTTATGACATGCTACTTTATATTCATCAGTTAGCACAAAAAGGTAAGCATCACTTTTTGTTAGAGTGGAGTAGATGTAATGAATACTGTTATTTTTGTTCTACTTTACATTTAATGTATGAGTTTGTACCATTTCTGAAGGTCCATGGAAGAAAAAGAACCTACCAGAATTTAGTATTATCACTCAATGCATTGTGCCTCAAAGGGTCAATGACCAATGCCTGACAAATGTTCTTTTGAAGATAAATGCCAAGGTGAGCTGTCACTAAAATATCATTTCCCTTCCCTATGGAATTTCAGGTGTGATCTCTCTGTCTAGCTGACAACCTCCTTTCCATTCTTTTCAACAACTTAGTGGAATGAATTCCTTACTTGCAGTTGAACACTCACTTTCTATTCCCCTAATTTCTGGAGTTCCCACAATCATCTTGGGGATGGATGTATCACATGGTTCCCCAGGCCAGTCCGACGTGCCGTCAATTGTGACGGTAAGATAAGCTGCATGATTTTCCTTTTCAACTATTAGTCATAGAGTGACAGTACTTGATTCAATTTTCTTGGATGGATGATGAATGTATTTGCGAATGTAAATGAAAATAAAAAACTTATAATATATATATATATATATATATATATATATATATATATATATATATGTTATCAATGGAGGATACCTTGTTTAGGGGGACATGAAATTCTTGTAGCTTATGGTATGGTGCCCCAATATTGGTTGTATGTTACTAGTATGTAGTAGATAATATTAGGTTCAATAGTAGATAATACTAGAGAATACCTAAACTTGATCCAAACCCGAAACCAAACCTGATTCCCTAAACCTAAACTTAAACCTATAACCTAAACCTAAACTTATAACCTAAACCTAAACCTATGACCTAAACCTACACCTTAACGTAAACCCGAACCCGATTTCCTAAACCTAAACCTTAGCGTATCCTCAAATCCCTAAACCTAAACCTACACCTAATTCTAATCTCAAATTCCCAAACCTAAACCTACACCTAATCTTAATCTCAACTCCCTAACCTAAACCTAAACCTAAACTTGAAAACCCAAACCTAAACCCGATCCCGAACCCGAACCCGAACCCAGTTTCCTAAACCTAAACCTTAACCTATTCTCAATTCCCTAAACCTAAACCTAAACCGATACCTATAACCTATACCTAAACCAAACCTATACCTATTTTCAAATGCCTAAACATAAACCTAAATCTAAACCTATAACCTATAACCTAAACCTAAACCTAAACATAATCATATAACCTATAACCTATTCTCAAATCCCTAAACCTAAACCTATAACCTTGACTTTAACCAAAACCTAAACCTATAACCTTGACCTTAACCAAAACCTAAACCTAAACCCGAATCTGAACCCAAACCTGAATTCCTAAACCTATAACATATAACCTCAATCTAAAACTATAACCTATAACCTAAACATAAACCTAAACCCAAACCTATAACCTATAACCTATAACCTACCTATAACCTACACCTAAACCTAAACCTATAAGGGCCCGTTTCGCCAGGTGGATTGGAAGGGATCGAATAGTATTAGGGTGGATGGCATGGATTTCTAGGTAATGATGGTGTTGTCAGTGGATTGTCTTAAGATCCATGGGATTGTTATAAACCCCAAATTGATATATCCAGTCTGTTTGGCACACCCAGCCAATCCCGGGATTAAACCTTCCAATCCCTCGAACCAAACATGTCCCAGGAAAATTTGAATGGATTAGGGTGGATTGGATGGGATTTAAAGGTAATGATGGTGTTGTCGGTGGATTGTCTTAAGTTTCATGGGATTGGGATCAGATCACTGACTCTGTTTGGCACGCCCGACCAATCCCAGGATTTAACTTCCAATCCCTTCCAATACCATCCATTCCCTTCCAATCCGACCAGCCAAATGGGGCAGGTGGATTGGAAGGGATCGAATGGTATTAGGGTGGATGACATGGATTTCTAGGTAATAATGGTGTTATCAGTGGATTGTCTTGAGATCCATGGGATTGCTATATCCCTAAATTGCTATATCCAGTCTATTTGGCACGCCCAGCCAATCCCAGGATTAAACCTTCCCATCCCTTCCAATCCCTCGAACCAAACACGTCCCAGGAAAATTTGAACGAATTAGGGTGGATTGGATGGGATTTAAAGGTAATGATGGTGTTGTCGCTGGATTGTCTTAAGATCCATGGGATTGGGATCAGATCACTAACTCTGTTTAGCACGCCCGGCCAATCCCTGGATTTAACTTCCAATCCCTTCCAATCCGACCGGCCAAACGGGCCCTAACCTTAACCTAAACCTAAACCTATAACCTATAAACTAAACCTATAACCTTAACCTTAACCTAAACCTAAACCCTAACTCGAACCCGAACCTGAATTCCTAAACCTATAACCTATAACCTATAAACTAAACCTATAACCTAAACCTAAACCTAAACATATAACCTACCTATAATCTACACTTAAACCTATAACCTATAGCCTTAACCTAAAGCTAAACCTATAAACTAAACCTACAACCTATAACCTAAACCTAAACCTAAACTTATTCTCAAATCTCTAAACCTAAACCTGTAACCTATAACATGAACCTATAACCTATAACCTCAATCTAAACCTAAACCTAAACCTAAACCTAAACTTAAATCCAAACCTATAACCTATAACCTATAACCCACCTATAACATACACTTAAACCTAAACCTATAACCTTAACCTTAACCTAAACCTATAACCTATAAACTAAACCTATAACCTAAACCTAAACCTAAACCGATTCTCAAATCCCTAAACCTAAACCTAAACTTATAACCTAAACATGTAACCTATAACCTAAACCTAACCCAAAACCTAATCCTATAACCTATAACCTATTACCTATTCTCAAATCCCTAAACATAAACCTATAACCTTAACCTTAACCAAAACCTAAACCTAAACCTAAACCCGAATCCGAACCCGAACCCGAATTCCTAAACTTATAACCTATAACCTCAATCTAAACCTATAACCTATAACCTAAACATAAACCTAAACCCAAACCTATAACCTATAATTTATAACCTACCTATAACCTACACCTAAACCTAAACTTATAAGGGCCCGTTTGGCCGAGTGGATTGGAAGGGATCGAATGGTATTAGGGTGGATTGCATGGATTTCTAGGTAATGATGGTTTTGTCAGTGGATTGTCTTGAGATCCATGGGATTTCTATATCCCTGAATTGCTATATCCAGTCTGTTTGGTACACCCAGCCAATCCCAGGATTAAACCTTCCCATCCCTTCCAATCCCTCAAACCAAACACGTCCCAGGAAAATTTGAACGAATTAGGGTGGATTGGATGGGATTTAAAGGTAATGATGGTGTTGTCGGTGGATTGTCTTAAGATCCATGGGATTGGGATCAGATCCCGACTTTGTTTGGCACGCCCGGCCAATCCCAGGATTTAACTTCCAATCCCTTCCAATACCATCCAATCCCTTCCAATTCGACCGGCCAAATGGGCCCTAACCTTAACCCAAACTTAAACCTATAACCTATAACCTTAACCTTAACCTAAATCTAAACCCGAACCCGAATTCCTAAACCTATAACCTATAACCTATAAACTAAAACTATAACCTAAACCTAAACTTATAACCTACCTATAATCTACATCTAAATCTATAACCTATAACCTTAACCTAAAGTAAAACCTATAAAATAAACCTATAACGTATAACCTAAACCTATTCTCAAATCCCTAAACCTAAACCTATAACCTAAACCTGTAACCTATAACAAAAACCTATAACCTCAATCTAAACCTAAACCTAAACCTAAACCTAAACCCAAACCTATAACCTATAACCTATAACCCACCTATAACATACACCTAAACTTAAACCTATAACCTTAACCTAAACCTAAACCTATAACCTGTAACCTATTCTCAAATCACTAAACCTAAACCTATAACCTTAACTGTAACCTAAACCCGAACCCGAACCCAAACCCGAATTCCTAAACCTATAACCTGATCTCTCTCTCTCTCTCTCTCTCTCTCTCTCTCTCTCTCTCTCTCTCTCTCTCTCTCTCTCTCTCTCTTTATATATATATATATAATCTATATGAGAAACATTTTGGCCTGATTTTCCTCTCCTCTTTTTCTTACTCTTGTCTCTCTGTTATTATGTAATTGTAAAACCCCGTATTTTCTATACTCGAGTGTTATTGTAAGGATCTAATTTTTGTAATATAAACATAATTCATTGTACGTTCACCTTTATTTTAGCATAAACATAACCATACATCTTAGGTTTTGAAGCTTGAAAAATCAAGGCTACGATATGAGAGTAATAGAAATGAATATATCAACATCAGTAAGCATATGAGAGTAATAGAAATGAATATAAACAATACAAGCATGTTGTCATATGTTATAACATACAACGTAAGCAAATCAACCAACACATGTATTCCATATATATGAGGAAATCAATTCATATAGCAAACATGGTGGAAATCATATACATCAGCATATTAATTGAGAATTCAATCTCAAAACTAACTCATAACAGTATTTATTCAATACATACTAATACAAATATTTATACAAACACTTAGTCTACACACTTTAGTCTACATAGCGTATGTCGACCCAAAGTGTGCATTAGGGCGAATCTCTTCACCAAACAGAGTATACACGCATATCTAGTATCTCAATATGAAAAAATCTCATGGAAATCATTTCAGAAAAATACAGACGTATACAGTATTTCCTATAAATGACTAAAATATCCCAATTCTCATATTTTCCGTACGCAGTCGAAATGGAAAACGAACAGCATGTTCTACATGTCAAATGGCGTTCTCGTCGATAATCTACTATTAAATGACATTGAAAGCTTGAAATCAGTCAATCTAAGCGTCTAAAATCCTCACCTTTTTCCGTAGACGCGTATCGATTCGAATAGAACATCTACGCTTCGTCAACGGTGTTATGGCGACCTAATGCATAAGATACATAAGCTACTTCGCTATTTGAATCAAAAGAATCTCTAAAACATCTATAGGATAGGGTTTTCTTACCTAGAAATGAATCAGAATCACCAGAAGAGTGATTTGAATGCGGTGGTTAAGCACGAGCAGAAGCTGTAGCAAGCGGCAGGAAATCTCTCCCATAACTCTCTCACAATCTCTCTCTTTCTCTCTCTCTCTTTCTAGGGTTTATAGCAAATTCGTATGGGAGAGATATGAGAGGGTTTAAAGCTCTTATATAGGTTAAAACCTAACCTAAATAGACTTAGGACAAAGGTATACTTTAGTTATAACCAAATTGGGACTTTTTCGATCCAAAAGAGTGTTTCGGGAGGTCCCCTGGCCGAATGCGGTCGGACTTAAGCTCATGTACATTGGATCCTACTCACATCAAGTTTTCAGTCTGACAGAGTTCCCAGATCGCACATGGCGGTCCAGTTTCAGTTCAGCGGTCATCATACCTAAATCAAGTCTACAAGTTTCATTACATGAAAGAGAAATTTTTCCTGATCCGAGGGTGAAATTTGGCTGAATTCTGAAGGTCAGAACGCTTAATAATAATGCGCAACGACACGTGCCAGATTTTGAATTAAATTTCTAAATCGTTACCCTTTTCTTACTCTTTTCACTCCAGGCTCAATGAAATAGCCTCAGAACATCAGTTGGGCTTGATTTTCGAAATGATTGTCAAGTCCAGCTAAGCAGTCCTAATGGTCTAAGATTGTAGATATCGGACTTCCGACGCATGGTCTAAATCCAATACGAAGTTTCAAAGGGTTCCTACGAGCAAACGGGTTTAGAGTTTGATCCTAGATTTCAGGGTATTATAGCGTCATTGATTCTACAAGTTTTGGGTCTTGCAGAACGTATTTAAAGCGATCAGTACTAATTTCACAGCTAATCTAACGTAGCGCTAGCTAACTTACGCTTAATTTCTAAAGGAATTAATCCTAAGTGATTTCTGATCGAGTTGTTACTTGAGTCTCTGTACAGATTTTTTTTCGAGGTGTTACAATCTAACCCCCTTAACAATAAATTTTATCATCAAAATTTGTACCTTTTCGTACTCCTTGAGAAGCTATGGCTAGTTCTTTCTGATCTCGGCTTCCGTCTCCCATGTAGCCTCTTCCTCAGAGTGATGCATCCACAACACCTTCACAAGGGAGATGACCTTGCTACGCAGTACCTGCTCCTTCTTGTCTAATATACGTGCCGGTCGCAGTATATATGTAACATCCTCACCTAATTGCACCTGCTCCCATCTAATGATATGGGAAGGATCAGGAACGTATTTCTTCAGCATAGAAACATGAAATACGTTGTGTACGCTCGCGAGAGGCGTAGGCAAAGCCAAACGATAAGCCACTGCACCCACATGGTCAAGAATTTAGAATGGGCCAATGAATCGCGGTGCTAGCTTCCCCTTCTTCTCGAACCGAAGGACTCCCTTCATAGGGAAAACTCTCAAAAACACGTGATCTCCAACCGCGAACTCTAGCGGGCGCCATCTCGTATCGGCATAACTCTTCTGTCTGCTCTGCGCTGTAAGAAGCCGGCATCTAATGATGTCAATCTTCTCCGATGTCGCCTGCACTATCTCTGGGCCAATCAATCTGTGCTCACCGACCTCTGCCCAGCAATGCGGTGCTCGACAAGGTCACCCGTACAAGGCCTCATAAGGTGCCATACCGATACTCGCCTGGTAACTGTTGTTGTACGTGAACTCCGCATATGGAAGACAATCATCCCAACTGTCTTTGAAATCCAATACGCAAGCCCGCAGCATGTCCTCTAAAATCTAGTTCACCCGCTCTATCTGTCCATCTGTCTGTGGGTGGAAGGCAGTACTGAACTTCAACTTCACACCCATAGCCTCCTGAATGCGAGTCCAGAAAATAGAAGTAAAGCGCGTGTCTCTGTCCGACACGATCTCTAAGGGAACTCCATGCAGATACACTATCTCTCTGATATACAGCCTGGCTAACTCGTCTGTAGAGTTCATGACTCTGATCGGTAGGAAGTGTACCGACTTCGTCAAACGGTCGACGATCACCCAGATAGAATCATGTCCCTTCCTCGTCTTCGGCAGTCCCGAAATGAAGTCCATAGAGATAAAGTCCCACTTCCACTCAGCGATGGGCATATGCTGAAGGAGACCAGGAGGTCGGTGATGCTCTGCCTTCACCTGCTGGCAAGTGAGACAACAGGACACGAACTCTGTGATGTGGGTCTTCATACCATCCCACCAATAGGTCCTCCTCACATCACGATACATCTTTGTGCTACCCGGATGTATCGCAAGTCTGGAACTGTGCGCAGCCTCGAGAATCTCTCGTCTCAAGTCAGGGATATCTGGGACGCATAGGCGGCCACGATAATGTAAGCCCCCATCCGTGCCAACTCGCCACTCGGTGTCCGCATCATCACTGACCTACTCTCGAAGCTCAGTCAGACGCGCATCATCCCTCTGTACCTCGATGACTCTCTCATCGATAAGAGATCGCACCTGAACATGTGCGATGAACTCAAATGGCTCCTCCACAGTGAGTTTCTGCTCAAAGTCTCACAAAAACTCAACCATATCCCACTCGGCAACCATCAGTGAAGCCGCAAACTCTATCGCCTTCTTGCGGCTCAATGCGTCAGCCACAAGGTTCGCCTTGCCCGGATGGTAGGAGACTTCGAACTTGAAGTCCTTCAAAGTCTCCATCCATCGCCTCTGCCTCATATTCAAATCCCACTGTGTGAATATATATCTAAGGCTCTTGTGGTCGCAAAAGAGCTTGAACTCCTCTCCATAGAGGTAATGTCTCCAGAGCTTCAGTGCGAAAATGACGGCTGCCAACTCAAGGTCGTGTGTAGGGTAATTCTCCTCGTGCTTCCTTAATTGTCTCGAGGCATACAAAATTACCCTGTCCTTCTGCATAAGGACACAACCCAGACCAACGCTAGACGCGTCAGTGTATATAGTGTATCTAACCCCTTGCTCTGGCAATACTAATACAGGGGCGGACGTAAGCCTGTCCTTCAGCTCCTGAAAAGCTGTCTCCGCCTTATCATTCCAGGCGAACTTCACATCCTTCCGTGTCAGTTGAGATAGAGGTCTGGCGATCTTCGAGAAATCTCGAATGAAACGTCTATAGTAGCCTACCAAACCTAAGAAACTCCTCACCTCAGTGAAAGAATCAGGCTGCTCCCGGTCCTGAACTACAGCTACCTTAGCCAGGTCAACTACCATCCCATCCTTGGACACCACATGCCCCAGGAACTTAACTTCCTGCTTCCAGAAGTCGTACTTCTTATACTGTGCGAACAACTGATGCTGCCTCAGCGTATCTAGGACCAATCACAAGTGCTCCTCATGCTCCTCTCGACTCCTGGAATATACCAAAATGTCATTTATGAATACAATGACGAATCGATAAAGGAATGGATGAAATACCCTGTTCATCAGATCCTTGAACACAGCTGGTGCGTTCGTGAGGCCGAACGACATCACGAGGAACTCGTAGTGGCCAAAGCTGGTCCTGAAAGCTGTCTTCTGCACGTCCTCACCCCTGACGCGCAATTGGTGATATCCTGACTGCAGATCAATCTTCGAGAAGTACTGCGCCCCTCTTAACTGATCAAAGAAATCATCTATCCTGGGCGAGGGATATCTATTCTTCACCGTAATCTGGTTCAACCTGCGATAATCAATACATAATCGCAGTGAACCATCCTTCTTCTTCACAAACAGCACCGGTGCTCCCCAAGGAGACACACTCGGTCGTATAAAGCCAAGCTCCAACAGATCATCAATCTGTTTCCTTAACTCCTCCATCTCACACAGTGCCATGCGATACGTCGGCAGTGAGACGGGCATGGAACCAGGTACCGGATCGATAGTAAAATCAATCTCTCGTTGATGTAGCAACCTAGGAATCTTCCTGAATAGATCCTCATAGTCACGAACTACTGGCGTGCACTCAAGTGTCGGGGCATCAACATCTCATAATAAAGAAGCGTAGCTAAGTATTCGGAAGGGGAGATTTACCTGCACTGAAAATGTAAAGGATGTGCCCTCCGGCTCGTAGACTGTCACTATACGGGTCTCGCAGTCAATCTCGGCCCTCCCTACAGTCAGTCAATCCATACCAAGAATGACGTCGAGATAAACAAGAGAGGGGTCGACGACAAGATCAATAGCTATCGTCCTGCTCCCCAAATCCACCAAACAACCCTCACACATCATGGTGGCATCAGAAAAGGTCCCGTGAGCCTTAAGAACTCGTACCCCATCCATCCGAATAGTCGGTAGCCCAAGACGCCTGACTATGGAATGCGATATCAAAGAAATCGTGGATCTAGTATCCACCATCACAAATATAGGAATACCTTCAATGTGGGCTATGACCTCAAAGGTCAATGGCTGAGTAGTCTCTGACTCGGATGCCTCTGCTGTCAAAGCATGTACCCGTGCCTGCTGTGGACTGTTCAGCAGTGGTATTATGGGCCGTTGAGGTGACCGGAACAGAGGTACGAGAGGTCTGAAGGAAGGATATGCAGGAGCCGACCGTAGGGGTGGAGCAGATAATGCCTGTGGGCGAGGACGGTCGATCTTCTGCGATGGAGAAAACCCGCTGTCTCTCATCCGAGAGAAACAGCTCCCCACAGTGTGACCCGGTCTCCCACAATAAGTACATGACACATCGGGACACCTCATCGGAAGTACTGGCGCTGTAGCCCTAGGAGGAGGGTCGATGCGAGGCCTCTTGCCAATAAATGGCCTGTCCTGCCTATCCGGTCGTGGCCTCGCAACCATAGGACCACGAGACCGTGCCAAGCGATCCACATCCTGCTCTACCCGTATAGACATGTGTATCAACTCTGCATAGGAAGGTATGCTGACACAAAACATCTTCGACCCAATGTCCGGTCGCAAGCCCTCAGAAAATCATCGTATGCGCATCTACTTGTCAGCAAGTATCGTTGGGACATATCTGCCCAACTCTGTAAACCGATGCTCATACTCTGTAACTGTCATGCCTCCCTGCCTGAGGCGTAAAAACTCATTCTCCCGCTCGTGGCTGTAAGTCTAGGGATAGTATTTCTTGTGAAAACGGAACTCAAATGCGGCCCAAGTCCAGATGTAGCCAGCAACAACTATCCGCAACACACTATCCCACTATAGACTGGCCTCTCGTTCGAACTTGAACATAGCTAACTCAACCTGCTCAGACTCCGAGCAGTGCAGCATCCTCAAAATCTTTGACACGGTCGAGCCAATACTCGGCCTCCTCGGGTCTGTGAGAACCCGTAAAAGTAGGAGGCCACAAGCGCTAGAATCGCTCATGTAGGCCCCGAGAATCGACTATATTCCCCGTAGGGTACGCAGGAGTTGAAGGATGAGCCATGCCCTCATCCTGAGTCGAAGTACCAGCATCCTCAGCTGGATGCACAGATGGTGCAGGTGGAGTCGCACTCCCACCCTGGGCTAAGGCCCCTGTTATCGTAGTCAAAAGCTGCTGGTGCTGCTGGTACATCATGGCCATCAACTGCTCAAACCTATCCGGAGGTGGAGTAGGCGGAGGCACATGCTGCGTCGAGGAAGACGCACGATACTGCTCTCTGACTGGCGGTGTGAAAGGTGGTGGTCCAGCTGTAGGACGTGCAGAAGGCTGAGACTCAGGTGTAGTCTCACGAATCAGACCCACAGCAGGATCTATATGCTCATCACTTTGGGGAGGAACCAGATCCATAGGCTCACCCAGAGTAAGTCGTGTCGTGCTTCGAGTCACCTTAGGTGGCATTCCCTATATTCAAAATAGGGCGCAACCTCGTCAGTTTCAGCGATAGCACAAACACACCACAATCATTCACATAACACCGAAGAAACTTCATGCATTTCATTAAATCAAAATTTGTCACAATACAAGAGATATATCCTTACATGCATCATGACAAGAAACACATGGGAAACTAAGCTAGTCAAAGTTACTACTGCAACATAAGCAAATTACTAGCCTTCTCAGGCTTACACACATAAAGCAGGAACGAACTAACTACAACACACAAACATCTAAAATCTAATCGTTAATTCAAGTCTGGCGATGAAGGAGGAGAACCCTTATCCTGCAGGCAACACAGGATGGCCTTCAAGGTGCGAGTCAACTTGCCAAATTTCCGCTTCATGACGGCCTTGGTATCCTCAAGATCTTGTTTCACCTCGGCCCGAAGTTCTTGGACTTCCCGTCGCAAAGTAACCTGATTCTCCTCAAGACGGGCTATATGAGAATCCCTAGCGGCCTGAGTCGTAGTAGGTGGACTCTCATCAGTATCCTGAGCCTCCTCTTCTTCTTTTTCCTGGACTTCTTCCTCTATTTCTGCCCCAGCTTCTTCTTCACTAGCATCCTCTTTGCTATCATAATCGCCCTCACTGTCATCATTAAGCTGAGCCTCACGCTGCCGAGGCCCTATCTTCATCTGATTCATGGTAGCCTCATCAATGAAATGAATCGGCACAGGAAACTCCGGCCCAAGTCTGTAAGCAAACTCAAGCGCGATCTTGCATATGAGCCGGCCAAAAGGAAGTGACTCAGACGTTCTTCTCAATTTTACTATGAGGACGATCTGTCGTAGCACAAAGGTGGCCATGCACACATTCTCTCCCTGGCCCACTTGGTACAGGAAATCGACCATGAGACACGTACATTCACTGTGGTTGGTTGACCTGGGATACACATTGAACGTGCAAATGTGGTGCAGCAGGCGAAAATCATCCAACATGTGGGACACCAAAAGGCTCTTGTTAAGTTGCCACGGAACCAAAACCACCACATAGGAACCTGGTGCGGTGATTTTTCTCATGAACACTCCTCAAGTTCTTAGCACTTGGATGTACCTCACCGAGAGACACATTCAGAAGTCAAGCTATCAACCGAACATCGATCGTGGCTTCCTGATCTCTATCAAAGGGAATCTTGAACTGCAATGGCTCCAATGTAGGATCCCAAATATGAGCATAGAAGGCACAAACAGTGTTCATGTTCGCACGAGACTGGGCTTCAAAGAACGAACCCCAACTGGCAGCTTCGATGCGCTCAAACAACAGAAATTCACCAAAGAGCCGCTCATCCACATGCACCTCAAACAGAACCTTGCGGTCAACGTACGCGCCATGAGCCAAGTCTGCCAACAGTGCTCGCCCTATGTGAGCACAGGGATCCAAATCTCGCTTCGTATGTAGCTCTCTGTCAACACTTAGACTAGCAGCGACACTCGAGCTAGCGACGCCACCTCTCGGCTTCCTTGATCGTGAAGGGCGACTAGGCCCAACTTCATCTGCGGTGGTCTTCCTCTTTCACATGAGAGAGAGGAAGGTGGAAAGGGAGAAAAAGGCTAAAATAGCCTCTACAAAAGTCATGAAAAATGGAGGAAATGGAGAGATAGGGCTGACCTAATGGGATGAAACGAATCTAGGCCCTATAGAGGAATGAAATAGGACCCCAAATGCTAAGAATGCAAAGGGAAAAGAGCAAAATAGGTTGGGATGGAGGCTCACCCAATTTTTAGCCTTCCATGGAGGATGGGAGAGCTCCTACGGATGAAAATGAAGAGAAAAGGGACTGCCAATGGCTGTGAGTGATGGAGTGGCGTCGGTTGTGACTGAAAATGGGATTGGGGGTAATTTGAAATGGATTTTGAAAGGGGAGGCAGCAAAAAACATGAGAAGGGAGAGCTTGAGGGATGTTTTTGTGAAGGAGATGGTAGATTGGGGCTATTTTAAGGGACATCCCATGTGTAGGGGGGGTACCCTAGCCCTCAAATGATGTCAGCCCGAAGCCCAGCCCAAGTGGGGCCCACCGTACGGCGAGGTCCTCACCGACCATCTTCCTGTTCGATGATGCCCGACCATTTGGGCTGGGTCACCCTGCCCTAGGGGCCTAAAATTGGTATGGGTCCCACCCAAGATCATGCTAGATCAGCTTGGGTGGGCCCACGACCCTGTTTCGCACCATTTCGGATCACTTCGGACACTACCTGATGCATATTCACATTTAACAATTTTTTAACGGCTGAGATTGAGTCCAGAGAGGTCTAGACCCATCCACACATGATTTAGAAGTGGTCCGGGGTCATTTCATGCGACCACGGATGCACACGGACTCGATCAAAATGATTAATTTGCGTGAACTTTGCCGATTGGCAAGACTGGGACCCTAAGAGTGTTTCTATATTTTTCTCGCACCCACCTAAGTCAAAGGGGCGACAGCGTACGTCGCGTGTCCATAACCTAGGTCCAGTTTAATCCAAATCATGCTCTGATACCAACTTGTAACACCCTGAAAATCGAGGATCGTGTAGAAACCCGACTCCCGAGTTCCAGACCATCACTTGTGCAACAAATATGATTATGATTCAATGTTGTATAAGTTAGAGCATTCACATGAGTAAGATTATACCAAAACTACAATTCATTCTCTAGATCCAGTAATAAAACGCAAGCGGAAGACTGAAGAATATATATACATATCTCTGTATAAAAATAAAATAATTTTGAACTGTCTCTAAAGTATGAATACATCACTGAGTCTCATATACATGTCATAAACCAAAAATAAATGTCAGGTGATAGTCCAACTAGCATGTCCCATCGATCCAGGCCTCCTACGTAAAGCCGTCAGCGACCTGCATATACGAGAACTCATCCTTATCCTCGTAGTAATCCGGCTCCGTGTCCTGAATCGCCTCGCCACCTACATCTAAGATAGAGTCTGGTAGGTGTTTCAAACACCGTCCCGTAACGTGGGAGTGAGTGATCAACTCAGTGGAATCATAGAGCAAAGATTAAGATGTTATCAAATCAATCACGCGATAATAGTAAAGCAGGCAATCAGACATTCCTAAATACTGTTGTTAATGCAAGCATGAAATGACATGATGGATGCCCTCACCGACATACTCCCTTATGCAGCACCATCTGCGTCCGCGACATGCTTTCTTCCCTCAGTGCTCCACATCTTTCAGGCACATGCAGTGCGATGTGAAAATGATTACCAAGTTGTTATTAGTCCTTTCATACAGCAGTATTGGGAAACTAAGGTACCTTCCTTATATCAATCCCAACATAGATCCTTTCTAGGGTCGTCACTCCTAGTAATCTCATACGATGTTATATTTCATCGGTCGCTGCAAGGGCTGCCAGGGCTGTTGCTCGCACTCGTTGCACCGCTCCCCCATCACCTTATCAATACAGGCCTAATGTACTCTTGTTGCTACGGAAGGGTCGTCGCCTCCCGTAGACTCAGAATACGCTCGAGGTCACTACAAAGGGCTCGTCACCAATCAGTGTAGGCCGAAAGCTCGAATGTGGTGTCCCATGCCACCACAATTGGCTCACGAGTCAAAGGTGCTCACTGGTCACTATGGGGAGGTTTGTGGCCCCAGTGTAGGCCGACAGCTCGACCGCGGTGTCCCATACCACCATGCCCGGCTCATGAGTCTTTATGGATCAAGGTATCATGGTTAACAGGGTTTTCAATGGTAAGTTCAGTACCCTAGGTTCAAGCAGTTATGACTCATACATGGTGAACATACAATGGCCAGTCGGGTTACTTGACGGGCTCGACTAGTACGAGCGCATCTCAAGCTGAGCGACATGAAGTGCATGAAACACTTCGTGTGGCCTAACCACTGCCGCCAACCCAAAACACGACTCGCGTTCATCGACGCGTCCTTCGTGATAAATAGAAGCGAACCACGAATTCAATCCATTACCGACTTCCTGGACTAGGTCATAGCCCCAAGCATTTATATATCAACATTAGTAAGCATATGAGAGTAATAGAAATGAATATAAACAATACAAGCATGTTGTCATATGTTATAACATACAACATAAGCAAATCAACCAACACATGTATTCCATATATATGAGGAAATCAATTCATATAGCAAACATGGTGGAAATCATATACATCAGCATATTAATTGAGAATTCAATCTCAAAACTAACTCATAACAGTATTTATTCAATACATACTAATACAAATATTTATACAAACACTTAGTCTACACACTTTAGTCTACATAGCGTATGTCGACCCAAAGTGTGCATTAAGGAGAATCTCTTCACCAAACAGAGTATACACGCATATCTAGTATCTCAACACGAAAAAATCTCATGGCAATCATTTCAGCAAAATACAGACGTATACAGTATTTCCTATAAATGACTAAAATATCCCAATTCTCATATTTTTCGTACGCAGTCGAAATGGAAAACGGACAGCATGTTTTACATGTCAAATGGCATTCTCGTCAATAATTTACTATTAAACGACATTGAAAGCTTTGAAATCAGTCAATCTAAGCGTCTAAAATCCTCACCTTTTGCCGTAGACGCGTATCGATTCGAATAGAACATCTACGCTTCGTCAACGGTGTTATGGCGACCTAATGCATAAGATACATAAGCTACTTCGCTATTTGAATCAAAAAAATTCCTAAAACATCTATAGGATAGGGTTTTCTTACCTAGAAATGAATCAGAATCATCGGAAGAGTGATTTGAATGCGGTGGTTAAGCACGGGCAGAAGCTGTAGCAAGCGGCAGAAAATCTCTCCCACAACTCTCTCACAATCTCTCTCTTTCTCTCTCTCTCTCTTTCTAGGGTTTATAGAAAATTCGGATGGGAGAGATATGAGAGGGTTTAAAGCCCTTATATAGGCTAAAACCTAATCTAAATAGACTTGGGACAAAGGTATACTTGAGTTATAACCAAATCAGGACTTTTTCGATCCAAAAGAGTGTTTCGAGAGGTCCCCTGGCCGAACGCACATGGCGGTCCAGTTTCAGTTCAGCGGTCATCGTAACTAAATCAAGTCTACAAGTTTCATGACATGAAAGAGAAATTTTTTCTGATCCGAGGGTGAAATTTGGCTGAATTCTGACGGTCAGAACGCTTAATAATAACGTGCAACGACACGTGCCAGATTTTGAATTAAATTTTTAAATCTTTACCCTTTTTTCACTCTCTTCACTCGAGGCTCAATGAAATGGCCTCAGAACATCGGTTGGGCTTAATTTTTGAGATGATTGTCAAGTCCAGCTAAGCGGTCCTAATGGTCTAAGATTTATAGATATCGGACTTCCGACGCGCGGTCTAAATTCAATACGAAGTTTCAAAGGGTTCATACGAGCAAACGGGTTTAGAGTTTGATCTTAGATTTCAGGGTATTATAGCATCATTGATTCTATAAGTTTTGGGTCTTGCAGAACGTATTTAAAGCGATCAGTGCTAATTTCAAAGCTAATCTAACGTAACGCTAGCTAACTTACGCTTAATTTCTAAAGGAATTAATCCTAAGTGATTTCTGATCGAGTTGTTACTCGAGTCTCTGTACGGATTTTTTTTCCGAGGTGTTACAATGTATCATGGTGCATAACATCCACGCATAACATGTGAGCTTTTCCAAGTGTGCATCGTAAGTCACATCTTGTTGGGTTGTGCCAGGTTCCATTACCTAAGTCCAATCATCAGGTTTGTGCACTCGTACACTTTAGGCCTCTCTTTATTTACATAATGCTTTTTCAGGATTTTATACCTCTTCGGGCATACCCTGAGTATTTTTTCAGGAGGTTGTCCTTGGGCGCACTCACCTTCTTGTCCTTTTTCAGGTAGTCTACCTACCACGGGCGGTCTTTTATTTTAACAGCTGGATTGCATACACAGATCTGTGACTTGGACATACATTCATACATTCATGCAATCACATTGTTAGTTGTATTTCCGTATGAGTTAAATATGAACTATTTTTGATGTATATGTTATGGTTGAATCTATGAGAAAAATTTTCACTGAGTTTTCACTCACCCAATAGTGCGGTTGCACCAAATAGATGCAGGTATGACCAAGGAAAATGGTGTCTACGACAACACTCCTGGTGCAGTAGAAGAGGAGTCTGGAGATGAGGAACAGTATGCCGACCCAGTTGAGCCGTGGGAGCTCAACTAATGACATAGGATTATTTACTTTCATGCTTTTATACTTTATCTTAGTTTTACTTGCTTTGGAAATTGTAATTAAAAATCCCCTATTGTGGGATCTAACGTTACTTACTTTACTTTATACTTTTATTCACGTATGTTGAACTCCTTGATTAGTTGATATTATGATTATAGTTTGTTGCTATGAGTTGTGTCGATAATTAGGTGAATGGTAGCTTTATATTATGACGTAACCCTCGGGTTCTTCTATTTGAGCGACCATCCTCGGGTCACGAGAATCAGGGTGTTACAAGTTGGTATCAAAGAGAGAGTTTAGACAAACCTTGCATTTGGGAAGGAGTCTGTACAAACTTTCTACATTTTACATTTAGAATTTCCTAGTTAATCCCTTAAATTAGAAAACTGAACATAGGAAAATTTTCCACTAGGCTTAGTCTATTTCATGAACCTAGAGACCCAAATTTAGGCCCCTAGTATTGAATTCCATAATAGCGTTAATTTGCAGGCATATACCTTTGCTCATGTCAATGCCCTTATTTTGATTGCACTCAACTGTAAAATACCTATTTTCTAACTATCAATTATTCTATCTATGACAACATTGCTGAGACTTGACTTTTAATTCAGGTAAGTACATGAATTCCACATTGTTATAAAAATTTGAACTCTATTGTAATATATATTTTTTTTAAGTACAATAAACTAAAATATTCATTGATTGAATGGTTTAGATATTCCAACTATGAAGAGGTAAACACTAGAGGTAAACTACCAAGTTTCGTTTCATGAACATCATTCCTTTGGTTTTAACTAAGTAATGGATGGTTCATTCTAGTTAAGTCACCATCTTATATATACTGTTTAATGTAGGAACTGTTGTACACATTTGAAATGATGCAGGACATAGGGCTGTAAAAAAAAATAAAAATTAAAGGGGCATTATAATAATGGGATGTTTGGAGCTGGTTACTACTGATGGGCTATCCAACGTCAACTACCTGATAGATCCATAAGCAATTATGTAGATTGTTATAGACGTTCAAGGGTCGACAATCATCTATGGGCCACAACTCACTCATGGGAGTGCCCAATTACATACCACCCCACCTGCTAATATAGCAAAGGTGTGTGATGTTAGACCATCCTTGCGGTATTATGGCCCATCCGTAGATACCCTGCCAGGGCATCAGACAAATCTGTAGCTCAAGTGGGCCCCATTGTTTGAAGTTATCAATAAACAGGCCTCAATTGTAGTAAGAAAATTTCATAGTAGGACCTATACGAAATTGTTTGGGACATTGTATTGTATGCTATAACAACACACTGATGGTGAGTAACTGAATCCTTTGATTGAGTTAGGAAGCCCCCAACTGGGTATGTGAACATAGGAGTAAATGGTAAAGTGACGTGGACACGCACTCATCTCAAATCACACAGCTGTAAAGAGCTTATCATTTAAACTAACAATTATTTTCCTCATGACATTGCAAATTTTATGAGATGTTAGTAATTTGTGATTTATGAACTGTGATTAGACTTTAACCCTATTTAATTTTCTGCTTTTCCTTTTATTCTTATGCTCATTTAATGCTATCCGGTTGCTATCACAACTCACTTTGCTTAAATTCATCATTGCACATGGTAATGGTATTTCTAACATAATTAGTATCTCAACTATTAAGTCTTTTACATCTTAATGTGGAAATTGGAAGTTGGAATTATAGTCACTTTATTACAGCCGCCTAACACTCGACTCACTGTTAGTTATTACATGCTTTCTACTCTGCATGTAGTCATTGCCTGAACATAGAAACAAAACTTTTAGGTCCCCTTAGAAAATTATTAGAAAAGTCATTTGAAGTTATTTAGAACTATCTTAGAAATAAGGAAAATTTCAAACATAGAGACTCAAAATTTTAGACCCCTTTGAAATTTCTAGATGTAGTTATTTGAATCTTAGAAGCTAAATTTAGGTACCATGAAAGAATGAACAAACCCCTATGGCGTACAGTAGATCAAACAAGAACATTCCTTGAATTAGACATCCAATGAACATTTGTGGGGATCTAAGATATAAACTGTTCCCATGATTTTCCTTCGTTAAAATAACATATTCACAACTCTCAGAGAGCGAAATAAACTTAAGCATCTTAGGAGTTTCCCTACCCACCAAATTGAATATTAAGTAACTTTAAGCCCTCCATAAATTTAGGAGGTTATACTAAGAATTGTAGCTTAAATTCCTGAATACTTATCTTTAGTTAGGAGCAACACTTCTCATAAATTTCAGTGCCTAAAATTGATTAGAGGTGAAGCAATAGAATTTTGGGTAAGTTTTCAAAACTAGACTAGGCATATAGAGACTAGACCTGAGAATTTGGATGAATGTAGCAATTTCAAACTTAAACCCCATGTTTAAATTATGGTCCTGAAATTGTTAGGCAGTACACTAGGACATTTAGTGCACAATGAGCACGTCATAGGTCATTCGAGTCTGTATCTCAAAGAGATTGAGTACTTGCCATAAAAAAATAAAAATAAATAAATTATATCATGATATTTCCCAAGTGCCTAGAATGATCGAAATCACGAATTGATGGAACCACATTTAAGCAAAGCATATGCGGTTTGATTCAAATTTTAATCCTAGCAAACCCTAATGATCTCAAAGCCCTGATCAGGCAGAAGATTGAGAGTTTCCAGGATTAAGAAATGATACAGTAAGTCCTATGTTCTGCGCAGGCGAAGGATCGACGTATCAGGCTCAAACTCACTACAACCACCCATTCGTGATAACTCAGGCACTGAAATGGAAAATTGCACTATACTTTAGATAGTGATAAACTAACATTAAAAGTAAGAGAACATGAAACGACAAGCATAATGTGGATACATGACACCTAACTAAACTTGTAAGCATAATATATATATACTTTAGGAAATTGTAAACTTGTTAGGCATTAAACTAAATCCCTAGCCTTAGAAGATTCCAAAATGGCTTTCGGTTCTTAGGGTTACACATATACATTGGTCGATTTGTCTGAATAAAAGTATAAAAGGAAATGGGTGAAATTAGATATAACCTATCAAAGCCAAGTTGTGATGGCACTTTTGGACATATTAGGAATATGGTACACCACTAGGACAATATAGTGACTTATAATGGTAAAATTGGGATATAAGTTATCAAATCTCGAGTCAAGATTTTCTATAAGGGGGGTAGATTGTAACAACCCAAATTTTAATGGTGGTTACATATGTCGGTACCTACAAATATGCCTCCTGAAGAAAGTAGTGAATGATTACAAACACTATAACAGAAATATCATCGTTCATAGTATGATAGGACCATAGAATCTCGAGGTTGAGATTTTCTTTAATGGGGGTAGATTGTAACACCCCATATTTTCTATACTCAAGTGTTATTGTAAGGATCTAATTTTTGTAATATAAACATAATTCATTGTACGTTCACCTTTATTTTAGCATAAACATAACCATACATCTTAGGTTTTGAAGCCTGAATAATCAAGGCTACGACGTCTTGCACTTGACAAGTCACTTGATCACACTAATAGGGCTCCTTAGGAAACCACGGATTAATCGTTGTACCTCAGATTCATAATTAAGCTGATTTACAACTACTAATAGACAATCCATCATTGTTTACAATGATTAAATTACCTGAACCTTGGATTTGCTGTAACTGTGGGTCAAAGGCCTCGGATGAGACTTCCAAAGTGAATGATGGCCCAGATCATGCTGATCATCTTGTGGGCCCCACCTTTGGAACCACATTAGCACTAGAACAACAGTAGATTCCCCTATGTTTGGCATTTTCAACAAAAATCCTCCTAGGATGGCCCACCTCACCTTTGGAACATACAAATTCCTGATCTTGAGTGATTAAAAAACCTCCCAAAAATGAATGGACGGTGTTGATTGACTCAGATCATCACGTGGAGCCCACTTTTGATAGGTGCGTGAGCACAGATTGTACACTCACGCCATGCACAGAACTCGTCATTGGGTCAGACTGCTATTGACCCTACGAATTCCTGAAATTTCCAAAGGAAATTCAAAAAAATCCTCTCGCCCAGCAATGCTTCAACAGGACTGTCCGTTCGACGGTGAAGATGAACATTTCCCGAATACCGTAGCAAAATCCACACTGTCCATATGATAGCCTGAGTCCCACCGACCTAGATCATGATAAGATTAGTGATTGAAAACCACACACGGAAGCACGAACTGTGACCGGTTGAGAGTTGTGCACGGTAGACGCTGATGAGAGAAGATTAGCCATGCATTCCATACCTCTGGCAGATCCGACCGTTGGGAGTCGTCGAATGGAGGCCACGTACGCAGAAAAGTCCTAGTCATCCCTACCATTTCCAAAACTAGCAACCTACTAACCGGATTGCGGAAAGAATCTTTTCGCTTATAGCCACAACGCATCTCATCCGTTCCTGGTCGCCTAGAAGCTTCCCTCAGGAAAATCCTTGGCGTCCGAAGTAGGGCAACCTGATATTTTCATAGCCAAGAAAATAGGGAGATTTTGAAGCTGCGCCTCGATTTTTCATTTTCAACTAGTTGCCTTAATCAGCGGCCATTATTGCTCTGATAGGTGGACCCTACATTGTATATAAGCCTTATCAGGACCGTCCAAACGGCCCTGATCTATAGATAAGCCACCCATTCAAAATCTGCCATGTTTTCACCTCATCTTCCTCAAACCAACTGAGAAACCCATTTTCTGCGGGAGTGGCCCATTCACCCATCTGAGGCGTATATCATGTGGCCCATCACACCCAAAACCCATCCACGAATGTCACCTGGACCCATGCACACGTTCAGCTACTTGAGAAAATCCTTATGGTGGTGTTCTCTCTGCCGACTTGGGTTAACAGCCCACTAATCCTTATGATTAACTAGAGATGTTTCTAGAAATAGTAAGGCTTTAAATAGACATGTGTTAGTACGAATCCCAAGGTAGGGAGAAAAGAAAGAAAATAGTAAGAGAGAAAGAGAGTTCGGACGCCGCTTGGACGAGTTGCAGGCCTGGTAGCAACTCGACTCGGCTCGAGTCATCCAACTTCTAAGAGAAAGCTGAGGGTGAGGAAGGAGATAGTAAGACGGAAAGAAATAAGGTGTGTGGGAAAAGAAAGCTGAGAGAGAGTCTAGGAAAACCAGCTGAGACAAATTCCCAGCTGTCATTTTGCCTCAAATCAGGGATCGAAAATGGGTTTAGGAGAGTTATTCCTAACATACACCGTATCGGACCCCTTCCAACGCTCGTACCACACCCCTAATCAGGTAACCTCGTCGATCTTTCCTCGGTTATAGTCAAAATCCATCTGCTCGGTCGATTGTGTTCACAGTCACCTTAACTCGGTCACGAGTTGAGTGACTCAGCTCCATTCCAGGGTGAAGACCCTAATCTAACTCCATGACAATGGTCGGTTTGCCCCAATACAACTGCACCATTAAGCATCTCAAGTCGATCTTGACCATTGCTATGGTATCACACCCAACTAGTCGAAAGAATCGACTGAGTTGAGTCTTTTCTGAGTTGTAAACTCATCTCCATTTTAAGAAAAGCTCTGACTCAGATCAAATATGGGAAGACAGTCCGTCCTAATACCTTTACTCCATCAAGTAATCTGAAATCTGCCCTACTGTTTAAGGAAGACACTGCATTCCACTTGGTAACGAGTTAACTCGTCCAGTTTTCCGAGTGAGCTCAGTAACGGCTCACTAAACCTTGAAATGGCTTATCCAGGTACCACCTACAGCAACTCTCCTGGATGAACAACCATCCCCTCAAATAATTGTGAAACAAACAAGAACTTACAAATCAACCCTATAAGGACACCAAAGTAAGGAAAAGACTCATCCGAGGTGAGGAGCATCCCCTATAGCTTCTTCCATTCCCTAATTTCCATGTATATTACATCTCTAATGTAGAGAATTTTAGAGGATTATTATGTCCTAGTTACCTTGATTTTCATGAAGAAATTGTTTTAATGTCCTATTTCCTTATAATTATGTATGTGACATATTGCCTTATAAACTCCATGTCATATTCATAATCCCTTGCCTATGAATATATCTTTGTTAGACATATTAAGAAAAGAAAGTTTCCACACTAGATTATCTGTGAATTTTGTAGTGAAATATTATTTTCATGACTTTCTATATTCTTTAATCTCTAATTTAGTTGGCTCTATCATGTGAATATTTCTTAAAACATGGTAAATATGAATGTGTTTACATATAGTATACAAAGGGATGATGGGGATTCCATCTTTCATTAGTATTACTGTTTGCTATGAGAAAAAATTCCTCTTATCATCTTTATATCATGAACATAACTCTAATGTGATTTACTTGAGTTTCACAAAATCTTATTTCATTATACTTTGTGAGTAGTATGAAGAATGATTATGGGAAGAGTCCTTAAGGGACATAGAAGGACTCTTAGATAATTCGAATGATATGACCTCACTTGAAGATTTACATGACTCTTGGTGAGCCCTCCTTTGAATGTAAAGAAATCATGGAAGTACATATGGAATGCATAGTTGGATATTTTCTATTGAAAGTTGAATGTCATTACTATTCTATCAAAGTAATGTACATATGTGTCATGGTGCATAACATCCACACATGACATGTGAGCTTTTCCAAGCGTGCATCATAAGTCACATCTTGTTGAGTTGTGCCAGGTTCCATTACCTGAGTCCAACCATCAGGTTTGTGCACTTGTACACTTTAGGCCACTCTTTCTTTACATGAGGCTTTTTCAGGATTTTATACCTCCTCGGGCACTCCCTGAGTATTTTTTCAGGAGGTTGTCCTTGGGCACACTCACCTTTATGGCCTTTTCCAGGTAGTCTACCTACCAAGGGTGATCTTTTATTTTGACAGCTGGATTGCATACCCAGATCTGGTACTTGGACATACATTCATTCAATCGCATTGTTAGTTGTATTGCCAAATGAGTTAAATATGAACTATTTTGGATGTATGTGTTATGGTTGAATCTTTGAGGAAAATTTCCACTAAGTTTTCACTCACCCAATAGTGTGGTTGCACCAAATAGATACAAGTATGACTAAGGAAAATGGTGTCTACGACGACACTCCTGTTGCAGTAGAAGAGGAGTATGGAGATGAGGAACAGTATGCCGACCCAGTTGAGCCGTGGGAGCTCAACTAATGACATAGGATTATTTACTTTCATGCTTTTAGACTTTATCTCAGTTTTAATTGCTTTGAAAATTATAATTAAAAATCCCCTGCTATGGGATCTAGGGTTACTTACTTTATACTTTTATTCACGTATGTTGAACTCCTTGATTAGTTGATATTATGATTATAGTTTGTTGGTATGAGTTATGTCAATAATTAGGTGAATAATAGCTTTATATTATGACATAACCCTTGGGTTCTTGTACTTGAGTGACCATCCTCGGGTCACGAGAATCAGGGTGTTACAGTAATGTTTCTACAAGTATGTTCCAATTTTGTTAGTATAACACCCTGTACTTTTTAGTACACAGGCGTTACCTTTTAAAACCCAAACTAGACTAGAAAAATCATTTGAGTTAGCCAAATACTTGAACTCGATATGCACAAGATAAGGATTCTTGTCGACATTAAAGCCATCCATCAGGGTCTTCAAGAGTCAAAACATGCCCCATGACAATCGGAAAGGTGAGACTACTCGAGCACTCTAAACTAAAGCCATTATGTTAATTAAATACGGCTACAACACACATGTCACCAGCACATAAGGACTAGTTAGTGACAAGCCTCGCCTTCAACGTGACTAGTACCTGATATTAACCGTTGAAAACAAATATTGGGTCCAGCCGATCAACAGATCATGTCAGATGGGACAAAAATAGCCCAAAGAGGTATGTAACGGCCCACCTAGGGCTCACCCTCGACCTAAAGTGGACCAAGGTCCCTAAGTAAGGCCTATAGTGCAAATGGATGAAGTGGATCATGGTGATAACATAACAATTGGCCCCTGCATGATGCATGTACGCTGAGAGGCTTGTGCACGAAGTGCGCTAAAACCACTATTTCAGTCAAACCATCTTTGACCAAGCATTTCTCAAATATCTTTCCTGTCTTTTTCTCTTAGTTTAAACCGACTCACTTTAAACCTATAAGTGGGCCACCACGGCCACTTTCTGAACCATCCAAGTTGTTCACTTTGTCAGTGGGGTCCACCCAAAAAGAACCGTAAAAGGATGGGGCCCTCCGAAAAAAAACAAAGAAAATTGATCCCCGACCGTTCATTCTATCACGGCTATACCAGTGGGCAATCGGACCGTTGGAGGTACGAGGAGAGTGGCATCAGTTTTCCTGGGGGACTTCCGACGTGCAGATGTGGAATTTCTCTCTCCAACCAAAAATAAACCAAACAAGGAGGAAATTCTGCCGTGGTTTCTGTTTCGGGAAAAATAGGGGCTGCCACCATCATGTCGTCGCATAGAGATTTTCAGAGCCAATCTTAGCCGTTGGCTCTCCCCCTCCCTGCTTATATAAGGAGGTCCATCCCTCTCAAGTTCTACACAGAAAGAAAAGTGAGACGGGAAGGGAGCAGGGGGAAAAAGGAGGGAGAAAAGAGAGGGAGGAAACAGAGGAAGAGTGACATTTTTTTGGTGAGCTTGGAGCACACTACCCCAACTCAATCCGTGAAAATCGGACCGAGCCGAGTCAATGTGGAGCCATAGCCACACCACTTGAGGGGTGAAAAAGAAATGAAAGTGAGGGAGAAGAGAGGAAGAAGGTGAGGGTGGTGGGTGTGTGCATGACAACCAAGTTCGAGTCGGACCCAACTGTGGAAGGTAAAACCTTTCCCCTCCATTTTTGTTAAAAAGAAACTCTAGAAAACCCACACTAAGCTCCATCACACGTCACCTTAGCTGTAAAACACCAAGCAACAGGGACTATGCATATGGCTATGGACAGGCTCTGTTTTGAAGATAAAAATAGCTTATGCTTGGGCAAAGTTTTAGGACCGAACAGGCCTGAGTATGGCCCCATTTCAGGGCCAAATAATGACGTGTAAATGGCCTAGGATAGTGACCGAAACACGAACTCGGAATGGCCTGCAAATGAGCCGCAATATGCCTAGAAAATGAACTAAAGATGGCCCAAAAATCAGGGGAGAAAATGCTCCTGTTTAGGCCGTTTTCCTGGCTTAAAGAGATGACAGCCACCATGCCTCTGTTGAACACCGTGAAGGGTTGAAAAATGGCCTGAAAGAGTGTTGTGTTTGAGCCAATATTGGGGCCGAGAATGGACTCCAAGACAGCCTGCAACGGAGGCTGTTTCACGTCAGTTGCAAGAGGCAGCCAACATGTTGCAAATATAGTGGGGCCGCTTGTGGGCTTCACCAAAACACTGGTGGGCCCTACACAAATGCAGGTGGGCCTCAACTAGAACGCTCAAGTTTTGGGCCCTGCACAAGTACAAGCGGGCCGCACACAGTGGCAGCTGGTGGACCCCACAATACCACAGTTGGTGGGCCACGTATATGGCCCCACCCTGATGAGGTAGATCATCTGGGTTGTTCATCAGGGGTCAGGCCCTGGACATTTGTTTCAAAATATATATATATAGTAACAAATATCTATTAAAATATTCACACATGCATCTGTATAAAATAATATAATAAAACACCCTTGATATGTGCAGCACAGTGCACGCGGATTATATCCAAACCATCCATCACTGGACATTACTGCACGGAAGAAAAGAATATATATATATATAAATGCATATACATGCACCCATTCGTGCATGAAAATTTTAATATTATATCTCGGTTGCATAAGGTATGGTGTATATGAGCGACATCCAGCCGTCCATCTGTTTCCCACCTGAAACAGGTGGGACCCCAGCGATATATCTAAGTCGTCCATCCATTTCAAACAACAACGGGCCTCCGTGTTTCATCCAGGCCGTCCACCAAAGGACGTTGCGTCCAAGCCACCCATCAAGAGACACCCAATCTGCTTGACGATTTGCTATAATATATGATCAATATAACATGATATAATAATATAATAATAGTAATATATGATATGGTATAGACAGTACCATATATATATGTATATATATGAGGTGGATCCTACGTGGGACTCACCTGTTGTAATCGAGTGGAGCATCCTCTGGTGCATACAATGTACAATAAAATGATGCATGTGGGCCCGTAACCCACCAGATGCATGCAATTGTATACCAAATATATCTGGACATTCTACGTGGGCCACACCTCATAGAAGTCCTCTATAGATGGACGTGTTCTGTCTAAGCCGTCTATCCATTTGGAAAGCCCGTCCAAATAACAAGTGGACCACATCTGGCACTGGAAATTTACTACAGAAAGTTCATCAATAGACGTCCAGCGTTGGATCTGAACACTCAGGTCCTGAGCTCTACCGGCAGGCCAAGTGGAGATACCTCATTCAACGCTGGAGGTCTTCGTACCGATCGCTAGTAGGGGTGGCTAATAGAGAAACAGATTGGCTACACCTCGGCATTCTATGGGCCCCACCCTGACGTATGTGCTAGATCCAAACCATCCGTCCACTAGTGGACCACCATGATGTGATCCGCACCGTCCAAACTGCGCTGGACAATGGTGAGTAATATTTGGGATAGTGTTGAACCATGCTCGCACAACACTAGATTATCTGAACTATATATAGACGGTGCCGACCTGCGTGGACTGTATGTGAGCAAGCATTTATCTATATGAACGATGTTGTTAAAATACGGTCACACACACGTCACAGTTACAACTATCAGGTGAGCTGGAGTCCTGTTAGACCACCTTATCGGATAAATACATGATGGGCTAGCACAAGCAAAAGAAGCCTTGTTACTACTCTCCCTTGAACCTTTTAGTGGTTGAACGAAGCCATAGAAATAACTGACAAACATGAACCATAATTTTAGGAAATTTCTCAAGTGACTTAGGGCTAAAGGAAGGCTTGGATCAAGTACGCAAACAGGACCCTACAGGTGATGATTCTTTTCCTTGAGCTTTCTATCTTCTCATTAGCTTAAGTTATAGTTTTTATTAAAAATTATAATTGATATCTCTCTCTTATAATCGCATGTGTTAACTAGTGGAAATTGAATTGCTATATTTCCTGCTTAATGTTCATCCTGTATATTTGTTCATGCTTGTGGATTATTTATGTATTGCTTATGGACTTTAAACTGGTACATTAGTGGGAAACCCCCACCTATAAATGTACACCTATACTTGGGATGTAACCCGAATGGTTGTGATTAAAATGGACCTTCGACTTAATGGTTATTGAGTGGTAGTCTAAATGGATCATTGATGTGGGCCTACCATCTAGGGTTGTTGTGTCCAATGGTTTTCAAAGATGGTCTTTTATCACATGATTTTGATACTCGCCCTATGAGGCCTATTTTGATAATTGCCTGATGTGGCTTGGTTGATATCGCCCTATGCCGCTTTGTTTTGGTATCTTTCCTATACGGGTTCGACATTTTATACCGTACAACCATGCGATGGTAAGCCCCATATACTGTAATATGATTGGTCACTAGTCGACGGGCTTCCATTAAACATCCTAAGATGGTAGCCTCATGGGCCGGGGATGGTGGTAATGGGACACTGTGCCCGAGTTGTTGTCCTATGCTAAGCCATGTGCTCCTCGTAGTGACCTTTGAGCTTATCTAAATTGACTGGTACCCCGGTGGTAATGGAACACTATGTCCGAGCTGTCAACCTACGCTGGGCCATGTGCTCCCCGTAGTGACCTTTGAACTTATCTAAATTGACTAGTTATAAATTGGCTAATAATGAGTTTGTTAATCATGCATACATGGCATATTCAATGGCTTGGATCACTTTGCCCTGCGATTACGCTGAATGTTGCGCTTATGACCAGCCATTCGATTTATGATGATGACTTGGATCTTCATGCCCATGCGATTATGCTGAGTGCTGTGCTGATGACCAGTCACATCCTTAAGTGACGACCCCCATGCCCGTCCAGATGTTTTACCCGGGGCACCGACCATCCGGATGTTTTACCCAGGCTGATGATTGCATAGGTGACTTAACTGGATGATGTTTCCCAGGTTCGATAATTGCATTCATGCATTCATGCATCTAATAAGACTGCATTTACTCTGTTTTGGTTGTCTAGGTGTTTTATACTATTTCTTACCTAATGCGGCGGTGTGTAATCTTGAGGGGAATTCACACTGAGTTGGCCACTCATCCATCAAATATACAACTACACAGGTAGTACAAGTGGCTTAAGTGATATGCATGTTCAGACTTGATGAGGAGCAGGGTACAATCGCTAAGGATGCATGACTGTATTTGTCTGGAGGAGCTGCGTGATCTTCTGACTTATATTTATATGCTTTCTGTTATTCTTCAAGTATTAAATTCTTGTAAATCTTGTACTTGTTAAACTTAGAGACATTAGTTTGTATAAGTTATTATGGGCAGCTTATTGTATATTTGAATGATAAAGAAATTTTTCTTTATGTTAATTTGTCCACACTGCGCTCATTTGCTTACTCTGATGATAGTTAAAAAAATGTACACTCGAATTTGACCATCCTTTAAGGTTAACACTCGGGTTTTTGGGACACGAGTCATATACTTGGGTCCTGAAAAGTTGGGGCGTTACAGTTGGTATCAGAGCATAGTTTGAACAAACTTGGCCTTGGGAAATGATCTTATACAAACTTTAAAATTCTCAAGTTAAGACGTTTGAAATTAGAAATTTGAACTCAAGTGAACTTCCCTTAGATTTAGAATAATGATTATGAATATAGAAATCCAAACTTAGGTTCCCTCATAAGTGACTTGGATAGTAATATAAAATTCCATCTGAGCGAAGAACAATTTGAGAATGTTGAAATTCAAAACCTAGGTTATTAGAACAACTATTTAAACTTAGGTGAAATCTCCTTGCAGCTAGGAGAAATTGAGAACATGGAAACTTGATACTTTAAGCTCCATGTAGACTTGTCTGAATGATTGTAAGACTTAGAAATGAACATACGTTCCCTTGAGTTTTTCACAGTGGTTGATTGAAATTAGAAACTAAACCTAGGTGTCTTGGGAGAAAAAATACACACTATAATATAAATAAGACCTGACAAAAACCTTCCTTGGACTTGTGTAACACCCTGAAAATCGGGGGTCGTGTATAAACCCGACTCCCGAGTTCCAGACCATCACTTGTGCAACAATTATGATTATGATTCATGATAACTGAGTTAGAGTATTCACATGAGTAAGATTATACCAAAACTGCAATTCATACTCCAGATCCAGTGATAAAACGCAAGCGGAAGACTGAAGAATATATACATCACTGTATGGAAAACAAAATAAATCTCAAACTGTCTCCAAAGTATGAATACATCTCTGAGTCTCATATACATGTAATAAAGCAAAAATCAAAATGTCATAAGGTCCAACTATGAAGTCCCGCCGATCCAGGCCACCTATACAAAACCGTCGGAAAACTGCAAGTACGAGAACTCGTCTTGGTCCTCGTCGTAGTCCGGCTCTGCATCCTGAATCGCCTCATCACCTGCATCTAAGACAGGGTCTGGTGGGTGTTGAAAACACCATCACATAATGTGGGAGTGAGTGACCAACTCAGTGGAATAATAGAGCAAAGATTAGCATGTTCTCAAATCAATCACGCGATAATAGTAAAACAATCAATCAAACATTCCTAGATCCTGTTGTTAATGCAATATGAAATAACATGATGGATGCCCTCACCGACATACTCCCTCATACGGCACCATCTTACGCCCGCGGCATGCTTTCTTCCCACAGTGCTCCACATCTTCTAGGCACATTGGGAAACTAAAGTACTTGGCTTATATGCAATGTGGATATGATTACCAAGTTGTTATTAGTCCATTCATACAGCAGTATTGGAAAACTAAGGTACTTGGCTTATATCAATCCCAACACCGATCCTATTTAGGGTCATCACTCCTAGTAATCTCATACGATGTTACATTTGTAGGTCGCTGCAAGGGCTGTCAGGGCTGTTGCTTGCACTCGTTGCACCGCTCCCCCATCACCTTATCAATACAGGCCTAATGTACTCTCGTTGCTACGGAAGGGTCATCGCCTCCCGTAGACTCAGAATACGCTCGCGCTCACTACAAAGGGCTCGTCACCAATCAGAGTAGGCCGACAGCTTGAATGTAGTGTCCCATACCACCACAATCAGATCACGAGTCATAGGTGTTCACTGGTCACTACGAGGAGGTTTGTGGCCCCAGCGTAGGCCGACAGCTCGACCACGGTGTCCCATACCACCATGCCCAGCTCATGAGTCTTTATGGATTAAGGTACCATGGTTAACAGAATTTTCAATGGTAAGTTCAGTACCCTAGGTTCAAGCAGTTATGACTCATACAAGGTGAACAATCAACGGCCAGTCGGGTTACTTGACGGGCTCGACTAGTACGAGCGCATCTCAAGTCGAACGACATAAAGTGCATGAAACACTTCGTGTGGCCTAACCACTGCCGCCAACTCAAAACACGACTCGCGTTCATCGACGCGTCCTTCGTGGCAAATATAAGCCAACCACGAATTTACTCTGTTACCGACTGCCTGGACTAAGCATAGCCCCAAACATTTGTAAGTCAACATCAATAATCATATGAGAGTAATGGAAATGAAATACAACAATATAAGTATGTTGAAACATGTTATAACATACCACTTAAACAAATCATCCAACATATGCATTATATATGTATGATGAAATCAATACATGTAGCCAACATGATGGAAATCACTTATATTAGTATATTACTTGAGAATTCAATCTCAAAACTAATTCACAACACCATTTACTCAATACATACTAATACAAACATTTATGCAAACACTTAGCCTACACACTTTAGTCTACATAGCGTATGTCGACCGAAAGTGCGCATTAGGGCGAATCTCTTCGCCAAACAGATCATGCACACATTCCTAATATCCTAATACGACAAATAGTCATGTCAAACATTTTAGCAAAATATGAACGTAAACAACATTTCCTACAAATGACTAAAATGCCCTAAATCTCATATTTTCCATACGTTTACGAAACGGAAAACGGACAGCATGTTGTACATGTCAAATGGTGTTGCTGTCGATAATCTACTATTAAACGACATTGAAAGCTTTGAAATCAGTCAATCAAAGCGTATAAAATCCACACCTTTTACCCTAGATGTGTATCGATTCGATTTGAACGTATACTCTTCGTCAACGGCGTAACAGCGACCTAATGCACAAGACATATAAGCTACTTTACTAACGAATCGAAGGAAACCTAAAACATAAAGTAGTTAGGGTTTTTCTTACCTAGAAGTGCGTTAGAATCACTGGGATAATGATTGGAATGCATTGCTTTGGCACGTGCAAAAGCTAGTGCAAGTGGCAGGAAAAATCTCCCACACTCTCTCACAATCTCTCACTTTCTCTCTCTCTCTCTAGCTAGGGTTTCTAGAAAATTCAGATGGGTGAGATATGTGAGGGTTTAAGGCCCTTATATAGGCTAAAACATAACCTAAATAGACTTGGGGACAAGGTATACTTAAGTTATAACCAAATCGGGGTTGTTCCGATCCAAAAGAGCATTTCGGGAGGTCCCCTGGCCGAACGTGGTCGGACTTAAGCTCATGTGTACAGGATGTTGCTCACACGAAGTTTTCAGACTGGTAGAGTTCGCAGATCGCACGTGACGGTCCATTTTCAGTTCAGTGGTCATTGTACTTAAATCAGGTCTACAAGTCTTGTGATATGAAGAGAAATTTTTCCTGATCCGAGGGTGAAATTTGGATGAATTCTGACGGTCTGAATGCTTAATAATAACGCGCAAAGACTCGTGCCAGATTTTGATTTAAATTTCAAATCTTTTCCCATTTCTCACTCTCTTCACTCCAGACTCAATGAAATAGCCTCAGAGCACCGGTTGGGCTTGATTTTCGATATGATCGTCAAGTCCAGCTAAGCGGTCCTAACGGTCTGAGATTATAGATATCGGACTTTCGACGCGCGGTCTAAATCCAATACGGAGTTTCAAAGGGTTCATGAGAGCAAACGGGTTTAGAGTTTGTTCCTATGTTTCAGGGTATTATAGCGTCATTGATTCTACAAGTTTTGGGTCTTGTAGAACGTATTTAAAGCGATCGGTGTTAATTTACAGCTAATCTAGCGTAGCGCTAGTTAACTTACGTTTATTTTCTAAAGGGATTAAACCTAAACGATTTCTGGTCGAGTTAGTACTCGAGTCTCAGTACGGATTTTTCCGAGGCGTTACAATCTACGCCCCTTAACAAAAAATTTCATCCTCGAAATTTGTACCTTTTCGTACTCCTCGAGAAGCTGTGGGTAGTTCTTTCTGATCTCGGCTTCTGTCTCCTAGGTATCCTCTTCCTCAGAGTGATGCGTCCACAACACCTTCACAAGGGGGATGACCTTGCTACGCAGTACCTGCTCCTTCCTGTCTAGTATACGCGCTGGTCGCAGTATATACGTAACATCCTCACCTAACTGCACCTGTTCCCATCTGATGATATAGGAAGGATCAGGAACCTATTTCTTCAGCATCGAAACATGAAATACGTTGTGCACGCTTGCAAGAGGCGTAGGCAAAGCTAGACGATAAGCCACTGCACCCACACGATCGAGAATTTGAAATGGTCCAATGAATCGCGGTGTCAGCTTCCCCTTCTTCCCGAACCGAAGGACTCCCTTCATAGGGGAAACTTGCAAAAATACATGATCCCTAACCGCGAACTCCAGCGGGTGCCGTCTCGTATCGGTATAACTCTTCTGTCTACTCTACGGTGTGAGAAGCCGGCGTCTAATGATGTCGATCTTCTTTGACTTCGCCTGCACTATCTCCGGGCCGATCAATCTATGCTCACCGACCTCTGCCTAATAATGCAGTGCTCGGCAAGGTCGCCCATACAATGCCTATAAGGTACCATACCGATACTCACCTGGAAACTGTTGTTATACGCAAACTCTGCATATGTAAGACAATCATCCCAACTTCCTTGAAGTCCAATGCGCAAGCCCGTAACATGTCCTCTAGAATCTGGTTCACCTGCTCTGTCTGTCCGCCTGTCTGTGGGTGGAAGGCAGTACTGAACTTCAACTTCACACCCATAGCCTCCTGAATGTGAGTCCAGAAAATAGAAGTGAAACTCGTGTCTCTGTCCAACACGATCTCTAAGGGAACTCCATGCAGACGCACTATCACTCTGATATACAGTCTGGCTAACTCGTCCGCAGAGTTCGTAACTCTGATCGGTAGGAAGTGCGCCGACTTCATCAGACGGTCGACGATCATCCAAATAGAATCGTGTCCCTTCCTCGTCTTCGGCAGTCCTGAGATGAAATCCATGGAAATGAAGTCCCACTTCCACTCAGCGATCGGCATAGGCTGAAGGAGACCAGGAGGTCGGCGATGCTCTGCCTTCACCTGCTGGCAAGTGAGATAACGGGACACGAACTCTGCAATGTGGGTCTTCATACCATCCCACCAGTAGGTCCTCCTCAAGTCACGATACATCTTCGTGCTGCCAGGATGCATCGCAAGTCGAGAACTGTGCGCAGCCTCGAGAATCTCTCGTCTCAAGTCGAGGATATCTGGGACGCATAGGCGGCCACGGTAACGTAAGCCCCCATCCGTGCCAACTCCCCACTCAGCGTCTGCATCATCGCTGGCCTGCTCTCGAAGCTCAGTCAGACATGCATCATCCCTCTGTGCCTCGATGACCCGGTCATCGATCTGAGATCGCACCTGCACATGTGCGATAAACTCATACAGCTCCTCCACAGTGAGTTTCTGCTCAAAGTCTCGTAAAAACTCAACCATATCCCACTCAGCAACCATCAGCGGAGCCGCAAACTCTATCGCCTTCTTGCGGCTCAATGCTTCAGCCACAAGGTTCGCCTTACCAGGATGGTAAGAGACTTCGAACTTAAAGTCCTTCAAAGTCTCCATCCATCGCCTCTGTCTCATATTCAAATCCTGCTGCGTGAATATGTACTTAAGACTCTTGTGGTCGCAAAAGAGCTCGAACTCCTCTCCATAGAGGTAATGTCTCTAGAGCTTTAGTGCAAAAATGACGGCTGCCAACTCAATGTCGTGTGTAGGATAATTCTCCTCGTGCTTCCTTAATTGCTTCGAGGCATATGAAATTACCTTGTCCTTCTGCATAAGGACACAACCCAGACCAACGCTAGATGCATCAGTGTATATAATGTATCTAACCCCTTGCTCTGGCAATACTAGCACAGGGGCGGACATAAGCCTGTCCTTCAAATCCTGAAAAGCTGCTTCCGCCTTATCATTTCAAGTGAACTTCACGTCCTTCAGTGTCAACTGAGATAAGGGTCTGGCGATCTTCAAGAAATCTCGAATGAAACGTCGATAGTAGCCAGCAAGACCTAAGAAACTCCTCACCTCACTGACAGAACCAGGCTGCTCCCAGTCCTGCACCGCAGCTACCTTAGCCAGGTCAACTATCATCCCATCCTTGGACACTACATGTCCCAGGAACTTCACTTCCTGCTTCCAGAAGTCACACTTCTTCTACTGTGCGAACAACTGATGCTGCCTGAGTGTATCCAAGACCAATCGCAAGTGCTCTTCATGCTCCTCACGACTCCTGGAGTATACCAAAATATCGTCTATGAACGCAATGACGAATCGATAGAGGAATGGCCGAAATACCCTGTTCATCAGATCTATGAACACGGCTGGCTTGTTCGTGAGACCGAACGACATCACAAGGAACTCGTAGTGGCCAAAGCTGGTCCTGAATGCTGTCTTCTGTACGTCCTCATCCCTGACGCGTAACTGATGATATCCTGACTGAAGATCAATCTTCGAGAAGTACTGCGCCCCTCTCAACTGATCAAACAAGTCGTCAATCCTGGGCAGGGGATATCGGTTCTTTACCGTAATTTGGTTCAGCCTGCGATAATCAATACACAATCGCATAGAACCATCCTTCTTCTTCACAAACAGAACCGGTGTTCCCCAAGAAGACACACTCGGTCGAATGAAGGCAACCTCCAACAGATCATCAATCTGTTTCCTCAACTCCTCCATCTCACACGGTGCCATGCGATACGTCGGCAGTGAGACGGGCGTGGAACCAGGCACCAGATCGATAGTAAAATCAATCTCTCACTGAGGCGGCAAACCAGGGATCTTCCTGAACAGATCCCCAAAATCACGGACGACTAGCATAAGCTCAAGTGACGGGGCATCAACGTCCCGCAATAAGGATGCGCAGCTACCCGCATTGAGAATGTAAAGGATGTGCCCTTTGGCTCGTAGACTGTCACCATACGAGTCTCGCAATCAATCTCGGCCCTCCCAGCAGTCAACCAATCCATGCCAAGAATGACGTCGAGATAAACAAGAGAGGGGTCTACAACAAGATCAATAGCCATCGTCCTGCCTCCTAGATCTATCAAGCAACCCTCACACATTAGGGTGGCATCAGAAAAAGCCCCGTGAGCTGAAAGGAGTAAGACTCCATCCATCCGAATAGTCGGTAGCCCAAGACGCCTGACTATGGAATGCGATATCAAAGAAATCGTGGATCCTGTATTCACCATCACAAGTATAGGAGTACCTCCAATATGGGCGGTGACCTCAAAGGCCAAAGGCTGAGTAGTATCTATCTCGGCTGCCTCAGCTGTCAGAGCATGTACCCGTGCCTGCTGTGGTCGGTTCGACAGCGGTACCATGGGCCGTTGAGGTGGCCGGAACGAAGGTACGGGAGGTCTGAAGGAAGGATGCATAGGAGCCGACCGTAGAGGTGGTGCTGATAAAGCCTGTGGGCATGGACGGTCGATCTTCTGCGGCGGTGAGAACCCGCTTTTTCGCATCCGAGTAAAACAACTTTGTACTGTGTGGCCCGATCTCCCACAATAAGTACATGATATATCAGGACGCCTCATCGGGGATACTGGAGCTGTAGCCCTAGGAGGAGGATCAAAGCGAGGCCTCTTGCCAGTAAATGGCCTATCCTGCATATCCGGTCGTGGCCTAGGAACAATAGGGCCATGAGATCGCGTAAGTCGATCCACATCCTACTCTGCCAGCATAGACTTGTGAATCAGCTCAGCGTAGGAGGGAATGCTGACGCAACACATCTTGGACTGAATATCCGGTCGCAAGCTCTCAGAAAATCACCGTATGTGCATCTGCTCGTCTGCAAGTATAGTCGGGACGTATCTGCCCAACTCTGTAAACCGATGCTCATACTCTGTCACAGACATGCCTCCCTGTCTGAGGCGTAGAAACTCATTCTCCCGCTCGTGCCTGTAAGTCTGGGGATAGTATTTCTCATGAAAATGGAACTCGAATGCTGCCCAAGTCCAGATGTAGTCGACAGCAACAATTCGCAAAACACTATCCCACCAAAAGCTGGCCTCCCGCTTGAACATGAACATAGCCAACTCAACCTGCTCAGGCTCTGAGCAATGCAGCATCCATAGTATCTTCGACATACTGTCGAGCCAATACTCAGCCTCCTCGGGTCTGTGAGAACCCGTAAAGGTAGGAGGCCATAAGCGCTGAAATCGCTCAAGTAGGCCCCGTGAATCAGCGGTAGTCCCCGTAGGGTAAGCAGAGGGTGCAGGATGAGTCATGCCCTCATCCTGGGTTGAAGTACCGGCATCCTCAACTGGATGCACAGATGGTGCAGGTGGAGTCACACTCCCACCCTGGGCTAGAGCCCCTGCTATCGTAGTTAAGAGCTGCTGGTGCTGCTGATGCATCATGGCCATCAACTGCTCAAACCTATCAGGAGGTGGAGCGGGTTGTGGCACATACTGCGTTGAGGAAGACGCTCGGTACTGCTCTCTGACGGGTGGTGTGAAAGGTGGTGGTCCAGCAGTAGGACCTGTAGGAGGCTGAGACTCAGGTGGAGTCTCACGAAGAAGGCCCACAGCAGGGTCTGTATGCTCATTAATCTGGGAAGGAACCTGATTCATAGGCTTTCCCAATGTAAGTCGTGTCGTGCTCCGCGTAGCCTTAGGCGGCATTTCCTATATTCAAAATAGGGTGCAACCTTTGTCAGTTATAACAATAGCACAAACACACCACCACACAATCATTCACATAACAAGCTAAAGACATTCCATGCATTTCATTTAATCAAAATTGTCACAATACAAGAGATATATCCTTACATGCATCATGAGCAGAAACACATGGGAACTAAGCCAGTCAAAGCTACTACAACAACATAAGCAAACTACTAGCCTTATCAGGCTTACACACAGAAAGCAGGAAGCAACCTAACTACAACCAACAAACATCTAAAATCTCATCGCTAATCCGAGTCTGGCGATGGAGGAGGAGCACCCTTATCCTGCAAGCAACACAGGATCGCCTTCAAGGTGTGAGTCACCTTGCCAAAATTTCTCTTCATGACGGCCTTGGTATCCTCAACCTCGGCCCGAAGTTCCTGGACTTCCCGTCGCAAGACAACCTGACTCTCCTTAAGTCGGGCTATTTGAGCATCTCTAGTAGCCCGAGTTGCAGGAGGAGGGCTCTCATCTGTATCTTGAGCCTTCTCTTCTTCCTCTTCCTGGGCTTCTTCCTGTATTTCTGCCCCAGCTTCTTCTTCACTTGCACCCTCTTCACTATCATAATCGCCCTCGCTGTCATCATCAAGCTGAGCCTCACGTTGTCGAGGCGCGATCTTCATCTTGTTCATGGTAGTCTCATCGATGAAGTGAATCGGTACAGGCAACTCCGACCTAAGTCTGTAAGCAAACTCAAGCGCGATCTTGCATATGAGCCGGCCAAAAGGAAGTGACTCAGACGTTCTTCTTGATTTCGTTACAAGGAATATCTATCGCAACACAAAGGTGGCCATACATACGTTCTCTCCCTGGCCCACCTGATACAGGAAGTCAACCATGAGGCGCGTACATTCACTGCGATTTTTTGACCTGGGATACACATTGAACGTATAAATGTGGTGTAGCGGGCGAAAATCATTCGACATGTGGGATGCTAAGAGGCTCCTGTTAAGCTGCCACGGAACCAAACCACCACACAGGAACCTGGTACGGCGATCTCGCTTACGAACACTTTTCAAATTCTTAGCACTGGGATGAACGTCACCAAGGGGCACATTCAGAAGTCGAGCTATCAACCGAACATCGATCGTAGCTTCCCTATCTCTGTCAAAGGGAATCCTGAACTGCAATGGCTCCAACGTAGGATCCCGAATGTGAGCATAGAAGGCACGAACGGTGCTCACATTCGCACGAGAATGGGCTTCAAAGAGCGGACCCCAACTGGCGGATTCAATGCGCTCAAACAATAGAAATTCTCCAAAGAGTTGTTCATCTACGTGCACCTCAAACAGTACCTTACGATCAGTATAATCGCCATGAGCCCATTCTGCTAACAATACTCGCCCTACGTGAACATGGGAATCCAAATCCTGCTTTGTGTGAAACTCACGAGCTGCACTTGGACTTGCGGCGGTGCCATCTCTTGGCTTCCTAGATCGTAAAGGGCGACTAGGCCCAGCCTCATCCACGACGGTCTTCCTCTTTCCCATGAGAGAGAGGATGGTGAAAAGAGAGAAAAAAGCCAAAATAGCCTCCACAAAACTCATGAAAAATGAGGGAAATGGGGAGAAATGGCTGCCCAAATGGACTGAAGCGAATCTAGGCACTGTGAAGGGATGAATCAAGCTCCCAAAGGCTAGATTTTCAAAGGGAAAAGAGAACAATAAATGGGAATGGAGCTCACCCGACTTTCAGCTGTGAATGGAGGTTATAAGAGCTTCCACGGATGAGAAATGAGAGAGAGAGGACTGTGAACAGATACAAATGGGTGGGTAGGCGTCGGTTTTAGCAGAAAATGGGATTGGGAGAGGTTTGGCACCGAGTTTTGAGGGGAGAGCAGCAAGAACACGAAAATAGAGGGCTTTGGGGGGTGGGGGGGGGGGGGCTGTTATGAAGGAGGTGCATCCTTGGAGGTGATTTAAGGGTTGGCCCACGTATGGGAGGGATGCCCTACCCATTTAAGGGCGTCGGCCTGGCGCACGGCCCGAGTGGGGCCCACCGGTCGGCGATGCATCGCCGAACTGGTGATGCCATCGCCGGTCAACTTACAAATTGGCCGGTCCGGCTATGTGGACTGGGTCCCTCCTGCCCTGGAGGTCCCAAATATACATGGGTCCCACCCCAGATCAGTACATATGGACTTGGATAGGTCCAAGACTCCATTTGGGGCGTTCCGGGACCATTTTGTAAATCAGAATAAGTTTATACATCATGTAGAATATGATTTTAGGGTAGGAGAAGCTAATCCATTCAAAAAACCCATTTATTATAAGAGATTTCAAAATTGGAATGGGAAAAAGTCCAATTCTTACATATTTTTACTATTTATAGTAAAATTTTGTTTAAACATGATTCTCCATCATTCACACATTAGAATTTGTGTGTAGTAAGAAATGACTTAGAAAAAATTGAAGAATGGGGTGGTGAGAGGAAAGATTCTGAAGGAGTTGGGTGAAACAGGGTTTTTAAGCCTTGAAATTGAGTGTAAGGGTTGTGGTTGCCCCACAACCTAAGGACATGCATTTCTGGGTTTGAAATTCTCCTGAAAACTTCTCAAACCCGCCTACTAACAACCTAAAGGCTACTTAGGTCGCCTCACGCGACCAAAGATACATTATGGACTTGATGAAAACGATTGATTTGAGTAAACTTTCCCTATTGGCGAAACTGAAGTCCTACGTGTGTTTCTAAATTTTTCTCACACCCACTTAAGTCAAAGGGGCATCAGTGTGCATCGCAAGGCCATAACCCAGGTCCAGTTTTATCCAAATCATGCTCTGATATCAACTTATAACACCCTGAAAATCGGGAATCGTGTATAAACCTGACTCCCGAGTTTCAGACCATCACTTATGCAACAATTATGATTATAATTCAATGATAACTGAGTTAGAGCATTCACATGAGTAAGATTATACCAAAACTGCAATTTATACTCCAGATCCAGTGATAAAACGCAAGCAGAAGACTGAAGAATATATATATCACTGTATGGAAAATAAAATAAATCTTAAACTGTCTCCAAAGTATGAATACATCTCTAAGTCTCATATACATGTAATAAAGCAAAATTTAAAATGTCATAAGGTCCAACTATGAAGTCCCGCCGATCCAGGCCACTTATACAAAGCCGTCGAAAAACTGCAAGTACGAGAACTCGTCCTGGTCCTCGTCGTAGTCCGGCTCTACATCCTGAATCGCCTCATCACCTGCATCTAAGACAGGGTCTGGTGGGTGTTGCAAACACCATCCCGTAACATGGGAGTGAGTGATCAACTCAGTAGAATAATAGAGCAAAGATTAGTATGTTCTCAAATCAATCACACGATAATAGTAAAACAATCAATTAAACATTCCTAGATCCTGTTGTTAATGCAATATGAAATGACATAATGGATGCCCTCACCGACATACTCCCTCATACTGCACCATCTTACTCCCGCGGCATGCTTTCTTCCCACAGTGCTCCACATCTTCCAGGCACATGCAGTGTAATGTGGATATGATTACCAAGTTGTTATTAGTCCATTCATACAGCAGTATTAGGAAACTAAGGTACTTGGCTTATATCAATCCCAACACCGATCCTGTCTAGGGTCATCACTCCTAGTAATCTCATACGATGTTACATTTGTAGGTCCCTGCAAGGGTTGCTGTCGATAATCTACTATTAAATGATATTGAAAGCTTTAAAATCAGTCAATCAAAGTGTCTAAAATCCGTACCTTTTACCCTAGATGTGTATCGATTCGATTTGAACGTATACGGTTCGTCAACGGCGTAACGGCGACCTAATGCACAAGACATATAAGCTACTTTGCTAACGAATCGAAGGAAACCCAAGACAGTAAGTAGTTAGGGTTTTTCTTACCTAGAAGTACGTTAGAATCACCAGGATAACGATTGGAATGCGTTTCTTTGGCACGTCCAAAAGCTAGTGCAAGTGGCAGGAAAAACTCTCCCACAATCTCTCACAATCTCTCACTTTCTCTCTCTCTCTAGCTAGGGTTTTTAGCAAATTCGGATGGGTGAGATATGTGAGGGTTTAAGGCCCTTATATAGGCTAAAACATAACCTAAATAGACTTGGGGACAAGGTATACTTAAGTTATAACCAAATCGGGGCTGTTCCGATCCAAAAGAGCATTTCGGGAGGTCCCCTGGCCGAACGCGGTCAGACTTAAGCTCATGCGTACAGGATGTTGCTCACACGAAGTTTTCAGACTGGTAGAGTTCGCAGATTGCATGTGGCGGTCCAGTTTCAGTTCAGCGGTCATCGTACCTAAATCAGGTCTACAAGTCTTGTGATATGAAAGAGAAATTTTTCCTGATCCGAGGGTGAAATTTGGCTGAATTCTGACGGTCTGAATGCTTAATAATAATGCGCAAAGACTCATGCCAGATTTTGATTTAAATTTCAAATCTTTTCCCATTTCTCACTCTCTTCACTCCAGGCTCAATGAAATAGCCTCAGAGCACCGATTGGGCTTGATTTTCGATATGATCGTCAAGTCCAGCTAAGCGGTCCTAACTGTCTGAGATTATAGATATCGGACTTTCGACGCGCGGTTTAAATCCAATACGGAGTTTCAAAGGGTTCCTGAGAGCAAATGGGTTTAGAGTTTGATCCTAGGTTTCAAGGTATTATAGCGTCATTGATTCTACAAGTTTTGGGTCTTGTAGAACGTATTTAAAGCGTTCGGTGTTAATTTCACAGCTAATCTAGCGTAGCGCTAGTTAACTTACATTTATTTTCTAAAGGGATTAAACCTAAACGATTTCTGGTCGAGTTGGTACTCGAGTCTCAGTACGGATTTTTCCGAGGCGTTACAACTTGACTCCTAAAGAATGATCTTTAGGAACCTAGAAGTTCGTACCTCTACAAAATTTTCCTTAAATAGAATGAACATTGTCACAACAATTGGGAAATGAAAGACTTGGCATTGTAGGAAATTCCTTGCCCACCATATTGTACCTTAGGACAAACTTAAAACCCCATAAGCTTAAGAATCATACGAAGGAATAATAAATCAAACTCGTTAATACATCTCTTCAACTAGGGACGGTACCTCTCATAATTTTCCATACTTATAATTAACTAGAGGCAAAGTTATAAATTTTTGGATAGATTTTCAATCTTAGCGTAAGCATATTGGAACTAGAATTGAAATCCTAGAATATATTTAGTAAAAACTCAGATTTCACATAGAAGACCCTGATCCTGAAAATTTTTGCAATAAGCTTAGATGATCACAGTGCGGTATGGAAGCGTAAAGGGCCGCCTAGACTTGTCCTTTATAAGACTATAAGGTTACAGGACATTCAGGGGTCTAAAATAATGGGGATAACGAGTTGATGGAACCATATTTAAACGAAGTTTACATGGTTTGACTCGAATTCTAAGTTCTAGCAAATCTCAATGACTCCATTGCTCTAATCAAGCAAAGGGTCGAGATTTAATGGGATTATGAATAGATACCAAAATCCTTCGTCCTGCGCAGATAGATTATTGATTTATCGGGCTCAAACCTACTATAACCATTTTCTCATATTACCCTGAACACTGAAGGATAGAAATTAGTAATATACTTTAAGCAGCTAGAACTATCATTGATAGCCAAGGAAAATAAAGAGGAAAATATAAAATTCTTAGGTGTCACTTAAAGGAAGTGTAATCTTAGTAAAAGACCGTAGGATGTCATGATGTTGTTAGACATTAAACCAAGTCCGAGTAAGAAAAGCCTTCTTTAAGGGGGGTAGATTGTAATGATCCTTGTCCTATTAGCAAGTCATGAGCGCTTGCATGTAAATGAAAGATAGACTACTATCTACATTCATCGGGGAAATGATGAATTTCGGGGGCAAAATTCTCTTCAACGGGGATAGATTGTAACGCCCCGTACTTTTCAGTACATGGGCATTACCTTTTAAAACCCACACTGAACTAGAAAAATTATTTGGGTTAGCCAAATATTTGAACTCGATATACATAAGATGGGGATTCCGGTTGACATTAAAGCCACCATCAGGGTCTCCAAGAGTCAGAACACACCCAATGACAATAAAAAAGGTGAGACTACTCGAGCACTCTAAATTAAAGCCATTATGTTAATTAAATACGGCTGCAACACACTTGTCACCAACACATAAGGACTAGTTAGTGACAAGCCTCACCTTCATTGTGACTAGTACCTGATATTAACCGTTAAAAACAAATATCGGGTCCAGTCGATCAACAAATCATGTCAGATGGGCCAAAAATAGCCCAAAGAGGTATGTAACGGCCCACCTAGGGCTCACCCTCGACCCAAAGTGGACCAGGGTCCCTGAATAAGGCCTCCAATGCAAATGGATGAAGTGGATTATGATGATAACATCACAGTGGGTCCCTGCATGATGCATGTACGCTGAGAGACCTTGTGCACGAGGTACACTAAAACCACTAGCTTGGTCAAACCAGCTTTGACCAAGTATTTCTCAAATATCTTTCCCGCCTTTCTCTGTCAGTTTAAACCGACTCACTTCAAACCTATAAGTGGGCCACCACGGCCACTTTCTGAACTATCTAAGTCATTCACTTTGTCGGTGGGGTCCACCCCAACAGAACCGTGTAAGGATGGCGCCCCTCGAAAACAAACAAAGGAAATTGATCCCCGAGCATTCATTCTATCATGGCTATACTAGGGGGCGATCGAACCGCTGGGCTATGAGGAGAGCGGCATTAGTTTGCCTAGGGGACTTCTAACGTGCAGACACCAACTTTCTCTCTCCAACCAAAAATAAACCAAACAAGGAGAAAATTCCGCCGCGGTTTCCATTTCGGGAAAAACAGGGGCTGCCACCATCATGTCATCGCATAGAGATTTTCAGAGCCAATTCAGCCATTGGCTCTCCCCCTCCCTACCTGTATAAGGAGGTCCAGCCCTCTCAAGTCTTGCACAGAAAGAAAAGTGAGACAGGAAAGGAGCAGGGGGGGAAAAGGAGGGAGAAAACATAGGAGAAAAGTAACATTTTTTGGGTGAGCTTGGAGCACACTGCCCCAACTTAGTCCGTGAAAATCGGACTGAGCCGAGTCAGTGTGAAGCCATAGCCCCACCACTTGAGGGGTGAAAAAGAAATGAAAGTGAGGGAGAAGAGAGGAAGAAGGTGAGGGTGGTGGGTGTGTGCATGACAACCAAGTTCGGGTTGGACCCAACTGTGGAGGTAAAACCTTTCCCCTCCATTTTTGTTAAAAAGAAACTCTAGAAAACCCACACAAAGCTCCATCACACCTCACCTTAGCTGTAAAACACCATGCAGCAGGGACTATGCATATGGCCATGGACAGGCTCTGTTTTGAAGATGAAAATAGCCTGCGTTCGGGCACCATTTTAAGACTGAACAGGCTTGAGTATGGCCCCGTTTCAGGGCCAAACAATGACGTGTAAATGGCCTAGGATAGTGACCGAAACACGGACTCAGAATGGCGTGCAAAAGAGTCGCAATATGCCTGAAAGAGTGCTGTGCTTAAGCCAAAATCGGGGCAGAGAATGGACTCCAAGACAGCCTGCAACGGAGGCTGTTTCACGTCAGTTGTAAGAGGCAGCCAGCACGTTGCAAATGTAGTTGGGCCGCTTGTGGTCTTCACCAAAACACTAGTGGGCCCTACACAAATGCAGGTGGGCCTTAACTAGAACGCCCGAGTTTTGGCCCTGCACAAGTACAAGCGGGCCGCACACAGTGGCAGCTGGTGGACCCCACAATACCACAATTGGTGGGCCACGTATATGGCCCCACCCTGATGAGGTAGATCATCTGGGCCATCCATCAGGGGTCAGGCCCTGGACGTTTGTTTCAATATATATATATATATATATATATATATATATATATATATATATATATATATATATATATATATATATACCACACATGCATCTATATAAAATAATATAATAAAGCACCCCGGATATGTACAGCACAGTGCACGCGGATTATATCCAAACCGTCCATCACTGGACGTTACTGCACGGAAGAAAAGAAAAGAATATATATATATATATACACACACACACACACACACACACACACACACACACACTATTTAAATACATATACATGCACTTGTTCGTGTATGAAAATTTTAATATTATATCTCGATTGCTTAAGGTATGGTGTATATGAGCGACATCCAGCCGTCCATTATTTCCCACCTGAAACAGGTGGGACCCCAGTGATATATCTCAGTCGTCCATCCATTTCAAACAACACCGGGCCTTCGTGTTTCATCCAAGCCGTCAACCAAAGGACGTTGCGTCCAAGCCACCCATCAAGAGACACCCAATCTGCTGGACGATTTGCTGTAATATATGATCAATATAACATGATATAATAATAATAATATATGATATGGTATAGACAGTACCATATATATATATATATATATATATATATATATATATATATATATATATGGGGTGGATCCTACGTAGGACTCACCTGTTGTAATCGAGTGGAGCATCCTCCAGTGCATACAATGTACAATAAAATGATGTATGTGGGCCCATAACCCACCGGATGCATGCAATTGTATACCAAATACATCTGGACATTCTACATGGGCCACACCTCATAGAAGTCCTCTACATATGGACGTGTTCTATCTAAGCCGTCTATCCATTTGGAGAGCCCGTCCAAATAACAAGTGGACCACATCTGGCACTGGAAATTTACTATAGACAGTTCATCAATGGACATCCAGCGTTGGATCTGAACACTCAGGTCCTTAGCTCTACCGGCAGGCCGAGTGGAGACGCCTCCTTCAACGCTGGAGGTCTTCGTACCGATCGCTAGCAGTGGTGGCTAACAGAGAAACAGATTGGCTACACCTAGGCACTCTATGGGCCCCACCCTGACGTATGTGCTAGCTCCAAACCATCCGTCCACTGGTGGACCACCATGATGTGATCCGCACCATCCAGACTGCGCTGGACAATGGTGAACGATATTTAGGACAGTGATGAACCATGCTCGTACAACACTTAGATTATCTGAACTATATATAGACGGTGCCAAACTGCATGGACTATATGTGAGCAAGCACCGATCTATATGAACGATGTTCGAAAAATATGGTCACACACACATCACAGTTACAACTATCAGGTGAGCTGGAGTCCTGTTAGACCACCTTATCAGATAAATACATGACAGGCCTAGCACAAGTCAAAGAAGCCTTGTTGCTACTCTCCTTTGAACCTTTTAGAGGTTGAACAAAGCCATAGAAATAATCGACAAACATGAATCATAATTTGAGGAAATTCCTCAAACGGCCTAGGGCCGTAGGAAAGCTTGGACCAAGTACGCGAACACGACCCTACAGGTGATAATTCTTCCCCCTGAGCTTTTCATCTTCTCATTAGCTTAAGTTATAGTTTTTATTAAAAATTATAATTAATTTCTCTATCTTATAATCACATGTGCTAGCTGGTGAAAATTGAATTGCTATATTGCCTGCGTAATGTTTACCCTGTATATTTATTCGTGCTTGTGGATTATTTATGTATTTCTCATGGACTTTAAACTGGTACATTAGTGGGAAACCCCCACCTATAAATGTACACCCATACTTGGGATGTAACCTGACTAGTTGTGATTAAAATAGACCTTCAACTTAGTGGCTATTGAGTGGTGGTCTAAATGGATCATTGATGTGGGCCTACTATCTAGGGTTTTGTGTCCAATGATTTTTAAGGATGATCTTTTATCGTATGGTTTTGATACTCGCCCTATGAGGCCTATTTTGATAATTACCTTATGTGGCCTCATTGATATCGCCCTATGCGTCTTTGTTCTGGTATTTTCCCTATATGGGTTCAGCATTTTACACTGTGCAACCATGCCATGGTAAGCCCTATATATTGTAATATGATTGGCCACCAGTCGACGGGTTTCCATTAAACATCCCAAGATAGTAGCCTCATGGGCCGTGGATGGTGGTAATGAGACACTATGCCCGAGCTGTCGGACTATGCTGGTCCATGTGCTCCCTGTAGTGACCTTTGAGCGTATCTAAATTGGCTGGTTGTAAATGGACTAATAATGACTTGGCTAATCATGCATACATGGCATATTCAATGGCTTGGATCACTTTACCCTGCGATTATGCTGAATGTTGTGCTTATGACCAGCCATTCGATTTATGATGATGACTTGGATCTTCATGCCCATGCGATTATGCCGAATGTTGTGCTGATGACCAGTCACATCCTTGGGTGACGACCCCCATGCCCGTCTGGATATTTTACCTGGGTCGATGATTCCATAGGTGACCCGACTAGATGATGTTTCCTGGGTTTGATAATTGCATTCATGCATTCATACATCTAATAAGACTGCATTTACTTTGTTTTGGTTGTCTGGGTATTTTATACTATTTATTACCTAATGCAACGGTGTGTAATCTTTAGGGGAATTCGTAATGAGTTGGCCACTCATCCATCAAATATACAACTGCACAGGTAGTACAAGTGGCTTAAGTGATATGTATGTTCAGACTTGATGAGGAGCAAGGTATGATCGCTAGGGATGCATGACTATATTTTTCTGGAGGCGCTGCGTGATCTTCTAACTTATATTTATATGCTTTCTGTTATTCTTCATGTATTAAATTCTTGTAAATATTGTACTTATTAAACTCAGAGACATTGGTTTGTATAAGTCATTATGGATAGATTATTGTATATTTGAATGATAAAGAAATTTTTCTTTATGTCGATTTGTCCACACTACGCTCATTTGCTTACTCTGATGATAGTTGAAAAGATTTACACTTGAATTTGACCATCCTTTAATGTAACACCCTGAAAATCGGGGGTCGTGTATAAACTCAACTCCCGAGTTCCAGACCGTCACTTATGCAACAAAAATGGTTATGATTCAATGTTGTCTGATTTAAAGCATTCACATGAGTAAAAGTATACCAAAACTGCAATTCATACTTCAGATCTAGTGATAAAAACAAGCGGAAGACTAAACAATGTATATATCACTGTATGGAAAAAAAATAAAGTAATCTCATCTGTCTCCAAAGTATGACTACATCTCTGAGTCTCATATATATATACATAACAAAAGAATAATGTTCAAAAAGAAAGTCCCACTGATGTCCCCTCGATCCAGGTCGCCTACGGGAAGCCGTCGTGATACTGCATATACGAGAACTCATCCTGGTCCTCGTCGATCTCTGGCTCTACCTCCTGGATCTCGGCCTCACCTGCATCTACAACAGGGTCTGGTGGGTGTTGCAAACACCATCCTGTAACGTGGGAATGAGTGATCAACTCAGTGGAATCATAGAGCAAAGATTAGCATGTTCACAATTCAATCACGCGATAATAGTAAAGCAGTAAATCAAACAATCCTAATACTGTTGTTAATGCAAGATGATATGACGTGATGTATGCCCTCACCGACGATCACCCTCATGCGGCAACATCTTACGACCGCGGCATGCCACACTCCCTAGAGTGCTCCACATCTTCCAGGCACATGCAATGCTATGGTGATATGATTTCCAAGTTGTTATTAGTCCATTCAAACAGTAGGATTGGAAAACTAAGGTATTTTCCTTGTATCAATCCCAACACAGATCCTGTCTAGGGTCGTCACTCCTAGTAATCTCATACGATGTATATTTCGTAGGTCACTGCAAGGGCTGCCAGGGCTGTTGCTCGCACTCGTTGCACCGCTCCCCCATCACCTTATCAATATAGGCCTACCGTATTCTACTGCAACGGAAGGGTCGTCGCCTCCCGTGGACTCAGAATACGCTCGCGGTCACTATAAAGGGCTCGTCGCCTGATCAGTGTAGGCCGACAGCTACAATATAGTGTCCCATACCACCATAATCTGCTCACGAGTCTAGGTGCTCACTGGTCACTACGGGGAGGTTTGTGGCCCCAGCGTAGGCCGACAGCTCGACCACGGTGTCCCATACCACCATGCCCGGCTCATGAGTCTTCGTGGATCAAGGTACCACGGTTAACAGGGTTTTCAGTGGTAAGTTCAGTACCCTAGGTTCAAGCAGTTATGACACATACAAGGTGAACATACATCGGCCAGTCGGGTTACTTGACGGGCTCGACTAGCGCGATCGCATCTCAAGTCGAACGACATGAAGTGCATAAAACACTTCGCGTGGCCTAACCACTGCCGCCAACTCTAAACACGAATCACGTTCATCGACGCGTCGTTCGTGGCTATGACCAGTCAGCCACGAATTCGCTCGGTTACCGACTGCCTGGACTAAGTCAAGTCTCACACATCTATGGAATCACATTAGCATTACATGTAAAAGTATTGGAATCTAAATACAATCATGTGAGCATGTTAACACATGTTATAACATTCAACTTAAGCAATTCTTCAAGGCATACTTTCTATGCATGTAATGCAATCATGCATAAGGTCAACATGTAGGAAATCATTTAGGTCAGCATATTAATCAAGAAATCAATCTCAAACTACTACATAACATCATTTAATTCAATACATACTAATACAAGCATTTATACAAACACATACACTACACTCTTAAGTCTACATATAGTATGTCGACCCAAAGTGCGCAACTAGGCGAATCTCTTCGCCAAACTGATTATGCAAGCATTCCTAACTCCCTAATGCAGCAACAATTCATGTCAATCACGTCAGCAAAATATGCATGTAGACCATACTTCCTACAAATGACTAAAATGCCCTAAATCTCATATTCTTCGTTAATTTACGAAACAGGAAACGGAGAGCATGTTGTACATGTCAAACGGCGATGCCGTCGATAATCTACTATTAAACGACATTGAAAGCGTTGTAAACCGTCAATCAAAGCATCTAAAATCCTCACCTAGTCTCTTACGGTTGCGGGATTTTGAACGGAGCGTGTACACTTCGTTTTCGGCAGTAGGAGAACCTGATTTATGGAATACGTTAGCTAACATGCTATGAATCTAAGTAAACCCTAAATTAGCAAGTTTTAGGATTATTTTATACCTGAAAAAGGAGAGAAATCACCAGCCAGGTGATTGGGAAGAAGTGCTGAAGCACTAGCAGTCGGCGGCTCGGAAGCGGGAAAATTCCCTTCCAATCTCTCTCTCCAACTCTCTCTCCTTTTCTCCTAGGGTTTGCTATTTTTGGATGGGAGAGGGAAATGAGGGTTTCAACCCCTTTTATAAGCTTAAAAACGCCGGAAATAGGCTCCGGAACGAAGTTTACTTAGTGCCTATCCATTTCGGGGCTGTTTCGGTCTAAAAACTGCTTTCTGGTGGTCCCCTGGTCGATTGCGATCAGACTTAAGCTCATGTGTACTAGATGTAGCTCGTATTAAGTTTTCAGTCTGGCGGAGTTCGCAGATCGCACGTGGCGGACCAGTTTCAGTTCGACGGTCACCGCACATAGATCAGGGCTGAAAGTCTCATGATAATAAATAGAAATTTTTCCTGATCCGAGGGTGTAATCTGGATGAATTCTGACGGTCAGAACGCTTAATACTGACACGTCAAGTCGTGTGCCAGATTTGAATTTAAAATTCCAAATCCGTCCCTATTCGCGGTCGCTTCAGTCCGGGTTCAACGAAATAGTCTGTGATTATCGGTTTGACTTGATTTTTGAGATGATTGTCAAGTCCAGCTGGGCGGTTCTAACGGTCTAAGATAGGAGGTATCGGACCTTCGACGTGCGGTCTAAATCCAATACAAAACTTCAATGTGGTCCAGAGAACAAACCCGCTTAGAGTTTGATCCAAGGTTATAGAGTATTGTAGAGTTGTTTGTTCTACTCGATTTGGGTCTTGCAGAACGTATTTAAAGTGATCAGGGACTATTTCCCAGCTACTCTAGCGTTGTGCTAGCTAACTTACACTTAATTTTCATGGAAATTATTTCTACGCGATTTCGGGTCGAGTTGGTACTCGAGCCCAAGTACGAATTTTTCACGGGCGTTACATTTAAGGTTAACACTCGGGTTTTTGAGACACGAGTCATATACACGGATCCTGAAAAGTCAGGGCGTTACAGTTAGTTATATATGTAATAGCATATTGAGGACATGTAGAAAGCAAAGGAAGATATGGAAAAACTGAAAGGGGAGGCACAAGCCAACAAGGATCACATGGTACAGATGGTTCGGATTTTTTACTTGGATTTATTATTTGATACTCTTTAAGTATTTAAATATTTTATGATATTTTTTTGACAGTATAAAGAAATAGCACATGTGAATGAAGATGCATTGAAGAAAATTGAATCTGCTCATGAAAATTTCAAAGCTGAGGTACATCCCTGTATCCTAAAACTCATTTGTTTGAAAGTTGCAATCCCTGTTTTCAGTATTTTTTTTTTTTGTCTTTCTTTCTTTTGAGATGTGTACAAAAGCATGCTTGTTTGATTATATCTACAAATATTGTTTTATACAGGCTGACAAGCTAAAAAAGTCATTGGAGGATGAAATTCACTTTCTCAAGGGTAGGGTTTTAGAACTTAAAACTGATTTTGTGTGAAAGTCCATTGAAGTTACATTTACAGTTTCAGGGAAAGAAGAAGCTTTATCTTCTTATGATAGGTTAAGTAAAGTAAAGTATTGTTTATTTAGAAATGTGAATGTGGGACACATTGTATGATTTAATTGTTATTTATAATAAATGCATCATTTTTTTTTCTGATTACAATTTATGTATTATTCCTATCATCATTAATCTTAGATGAGTTATCAATCACAATAGGTTCTTGTAATGGAAACAGGCACCATTATTAAATAAAATAATAATAATTTTTTAAATGGCTACAGATTTTAACTGTAGCTATTGTTCTGAAAACCGTAGCTATTTTTCGTAGCCGTACATACATTTCACTACAGAAATTATAGCTACGGCCTTTATCTATAGTTATTGATATCTATTGCTACGGATTCAATTTGTAGGCATAGCTTTAGCTACGGATTTTGTTTGTAGCAATTGATTTCTACTGCTACGGATATAATCCGTAACTAGACCTTAAGCTACCCTGCCAAAAACGACGGACGTGCTACGGACTAGATCCATATCAAAAGGGATTTAACTATGGTTTTTAGCCATAGCCTTTGCCCATTTTTCTTGTAGTGATCATGGTGAGTCGGTATAAGACGGTCCATAGCCCGTATAAGTGAATGGGTGGTGTACACATAATCACCCACACATGGTAGGCCTCGCACATCTCAATTAGGCCTCACACACACAATGGGCCTCACGCATATAATGGGCCTCACACATATAATGGGCCTCACACATCATAATTGGGTCTCATACAATCATAATGAGCCTCATATAATCGCAATGAGTCTCATATAATCACAATGGGCCTCATACCATCATAATGGGTCTCACACTATCATAATGAGCCTCATTCAATCACAATAGACCTCATACAATCACAATAGGCCTCATACCATCACAATGGATCTTATACAATTACAATGGGCCTCATACAATTATAATGGGTCTCATATAATCACAATGGGCCTCATACAATCACAATGGGCCTCATATAATCACAATGGGCCTCATATAATCACAATGAGCTTCATACAATCACAATGAGCCTCATACAATCACAATGAGACTCATACAATCACAATGGGCCTCATACCATCACTGTCATGCCCCAACCTCAGAAATTGGGCTCACAAAATTTTTAATTGCCGAATTCGGTACTGACAGCCTCTGTAGTACCCCATTCTCAGCTTCTAGCGCCCATATACCAGATTTTGATCTTGGGATCCTACAAAGAGGATTTTCAACATGAATTTCTTTGTAGATAAGAAAAACCACAAGTTTACCCAAATCACAAGGCACCATCATCATCCAATATCCACTAAAATAAATAAATAAATAAAAACTTGAGTACAATACATGAAAGAGAAATACAAGAAAAATGCCAAAAGCTCCAGAAGCTCTACATCATGCCCTAAACTCGAAAACTGGGCTCACAAAATTCTCAATTATCGAATTTGGTGCCAATAGCCTCCTTAGTGCCCCATTCTCAGTTCCCGAAACACATACCAGATTTCAATCCTGAGATCCTATAATAAGGATTTTTAATATGAATTTTTTTATAATAGAGCATAACCAAGTCACGAAACAACATCACCACATATCCACTATATCAAAAATTTTGAGTATAATGTGGAAAGAGAAATATAAATATAGATATCGAAACTCTAAAAGCTCAGCTACACGCTCCTGCCTCAGCGTGTTACGATCCAACGTCACTTGCACACAACGTCACCATATGAAAAGCCTAGAGGGTGGTGTAAGTGTCTGCACAAGGTAAGTGCCAAGTATACAATATCAGAGTAATGCGAAAATATGCTGGTATGTCCATGAATATGATCGGTCATACTATGGCTATGTGATGCAAGTCATGAATGTTATCGTCCAAACTAAGGCCATGCAATGTGAGGTATGAATGTTATCAGCCATACCAAGGCTATACGATGCGAGGCTTATGTAGCCAAATGTTATATGCGAGATGCAACGCAAGCATGTCAGTCCTCATTAAGTACATATATTAGTATAGTTCCTCTCTGGGATATCACCGGGGTCTAATACACTCCACACTGACTGTGGCCTGCCTAACTGCACAGCCTAGTGAGTGGAAGAGACCACACTATCCGCCTGACTAGTAGTCTATCAATATCTACCCATCTCATTGATAGCGGACTCATTTGCGAGCTTGTCAAACTCAGCCTAGCTTACAGTCCCCTCACTCGAGTGGATAAGGCCACACCCCCTTCCAACCGACAACGATATAATGGGGACGTGACCTACTGGTATTTGACACTCGTGAGCTCATGTATCCACTCGGTCTAGACATTGAAGCATCTCTTGGTACCAAAAAGGTTATGAGACTATCATGCAAGGACATCCTATGTGCCCACAGTGCTAGAGTCAATATTTCTAGTATCCAATTCGGTCATCCATGATGTGTTTGTAGAGGCCACGGCCCTGATGTTGTTAGGGTGTACAGTGATCATGTCACACAAATGCGAGGTGCATAAATCATACCATCCAATCATGCATTAGCCCTACGCGTACCGCGTGATCATGTGGGGCACTCTGTCTCATAAGGAATCCCGTAAATGTCTCAGCCTAATAGCATATGCTATGATTAAATACTCCTCATATCAAGCATACATATGATGTGTATGGGCATGAATTATGGAGTTATACTAAGCATGTTATATGATGATGAACTGTCTTCATAACGAAGATGTGCCTAGACGGCCTACACACAACAAGTATGGGCCTAACAATGGGCCCTAGGGAGAGTTACAATGCAGACATTTAACCATCATCGCTCTTACAATGTGGATGTTAAACCATCATTGCTCTCAAGGCATGGCCTGCTATAAACATCATTACATACATCATGGTGGAATCACACATCGTAATGGACCTCATATACATCACATTCGACCTTATACAAAGGCCTCACATATGTCTCATTGGGCCTCACTCATGGTCCTTATATACATCACATTGGGCGGCCTCAAATACATCACAATGGGCCCCGTATACATGAAGTTGGGCCACATCACATGGGCCGCACCAATGGGCCTCATATACATCGAGTGGGCGGCATCAATGGGCCAAACCAATGGGCCTTGCCATCTACACCATCCATCTATTTTTAGAGATCATTTTAGAGCATTACCTAAAAATGAATCACATCGAAAGATCATCTGGACCATACCACAAATAACAATGGAGATAATGATTTTCACAGTTAAAACTTCACAGGACCCACCATAGCGTTTATTTTCCATCCAATTTGTTCATATGGTCACAAAGACCTAGATCAAGAGGAAAAACAAATATCATATTGATCCAGAATTTCTGTGGTACTAAAAAGGATTTCAATGGTAGTCATTCAACTCTCCACTATTTTCTATAGTGTGGTCCACCTGATAGATCCGCCTCATTTTTAGTCTTAAGCCTTAAGACGAGCTCGTCCAATAGATGGACGGTTGAAAAATACCTCATGTGGGCCCCATAGCCGCTGGACGGCATGGCTAAAACACATTCATCATGGTGGCATTCCACCGTCCAGATAGCTGGATGGTGTGGATGCAATATACACATCAAGGTGGGCCCACCCGTCCAGCATATGGATGGTGTGGATAACACATATTTCATAGGTGGGACCCACAGAACTTGGGACGTCAATACAATATCAATATAGCTGGTGTACGAGTACACCAACCAATCCTCTTCACAGGTGGGTCCCACATGGGACCCACCATAACGTTTATTTTCCATCCCATCTGTTGATAAGGTCACAAGGACCTAAATAAAGAGGAAAAAGAAATTTCATATTTATCCAAAACTTCTAGGACCCAAAAAGCATTTCAATGGTAGACGTTCAATCCCTTACTTTTTTTTTTTATAGTGTGGACCACCTGAGTTTCGTCAACGGTTGATTTTTTAAGGGTATCCCAATTTCTAAAGAGGACCCATTAAATGCATGGTTTTGATGTTCAACATTCATCATGGTAAGGCCTGTGGTGGGGCCCACTGGCCCTACCCATTTTACAAGCAACAGGACGCTACTAGCTGCAGCAGTGTCAACTATATTTTTTGGTTTATCCAAGGTTTTTCATAAGTGGGGACCACATCAGGATGATCCAGGCCATCTGTTGGATTTTATGGCTCATAACAGACCCAATGAGCCCAATATTCAGCATGTTTTGACACTTAGAATCATCACAGTAGGCCGTAACAATTTCTCACTATTAAAATAATGTTTTATAAGGTGTGGCCTACTAGAGTTTCAGATTAGCTTCATTTTTTTGCTCAACGCCTAAAATGAGTTGGGAAATAGGGTGGACAGTGTAGATTAATGCATCATGTGTGGGACCCACAAAATTTGTAAATGTCAATACAACAGCTTTATTGTTATTGTACACATACACCAGCCAATCTGCTACAGGATCATGGTGTAGTCCACACGTGTGTGGGGCCATGCTACTAGGTAGCACGGATAAAATACTTATAACATGGGTGGGCCCCAGAGAATTTGCTGACATTAATACCACAGTTGTATAGCTTGCTCCCCACCGTCCATCAATACATACTAGGTGGGCCACAATTAAACGCAAAAAAAGGAGAGAGAGAGAGAGAGAGAGAGAGAGAGAGAGAGAGAGAGAGAGAGAGAGAGAGAGAGAGAGAGAAGAGTGTGATGTAGGGACCCTGACACTATAGGCCCTCCCTTCCATGCATACAACATTCATCATGTGGGTCCACCAAATCAAAATCAATGGTGGAGATCCCTTCTCTACCAAAATGTAAGGTCTAGATGACCCTTTCATACAAGGAAATTAAACATCATGATGGGGTCCATGGAGAATGGCCCCATCATGGGATGGATATATGAATCATGGTGGGCCATCGGCCACACCTAGGGTCCAAAGTGAGATCCATACCATCAATTGGTAGGCCCCACTTGGCCCATCATGAAAACATGAAATTTGAGCCTATAAAACACCCACCATTCAATATTCTTAATACGATGGAATGCCAAACTCTTTGGCTCTCTCTTTGATGGAGGATGATGGAGGTTGGAGGGTTGAGATGGGAGATGAGAGGGGTAGGAGGTGGGCCACACTTGTCTCTCTCGGAGACTGGAAATTCTTGGACGTCCACCTCCCTTGTTGCTTGGAAAAGTGAGTAGAGAAAGAGAGAGAGAGAGAGAGAGAGAGAGAGAGAGAGAGAGAGAGAGAGAGAGAGAGAGAGAGAGAGAGGGTGGTTGTAAGAGAGAAACGATGGGTGTGAGTGATAGATGGAGTGATATAAGAGTTGATTTTGGGGTAACTTGTGTAAGAGGGTTATGGGTTGTGTAAGAGAGGTGACATGTGAGGTATGGGTGTGATAGGTCGAGTGATGGGTTGATTACTGATTGATTTGATTGATTGATGGGACAAGTTGTAGAGATTCTCTCAAAATTCGTAACGCGCGGTGTTTCTTCAGAAAATGCATGGGCCCACAACTCCTGGCCCGGGGTATCGCATCAGTGCACAAGATACGAAATTGGAACTGTGGTGACGGTGCGGTCATGATGGTACAAGTTTTGAGTCAAGCCGACTCAGATCTACAGGATGCGACTTAGGGCATCGCTCAAATGCCTATTACAGGTCTCGGGAGTCTACTGAATGGTACGGACTAGGATAAGGGCCTTACATTAAGAGTGGGCTTCCAGGATTGGGTACTTCTACTAGCATCAATGGGGACTCAAAGGATTAGGATAGCCCAATAAGGCGAGATGGATCATACTAATAATAATAGGGGCCCATCAATTTGGGTTAGCCCACTAAGGGAAATGAGAATGAGCCTAATACTATCACAATGGGTCTCATACCATCTCAATGGCTTGAATCATGATGTTATACTAGTATGTACTCATAGTCAGCATCGATAATCGGCCCATACACAAGGCAGGGTCCATAGATGGACAACAGATCCATAACATGAGGGTCAATCCTTAATTGTGGATATACCAAATTTGATAGCACGGATCCTTTTATCTACGGCGATGATGAATTCTCCTCATATCAAGGTTGGGCCTAGGTGACTTACCTATAATCCTAAGGATCCGGAATGGGCTTCCTTCACCATACTATCATATGGCCCGCTAAATGCCCTAGGGGGCCTAAATAAGTCTTAGATGGGCTCCAAGATTTAAAACAACCCTACTAGCAACCAATGGGGGCCCAACATTTTAGGTTAGGCTAATAAGAATAGATGGATCATGCAATTATTAATGGGGCCTAATGATTAGGGTCAACTCACTTAGAGAAGGATGAGAATAGGCCTAAAAAAGGTCAAAGGGAAGGTCACAGTGTGGACATTTAACCATCATTGCCCATTAATGTGGACATTTAACCAACATTTCTCCTAAGAAGTAGCTCGCATAGAGCCTAACATATAGTGGGGCCCATGGTCTCACATAAGGGCCTCACATACAACATAATGGGCCTCACACAAGAGCCCAATATATATCACAATGGGCCGCATCTGATGGGCTTATATACATCACAATGGGCCGCATCTCATGGGCCTCATATGCATCACAATGGGCCACATATCTCCATGGGCCTCATCACTGTGACCTCACATACATCTCACTAGGCCTCATGTAATCACAATGGGCCACATCCATGGGGCTCAAATACATCACAATGGGCCTCCTACCTGGGCCTCAAATACATCACAAATAGGCCACATCTCATGGGCCTCTCACATGGGCCTCATATACATCAAGTGGGCCCTGTACATACAACAGGTGGTCCTGTCATAATGCAGATGGGCCTCACCAGATGAACAGTATGGATATACAACGCATACATCATGATGGGCTGCCTGCCCTGAATGGCGTAGATAAAATACATCATGGTGGGTTGTTGCCCATGGACGGCGTGGATAAAAAAAGATACCTCAAGTTGGTCCCATCCCAGCTGGATGGTGCAGATAAAATACATACATCACGGTGGATCCCGTCCCAGCTAGACAGTGTGGTTAAAACATGTACACCATGGTAGGGCCCACTGTCCTATGGACAGTGTAGATAAAACACATATGTCATTGTGGGACCCACCGTCCACGTGCTAGACAATGGACAGTGTGGAATAGAACATCCATCACGGTCGGTCACACTATCCCATATACAGGGACGGTGTAGATAGAACACTTACATCAGGTACCCACCTGACATTTGAATTTATCTCATCAAGGGGTGGATGGTGTAGATCAAACACACATGTCAATAAGTCCCACCATCCCTGATGGACGGTGTGGATAAAACACTAACATCATGGTGGGGTCCACCGTCAGATGAACAGTAGGATGAAACACACATATCATAGTGGCCCCCTACCGTCCAGCCCATCTAGACGCTATAGATCCAACATATACCTCATGGGTGGGACAATGTGTGTGGCCCGCCAGATATTTGAATCTGCTTCATTTTGGGGTAGATGGTGTGGATCAAAACACCGATCATGATGTGGCCCACCATCCCAATTGGACGGTGGTAATAAAACAGATAAATCTTGGTGGATTCCACCATAATACATACATCAAGGTAGGCCCCACTCGCCACACATGCAGCACGTGTGGGGTGGGTCCCACACAGATGGAAGATGGATGTATATAATACATACCTTATGATCAAAGCCACAAAACTTGCTGACGTTAGCACAGCAGCTATGTTGCTGCTGTAAGGTACACCAGCCATTCTGCTTTCATAGTAGGTGGGTCCCACGTGATGGATGCAGCACGTCATTAAGGTGGGCCCCACATTACGGATCAAGCTGCTATTTATATTTTCCTTCATCTAACGTCCAAGATGGATGACATGGATAGAACACGGGTCAAGGCCCCACCATCCAAAGCATTTGGACGGTTGGATGGCATGGATAAAAAAGAAAACAGCAGGTGGGCCCACATGGCTTCTACGGCATAGATCAAGTGGGCCACACCCATCACAAGAGAGAGAGAGATGGTGAGTGTGAGGGAGGAGATCCATCGCTATCAGCTCCTTTCGATTTAAAATACATACATCAAAATGGGTCCCACCACAAGTGGGCCATCACATAGAAATCAAGGGTAAAAACCCTAATATCATCCACCAATTACTAATCTTCTTGGCTCCTTGGAATGCTAAATTTCTTGGCTCTAACTTTGATGTAGGATGATGAAGATTGAAGGGCTAGGATGAAAGTTTGGGGTAGGGAAGTGGGGTCACAAACTAGGTTTCTTTTCTCATTGGAAAGCTTGGACGTTGGCTCTCTTAGGTTGCTTGGGAAATGGGTAGAGAATGAGAGAAAAAAGGGGATGGGATAGAGTGTTGGGTGTGAGTGATGGGTGGAGAGAGAGAGTTGACTTTGGTTAAGAGGGGATGGGTTGTCATGCCTTGTTGGTGAGAGAGGGATGGGATAGATATGGGATGTACTTGACTTGCACTTGATTGATTTATCTGATGTTTGGGTAGAGATTTTTTCGAGATTCACAACGCACTGCATTTTCCTCGAAATAAACATCCCACAACTCCTGGCCTAGGTATTTTATAGGAGTGTGAGACGCGGCGTTAGAACTGCGGCTACAGCGTGGTCACAATGGTACCACTTTTAGGTCGAGTCGACTATGGTTGACAGGGTGCGACTCAGGGTCACACGCAAATGCTGACCACAGGTCACGGGTTGCCAAAATTCGATGGAGAGGATCAGGGGGTCTAAGGAATGAGACAAACTAAGATACGGGCCTTAAAATTACAATGGATCTCATATAATCATAATGAGCCTCATACAATCACAATGGGCCTTATACAATCACAATGGACCTCATACCATTACAATGGATCTCATAGAATCACAATGGGCCTCATAGAATCACAATGGGCCTGTATCATGATGTTATGCTAGCACATACTCAGTGAGTCTTACTATATGAATCATACTAGCAGGCTATTAACACTAATCGACCTATAAATATGGCGGGGTCCATAGGAGGATAGCGGACCTAATCCATAACATCAACAGTAGATATGCCTAATTTGATACCACGTATTCTTCCATTTACGGTGAAGTTGTACTCTTCTCATATCAAGGATGGGCCTAGATAGCCTACTCATATCAAGAGTGAGCCTAAAAACAAGGAGTGGGCTTCCCCACCCACTTCATCACATAGCAATCTGGGCTTCCTAAGGGCCCAATAAGCACAAGATGGGCTCTACAAGTCATGGCGAAAGCACAATCCATAATAGGGGCCCAACAGTTTGGGTTAGCCTACTAAGAGGAGATGATAATGAGCCTAACAATGGGCCCTAAGGATGATTACAATATGGACATTTAACCGTCATTTCTCTTATAATGTGGACATTTAACCACCTTTGCTCCAAAGGTGTGGTGCATTTGGAACCTATCCTATAATGGGGTCCATGGTCTTTATACTAACTAGGAAAATGGATGGGCATCATAAACATCATCACATATGTCATGGTGGAATCACACATCACAATTAGGCCTCATCACATAGGCCTTATACACATCATATGGGCCTCACACAAGGGCCTCTCATACATCACATTGGGCCTCACACAAGGGCCTCATATACATCATGTTAGGCCTCATCATGTGGGCCTCACATACATCATATTGGGTCTCACACAAAGGCCTCATATAAATCATGTTGGGCCTCATAAAACAACCCATGATCTAGGCACAATGCGAGGATGGTGTGTGTAACACATACATCATAGTGGGCCTTATGGGGTAGTCCATGATCCAGTAAAATAGACGGTCAACATGTGTAGCATATACATTAAGGTGGGCCTCATGGGTTAGCCCTATGGTCCAAAAAAATAGATGGACAGTGTGCTTACAATACACACATCAACGTGGGTCTTATACATCACAAAATGGGCCCCACCAGCTGGATATACAACACATGCATTATGGCGAGGTCCACATCCAGTGGACTAGATGGCATGGATGAAACAAATACAACATGGTGGACCCACGTGGACAGCATGTTCTTTACAGTGGGCCAAGGCCACATCATGCGCCCCCATGGATGGACGGTGTGTATATAACACATACATCACAGCTAGCCCCACCATCCAGGGGTTTGGACGGTGTGGATATCACACATTCATCATGGTGGGCCATGTGGATGGGGTCCATGGATAGACAGGGTGGACAAGACCGACACATCATGTGGGCCCCATGGCCCGGACGATCTGGATATAATACATGTAGCATGTGGGACCCACCGTCCACGTGGTTGGACAGTGTGAATTTACAACACATCATCGCGGTGGCCTCACGTCTAGGTCCTAGATGGACGGCCTGAATACGAAACACATACATCGTATGGGTGCCACCATCCATGTGTGGATGGTGGACAGCATGGATGAAACGCATACATCAGGTAGGTTCACACGTGTGGCCCACTAACTTGCAAGAAGCTGATATTTGTGTTCTCTCTTCACCTAGGCCTATCCAAAACGGATGGCCAAGTGGACCCAACCCACTGGACCTCAGCAAGGTGGGCCCCATAAATGAAAGGCGTGGACCCTTGCAAGCCATGGATGGACGATGCAAATGAAATACATGCACCAGGTGGGTCAGCACCCTTAGGACGGTCTAGACAGTCTGGACTATCTGGACAGTCTAGATGGTCTAGATCGTTTAGACTATCTAGACTGTTTGGATGTCTGGACGGTCCAGATAAAATGCATATATCAAGGTGGGGTTCACCAGGGTGGGCCACACGGCCCTAGGATCAAACCATCACTTGTGTTTTTTCTCATCCAGACTGGCCCGAAATGGATAGCAAAGTGGGCTCCACCAGCTGGATGTCTAGCCCATTTGGAACTTTATTGGACATCCAGAAAATTCTAAATGGTGGATGTCCCATACATGCATCATCAGGTGGGCCATACATCACCATTGAATGAAAGGAAAAGAGAGGGAGAAAGAGAGGGAGAGAAAAAAGAGACGAAAACGGTGGTGGTGGGAGGAGCTCTGCCAATATGAGCTCCCCTAATGCATGCACATATACATTAAATGGGCCTTACATAGATGGGCCATACATCAAAAATTCTGGTGGAGAAATCCCATTTCCACCACATAAATCAGGGCCTAGGTGGCCATACCAAGTGCATAACATAGAAACTTCATGGTGGGATCCATGGAAATGGTCCCACCATGGATATATACATGCAAGATGTGGTGGGCCTTTAGCCATATCTAGGGACCAAGATGGGATCCCCACCATTGATTGGTGGGCCCCACTTTCCCTAAGCTAAAAACATAAGGATCCATGCAAAAATAAGTTCTAGGAAGAACCCACCTAACCTTTTTCTTCTTCCTTATGCTCCAATGCTCCTATGAAGCTCTTTTAACGGTGGAGATGGGTTTTTAATTGTTGGATTGGTGGGGAAAATAGGTGGAAGAGGGCTGGAATTTAGGAGCTTTCTTAGACATCCCAAGCTCTCTCTTGTTGCAATAGAGGATGAGAAATGAGGAAGAAAGAGGGAGGGAGAGAGAAATTATTGCCCATGGGTAGGCTAGGCAATGATTACCGATATAAGGCATGCTCTCATGATGACTTATGGGGAAGAGCTTGTCATCATTACCTAGCAAGCATGGGGTGAAGACATCACCCTCATGATTGCCTAGGGAATAGTGTCATTTAGGATAGGTGGGCCCCACAACGTGCAGTCCACGGCCGTAATAATGTGCAGGCCATATATTACGATCTAAGCGTTGTATTGATGCACGAGACATGGTGTTGGAACTACAACGACGATGTGGTCGTAATGGCATAAGTATTGGGTTGAGTTAGTTTGGGTTTACAGGATGTGACTTAAGGTCGCACGCAAATGCTATCTACAGGTCGTGGGTCGCCAAAATTCAACTAGGAGGACCGCAAGATCCTACGAAATAAAATGATCACTAGGACACAGGTCTAACAGTGATCAACATGCCCTTGAGCTTGGTGAAAGCTTCCTAGCATTGCTCAGTCTACTCATATAGTACATCCTTTTGAATAGATTACATAAAGGATGAGAGAGGTGACCAAAGTCCTTTATAAATCTTCTGTAAAATTCGGTGTGTCTAAGAAGGATCGCACGTCTCGTATGCTCTTGGGTGGAGGTAGGTTAAAGATAGGATCAATTTTTACCTTATCTACCTCAATTCCCTTTGATGAGATGATATGTCCAAGAACAATTTCCTTACGAACCATGAAGTGACACCTCTCCCAATTTAGTACCAAATTCTTTTCCTCACATCGCCTCAGCACATTTTTTAGATTTTTTAAACATTCACTGAAGGATGGACCTAAGACAGAGAAGTCATCCATGAAGACCTTTAAATATTACCCCACCATGTCAAGAAAAATACTCAACATGCATCGCTGAAAAGTGTTGGGGGCATTACATAGTCCGAATGACATCCTTCAGTAAGCAAAGGTAAGGGAAATATTAATGTGATATTTTCATGATCTTCAAAGGTTATCTCTATCTGGTTATAGCTAAATATCTGTCAAAGAAGTAATAGTAAGAGTGACTAACTAGCCTTTCCAAGATTTGATTAATGAATAGTAAAGGAAAGTGTTCCTTTCTTATGATGGTATTCAACTTCCTGTAGTCAATACACATTCTCCAACCAATATTGAATCTAGTTGGCATGAATTTGTTGTCGGCATTGGCTACGATCATGATTCCGAACTTCTTAGGAACCAACTGAGTTGGACTGACCCATTGACTATCCGATATAGGGTATATGATACCCACATCCAATAGTTTAAGAACCCTGGCCTTAACCACTTCCTTCATGTTTGGATTTAATCTATGTTATGGTTGTGGGGAGGTCTTCGCATTATCCTCAAGATGAATGCGGCAAGTACAGATCAAAGGATCAATTCCCTTGAGGTTCGTAATCGACCATCCTAGGGCTCTTTTATGCTTAATGAGAGTAGAGATAAGCATACTCTCTTGTTCTTGCTCAAGGTGGGAAGAAATCATCACCAAGTATGTCTTATCTTGACCTAAACAGAAATATTTCAAATCAAAAGGTAAAAGTTTTTAGGTCAAGCTTCGGTGCTTTGAGGTTATATGGTAGAGGCACTACATCAATTTGGGATAATTCTTCAAATTGTGGCCTCCACCGGTTAACTTCAAGTAATGACGAGTGTCAAGCATGGCATCGATCTCCCTAACCATGTCATCATCCAAATTGGGGGAGTGGGCCAAGCACGTCTCAAGAGGGTTAGATTATAGAGTCAAAATTGCTCTATATTCCACAAAAGAATCAATCATATTAATGTCATGAGCATCATCATCATCCTTTGTCAGTTTGCTCTGATTGAAAAAAAAAATATTGAGCTCTAATGTCATATTTCTAAAAGATAAGTTCATGACTTCATTCCTACAATTAATGATTGCATTTAATGTAGAAAGGAATGGGCGACCAAGAATAACAGGAATTTGAGTGCTCATATCCATGATGGGTTGAGTATCTAGGATGATAAAATCTACTAGATAGTAGAATTTGTCAACCTGGACCAACACATCCTCGATTATCTCTCTCGGTATACAAACCAAGCGATTAACAAGTTATAATATGGTCTGGGTGAGTTTTAATTCACCAAGACCCAGTTGCTCGTAGACCGAGTAAGGAATCAGATTTACGCTCACTCCTAAGTCAAGAAGTGCATACTCAATTCGATAATTCCTAATTACACAAGCGATGGTTGGGCTACCGGGATCTTTGTATTTTTGTGGCACATCTTGCTTTAGGATGGCACTCACTTTTTCTATCAAAAAGATTTTCTTTTGAATGTTTTTCCGTCTTTTAGTCGTGCATAGTTCTTTCATAAATTTGGCATATGAAGGTATTTGTTTAATTGCATCAAGTAGTGCAATATTGACCTTCACTTGTTTAAGCACCTTTAGAATGTCATGAGAGTTAGAGAGAGGTTTTAGTGCCATTAACCATTAGGGGAATGGAGCAACTGGTTTGCTTTGAAGTTCTGGTTCTAAAGTGTTGCTAGGTCTATCAGTTTCATCTATTTCCAGGTCCTTAGATTTTTCAAGCCTTATCAGAATAAATTTGTCAATTGTTTTCCCACTCCTAAGACTGGTGATAGACTTGGCCTGATCCATTTAATTTGAAGAGCTTGAGCCACTAATCTCATATTGTGGTTTTGGATTTGGGAAGGGTTAGGCTGGAAGCATCCCTTTCTCCCCAATTGTTAATGTGACTTTATCTTTTGAATAGACAACTTAAGCATTCCCAATGCTGATATGATATCTTAGAATGCTTGTGTCGTATTCTGATTGAGTAGCTCTTGGTTTTGAATATGTTTTAGAACCAGGTCCTCTTGAGGTTTCCTTTGATCCAGGAATTGGTTAAGGATACCTTGAGGTGTAGCAGATGGTCCATTCCTCCAACTAAAATTTGGATGATTTCTCCAGCTAGAGTTGTATGTATTTGAGGAGGTTCCTTTGAAAGGCCTCTGGTAGTTGTTTACGACATTCAATTGATCATTCAGTATTTCTTGAAAGGCAAGTATTGTTGGACAATTTTCAGTTGTATGAACGTTGCAAGAACAAATACCATAGACAACTTCCTTATCTTTATCCTTCTTAAGTTCCATGGCCTTGAGTTTCCTTGTGAGACTGGCCACTTAAGCATTTATATCATCTTCATCTTTCAAAAGATATATGCTGCCCTTCTCCTTTGATTGAGTAGTCTTAGATGTGGTGATAGTTCTTGGGGAGTTGTCCCATAATTGTGTGGTTTCAACGAGTTTGTCAAAGTAATCCCACACCGCATTGACATCTTTGTTCATGAATTCCCCATTACATATTATCTCGACAAATTGGCACATAGAAGATGTCAGTCCTTCATGAAAGAAATTTGTTATGCGCCATGTTTCAAAATCGTGTTATGGGCATGAACTGATAAGATCCTTGAACCGCTCCCAACATTGGAAGAATGTTTCATCTTCCCACTGAGCGAAGTTCCTGATCGACTTTCTGATGGTGTTCATTTTATAATATGGGAAGAATTTTTTTATGAACTACCTTGTCATGTCATTCCATCTGCCAATAGATCATGGACATAATGAGTGTAACCATGTCTTAGCCTTTTCTTTCAAGGAGAAAGGAAAAAGTTTCAGCCTAATTGTGTCCTCAGACATATTAGGAAAATACAAAGTGGCTATTATCTCATCAAACTCCTTCAAGTGTATATATGGATTTTCATATTCAAGTCCAAGGAAGTTTGGAAGGAGTTGAATCACTCCTGGCTTAATGTCAATATTTCCTGTATTTTCTATAAAGACCATATAGGAAGGTGTGCTCACCCCCGCCGGTTGTAAATAGTCTCGTGAAGTATGAAGTGGGGGTGCGTGATGCACCTCATTCTCATCTTGGGCTTCCACAACTGGAGGTTGTGGTTGATTTACTAGTTGATTTATAGGTTGATTGACAACCATTACTTCAATTAACTCTGAGGATCTCAAGTGGTGTCTAATCCTGTGATAGATAGGCAACCCCTCAACTAATCCTCCTTCACTTAAGGGACATCGAGTGTTGTCACGAACCTATTTGGGCATGAAACACTCATAGCCTTCAAGTTCAGAATCTAACTCTAAACCTAAGAATTAAAAAGTAGAGTAAATAAGAAGCAAAAGAGAGAGAGAGAGAGTTAGAATGAGGTTACTAAAAAAGAGACGCTAGGTTAGGGTCTTACAAAATAGAAAAACAAAGTCAATTCTATAAACAAAGCGAAAAATTCATAACCTAAAAATAAAACCAAAAGTTTTCCCTAATCATAACCTAATTCTAAAACCAATTAAATTTAAAGAATGCAACCATCAGTCCCCAGCAATAGTATCAAAAACTTATTCATAACCCCAAGTGTTGGGTCGGGATGTAGTAATAATCTCGCTAAGACCGAGGTCGAATCCACAGGGACTAAACTTATATGTCTTCTAAATTTAACTAGAACTAGAACTAGATGAAGAACTAAAGAAGAAATCTAAATTTAAATGAGTGATTTTGAGTGATGAGTAAAGTATCAATTAAAAGTGGGAACTAGGGTGCCAAGGATATACTTGTAGCAATTGAGATGCTACCTTGCTTAATTCAAGAGATCCAACTAAAATCAGAGTCCTATCCTATTTAGTTGGAAGAAGAGTGTAACACCCTGAAAATCAGGGGTCGTGTATAAACCCGACTCCCGAGTTCCAGACCGTCACTTATGCAACAAAAATATTTATGATTCAATGTTGTCTGAGTTAAAGCATTCACATGAGTAAAATTATACCAAAACTGCAATTCATACTCCAGATTCAGTGATAAAAGCAAGCGGAAGACTAAAGGATATACATATCACTGTACGGAAAACAAAATAGATCTCAACTATCTCCAAAGTATGAATACATCTCTGAGTCTCATATACATGTAAATAAACAGAATTAAAATGTCAAAAATAGTCCCACTGAGAAGTCCCGCCAATCCAGGCCACCTAAGAAAAGTCGTCGTGGTACTGCATATATGAGAACTCGTCCTAGTCCTCATCATAATCCGGCTCTGCCTCCTGAATCGATGCCTCACCTGCATCTAAGACAGGGTCTGGTGGGTGTTGCAAACACCATCCCGTAATGTGGGAGTGAGTAGCTAACTCAATGGAATAATAGAGCAAAGATTAGCATGTTCTCAAATCAATCACGCGATAATAGTAAAGCAATAAATCAAACATTCCTAATACTGTTGTTAATGCAATATGACGTGACATGATGGATGCCCTCACCGACGATCTCCCTCATACGGCACCATCTTATGCCCGCGGCATGCTTCTTCCCACAGTGCTCCACATCTTCCAAGCACATGCAATGTGATGGTGATATGAGTACCGAGTTATTATTAGTCCATTCATACAGCAGGATTGGGAAACTAAGGTACTTCCCTTATATCAATCCTAACACAGATCCTGTCTAGGGTCGTCACTCCTAGTAATCTCATACGATGTATATTTTGTATGTCACTGCAAGGGCTGCCAGGGCTGTTGCTCGCACTCGTTGCACCGCTCCCCTATCACCTTATCAATATAGGCCTACTGTACTCTCATTGATACGGAAGGGTCGTTGCCTCCTGTAGACTCAGAATACGCTCGCGGTCACTACAAAGGGCTCGTCGCCTGATCAGTGTAGGCCGACAGCAAGAATATAGTGTCCCATACCACCATAATCTGCTCATAAGTCATAGGTGCTCACTGGTCACTACGGGGAGATTTGTGGCCCCAGCGTAGGCCTACAGCTCGACCACGGTGTCCCATACTAGCATGCCCGGCTCATGAGTCTTTATGGATCAAGGTACCATGGTTAATAGGGTATACAATGGTAAGTTCATTACCCTAGGTTCAAGCAGTTATGACTCATACAAGGTGAACATACAATGGCCAGTCGGGTTACTTGACGGGCTCGACTAGTACGAGCGCATCTCAAGCTGAGCGACATGAAGTGCATAAAACACTTCTCGTGGCCTAACCACTGCCGCCAACTCCAAAACATGACTCGTGTTCATCGACGCGTCGTTCGTGGCAAAAATAAGCCAACCACGAATTTATTCGGTTACCGACTGCCTGGACTAGGTATAGTCCCAAACATTTATGAATCCACATCAGCAATCATATAAGAGTAATGGAAATGAAATACAACAATGTGAGCATGTTGACACATGTTATAACATACAACTTAAGTAAATCATCTAACACATGCATTTCATACGTATAATGAAATCATGCATATAGCCAACATGTAGGAAATCATTTACATCAGCATATTATTTGAGAATTCAATCTCAAATTAATTCATAACACCATTTAACTCAATACATACTAATACAAACATTTATACAAACACTTAGTCTACACATTTAAGTCTACATACAGTATGTCGACTCAAAATGCGCATTTGGGCGAATCTCTTCGCCAAACTGATTATGCACGCATTCCTAATATCCTAATGCGACAAAGAGTCATTTCAATCATATCAGTAAAATATGGATGAAAACAGTATTTCCTACAAATGACTAAAATGCCCTAAATCTCATACTTTTCGTCTGCTTACGAAACAGGAAACAGACAGCATGTTGTACATGTCAAACGGCGTTGCCATCGATAATCTACTATTAAACGACATTGAAAGCGTTGAAATCAGCCAATCAAAGCGTCTAGAATTCGCACCTTTTCCCTAGAGGTGAACCGATTCGAACGGAGCGTATACGCTTCGTCTACGACGAACAGGCTACCTATTTCACAAGATGTTTAAGTTACTTTGCTAAGAAATCGATGGAACCTCAAATCAGCAAGTATTTAGGGTGTTTTCTTACCTAGAAATGCAGCGGAATCACCGAAAAAGTGATTGAGGTGCGTTGCTTAAGCACGTGCAACAGGTAGTGCAAGCAGCAGAAAGTTCTCTCCCACTCTCTCTCACAATCTCTCACTTTTTCTCTCACACCAGCTAGGGTTTCTAGCAAATTCGTATGGGTGAGAGAAGGGAGGGTTTAAGGCCCTTTTATAACCTAAAACATTCCCAAAACAGACTTGGGAACAATGTTTACTTGATGCTTAACCAAATCGAGACTGTTTCGGTCCAAAAAGACATTTCGGGAGGTCCCCTGGCCGAACGTGATCGGAATTAAGCTTATGCACGTCGGATGTCGCTCACATCCCATTTTCAGACCAGTAGTGTTCGTAGATCGCACGTGGAGGTCCAGTTTCAGTTCAGCGGTCACCGCACGTAGATCAGGTCTACAAGTCTCATGATATGAAAGAGAAATTTTTCCTGATCTGAGGGTGTAATTTGGCTGAATTCTGACGGTTAGAACGCTTAATAATAACGCACCAAGTCGTGTGCTAGATTTGAATTTCAAAATTCCAAATCTAACCCTTTTCTCACTCTTTTCACTCCAGGCTCAATGAAATAGCCCCTGAATGTCGGTTGGACTTGATTTTCAAAATGATTGTTAAGTCCAGCTAGGTGGTTATAACGGTCTAAGATTGTAGGTATCGGACTTTCGACGTGCGGTCTAGATCCAATACAAAGTTTCAAAGGGGTCCTGAGAACAAACTGGTTTAGAGTTTGATCCGAGGTTTCAGAGTATTATAGTGTCATTGGTTCTACTCGTTTTGGGACTTGTACAACGTATTTAAAACGATCAGGGATGATTTCATAGCTACTCTAGCGTTGCGCTAGCTAACTTACGCTTATTTTCTAAAGGAATTAATCCTACGCGATTTCTGGTCGAGTTGGTACTCAAGTCCAAGTACGAATTTTTTCGGGGCGTCACAAAGAGACCGTTAGATCTTTGAACTTCTCATAAATCTAGCCTCAATGAAGGAGAATTGTGGTGAATTGGAAGGGATTCCATCACCCAACCATGCTTAGGAGACGATGGCAAACAACTGGATTTACCAAATTCTCAATCTCAAATAGAAAAGAAGATATTTAAAGTTATTGCAGATCTATTGTAATTTGTCACAACAAACCATTAAAAACTAAAAATATTTCTTAATAAAAAAACTAGAAACCATGAGGTTTAATAAAAATATTAAACAAAGTAAAGAAAACATCTCAATCACACTACAAACTTCACCTCTTAGCCCTAGCTATGAAGTTTAGCCAACCATAAACATAATTGAACTAATGTCTCTTAAACAAAGTATAAAACTGTAACACCCCAAAATTTTACGGCCAGGGTTTATACTCGTGCTCGAGAAAACCAGATGTTAATAATGTAAAACTTGGATGCTTTAAAAATCGCACCATTTTTTTTCATTTGGATCACATTCAGGTACATTCATGAAGGTAATCAATCATGAGAATAAAATCATCTGTATTGATTATTTAATCAAAGTAAATAAATTCAATAAATAATCAAATGCCTTCTTGATGGAAGCTTATTACATTAAATTGAGTTCGCAGTGGAAGTATAAAACTAAATAAATAAACTATCTTCATATTCTTTCAGTATAGCCTTCTACAAGGAGATGATCCACTAAGTTTTCAAGTTGTACATCACCTGCATCATTTATACGGTTGGGAGAGGGTCAATACCCTACTCATAGTGATGGTTATCCTTTAAGATTAAAGTAATTTAAGAGATTCATAAATAATGTAAAGGTTCTAATACATCTTGTACTCGACAACTACTAGAGGTATCAATGCACAATCAATCTATATGAGATGCATGCCTATAAAAGTATATGCGGTTTATCACACTTAGCGATCACCACAATGTGGAATATGATTATAGTTATTCAACTCATCCTGCATCCCATACTACTGAGATTCACCGGCATGTCCCACGTTTAACATGGATTTATGCTGTTGTCCCAAGACGAACACAACACATGACCGGGTGAACCACGCAACCTCGATTGGAGCGACTAATTGCGACAACCAACCCTCAAAAGAAAAAAAATGATATAACACGTATATAGAACAATTCACATACACCAACTGGTGCACCATCACCTATGAAATATGGAATTACATGTCACCCCAAGGCCGCTACCGAAAATGCATTGCGTCCACGATATTTATTCGATCACTAGTAGAGGGATTCCCAACATAATACTTACACTTATAGAGAATATAAAATAAATAATGGAGGTTCTGAAATATCAAGACACATGCCCAAGCCCTTTAAAAGATCAATATCATGAGGCCAATATAGAGAAGAGTGACAATGGTCAACTCAAATAGTGGCAATGGCCAACATAATAATTAGGAGAGTGACAATGGTCAACTCAATAAAAGAAGAGTAACAATGGTTAACTCAACAATTAGAAAAACGATAATAGCCGATTCTGTAATAAGGAGAGAGGCAATGGGCAACTCAATAAATAGAAGAGTGGCAACGACCGATTCTGTAATAAGGAGAGTGACATGGCTAACTCAATAAATTTAATGAGGCAAGGGCAAGGCTTGTATCCATGGCCCCACATAAATTCAGAAAGATCACTTGTAATCAACATTATACTATAAGCTAAAGGAAAATAATTTATGGTAAAACATATAATTGCAGGGAAGATTCAGAGTAATATGAAGGCATGTAAAAGGCAGGATAAATGTAACAACTTAAATTAGTGTAAGCTTAAAGGATAAAACCCTCACCTCCAAAGTCGGATCACCCTCAAGTGTTGTTATAGCTCTGTGTATATGTCATATGATTGAATTCTGTTAAGTCGACCTAAGTGAACCAGTCGACTCGGTGAGTCACCTTGGTTCAACTCTGTCTTTCCTTTCCTCTTCTTCCTTCCTTCCTCTCTCTCTCTCTCTCTCTCTCTCTCTCTCTCTCTCTCTCTCTCTCTCTCTCTCTCTCTCTCTTTCCTCCTCTTGCTGAGTATTCTCTAGCATTGAACGATGAGGGAATTTATAGGTTTTTAAGAGTTTCTAGAGTCTTCATGCATAACACATTGGTGTGGTGCGAGAAGTCAAGCAACGCTAGCACCGTTTGTGAATCTATTAGTTTCATTTGTGTAGGATTCTTCATCCTCTTCTCTAAGAGGTTGAGTCAGTTTTGGGAGGCCAACAGATGGGTGGTTACAATCATCCTTAGAATGTTAAGACGGACACCACGGTCTAGTGATCGGTTGCAACGGTGAGTTCTGCTTTAATGGAGCATCTATCTTCAGCAAATCTTGGCTCGAAAGAACTCTTTCGAACTGCCATAGATTGTCATTCAATGCTCCCTGGCCCACAAGATCGGTGGTCCGATCGTTCTCGTGGATGTCTCCACTGCGAACACATTTTTCGCATGATGCGGTTAACCCATGCGTGAAATGGAGGAATACCCCTTCTCTGTTTCCTTTTCCATCTTTTGGCCAACTTGGGAGGAATCAGAATGTGGCATGGAGGAGTTTAGACGGTTGAGATGGGGAAGTGTAAGAAGAAGGAAAGAATTCCAGCTGGGGATCTTTATGCTATCGCAGCGTAAGGGCGGTTCGACCTTATCCACTTATTATTTTGGTGAGGTCTACTTACAATGGTCTTTTGGTGGATTTGTGCCGTTCATCTTCCTTGTCGGCTAATGTTAGGCCATGGGCCAAAATATGAAGTATATTCCATCCTTGGGTGGGCCACACGATCGAAGTGTGGAGTGAAGTCTATGTTAGAAACTCCCTTTTATCACACGTTTTTGTCGTCTATTGTTACAGCCGACGGAAATCCCATCTTTTATCCAACTTCAAGTGATCAGTGGGGTCCACTATGATAGTCTTTCAGGAAATCTGTTCCCTTCACCAACTTCAGTTTGCTGTGTGGGCCCACGTGCCCAAGTTTGAAGTAGATCCGAGCTCTAGGTCGGCCACACCATCCACCAGTAAGGAGGCAATGCCTTTTATTAAAGCAAACCTTTGCATTCACGTTGGATGCATGCATATGGAACTTCTTTAATTACATATTTACCATCCTTCTCGCTACTGACTTCCAAAGTGCATTATGATTGAATGTACAATCTAATTTCCTTGAAATTTGACAGGTATTCCTCATTTTTCATGCTCTTTCCATCAGTCAAATTTAGGCCTTGATTGCTTACAAATAACCAGGATGCCTTTTTTAATGGCTAAAATGCTTCATAATTCCAAAATAGTGTTCGTACACATCTAATTGTCATGTTACCTGGTGGTTTGAACCTAGGCCCTAAGATCTTCATAATGACTGAATTATCCTGATATTTGAATGGCACATTTGGCGGATCCAAATGTGATGGATGGTCAGATGACACGTTACAAATAAGTAAATTTAATGGTTAGTATTCCAGTCATGTATCTAGGTGAATATATGGTCAGTTTAGTAAAGGGATGGACATAATGTGGGTTTCTAGAGTGATTAAGGGTAAAGCATTTGTAACATTAGATTAGAGTGTCTTATTTACATGTGTAAGATTCTCAGATCATAGTTCTAATGGTGGGTTAACATATTCATTGGTGATGAACAAGATGAACGGATCAGAATTTTGATCTTATAAGTGTACGAATGGATGTAAAGGTCAAGTAGCTATTTTACAATGATCTAAGGGCTAAAATTTGAAGTGTATGATTAATTTATGATAATTAGGCCTTGTATAAAATTCTACATGAAATGGATCATGAGAACCATGTGATATGGAATTCAGGGGTATAAGTTGATGACATTTTTGTAATTATTGTGGATATAAGAGTTTTGTGAAATCTAATGGTTCTATATGGTTATATGCCCATTTATAAATAATTCTTACAAAAGAACTTACATCTAAATCATTATAGATAAAGAGTTATTCAGTGAATTAGTTAAAGGAAGGTACATATATCAAATCACATGATCAATGGTCGGATGCCTTGATTTATGGATGAAGATTATTCCCAATGGTCAGATTCATGTTGGAGATTGGATGTATGGTTAGGTTAACTAGATTGGTATTATACACATGTACGTAATGAGTTAAATTCATTGTAATACTTGAGAACTTACAATACTCGGGTATTGAAAAGTTAGGGGTGTTATAAAAATTAACTAAGGAAGAAGAAGAAAGACTCTTGGCGGAGGCTCTCCATGCTTTTTCTCCACTCTTTAAACCCTAGAAGATGTCTAGGAACGTCCTAGGGACTCCTATTTATAGTTGTGAATCTCTCTCTTACGCATCGACTTGGAATTTTCACAAAATGCCTCAAATTACACAATCCGCGTCGGCCCTGCATTACAACTTTACGCGATTTCGGTAGCACTAAAGTTGTATCTAAAATTTATCACATCTGAAATTATATGTGCAGAGTGTTTAGGTAGCACCAAAATTAGCTTAGGTAGCACCAAAGCTGGCTTCGTTGGTACCGAATTAAGCTTAGGTAGCACCGAATTAAGCTTTTTTCTTGTTGGACTGTTTTTTGTACTTTCGGTGGTACCAAAGTTGGCTTAGGTAGCACCGAACTATCCTATTTTTCTGTTGTTCAACATGTGCTTTTGCCAATCTTTTCTCCATCCTTTGTACATAGTTTCCTAGGATCTTTGGCATGAGAATTCTCCATTCTTGATCTCCTAAGATTCATCCATTGCCTTGGTGATTCTTGAACATTAAATCCATGCTTTTAGCAATCTTTTCAATCCAAGCTCTCAGATTCACACTACAACACAAACATACATGAAATATAACATTAAGCATTATCATGTTCATAAAACCAAGATATAAATAGAGGATAATGTGCAATATTTGACCCTCTACAATATGACTACGAGGTCATATTTAAGAGCTTGGATAATGCATCTGACTTTTCTCTTAAGAAGGCTACCCAAGAGTATCTAGTGTAGTCACCAACTACAACTAGAAAGTATTTCTTACCACCTCTACTCTCCATTCGAGTTGGTCCAACTAAATCCATATGGAGTCGTTCAAGAGGTCTTGTTGTGGCTAAGGAGTTCACCTTTTTATGACTACTCATGATGTGTTTGCCTATTTGGTAGGCACCACATACTTTCTTCTCTAATTTTTTTAGTTTGGACAAACCTCGAAGATGATCACTCTTGCTTAATTTATATAGATCTCTATAGTTTACATGTCCAAGACGTTAATGCCACAATTTAGTTTTGTCTATTTGGACCATGTAACAAGAGTGAGTTGAAGAACAAGAGTCATCAATGATATAACAATTTTCAGAGGTTCTTCGACCATTTAATATTATATGACCTTGATTCTTAATTATCTCACATCCGTGATCTGAAAATTTAACACCATAATTATTATCACAGATTTGAGAGATGCTTAGCAAATTATGCTTTAAACCTTCAACATATAAGTCATCTTTAAATATAGGTAGGTTTGGAAGTTTTACATTACCTCTTCCAATGATATTGCAATTCTACCATCTTTGAATGTCACTGAGCCGCCATCGATTTGATTAATGTCTTATAGAATCGCACTAAGTGTTGGCAAGTTGCGCGGGCAAGTTACATGTGCAAGTTGCACTTGATAGTTGCACGAAAAGGGGATTCAATAGGGAGAAAGAAATTTTTTAAAGTGATGAATGGCTGGGAGTTCTGATATTTATAAACCAGTGGGAACTACTGTAAGTTACATGGGCCCACACAACTCAAGTCCCAGAGATGAAAATTGATCCTTCAAATTGACTTAGAGTGATCAAATCTCTGATCAAGGGGGCATCTATTGGAGCATAAAATTTGGTTAAGGAAAGAAGCTTCAAGAAGAAGAATTGGAGAAAGAAATAGAGCATAGAAGTGAACACAAGAATTATGTGGGTCATGAGTTGTGTGGGACCTAATTTATGCGGGTACACGCAACTCCTCAAAGTTATGCTGAGCTGCACTCCCCTTCATAGGATATGTTGAGTCGGTGATGCGAAGTGGGTCCACAGCATAGGATTTGAGGGCTTACACGTGCGAAAGCCTATAAATACCCCCTACCCCCCTCATTTACAGGATCAAATGTTCAGAAGACTAGTGCCTTGGATAGGTATTGGAGATGAAGAGAAGGAGAGGATGTGCAGGAGGGTCAGCCTATGCCACTCCATGTGAGTTGCGCCAGCCCGCTCCACTCCATACAAGTTGCACCAGCTCGCGCAACTCCTTGGCTCGCGCCACTCCATACAAGTTGCATGGGTGCTCTTTGAGGCAACACTATGTTGTATTTTCTCAGGTCCTCAGGCCATTTCAGATGTTCCAAAGGGATCCAGGCACTCTTTTATCATGTCAATGAGGGACAAAGTGCACGGAAAGCCCTCACAACTCATCTCCCCTGGAGATATGACTGACATGAGCCAGAATGCTGCCGAAATTCATATTTTAAGCCTATTTAATACTTGCACTTTTGCATTTTCTGGAAATTCTATCCAGAAATAAGAGGACCAAAAGGATGTAATGAACTCAGAATGAATAAATTTGATGATTATCTTCTTTTTCTTTCTTTTATTATTATTGAGTGAGATAATTTCCCAAATCAAATGCTTTTCATTTCTAATCGAAACAAAATGGTGACTCCACTGGGTTTGTACGATGTGTTACAACTGTCAGAAGATTCTCGAAACAGTCTAATTCAAGCTCTATTCGATAATGATATCAAAAAAGCATTGCTCATAGAGATGGAACACGGAGAGCAAAATCATTGCATGATAGTCATTTCTTTCTGCGATGATGATATAATTTGTGGCGAAGAACATAATAAACCACTGATGGTTGTGGACCATGTCGGTGATAAGCAGATAAAATGAATAATGCTGGATAATGGATCCACAGTGAACTTGCTACCATTAATGATGCTAAATGAATTGGGATATCACCGTTCTCATTTATGCCCTAGTGGGATGATGATATAGGGGTTTAATCGAGACGGACAGCGAGCGCTCGGCAAAATCACACTAACATTGGAGATAGGGAAGCCAATGACAGACGTTGTTTGTCATGTCATTAACATAGTAACGACATATAATCTCCTCTTGGGCAGACCTTGGATGCATCAATATAGCATCATACCATCGACTCTCCATCAATGCTTCAAGTACTGTAAAGATGGGACTTAATATAAGGTGATGGTTGATGCAAAGCTGTATACAAAAGCAGAGTCCTTCTTTACCGATGCTGGTTATTATAACGAGTTCACTGCATGGAATAAAAAGGAAAGCAATGAGAATAAAAAGGAAAAACTAGCACAGTGCAGAATGGGGTCACAAAAATAGAGTTATCTTATAAAGAGAATGTGAAGGAAAAAAATTTATTTCATGCCAAGACATCTGAGATGACCGAGGAAGCCTCCGCTAACATTATTATCGCCTAAAGAGTTAGAAATTTTGCATTCAAACTATACGATGCCACTATCACATGTAGAAAGGAAAAAAACATTCCCAGTTATGCCTAAGAGGTTCCATGTTGAAGCTAGTACAAAAAACCCTGAACCTATTAAATTTTATGTAGTCTCAGAGGCAAAGATAGAAGAAAAGATACACAAAAAGATGAACTTCAAAAATTTGACATCTGAAGATCTAGAAAGGTACAGCTTTGTTATCAAGAAGATAATGAAAAGCATGGGTTTCGATTGCAAAGATCCGACTAGGCTAAACAGTGGAAAAGGTATCTTGACCCCGATCAGAGTCAATGAAGAAAAACAAGAGAAGTTTCGCAGATTGGGAGGAGAATCTTGGGTAAATATGATTACTATAGAATCAGTAGAAGAGGCGGAAGCTGAAATGATCAAGCATCCTGAGATGGCTCCGAAGTAGATAGAAGATGGGGGACAACCGACGATTGAAAGCTTACGAGAAATAAATCTAGGGATAGAAGAAGAACCCTTGAATACATTTATAAGCGCCTATCTCCCTGAGCAAGAGGCTAACCGGTATATTAAACTCTTGAAAGAAAACAAAGATGTGTTTTCTTGGACATATGCAGAAATTCCAGGCCTAGAACCATCAGTGGCGATGCATCAATTATATATTTCTAAAGACAAGAGACCAATTAAAAAAGCTTAGAGACAATTCCACCTGAATCTAATTCCCTTGATTGAAGAAGAAGTGAATAAGATGATTAAAGTCGGGTTTATCAGAGAAGTCAAGTGTCTTAAGTGGATATCAAACATTGTTCCAGTAAAGAAGAAAAGTGAACAAATTAGAGTATGCGTTAACTTTAGAGACTTAAATGAAGCATGTCAAAGGATGATTTTCCACTACCAATTACTGAGCTATTAATTGACAATACGACTAAGTACATCATTATGTCCTTTATGGATGGTTATGTTGGGTATAACCAAATAAGAATGTCCCCAGAAGATGAGGAAGCTACGACATTCAGAATGTCGCTGGAAATTTACTATTACAAGTTTATGTCGTTTAGTCTCAGGAATGTTGGCACGACATATCAGAGGGCAGTGCAGAATGTATTCCAAGACATGATGCACAAGCATGTTGAATGTTACATGGATGATTTAGTGGTTAGGCTAAATGATCATGAGGAGCAAATTAAACATCTGGTTTCGGTATTTCGTCGACTCAAAAAGAAGCAACTGAGGATGAATCCTTCTAAATGCGTGTTTAGTGTTTCGTTGGGAAAGGTCCTCGGTTTTGTTGTCAGGCACAGGGGCATTAAAGTCGATTCAGGAAAGATCAGAACTATTCAAGAAATGCCGCCTCCAAAAACACTAAAAGAGTTGAAGAGTTTGCAGGGAAAGTTGGCATATATTCATCGTTTTATCTCTAATCTTGCAGGAAGATGTCATCCATTTTCCCATCTAATGAACAAAGGGGTGGAATTTGTATGGGACCAATTGTGTCAAAACGCATTTGACTCGATCAAAGAATTGTTGAAACAGCCCCCAGTACTAGCGCCACATGTGAAAGGTGCACCCCTCATCCTTTATATTTTTACAGTAGAAAATTCACTAGGAGCATTGTTAGTACAAACAAATGAGCAAGGGAAGGATATTGCGTTGTATTATCTAAACACAACTCTAATAGGAGCCAAATGGAACTATTCGTCCATCGAGAAATTTTGTTTAGCTCTAATCTTCGCAGTACAGAAATTAAGGCATTACTATCTCTCCCATGATATAATCTTAATCTCACTAGCGGATCCCCTGAAGTTCTTGATGACAAGGCCAATGCTATCAGGGAGGCTGGTTAAAATGGATGCTCTTATTGTCAGAATACATGATCACTTATGAATCGGTAAAAGCAGTAAAGGGACAAGTAGTGGCAGATTTCTTGGCAGCTCTCCCTGTCCCGGATGATGAAATGATCAATGATGACTTTCCGGACGAGTAGTTAATGATGACAGAATTGCGTGGTTTATGGTAAATGTACTTCAACGGCGCTTCTAGAACTTCGAGAACAGGTGCCGGAGTGATATTTATCAGTTTTTAAGGCAACTTGCTGCCATATTCCTTTACATTAGATGTGGCATGCACTAATAACGAAGTCAAATATCAAGCTCTCATTATAGGGATGGAAATAACCTGAGAAATGAAGATAAAAATGCTAAAAAAATTTGGCGATTCTAAGCTAGTAATAAACCAGCTTACTAAAGAATTCAAAATAAGGAAGCAAGAGCTCATTCTGTATTATCTTCATGCGCAACAATTGTTGGAGCAGTTTTAGGATGTTGAAATTAGGCATATACCGAGATCAAAGAATACAAGGGCAGATGCCTTAGCTAGCTGGGCTGCAGCTTTGGATTGTCCTAATCGAACCCCTCTTCAAGTAACAATCGAGGAAAGAAGGTTTTTGCTGCCTGTTGAAGATGTTGAAGTCTCTAAAGCATTGCATGTGTCATGTTTAGAGATTTCAATTGATGATTGGCATCAGCTTTTTGTGGATTATCTCAAATATGATATTTTGCCACAGGATCCGGCGCAAAAGCTGTAAATAAAGCAAAGGGTGAAGAAATTTATTATGTGTAAGGAAGAGCTTTAAAAAAAGTCCTATAACGAGGTGTTGTTGAGATGTTTGGATATGAAAGAGGCGAATTAAATATTATGAGAAGCACATTCAGGGGAATGTGGGGCTCATCAAGACAGTAGAAATTCGTTCCATCAAATGGGGTATTATTAGCCTACAATGTTCATATATACAATTAGTTATGCCCAACAGTGTCATGAATGTCAGATACAAGGCAATGTCATACATGTACCTCCTGAAGACTTGCATCAGTCAGTGGCTTCTTGGCCCTTCGCAGCTTGGGGGCTTGATGTTATCAGTCCTATAAATCCATCGTCATCTAAAAGAAAATAGTACATTTTGGAAACCATAGATTATTTCTCAAAGTGGACTGAAGTTATCACACTAAGAAACATCAAAGAAAAAGACGTCATGGGTTTCATACGACATGCAATAATATACCACTATGGTATTCCGAAGAAGATCACACTGATAACGGGACTCCATTTAAGAATAAAGGAATGGAGAAATTATGCCAAAAGTTCAATATCCAGCATTCGTTCTCGACACCCTACTATCCACCGGCTAATGGGTTGGATGAAGCATTCAATAAAATGATTGTGATGATACTAAAGAAAATAGTTGCAGGAAATAAGCGCAACTAGGATGAGAAGTTGCAAGAAGCCTTATGGGCTTATCAAACTACGTATCATACTACTACGAAAGCAATGCCATATTCTTTGGTTTATGGAGTTGAAGTTGTTATCCCCATTGAAATGCAAGTTGTGTCACTCAGAATAGTAGTACATCAATCAATTACTAATGATGAGAATGCCAAGATCAGGTTGGCAGAATTGGATTTGCTAGATGAAAAGTGATTAGCAGCCCAACAACGATTACAATTATATCATGTAAGAATCTCTTCTGCTTTTGATAGGAAGGTCAAGCATCGCTGCTTTAAAAGAGGCGATATGGTATTGATGTTGAAACGACCGATAGTGGTCACTCGTAAGACTGGGGGAAAGTTCGACCCTAAATGGGACAACCCATACATAATATCAGAAGTATACTCTAATGGGGACTATCGGGTGATAGATCAAGATGGGCGAGGCATAAGTATACTAGTCAATACCCGTTTCATAAAAATATATCATCCCTAAATATATACAAAGTTTTGATTCAAAAGATTCGTGACGTAATTCCTCTTAATCAAAAGGGGGCAGACAAAAGCATACAAACGCAGAACTCTGTATTTTTTTCTAACATTGTATTTCTCTTTGAATACTAATGAAATTAGGCCCTCAAAGCATATCAAATCCAAGCGAGCCAAATGCAAAGCGCCAATGATCGTTGCCATATCACCAAATCGCCAGACGTATATCTAAAAATGCAAAACACCAATGATTATCACCAAATCGCCAAATGCATATCACCAAATGCAAATCACAAATGATTATCATTGAATCTCCAAAACTGTTATTACTATCATTATCTTGCTAGCACAAGGCCATTTAAAATTTTCAAAATCAATAGCACTGCCAAGCTGATATACTATCTTAACTATAAAATTTTGTTTCATATCATCAATAAATGTGGTACATTAATTTCGATTTATTATTTCAGCAAGGCCAATTCATCATTTACAGGTGGCAGAATAAGCTTATAAAGCTTAAGTACAAGAATTACGACAATAATTATGTGCGAGAATTACGACAACAATGGTGACTTATCACATATGATGGCGAGCAAGATGCCGCTATGAAGCCAAACACGCGTGAGGCTTATCATTATTGGCGATGGCGATATAGCAAAACTATATGGGTAGAAGTGTCGCCTGTGGCCTTAAAAAGTTTAGAAAGAGAATCACATGCACCCATGCGGGTAGTGACCTATGCAATCTGTACAGCTTTAGGCAGCTCACGTGGGTGGCCAGAGAGCACCCCCTCATGAACGGGTCTGACCTTGCAGATGAAGGAAAAGTGAGTTTCTGAAGCAAGATGACTCCCCAGATCCCTGGTTTGATTTCAGTAGTAATGCGTAAAGACAGGTCTCTGAGTAAGATGACCTCTCATTGATGGATTAGCGGCCTTGGATTTGGTACCCAATGGTAGCCTTATGTGCCCCGCAAACTCTAGAGAGTTATTGTGGCCAATCATGTGCGTAAATCCTATTGAGTTCACTGCCCCAGTATCTTCACTAGGCCCCTCTGATGGATCACGATTTATGAACTCCCTAGCCGTGTTAAGCCCCATGAACTCTAGAGAGTTGCAGTGGCCATTTGTGTAAGACCAACTCTAACTACTTATGAGTCTAAACTGTGATCGCTCCAAGTACTTACAAGCCTCAACTATGTGTGCAACTAACTAGAACCAAAACATAGTTCCGCCCATTCTAAAATACCACTTAGGCGATGATATGCTAACAACTATAAATAGATTGTTATTTTGATTAGCATATGTCTATCAAATATGCTTATGAGAATTGTTCAAACTTAGAAATATTGTGAATCCTGAATCAATAGATAATTCTGAAGACACGTATGTTCATACGTCTGTATAGAAATGCATTATCAAAAATAGATGTAAGAAAGGAAAAATTTTATACTTCCTGTTCAAATACAAAAATGTCAAGTTTGATAAGAACATCTGCTACTTTCTATCCTAAAGCCAAAACCTTCAAGATATGGTTATCCTTCTGAAGAGGATGAGTCTTCAATAATGATATGCTTATCCATCTGAAGAGGACGACGATGTCTTTCTGTCTCCTGTCTTTCTGATGTTGAAGGAATATTATCTTTTAAAATCGGCAAAGGAAGAGGAGATAGTATTGCAAAGAGTCATTATTTTCTGCAGGAGATTCGTGGGTACTCTTCAAAGGCGAACCAAAGGCTATCCATCCCTCAAGAGTTTCAACAGGCTTTGTTTCAGAAATATTATCTACAGAAGAAATTTTATGCAGAGTTAACCTGGGGAGGAGGCACGATCTACTTCTTTGAAATAACTGATGCCTTGGTCTTTCTAGAAATATCTTAGGCGAGGAGAAAGAATCCATATGGCATGATCTACCAGATAGCAATGTTCCACTAAATGATACTAATGAACCCACCATCGCATCTAGCAATAAGAAGCACTAAAAGCATAATTATAGACAGGAATTATGAAGTGTGATCCAATGCGAACGATCAAGAGCCATGTCCATATCAAAGCCCAATTATATGGTCCGATGCCATAACTTCTCATTTCTTTAGTAACGATATTGAGAGTCTCCGGTATTGTTTGCTCGAACCCAAACTGGCGAGCAAACCTGCTAGCATAGTATGGCTCACACTAGAATATATCACCTTCTCTCCAGGAATGGTGTTAAGCCTGATGGAGACAAGGAATGAATGTTCACCAAATGAAATGGAATCATCATCAATGACTTCCACGTCGTCAGAACAGTTAATGAAAGGGAATTGATAAAAATCAATAGGATCATTGTTCTCTATTTTTCTTGTGACACCCAGCCGTTCGACTTTTTGATCATCTCTCTCAGTTGATAATGTTGCAGAGGGAGTCGGTCAGGGTGTAAATACGCTCTTTTAGAATCAGTAAATGTCTAAGGGAAATATACTCTTAGCCAACCCACAAAGAAATGCCATGGAGCATAAATAGAAAAAGATTCAAAAGAAGGATTTTTGGAACTGAAGATGACATTCCCGAAAGCATGGTACAAGGTACATAGGATTGGGGGAGCCGGTGAATATTTTTAGCCTTCCACCATTGCACCTGCAACTACGAAGAAGGATGGCCTAATAATGTCTATTTGTTCAGAATTTGGAAATATTACTATGCTTAACCAGTCAGCTAAGAAAGCAGCTAGTTAACAAGAAGAACTGTATTCAACGATTTTCTTTGCATTCTTACAAATGGTCTTGAGTTCTTGATGATAATGGCCTGCAAAGCTGTCAAGGTGAAGATATTATCATTAAAATCAGACCATACAAGATTGAAGTTGTGAAAATAAAAAGCAAAAAGGGGAAAATATACCATAATTTTTTAGAGAAGTAAGCTAGCCATTCAAGAGAAGTAATGTGCTCAGGATGAGGAAAGTTAGCCAGTGCACTGAAAATTTCAAGTGTGGTATTTAAAATCTCAGATTTATTATCCCCTGCAAAAACTAAAGCGAGTTCTACTGTAACATCCCAAAAATCGGGGGGTCGAGCAAAAACCCAACTCCCGAGTTCCAAAATGTTATTTATGCAACATAGATATGTATGATTGAATGTTGTCTGTGATAATGTTTTAAACATGAGTGAGATTAAGCTAAAACAACATATCACGCTCCAGAGACGGTTAAATTTACAAGCGAAAGATTGTGATAGTATGTATAACATATATATACTGTTGTATGTCTCTAGAGTGTGAATATGTTATCAGGTTATATACATACATGTATACTCCAAAAGTAGACAAAACGAATATACATGAGGGCGCTCAAAATATAAAATGACAAGTGTCAATGTATCTAATCAACCTCCCTGTAATCCCGTCAATAGATCACGCATAAAGGAGGAATCCTCCTCATCACCATCGAGTCCAGCTCCGCCTCGCAGGCCGCGCCATCATCTGCAATCACAATAGGGACTGGTGGGTGTCCGAAAACACCATCCCGTAACGTGGGAGTGAGTGATCAACTTAGTGGGATAAGAGAGCAAAGATTAGCATGTTATCAAATCAATCATGTGCTAATAGTAAAGCAGTAAATCAAACAATCCTAATACTGTTGTTAATGCAATATGACATGACATGATGGATGCCCTCACCGACATTCTCCCTCATACGGCACCATCTTCGTCCGTGGCATGCGTGCATCCTGCTCAGTGCTCCACATCTTCCAGGCACATCCAATGTAATAGTGATATGATTTCCGAGTTATTATTAGTCCATTCAAACAGCAGGATTGGGAAACTAAGGTACTTCCCTTATATCAATCCCAACACAGATCCTGTCTAGGGTCGTCACTCCTAGTAATCTTATACGAGGTATATTTTGTAGGTCGCTGCAAGAGCTGCCAGGGCTGTTGCACGCACTCGTTGCACCGCTCCCCCATCACCTTATCAATACAGGCCTACTGTACTCTACTGCTACTGAAGGGTCGTCGCCTCCCGTAGACTCAGAATACTATCGCGGTCACTACAAAGGACTCGTCGCCTGATCAGTGTAGGTCGACAGCAAGAATATAGTGTCCCATACCACCATAATCTGCTCACGAGACTAGGTGCTCACTGGTCACTACGGGGAGGTTTTTGGCCCCAGCGTAGGCCGACAGCTCGACCACGGTGTCCCATACCACCATGCCCGGCTCATGAGTCTTCGTGGATCAAGGTACCATGGTTAATAGGGTTTTCAATGGTAAGTTCAGTACCCTAGGTTCAAGCAGTTAGGACTCATGCCGGATGAACATATAACGGCCAGTCGGGTTACTTAACGGGCTCGACTAGCACGAGCGCATCGCAAGTCGAACGACATGAAGTGCGTGAAATATTTTGCATGGCCTAACCACTGCCGCCAACTCCAAACACGACTCGCGTTCATCGACGCGTCCTTCGTGGCAAATACAAGCTAGCCACGAATTTTCTCTGTTACCGACTGCCTGGACTAAGTATAGTCCCAAACAATAATGAATCCACATCAGCAATCAAGTAAGAGTATTGGAAATGGAAAACAACCATATGAGCATGTTAACACATGTTATAACGTACAACTTAAGTAAATCATCTAACACATGCCTTTCATACATATAATGAAATTATGCATATCGCCAACATATAGGAAATTATCTCCATCAGCATATTAATTGAGAATTCAATCTCAAACTAAATCATAAGAAAATCATCAAGCACATGTTACAACATACCACTTAAGTGAAACATGAAGCATATGCATTTCATACATATAATGAAATCGTACATATGGCTAACATGTCGGAAACCATTTACACCAGCATATTAATTGAGAAATAAATCTCAAATTAATTCATAACACCATTTAATTTAATACATACTAATACAAGCCTTTATACAAACACTTAAACTACACACTTAAGCCTACATATAGTATGTCGACTCAAAGTGCGCATTTAGGCGAATCTCTTCGCCAAACTAATTATGCACGTATTCCTAACATTCTAATGCGACAATAAGCCATGTCAATCACATCAGCAAAATATGAATGAAAACAGTATTTCCTACAAATGACTAAAATGCCCTAAATCTCATATTCTTCGTTGGTTTACGAAACAGGAAACGGACAGCATGTTGTACATGTCAAACGGCGTTGCCGTCGATAATCTACTATTAAACGACATTGAAAGCGTTGAAAACAGTCAATCAAAGCGTCTAAAATCCGTACCTTTTCCCATATAGGTGTGTGAATTCGAACGGAGCGTATACGCTTCGTCTACGGCGAATAGACAATCTGTTTTACAAGATGCATTAGCTATCTCGCTACGGAAACGAAGGAACACTAAATCGGCAACTTTTAGGGTATTTTCTTACCTGAAAACATGGAGGAATCACCGGCCAGGTGATTGAAGTGTGTTGCTTAGGCACTTGCAACAGGTGGTGCAACGGCAGGAAAATTCTCTCCTACACTCTCTCACAAACTCTCACCTTTTCTCTCTCCCAATCTAGGGTTTTTCTCAAATTCGGATAGGAGAGAGGAGTGAGGGTTTCAACCCCTTTTATAAGCTCAAAAATGCCCGGAATAGGCTCGGGAACAAAGTTTACTTGATGTTTATCCAAAGCGGGGCTGTTTCGGTCCAAAAGAGCATTTCTGGAGGTCCCCTGGCAAAATGCGGTCGGACTTAAGCTCATGCATACTGGATCTAGCACACATCAATTTTTCAGTCTGGCAGGGTTCCCAGATCGCATGTGGCAGTCCAGTTTCAGTTCAGCGGTCACCGCACGTAGATCAGGGCTGCAAGTCTCATGATATGAAATAGAAATTTTTCTGATCCGAGGATGTAATTTGGCTGAATTCTGACGGTCAGAACGCTTAATACTGAGAAGTCAAGTCGTGTGCCAGATTTGAATTTCAAATTTCAAATCTGTCCCTATTCTCACTCTCTTCAGTCCAAGCTCAATGAAATAGCCTGTGAATGTCGGTTGGACTTGATTTTCGAAATGATTGTCAAGTCCAGCTAGGCGGTTCTAACGATCTAAGATAGTAGGTATCGGACTTTCGACACAGGGTCTAGATCCAATACAAAGTTTCAAAGTGGTCCAGAGAACAAACCTGCTTAGAGTTTGATCCGAGGTTTTAGAGTATTATAGGGTCATTGGTTTTACTCGATTTGGGTCTTGTAGAACGTATTTAAAGTGATCAGAGACTATTTCCCAGCTACTCTAGCGTTGCGCTAGCTAACTTATGCTTAGTTTCTAAAGGAATTAACCCTAAGTGATCTCTTTGACTATGGAATTGGGTTCTAAGCGATTTTTCAGGTGTTTTAATTAATCCATTACCTAAGGACATCTAATCCCAGATTGGCCAAAATTTGGGGTGTTACATCTACATTAGAAGGTATATAGGGATCGAAGATATTACCCATGATGGGAAGACTAGCTATGCAAAGAAGATCCCATAAATTGATACTCATTTCGCTTGAAGGGAGATGAAATGAGTTAGTGATTGGAGATCAATGGTTAAGGAATCCTCTAAAGATAGCAGCATCCCTATGAAAATGCTTTAACATGGCTATGATTGCATCAGAGAGGTCAATTTGTTCTAAAATAATGGTGTGCCTTCGAATGATGGTTCAAGCCTAAGCATTGTAGATATTGTGAAGGGATAGGAGTCGTATCGCAGAGAATTTTTCTATTTTCCAGGGCAATCTTTCGGAGAAGAAGAATTGTTAAGTAGTATCAAAATAATGAGCAGGGAAGGGTTGTTGAGGATCGTGGTAGGGACGTAGACGTCTCATTTTATGAATCCTACTAGCTCTCTGATGGGGCTCATTCTTTTTCAGATAACTTATCAGAATTCTTAGTTCTTTCATGATCTAATTGTCCACGGAGACAAAGATATTTCATCAATCAAATGGTTCATTGTGAAGAATTGACCAGTGATGCTGCAAGTTAATGGGAATAATAGTCAGTTTGTTGGTAAAGGGGTTATGAAGCTCCAAAGTTTCTTCACTTATTTCTACGTATTTTCAAGAATGATGGAAAGGTTGTTTGGACCCTAAGGAAGATGGATGATTCTTCCTTCTCGAAGAAAATGTCGACGAGCGATGCATGATCTTGAACTGAAAACTGTGGAGGTAAAAAATGAAAATTTTGAAGGGTAGAAAGTGATAAGGCAAAAGAGAATTTAGTAGAGTTTCAGAACAGGGTTTTTTGCACTAAGTCCTGGCAATTTGCAATGGATAGTTATGCGAAAAAGGGGTTCAACAGGGAGAAAGAAATTTTTTGAAGTGATGAATGGCTGGGAGTTCTGATATTTATAAACCAATGGGAACTGCTATAAGTTGTGTGGGCCTACACAACTCAACTCCCAGAGATGGAAATTGATACTTCAAATTGACTTAGAGTGGTTAAATCTCAGATCAAGGAGGCATCTATTGGAGCATAAAATTTGGTTAAGGAAAGAAGCTTAAAGAAGAAAATTTGGAGAAAGAAATAGAGCAGCTATGCAAAGACCCGCGCTACTGTAACAGTCCAGATTTTTGCCAACCTAGGATTAGACGCCCTTAAGCAACGGGTCAACCAAAACACCTTGGTAACTGCTCAGAACCCAATTCCAAAGCCAAAGAAATCACTTAGGATTAATTCCTTTAGAAATTAAGCATAAGTTAGTTAGCGCTACGCTAGAGTAGCTGTGAAATTGTCCCTGATCGCTTTAAATACGTTCTGCAAGACCCAAAACTTGTAGAATCAATGATGTTATAATATCCTAAAACCTTGGATCAAACTCTAAACCTGTTTGCTCTCAGGAACTCTCTGAAACTTTGTATTGGATCTAGACCGCGCGTCGAAAGTCCGATATCTACCATCTTAGACCGTTATGACGGCTTGGCTGGACTTGACAATCATTTCGAAAATCAAGGCCAACCGACGTTCAGAGGCTATTTCATTAAGCCTGGAGTGAAGAGAGTGAGAAACGGGTTAGATTTGGAAAATTAAATCCAAATCTGGCACGTGACTTGGCACATTATTATTAAGCGTTCTGACCGTCAGAATTCAGCTAAATTACACCCTCGGATCAGGAAAAATTTTTCTTTCATATCATGAGACTTGTAGACCTGATTTAGGTGCGATGACCACTGAACTGAAACTGGACCGCCACGTGCAATCTACGAACTCTACCGGACTGAAAACTGGGTGTGAGAAATATCCAGTGACCATGAGCTTAAGTCCGATCGCGTTCGACCAGGGGACCTCCCGAACTACTCTTTTGGACCAGAACAGCCCCGATTTGGTTACACCTCAAGTAAACATTGTTCTCAAGCCTAATTTAGAAAGGTTTTAGGCTATAAAAGGGCTTTAAACCCTCACATATCTCATCCATCCGAATTTGCTAGAAACCCTAGCTAGAGAGAGAGAAAAAGTGAGAGATTGTGAGAGAGTGTGGGAGAGATCTTCCCGCCACTTACTGTAGCTGCTACACGTGCCTAAGCATCGCATTCAAATCACTTTGCCGGTGATTTCAACGCATTTCTAGGTAAGGAAAACCCTAACCACGTACTGATTTAATGTTCCGTCGATTCCAATAGCAAAGTAGCTTATACATCTTGTGTATTAGGTCGCCTGTTCGCCGTAGACGAAGCGTATACGCTCCGTTTGGAACGATACACATCTAGGGTAAAAAGGTGCAGATTTTAGACGCTTTGATTGGCTGATTTCAACGCTTTCAATGTCATTTAATAGTAGATTATCGACGGCAGCACCGTTTGACATGTACAACATGTTGTCCGTTTTCTGTTTAGTAAATGTACGGAAAATATGAGATTTATGAAATTTTAGTCATTTGTAGGAAATACTGTATACATGCATATTTTTCTGAAATGGTTGCCATGGCTATTTGTCGCATTAGGATATTAAGAATGCGTGCATAATTGGTTTGGCGAAGAGATTTGCCCAAATGCACACTTTGAGTCGACATACACTATGTAGACTTAAGTGTGTAGACTAAGTGTTTGTATAAATGTTTGTATTAGTATGTATTGAGTATATGGTGTTGTGAAATAGTTTTGAGATTGAATTCTCAAGTAATATACTGATGTAAATGATTTCCATCATGTTGGCTAGATGTATTGATTTCTTTATGTATAGGAAATGTATATGTTGGATGAATTGCTTAAGTGGTATGTTATAACATGTTTCAACATGCTTATATTGTTGTATTTCATTTTCATTACTCTTATATGATTGCTAATGTGGATTCATAAATGTTTGGAGCTATACTTAGTCCAGGCAGTCGGTAACAGAGTAAATTCGTGATTTTCTTGTATTTACCACGAAGGACGTGTCAATGAACGCAAGTCGTGTTTGGAGTTGGCGGCAGTGGTTAGGCCACACGAAGTGTTTTACACACTTCATGTCGTTCGACTTGCGATGCGCTCGTACTAGTCGAGCCCGTCAAGTAACCCGACTGGCCGTTGATTGTTTACCCTGTATGAGTCACAACTGCTTGAACTTATGGTACTGAACTTACCATTAAAAACCCTGTTAACCATGGTACCTTGATCCATAAAGACTCATGAGCCAGGCATGGTGGTATGGGACACCGTGGTCAAGCTGTAGGCCTACGCTGGGGCCACAAACCTCCCCGTAGTGACCAGTGAGCACCCTACTCTGAGCAGATTATGGTGGTATGAGACACTATATTCTTGCTGTCGGCCTACATTGATAAGGTGATGGGGGAGTGGAGCAACGAGTGCGAGCAACAGCCCTGGTAGCCCTTTGTAGTGACCTTGAGTTTATCCTGACACTGCATGGGGGTGACGAGTCCTGATGCAATCTTAAGGATAATTAGGCCTATATTGATAAGGTGATGGGGGAGCGGTGCAATGAGTGCAAGCAACAGCCCTGACAGCCCTTGCAGCGACCTACAAATGTAACATCGTATGTGATTTCTAGGAGTGACGACCCTAGACAGGATCTGTGTTGGGATTGATATAAGGGAAGTACCTTAGTTTCCCAATACGGCTGAATGAATGGACTAATAACAACTTGGTAATCATATCCACATCGCATTGCATGTGCCTGGAAGATGTGGAGCACTGAGCGGTACAAAAGTATGCCGCGGATGCAGATGGTGCTGCATGAGGGAGAATGTCGGTGAAGGCATCCATCATGTCATGTCACATTGCATTAACAATAATATTTAGGAATGTTTGATTTCTTGCATTACTATTATCGCGTGATTGATTTGAAAACATGTTAATCTTTGCTCTATGATTCCACTGAGTTAATTACTCACTCCCACGTTACGGGATGGTGTTCCGGACACCCACCAGACCCTTTTGTAATTTTAGATGATGGCGCGGCCTGTGAGGTGGAGCCTGACTTGATGATGATGAGGAGGATCCCTCCTTTATACGTGTTCTGATCGACGGGATTACAGGGAGGTTGATTAGATGCCTTGACACTTGTCTTTTTATATTTTTAGAGCATGTATATTTTTTTTGTTCATTTTTGGAGTATACATGTATTTAATTAACCTGGTAACATGTTCACACTCTGAAGACTTACAATCAATTATGTATATTTTATGTATTTATCACAGTCTTTCGCTTGCTAATTTAACTGTCTTTGGAGTATAATATGCTATTTTGGCTTAATCCCACTCATGTTTAATACACCAACATAGACAACATCCAATCATAAGCATTTATGTTGCATAAGTGATGTTCTGGAACTCAGGAGTTGGGTTTCTAACTGACCCCCGATTTTCGGGGTGTTACAGCTACCCTTCGCATGATATGTTGAGTCGGTGATGCGAAGTGGGGTCCACGGTACAGGATTTGAGGGCTTACACATGTGAAAGCCTATAAATACCCCCTACCCCCCTCATTTGTAGGATCAGATGTTCTAAAAACCAGTGCCTCGGACAGGTATTGGAGACCGAGAGAAGGAAAGGAAGTGCAGGAGGGCCAACCCGCGCTACTCTAAGTGAGTTGTGCTGACTCGCGCCACTCCATACAAGTTGCGATAGCTTGCGTAACTCCTCGACCCATGCCACTCCATGCAAGTTGTACAGGTGCTCTTTGAGGCAACACTATGTTGTATTTTCTCAGTTCTTCAGGTCATTTTAGTGTTCCAAAGGGATCTATGCATTCTTTTATCATGTCAATAAGGGACAAAGTGCACGAAAAGTCAGCACAACTCATCTCCCCTAGAGATATGACTGAATGAGCCGAAATTCATATTTTGAGCCTATTTAATACTTACACTTTTGCATTTTCTAGAAATTCTATCCCAAAATTAGAGGACCAAAATGATGTAATGAACTTAAAATGAATAAATTTAATGATAATTTTCTTTGTTCTTTCTTTTGCCATTATTGAGTGAGATAATTCCCCAACTCAAATTCTTTTCGTTTCTGGTCGAAACACATCGGTATACCTCAATTCTTAAATCGCAGTGACTTAGAATTGAACATATGAAGAAGTAATCGTAGTATTTTTGCGCACACTTTGCTTTTAGGGACTTATTTGCTAAGACCCCACATAAAGTTAACAATGTCATTTCGTTCATATAGAAGTCCATGAATGATTCATTTTCTTCCATACGGATTTCCTCAAACTTTGTTGTGAGGATTTGAATCTTAGACTTTTTGATAGTGTTAGTCCCTTCATGTGTCATTTCATGAATATCTCATACTTATTTTGATGCATCACAAGAAATGATTCTTTTGAATTCATCTGGTGATAAATCACAAGTAATAGCATTAAGGGCTTTTGGATTAGCACTACTTTCACTTTTCTGAATTATCGTCCAAAAAGTATGAGTGATTTGTTTCATAGAAATGGTTCCATTGTCAACCACTACTTCCATCATTGGAGGGATCCATTGGTTCATGTTAGCTGTTGAAGATCAAATATTGCACATTGGACCCCATTTATATCTTGGTTTTATGAACACGACTATCGACTTGCCTTACCATCACAGTTGTCTGGCGTCCACGACGTTTTCCACGTCTCCATGTTGAGGAAGTGTGGGTCAGACATAGTTCCCGTCATTGATTGGCAGCCGCTGGAGGTTTGTGAGGACGCTTCTTACAATGAGCAGCCAATCCGTATCCTTGATCGGAAGGAGCAGGTCCTCAGAACCAAGGTCATTCCGTTGGTGAAGGTGCAGTGGGGTCACCATTCTGTAGAGGAGGCTTCTTGGGAGCGTGAGGCTGAGATTCGAGAGCGTTATCCTCATCTCTTTGATGGTTGATCATGTGATGTATTTTGTATGCTATCTCTGATTCTATATGATGATGTTATGTTGCTTCTTCTTCATGAGTCATGCTTAGTTGCGATGCTTGTGTAAATTTTAAGGATGAAATTTTTATAAGGAGGGGAGAGCTGTAAGACCCGTATCTTGGTCCGTACCTTTCCGTAGACTTTCGTAGTCTTACCGGTCGAATTCCGGAAACCTTCAACCCTTAACCGATATCGACGCGCGACCCTGATTCATATACCGACAACCCGAGTCAACTCAACCCGAGACCAATACCATAGCGACCGCACCGTCGTTGCGGTTCCGATGCCACAACTCGCGCGCCGAGGCGATACCCTGGTCAAGAGTTGTAGACCGACGCTCGGTGCGCGAAAACGCCGCGCGTTGCGAAAACTAAGGAAATCTCTACGATGTGTCACATCAATCACATCAATCCCATCAATCAATCAACCCATCAATCCATCACATGTCAAGTACACATCACTTTCATCTCTTTTCCCAAGCAACCACAAAAGTCTCCCAAACCCATACCTCTCTTACACAAAAAGCCACAAAAGTCTTCACCACCCATACCTCTCTTACACAAAAGCCTCAAAAGTCAATACTTTCTTACACCCCATCACCACATCCATCCATCACTCTCTCTCTCTCTCCCTTTACAACTCCTCTCTTTCTCATTTCAAATCTCCAAGCAACAAAAACTTCCAAGCTCCATACGTATGAGGATTTCTCCAAAATTCCCAAGCTCCAAGTGTGGTCCACTTTTCTACCCCATCATCTCCCATCTCAACCCTCCATTCCCCATCTTAACCATTGAAATCCAAGCTAAGGTGCCAAGGAACTCTTAGGAGCAAGAAGATCGGACGGTGGGTGTCTCTTTAGGGTAGTTTCTTTCTTGTTCTTATGATGGGCCAAGTGAGACCCACCGATCAATGGTGTGGAACTCGCTTGGGACCCTAAGTTGTGGCCGATGGACCACTTGGATCATCATGATCATTCCATGATGGGGCCATTCTCCATGGACCCCATCATGATGTTTATTTCATTTAGAAAGGTCATCTAGACCGTCCATATCGGTGGGGAATGGATCTCCACCGTTGATTTACATTTTTTATGATCCCATGTTCAAAGGGATCCGTTTATTATATGATTTCATTCAAGGGAGGGCTCATAGTGGCGGAGCCCTCCATCACAAGGCGTGTCCCACTCTCCATGACTCTCTCTCTCTTTTATTTCTTTTATTTTATTTTATTTTATTTTATTTTATTTTTATGCAATAGGATTGTGTGGCCCACTTGAATGGATCCCACCTTGAGATTTATTTTGTTCAAATTTTTATTCAAGTGGGGCCCACCTTAGACGTTGTACCCATGTCACCCATCAGTGGTGGCCCACTTCATCAGGGCCCACCACTATCTATAAAAAAAAAAAAAAACCGTCCAGCGTCTGGGACGCTGGACATTTCAAAAGAAAGAAGAAAGGGAAAGAAGAAAAGAAGGGGCTTTGGTGGTCCACTTGCTTAGGCCCCATCATGATGTATTTGAACAATCCAAGCCGTCCATCCTCTTACCTACAATATTTTAGCCGTTGGGTAGAAGTTTGGGGCTGATTGGAAGACCTGGTGGGCCATAGCATCAAAGAATGCATCATTACCATTCAAGGATCCTTTTTCTTATTTTATTTCATTTTCTTTCATCAAAAAAATTCAAACTCTAGACTCATTGGATCGGTCTTGAGCCACTGAAGCCAATGGACGGGGTGGATCTGCTGGATGTGGGCCCCAAATGCAAAAAAACCTAAAAATAAGGGTTTTTAATTTTTTGTTAAAATATTGTAAAGAGGTAAAGCCTCTGACGCTGCAACAGGTGCTGCAGCAGGTGGGCGGGCGGGCTGCCGTGCAGCCACCCACGGCTACTGCCGTGGGCCCCACATGATTATATGTCTGATCTACGCCGTTCATGAGGCGAGTGCCCTCCTCAGGTGGGCCCCCTCCAAAAATCAGCCCCATCCATTTATCAGGTGGCCCACATCATAGGGAACAGTGTGAATGAACATCTACCATTGAAGCTCTTTCTGGGGCCCACAGATGTGTTGGATCAAGCTGAAATTTATGTTTTCCCTTCAACCAGGCCCGAGTGACCTTATGCATGGGTTGGATGCCAAATAAATATTACAGGGTGGGCCCCACATGGGACCCACAATGATGTATGTGTTAAGTCCACCGCCCACCACGATGGCGCCCAACTCATGTATGTGCTGCCTCCACCGTCCAGCGGACGGTGGGGTCCTTGTGATGTATGTGCTCTATCCGCACTGTCCACTGGACAGTGGGACCCGCCATGATGCATTCAGACCATCCATCCACTTGAAAAGATCATCCTAAGACTTATGGGTTAGGCCCCCTTTGGACTGTAAAAGGCCTATGGGTTAGGCCCATTTGGACTGTAAAAGGCCTATGGGCTAGGCCCATTTGATTCATTTAAGGCCTAAGAACTTGAGCCCACTTGATATGTAAAGCCTATGGGCTTAGGCTCACTTGATATTTAAGGCCTATGGGTTTAGGCCCAATTGATGTGTTCTAAGGCTATGAGACTAGGCCATTTGATATATTGTAAGGCCCATGGGACTAAACCCATTTGATTATAAAAAGTTCCATGGGATTAGGCTCATTGGATTTACTTGAGACCCATGAGTTAGGCCCATTTTATTTGATTAAGGCCTAGGGGTTTAGGCCCATTTGACTCATGTTAGGTCTATGGGTTGAGGCCCACTTGATCTACATGTGGGGCCCAATTGGTGTGGCCCATTGGTCACATATTAGACTCATGAGACTAAGCTCATTTGATGCAATCCAAGGCCCATGGGTTTTGACCCATTGCAATGCACATAAGACCCATTGGTGTGACCTATTTATGGGCCATCTGATGAATAGAAGGCCCATAAGATATGGCCTATTTGATATATATGTAAGGTCCAATGGGAAGAACCTACGGTCCATTGCAATGTGTAAATCCATTACAGACTAAGTAGCGATGTTTACAAAGATTGTGCCTTGGGAGCAATGTTGGTTTGACGTCCACATTGCGAGTGTGATGCTGGTTGGATGTCCACATTACGACTCTTCTTAGGGCCCATTGTTAGGCCCGTACTTATTGTGTATAGGCCGTCCAGGTCCATCTGCATTGTAAGATAGTTCATTTTATTATAACATGTTTAGTATAGTTCCATGACTCATGATCATACGCATCATATGTATGCTTGACGTGAGAATTGTCTGATCATAGCATTTGCCTTCGGGCAGGTTGTTTATGGGCTCCCGGTTAGGCGGTGTTGCCCTACATGAGCGCACGATATGCGTAGGATTTGATGCATGACTGGATAGCATGAATCATGCATATCGCATTTGTATGACATGGATATTGTACGCCCTAGCGACATCGGGGTCGTAACTTCCACAGATGTATCGTGGTTGGCAGGATTGGATACCGAAAATCTTATTCTACATGGGGTACTATAGATATCCCTAGGTGAAAGTCCCTAAACCCTTATGGTACCAAGAGGTTGCTCCAACGTCTAGACCGAGTGGGTAGATGAGCGTTGAGTGCCGATTACCAGATGGTTACGCTCTCCACTGTGTCGTGGTCGGTTAGAAGGGGGTGCGGCCTTATCCGCCTGATAATAGGGGGCAATGCTAGGCTGAGTCTGACCAGCTCGAGGAATGGGTCCACTATCGACGAGTCGCGCCTGATATTGGCAGACGAATAGTGAGGTCTCTTTCACTTACCTTATTGCATGCGATATGGCGGTAATCTGGTTTAGAGTGTACTAGACCCCGGTGATATTCCATATTTGAGTTGTATTGATGTATGGACATAGATGAAGATATGTCTTCTTGAGTTGCATTGCACATCGCATGGCCTTGGGATGGCCGATACCATTCATGTCTTGCATTGCATAGCCTTGGCACGGCTCATGATATTATGATTCCATCTGCATATTTCGCATTACTCTGACATTGCATGTTCATATTACTACCTTGAGCACACACTTTCACCACCCTCTAAGCTTTCTGTAAGCTTATGCACGACTGTTGCGTGCAGGTGACGTTGGATCGCAGCAGCGCTGAGGCAGGAGCACGTTGCAGATCATTTTGGAGTTTTTATTCTTTACCATTGTATTTTCCTTTATGCTCATTGTACTTGTAAAGTTTTTGATCATAGTGGAAATGTAATGGAGTTCTTGGTTATTTTTTGTGAGTTATGTCATTGGTTATGCTTATTACGAATCAAACTGACATTGAAAATTCTCCTCGTAGCATCCCAGGATCGGAACCTGGCGAATGGGAGCTAGGAGCCGAGAATGGGATTCTACGGAGGCTGTCGGCGCCGGATTCGGCGATTGAGAATTTTATGAGCTCGGTTTCCGAGTTCGGGGCGTGACAATCCTTGACCAATTGAAGGTGACGCAGATGTTGCGCGAACTGCGTAAATTTGAGGCGATTTTCAGATTTTTCCAACTTGGTGCGAAAGTTGGAGTTACACGACTATAAATTGGAGTCCCTAGGATGTTCCTAGGCATCTTCTAAGGTTTAAGGAGTGGAGAAAAAACATGGAGAAGCCGTCTCCAAGAGTTTTTTTCTTCTTCCTTAATCGTTTTTATGCTTTTCTTAAGAGATTTTAGTTCAATCATGTCTATGGTTGGCTAAACCTCTTAGCTAGGGCTAAGAGGTGAAGCTTGTAGTGTGATGAAATATTTTTTTTACTTTAATTTAGGTTTATGTGGAACCTTCTTTGATTCTAGTTTGATTTTAAAGGAATACTTTTAGTTCTTAATGGTTTATTGTGACTCAAATTACAATAGATCTGAAATAGCTTTAAGTATCTTCTTTTCCTGATTTCGAGATTGTGGGATTAGTAAATTTTATTGTTATCCATTGTCTCATAGGCATGTTTGGTGATGGAATCTCTTCCAATTATCACAATTCTCCTCCATTGAGAATTAGGTCAAGGAAAGTTCAAATTGATCTTAATTGTATATCTTCCAATTGGATAAGATAGGACTCCAATTCTAATTGTGTGACTTAAATCAAGTAACAGGGCTCCCTGATCTCTATAAGTGGATCCTTAGAAACCCTAGTTATCACCTTTGATTTGTTAGTTTTAATCACTTTAATAACAATTACTCTTTCAATTATTTAGATTTAGTTTTTGTTCTTCATTTAGTTTTGGTTCAAATTAAATTCAGAAGATACGTACAAGTCAGTCCCTGTTGATTCGACCTCGGTCTTACTGAGATTATTACTATATCGCGACCCTACACTTGGGAATGTGAACAAGTTTTTGGCACCATTACCGGGGACTAACGGTTGTGTTTTTCTGAGATTGACTAGTTTTAGAATTAGGTTAAGATTAGGATTTTTTTTACTTTCTATTTTTAGGTTAGCAGTTTTCTGATTTATTTTTAGAACCTAAATTACTTTTTAATTTTAGGTTTAGAACTTTCTTAATCAGTTTTTAGAAACCAGGTTTTTTTTTTGTAGAAACTTTCCTTTCTAGTTTTAGAAATTGAAAGGGCCTAGCTATATGCCCTAGAGGGGAGGTGAATAGGGCAATGTCAAATAAAACTTATAACAGCGGAATAATAAAAGAAATAAAGCACAATGCTGAATATAAAATAATCTCAATAGCCTAAAAAAAAAGAGAATGATACTTCATCAGTTCTAAGGACAACCTTACACCAAAAACCAAAGGTTTAAGGTAGGACAACCTTATTTCTAAAACGTCCTTTGTATTACAACCCAATGAGGAATAATAAGCAAGAAAATCAAAATAACTTGCAGAAAATAAATCCTAAGTTATTACAACATTCATCCACACTTGCTTGAAGTGATTACAACATTCATCCACACAAACTCTCCACAAAACAGAATGAATAAAAGAATGAAAGAGTAAAACACATCCACAACACAACGATATATAGTGGTTCGCCTGTGTGTACAGCAACTGTTATCCAACGGCCACACAGATTGCTACTCCACTCCTAATATCCTCACACAGGGGATATTAGCATGCACTATTAAAATAGGTTTCACAGGTTCACCTAAAACCTTCACAATTGTGTCTTTGATCTCGGGCTTACACAATCCAAAAATCCCACAATCTGAGTTTTTTGGCTCTCCTCAGATAACCAATACAATGAAATTTTTCTGGCAAATCTCAAACAAAACTAAAGAAAGTAAATTATAAAAATGTAAAATACCTGAATCACCTTTTGAAGAAGCCCGGTAGAACCAATCGGAGTAGAAGTTCGATTCAACATTCAAAGTCCAATACTCACTTTAAGAATGGTTCTAAGTCTAATTGATTTTAAATCAAAAAGGGCTAGTACTATTTGATTTTGAATCCAAGAAGAAGGAATATCAGAAATTCCCCTTTTCTAATAAGATTGGAATGTAGATCAAAATCAAATAAAAATAAGCTAGCAAAAGGAATATTAAATAAGCACAAAGTAGCTTAAAATAAACACAAACTTATCTCAAAGAATAGCTTAAAGATTGCTTGGATATAATTGAATTGAATTACTAAAACTCTGAAGTTCGTGCTCTATTTATAGCCTAAAAAATCCCATCTACAACTGGTCTTAAGATCCTAGGACTGGTCGTAGCTTCAAAGATTTTCAAAGATTTCCGCGGGATAAGATTTTCTGTTCAACGACCGGTCGTGGGCGGTCTACGACGGGTCGTGGGCCACCTACGACGGGTCGTGGGTCACCTACGACCGATTGTAGGACCCCTAAAATGCTTTCTGGAGTTTAAGTCGTAGGGCTACGACTGATCGTAGGACCCCTAAAATGCTTGCTGGAGTTTAAGTCGTAGGGCTACGACCGGTCGAAGTATGAGTCGTAGAACTCACAGGACTGGTCGTAGGATGTCCAGGACTGGTCGTAGGACAGCCAGAAAGATTTAAAAATCTTCAACTACCTAGGACTGGTTCTGAAAAACTTAAGATTGGTCATAGCAGAGTTAGGACTGGTCTTGAAGTCCCTAGGACTGGTCTTAGAACAGCCCAAACAAGCATATTAAAATATATGAGTTATGTATCCAGAATGACCTACAGTAAAGCCCATCCTAAAGTCAATCTAAGGTCAAACAAACCTTAAAAGTGAGATGGACATTGAAAGTCTGTACACTCAGATGACCCTTAAGAGAAGCTTGAGAATATACAAATCTTGTAGTAGGCCTTCTTGAGCTTGATCTTGACTTGACATAGTCTTCTACTAAACTTGAACTTGATCGAATCTTGAACAAGCAAACTTGAAAACTTTTATTCTTGAATTCTTCATCCATGACTTGAAAACTTTCTTCATTTAAGTTCTTGTCTTGAAATGCGATGTCTTGATTGCAATGAATAGTCTTCAAACATAAAACACAAGTTATATAAGACATAGATATAGGTTTTGGCACCACAAAATTTGACAATTAAAGGGATATGAAATCATAGCACTTACAGAAACTAATTCACTTTCCTTTTTCTTTTGCAAGATCCTTACATAAAACCTTCTAATTTGGTAACTTCTTTCTAATTCTATCTCTTTCTATTTCTAGATTTTTATTTCCTTCTTTTTTTTAAGGTTTAAGTTAGATTCTGAAATTGATGGCTGAGAGTGTTTCATACCCAAGTGGATCCGTGACAACACTCGGCGTCTCTTGAGTTAAGGAGGATTGGTTGAGGGGTTATCTATCCATCACAAGGTTAAACACCACTTGAAATCCTCAGAATTTATTAAGGTTATGGCTGCAAATCAACTTATAAATCAACTGGTGAATCAGCTGCATCCTTGAGTTACGGAAGCCCAGGATGAGAATGAGGTGCACCATGCATCCCCCCTCATACTTTATAAGATTACTTACAACCGACGGGGGTGAGCACCCCTTCTTGTATGGTTTTTCTAGGGAACAAAGAAAACATGGATATCAAGCCTGGAGTGATCCAACTCCTTCCAAAGTTCCTTGGATTTGAATCTGAAAGCCCATACCTGCACTTGTAAGAGTTTGACGAAGTTATAACCACTTTATACTTTCCTAATGTGTTTGAGGACACGGTCAGGCTGAAACTCTTTCCTTTCTCCTTAAAAGAGAAAGTTAAGACGTGGTTGCACTCACTACGTCCACGATCTATTGGCACATGGAATGACATGATGAAGGAGTTCATAAAAAAAATTCTTTCCATACCATAAGACGAACACCATCAGGAAGTCGATCATGAACTTCGCCTAAAAAGAAGATGAAACATTCTTCCAATGTTGGGAGCAGTTCAAGGATCTCGTCAGTTCATGCCCACAATACAGTTTTGAAATGTGGTGTATAACAACTTTCTTTCCTGATGGACTGACATCTTCCATTTGACAATTCGTCAAGATAATGTGCAATGGGGAATTCATGAACAAGAATGTCGATGAGGTGTGGGATTACTTTGACGAACTCATTGAAACTGCACAATCATGGGACATCACCACAAAACTTAACACCACATCTAAGCCTACTCAAACAAGGGAGAGAGGTGGGATATTCTTGCTGAAAGAGGATGATGATATAAATGTTAAAGTGGTCAGTCTCGCAAGGAAGGTTGAGGCCATGGAACTTAAGAAGGATAAGGCTAAGGAAGTTGTTTATGGTATTTGTGCTTGCAACATACATACAACTGAAAATTTCTCAACAATACCTGCTTTTTAAGAGGCACTGAATAAGCAATCAAATGTCATAAACAACTACCAAAGACCTTTCAATGGATCCATCTCTAACACATACAATCCTAATTGGAGAAATCATCTGAAGTTTAGTTGGAGGAATGGACAAACTGCTACTTCTTAAGGAATCCCTAACTAATTCTTGAATCAAGGGAAACCTCAAGAGGATTTGGTCTAGAAAAATATTTAAAACCAAGATCTTATCACTCAGAGTATATTGCAAACTCTTCAAGACCTTTTAAAGGCCATACAAAGGCGTGAGATAAAAAATTCAATTAGAGAAAAAAGGATTCTTCCAACCCAACCATTCCCCAATCCTAAACTGTAATAAGAAATTTGTGATCCAAGCTCTTCAAATCAAATGGAGCAAGCTAAGTCTATCACCACTTTTAGGAGTGGGAAGTTAATTGACAAATCTATTCTGATAAGGGCTGAAAAGTCCAAGGACCCAAAAGTAGATGAAACTAATAGACCTAGCAACACTCCATAATATTTAGAACCGAAACTCCAAAGTAAGCTGATTGTACCATTCCCCCAATGGTTGATTGCACCAAAATCTCTCTCTAACTCTTAGGATATTCTAGAGGTGTTAAAACAAGTGAAGGTCAATATTTCTTTACTGGATGCAGTTAAACAAATACCTTCATATGTCAAATTTTTGAAAGACTTATGTGTAAGTGCTATGATTTCATATCTCTTTAGTTGTCAAATTTTATAGTGCCAAAACCTATTTCTATGTCTTGTATATCTTGTGTTTTATGTTTGAAGACTAGTCATTGCAATCAACATCGCATTTCAAGTCAAGATCTTAAAAGTAGAAAGTTTTCAAGTCTTAGATGAAGAAATTAAGAATAAAAGTATTCAAGGTTGCATGTTCAAGGTTTGATCAAGTTCAAGTTTACTAGAAGATTTTTTCAAGTCAAGATCAAGCTTATGAAGGCCTACTACAAGTTTTGAATATTCACAAGCTTCTCTTATGGGTCATCTGAGTGTACAGACTTTCAATGTCCATCTTACTTTTAAGGTTTGTTTGACCTTAGATTGACCTTAGGATGGGCTTTATTGTAGGTCATTCTGGATACATAACTCATATATCTTTATATACTTGTTTGGAGTGTTCTAAGACCATTCCTAAGGACTTTAAGACCAGTCCTAGCTTTGCTACGACCAGTCTTAAATTTTTCAGGACCAGTCCTATGTAGTTGAAGATTTTCGAATCTTTCTAGCTGTCCTACGACCAGTCCTGTGAGTTCTACGACTCATCCTTCGACCAGTCGTATACCTACGACTCAAACTCCAGCAACCATTTTTGGTGTCTCACGACCAGTCGTAGGTGGCCCACGACCGGTCGTAGACCACCCTCGACCGGTCGTGGAACTGAAAATCAAATCCCGCGGAAATCTTTCAAAAATATTTGGAGCTACGACCAGTCCTAAGATCCTAAGACCAGTCGTAGACGGAATTTTTCAGTATATAAATTGAGCACGAACTTCAGAGTTTTAGTACTTCAAATCAATTCTATTCAAGCATTCTTTAGGCTATTCTCTGAGATAATTTTGTGTTTATTTTAAGCTGCTTTGTGCTTATTTAATATTCATTTTACTAGCTTATTCTTATTTGATTTTGATCTACATTCCAATCTTATTAGAAAAGGAGAATTTCTGATATTCCTTCTTCTGGATTCAAAATCAAATAGATCTAGCCCATTTGATCTAAAATCAATTAGACTTAGAACCATTCTTAAAGTGAGTATTGGACTTTGAACGTCAAATCGAACTTCTACTCCGATTGATTCTATCGGGCTTCATCAAAAGGTGATTCAGGTATTTTACATGTTTTGTAATTTACTTTCTCTGATTTTTGTTTGAGATTCGCCAGAAAAATCTCATTGTATTGGTTATCTAAGGAGAGCCAGAAAACTCAGATTGTGGGGTTTTTAGATTGTGTAAGCCCGAGATCAAAGACACAATTGTGAAGGTTTTAGGTGAACCTGTGAAACCTATTTTGATAGTGCTTGCTAATATCCCCTGGGTGAGGATATTAGGAGTGGAGTAGCAATCTGTGTGGTTGTTGGATAACAATTGGTGTACACACAAGCGAACCACTATATATCGTTGTGTTGTGGATGTGCTTTATTCTTTCATTCCTTTATTCATTCAGTTTTGTGATTTGTGTTTGTGGATGTTGTAATCACTTTAAGCAAAGTGTGGATGAATGTTGTAATAACTTAGGATCTATTTTCCGCAAGTTATTTTGATTTCATTGCTTATTATTCCTCTTTGGTTTGTGATACAAGGACATTCTAGAAATAAGGTTGTCCTACCTTAAACCTCTGGTTTTTTGTGTAAGGTTGTCCTTAGAACTGATAAAGTATCAATCTCCTTATTCTAGGCTATTGTAATTGTTTTATATTAAGCATTGTGCTTTAAATCTTTTATTATTCCGCTGTTATTAATTTTATTTGGCATTGCCCTATTCACCCCCCTCTAGGGCATATAGCTAGGCTCTTTCATTATGTACAACCAAAAGATGACAAAATATTCAAAAGAAAATCTTTTTATCTAAAAAAGTGAGTGTCATCCTAAAGAAAGATGTGCCATATAAATTCAAAGATCCCGGTAGCCCAACCATTACTTGTGTAATTGGGAATTACTGCATTGAGCACACACTTCATGATTCTATAGCGAGCATAAATCTAATTCCTTACTTGGTCTATGAATAGCTAGGTTGGGCGAATTGAAACCAACCCAAACTACATTACAACTGGCTAATCACTCAGTCCATGTACTGAGAGAGATAATTGAGGATGTATTGGTGTAGGTTGATAAATTCTACTACCCGATAGATTTTATCATCCTGGATACTCAACCCATCATGAACATGAGCACTCAAATTCCAGTTATTCTTGGTTGCCCATTTCTTTCCACATTAAATGCAATCATTAATTGTAAGAATGGAGTCATGAGCTGGTCTTTTGGAAATATGACATTGGAGTTAAATATATTTTTCAATATGGGCAAACAGTTAGAGGATGATGATGATGCCCACGTGTTAACTTGATTGATTCTTTCATGGAGGATAGAATTCTGATGACCTTGTCCTCTGACCCTCTAAAGATGTGCGTGGCTCACTCTCATGATTTTGATGATGATATGATTAAGGAGATGGGAACATGCCGGATACTGTGTCGGTACTTAAAGTTAACCAGTGGAGGCCACAATTTGAAGAATTGCCCCAAGCTGATGTAATGCCTATACAGTCTAACGTTAAGGGACCAAAGCTGAACCTAAAACATTTGCCCTCTAAATTGAAATATGTCTATTTAGGTCAAGATGAGACATACCCGATGGTGATTTCTTCTCATCTTGAGCAAGAACAGGAGAGTATGCTCATCTCTACTCTCATTGAGCATAACGAAGCCCTTTGATGGTCGATTGTGGACCTCAAGGGAATTGACCCTTCGATTTGTACTCACTGCATTTATCTAAAGGATAATGCGAAGACCTCCCAAAAACCACAACGTAGATAAAATCCAAACATGAAGGAAGTGGTTAAAGTCAAGGTTCTTAAGCTATTAAATGTGGGTATCATATACCCGATATCCGATAGTCAATGGGTGAGTCCAACTCAGGTGGTTCCTAAGAAGTCTGGAATCACCATAGTAGCTACTACCAACAATGAACCCGTGCCAACTAAAGTTACTATTGGTTGGAGAATGTGCATTGACTACAGGAAGTTGAATACCGTCATGAGGAAGGACCACTTCCCTTTTCCCTTCATTAATTAAATTTTGGAAAGGCTAGATGGTCACTCGTACTATTGTTTCCTTAATGGGTATTCGGGCTACAACCAGTTAGAGATAGCCCCTGAAAATTAAGAAAAGACCACACTCACATGTCCCTTTGGAACCTTTGCTTACCAAAGGATGTCATTTAGACTATGTAATGCCCCCGCCACTTTTTAATGATGCATGATGAGTATTTTTTCTGACATGGTGGGGCACTATTTATAGGTCTTCATGGATGACTTCTCTATCTTTGGTCCATCCTTCAGCGATTGTTTGAAAAATCTTAAATGTGTGGTAAAGCAATGTGAGGAAAAGAATTTGGTACTGAATTGAAAAAAGTGTCATTTCATGCTTCGTAAGGGAATTGTCCCTGGACACATCATCTCGTCTAAGGGAATTGAGGTAGATAAGGTTGAGATTGTAATACCCCACTTGGCCTATAAGTATGACCGATTGTTTAGTAAATGAGACTCACCTTTCGAAATAAAATTCGATAATGCCTGCATGTATGATTTGAATACTCGAGAGAATCCCTAATAGTACCTAGGAGGCTCACCCCTTGTAATGTGACTAAGAATGACCAAAACTAATACCATGATGACCACCCCAACGAGACAATTCCAACGATAACTTCCGCTCGTGAGCATGTGACCCTAAATGCATGTTATGGCATGAAGAACCGACACTTTTTATATGTAATTATTATTGAAATTATATATGAATGACACCATCATAAGGTAATGATGAGGTCATCTTTGAAACTATTCCATTAAGATTAGTTTAAACTAAATATAGACTTAAGTGTGAGCTAACCTACTTCATGCCACATAAAAGTCAATTTAATGAGATAAGTAACTTTATTAGTTAAAGTCAAGGCGCTTCCTTAAATCAATGAGAGCCAAGACACCTAGCATACTTTGATTAAATAAATACATACTATAATACTACATGGAACGTACTTAGGGAAGATAAAACTATCTTAATTAGCCACTAATAAAGTAAGGACCCAAAAAGTTAAAAGTTTTCCTTTATTCAAGGAGAGCATGCCACCTCACCTAGTTCTAGAATTCCCTAACCCCATCTAAAAGGTCATTAAGACCCTCTAATCAAGCCCTAACAAGATATATGTGGCTAATAATTAATTTAATAAAGTACACATGAAGAAAGTCAACAACACAATTCCTTAAATTAAGGAGATGTGTACACATGGCTAGGATATTTCTAGAAAAGGTATGGGGGCCATTTATGATGAGATAAAAAGTCCCTAATTAGCGGATTATCATGGGACAATCTTTCATGAGTCGAGGGTCATACACCTCATAGATGATAAGATTAAGCAAAATGATTAAGATCTTGACTATATAAAGTAGGCATGGATGTGACTTTGAGCACTTAGTGCTCAAACTTCCTACATCCCTTAACTATTTTCTAGCCCTCCTTAAGTCTTTAAATCACTCTCCAAATAACTCTAATAAACCCCTTAAGTCTAAGTCAAAACCATCCTAGGAAGATAATCCCTCTATTAAGGTGAGTGCTCCCCTCTTTATCTCATTAGTTATTTTCATTTTATGTTAATCACATTTCCTTAATGATATAAGTGTGGAACCCATTGATGAAGGCCCCACTTAATGATTTTATGTCATCCTAATAGCCCAATGATTTAGATAATCCAGAAAACACTATTATCGGCTTCAATTTAAGGCTTGGACGAGATCCATTAATCATGGACTCCACCATAATGTTTATCAGCCATCCATCATGATCATAAGTTCATAAGTACTTGGATGAAGGGAGGAGCACAAAAATACCATATTAATCCTAGATCTGTGGCCCACTTGAATGTTTATAAAGGATCCATGATATCATAGTAATGGGCCCAGCTAAAATGGTCAGTCCCTCACACACACGTGCATACCCACACATGCACACACAAAATAAATAAATAATAAGGGGGTGGATGTTGTTGCTGTCAACGTCCAAAGGACATTCCCCCCCCCCCCCCCCCCCCCCCCCCCCCCCCCCACCGCCCATGATGTATGTATCTAATCCACACCGTCCATTAGATTTTCCATGTCATTTTAGGCCTTGAACAAAAAAATGAAGCCAATCCAAATCTCTAGCGAGCCACATTATAGAAAACAGTGGTATTAATGATATTTACTATCGAAACCTTTTAGGGCCCACCGTAACATTTTTATATACCTAAACCTAACAAATATGGACCCATTAGGTCCGCCACAACTTGGAGAATCCAATAGATAGAGTGGATCGTCCTGATGTGGGCACCCACTTATGAAATACAATATATATATATATATATATATATATATATATATATATATATATATATATATATATATATATATATATATATAATGTTGGACGTTATTGCTGTCAGCGTCCAGGAGAGGCTACAGCAAGCAACGTCTTGCTGCTTGGGAGGACAGCTGGAAGGATGGGACCCAGGTATAGGTCCCACCATGATGTATGTCATACATCAACACCGTGCATTTGATGGGTCCCCTTTAAATAATGGGATACCCCAAAAATCAGCCATACACAGAACTCAGGTGGCCCATGCCATCTAAAATCATGTGGAGACATGGCTAAAACATATAAAAGCACTTGGTGAGGCCCACCTGAAATTCAGATGCATCTGAAACTTGGTCTAACCCCTCATCCAAGTGTGACACACATAATGGATAGGCCGGATTCATGAACCACATCTTCGTGGCCCAAACAAATGATTATGAATGTTTTAATGGAGGGTAAGCCTCTCAACTTTTATGCGTGGTGTGGCGCACATGAGTCACAAATTGACTTGATTTTAAGCCCCAGGCCCACCATGGAATGGTGCATCTGGTTGATGTTGTTGATGGTTGACACGTATCACGGTGGGTCCCACAGAGCTTGACCTCATGGGAGCCCACACGAGTCACGGATTGACTTGATTTTAAGTGTGTGTGTGTGTGTGTGTGTGTGTGTGTGTGTGTGTGTGTGTGTGTATGTGTGTGTGTGTGTGTGTGTATAATACATCTCTGGTGGAATTAAATTCTAGGCCTCTCAATAACTATATGTTCTCTTCATCAAGGCACAAATCAAAACCATACAAGTCCACCATGAGTACTTAGGTGCGTATTAGACTTAAGGCCACCCTATACGACAGGAATTTGCAGCCCAATTTCAGATGTATCTTAAATAGTCATACTAGGCATCTAAATCGCCCAATAGCATGCAATGATCAAATCATGCAGCATGCAATTAGATTGTTAGTACGACATTCATACATAAGAAGGGATATTGGTTGATAAAAAGGAGTAATAACTAAAATTACGATCAAGTATCCTAATTTAGAAATTACAAGGACTATAATTCGATTAGCCATGATCAAGCAAGAAGAGAAAAGTACTTCGCAGTCGAAAGTACCAAGTTACGAGGCCAAAAGTTGACAGTACCACGTAGGGATTAGTTACCTAGGTACACGGCTCTTTAATATTCTTGCACCCTGCATATCGGCATACCTTGAGTTCTAATTATCTTTAAGTCGCTTGTCATTGGCATCACCATGCATTCCACGGCATGATATATGATGAGAAATAGTATCTAAATTCTCTATAATTCCACGAATTGACCGTATTATGATAAGGATGATGATATTGAATCATGGGACACTGGAAAATGAAAATAGTAGGGGATTATGTGCCCCTTGGGCTAAGAGACCCTAAACCCCAATGGTACCTAAGGATGCCTCACCGTTGGGCCAAGTGGACATATGGGTCAGGGATTTGACTCCCACTAATGAGGATAGGTTGAGAAGGGGTATGTCCAACCTGACTTAGGGCTAAGGTGGAAAACGGGGACCGGTTTGACTCACCAGGGAGGAGAAGTACGAACGAGGTCCACTACTAGTGTACACAATGGAGGCTGTAACCCCATTGGTGGGTAGTGAGGTCGATTACTAGTGTCTTGTGCATGGGCATCGACCTTGGTGGATCTTAAGTTCTAAAAGTATATTGATCATAATCGAAATGGTGATGTTCAAGAGTAGTGTGGTCAAGTCCATGGTGAGAGGACTATTGGCAGATGTTTCTACGACTAACATACAGTTATTTTATGCATCTCACACATGATTATCCTCCATTATTCATTAAAACATCGCTTTGCATAAATTATCAATTTTGGTAGTTCTTTCATTATGTCTTTCATGTTAATTTATCTTGTATACTTATCATGAGGATTTTGCACTTGTTAAGTTATAAAACTTACTTGTCTTTTAACCACTTAGGTAAAGGATCTATAGAAGAAAAACAAGTAGTGACCACGAGTTTGGTATCACGTCGGGGGACTGATTTGACTTTTGAAATTTTGAATGGTATATGATGTATATATATATCGCGCAGACAAATGATGTATTTTTGGAATTTTGTAGTACTCAGTTTACTTGTATACAGATATTACCTATCTTGTCTCTGATGTTCGTCTTTTGTAAAGAATGAATGGTGATATTTATTCCTTACATTACCTAGTCGAACGCCGGGCTTAGGACTTAGTATGTGGGCAGTAGGTACCAATCCCGGAGTTCGTCTTGTCGCGTGCCATATCCAATAAATATAGCAGTCGTACAAGCTACGAGTCTGGGGTGTGACAAAGATTAATCTTATCTCTAACTTACCTCCATCCAAGAACAAATGAGACGTGTGATCCTTCTTAAGACATGCCGATTTTTACAGGAGATTCATAAAGGAATTTAGTCACCTCTCTCATCCTTTATGCAATCTACTTTAAAATGATGCACCATACGAGTAGACTGATCAATGCAAGGAAGCTTTTACTAAGCTCAAGAGCATGTTAACCACTACACCTATCATGTAACCACCTGACTGGAGTCTTCCTTTTGAACTAATGTGTGGCGCATCTGATTATGTTCTTGGGGTGGTTTTAGGCTAGAGAAAAGAAAAGAAACCATACGTTATTCATTATGCAAGTAGAACTTTAAATCCTACCCAAGTGAACTACTCTACTACGGAAAAGGAACTCTTAATCATAGTGTTTGCTTTGGACAAATTTAAGTCCTACTTGATCGGATCCAAGATCGCATTTACATAGATCTTGTGGTGCTCAAGTATCTTCTTTCTAAGAATGATGTTAAGCCCCACTTGATAAGATGGATTCTCCTGCTCCAAGAATTTAATTTAGAAATAAAGATAAAAAGGGAGTAGAGAACGTAGTGGCTGACCATCTTTCCTTTGCGACGCATATAAATGACATGTTCACTAATGAATAATTGTTTAAAGTCTCTCATTCACCTTGGTTTACAGATATTACTAATTATCTTGCCACAGGTTTCACGCCGACAAATTGGACTGCGCAAGATAAGAAAAAATTCTTTGCCGAGGTACGCAAATTCTTCTAGGATTATCCATATCCGTTTAAATATTACCCAGACCAAATATTAAGGATATGTGTGTCAGATAATGAATACCAAAGTGTCATCTCCTTCTGTCATTCTCAGGCCTGTGGTGGTCACTTTTCTGCCAAAAAAAAAACCATGGTCAAAATTCTGCAGTGCAGCTTTTACTAGCTCATTATGTTCAAGGACACTCATGAGTTTTACAAAGCTTGTCAGTGTTGTCAGAAATTAGGAGCATATCTCATCAAAATATGATCCCTTTGAACCTTATTCTGATCATTGAAGCATTTGAGTGTCGAGGCATTGATTTCATGGGACCATTCCCCTCAATCTTTTGGAAATTTATATATTTTGCTCGTCGTAAACTATGTCACTAAATGGGTCGAAGCGATTCCATGCCAGAACAATGACCATCAAACGATCATTAAATTCTTAAAAGAGAACATCCTTTTCTGGTTCAAAACGCCTCGAGCTATCATTAGTGATGGGGGTTCACATTTTTGTAACAGGCCATTCACGAACTTAATGAAGAAATATAACATCTCTCACAAGGTGAGCACTCCATACCACCAATAAACAAGTGGGAAAGCTGAGATTTCCAATAGGGAGATCAAACACATTTTGAAAAAAATAGTTAACCCTGATCGAAAGGATTGGTCAATCCGATTGACCGATGCTTTATGGGCTTACCATACTCATTTAAAACCCTTATTAGAATGTCTCCCTTTAGACTTGTCTATGGGAAGGCTTGTCACTTACCTGTGGAATTAGAACATAGGGTTTACTGGGTGATTAAAAATCTGAACTTCAATTTAGACAACGTTGGTTCGCTACACAAACTCCAGTTAAATGAACTCGAAGAAATTCGGAATGACACATACGAGAATTCGAGAATTTATAAGAAAAGAATGAAGGTGTTTCATGACCAACACATTCTCAGAAAATCATTCACACTAGGTCAGAATGTCCTTTTATACAATTCTCTCTTAAATATCTTTTCAGGAATACTCTGATCCCGTTGGACCGGCCCTTTCACAATTACTAATGTCTATCCTCATGGGGCCATCGAGATTCAGAATCCAAACTATGGAAAAGACTTCAAAGTAAATGGACATCGTTTAAAGCCATTTATTGAAAATTTTGATTCAGAGGACATGTCCATACCTTTGAATGATCCTATTTACTAGGATTGACCTCCTAGTCTGACGGAGCTGTAGTTAGCTTTATTTTTTTTCACCGTTTTAGGATAGTTTGCTTTCTGTTGTTTTAGGATAGTTTGCTTATCGACTGTTTGAGTCTTTTGAGCTAACCCATCTTCACACTGAGATCACTGGAAAGGCCTCAAAATTTCTGTAACACCCTGAAAATTAGGGGTCGAGCATAACTTAGCTCCCGAGTTCCAAAACATCACTTATGCAACATATTAAAACATGGATGTATGTTGTCTGTATTAGTGCATAAAACATGAAGTAGATTAAGCCAAAACAACAAACATAGTTCAGGAACAGTCTAAGAATGCAAGTGGAAGATTGAAATACATATATAAATCAACATGAGTCCCCAAGGTATGTATGCTCTGCCAGGTCATAATTACAAGTCGTGTTTCAAAATACATATAACAAAATGTGATAAATCACTACAATCATAGCCCAGAATTCCCGCCAATCAGGACACGGCTCACATGAACCCGCCTGAAAACTGCATGAATGAGAATGCCTCCTCGTCTTCATCAAACTCCGGGTCCGCCTCGCAGGCATCACGATCACCTATAGCTAAGTCAGAGTCTGGTTGGTGTTTAAGCACCATCCCAGAACGTGGAAGCGAGTGATTAACTCAGTGAAACTATACAGCAAAGGTTAACATGTTATCAATTCAATCAAGTAGTAATGATAAAGCAGTATAATCAAACATATCCTAGATTATCTTGTTAATGCAAGAATGGTATGAGGAAATGATGCATGCCCTCACAACAGACTCCCTCTTGCGACATCATCTAATGATCGCGGCATGAATCGCTACTACTGTGCTCTACACTAATGCCAACGGCACATACAGTGTAATGTTATAAGCATAATTATCAAGTTCTTATTAGTCCTTTTCATACGGCCAGATTGGGAAGCTAAGGTACCTCCCTTATATCAATTTTCAAACAATAATCCGTTCTAAGGTCGTCAATCCTAGTAAATCTCATACGATATTACTGTTCTGGGTCGTTGTAAAGGACTCATCACCAATCAATACAGGCCTAGTATACCTTAGATACTGCAAAAAGGCTCGTCGCCTATCCGCAGTGTCAAGATATACTCGAGGTCACTACAGAGGGCTCGTCACTAATCAATGTAGGTCGACAGCACGAATATAGTGTCCCATACCACCATAATCAGCTCACGAGTCTAGGTTGCTCACTGGTCACTACGAGGAGGCTCGTCGCCCCAGGATAGGCCGACATCACGACCACGGTATCACTTACCACCATGTCCGGCTCATAAGTCTTGGGGGATCGAGGTACCAAGGTTAACGGGATTTCACTGGTAAGTTTGGTATCCTAGATTCAAACAATAGTATCCAAATATAGTGAACATACATCGGTCAATCGGGTTATTTGATGAGCTCAACTAGGACAAGCACACGTTGAGTTGATCGACATGGAATGCATAAGCACTCCATGTGGCCTAACCACTGTCGAACATCCCAAGTACGACTTGCATTCGTCGAACACATCCTGCGTGGCATAAATAATTCCAACCACCAGTTCGAAGACAATTACCTATTACCTAGACTGTAATATAGTCTCAATCACGTACAAGCTCAATAGTAGACATTTGATTCATATTCAACTTTCAAATGAACATGTTATGAAATATAACTTAAATATAATTACAGTACATGGAGGAAATCATACACAGTTAACATGAATAAATTTGGCTAAACAATTCATGGAGGAAATCATACACACAAACAGGGTAATCGAGATTCATAACTCAACAACCTTAAAAGTCAAGCTTACTGATACAAACTCATTCAGGCATTTATACAAACACTTAGACTACACTATTCAACATACATCACGTATGTCGGTCATATTACATATTCGGACAAATCCTTTCACCAAGGAGTTATCGCATACATAACAATCATGTACTAACGACAAATAATCATGGCAATCACAACATCAGATTTCATACGCATACAGACATTCTAACATATACATGAAATACTCTATTTATAGCATAAGTTATACATATACTTAAATCAAAACAGATAGTGCATTTAGCATGTGTAATAGCGTTCACATCAAGAATAAATCATTATCTAACATTGAAAGTCTTGAAAACCATAACCTAAACGTATATAGTCCACACCTTAAGCCGAAAAATGCAAAACGAGTATGATTTAGATGATAAGTCTTTGTTAACGGCGGATAAGCAACCTAGGGGATGAAATAGGTTGGCTACAACAACACTTAAACTATCTTAAGCTCTTAAATAGGTTAGGGTTTGATTGACTTACCCAAAAATGGAATTAGAATTGTCGGAATAACGATTCAGATACGATGGATTGATGCATAGGGAAAATTGGAAAGAATCCCAAGATGAAACACCAACTTCACACTCACTTTCTCTCTCTTTTCTCTCTCTTATATTGGGTAGGGTTTAGAATTCGTATGGGACTTGTGAGAGAGGGTTTAAGGCTTTTATATAAGCCCAAAATCGACGGAAATAGCCTTAGAGCCAAGGTATACTTAGGTTATAACCAAATCGGGCTCTTTCTGATCCAACGGAACACTTCTGGAGGTCCTCTTATTAAATGCGGTTGGACTTAAGCTCACTAATATTGGATCTTAAGCAAGTTAAGTTTTCAGTCTGATCGGATTTCCAGATCGACCGTGGTGGACCAGCTTCAGTTGAACGGTCACTGAAACTCGATCAGGGCCACGAATACTTAGGCATGTGTGGGCCACCTTCCCTGATCCAAGGGTGAATTTGGGTCAAAAACCAACGGTCAGAACGTTTATAAATGACACACAAGTGACACGACTCAGATTATTAAAATTCATATTTAATTTCTTAAAAATCTTCACTTTCTCACACTTTTCACTCCAGACTCAAGAAAATAGTCTCAAGACATCGTTTAGGCTTGATTTTTGAGGTGATAGTCAATTCCAACTAGGCCGTCATAACTGTCTAAGTTCATCGCTATCGGACTTTCGACGTGCGGTACAGGTCCGATACGAAGTTTCTGAATGTTCTCGAGAGCAACTGGGTTTAGAGTTGGATCCTAGATTTCAGGGTAATGTAGCGTTAACAATTATATAGGTTTTGGGTCCTACATAATGTATTTAAAGTGGTTAGTGCTAAATTCACAAGTAATCTAGTTTAGCGCTAGTTAATTCACATTAAATTTTTAAAGGATTTGGTTTTAAATGATTTTTGCGAAAGGTGATACTCGGGTCTATGTACGGATTTTTCCAAGATGTTACAATTTCTTCTTCAGGTATTATCTTTCCATCACTTCCCTTTGTCTTTTCATTATCGCTTTTATATTAGATGCTTATTTCTTTTACATTGAGGATAATGTAGATTTTTTTGTTGGGAATGGGGGATTAGGTAACCTAATTAGTGTTTTCTCAGGTTTTACCAGTTTTAAGCAAAATTTTTAAAAATTTTCAATGTTTCAAGTTGAAATCTATTTGGGAAGCAATGAATTGTATACTTAAGAATGCTTTGAGTATGATAAGATAGAGATTGAACTTTGAATTACTGAAGTCTAGTCATCTAAATAATTTATTGCCTAAGTACTTGCGGTCAATAAATTAAGAGGAAGTTTGAATATCATGTTAAATCATAAAATACATACAATTTGTCTTCTGTTACATATACTAGAAGTTCTGATTGTTAGTATGTGAATCATTGATAGATGGTGAGAATCAGGTCTGGAGAATTTTATCCACCTTAAAAAAAGAAAAGAACAAGTTAAAAAATAGGAGATCGACAGAGAGGTCATGAAAAAGAATGAAAAATCTAGAAAAGAATGCAAAAATCAAAAGAATGAATAAAAACTAACCGTCGATATAAAATTAAAAAGAAGAAAAAGAATGAAAAGGGGATAATTTTAGAATCAGTACTTGAGTTTCAAACTGATCTCGAAGTGATGAGCATAACTAACATGATGAATTAATAGTATTCATATGGAAAGTAAATTGACTTTCACTGAGCACATTGAAAAACTTGATATACAAATTATGCTTTGATTTAGTGGATAAAGAACTTATTTAATTGGTTGCTTATGTGATTGGGTTCTAGGTTTTCGAAATATCACTTTTGAATCGTAATTCTACCCATCATCCTTGAGTGTGCAAAAGATTGTCTTATGAAAAAGATTTCTAACATTAAGCATTGAGATTTATTTTTCACATACTTTGCTTGTGACTAGCAAAATGCTAGTTGGGAATTGTGTTGAGGGTCAAATATTACATATTAGACCCCATTTATATCTTGATTTTATGAAAATTATACTGCTTAATGTCCTATTTTACTCATGTTTGTGTTGCAAGGAGAGTTTAAGAGCTTAGATTGAAAATGATGTTAAAAGCATGGATTTAACACCCAAGAATCACCAAAGAAATGGTTGGATTTTAGAAGACCAAAAATGAAGAATTCACATGCCAAAGATACAAGAAAATCAAGTGAGGAATGAAGAGAATTGAAGACTTAAGGTGAAGAAAATGAACCGTAAAAATCTATCTACTTCAACTAGTCTATGCTCTCCTTCGACTAGTCTAAGGCTCTTGCTCAACTCGAACTCTAGCAACATAAACTTTTAATTTCACATAATCCTCAACCAGTCGAAGGTGACCCTCGACCAATCGAGGGTTATGCAGATGTTGCACGCACTAAAATTGCCTTTGTTTGTCAATTAGTGTAATGGTTGAGTCAGTAAGTCAAGTGAACCCCATGTGAAGACAATACAAGATGTTGCCTCAACAAATTAGGTGATTCAGGAACATCAAAGGTAAAATTAAACCTCACATCCCATGTCTAAAACACCTATGTATATAATTTCCTTAAAAAATTGTAGAACAACAAAGGAATTTAATACTTGAAAACTTGGTGCAAATAGGTAAATTTTCTAAGCTTTCTGCAAGTTTTTTACATGTCACTTCGAGTCATCGAGCTTGGGTCAATGACATCGAACACTCATGTTCGATGACATCAAAAAGTGATCCTCATATGTCCAACAACCACATATATATTTGGACTAAAAATTCGTGTCATGCTCCAAACTCGAAAACCGGACTCATAAAATTCCCGATCACCGAATCCAGTGCCGACAGCCTCCATAGTATCCCATTCTAGGCTCCCAGCACCCATACGCCAAATTTTGATCATGAGATCCTACTAGGAGGATTTTTTAACTTACATTTATTTCATAAGAAGCATAACCAGAAGTTTACCCAAATCACAAAGGCAACATCATCATCATATATTCACTAATATAAACAATTGCATACAGTGCTGAAAGGAAAATATACATATATCGAAAATCAAAGCTCCAGAAAACCGCTGCACACTCCAAGTTCAACGTTGCTACGACTTAACACCACCTGCACGCATCTATCAAGCATAAGCTTATAGAAAGTTTAGAGGGTGGTGTAAGTGTGTGCACAATATAAGCATGCTCAGAATGTAATATCAGAGCAATGCGGAAACATGTTGGTAAATTTATAAATACCATCATCCTTATCCAGGTTATGCAATATAGAAACATAGTAAACCAAATTCTATGTGCTGAGGATGCAATGCAATATGTGGTGCGAATGAAATGGCCAAGCTAGAGTGTGAGGTCGGGATGATAGTACATAGTATTGCAGGCTACGGGGTCCATCACAAGGGACTTCTATCCAAACAGTGTCATACCTAAATTTGGATAGATAGACTCAATGTGGTAAATTTCTGACCTCAGGTTGGTCGCGCGCTCCAACTGAAATTCTGGGCACTGCGAATGTACACACGCTGACTTGATTGCGCACCACCAACCCAAGTGGATAGTGAATGAATGAATGGATAAGTCAAATGCTGAGTACACAATTCATACTCAATAAGTCCACATATCAGCATACCTCATCTCTGGGATATCATCAGGGTCTAGTACCTTCCACAATGGTTGTCGCCTCCCTAGCCGCACAACCAGTGAGTGGAAAAGACCTCACTATCCACCTAGTCAGTAGTCTACCAATACCTACCCGACTCGTTGATAGCGGACCCATTTATGAGTTGGTCATACTCAGCCTAGCTTACAGTTCCCTCACTCGAACAGGTAAGGCCACACCCCTTCCCAACTGACCACGACATAGTGGAAGATGCCGCCTACTGGTTTGCCCACTTGGGTGCTCATGTATCTACTCGGTCTAGACGTTAGAGTATCCTTTGATACCAAGAGGTTTCTGGGACTCTCACCTAAGGACATCCTATGTGCCCACAGTATTAGAACCAAATATTTTTGGTATCTCATCTAGTCATCCACGATGAACCTATGGAGGTCATAGCCCTGATATCATTAGGGTGTCAAGTGATCATGTCACACAAATAAGAGATGCATGAGTCATATTATCCAATCATGCATTAAACTGTGCATGCCACGCAATATGGGGCAACTCCATCTCTTAAGGAGTCCCCTAAATAACTCAGCTTAACAAAAATGTGATATGATCAATTACTCCTCATATCAAGCATACATATGATGCGCATGAGCATGTATCGTGGAGCTATACTAAGCATGTTATATGATGATGATGTATTCTCCTCATATCAAGGATGGGCCTAAACGGCCTAGTCATATCAAGAATGAGCCTAACAAGGCCTAAAGGAAGGTCACAATGTGGACATTTAACCATCATTGTCCATCAATGTGGACATTCAACCACCATTGCTCCCAATGAGTGGCCCACAAGAGCTAACATATAGTGGGCCTATGGTCTCACACAAGAACCTCATACACAATATAATGCACCACATACAATCTCAATGGGCCTCATACAATCATAATGGGCCTTATACAATCACGATAAGCCTTACACAAGGGTCTCATACATCACAATGGGCCTCATCATATGGGCCTCGCATACATCACACTGGGCCTCATCATATGGGCCTCACATATCATAATGGGCCGCATCATATGGGCCTCATCACATCACAATGGGCCGCATCACATGGGCCTCAAATACATCACATTGGGCCTCATACAAGGGCCTCAAATATATCATATTGGGCCTCACCATATGGGCCTCTCACACACTACATTGGGCCTCATCATATAGGCCTCATATACATCACAGTGGGCCTCATACAAGGGCCTCACAAGGTAGCCGACTACCCCCAAAATGGATGAATAGTGTGTACATAACACACAACACTATGGGCCTTATAAGGCAGCCCATGGTCTAAAAAAGAGGATGGACAGCATGTATACAACACATAAATCATGGTGGGCCTTATAAAGTAATCCATGGTTGTGCACGTACATCGGGTGGGCCTTTTAAGGCAATATGGGCCCACGACCCTAAGAAAAATAAATGGATAGTGTGTATGACACACATACATCATGGGGTTGGGGCCCCACACGATATCAATGGGCCCCACAACGATGAGCAGTAAGGGTATATAAAATACATACACGAAGGTGGGTTATTCTGGTGGGTGGCCAGCCAAACCAATGCCTCTACCTGCTGGGCGTTCAGAACGGATGGACAGCCAGGGTAAAACATACCCCTCATGGTGGGCCTACACGATACAGATGGGCCCCTCTAGATGGACTGTGTGTGTATAGAACACATGCATCACGGTGGCCAACTACTGGACAGTCAGTCCAGCAGCATCCCGGCCCAGTTAGGCGTCCAGCCAGTGGACGGCCTGGACTACAACACATACATGGTGGGTCCCATTAAATGTGGGCCACCCAGGAGGTGGGTCGGCCACTGGCCTCCTCCAAACATCACCGTGGGCCCAGGAATGTTTACAAGTGGTGGGTGTCACCCCACTGCTGCCTGTGGTGCGGCCCAACTGAGATTTGGATCTGCATCATGGTTGGGCCCATGGACAGAATAAAACATATATATGGTGGGTCCCAGTTGAGTGTGGGTCACCTAAGAGGTGGGCTAGCTGCTGGGCCCCCACAAACATCACAGTGGGGCCTAGAAGATTTTACTAATGGGCGTTTTGGCCCTGATGTCCAGCAGTGTCCAACTGCTGCTGGACGGTCTAGATGAAACACATTCCTCACGTGGGCCCCATGAGCGTGGGTACAACATAGGCATCAGGTCAGGGCCACCATCCAATTCCCTGCTGGACATGCTAGGCACACACGTGCAGGGTCCTGTCGATGGATGATGTAGATATATAAGACATACATCAAGGTGAGCTCCACTGTCTAGAATACTGGACGGTGTGGATAATACTCATGCATCAAGGTAGTCCCTCATCCAGGGACTGGACGGCATGGATGCTACACATGTGCGCCCCACATCTAGATGGACAATTTGGATATAACACATACCTCATGCCCATGGAATTTGATGACATCATGTAGCAACTTTATAGCTTATGTGAGGTATACCATCCAATCCGATTCCACCATCCAAAATTTGGACGGTGTGGGTGGAAAAAATGCAACAACCGGTGGGTCCCACCGTCCCTACCCATCTGGATGGTGTGGACTCCACACACATCACGATGTAGGCCCCACTGTCCACGTGGACGGTGGGTGAGACACACACATCCAAGGGGGCCCACCGTCCCTGGATGGTGTGGACACTGCGGATCGAAGCATACGTTATGGTGGGCTTCCACGTGGTGGCCCACCAGAGTTGGATTAACCTAATATTTGTTTTTCATTTAAACAAGCAGCCAGCAGGTGGACGGTCTTACTGCTGCTACTGAGGTGCAACCCACTAGGTGGCTGGATCTGGACCATCGGGTCTGGACGGCTAGGATATAGAACGCATACATCAAGGTGTGCTCCACAAATGGGAGGTCCACATGGCTGGAAATCCAGCCTATATAGGTGTGTTCCCCATCATCCAAGCATGGCCAAAAATAGGCAGCAAGAAGGTCCTAGACGGTGGCAAGAAGGCTGTCCCACTTATGGACAGCATGGATATCACATACACATTGATGATGGGCCATTAAACCAGGGAAAAAGAGAGAGAGAGAGAGAGAGAGAGAGAGAGAGGGAGAGAACCGCGTGATGAGGGACCCCGCCACTATGGGCCCCTCTAGGATCTACAATACATACATCACAATGAGTCCCACCACAAGTGAGCCTTACATCAAAATTAATATCTAATGCTATGAACACCCACCGATTCCACTTCTTTTAGGATCCATGGACTCCTTAGCTCCTAGGATTTCTCTTTGATGGAGGATGATGAGAATTGAAGAGTTGGATGGTGAGGATCTTGGGGTAGGAAGTAGGCCACACTTGGCTCTTTCTCCTTAGTCTTTTTCTCTCTTAGTTGTTAAGAAAAAATGGTAGAGAATGAGTGAAAGATGGGAGATGTAAGGAGAGAGGGATGGGTGTGTAAGAGGGATGGGATGAGAGGTGTGGTGGTGTAAGGAGAGATGGCATGAGGGTTGACTTTTGGGTAAGGCTTGTGTAAGAGAGGAATGGGTTGTGATAGGAAGTACTTGACTTGATTGATTTGAAAGGTGGTAGAGATTCACTCGATATTTGCAACACGCGGCTTTTCCTTTAAAATAAACACAGGCCCACAACTCCTGTCCTAAGTATCGCATCGGCACGCAAGATGCGGTGTTGGAATTGCGGGGATGGTACGATCGCAAGGATACAAGTCTCGAGTCGACTCAACTCTGATCGACTGGATGCGACTCAAGGTCGCGTGCAAATGCCGATCATAGGTCGTGGTTTACCAGAATTCAACCGAGAGGACCGTGGAAGTCTAAGGAACAGTACGGTTTAGGATATAGGTCACACATTTCGATTCATCGAACATACCTTCGATGACATCGAACATGTGTATTCGATGACATCAATGGTGATTCGATGACTAGAAGAACTTAAGAGTTTTTGTCCAATACAATTCTTGGAAATTTTGAGGAATCGAACTAGACTCGATGTCATCGAGATTCACATTTCGATGACATTGAACAAGGTTCGATGACATCGAAAAAGGATAAGAAAATGTCCAGCGAGCTTCAAAGGAAAATCTTCTAAAAAGTTTGAGGAATCAAACTATATTTGATGACATCAAGATTCAAACCTTGATGACATCGAATCAGGTTCGATGACATCAAATAAGGACATGAAATCGTCCAGCAAGCTTTGAAGAAAAATCACACAAAAATTCAAGGAATCGAACGAGATTCGATGACATCGAATTCAAATTTCGATGACATCGAATGCAGTCAAATTTTGACAATTATATTATCGTTGGACATTTTGCCTTTATAAACAGAAGCCCAGTTCTAGTGTTAGTATTGAGAAAAAGTGAGAGTTCTAAGGGGATAATTTCTTACCTACCATCATTAATCCTTCTTCTCATGGAAGTTCATTCCCCAACCCTTTCTTATTCATTAAATACTCAGTAGATTGGATTGGAGAATGAACTTCACCATTTAAGGATCTTCCAGCAACTTCTTAATGTCTAATCATTAGGCTGGAATCTCTTGAATGCACAAACCCTAGAATTACTGTCTCTTAAAAGATCCACATTTAATAGAGTAGATTCCACCAAACACCTTAACCCAACCCCGACTACTTATATTGGAGTATTTTCAAGTGTTGTGATTCAAGAGAGCTAAAGAATCTCCGTCATCAAGGGAGATCTTCTTCATCATGTGTTAAACGAGGCTCACCTTCTTATAGGTAAGTGTTTAAGAGTCCATAGAATCTGCGGATCCTTTCTTATGTAGGATTGATCTTCAAGTTGTGTTTCACAAACCTACCAAGACCTTTTACAGGCCTCTAACAGGAGAATACATATAGAGTCCTTTTATAGGACTTATTGTGCCTTGTGTAGGCATTGATTGTTTTCCTTGTGTAGGCAAGATTAGTTGTCTTCTATAGACATATTTGAGTGCCCTGTGTAGGCATTGATTACCTTGTATAGGCATCCTTAGGAACCTTGTGTAGGTCCTAATGTCAACCTTATGTAGGTTGTAATGCTTTGAGATGAACCTAATTTAAAACTTCCGTTAGTGAAATCTGGTACACTCAAGGGTTGAGTGCGTCTGCTGAGAGTGAAGTAGGCACATAGCCGAACCACCATATATGATTTTGTTTGGGATTGCTATTTGCGTACTCATTTGATCATGCTTATCTTAAATGCTTAAAATGATGCATATGAATGGTTAGAACTAATAGGAATCACATCCCACACACTCATACGTTCTACATAGACTAATTTCTTAAATTATTCCACCTAAGTAGTCTATTGTTTGGATCCTCTACTTGGCTTGGAAGCCTGTGAAGTTAAGGGTGCTACATCTTGATTAATTGCATATTAGATAAAGATTGAGGAATTAGGATTTTAAATTGGCATAAATTTTATAAAGTCCTATTCTCCACCCGCTAGGACACTTTGACCTATTCCATATTTCTACTATAGCGGTCTAAACCATAATTTCACAGATTGCATAAATTTGAGGCAGTTTTAAGATTTTTCCAAATCGGTACAAAAGTTTGAGTTGCACAACTATAAATAAGAGTCCTTAGGATGTTCATAGGCATCTTTTAGGGTTTGAGGAGTAGAGCAAAAGCATGAAGAATCCATCGCCAAGATTTTTTCTTCCTCTTCCACAATCATTTTTATGCTTTTCTTAAGAGATTTTAGTTCAATCATGTCTATGGTTGGCTAAACCTCTTAGTTAGGACTAAGAGGTGAAGCTTGTAGCATGATGGGATGTTTCTTTTACTTTGATTCATGTTTATGTGCAACTTTCTTTGATTTTAGTTTGATTTTAAAGGAATGTTTTCAATTCTTAATAATTTATTATGACTCAAATTACAGTAGATCTGCAATAGCTTTGAGTATCTTTTTTTCCTGATTTTGAGATTGTGGGATTGGTAAATCCTGTTGTTAGCCATCGTCTCATGGGCATGGTTTGGTGATGGAATCTCTTCCAATTATCACAATTCTCCTCTATTGAGAATTAGGTCAAGGAAAATTCAGATTGATCTTAATTGTATATCTTCCAATTGGATAGGATAGGACTCCAAATCCAATCGTGTAACTTGAATCAAGTAAGAGGGCTCCCTGATCTCTACAAGTGGATCCTTGGAAACCCTAGTTTTCACCTTTGAATTTGTTAGTTTTAGTCACTTTAATCATAATTTTTCACGCCCTAAACTCGAAAACTGGGCTCACAAAATTTTCGATTGCCAAATCCGGCACCGACAGCCTCCACAGTACCCCATTCTCTGTTCTCAATGCCTATACTCCATATTCTGATCCTGGGATCCTACAAGGAGGATTTTCAGTGTGAAATTTTTGTAAAGGGGCATAAGTGCAAGTGTACCCAAATCACAAGAACAACAACATCCACTAATATAAATATTAGAATACAATGCTGAAAGAGAAATACATAAATTATAAAATCTTCAAATAATCTTCCACAAGCTCCCGCCTCAATGTTGCTATGACCTAACATCACCTGCATGTAACAGTCGTGCATGAGCTTACTAAGAAGCTTAGAGGGTGGTGCATGTGTGCGTAATACTTGTACCAAGCACACAAATATCAGAGTAAGCAGAAATACTGGCAAGTCCATAAATACTGTCAACCATAACAAGGTTATGTGATGCAAGACATAGTATGCTAAATGTCATTTGCTGAGGATGCAATGCAATGTGCAAATCTTGACTAGTCCATGAATACCATCAGCCTTATCTAGGCCATGTAATGTAGAAACATAGTAAACCAAATTCCATATACAGGAGATGCAATGCAATACGCAAAAGAAATGACAAAGATGGAGTGTGTAGTTGGGATGATAGTACGTGGTATCATAAGTTGTGGGGTTCATCACAAGAGATTTCCATGCAAACCCTCTCATACTTAAATTTGGATAACTAGACTCAATATGGTAAACTCCTGATCTCAGGTTAGTCGCGCCCCCAACCGAAATTCTGACCATTGTGAAGGTACACAGAATGATTTATCAGCACACCACCAGCTCGAGTGGATAGTGAGTGAATGAATGAATGAGTCAAGTACTGAGTACGCAACTCCTACTCAGCAAGTCTACATATGGCCGTGTAACACCCTGAAATTCGGGGGTCGTGTATAAACTCAACTCCCGAGTTCCAGACCGTCACTTATGCAACAAATATGGTTATGATTCGATGTTGTCTGATTTAAAGCATTCACATGAGTAAAAGTATACCAAAACTGCAATTCATACTTCAGATCCAGTGATAAAAGCAAGCGGAAGACTAAACAAGATATATATCACTGTATGGAAAAACAAAGTAATCTCAACTGTCTCCAAAGTATGACTACATCTCTGAGTCTCATATACATGTACATAACAAAAGAATAATGTTCAAAAAGAAAAGTCCCACTGATGTCCCCTCGATCCAGGTCGCCTACGGGAAGCCGTCATGATACTGCATATACGAGAACTCATCCTGATCCTCGTCATCATCTAGCTCCACCTCCTGGATCTCATCGTCACCTGCAACTACAACAGGGTCTGGTGGGTGTTGCAAACACCATCCCGTAACGTGGGAATGAGTGATCAACTCAGTGGAATCATAGAGCAAAGATTAGCATGTTCACAATTCAGTCACGCGATAATAGTAAAGCAGTAAATCAGACAAGTCCTAATACTGTTGTTAATGCAAGATGATATGACGTGATGTATGCCCTCACCGACGATCACCCTCATACGGCAACATCTTACGACCGCGGCATGCCACACTCCCTAGAGTGCTCCACATCTTCCAGGCACATGCAATGCTATGGTGATATGATTACCAAGTTGTTATTAGTCCATTCAAACAGCAGGATTGGGAAACTAAGGTACCTCCCTTGTATCAATCCCAACACGGATCCTGTCTAGGGTCGTCACTCCTAGTAATCTCATACGATGTACATTTCGTAGGTCACTGCAAGGGCTGCCAGGGCTGTTGCTCGCACTCGTTGCACCGCTCCCCCATCACCTTATCAATACAGGCCTACTGTACTCTACTGCACGGAAGGGTCGTCGCCTCCCGTGAACTCAGAATACGCTCGCGGTCACTACAAAGGGCTCGTCGCCTGATCAGTGTAGGCCGACAGCTAGAATATAGTGTCCCATACCACCATAATCTGCTCACGAGTCAAGGTGCTCACTGGTCACTACGGGGAGGTTTGTGGCCCCAGCGTAGGCCGACAGCTCGACCACGGTGTCCCATACCACCATGCCCGGCTCATGAGTCTTCGGGGATCAAGGTACCACGGTTAATAGGGTTTACAATGGTAAGTTCAGTACCCTAGGTTCAAGCAGTTATGATTCATACAAGGTGAACAAACATCGGCCAGTCGGGTTACTTGACGGGCTCGACTAGCGCGATCGCATCTCGAATTGAACGACATGAAGTGCGTAAAACACTTCGCGTGGCCTAACCACTGCCGCCAACTCTCAACACGAATCACATTCATCGACGCGTCGTTCGTGGCTATGACCAGTCAGCCACGAATTCGCTCGGTTACCGACTGCCTGGACTAAGTCAAGTCCCACACATCTATGGAATCACTATAAAAGTATTGGAATTGAAATACATCATGTGAGCATGTTAGCACATGTTATAACATTCAACTTAAGCAAATCTTCAAGGCATACTTCCCATGCATATTCAACTTAAGCAAATCCTCAAGCACATACATTCCATGCATGTAATGAAATCATGCATTTTGTCAACATGTAGAAAATCATTTAGGTCGGCAAAATAGTTGAAAAATCAATCACAAGGTATCAAATAACATCATTTAATTCAATACATACTAATACAAGCATTTATACAAACACATGCACTACACACTTAGGTCTACATATAGCATGTCGACCCAAAGTGTGCAACTAGGCGAATCTCTTCGCCAAACTAATTATGCACGCATTCCTAACTCCCTAATGCGACAACAAACCATGTCAATCACATCAGCAAAATATGAATGCAAACAGTACTTCCTACAAATGACTAAAATGCCCTAAATCTCATATTCTTCGTTAGCTTACGAAACGGGAAACGGAGAGCATTTTGTACATGTCAAACGGCGATGCCGTCAAGAATCTACTATTAAACGACATTGAAAGCATTGGGAACCGTCAATCCAAGCGTCTAAAATCCTCACCTAGTGTCTTGTAGACTCGGGAATTGAAGCGGAGTGTATATGCTTCGTCTACGGCGAGTAAGGAGCCTAATACATAAGATCCATAAGCTACATCGCTATGGAAACAAGAAAAACTCAAATCACCAACTAGTTAGGGTTTTTACTTACCTAGGATTGCGGTGGAATCGCCGGGAAAGCGGTAGAGGAGTGTTGCTTAAGCATGTGCAACACGTAGCACAAGTGGCGGGAAGAACTCTCCCACTCTCTCACAATCTCTCACTCTTTTTCTCTCTCCCAAGCTAGGGCTTCTCTCAAATTCGGATGGGAGAGAGGAGTGAGGGTTTCAACCCCTTTTATAGCCTAAAACATTCCCAAAATAGGCTTGGGAACAATGTTTACTTGGTGCCTAACCAAATCGGGGCCGTTTCGGTCCAAAAGGGCATTTCTGGAGGTCCCCAGGCCAAATGCGGTCGGACTTAAGCTCATGCATACTAGATCTAGCATACATCCAGTTTTCAGACCGGTTGGGTTCCCAGATCGCACGTGGCGGCCCAGTTTCAGTTTAACGGTCACCGCACCAAGATCAGGCCTATAAGTCTCGTGATATATAATAGATATTTTTCCTGATCCAAGGGTGTAATTTGGCTGTATTCTGACGGTCAGAATGCTTAATACTGATGCGTCAAATTTGTGTGCCAGATTTGAATTTGAAATTCCAACTATGTCCCTATTCACACTCTCTTCGGTCCGGGCTCAATGAAATAGCCTGTGATAATCGGTTTGACTTGATTTTTGGAATGAGTGTCAAGCCCAGCTAGACGGTCCTAACGGTCTAAGATAGGAGGTATCGGACTTTCAACGTGCGGTCTAGATCCAATACAAAGATTCAAAGTGGTCCAGAGAACAAACCGGCTTAGAGTTTGATCCGAGGCTTTAGAGCATTATAGCACCCTTAGTTCCACTCGCTTCGGGCCTTGTAGAACGTATTTAAAGTGATCAGGGACCATTTCCCAGCTATTCTAACGTTGCACTAGCTAACCTAGTCAAATTTTCCAAAGGAATGAATTCCACGCAATTTCGGGTCGAGTTGGTACTCGAGCCCAAGTATGGATTTTTCACGGGCGTTACAATCTACCCCCCTTAACAAATAATTTCGTCCTCGAAATTTTGTACCTTTTCGTACTCCTCGAGAAGCTGTGGGTAGTTCTTTCTGATCTCGGCTTCTGTCTCCCAAGTAGCCTCCTCCTCAGTATGATGCGTCCATAGTACCTTCACAAGGGGAATCACCTTGCTACGCAGTACCTGCTCCTTCCGGTCTAAGATGCGTGTCGGTCGCAGGATATAAGTAACATCCTCTCCTAACTGCACCTGCTCCCATCTGATGATATGAGAAGGATCAGCAACGTACTTCTTCAGCATAGAAACATGAAATACGTTGTGGACGCTCGCGAGGGGCGTGGGTAAAGCCAATCGGTAAGCCACTGCTCCCACACGATCGAGGATCTGAAATGGACCAATGTATCGCGGTGCCAGCTTCCCCTTCTTTTCGAACCGAAGGACTCCCTTCATAGGGGAAACTCGCAAAAACACATGATCCCTGACTGTGAACTCTAGTGGTCTCCGTCTCGTATCGGCGTAGCTCTTCTGCCTGCTCTGCGCTGTAAGAAGCCGACGTCGAATAATATCAATCTTCTCTGACGTCGCCTGCACCAACTCTGGGCCAATCAAGCTGCGCTCACCGACCTCTAACCAGCAATGCGGTGCGCGACAAGGTCGCCCATACAGCGCCTCATAAGGTGCCATGCCGATACTCGCCTGGAAGCTATTATTGTACGCAAACTCCGCATATGCAAGACAGTCATCCCAACTGTCCTTGAAGTCCAACGCGCAAGCTCGCAACATGTCCTCCAGGATCTGGTTCACTCGCTCTGTCTGTCCGTCCGTCTGTGGGTGGAAGGCAGTACTGAACTTCAACTTCACACCCATAGCCTCCTGAATGCGAGTCCAGAAAATAGAAGTGAATCGCGTGTCTCTGTCCGACACGATCTCCAACGGAACTCCATGAAGACGCACAATCTCTCGGATATACAATCTAGCCAGCTCGTCTGCAGAGTTCGTAACTCTGATCGGTAGGAAGTGCGCCGACTTCGTCAATCGGTCGACGATCACCCAAATGGAATCATGCCCCTTCCTCGTCTTCGGCAACCCAGAAATGAAGTCCATGGAAATGAAATCCCACTTCCACTCTGCAATAGGCATAGGCTGCAAAAGTCCAGGTGGTCGGCGATGCTCTGCCTTCACCTGCTGACAAGTGAGACAACGGGACACGAACTCAGCTATGTGGGTCTTCATACCTTCCCACCAGTACGTCCTCTTCACGTCACGATACATCTTCGTGCTGCCAGGATGCATCGCGAGTCTAGTAGAATGCGCAGCCTCGAGAATCTCTCGTCTCAAGTCAGGGACATCAGGAACGCATAGGCGGCCACGGTAACGTAAGCCCCCATCCATGCCAACTCGCCAGTCGGCGTCAGCATCATCACTGGCCTGCTCTCGAAGCTCAGTAAGATGCGCGTCGTCCCTCTGCGCCTCGATGACACGGTCATCGATCGGGGATCGCACCTGAACATGTGCGATGAACTTAAATGGCTCCTCTACGGTGAGTTTCTGCTCAAAGTCTCGCAAAAACTCAACCATATCCCACTCGGCAACCATCAGCGGAGCCGCAAACTCTATCGCCTTCTTGCGGCTCAACGCATCAGCCACAAGGTTCGCCTTCCCAGGATGGTAAGAGACTTCAAACTTGAAGTCCTTCAGCGTCTCCATCCATCGCCGCTGCCTCATATTCAAGTCCCGCTGTGTGAATATGTACTTGAGGCTCTTGTGGTCGCAAAAGAGCTCGAACTCCTCTCCGTAGAGGTAATGTCTCCAGAGTCTCAGTGCGAATATCACGGCTGCCAACTCCAGGTCGTGTGTAGGGTAATTCTCCTCGTGCTTCCTTAATTGTCTCGAGGCATACGAAATTACCCTGTCCCTCTGCATAAGGACACAACCCAAACCAACGCTAGACGCGTCAGTGTATATAGTGTATTTAACCCCTTGCTCTGGCAATACTAGCACAGGGGCGGACGTAAGTCTGTCCTTCAGCTCCTGAAAAGCTGACTCCGCCTTATCATTCCAGGCGAACTTCACGTCCTTCCGTGTCAACTGAGATAAGGGTCTCGCGATCTTCGAGAAATCCTGAATGAAGTGCCGATAGTAGCCAGCGAGACCTAAGAAACTCCTCACCTCAGTGACAGAACCAGGCTGCTCCCAGTCCTGCACCGCAGCTACCTTAGACAGGTCAACTGCCATGCCATCCTTGGACACCACGTGTCCCAGAAACTTCACCTCCTGCTTCCAGAAGTCGCACTTCTTGTACTGTGCGAACAACTAATGCTGTCTGAGCGTATCAAGGACCAAACGCAAGTGCTCCTCATGCTCCTCTCGACTCCTAGAGTATACCAAAATGTCGTCGATGAAGACAACGACGAATCGATAGAGGAAAGGCCGTAGTACCCGGTTCATCAGATCCATGAACACGGCCGGTGCGTTCGTGAGACCGAACGACATCACAAGGAACTCGTAATGACCAAAACTGGTCCTGAACGCTGTCTTCTGCACGTCCTCATCTCTGACGCGCAGCTGATGATATCCTGACTGAAGGTCAATCTTCGAGAAGTACTGCGCTCCTCTCAACTGATCAAACAAGTCATCGATCCTGGGCAAAGGGTACTTGTTCTTCACTGTGAGTTGGTTCAGCCTGCGATAATCAATACACAATCGCAGCGAACCATCCTTCTTCTTCACGAACAAGACCGGTGCTCCCCAAGGAGATACGCTAGGCCGTATAAGGCCGAGCTCTAGTAGACCGTCAATCTGCGTCCTCAACTCCTCCATCTCACATGGTGCCATGCGATACGTCGGCAGTGAGACGGGTGTAGAACCAGGAATCAGATCGATAGTGAAATCGATCTCACGTCTGGGCGGCAAACCAGGGATCTTCCTGAACAGATCCCCGAACTCAGAAACAACTGGCGTCTGCTCAAGTACCTGGGCACCAGCGTCGCGCAACAGAGTGGCGTAGCTAAGAATGCGGAAAGGAAGATTTACCCGCACTGAAAATGTGAAAGGCGTGCCCTCAGGCTCGTACACCGTCACCACACGAGCCTCGCAGTCAATCTCGGCTCTCGCTGCAGTCAACCAGTCCATGCCAAGAATGACGTCGAGATATACGAGCGAGGGATCGACGACCAAATCAAGAGTCATCGTCCTGCCTCCCAGATCAAGTAAACAACCCTCACACATCTGGGTGACTTCCGAATAATCTCCATGAGCTGCAAGGACTCGCACGCTATCCATAGTAATAGTCTGCAACCCAAGACGTCTGACTACGGCACGCGATATCAAGGAAATCGTGGAACCAGTGTCCACCATGACAAGAACGGGAGTACCTCCGATATGGCCCGTGACCTCGAAGGCTGAATGCTGGAAAGTCGGCGTCGTAGCTGCCTCAGCGGTCAGTGCGTGAACTCGAGCCTGCTGTGGCCGGTTCGGCCGCTGTGTCAAGGGCCGTGGGGGCTGTCGAATCTGCGATACTGTGGGTCTGAAAGAAGACTGCGCAGGAGCTGACCGTATAGGCGGTGCTGATATCGCCTGTGGACGTACACGATCAATCTTCTGCGGCGGCGAGAACCCACTGTCCCCCATCCTCGAAAAGCAACTCGGCGCTAGGTGGCCCGTCCTCCCACAGTATGTGCATGATAGATCAGGGCGCCGAAACGGTCCTACTGGCGCCGTGGTCCTGGTAGGAGGATCAATGCGAGGCCTCTTGCCCGCGAAGGGCCTATCTGGCAACTCCGGTCGCGGCCTGGAAGTAGTCGGGCCTCGTGATCGCGCAAGTCGATCCACGTCCTGCTCTGCCTGCATGGACATGTGAACTAACTCCGCATAGGAGGAGAAACTGATGCAGCACATCTTCGACCGAATATCCGGTCGCAAGCCCTCCAAAAAGCGCCGTATGCGCATCTGCTCATCAGCTAAAATTGTCGGGACGTACCTGCCCAACTCTGTGAACCGATGCTCATACTCGGTGACCGTCATCGCTGCCTGCCTGAGACGGAGAAACTCATTCTCCCTCTCGTGCCTGTAGGTCTGAGGATAATACTTCTCATGGAAGCGAAACTCGAATGCTGCCCATGTCCATACGAAGTCTGCGGTAACAGTCCGCAATACACTATCCCACCACATACTGGCCTCTCTCTCAAACTGGAAGGTAGCCAGCTCTACCTGCTCTGCCTCAGTACAGTGCAACATGCGCCGAATCTTCGACACTCGGTCGAGCCAAAACTCAGCCTCCTCGGGTCTGTGAGAACCCGTGAAAGTAGGAGGCCGCAAGCGCTGAAATCGCTCCAGAAGGCCCCGTGTGTCGGCAGGGTTCCCCGCAGGGAAGGCAGGCTGCGCAGGAAGTGCTATGCCCTCATCCTGGGCGTAAGTATAGGCATCCTCAGCTGGATGCGCAGGTGGTGCAGGCGGAGTAGATGCAGTCGCACCCCCACCCTGGGCTAAAGTCCCAACTATGGTGGTCAGAAGCTGCTGCTGCTGTAGCATCATAGCCATCATCTGCTCGAATCTATCAGGTGGTGGAGCAGGCTGTGGCGGATGAGGTGCGGAAGTAGATGCGCGCTGTGGCTCTCTAACTGATGGTGTAAATGGCGGTGGTCCATCTGTAGGACCAGTAGCAGGCTGAGACGATCGAACAGTCTCAGGAATCGGGCCCACAGCAGGGTCCGGACGAGTGCCAGACTGAGAGGGAGTCTGATCCATCTGCTCAGACAACGAAAGCCGAACCGTGCTCCTCGTAGTCTTAGGTGGCATTCCCTATATTCAAAATAGGGCGCAACCTTGTCAGTCTCAATTGCTCAAATACACCACAATCATTCACTAAAGAGTCAAAGGCATTCCATGCATTTCAATTAATCAAAATTGTCACAATACAAGGGATATATCCTTACAAGCATCATGACTAGAATGACATGGAAATTAAGACAGTTAAGCAACAGCAACATAAGCAAAGCACTAGCCCTAACAGGCTTTACACACATAAAACAGAAAATGGCTAACTACTCATAACAACATCAAAGATCGCGTCGCTAGTCGGAGTCTGGTGAAGGAGGAGGAGCACCCTTATCCTGTAAGCAACACAGGATTGCCTTCAAGGTGCGAGTCACCTTGCCAAATTTCTTCTTCGTAACGGCCTTGGCATCAGCGACCTCTGCTCGAAGTTCTTGGACTTCCCTTCGCAAAGCGGTCTGACTCTCCTCCATCCGAGCAATGCGATCGTCAATAGTAGTCTGCGCAGAAGGAGGAGGGCTCTCATCAGTATCCTGAGCCTCCTCTTCTGCTTCTTCCTGAGTCTCTTCCTGAACCTCTGCACTAGGTTCTCCTTCGCTTTGGTCTTCCCCTTCATCAAAGTCGTCCCCACTATCCCTTTCAAGTTGATTTTCACGATATTGCGACCCAATCTTCATCTTAACCATCGTCGACTCATCGATGGTGTGAATCGATACCGGCAACTCGGGTCCAAGTCTATAGGCAAACTCAAGCGCAATCTTGCAAATGAGTCGGCAAAAGGGAAGGGATTCGGATGTTCTTCTCGACCTGGCTATGAGAACTATCTGCCGTAAGATGAAAGTGGCCATACATACGTTCTCTCCCTGGGCCACCAGAAATAAGAAATCGACCATAAGACGTGTACATTCAATGCGGTTCGTCGACCTAGGATAAACATTGAACGTGCAGATGTGATGCAGCAGACGCAAATCCTCAGACATGTACGTCGCCTTGAGGCTATTATTAGGCTGCCATGGAACCAACTTACCGCAGAGAAACCTGGTGCGGCGATCTCGTTCACGTCTAGTCCTCAAATTCTTCTCACTTGGATGTACATCACCTAGAGGCACGTTGAGAAGTCGCGCAACCAACTGGACGTCGATCGTAGCCATCCGATCTCTACCAAAAGGGATTTTGAACTGCAAGGGCTCCAAGGTAGGACTCTGGATGCTAGCATAGAAGGCACGAACAGTGCTCACATTAGCACGAGCGCGAGCTTCGAAGATCGGTCCCCAGTGCGCAGCTTCAATGCGTTCGAACAACAGATACTCGCCGAACAATCGCCCATCTACGTCCGCCTCAAATAACACTCTACGATCAGTGTATTCACCATGAGGCATCTCTGATAGGATGGTTCATCCAAGATGTGCATGGGGATCCAAATCCCGCTTTGTACGGCACTCCAGGACTGCCGCTGGACCTGCGGCGGTGCTTGAACTTGCGGCACCACCCCGCGGTCTTCTCGATCGAGCAGGGCGGCTCGGCCCAGCCTCGTCTGTTGTAGTTTTCCTCTTACCCATCAAAGACAGGATGGATGAGAGTGACAAAAGACCCAAAATAGCTTCCACGAAAGCCATGGAAAACGCCGAAAATGCGGAGAAATGGCTGTCCAATCTGACGAAAGGAAATCTAGGCATCGTAGAGGGATGCTTCAAGCTTCCCAAGGCTGTAGTTTCAGGGAAAAATAAGAACAAAAAGATGGAATGGAGCTGCTCACGATTTCAGCACTATTTGGGGGATTTTGGAGCTCCAAATGGGAAAATCTTCAAGGAAAGGGGCTGCCAACACCCAATAATCGATGGGTGGTGGTCGGTTTTGGCCAAGGAAGGGATTAGGAGGGGTTTGGGTCACCGGTGTTTGGAATGGAGCGCTGAAAATCAAATCTAGGGCATGCAAGGGGGCTGTTTGTGAAGGAGAGGGGTGTTTTAGGGGTTTTCGTGGGATGGGAGGTAGCTAGGAGTGATGGGGGAGGCATTTAAGTGGGTGCGCCCAAAGGGCAGCACCATCGGAGGTGGCCGGCCGGCGATGCATCGCCCGGCCGGCGATGGCATCGCCGGCCAACCTTCAGGTTGACCAGCGGGACCCCATGGGTCTGGTCCCCCATGGTCCCAGGGCCCCAAAAAAGTTGGTCCCACCCCTTGGTTCATTGTATTTTGGTCTCTATGAGCCCAAACATGTGTTTGGGGCTTTCCAGGTCCACATCGCAATACCGAATACCAAACCATATGATGCAGCATATGAATTTGGGGTAGAAGGAGCCAGTACATCTTTCTAACTCCTTAGTTGCTAAGGAAAGTGAAGTTAGAATGGCCTTATGGCCATTTTTCATGAAATTTTACTATTCACTGTAAAATTTGGTGAATGTACTAATTTGTGTTATTTTCACATTAGGTTTGATGCCTAACATGAAATGGATAAGAAAGAACTGAAGGTTGAAGTGTTTAGAGAAGGAATTTTGAGAATTTTTGGCAAAACGGGGTTTTTAAGCCCTGGCGATTGATTACTGGAGTCGTGGTCATTCCACGGCCCAAAGGTTCACTTTTTCGGTTTAAAACCGCTCATAGGACGTCTCCACCCGACTTCCTACAGCTTAGAAGTGATTCGGGTCGCTTTACGCGACCCGAGATACGTTACAGACTCGATCTTGCGATCGATCCTTATAGACTTCGCCTATCGGCGAATCTGTGATCCTAGAAGTGTTTCTAGACCCTTCTCGCACCCACCTAAGTCAAAAGAAGCGACAGCGTACGTCGCAAAACCATAACCCAGGCCCAGTATACTCTCATTCATGCTCTGATACCAACTTGTAACACCCTGAAATTCGGGGGTCGTGTATAAACTCAACTCCCGAGTTCCAGACCGTCACTTATGCAACAAATATGGTTATGATTCGATGTTGTCTGATTTAAAGCATTCACATGAGTAAAAGTATACCAAAACTGCAATTCATACTTCAGATCCAGTGATAAAAGCAAGCGGAAGACTAAACAAGATATATATCACTGTATGGAAAAACAAAGTAATCTCAACTGTCTCCAAAGTATGACTACATCTCTGAGTCTCATATACATGTACATAACAAAAGAATAATGTTCAAAAAGAAAAGTCCCACTGATGTCCCCTCGATCCAGGTCGCCTACGGGAAGCCGTCATGATACTGCATATACGAGAACTCATCCTGGTCCTCGTCATCATCTAGCTCCACCTCCTGGATCTCATCGTCACCTGCAACTACAACAGGGTCTGGTGGGTGTTGCAAACACCATCCCGTAACGTGGGAATGAGTGATCAACTCAGTGGAATCATAGAGCAAAGATTAGCATGTTCACAATTCAGTCACGCGATAATAGTAAAGCAGTAAATCAGACAAGTCCTAATACTGTTGTTAATGCAAGATGATATGACGTGATGTATGCCCTCACCGACGATCACCCTCATACGGCAACATCTTACGACCGCGGCATGCCACACTCCCTAGAGTGCTCCACATCTTCCAGGCACATGCAATGCTATGGTGATATGATTACCAAGTTGTTATTAGTCCATTCAAACAGCAGGATTGGGAAACTAAGGTACCTCCCTTGTATCAATCCCAACACGGATCCTGTCTAGGGTCGTCACTCCTAGTAATCTCATACGATGTACATTTCGTAGGTCACTGCAAGGGCTGCCAGGGCTGTTGCTCGCACTCGTTGCACCGCTCCCCCATCACCTTATCAATACAGGCCTACTGTACTCTACTGCACGGAAGGGTCGTCGCCTCCCGTGAACTCAGAATACGCTCGCGGTCACTACAAAGGGCTCGTCGCCTGATCAGTGTAGGCCGACAGCTAGAATATAGTGTCCCATACCACCATAATCTGCTCACGAGTCAAGGTGCTCACTGGTCACTACGGGGAGGTTTGTGGCCCCAGCGTAGGCCGACAGCTCGACCACGGTGTCCCATACCACCATGCCCGGCTCATGAGTCTTCGGGGATCAAGGTACCACGGTTAATAGGGTTTACAATGGTAAGTTCAGTACCCTAGGTTCAAGCAGTTATGATTCATACAAGGTGAACAAACATCGGCCAGTCGGGTTACTTGACGGGCTCGACTAGCGCGATCGCATCTCGAATTGAACGACATGAAGTGCGTAAAACACTTCGCGTGGCCTAACCACTGCCGCCAACTCTCAACACGAATCACATTCATCGACGCGTCGTTCGTGGCTATGACCAGTCAGCCACGAATTCGCTCGGTTACCGACTGCCTGGACTAAGTCAAGTCCCACACATCTATGGAATCACTATAAAAGTATTGGAATTGAAATACATCATGTGAGCATGTTAGCACATGTTATAACATTCAACTTAAGCAAATCTTCAAGGCATACTTCCCATGCATATTCAACTTAAGCAAATCCTCAAGCACATACATTCCATGCATGTAATGAAATCATGCATTTTGTCAACATGTAGAAAATCATTTAGGTCGGCATAATAGTTGAAAAATCAATCACAAGGTATCAAATAACATCATTTAATTCAATACATACTAATACAAGCATTTATACAAACACATGCACTACACACTTAGGTCTACATATAGCATGTCGACCCAAAGTGTGCAACTAGGCGAATCTCTTCGCCAAACTAATTATGCACGCATTCCTAACTCCCTAATGCGACAACAAACCATGTCAATCACATCAGCAAAATATGAATGCAAACAGTACTTCCTACAAATGACTAAAATGCCCTAAATCTCATATTCTTCGTTAGCTTACGAAACGGGAAACGGAGAGCATTTTGTACATGTCAAACGGCGATGCCGTCAAGAATCTACTATTAAACGACATTGAAAGCATTGGGAACCGTCAATCCAAGCGTCTAAAATCCTCACCTAGTGTCTTGTAGACTCGGGAATTGAAGCGGAGTGTATATGCTTCGTCTACGGCGAGTAAGGAGCCTAATACATAAGATCCATAAGCTACATCGCTATGGAAACAAGAAAAACTCAAATCACCAACTAGTTAGGGTTTTTACTTACCTAGGATTGCGGTGGAATCGCCGGGAAAGCGGTAGAGGAGTGTTGCTTAAGCATGTGCAACACGTAGCACAAGTGGCGGGAAGAACTCTCCCACTCTCTCACAATCTCTCACTCTTTTTCTCTCTCCCAAGCTAGGGCTTCTCTCAAATTCGGATGGGAGAGAGGAGTGAGGGTTTCAACCCCTTTTATAGCCTAAAACATTCCCAAAATAGGCTTGGGAACAATGTTTACTTGGTGCCTAACCAAATCGGGGCCGTTTCGGTCCAAAAGGGCATTTCTGGAGGTCCCCAGGCCAAATGCGGTCGGACTTAAGCTCATGCATACTAGATCTAGCATACATCCAGTTTTCAGACCGGTTGGGTTCCCAGATCGCACGTGGCGGCCCAGTTTCAGTTTAACGGTCACCGCACCAAGATCAGGCCTATAAGTCTCGTGATATATAATAGATATTTTTCCTGATCCAAGGGTGTAATTTGGCTGTATTCTGACGGTCAGAATGCTTAATACTGATGCGTCAAATTTGTGTGCCAGATTTGAATTTGAAATTCCAACTATGTCCCTATTCACACTCTCTTCGGTCCGGGCTCAATGAAATAGCCTGTGATAATCGGTTTGACTTGATTTTTGGAATGAGTGTCAAGCCCAGCTAGACGGTCCTAACGGTCTAAGATAGGAGGTATCGGACTTTCAACGTGCGGTCTAGATCCAATACAAAGATTCAAAGTGGTCCAGAGAACAAACCGGCTTAGAGTTTGATCCGAGGCTTTAGAGCATTATAGCACCCTTAGTTCCACTCGCTTCGGGCCTTGTAGAACGTATTTAAAGTGATCAGGGACCATTTCCCAGCTATTCTAACGTTGCACTAGCTAACCTAGTCAAATTTTCCAAAGGAATGAATTCTACGCAATTTTGGGTCGAGTTGGTACTCGAGCCCAAGTATGGATTTTTCACGGGCGTTAAAGGCCGCCACAACGATCCGATGTGGGACAAGGTTCCATCTCATTGTATGCACAGTAGCCTGCTAACCACTGGTAGCTCGCCTAGGCCCATAGGCACCACCCACATCAGCGTTCGCCCACATATGTAAGTGTGATAGGGCGTCACAATATCAGTACTGTACATCTGTCGGATATCACCGGGGTCTAGTACACTCCACACTGACTTCCGCCTCCCTAGCCACATAACCTAGCGAGTGAAAGAGACCTCACTATCCACCTAACCAGTAATCTGCCAATACTTACCTGGCTCATCGATTTACGAGTTAGTCATACTCAACCTAGCATATAGCACCCTCACTCGGGTGGATAAGGCCACACCCCCTTCCATCCAACCATGACACAGTGGGAGAGGTGGCCTATTGATATTCGGCACTCGGGCACTCATGTATCCACTCGGTCTAGAAGTTGGAGCATCCCCTCGCTACGAAGGTTTAGAGATTTTCACCCACGGATATCTAGAGTGCCCATATGCTGAGTCTCGAACATTTCAAGTGTCCCATCTGGCCATCCACAATATGCCTGTGGAGGTCACAGTCCTGATGTCATTATAACGTAAAATGATCATGCACAAAAAATGTGAGATGAATGATTCTAACCATCAAGTCATGCATTAACCTATGCATACCACGCAATCATCTGGGGAAACTCCATCTCGTAAGGATTCCCCTAAATAACTTAGCCCAACGCTAATGTTATGATCAAACATTCCTTACAACAAGCATGCAAGTGATGCGTATGAACATATATCATGATGTAATACTATGCATGTTCTCAATGTGTCCTACTAGACTAAGTACACTAGCATGATTATCAGATATAGCAGGCGATGATCAGCCTAAACCGGTAAGTCACTTACAAGAATAGGGGTTGAACGATACGCCCCACTAGATATATAGAAGTCTATATGGAATGGTCCATGTTATACTATCATAACCTACTCAAGGTACTATCATAACATATATCCTAAGCTGGGTTTCACTAAAAGGACAATGGATCTAACCCATGTATCAAAGTAGTCTCCACACAGTGAATATACTAAATCTAATACCACATATTATTCGACAAGGGGTGATGATGTACTCTCCTTCAGATAGCGGATGACCTAGATAACACACAAATGCTAAGGGTGGACCTCACACTCGTCTTAATAAGGAGATGGACGGTGTGGATGATATGTACATGTTACGAGGTCCTAACAAATGGGGTACAAAGGTAGGATACATTTCTCGTGGTGAGTCAAGTGGGTATACAATGAGGTGAGTTCACAGGGTGAGCTAAAAGAGTAAACAATTGGGCTTCCTCAATATCTTATCATGATTAAACTGGGCTTCCTTATGGGGCTCGATACATACACAAAGTGGGCTTGGTAGAGTTCATACATCTAGGATGATGTGTCCTTTTAAGCGGATTGGGTAGCTCGCTTAACACCTAAGTGGGCCTGAGGTGTGGTCACTAAACTTGGGCAGAACATATATCTAGGTGGGACACATTGCTATGGAAGGCCTGGTATGAACATGATGTGGGCTCTAAGGTTGGACAATCCTACAGGGTATGGTGGGAAGCACCATTATCAATGGGGGCCCAATGGTTTGGGATAACCTAACAAGGTAAGGTGGAAACCGCTACAAAAATGTGGGCCCAACGGTTTAGGTTAGCCCAACAAGAAGGATAGGTATCGTTAACACTAGTGGGGGCCCAATGATTTGGGTTAGCCCGGTAGGGTGAAATGGGTATCATCAATGGGGCCCAATGGATTGGGATCGTCAAATAAGGAAGATGGGGAGTGGGCTTACAATGGGCCCTAAGGATATTCACAACAGTGGACCTTTAACCACTATTGCTCCTAAAGTGCGGCCCATTTAGGGATTGGGTTCTAACTCATAATGGGGCCCATGGCCCTCATACTATCTAGGAAACTGGATGGACACACATGTATATAACATATACATCAAGGTGGGCTTACATAAGGCAGCCTATAGCCTAGGAAAAATAGGTGGGTAGTGTGTGTAACACATACATCAAAGTGGGCTTCATGGGGCAGCCCATGGCCCGAAAAAAGTGGACAACATGTATACAATTCATACATCATGGTGGGCCTTACAAGGTGGCCACACATACATCACAATGGTCCTCATACACGGGCCTCATATACATCACAACCGGCCTCATACACGGGCCTCATATACATCACAATGGGCCTCATACACGGGCCTCATATACATCACAATGGCCCTCATACACGGGCCTCATATACATCATAATGGGCCTCATACATGGGTTACGTATACATCACAATGGGCCTCATATACATTACAATGGGTCTCATACACGGGCCTCATATACATCACAATGGGCCTCATACATAGGCCTCATATACATCACAATGGACCTCATCACATGGGCCTCTCATCAGCAAGTGGGCTCTGCATACAGCAGGTGAGCCCTACACATATAATAAGTGGGCCCTGCACATATAGCAGGTGGGCCCTGGACGTACAGCAGGCCCTACTAATGGATGGAGTGGATATAATGCATACATCGCTAGGGGGTCCCACCGTCCATCTGATGGACGGTGCAGATACAACACATACATCATGGCGGGCCCCATGGATGGACGGCCTGGATATAACACATAATACGGTGGATCCCATCATCCCAGCTGGACGGTGTGGATGCCACACGTGCAGCACTTGGGCCCGGATGGACAGCGAGGATAAAACACATATGTCATGGTGGTTTCCACTGTCCAAACAGTTGGACAGTGTGGATATAAAATACATAAATCACGTGGGTCCCACGTCCCACGCGTGGATGGTGCAGACATCGCACACACACATCAAGTCAAGGCCCATCGTCCCATCTGGATGGTGGGATGCAATACATACATCAAGGTAGGGCCACGTGGGTGGGGTCCACATAGGTGGCCCAGGGCCCTATGGACCAAGCTAGTATTTGTGTTTCCCTTCATCTGGGCCTGTCCAAAATGGACAGCTAGGTTGGCCCTACCCGCTGGACCCTGAGCCAGGTGGGTCGATGGCCCTGTCGGGCTGGCCGGTGCGTATACAGCATGTACATCAAGATGGGGGTCACAAGAGTATGGTCCACCAGCGTATAAATCAAGTTGATCTTTGTGTTTTCTCTACAGTCCAAGCCAGTCCAAAATGGACAGCAATAGTGGGCCTCAGACATGGTAGAGAGGTGGGCCTCGCTTTGGGACAATGGTATGGTCCACTAAATGGACAGCGTGAATAAAATACTTGCATCATGGTGGGCCGCAAAGAGGGAAGAGAGAGAGAGAGAGAGAGAGAGAGAGAGAGAGAGAGAGAGAGGGAGAGAGAGAGATAGAAAGAGAGTCGTGTGATGGAGGGCTCTGCCACTATGAGCCCTCCCTTAGAGATATAATACATATATCATCTTGGTTCCTAATTCTTGTGGGCCCACCAATATAAATCAGTGATGGAAATTCCTTTCCCACCAAAATTGAAAGGTCTAAATGACCTCTACATCTTGAGCATCAAATAAACACCATGGTGGGGTCAATGGAGAATGGCCCCATCAAGGATTAAACATATGAATCATGGTGGGCCATTGACCACACATTGGATCTAAAATGAGATCCATCCATCAAACGATAGGCCCCACTTGGCCCATCACTAAAATCACAAACTAATCTTACAAAATGCCCACCTATGGTCCTCTTCTTTAGATCCTTGGAATCCTTGCCTCCTAAGCTCTCTCTTAAATGGAGGATAATGAAGATCAAAGGGTTGGATGGTGAGATTTGGTGGTAGGGAGATAGGCCTTGATCTTAGGTTCTTTTCTTTCCTTAGAATTTTTCTCTTGGTTGCTTGGGATTTAAGTAGAGAATTGAGGTGGGACGGAGTTAAAGATGGGAGAGAGGAATGGTTGTGTAAGAGGGATGTGATGAGAGTTATGGGTGTGTAAGGAAAGATGACATGAGGGTTGACTTTGGGAATGGGAGAGGTATGGGTTGCCATGCTTTATTGGTAAGAGAGGGATGAGCTAGGTATGGGTTGTGATGGCTTGTACTTGAATGATTGATGTAATAGATTGGGTAGAGATTCCTCTCTCAGGATTCACAACACCCGGCGTTTCCTCGAGATATACGCGGGCCCACAACTCCTATCCTGGGTATCGCATCGGTGCGCAAGACGCGGCATTGGAACTGCGACAACAGCGCGGTCGCTAAGATATAGGTTTCCGGTCGAGTCGACCAGATATATGGAATGCAACTTAGGGTCACGCGCAAATGCTATCTACAAGTCCCTAGTTGTCAAAATTCGACGGGGAAGATCGCAGGAGTCTAAGGAACGGTACGGACTAGGATACAGACCTTACACAATTACTCTTTCAATTATTTAGATTTAGTTTTAGTTCTTCATCTAGTTCTAGTTCAAGTTAAATTTAGAAGATATGTAAAAGTCAGTCCCGGTGGATTTAACCTCGGTCTTATAGAGATTATTACTACATCGTGACCCTACACTTGGGGTTGTGAACAGTGGCTTTCCACACACTTTCATCAATGAACTTGAGGAAAATCCTCATCTTTGGTTTCTAATAAGAATAGTTTGAGCCATCAAAGGGAGGTGGCCTAGAAATGGATAGATTATCAAAATTTGACATTCTAATAACTCTAAATCTAGTTTTAGGATGTTAATCCCAAAAAGATCAACTTACCTTTAATACCGCTTGAAAGGGTGAGCTATAGATGTCCTAGAAGAGGGGTGAATAGGATAATACCAAATATTTTTGATATAATGCGAAATAATAAAAAAATTAAACTCAATTGCTTAAAGTATTGAATTCTTAATATCAAATAGTTCATGGGACAACCTTTGCCTAAAAGATTTAGGTAAGACAACCTTATTTCACGTCTTTGAAATCAAAATATCAAACTTAACAAGAGCTAATCAATCACGAGATATGCATATAAATAATAAAAACAATCACCATAATGCATAAAGGAATCATAGTGGTTCAGTGCTTAAACCCACACCTACTCCAGTCCCAAAATTACTACCCTTGTAATTTTGGCTTTCACTATTTCAAAGTTTTCACGAGGTCACCTTAACAACCTTATACAATTCTTGTGATTTTCACAGGTTATCACAACAAAACCCTCTTTATGATTTTCACGAGATCATTACAAACCAACCCGCTGAGATTTCCAAGCTATCTCAGAAAAATCCAAAATGAAATAAATATAAATACAGTACTTATCTTCTAATGTTGAGCGAAGCTGTAACGACTTAGAAAAATCCGTACATAGACCCAAGTATCACCTTTAGCAGAAATCATTTAGGCCTTAATCCCTTAGAAATTTAATGTATTTTAGCTAGCGCTAAACTAGATTACATGTGGATTTAGTACCAATAGCTTTCTATACGATCTGTAAGACCCAAAACCTATAGAATCATTGACGCTATATTACCCTGAAATGTAGGATCCAATTCTAAACCCAATTGCTCCCGAGAATGCTTTGTAATTTTGTATTGGATCTAAACCGCACGTCGAAGGTCCGATATCGATGAATTTAGACCATTATGACCGCTTAATTGGACTTGACAATCACCTCAAAAATCAAGCTCAAACGATGTCCTGAGACTATTTCCTTGAGTCCGGATTGAAGAGAGTGAGAAAATGAAGATTTTTAGAAAATTAAATATAATTTTAAGTAATCTAGATCGTTTCGCTTGCGCGTTATTTCTAAGCGTTCTGACCATTAGATTTCGACCCAAATTCACCCTCGGATCAGGAAAGGTGGCCCTTATATGTCAAAGTACTTGTAGCCCTGATCGAATTTTGATAACCATTGAATTGAAGCTGGTCCACCACGGATGATATGCAAACCCGATCGGACTAAAAACTTAACTTACTAAAGATCCGATGTTAGTGAGCTTAAGTCTGACCGCATTTGATAAGAGAACCTCCAGAAGTACTCCGTTGGATCAGAAAGAGCCCGATTTGTATACCTTAGCCCTAAGACTATTTTCGTCGACTTTAGGCTTATAAAAAGGCTTAAAACTCTCATTCCCAAATTTCATACGAATTTCCTAAACCCTAGCTACTTAAGAGATAGAAAAGAGAGAGAAAGTGAGAGAGAACCTGTTGATTATCCGTAGGATTCTTCCTAGTTCATATATACATCGAACCTGCGTATCTAAATCGTTATTCTGACGATTCTGATTCCATTCTTGGGTAAGTTAAGCCAACCCTAACCTGTTTTGAAGCTTAAAATAGCTGTAGTAAAGTTATAACTAACTTGTTTCATGCCATAAGTAGCGTATCTGCCGTTGACGAAGACACATCATCTGAATCATATCGAATATGCATTTTTTGGTTTAAGGTGTGGACTATATGCATTTAGATTATGGTTTTCAAGGCTTTCAATGTTAGATAATGATTTATTCATGACGTGAATGCTATTACACATGTCAAATGCGCTATCCGTTTCAATTTTTGTATATGTATACTTGATGTTATAAATAGCGTATTTCAAGTATATATTAGAATACCTGTATACGTATGGAATATGCTATTTTGATTGCCATGATTAATTTTCATTGTCATATGCTTGATATGTATGCGGCAATTCCTTGACGAAAGGACTTGCCCTAATACGTAATGGAGTCGATATACGTGATGTATGTTGAATAGTGTAATCTAAGTATTTGAATGAATGCCTAAATGAGTTAGTAGTTAGTAAAGTGTGATTGTTAAGGTTGTTAAGCTATGAATATCGACCATGTTAACTGTGTGTATGATTTCCTCCATGGATTGATTACCTTAGATGAATCATATTAAATGTGCGTATGATTTCCTCCATGTGTTGTATTTGCATTTAAGTTATACTTCATGAATGTTCCTATGAATGTAGGATATGAATCACATGTCTGTTATTGAGCTTGTACTTGATTGGGGCTGTACAACAGTCCAGGTAATCGGTAATCGTACTCTAAATGGTGGTTGAGGTCATTTTCACCACATAAGATGAGTCTAACGAATCTGAGTCATACTTGGGATGTTCGACAGTGGTTAGGCCACATGGAGTGCTTATGCATTCTATGTCATTCAACTCAACGTGTGCTTGGCCTAGTTGAGCTTATCAATTAACCCAATTGACCGATGTTTGGTCACCATGTTTGGTCGCTCCTGTTTGAATCTAAGGCACTGAACTTACTAGTGAAACTCCCGTTAACCTTGGTACCATGATCCCCTAAGATTCATGAGCCGGACATGGTGGTATGGGACATATTTATATATATATATATATATTTTTTTTTTTTTTTGGGGATTATTTTTGAATTTTATATATATATATATATATATATATATATATATATATATATATATATATATATATATATATATATATATATATATATATATTTAAGTCTTCTGCTTGTATTTCCTCAATATCCCTGAATTATATCTTCTGATCCGGCTTAATTTATTTCATTTTTTATGCACTAACATAGATAACATACATCCATCATTGTTTATGTTGCATAAGTGATGTTTTGGAACTTGGGAGCTGAGTTATACTCGACCCCCAAATTTTAGGGTGTTATAAGTTGGTATCAGAGCATGATCTGGGTTAAAATGGACCTGGATTAGGGTCACACAATGCACATTGATGCCACTATAGTGTAGGAGGGTGCAAGAACAATCTAGAAACAGAACTAGGACTCCCAATTTATCTTTTGGCGAAAGTTTACTAAAAATAGTCACCGAGATCGAGTCCGTGCACACTCCTGATCACACACATTGACCCCAAATCAAGTTTAGACTGTCAATTGATGGGTATAGACCGTGTTTCATCCCATTTTAGCCGTTAAAAATTGGTAAAAGTGAATAGAGATTAGATTAGTTCTGAAATGACCCGAAACGGCTCAAATCGGAAGAGGGGGCCAAATGATCAACTTCCATGGTGGGACCCTAACATTTTTAGACCCAGGGGGTGGTGAGGCCCTCGTCCAATGGGCGAGTCCTCGCCGGATTATCCAGTGGATGGTGAGGGTCTGGCCGACCGGCGGGCCCAAATGGGACCAGGCTTTCAGGCCGATGGTTTTTGGGGCTTAGTGGGACCCTATGGTACAGGGTTCGACCCCTACTTCATCCCTAATCCATCACTTCCTTCATAAACCTCACTCTTAAGCTTTCCTTTTTACTTGAAACAGTCCATACCTCACTCAAAACGCCTTTCCAATCCTTCTTTCTTCCATTTTCTTTCAAGCCTCATGTTCCTCCATTGTGCTCAGCCATACCCATCACTAAATCCCCCCATTTCTCTTGATTTAAGCTTCTAAATCCCTCTTGTAAGCTCTAAAATCGTGCAAATCCATTACCCATCCTATCTTGTTCTTTTTTTTCTTTAATATCCCTTTCCTTTGAGCCTTCATAACCCCTTGGAGGCCCTGATCCATGGAAACTCAATTAGGTCATCCTTTTCTTTCTATTTCATCACTCTTTCATGGCTTTCATGGAGGTTGTTGTAGCCTTTTTCTCCATTTCCACTATCTTTTCGTTGATGGACAAGAAGCGGGCCCCTGTGGATGAGGCTGGGCCTAGTCGTCCCGCTCGTTTGAGGCGGCCTAGAGGAGCTATCGTGAGTTCAAGTGTTGGGAGAGAAGTACAGACGAAGAGGGATTTAGATCCCCATGCTCTTAAAAAGTCATTGTTAGCAGACTTGGCTCATGGCGTCTACGAGGACCGTAGGGTTCTTTTTGAAGAGCATGTGGATGGTTGACTCTTTGGCGTGTATTTGTTGTTCGAGCGTCTGGAAGCTGCCGGGTGGGGTTCTCTCTTTGAGGGTGAGTCTCATGCAAATGTGAGTACTGTTTGCGCCTTCTATGCTCATATTCGGGACCCTATGTTGGAGTCGTTGCAGTTCAAGATCCCTTTTGACAGAGATCGGGAAGCCACAATCATTGCTGGGTTGATAGCTCAACTCTTGAACGTGCCACTTGGTGAGGTACATCCAAGTGTAAGGAATCTAAATAGTGCTTGTGAGAGGGATTGCCGCACCAGGTTTCTATGTGGTCGTTTAGTTGAGTGGCAGCATAACAAGAGCCTCTTAACGACCCATATGTTGGACGATTTCCATCTGCTTCACCACATCTGCATGTTCAATGTTTATCCCAGGTGGAGTAATCGCAGTGAATGCACGCGTCTCATGGTAGATTTTCTGTATCAAGTGGGGCAGGGAGAGAAGGTGTGTGTGCCTACATTTGTGCTGCAATAGATCATCTTTATCACGCGATCAAGAAGAACGACTGAATCGCTTCCCTTTGGCCGACTCATATGCAAGATTGCGCTCGAGTTTACCTACAGACTTGGGGCGAAGTTACCAGCGCCGGTCCATTATATCAGCGAGACTACTCTTAACTAGATGAAGATGGGGCCTCGGCAATGAGAGGCCTAACTTGATGAAAGTGAGGATGAGTATGATAGCGAAGAAGAAGGAAGTGAAGAAGAAGGCGGGGCAGAAATAGAGGAAGAAGTGTAGGACGAAGAAGAAGAGGAGGCTCAGGATACTGATGAGAGTCCTCCTCCTACGACTCAGGCTGATAGGGATGCCCGTATAGTTCGACTTGAGGAGGGTCAAGCTGCTCTTCAACAGGATATTATGGATTTATGGGGCCTCGTAAAGCGTAAGTTTAAGAAAGTAACCTGCACACTAAAGACCATCCTTTGCTGCCTGATGGATAAGGGTGCCCCTTCTCCATCGTCAAATTTTAATGAATAGGCTTTATGTAGTCGTTGTTTGCTTGTTTGTTTCTTGTTTTGATGTGTGATTTGGTGTTTGTTTGGTAGTTGGTAGTTGTTTGGTGTTTGAAGTTTAGTGTCTGAAGCTTAGTTATTTTGTTCACATGTTTTCTCTGTCGCGATTCATGTAATGCAGCAAATCATGTATTGTGATAATTTTATTAATGAAATGCATGTTGTTTCTTTATCTTGTGAAGTTAATGTTGTGGATGGACTGTGTGAGTGCCTAATCTCATTGGTTGCTACCCTCTGTTGTGTGTAGGGTATGCCACCTAAGGGTTTGAGATCTTCGGCCTGTCTTTCTCTGGGAGATTCGCTCGACGGGGCTCTTGCCCTGTGCGATACTCATATGGACCCCCATTCGGGCCCATCTCATTCAAATCCCATGCCGAGTTCTCAGTCGGCTTCTGGTCCTGCTGCTGGGCCACCTCCTGTGACACCTTCTGTGGTGTTTCCTGTCACACTTACGGTTCTCGAGCAGAACTGTGCGTCTGGTTCAACACCTTCTACCTCACAGTCCGCTCCACCTTTTGATAGGCTAGAGCAGATGATGTTGTTAATACAGCAGCAGAAGATACATCAACAGCTACAGCAGAAGTTCTTGTCCTCCATGGCTGGTATCTTTACTCAGTCAATGGCGGCGACTCCACCTGCCTCGCCTCTACACCCTGTTGGGCACACTAGTGCGAGCGGTACATTCGAGCGGTTTCAGCGCTTGAGGCCTCTTACATTTTTGGGTACTCACAGACCCGAGGAGGCTGAGTATTGGATCGACCGCATCTCGAAGATGCTTAGACCATTGCACTGTTCCGAGGTGGAGCAGGTTGAGCTTGTCACCTTCATGTTTGAAAAGGAGGCTAGCTTATGGTGGGACAGCATTCTCCGTACAGTTACGGAGGGATTTGAGTGGACGTGGGCAGCATTTGAGGCACGCTTCCACAAGAAGTATTTTTCGGTCACTTACCCTCACGAGAAGGAGAGTGAGTTCCTTCACCTTCGCTAGGGTGGCATGTCGGTGCCGGAGTATGAGAACTGATTTATGGAGCTACGCAGGTATGCTCCTTTGATTCTGAGGGATCAGCCGTTGAGGATGCGGCATTTTTCTGAGGGTTTGTGGCCCGAGATTAGATCGAAGATGTGTTGTGTGAGCATTCCTTCTTATGTGGAGCTGGTGAGCATGTCCTTGCGAGCAGAGCAGGATGAGGAGAGGTTGTGCCGCACGCGAGCACCTGTGGTTCTTCGGCCACGACCTGAGTTTGTGAGTAGGTCTTTCCTCGGTAAGAGGCCTCAAATTGATTCACCGCAGGGGTCTTCTGCATTCCTGCCCATTTGAGGCATCCTAATGTGTGGTGCAGCTATTGCAAGAGGCCTGGCCACACTGAGATTTCTTGCTTTTTCAGGATGCGAGACAGTGATTTCTCGCTGCCTCAGAGGATCGGTCATCCGATGCCTCAGGCCATTTCAGCACCACCCCTTCGATCAGCACCAGGTCATCCTTCCTTCAGACCTCCAGCACCTCATTTTAGGCTACCACAACGGCTCATGGTTCCTCCACCATATCACCCACAACAGGCTCGAGTTCATGCACTCACAGCTGAGGCGACCGTGGCAGATTTAGCACTGACGTCATTCGAGGTTCCTGCGCACATCCTAGGTACACCTATCTTCCTGTTGATGGACACTGGGTCCACCGTTTCGATCATTTCTTGTGCTGCAGTCAAGCTGCTAAGTTTGCTTACAGCTCCTGCGAAGGCAGTGAGACTTACGACAGCTATAGGGACTACATCAGATATTACTCAGACCTGTGAGTCTTGCTCGATAGATTTGGGTAGTAGGACAGTGGTTATCGACCTGATTGTCACCCCACTGTGTCATTATGATGTTATTTTTGGGATGGACTTGCTCGCAAAGATGAGAGTAGAGATTGATTACGAGGCCAAAGTTGTGACAGCCTACGGACCTGAGGGCACGGCCTTATCTTTTCCAGTTCAGGTCAGTTGGTCCTGTCGTGTTAGCACTTATGCTTCCATGTTAGGGAGTTCTGATGTTCCGACGCTAGAAGATATGCCAGTAGTTCGCAATTTTTTGGATGTGTTTAAGAAGATTCCAGGGCTTCCTCCTTGGCGCGAGATTGACTTCACTATTGATCTTGTGCCCGGTGCGACACCTATTTTCCTACTGATGTATCATATGCCTCCATGTGAGATGGAGGAGTTGAGGAGACAGATTGATGGTTTGCTTGAATTAGGCTTTATTCGACCGAGTGTGTCACCTTGGGGAGTGCCTGTCTTGTTTGTGAAGAAGAAAGATGGTTCCCTGCGGTTGTGTATTGATTATCGCAGGCTGAATCAGGTGACAGTGAAGAATAAGTATCCTTTGTCCAAGGGGGCACGCTATTTCTTAAAAATAGATTTGCAGTCTGGGTATCATCAGTTGCGCGTCAGGGATGAGGATGTGCAGAAGACTCTGTTCAGGACCAGTTTTGGTTATTATGAGTTCCTTATGATGTCCTTTGGACTCACAAATGCTCCAGCCGTGTTCATGGATCTGATGAACAGAGTGTTTCAGCCATTTCTGTTCAAGTTCATCATCGTCTTTATTGATGACATTTTGATATACTCTCCGAGTCGGGAAGAAAACGAGGAGCACCTAAGAGCGGTATTGAAGACTCTTAGGGAGAAGCAGTTGTTCGTGAAGTGTAAGAAATGTAACTTCTTGAAGGAAGAAGTTAAGTTCCTGGGACATGTGGTGTCCAAGGAAGGCACTGCGGTTGACCTCGCTAAGGTAGCTACAGTTCAAGATTGGAAGCAGCTTAGTTCTGTTACCGATGTGAGGAGTTTTCTGGGTTTGGCAGGTTACTATCGACGATTCATTCAAGATTTTTCTAAGATTGCCAGACCATTATCTCAGTTGACAAGGAAAGACTTGAAGTTTTCCTGGAATGAAAAGGCTGAAGCAACTTTTCAGAAGCTGAAGGACAAGTTGACGTCCCCCCCTGTGCTAGTATTGCCAGAGCAAGGGGTTAAGTATATGATATATACTGACGCGTCTCACGTTGTTCTGGGTTGTATCCTTATGCATAAGGACAAGGTGATTACGTATGCCTCGAGACAATTAAGGAAGCACGAGGAGAATTACCCTACGCACGACCTAGAGTTGGCAGCTGTTATCTTCGCATTAAAGCTCTGGAGACATTACCTCTACGGAGAGGAGTTCGAACTCTTTTGCGACCATAAGAGCCTTAGATATATATTCTCACAGCGGATTCGAATATGAGGCAACGCCGATGGATGGAGACCTTGAAAGATTTTAAGTTCGAAGTTTCCTACCATCCGAACCAGGCGAACCTTGTGCCAGATGCGTTGAGCCGCAAGAAGACTAAAGAATTTGCGGCCCGCTTATGATTGCAGAATGGGATATGGTGGAATTTATGCGAGACATTGAGCAGAAGGTCATAGTGGAAGAGCTGTGTGAAGTCGTCACACATATTCGTGTACAACCGCTCGTAGATGGCCGCATTATTGAGGCTCAGGCAGGCGATGAGCTTCTAATGAAGATGAAGGAGCGGGTTGGTACTGATGGGGACTCTGAGTGGACCATTGATACGGATGGGGGTTTGCAATATCGAGGCCACTTGTGCATTCCAGACATACCTGACTTGAGACAAGAGATTCTTAAGTCAGCCCAAAGTTCGAGGCTCGCGATGCATCCAAGTAGCACGAAGATGTATCAAAATATGAAAAGATTGTACTGGTGGGACAATATGAAGGTCCACATTACTGAGTTCATATCCCGTTGTCTCACGTGCCAGCAGGTTAAGGCAGAGCATCGCCGACCTCCTAGATTACTTCAGCCTATGCCCATAGCTGAGTGGAAGTGGGACTTTATTTCCATGGACTTTATTTCTGGACTGACGAAGACAAGGAAGGGACATGACTCTATTTGGATGATTGTTGATAGGTTGACAAAGTCAGCTCATTTCCTACCGATCAGAGTCACAAATTCTGCAGAAGAGTTGGCTAGATTGTATATCAGGGAGATTGTACGCCTGCATGGAGTTCCCTTGGAGATTGTGTCAGATAGAGACACCCGATTCACATCTATCTTCTAGACTCGTATCCAGGAAGCGATGGGTGTGAAGTTGAAGTTCAGTACCGCATTCCATCCGCAGACAGAAGGGCAGACGGAGCGTGTGAATCAGATTTTGGAGGATATGTTGTGAGCTTGGGTGTTGGACTTCAAGGACAGTTGGGATAACTGTCTTCCTTATGCAGAGTTCGCGTATAACAACAGTTTTCAGGCGAGTATTGGTATGGCTCCCTATGAGGCACTGTATGGTCGTTCGTGTAGAGCGCCACATTGTTGGGCGGAAGTGGGCGAGAAGACTTTGATTAGCCCAGAGTTGGTTCAAGCAACTTCAAAAAAGTTTGACATTATTCATAATTGACTGCTCTCAACGTAGAGCAGGAAGAAGAGCTATGCTGATACGAGACGGCCACTGCTTGAGTTTGATGTTGGGGCCCATGTGTTCCTTAAGGTTTCCCCTATGCGAGGAGTTCTTAGATTTGGTAAGAAGGGAAAGCTCACATCGAGATTTATTGGCCCATTCCAGATACTTGATAGAGTGGGGGCAGTAGCGTATCGCCTTGCTTTGCCTACACCACTCACAGGCATGCATAATGTTTTCCATATGTCTATGTTGAAGAAATATGTTCTCGACCCTTCGCACATTATCAGATGGGAGCAGGTGCAGTTGAGCGAGGATGCCACTTATGAACTGCGCTCGACAAGTATTTTGGATAGGAAGGAGCAAGTATTACGTAGCAAGGTTATCCCACTTGTGAAGGTACTGTGGACTCATCACAGCGAAGAAGAAGCTACCTAGGAGACTGAAGCTGAGATTAGGAAGAATGACCCCCAGATCCTCGAGGAGTATGAGAAGGTACCAATTTCGAGAACGAAATTTTTTTCTTAGGGGGGTAGATTGTAATGACTTAGAAAAATCCGTACTTAGTCCCGAGTATCACCTTCAACAGAAATTATTTAGGCCTTAATCCCTTAGAAATTTAATGTGTTTTAGTTAGCGCTAAACTAGATTACATGTGGATTTAGCACCAATAGCTTTCTATACGATCTGTAAGACCCAAAACCTATAGAATCATTGACGCTATATTACCCTGAAATCTAGGATCTAACTCTAAACCCAGTTACTCCCGAGAATGCTTTGTAATTTTGTATTGGATCTAGACCGCACGTCGAAGGTTCGATATCGATAAACTTAGACCATTATGACCGCTTAGTTAGACTTGACAATCACCTCAAAAATCAAGCCCAAACGATGTCCTGAGACTATTTCCTTGAGTCCGGAGTGAAGAGAGTGAGAAAATAAAAAAATTTAGAAAATTAAATATAATTTTAAGTAATCTGGATCATTTTGCTTGCGCGTTATTTCTAAGCGTTCTGACCGTTAGATTTTGACCCAAATTCACCCTTGGATCAAGAAAGGTGGCCCTTACATGTCAAAGTACTTGTAGCCCTGATCGAATTTCAGTAACCGTTGAATTGAAGCTGGTCCATCACGGACGATCTGGAAACCCGATCGGACTGAAAACTTAACTTACTAAAGATCCAATGCTAGTGAGCTTAAGTCCGACCGCATTTGATAAGAGGACCTCCATAAGTGCTCCGTTGAATCAAAAAGAGCCTGATTTGGTTATAACTTAAGTATACCTTAGCCCTAAGACTATTTTCATCGACTTTAGGCTTATAAAAAGGCTTAAAACCCTCATTCCCAAATTTCATACGAATTTCCTAAACCCTAGCTACTTAAGAGATAGAAAAGAGAGAGAAATTGAGAGAGAATCTGTTGATTCTCCATAGGATTCTATCTAGTTCATGTATACATCGAACTTGCATATCTGAATCGTTATTCCGGTGATTCTGATTCCATTCTTGGGTAAGTTAAGCCAACCCTAACCTGTTTTTAAGCTTAGAATAGCTGTATTAAAGTTATAGCTAACATGTTGCATGTCATAGGTAGCGTATCCGCTATTGACGAAGACATCTCGTCTGAATCATATCGAATACGCATTTTCTAGTTTAAGTTGCAGACTATATACGTTTAGGTTATGGTTTTCAAGGCTTTCAATGTTAGATAATGATTTATTCATGACGTGAATGCTATTACACATGCCAAATATGCTATCCGTTTTAATTTTCGTATATATACTTGATGTTATAAATAGCGTATTGCAAGTATATATCAGAATACCTGTATACGTATGGAATATGCTGTTTTGATTGTCATGATTAATTGTCATTGTCATATGCTTGAAATGTATGCGGCAATTCCTTGGCGAAAGGACTTGCCCTAATAGGTAATGGAGTCGACATAAGTGATGTATGTTGAATAGTGTAATTTAAGTGTTTGAATGAATGCCTAAATGAGTTAGTAATTAGTAAAGTGTGATTGTTAAGGTTGTTAAGCTATGAATTCTGACCATGTTAACTGTGTGTGTGATTTTCTCCATGGATTGATTACCTTAGATGAATCATGTTAAATGTGTGTATGATTTCCTCCATGTGTTTTATTTACATTTAAGTTATACTTCATGAATGTTCCTATGAATGTAGGATATGAATCACATGTCTGTTATTGAGCTTGTACTTGATTGGGATTGTACAACAGTACAGGTAATTGGTAATCGTACTCCAAATGTGGTTGAGGTCGTTTTCACCACACAAGATAAGTCTAATGAATCGGAGTCGTGCTTGGGATGTTCGTCAGTGGTTAGGCTATATAGAGTGCTTATACATTCCATGTCGTTCAACTCAACGTGCGCTTGGCCTAGTTGAGCTTATCAACTAACCCGTTTGACCGATGTTTGTTCACCATTTTGGTCGCTCCTATTTGAATCTAAGGTACTGAACTTACCAGTGAAACTCCTGTTAACCTTGGTACCGTGATCCCCTAAGACTCATGAGCTGGACATGGTGGTATGGGATACCGTGGTTGAGCTATCGGCCTATGCTGGGGTGACGAGCCTCCCCATAGTGACCAGTGAGCACCCTACTCTCGTGAGCAGATTATGGTGGTATGGGACACTATAGTCTTCCTATCGACCTACATTGATTGGTGACAAGCCCTTTATAGTGACCTCGAGTATATCCTAACATGCATTAGGGCGATGAGTCCTGTTGCAGTATTGAAGATATAACTAGGCCTGTATTGATTTGGTGATGGGGGAGTGGTGTAACGATTTCGTGCAACAGCCCTAGTAGCCCTTGCAGTGACCTAGAACCGTACATCGTATGAGATTTTCTAGGACTGACAACCCTAGAATAAATCAATGTTTGGGAATTGATATAAGGGAGGTGTCTTAGCTTCTCAATCCTGCTGTATAAAAGGGACTAATAAGAACTTGGTAATCATACTCATGACATCGCACTGCATGTGTCATTGGCGTTGGTGTGAGAGCACAGTGGCAGTGATTCATGCCGTGATCGTTAGACGTTGTCGCAAGAGGGAGATTGTGGTGAGAGCATGCATCATTCTCTCATATCATTCTTGCATTAATAAGAGTATTTAGGACATGTTTGATTGTACTGCTTTATCATTACTGGTTGATTGAATTGATAACATATTAACCTTTGTTGTATTATACCACTGAGTTGATCACTCACTCCCACGTTCTGGGACGGTGCTTAAACACCAACCAGACGCTGACTTAGTTGCAGGTGACGGCGATGCTTGTGAGGCGCAGCCGGATTTTGATGAGGACGAGGAGGCATTCTCCTTTATGCAATTCTCAGGCGGGTTCATGTGAGCCTTGTTCTGATTAGCGAAGATTTTTGGGATATGCATATGACGATTTTGCACAGTTTGATACATGTATTTTGAGACAAAGTTGTATATATTGCCCTGGGCAGAGCACGCATCTTTTGAGGATTATTTTTGAATTATATATATATTTAAGTCTTCCGCTTGTATTTCCTCAATATCCCTGAATTATGTCTGCTGATCTGGCTTAATATATTTCATGTTTTATGCACTAACACAGATAACATACATCCATCATTGTTTATGTTGCATAAGTGATGTTTTGGAACTCGAGACCTGAGTTATGCTCGACCCCCGAATTTCAGGGCGTTACAGAAGCCTGATTGTAGAGATCTTCTTTCTTGGGATTTTAATGAAGCTATATATGAGTTTAACCCAAAAAGAATATAGGGATCTAATGTGTTTTCAATAAACAAAAACCCTAATAGCCACAAATTCTATTCTCTTGAATCTCAAGTAAAGTAAGGATCGCTCTATTAAAAAATAATTAAAACTATCTTGAGAAAGAGAATAAAATAAGATAAACAAATGTTAGAATTACCGAACTAATAGCTTAAGAAGAGCTTAGCTTTCTCTCTTGCTTTGAAGAATTTTCTCAATGAATTTTATGTGTTAAGTGAGTGAGAGAATGCTTCTATTTATAACCAAATGATTTGGAAATTCGGCTGGCCTAATTTTAGGTTCGGTCATCTGAATTCCAACGAATCTTCAGATTTCACGGGATAAGATCTTTCAAAAATTCGGCTGTCCGAGCATAGGGTTTGGCTTGCAGAATCTCTTTGAACAAACATAGTTGAGATGGCCGAGCGGACATGTTCGGTTGGCCGAACCCAAGGTTGGGATAGCCAAACCTACCGCATAAAATCAATGCCAATATGTAGACTTGCCCAAATTAAGTTAGGTTAGCTGAAGGTAGTTAGGGTGGCCAAACTTGTAACACGCCGAACTTTTCAATACCCGAATATTGAAAGTTCTTGAGTGTAACCATGAAATTTAACTTACTATATATATGTGTACGATACCAATCTAGTTATCCTAACCTTATATATATTCTCCAACATGAATTTGACCGTTGAGAATGATCTTCATCCATATATCAAGCCATTTGACCAGAATTTTAAGACAAGATCAATATATGTACAAGTATTCCTACTTGTCCACCATAACTAACCGTTCAGCCAACTATCCACTAATAGGTAAAGATATCTGATTGTCCACTTTGAGTTTGGACCACCCAATCATAGTAAACTAACTACCTAATATCTGCATTCACTCGTACACATCAAATTGAGATTTTAATTCGCTCATCTTGTTCACCATCTATGAATATGCTTAACCCACTATCAAAATAACAATCTGAGAAACTTACACATGTGAACAAGTCACTCGAATCTAACGGTATACATGTTCTACCTCTTTTTCACTCCAAAAACCCACTTGTGATCATTCATTTACAAAACTAACTATATACCCACTTACATACATTATCAGAGTACGGACCATCAAGTTTTTTTATTTTTAACATGTCATCTGACCATCCGTTATGTTGGTTATATATGTACATTCTCTTAATTAATTTGGTAAATAATTCTTTATTCATAACGATTTAGATATAAGTTCTTTTGTAAGAATTACTTAGAAACGTGCCTATAACCATGTAGAATCATTATATTTTTCAAAACTCTTTATCAGCAATAATTATAAAAATGTCATTAACCTAGACCCTTTAATTCTAGATCACATAGTTCTCACAATGCCTATGATGTGAATTTTATACCATGCCTATGTATCATAAATTAACCATACATGTCAAAATTTAGCCTTTAGATCATTGTAAAAGTGACTCAATTGACAAATCAGCCCATTAATCATTAATTTTGGTGTCCATCAAGTAGATAAACTTCGTTGGTAGTCACAATAGGACATTACCCTTCATATAAACGACTTAAATTACCTATCATATGGGCCAAGTATGAAATATAAAGACCCCACTTTGGTAGGTTTTTCCTTAGGCGCGAAGTTATCCTTTCAAGGCTAACCAACTCCTTAGATCATTGTAAAAGTAACTCAATTGACAAATCAACTCATTAATCATTAATTTTGGTGTCCATCAAGTAGATAAACTTCGTGGGTAGTCGTAATAGGATATTACCCTTCATATAAACGACTTAAATTACCTATCATATGGGCCAAGGGTGAAATATGAAGACCCCACTTTGGTAGGTTTTTCCTTAGGCGCGAAGTTATCCTTTCAAGGCTAACCAACTCCTTATAAATCTGGATCTTCTGATTTAACCACTTCCTGTCATTAACTCAAATTTAGACCATACTTTAGTCTCATATGACTACGAGGTTATACAAAATTTATACCCCGATCTATGATCCTGCACCATTGAATGTTGAAGTCAATTCTTTCTTTTTGGTGTAAAAGGTGAAATTTTAGATTTAGGCATTTCCACCATTGATCTACCACCAACTTTTGTCCAACTATTTCTCTATCTTGACTACATATTTCTCACAAAATTAGGCCTTAATTATTAAGTGTGGACCGTTAATTGAGATCAAGTTCATTTTGGCAACCGTTAGAAGAATTTTCAAGATAAGCTAAACTAAATTTCGGATCACCAAGAAAATCATATACCCTAAATCTATTCGACAACCCTGACACATTGAATGAATTAAATTTAAAGAAAGATTTTTCAAAACTATCAAATTGGAGATACCCAATCCAAGTGAGATGTGAAACACATCCCCTCTCATGCCCACTACTTTATAAAAGGAGGAGTGTGTGCCCTTCTCCACTCACATGCCAATACACCCAACATCTAAGGAGGAGAGAGAGAGAGAGGTAAAGAGAGAGAAAGAGAAGGAGAAAGAAAAGGAGAAGGAGAAGCGTAAACGCCCATCATCCTCTTCCTTCTCCACATGTGTGGTGTCTCTCTCTTACTCAAGCGATGTCGTGATTCATGTAGAAGATTTCATACATGGATATCTACCTAGGGTTTAGATCTAAGGCTAAGGTGAGAGATTCCTTTAAATCTTACACTAATTTGAATTTATCTTGTTTTTGCATACTTTCATATTAGTGTGATTTTTCATGCAATTGATTGATTTACAATTATCAATTATTTATCCTATTGAAAATTATGGTTAAGGTATGATTTTAATTATGCATGATTTTTTATGAATTAATGTGTGGTGATGAATACAAGTCTTGCCCTTTGCTAATTTTGAAAGCGACGCATGCTTCAACTCTATATTGAGTTAGCCTTTTGCTCCTCTCCCCTTATTTTTGTTGAGTTAGTCTATTTGATACTCTTCTCTTTTACTGACTTAGCTGATTGTTACTCTTCTCCTTTATTAGATTAGCCTTATGCTACCTCCCTTTATGGCTTGGGCATGTGTCTTAGAATTTCAAAACTCTCATGATTCGATTTATTTTCACATTGATGCAAATGATGTTTGTGAGGTCTCACATCTAATGATTCATATATTTTACCATGTACGTAATGCGCTCTTGGTAATGACCCTCTTGGTCGATACGTAATTCCATGAATTTTGGGTAGTGGGGTACAAATTGATGTAAGTAATCCACAATGCGTGTTACATCACTTTCAGGATTGGATGTTATAAATAATCGCTCCATGAACAAATCGTTTTGTGAAATTCATCTGATCCGTGTGTTGTATTGTCTTAAGGTGTTTATTTAAATCCACGGTAGCATTGGACATGCCAACAAATCTCCATAGTGTGAGAATGCAGGGCAAGCTGGGTTTTATATGAATTATATTACACATTGTGATAATCACTATGTATGATGGACCACAATCACTTTTCTAGGCATGCATTCATATATATTGGTTGTGCATACTAATACCACTCGTAGTGGTGGAGTACAAGACGATCAGAAATCTCGTGAGAGAATATTATATTTGAGATAATCTTAAAAAGACTAGCGTCAATCATCCATAGTGATCTTTAAACATGATACGGGAAGTGTTTCAGTAATTTCATCGATAACTTCAGATGATGGTAGGAACCTTCTTTCTTCAATCGTCACTTGAAGGGGACTTCAATCAGGATGGGATAAAGCTACGATCAAGCAAGCTAAAGTGTTTTCCCTTGTATTCTCACATCGTACTATATGCTTGATTTCAACATTGTGGTAAGAGTTCTTGTTTCCTTATTTTGAACTCAGTCATTAGCAGGTTTATCACTAGTTTAGAGTCCCTTAATATCCGCAACACTTTTATCTTCATCTCTTGTGCTATTTCCATTCCTATAATGAGTGCTTTATACTCGACCTCATTATTGGTAAATGTGAAGGAATATGGTAGAAGATCACCCTAGGGGTTGATAAATATCACTCCAACACGTGTTCCTAAAGACCTAGAAGCACTGTCAAAATACATTTGCCACAAATTAGGCGATTCAACCATCATCACTTGTTCATTTGGAAAATCAGCACTGATTGTTTCGCTGTTCGTTACAGGGTGAGCTGCTAAGAAGCCTGCCATTGCCTAAACTTTCACTACTTTCATTGGTTCAGAGGTAATTGTGTATTATGAAAGTAAAAGCATCCATTTAGCCAATATTCCTGATAACATCGGCCTTGTCTTTTAGAATTTTATGGGATCTGCTCGTAAGATCAGGATTATATCATGAGAAAGACAATAATGTCTTAACTTTTGTCCCGTAAATATTAGCGCCAAGCATACTTTCTCGATGGGCGAATAATTGCATTCTGCACCTATTAGAGTCCAACTCAGATAGTAAAGTACAATTTCCTTCCCTTGCTCATCCGCCTATTCTAACAAAGCTCGTAGAGAATTCTCAGCTGCAGATATATATAGAATAAGGGGTTTTCTTTTTACAAGAGCTACTAATACTAGGGGCTGCTTTAGTAACTCCTTGATAAATTTGAATGCATTTTGACACGATTGATCCCAGACGAATTTTGTTCCTTTCTTCATTAAATGTGAGAATGGTCAACATCTTTCGGCTAGATTGGAGATAAAGCGCTGGATATACACTAATTTTCCTTACAAACTCTTTAGCTATTTCAGTATTTTTTTACGACGGCATATCTTGGATAGCTCTGATTTTCCCCAAGTCAATTTCAATCCCTCTATGTCTGATAATAAAACCAAGGAATTTTCCTGACGAAACACCGAAGGTACATTTAGTCAGATTCATCTTTAGTTGTTTCTTTCTAAGCCGGCGAAAGACCAAGGTCAGATGTTCATGGTGCTCTTCATGATCATTCAATCTGACCACAAAATCATCAATGTAGCATTCCACATGTTTATGCATCAGATATTAGAATATATTTTACATCACTCTCTGATATGTTGCGCTAGTGTTCTTAAGGTCAAATGGCATAACTTTATAACAGTAGATCCCTAGATAAGTTTTGAACATTGTAGCCTCTTCATCTTTTGGAGCCATCCTTATCAGATTGTATCCATCATAACTGTCCATGAAGGACATAATAGTATTCTTCATTGTACTATCGATTAGTAGTTCTGTTATTGGCAATGGGAAGTCATCTTTTGGACATGCCTCATTTAAATCCCTAAAGTCAACACATACTCTGATTTTTTTCACTTTTCTTTTTCATCGAGACAATATTTGATATCCATTTAGGATATTTGACTTCTCTGATGAAACCGACCTTAATCAATTTGTTTACTTCTTCCTCTATTAGGGGGATTAAATGTGGATGAAATCGCCTCTGTGCATGTTTAATTGGTCTTTTATCTTTGGAGATGTTCAATCGATGCATTACGATTGATGGTTCCAGACTCAGCATTTCTGCATATGTCCAAGCGAAAGCATCTTTATTTTCTCTCAAGAGTTTGATGTACTGATCGGCTTCTTGTTCAGGAAGGCTGGCATTTATGAATGTATTTTGCGACTCTTCGTATGAACCCAAATTTATTTCTCGTAGGCTATCAATTGTTGGCAGCACCCCCCCCCCCCCCCCCCCCCCCCCCCCCTTGCAGTCTTCTATCTATTTTAGAACCATTTCGAGATGCCTAATTACTTCAGAATCTATCTCTTTAGAAGACAATGCTCCTAATCCGCAAACTTTTTCTCATTTTTCTTCATTTACTCCAATCGAAATCTGGATACATTTTTTTGTTATTCGATCCAGTCAGTTCTTCACAGTTGAAGCCCATGCTCTTCATAATATTTCTGCTGATAGGACTATATCTCTTTAAATCCTCAGATGTTAATCTTTTGCAATTCATTTTATTATCAGTCTTTTCTTCCATCTTTGATTCTGATGGGGCGTAAAATAGAATGGGCTCCAGATTTTTTAAGCTGGACTTGACATGAAATATTTTTGGCATCGACGAGAATGGTTTGTTCCTTTTAGCATACGGTAATGGCACTTTATATTTTAACTACAGAATTTCTAACTGTTCAGGTGACAACAATGTTAATGGAGGCTATCCTGGTTGTTTTAAGTGTTTTGACACGAAATAAAATTTCTTTTTCGTATTCACTTTCCCAGACAATTCTATCTTTGTAACTTTATTTTCTATTATTTCTGTCTGACTATCTTTTGTGCCATTATTCTTATCATTTTTCTCTTTATCTTCTATTGCGAATCCATCATAGTAGCTTGCATTGGCAAAGAAGGATTCTGCTTCTGTATATGGTCTTGCATCGGCCATTACCTTGTACTGGATCCCGTATTTGTAGTACTTGAAGCATTGGTGTAGGATGGATGGTATAATGTCATATTGATTTATCCACGGCCTACCCAAGAGGAGGTTATACGTTGTTACCGCATTAATAACATGACAAATGACATAAGTTGTTAACTCTCTTATTTCTAATGTCAGTGTGATTTTTCCCAGTGTTTGTTGTCCATCTTGATTAAAGCCATGTATCATCATTCCACTAGGGCGTAAATGGGAGCGGCGATATCTGAGTTCATTCAACACTTTTAATGGCAACAAATTTATTGCAGACCCGTTATCCAGTATTATCCGCTTGACCTACTTATTGCGAATATGGCCCGCAATCATTAGTGGTCTGTTATGTTCTCCATCACAGGTCAGATCATCATCGGAGAAGGAAACAATGGACATACAGCTATTATGTGCTTCTGGTTCTATGTTTTTCATTCCAATAAGCAATGCTTTTCTGATATTGTTATTAGATAATGCTCGAATTAAGATATGTCGAAAGAGATAGTATACCCTTCAAATGACTCACCACATCATAAGTCACTTTTTCAACGTTATTATTCTTTTCTTCTTTATCGTCGTCATTGTGATGTGTTCTAGACACTTATTCTTTTGTCATTTCAAATCTTTATTTCTAGAGAGGGCTTGTCACTTTTTTTCCTGAGCGCAACGTAATCACTGCGGCTTCCACCAGGGTATAAAATTGTCTAGCATTACTGAATGTTTTAGATACACTGGCATCTGAAGAGCGACCACTTCTTTGTGTTAAGTTAAGAGATATGTAAAACTCTTTATTAGTGACTATCATACGGGTGAAAGGAGATTGGTTACTAGTTATATGAGTGAGAGGACAAGGGATGTGCTGAACGAAGCCCAATTGCTGAGTGAATAGAGAAGGATGATATTGTTCAATTCCTACTTTTACATTCTTTCCTTTCTTAATTACACCTTTGAAAGATAGATCTCGGCCAATAACAAAGCAATTCTAAGCGTGATGAAGTTGATTGAACACATGCTCATCAGTATAATCTAACTATCCAAAGAGTCATTCTGGTCTGTAAGTACTTTTCTCTGTGAAGGGCATGAAGGGAAGACCATTATCTGGAAGATCAAGAGCAAAGAATTCCTCCAGATGCTCAGTAACAGTAGCAACTTCTATAAGGATGGGTAAATTTTGGTCATCATATAAGGTAAATGATCGACTGATACTGTTCCTAACTGAATAGTTGTGGCTGAAAATACACAATGAACCACATCTATACAAGTCATATAGGGCCTTCAGTTAAATATGATCCTCTTAAATTAACTTCATAGAGACCCCGGTACAAATGGCTATGAACGAACGACGCCAAAGCTACTCGATGACCTTAGACTAGGTATTCAGCCAAAGCAACGTATTCGGTCATAACCTGTTGAACATTAATGCATAGAAGATGGTGACAAATTCAGAAAAGGAGGAAAGGAAGATGCTTAAGTACTTCGACTGGTCTTGTGAGTTTGTGGTAAGAATTCATGAAATTGATATACCCTTTAACTTTCTGGTTAGGAAAATTCTTGTGTTGTCCTGCTTTGATCTCCATGTGGTAGGGCATACCGAAAGCAATAAGTTTGGTAAGATGGCAAATGTCCTTGATGGAAATGCTCATCGGACCACAATCGAACATAAATGTATTGGTAGAAGTACTCCAAAATGAGGTTAATGCTAAAAGAAGATGGATATTGGGTAAATACACAGAAAGGGAAAGTTTGATACATTTGAAAATACCAAGCTCTTTCCATAAATCTTCATATTGGGCTGATACTCTGTTAAACCGATCTTCCCTCTCGGAAGGAGTTTTAGCCATAACATTAGTGTCTTAAACGCATTTGCTATATCAGGAGCATTCTCAGATTGAATTAAGATATTATTTCCTAGGCAAACTGGAAAAAAAAATGGATCTAGAGGTTATAGTGATTTAGCTAAAATGTCTGGAGAGAATGAAGGGCCTGGACCATAAGTGTATTCATGAATTATAGATTTGACAATTATAGTTATCGAACTATAACACCTCAAACTTTTCAATACCAAAGTATTGAAAGTTTTTGAGTTTTACCATAAAATTTAACTTTATGTACATGTGCACGATACCAATCTAGCTATCCTAATCTTGCATCTATTCTTCAACACGAATTTGACTGTTGATTTTAAGATAGGATCATCGTATACCCAAATATTCTCACTTGTCCATCATAACCAACCACTCAGTCAAATATGCACTACTAGATAGAGACATTTAACCGTCCACTTTGATTTCGGACCACCTAATCGCAATAAACTAGCTACTTGATCTCTACTCCACTCGTACACACATTGTAACATCAATAAGAGACGGCGACAACTAGAGTTCGAGGTTGGGGACCACGTATTTCTAAAAGTTTCCCTAATGAACAGAGTCCTTTGCTTTGGTAAGAAAGGGAAGCTTACGCCATAATTTATTGGTCCATTATAAATTCTAGACTGAGTGGGTGTAGTAATGTACCGCCTTGCTTTGCCCACACCACTCGCAGGCGTACACAACATATTTCATGTATCGATGCTGAAGAAATACATTCCTGATCCATCCCATATTATCAAATGGGAGTAGGTACAGTTGAATGAAGATGCTACCTATGTACTACGACTAATTCGTATTTATATAGGAAGGAGAAGGTATTACACAGTAAAGTGATTCCGCTTGTGAAGGTACTGTAGACTCACCACACCAAGGAAGATGCTACTTGGGGAAAGGAAGCCAAAGTCCATAAGAACTACCCTCAGATTCTCAAGGAGTATGAAAAGGTACTAATTTTGAGGATGAAATTTTTCTTTAAGGAGAGTAGATTGTAACGTCTTGAAAAAAATTTGTATAAAGAACCGACTACCACCTCAGGTAGAAATCTTTAATGAGCGAATCCTTTAGAAATTAGATGAAAATTTATTAAGTAATAAACTAAATTAATCAGTAAATTATCTTGAATCACTATCTATACGAACTATAAGACCCAAAACCATTAGAAATCTAACTCGACATTACCTAAAGACCCAGGAGCAATTTCAAAACCCAGTTGCTCTTGGGAGCACATTGAAACTCCGTATCAGACCTGGACCACATGTCGAAAGTCTGATTAGCGTGAAACTATAAGGTTATAACCACCATATTGGGCTTGACAAGCATCAAAGAAATCAAACTCAAATAGTATCCAGAAATGCACAACCTGAGCCCTGAGCAAAGTGTGTGAGAAACATGAATATCTTTAAAAAATGAACTCAAACTTAAGTAAATTGGACCATTCGCTTGCGGGCGAAATTGAAGGTTTCAAACCATTAGATTCTAACCAAACTATACCCTTGGATCAGGAAAATTTTCTTACACATGTCGGTATACTTGTGGCCCTGATCGAGTGACGATGACCGTTGAACTGAAATAGGTCCTCCACGATCAATCCACAAATCCGATTGGATCAAAATCATAACCTGACTTAGATCCATGGTCAGAGAACTTACTCCATGACTCAGGTGAGTAATGGGCCTCTAGGTGAGTCCCGTTTGCCCGAAACAGACACCCTTTGGCTATAATCTAAGTATACCATGGCCCTGGGCCATTGACATCAGTTTTGGGCCTAAATAATGCCCTTAAACTGATGTCGATAAACTATATATGTGTGTGAACGATGTGAATATAGAATGCATTATATGTGTTTGTTACAATGTTTGAATGAAAGTGAAATTATGATTTATGCTTACCATGACTAATAATCTAGAATACATGTGTGTTGTGTGTATGACAACTCCTTTATGAAAGGATTTGTCAAAATATACGTTATAACTAATTTAGTTTGTGTATATAGTATTATGTAATTTAAGTGTTTGATAAAACGTCTGAATGAGAAAGTGGTTAATAAATTGGTTACAACAAGGGTGTGGAGATAAGATTCTCAACTACCTTGTCCATAGTCTTAGTTTCTTTCATGTAATATAATTTTCTACAATGTGATTTATGGTTGAAATGCATATGTATAACAATATGTTCAATGTGTTCGATAAAATGCTTGAATGGGATTTATATTTAAATTGTCTGTTAAATATTATTATGAATATCACATGTATCCACATGCTGCATTTGAGTATGGTTGGGACTACTATATAGTCCAGGCAATCAGTAACGATTCTCGATTTGGTGGAAGAAGCCGTTTTGCCACATTAGACATGTTCAATAAATACGAGTCGTACACTGATTGTCGATAGTGGTTAGGCCACGCAGAGTGCTTACGTGCTCCGTGTCGATCAATTCAACATGCACTCGTACCAATTGCACTTGTCAAATAACCTAACTGACCTATTGTGTGTTTACCACGTATGAAGACTACTGCTTGAATCTAAAGTATCATTTATCAATGTAAAGCCTGTTTAACCATGGTACTAAGATCTGCTAAGACTCATGAGCTGGATATGGTGGTGTATGAGACACCGTTGTCGAGCTGTCAGCCTATGCTGGGGTGACGAGCCTCCCCGTAGTGACCAATGAGCAACCCAAACTCATGAGCCGAATATGGTGGTGTATAGGACACCATATTCAAGCTGTCAGCCTACGTTCAGGTGACGATCCTTCCATAGTGACCTCGAGTAAGAATTAGGTCTACGCTGAGGTGATGAGCCTCTCCATAGTGACCTCAAGTGCAAACTCATGAACTTACCTATCCACTACTTTTCATCAGAGGTGATGCCCTACAACTTGCCTATTGTATGTTATTAACTAGGATTGACGATCCTAATTGGATCCTTATTTGGGTAAATGATATAAAGGGAGGTATCTTAGCTTTTCAAATCTACTGTATGAATAAGCCTAATTAAATATTGGCTAACATGACCATGCACCGCATTGCATGTGCTTTGGCGAGGAAGCGCATGTGTAAGGAGTGGTGCATGTGCGATCGTGAGATGTTGTCGCTAAGGGAGTGCAGGCGAGAGCATGCATCATTACAGCATATCATTTCTACATTAACAAGAGTACTTAGGATATGATTGTTGTACTGCTTTATCATTACTTCTTGACTAAATTGATAACAGTTAACCTTTGCCTTATAGTACCACTGAGTTGATCACTCACTCCCACTCTAAGACGATGTTTTAAAATACCAACCAGACTTTAATTTAGATACAGGTTGTAATGCGACTTACATGATGGAGTCGGACTTCATGGATGAGGAGGAGGAATTCTCCTATTTTTAGCTATCAGGCAAGTCTCTATAGACCTTATTTTGATTCGATGAGATTACCAGGTTACATGGACTAGTTGGACAATCACATTTTGATATTTATAAATTTTGGAACAAACAATTGTATTTATTTAGCCTGGCAATGTACTCATACTCTGGGGATTGATAAACGCTTACATACTTTATATTTTCATCTCAGTCTTCCGCTTGCTCAATTTAAGTAACTCGAGAGTATGATATGTCATTTTGGTGTAATCACACTCATGTTAAATGCACCAATATGGACAATAGTTAATCATCATTTTCTATGTTACATAAGTGATGCGTTGGAACTCGGGAGTTAAGTTATGCTCGGCCCTCGATTTTCTGAACATTACTAGTTGGTATCAGAGAGTGATTTGGATTAAACTGGACCTGGGTTATGGTAACACGATGCACACTGATGTATTTTGACTTAGTTGGGTGCGATAAAACGTAAAAATGATCGTAGGATCCCAAGTTTCATCGACAGGTAAAACTGACCCTTGAAATATGACCTGTATGCAACTGTGATCATGTGAACTGGTCCTGATTCCTTTCTAAACCATCAATCGATGGGTTTGGATGATAATTCAGTGCATCTCATACTCAAATGACCCAGAAATCGTGAATACGCATTTGTTGGGACCCGAAACCGCCTCAAAGAATGAGGGGGCCCAAACCACGTAAATCGGTGGGACCCAAGGGGTCCCCCATACATTTTCGCACCTCGGAGGGGGGTGGTCACCTCCCAGGGGTGACGGCACCATGCCAGTCCAACGGACAGTGGCAGCACCGCCCCAACCATGGCGCACCGCGGTGCACTCCAGTGGGCCGCAATGGGCCCGCAGGTCTGATAGCCTGCCGCCCTTCCCACATGTGTGGGGCCCTCTACTTTGTCCCCTTTGCTTAATTTCTTCAATTTTCAAGCTACCAAACCCCCCAAAAACTTCATTTTCTCTTGTAAATCCACTCTCCCATACTCCATCTTCTTCTCCTTCCTCAATACACATAAACCCACCACCATTTCCCTCAAAAACCCATCTCCTACCACTTTCTATCTCCCTATTTCTTCTCATTTGTTCACACAAATCCCTCTTTATGTCTCATAAACCCCAAAACCCACCAACCCATCTCCTCCATCAAGCATTTTCCACTCCATGGCTCTTTTTGAGCTAGTGACTACCATCTTTTCACTCTCCACGCTCCTTTCCCTGATGGGAAAGAGAAGAGCATCCATGGATGAAATCGGGCCTAGCCGCCCAACCCGACCAAGGAAGAAAGCAAGTGCAGGAATAAGTACAAGCACTGCACAAGAGCAACAGACAAAGTGGGATCTCGATCCCTGCATTCCACTCAAAAGAATTCTACCGGTGGGCATCGGACAGGGCAAGTTTCATGGCCGTAAAGTTATGTTTGAAGCACATGTGGATGAAAGGATATTTAGGCTATATCCTGTAATGGACCTCTTGTTGGAATCTGGGTGGGGTCCCATCTTTAAAGGCATGTTCTTGTGAAAACACTATTCAAGCCTTCTATGCCCACATATGAGATCCCCTAGTGGAGCCTTTATAGTTTACTATTTTCGTAAGAAGACAAAAAACAATAGTCAATGTAGATGTCATGGCCCGGATTATGGGAATTCCACGTGGTGAAGTGCATGCTCATGAATCTCATCTCAATAGTATGTGAGAAAGAGATTACCACACGCGGTTTCTTTGTGGTTGACTGGTTCACTGGAAGCAAGGAAATTGCCTTCCATCGACCAAGCTGAAGGTAGACTTCCGCCTACTCCACCATATATTCACATATAATATGTATCCTGGGCGGGGCAACAGTACCGAGTGCACTCGCTTGATAGTGGATGTAACACCCCGGATTTTTGTCAACGTGGGATTAGACGTCCTTAGACAATGAGTCTATCCTAACACTTGATTAACTTCTCAAAACTCAATCCAAAAGTCTCAAATCCCTATTTCCTTCGAAAATCTCACCTTTTACTACTTTATCCTTCAAAATTTTCTAAGATCTCTCACATTAGACACAAATCTTAAAGTTTAGGTGATGTTGATCAATACTTAATCTAAAAGGTACTATGAATAGTAAATAAATAAATGAAAAGGGTTTTTAGCCATTAACCTTTTGAAGTCTCACTAAATAAGTAGACTAATTGGATAGATCAGCTTCTCCTACTCCAAAATCATATATTGCATGTCAAATAACTCATCCCAGGTTCTAAAATACACCCATTTCAAATATCAAATGGAGAAATCACCCCAAACAGGTCAGTGGTCGGCGATGCATCGCCAGTTTGGTGATGCATCGCCGAACTCGTCCGTACAGCGAGTTTCTGTACCTTTTTTCCTGCGCGTTTCTTTAGACTTTGAAAAATCATATCTCCTTCGTTATAACTCCGATTTAGGTGATTTAAAAAACTAGATTGAAGCTAAATGAGTCTAGTTTTATATAAAAATATGTGAAAAATATAATAAAATATTTAATATAGTTAAAGTAGGTCATTGTGAGCAACTATCCGATAATCACTTGTTGGACAGCTGCTGCTTCTGGAATTTTTAGAATTTTTCTACAACTTGAAATCTAATGAAATTTGGAGGAGTTAGGGTAAACTTGATGATGAACCCCTAAAAAAATAATAAAAATAATACGATACCTAGAAGTTTCCAAAATGGGGGATAGAATGGCCCTAGGACCGTATTCTGCCATAATTAAGGTAGAATTTGGTTGAGTACCTAACTGAATACTCAGTAGAATTAACTTGGACCACTTTAAATACGTTCTACAAGACCCAAAGCGAGTGGAACCAATGACCCTATAACTCTCTATAACCTCAGATCAAACTCTAAGCCGGTTTGTTCTCTGGACCACTTTGAAATTTTGTATTGGATCTAGACCACGCGTCCAAAGTCCGATACCTCCTATCTTAGACCGTTAGAACCGCCTAGCTGGACTTGACACTCATTTCGAAAATCAAGTCAAACCGATAATCACAGGCCATTTCATTGAGCCCGGACCGAAGAGAGTGCGAATAGGGACAGAATTGGAATTTCAAATTCAAAACTGGCACACGACTTGACGCGTCAGTATTAAGCGTTCTGACCATCAGAATTCAGCCAGATTACACCCTTGGATCAAGAAAAAATTTCTATTTTATATCATGAGACTTTCAGCCCTGATCTACGTGCGGTGACCGCTGAACTGAAACTGGTCCGCCACGCGCGATCTGCGAACCCTGCCGGACTGAAAACTTAATACGTGCTATATCTGGTACGCATGAGCTTAAGTCCGATCGCATTCGACCAGGGGACCACTAGAAATCATCTTTTGGACCGAAACAGCCTCGCTTTGGTTAAGCATCAAGTGAACTTTGTTCCCGAGCCTATTCCGGGCATTTTTAAGCTTATAAAAGGGGTTGAAACCCTCTCATATCTCTCCCATCCGAATTTGGGAAAAGCCCTAGATTGAGGGAGAGAAAAGGTGAGAGATTGTGAGAGAGGTGGGAGAGAATTTTCTGCTGCTGGTGCTACCTGCTACACGTGTTTAAGCCACGCGATCCAAGCACTTTCCCGGCGATTCCTCCACGTTTTCAGGTAAGAATAGCCCTAGAAGTTGCTGATTTGATGTTTCTTCCGTTCCATAGCTTGATAGTTAGTAAATCTCGTAAAACAGGTTCTCTTAGCGCTGTAGACGAAGCGTATACGCTCCGTTCGAATTTCAACATCCATAAGAGACAAGGTGCGGATATTAGACGCTTTGATTGACTGTTTCCAAAGCTTTCAATGTCGTTTAATAGTAGATTCTTGACGGCAACGCCGTTTGACATGTACAACATGCTGTCCGTTTCCTGTTTCGTAAACTAACGAAGAATATGAGATTTAGGGCATTTTAGTCATTTGTAGGAAGTACTGTTTTCATGCATATTTTGATGATGTGATTGACATGGTTTATTGTCGCATTAGAATGTTAGGAATGCGTGCATAATTAGTTTGGCAAAGAGATTCGCCTAAATGCGCATTTCTGGTCGACATACTATATGTAGACTTAAGTGTGTAGTGTAAGTGTTTGTATAAATGCTCGTATTAGTATGTATTGAATTAAATGGTGTTATGAATTAATTTGAGATTGATTTCTCAATTAAATTGCTAATGTAAATGGTTTCCTACAAGTTGGCCATATGTACGATTTCATTATTGGTATGAAATGCATATGCTTGATGTTTCACTTAAGTGGTATGTTATAACATGTGCTTGATGATTTCCTTATGATCTAGTTGAGATCGAATTCTCAATTAATATGCTGATGGAGATGATGTCCTATATGTTGGTGCTATGTATAATTTCATTATATGCGTGATAGACATGTGTAAGATGATTTACTCTGGTTGTATGTCATAACATGTGTTAACATGCTCACGTGGTTGTATTTCATTTCCAATACTCTCACTTGATTTGCTGATGTGATTCTATGTGTTTGGGACTATGCCTAGTCCAGGCAGTCGGTAACCGAGCGAATTTGTGGTTAGCTTATCTTCGCCACGAACGACGCGTCGATGAACGCGAGCCGTGTTCTGGAGTTGGCGGCAGTGGTTAGGCCACACGAAGTGTTTTACGCACTTCATGTCGTTCAACTTGAGATGCGATCGTGCTAGTCGAGCCCGTCAAGTAACCCGACTGGCCATTGTATGTTCACCCTGCATGAGTCATAATTGCTTGAACCTAGGGTACTGAACTTACCATTATAAACCCTGTTAACCATGGTACCTTGATCCATAAAGACTCATGAGCCGGGCATGGTGGTATGGGACACCGTGGTCGAGTTGTCGGCCTACGCTGGGGCCACAAACCTCCCCGTAGTGACCAGTGAGCACCTAGACTCGTGAGCAGATTATGGTGGTATGGGACACTATATTCTAGCTGTCGGCCTACACTGATTAGGCAACGAGTCCTTTGTAGTGACCGCGATCGTATTCTGAGTCTACGGGAGGCGACGACCCTTCAGTAGCAGTAGAGTACAGTAGGCCTGTATTGATAAGGTGATGGGGGAGCGGAGCAACGAGTGCGTGCAACAGCCCTGGCAGCCCTTGCAGCGACCTACAAAATATACATCGTATGAGATTACTAGGAGTGACGACCCTAGACAGGATCTGTGCTGGGATTGATACAAGGGAAGTACCTTAGTTTCCCAATCCTGCTGTTTGAATGGACTAATAACAACTCAGAAATCATATCACCATAACATTGCATGTGCCTGGAAGATGTGGAGCACTCTAGGGAGTGTGGCATGCCGCGGTCGTAAGATGTTGCCGTATGAGGGAGATCGTCGGTGAGGGCATACATCACGTCATGTCATAATTGCATTAACAACAGTATTAGGATTGTTTGATTTACTGCTTTACTATTATCGCATGATTAATTTGATAACATGTTAATATTTGCTCTATTATTCCACTGAGTTAGCTACTCACTCCCACGTTACGGGACGGTGTTCCTGGACACCCACCAGACCCTTTTGTGATTGCAGATGATGGCGCGGCCTGCGAGGCGGAGCTGGACTTGATGATGATGAGGAGGATCCCTCCTTTATGCGTATTCTGATTGACGGGATTACAGGAAGGTTGATTAGATACTTTGACACTTGTCATTTTATATTTTTAGCGCACTCATGTATATTCGTTTTGTCTACTTTTGGAGTATACATGTATGTATATAACCTGGTAACATATCCACACTCTGGAGGCATACAACAGTTTATATATGTTATACATACTATCACAGTCTTTCGCTTGTTAATTTAACTGTCTCTGGAGTATGATATGCTGTTCTAGCTTAATCTCACTCATGTTTAATGCGTTATTATAGACAACATTCAATCATACATATCTATGTTGCATAAATAACATTTTGGAACTCGGGAGTTGGGTTTTTGCTCGACCCCCCGATTTTCGGGATGTTACAGTGGACTTCCTATATAGAGTTAGGCAGGGAGACAAGCTGTGTCTGCCTATGTTCACCCTACTGCAGATAATCTAGACTATACGCTCTGTTAAGAGCGATGTCTCACTTCCATTTGGCCGACTTATATGCAAGATTGCTTAAGAGTTTGGCTACAGACTTAGCATGGATGAGCTTGTGCCAATCCACTTTATTAATGACACTACGCTCAACAACATGGGAATTGGCCCTCGACAACATCAAGCCCGACTCGATGATTATGAGGGCGAGATAGAAAGTGAAGAGGAATAAAGTAATAAAATAGAGGAAGCGAGCAATGAAGAAGAGGAAGAAAATGAGATAGAAGAAGGAAGTGAGGAAGGAGAGAGTAAGGAAGAAGAGAAGGAGGCCCAAGATTCTGATGAGGGTCCTCCTACTGCCGTGATCGGGCCGCCCTGGAAGCCTGCCTGGCTCAAATAGAAGAAAACCAGGGCGAACTAAAGTAAAAGCTGGAAGAGAATTAGGATTATATGAAATAGAAATTTAAGAAGGTGTCTCGCACCTTAAAGGTCCTCCTGTGTTGTATGCAGGACAAGGGTGCTCCTCCACCATCGCTAGAGTTAGACAACTAGTCACATGTTGTGGTCATCTTTGGGTTTTTTTTGTTTCTTGTCTTTCCATGTAGTAGCCTTGGTAGGCTGGTGGTATTTTAGTTGCTTACTGTTTAAAGCTTTTTTTAGATTAGCTCATATGCATCTTCTGTCATGATCCATGTAAAACTATATCTCATGTATGGTGACAATTTTGGTAAAATGAAAGGCATAAAGCTTCTTTTGATTTGGAATGTGAATGATGTTTGGATGAGTGTGTGTTCTTAGGCTAAATCTTACACGGGAAACACCCTATGTTATATATAGGGAATGCCACCTAAGAGCACTCGGAACACCACACGTCTCGTACTTGGTAGATCATTTGACGGGGCACCTCCCCTAAGTGATAGCCACACGGACCCTACTTTGAGCCCTGATAGTGACACCATGTCGGATTTTCAGTCGGCCACTGGCTCCACGAATGGGCCAACACCTAATGCACCACTGGTTCCATAACAGAACCATGCGTCTACCTTTACGCCACACATGCCTCAGGTGGCTCCTCCTCCTAATAGGTTGGAGCAGATGATGCTCCTAATGCAACAACAACAACAAGTTTGGACCACAATCACAGGGGCCCTTGCCCAGAACATGAATATCATTGTGCCTACACCACCTATGCAGCCTGTTGGGAATATGATTGCCTGCGGTTTATTCGAACGTTTTCAGCGTTTCTGACCTCTCACCTTCGTAGGCACTCATAGGCCCGAGGAGGATGAATATTGGCTCGACCGCATCTCTTAGATGTTGAAACTGTTGCACTGCACTGAGGCAAAGTAGGTGGATTTGGTTACCTACATGCTTAAGAAGGAGGCCAGTCTCTGGTGGGACAATGTCCTGCGAACAGTTGCTCTTAGTTATGTATGGACGTGGGATGCGTTTGAGACCCGCTTCCATGGAAAATACTTCCCCCTCACTTGACGTAATGAAAAGGAGGGTGAGTTTCTTCGCCTCCGACAAAGAGGGATGATCGTGGCAAAGTATAAGAACTGCCCCATGGAGCTAGCCAAATATGCTCCTTTGACACTAACAAATGAGCCGATGAAGATGCGACAATTTTCTGAGGGTCTACGACCTGAAATTCATACAAAGATGTGTTACGCTAGCATTCTCAATTATGTTGAGCTTGTGAACATGTCCTTGCAAGCTGAGCAGGATGGGGATAGACTATCCTGTACGCGTATGCCCATGGGCCCGAGGCCTCGACTTGACTTGCCGACCCGACCATTCCTCGGCAAGAGGCCACGTGCAGATTCGCCCCCTAGGCATATGGCTCCACCGACTTAGTTGAGGTGATCAGATTCATGGTGTAGCTACTGTAAGAGGTTGGGTCATACAGACACTTACTGCTTTACTAAGATGAGGGACAACGGCTTCTTGCCGCCTTAAAGGATCAACCGTCAGTTACCTCAAGCCATTTCGGCTCCACCTCTGCGATCAGCACCACCAGCACAGCCTTCTTATAGACCGAATGTACCTAGAAGTAGGCTGCCTCAACGACCTATGGAAGCACAACCAAATCATCCTCAACAAGTGCGTGCACATGCACTTGCAGCTGAAGCATCTGGATCAGCAGCTACAGTGCCTTTAGCCTTCGAAGTCACTGCCCACATCTAAGGTATACCATTTTTTCTGTTGGTAGACACCAAGTCTAATATTTCGATGATATCATACTCTACGGTCAAGCACTTAGGGTTGAATACTACCCCTATAGTTGGGTGAGAGTCATTGCGGTAGTAGGAACCTTCACAGATGCCAGTAAGCTTTGTAAGGGTTGCTTGATAGACTTAGGAAGCAAGGTGCTTTCTGTTGACTTGATCGTCACCATTATATACCATTATGAAACCATCCTGGGCATGGATTGGCTTACTAAAATGAAGTCTGAGATGACTGGTGACGGCACACGGGCCCAAAAACACGACATTCACCTTCCCCATTCATGTCAGTTGCCCCTTCCGGGTTCTTTGTTATGCTGCCCTATTGAAAGATCATAATGGTCCGACACTTGGAAACACGCCCGTGGTACAGGACTTCAAGGAAGTGTCTAAGACGATCCCTGGATTACCTCCTCGGTGCGAGATCAACTTTACTATCGACCTTGTGCCTGGTGCGACACCCATTTCCTTACCCATGTACTGTATGCCTGCATGTGAAATGGAGGATTTGAGGAGATAGATTGATGATTTATTGGATTCAGGTTTCATATTACCGAGTGTGTCTCCTTGGGGGGCACCTGTATTATTTGTGAAAAAGAAGGATGGTTCACTATGATTGTGTATTGATTATCACAAGTTGAACCAAGGGACAGTCAAGAACAAGTATCATTTTCCTAGGATAGATGATTTATTTGACCAGTTGAAATGGGCATAGTATTTATCGAAGATTGACTTATAGTCTGGATATCATCAGTTGTGCGTCAGGGATGAAGACATGTAGAAGACGATATTCAGAAATAGTTTTAGGCACTATGAATTCCATATGATGTCGTTTGCACTCACAAATGCACCAGCATTATTCATAGACCTCATGAACTAGGTGTTTTGGCTATACCTATACGGGTTCGTCATCATATTTATAGATGACATTTTGATATACTCCAAGAGCCGAAAGGATCATGAAGAGTACCTGCGAGCAGTTTTCAATACTCACAGGAAAAACCAGTTATTTGCTCAGTACAAGAAATGCAAATTCTAGAAGGAAGAAGTCAAGTTCCTGGGACATGTGGTGTCTAAGGAAGGTAACATTGTGGATATTGCCAAGGTGGCCGCAGTTTAGGACTGGGAGTAGCCCGGTTCAGTTATAGAAGTGAGGAGTTTCTTGGGACTTGCTGGCTACTGAAATTGTGGTAATAACCTCTTTAGTTGAAATAGGAATATGCCAATATGTCCTAGAGGGGGTGAATAAGACTTTTTAATAATCTTATAACAATTTAAAATCCTATCACTCTAATCCTAACAGCAACAATACATTAGGATTACTCAAGAGTAACTCTACTGACTTCCAAACCCAGTAAAGGATCCAGTCACAAACTATTTGAGAGATGAACAATATGAAAATTAGTTTATGATGGATATGACTGTGCGTGTCTGAGGTGTGATCTCAGATAATCAAATATGAAAATACTTAAGGAAATTACATAAGTAATGGAAGACAATAGCAATCTCAAACACAGTCATTTTTAGAGTGGTTGGACTACTTATCTACTCCACTCCTGGCAACCGTACTCAACTGTTGAGTATACAAGATTTCACTAAAGAGGTTTCACAACAGGTTCACCTCAAACCGGAGGTTTTAAATTAGATTCACCTTTCACCAGTACAACCTACACCTAGGCTGACAGTTTATGCTCCCACGAGCAAGGGTCAACACATTGCACCCGATTTTAGGCACACTAGCTAAGGATCCACACAAGGAACCTCACGTTTATGCTCTCATGAGCAAGGGTCAACACAAAGTACCCACTTTTACGCACATTGGCCAAGGACCTACTACAAGGCCCTAATTGTTTATGCTCTTCACAGAGCAAGGATCAACACAAAGTACCCACCACGTACACTCCCGCTGGAGGCCTCCTAGAGAACTTGCAAGCGGTGAGAAACACCTTAGACCTAATCCTACAAAAGAATGATCACAAGAGTCCTCTGGACTCTAATGACTTACAAATAAGTAGATGAGCCTCGTTTAGCGCGTTGTCGAAGATCTCCTCCTTTGTTGATGAAGAATCTTCTACTTCCTTAAACCGTAACTCAGAAGATGTACCAATATATGGCGATGGGTTGGGTCAAGGTTGTAATAGAATCCTACTCTATTGAAAGTATTCCTATAGGGAAATAGAGTGATGCTAATCATTTATACATTCAAGGCATCCCAGCTTAATGATTTTCCATTAAGATGGTAGCTGGAGGATCCTTAAATGTGGAAGTTCATTCCCCAATCCACTCTATTGAATGTTAATGATGAGGGTGGATTGGGGGATGAACTTTCATGAGAGAAAGGGCTTTGGGTATATGATTTAAGGTTAAACACTCAAAAGCACTCTCTTCTTTCTCCACCAGCAACTAAGGACAAGCTCTCTATAAATAGGCAAAAGGTTCCAACGAATATAAAATGGTCACATTTATGACAGAGTTCGATATCATCGAGCAGGGTCGATATCATCTAGCATATACTCTCGATTGCATCGACTGGCCGCTCGATGACTCAAACTCAAATGTCAAATGCTTTTGAAACATTTTGTCAGCTAGTCGAGGGAATCGAACATGCGTCAATGTCATCAGATTTTAAACTCCAATTTCATCGATACGAGGATCGATTCCTCGACATTTGAAAATGAGAGAGACTTACCTTTGAAATATTTCAAGTCATGGATACGATCGAGGTACACTCAATATCATCAGAATTTGAATGTCGATGATATCGTTATTCATGTCGATACATCCATAAATCCCAAGGATTTTCCATTTAAGCTTGTTGGATGGTTTATATCCATTCTCGATGCAATTGACCCAGACTCGATATAATAAATATTTGAACATCGATTCTATTGAGTGACCTTCGATCAAAGATAACATAACCTAAAAATATTGCTGAAAAACTGTGTGTCCAAGACCGATATCATCGAAGGCCTTCTGATATCATCGGCATTTGAATTCCGAGGATATCGAGGAGAACTTCGATGTATCGAAGATTTTATAATTTTTCTTAGATAAACAGGGACACAATATCTCTGCTGTGATTTTATCAAGTCAACTTCGATAAACTTGAGATTCAAATTTTGATGATATCAATACAGCTATTGACACATCGACAATTCCGTCCAGAAGTATATGCGGTTATTGGACATCTTATGTCCACATTCGATATTATCGAATGATCTTCGAGGACATTGACAAACTTCTCGATTATATCAATCAAACTATCGATAAATCGACAGAGGTAGAAAACTTAGAGATTTTTTTGAATTTTGAAAAAAGTTTTCTAACCCCAAAAACCTATAATATTCTAATCAATTTTAAGGGTTTTAATTACCTGCTGTTTTGGGACATGGGATGTGAGGCTTAGATTTACCTATGACAATTTTGGGCACACATTGGGTTGAGGCAGACAGTTGATTGATCTTCCTATAGAGCTTCTCTGTCTAGCTAACTCAACACTCACGCTAATTGACAAACCAGGGCACTTTCAATCTCCCCCTTTGTCAATTACATAACAAAATACCAAAAAACCCTAGAACAATTTCTATACTGACACCTTAAATTGTGTGTACATGAACTTTACACAATTGTACAATGTTATTAGTTCATATACACAATCATTCAGAAGCTGCTCCCCCTAACTGCATTCTCCCCCTATCTTGGTGCAGCTGCTCCCCCTAACACCTGCATCACCATTCACAAGCAGATACACATAATTTTTCAGTGGCGGGTGTAGATTTGTTCTCCCCCTTTTTGGTCATTGGCAAAGGTAAATATAGCAAATGATATTTGACTGAAGTTTGAAGTATTTAAGAGAATCATCATTTAAAGATCGTATGCATAAAATAGATAGATGTAAGACAAGCATCGCATTTCAGCAATCATGTATGCATAGTAGACCAAGTAAAGCGGTGAGATAAGTAGATAATCGAAAGATGAAGCATCAGACACATCACATCCCATAGATGATATAAACAGGATAACACAGGGAATTTCAAAATGGCAGTAAATATGTGTGAACTATAACCAGCTAGTTCTAAAATATCCAAAACATATATACTACCCAAGATCGATAGTAATATAACAGTTATGCCTCAAGAAAAAACAAGCCCATCCATGGGCACCCAAAACAAACCATAAGTATTTGGCCCGTCCATGGGCATATACAACACAACAATAAAAAATTGTTAGACTCTGCAGGTTAGGAAGCCATCACATATACTCATGTAAACGTAGGGCATACAAAAAGATACCCATACCCTAACATTGAGATGAAAGTAGGGTGTATGTGATGGCATACAGACTATCTTTTCATGGCAGAGGTGCAGAGGAGGATGGGGCAATATCATCGCGTCGATAGGTGAGTAGATCCACCAATTGTTGCACCGTTTGTTGCACTTCATTTACCAGGGGTTCCAAGATAGTAAATCATGCATTGGTTGACTCCTTCAACTGAACTACATCTCGCTGTATTGCGTCAATCTGGTCCTGATGAATCTTGAATCGCTTTGCATGACCAGGGTCAGACGGAGGCGGAGCCTATTGAGATGTAGGAGGATCATCCTCAGTCATTCCAGCACCTTCTGCTGGAGCATCCCCTTCACCACGGTTGCCTTCTTCTTGAATCCCTTCCTCGTCTTCGGGAAACTTTTAGAACTTTAAATCCATCCCTCGAATATTGTTCTTGTTGAACTGTTGAAGGGGAAGTTACGGATCGTTTGTCATGGAAAAGCCGATTGCATTACATATAGAGTTAATGATCCAAGGATAGGGCAAGTGCAAGTCCCGAGACGTATGAATGGCATATACCAGCTGATGAACGATTAGGGTAGGAAGGAAAATTTTGATTCCCATAGCTACGGAGTAAACTATCATGGTCATGAACCTGGTGAGATCAGACCAATTGGTACTTCTAGGATATATATTTGAGGCAAAGATACCATGAAAAATGCGTTACCGGGGTTCCATGAACTTTGATTTTAGGGCATTTCCTTGATACCAGAGGATATCACGACCATGACAGAGAAATTTTGTAACCATGGTCTGGGTTTCAGGGTTCTCTAGGTCCAAGTCAGAAAGACCAACCGGTGATAGTGTAAGCCCAAGAATGTTTACAACTGATGCTGGAGTGATCTCTACATCATCACCATCAATAAAAATCGTGATGGACAGAGGATCAAACACTAGCGAGTGACAAGCGGCAAAGAATTGGTAGGTCCGTTCATAGTGACAAGGACCCCCAAAATCGATTAGAGGTACCCATCCGATTTCGGCTAACAGGGGTTCCAGATTATACGGTTGTAGGCATTCCCTGTCGACCCTTCTCTCAAAAATTAACTTTTGTCTAATGTACTTTGCTAGCGCCAGATTTATTCTGGCAGGAGGAGGCGCTAGAGCTCCGGATTGGGGGTTGCCGTGTGTGGTCGGTCAGGTTCGCTGCCGAGTGGGAGTCCCACGATCAGTAGCTCTTGCTCTTTCCTTTGGAGCAAGAACTTTCTGTCGGGATGATCGCGAGGATAACCCAGGCCCGAACAATTTCCCCTTGTCCTTCCCCATTTTTTTTAATTCTCACAGAAAGGGATTTGAAGAGAATGGAGATAGAGGAGCAAAGTTCCTTTTGAAGATCAAGAAATACCCTAACAAGACCAAGATGAAATCTTGATAGTGAAGAGGTGAATAAAGGGAGTATTACCTGATTTGAGGAACGTCGAGAACCTACTGATGAACTTCTGGCTGAGCAAGGAAAATAAAAAAATAAAAATAAAAATTAGAAAGGCAATGTGATTTTTCCCACTTGGCCACTTTTCATCGGGCTGCATTCTTCGATATCATCGAACGTCATTTCGATGATATTGATGGACCCCATTCGATGTTATCGAGATAACCTTCGATAACAGTCTCGATCATATGACTTCTCAGATTCCAAATAGGCGTCGATGATATCGATCCTTGGTCGATTTAATCAAGAGAGTCCATGAGTTACCAATAAACATATCGAAGGTGAATAATTTTCATTTTTTCACACTTCCACAAACTTTTATGTATAGTATAGAATATCTTTGAATCAACATTATACACAGCAGAATTTTGTATAAGCATTGTACAAATCAAAATTATAAACATTAGAATGTTTATCTATAAAAAGATTGAGGTGAGAAACCTCAGATGTATCATTAGGAGCTCAGCAAAAATTGCATCATTCCAGCAACTAATTAGATCTAGATGCATGATCTTGACTTGTCTTTCCATGCTTAATATTTCACGGCATATGAATAGAATGAGTTATCAGGCAATTTTTCTTTGGTTTCACTATCCATTTTGTGACAGGATTTTTGACTGTGGTAGATTTAGTTTTCTTATTTATCTCAGCCACTTGATTCAATAACTCCTTCATTCTATCATTCATTCTTAGTGGTGATGGATGCGTATTTCCTTTATCCATATTCCTAGGTGATCTCTTGACATCTTGTATTTTTCTAGTTGGTTTGAATTTATCAAAATAATTTTGACCAGAATTCTGTTGTCCTCCCAGGTGTCAAGCATTCAAACTTATAATGACCAGAATCACCAAATAAATGACAGACTGGAGTAGTTCTTGTGTTACTTCCTGAAGTAGCAGATTTTTCAGCAATTGATGTTGCATTTCCAATTTTTGTTTTAAATTTATCATATCCTAAGCCACTCTTGTCCTTTCCTTATCTTCCCATACCTAAGAGTTTTTCTAACATCTCACCACTCTGGAAAAACTTATAGTTTAGCATAGTAATTTTTCTGGATTCTTCTAAACAAATAGGAGTGTATGATTTTCATTTTAAAGGAGCATGTTTTTGTCTTTTAATAGCTCAACCTATTTGTTTAGTTTTTCAGACTCAAATTTAAGGAAGGTGTTAATTCTATCATTATCTGAGTGATATTGCTATAATCATTGATTAGATGAGTATTAATTTCTAAGTATTTATCCAAATCATTTGGCAGTAATTCCTTTTTGTTTTCAGGTATACCAAGTCTTCTAACTATGTTGATGTTATGGATGTAGAGTTGATTGTAAGCATCTTATAGTTTATTTTGTTCTTCTTCTCTTCTTCCTTTTCAGTTTCCTCATTGTCTGACAGAAATGATTCATGGCTTGTGGTTCTTCCTCATTCTCAATTTCAATGGGAATGATTGATGCAGTGAAGACCATAAGAATTTTCAATGATTTTTTATCTCCATCGCTCTCTGAGTCAATAGATTCTGAATTTGACTTTTCTATATCATGTCATGTGGTAGCCATTACCTTGCCCTTAGTTTTTCTATTTGGGCATTCAGTAGACAGGTGTCTAAACTTTTGATAGGCATAACATTGTGGTTCTTTGGTCTTTTTACCAAATTTACCTTCAGAATGTTTGTTGTCCACCTTTCTTCTTTTAAATGGACGGCCACGATTTTTCTGAAAGAACTTCCTGAATTGTTGTGCCAACAAAGCCACTTCTTTATCTTTATTTTCTCTTTCACTTTCAATGTCCTCATTTGGTGTGTTCTTTGATGTTTTGAGGACAGTAGTTTTGGATTTAGGAGTTTGTTTGAAGTGTGGTTCAAATATTTGTAGGGAACCTACAAGTTCTTCTACTTTTATTTCATCTATGTTTCTACATTCTTTAATGGTTGTTACTTTAGGATTGAACCGTTCCGGTAATGATATTAATATTTTCCTATAGATTTTAAGACTGGAACCTTCTCACCTAATCCACCAATGGAGTTACAAACGATACAGTTTTGTGAAAAACTCCATGAAGGTCTCATGCTCTTCCATTCTAAGACTTTCAAATTGTGAGGTTAAGAGTTGTAGTTTGGATCTCTTCATAGTGCTCGTTCCTTCATGGGTTATTTCCAACAAATCCCATGCTTCTTTGGCTATCCCACACATACTGATTTTTTTTTAAATATCTTGGGACATAGCACGGTAGATAGCATTCATAGCTTCAGCCTCAGCAGTTTGGTTTTCCTTATCAAATGTTGTCCATTTTTCTTTGGATTTTGGTTTGGAGATAGTTGTACCATTTTCAAGAACCATTTTTTCAAATGGTGTCACATATCCTCTTTCAACTATATCCCAAACATCATGATCTAAAAATCTCAGAAAGTAATGCATTCTTGCCTTCCAATATGCATAGTTTGAACCATCAAATACTAGAGGTCTAGAGACCGATGAGACCACTCCTTTGACAATATTACCAACTTCAATTAAGATCACTCTCTAGGCGGTGAAGCCCTTTAAGAGAAACCCACTTTCATACCAATTAAAATTGCGGTAATGACCGCTTTAGTTGAAGTAGGAATATACTAATATGTCCTAGAGGGGGGTGAATAGGACTTTTTAATAATCGTATAACAATTTAAAATCCTATCACTCTAATCCTAACAGCAACAATACATTAGGATTACTCAAGAGTAACTCTACTGGCTTCCAAGCCCGGTAGAGGATCCAATCATAAACTATTTAAGAGATGAACAATATACAAATTAGTTTATGATGGATTTGACTATGCATATGTGAGGTGTGATCTCAGATAATCAAATATGAAAATACTTAAGGAAATCATATAAGTAATGGAAGACAATAGCAATCTCAAACACAGTCATTTTTATAGTGGTTCAACTACTTGTCTACTCCACTCCTGACAACCGCACTTAACCCTTGAGTGTACCAGATTTCACTAAGGAGGTTTCATAACATGTTCACCTCAAACCGAAGGTTTTAATCAGGTTCACCTTTAACTAGTATAACCTACACCTAAGCTGATAGTTTATACTCCCACGAGCAAGGGTTAACACATAGCACCTAATTTTAGGCACACTGGCTAAGGATCCACACGAGGAACCTCTCACATTTATGCTCTCACGAGCAATGGTCAACACAAAGCACCTACTTTTAGGCACACTAGCCAAGGACCTACTATAAGGCCCTAACTTTTTATGCTCTCCAAAGTAAGGGTCAACACAAAGCACCCACCACGTATATTCCCACTGGAGGCCTCTTAGAGGACTTGCAAGGGTGAAAAACACCTTAAACCCAATCCTACAAAGGATTGATCACAAGGGTCCTCTGGACTCTAATGGCTTACAGATAAGTAGATGAGTCCCATTTAGCTCGTTGTCGAAGATCTCCTCCTTTATTGATGAAGAATCTTCTGCTTCCTTAAACCATAACTCAGAAGATGTACCAATACATGGTGAAGGGTTAGATCAAGGTTGTAATGGAATCCTACATTATTGAAAGTTTTTCGATAAGGAAAATAGAGCGATTCTAATCATTTATGCATTCAAGGCATCCCAGTCTAATGATTTGCCATTAAGATGGTAGCTAGAGGATCCTTAAATACAGAATTTCATTCCCCAATCCACTCCATTGAATGTCAATGATAAGGATAGATTGGAGGATGAACTTTCATGAGAGAAAAGGCTTTGGGTATATGATCTAATGTTAAACACTCAAAAGAACTCTCTTCTTTCTCTACCAGCAACTATGGACAAGCTCTCTATAAAGAGGCAAAAGGTTCCAACAGAAATAAAACAGTCACATTTATGATAGAGTTTAATAACATCGAGCGTATACTCTCGATTGCATCGACTGGCCACTCGATGACTGAAACTCAAATGTTAAATACTTTTGAAACATTTTGCCACCTGGTCGAGGGAATCGAACATGCGTTGATGTCATCGGATTTTAAACTCTGATTTCATCGATACGAGGATCAATTCCTTGACATTTGAAAATGAGAGAGACTTGCCTTCAAAATTTTTTTAAGTCAAAGATATGATCGTAGTACACTCAATATCATCGAAATTTGAATGTCGTTGATATCAGTAGTCGTGTCAATACCTCGATAAATCCCAAGGATTTTCCAGTTAAGCTTGTTAGACGGTTTACGTCCATTCTCGATGTAATCGACCCAGACTCGATATCGTCGATATTTGAATATCAATTCTATCGAGTGACCCTCGACCAAGATAACACAACCTAAAAATATTGTTAGAAAACTGTCTGTCCAAGACCGATATCATCGAAGGTCTTCCGATATCATCGGCATTTAAATTTCATGGATATCAAGGAGAACTTCGATATATCAAAGATTTTATGATTTTTCTTAATGAAACAAGAACAAAATATCTCTGCTGTTGATTTTATCAAGTCAACTTCGATAGACTCGAGATTCAAATTTTGATGATATCGATACAACATTGATACATCGATAATTATGTCCAGAAGTATATGCAATTGCCGGACATCTTATGTCCTCATTCGATATTATCAAGTGATCTTCGAGGACATCGACAACACTTCTCAATCATATCGATCAGACTATCGATAAATTGACAAAGGTAGAAAACTTAAAGATTTTTCTGAATTTTGAAAAAAGTTTTCTGACCCCAAATACCATATGATATTCTAATCAATTTTAATAGTTTTAATTACCTAGTGTTTTGGGACATGGGATGCGAGGCTTAGATTTACCTATGGCGAGTTCGGGTGCACATCTGGTTGAGGCAGACAGTTGATTGATCTTCTTATGGAGCTTCTCTGTCTAGCTAACTCAACACTCACGCTAATTGACAAACCAAGGCACTTTTAGCTACTATCACCGATTCATTAAAGATTTTTCCAAGATAGCCAGACCGTTGTCTTAGCTTACCTGAAAGGATCTTAAGTTTGCCTAAAATGAGAATGCAGAATCAGCCTTTCAGGAATTAAAGGACAAGTTGACATTCACACCTGTGCTAGTATTACCAGAGCAATGGGTTAGATATATGATATACACCGATGCATCTCGTGTTGATTTGGATTGTGTTCTTACGCAAAAGGACAGAGTGATTACCTATGCATCGTGACAGATGAAGAGACATGAAGAAAACTACCCTACGCATAACTTGAAATTGGTGGCAGTTATCTTCACATTAAAGCTTTGGAGACGTTACCTCTACAGAGAGGAGTTTGAGCTCTTTTGCGACCATAAGAGCCTCAAGTACATATTCATGCAGAGGGACCTGAATATGAGGCAGCGGCAATGGATGGAAACCTTGAAAGACTTTAAGTTTGAAGTCTCCTACCATCATGGTAAGGCTAACATTGTGGCAGATGCGTTGAGACGTAAGAAAATGATAGAATTTACGGCTCTGCTGATGATTGAGGAATGAAACATGGTAGAATTTGTGCAAAACTTCGAGCAGAAGCTTACAGTAAAGGAACCGTTCGTGACCGTCACACATATTCGTATATAGCTACTTATTGATGACCGAATCATTATGGTTCAGAGAGAAGATGAATGGTTGGTGAAGATGAGAAAACGAGCTAATGATGATGAAGACTCTGAATAGAGAGTTGGTTTGGATGAGGGTTTACGTTATCGTGGCCGCCTATACGTCTTGAATCTTCATGACTTGAGAAAGGAAGTTCTCGAATCTGCTCACAATTTGAAGATGGCGATGCATCTTGGTAGTACAAAGACGTATCGCGATATGAAGCGTTCATACTAGTGGGACAACATGAAGGCCCACATAGCAGATTTTGTATCTCGTTGTCTCACGTGCCAACAGGTCAAGGCTAAGCATTGCTGACCTCATGGACCACTTCAGCTCATGCCCATAGCTGGATGGAAGTGGGACTTCATATCTATGAATTTCATTTCTGGGTTACCGAAGACGAGAAAGGGACAAGACTCCATTTAGGTGATCGTGGACCGATTGATGAAATTGGCCCACTTTCTTCGTATTAGAGTTTCAAACTCAGCAAATGATCTAGCTAAACTGTACATCAAGGAGATCGTACGGCTGGATGGAGTACCTATGGAGATTGTGTCGGATCGAGATACGCAATTCACGTTTATCTTTTGGACTCGAATCCAAGAAGCAATGGGAGTGAAACTAAAGTTCAGTACCGCTTTCCACCCACAGACTGACAGGCAGACGGAACAGGTGATTCAGATACTAGAGGACATGTTGCGTGCATGTGCGCTCGATTTCAAAGATAGTTGGGATGACTGTCTTCCCTATGCAGAGTTTTCTTATAACACAGCTTTCAAGTGAGCATTGGCATGGCTCCCTAAGAAGCACTAATGGGTGTTCATGTCGAGTACTGCATTGCTGGACAGAGGTGGGCGAGAAGATTTTGATTGGCCCAGAGTTGGTACAGGCGACCTCAAAGAAGATCAACATTATTGGGCGTCGACTTCTTACAGCATAGAGCAGATAGGAGAGTTACACCGATACGCGACCGTAACAGCTAGAGTTTGAGGTTGGGGACCACCTGTTTCTGAAAGTTTCCCTAATGAAGGGAGTCCTTTACTTTAATAAGAAAGGAAAGCCTATGCCACGATTTACTGGTCCGTTCCAGATTCTAGACCGACTTGGTGTAGTAGCATACCGCCTTGCTTTGCCCACACCACTCGTAGGCATGCACAACGTATTTCATATATCAATGCTAAAGAAATACGTTCCTGATCTGTCCCACATTATCAAATGGGAGCAAGTAGAGTTGAGTGAAGATGCTACCTATGTACTGCGACCGACGCATATTATAGACATGAAGGAGCAGGTGCTACGCAAAAAAGTGGTTCCACTTGTGAAGGTACTGTAGACTCATCACACTAAGAAAAATGCTACTCGGGAAACAGAAGATAAAGTCCATAAGAACTACCCTCAGATTCTCGAGGAATATGAAAAGGTATTAATTTCAAGGATGAAATTTTTCTTTAAGAGGGGTAGATCGTAACATCTCAAAAAAATCTGTACAAAGAACCGAGTACCACCTCAGGTAGAAATCATTAATGAGCGAATCCTTTAGAAATTAGATGAAAATTTATTAAGTAATAAACCAAACAATCGGTGAATTATCTTGAATCACTATCTATATGAATTGCAAGACCTAAAACCAATAGAAATGCTAACTCGACATTACCTAAAACCTAGGAGCAACCTCAAAACCCAGTTACTCTCGGGAGCACACTAAAACTCTGTATCGGACCTGGACCAAGCGTCGAAAGTCTGATTACCGCGAAACTATAAGGTTATGACCGTCATAATGGGCTTGACAAGCATCACGGGAATCGAACCTAAATAATATACAAAATTGTACAATCTAAGCCCTGAACAAAGTGTGTGACAAATGGAAAAATCTTTAGAAAATGAACTCAAACTTAAGTAATGTGGACCATTCACTTATAGGAGAAATTGAAGATTTTAGACCGTCAGATTTTGACCAAACTATACCCTCAGATTAGGAAAATTTCCTTATACATGTTGGTATACTTGTGGCCCTAATCGAGTGACGATGACCGTTGACCTGAAACAAGTCCTCCATGATCGATCCATAAATCCGATTGGACCAAAATCATAACCTGAGTTAGATCCATGGTCAGGTAACTTACTCCATGATGCAGGTGAGTAATGAGCCTCCAGATGAGTCCCATTTGCCCGAAACAGACAACTTTGGCTATAACCTAAGTATACCATGTCCCTGGGGCTATTGACATCAGTTTTGAGCCTATAAAATGCCTTTAAACCACCTCTCTCTCATTCCGTATGAATTCTCTAACCCTAAGAGAGAAAAGAAGAGAAAAGAGTGAGGAGAAGAGAGAGAGTTTGGGAGAATGAAGCAGTGTTTCTCCCTTGAGCCTACATGCACTAGATCGCGTCTACATCTAGGTGAGACCCGTATTCTAGCCCGTACTATTCCATAGGATCCCATGGTCCTTCCGGTTGAATTCTAACAACCCGCGGCATGTAGATAACATTTGCGTGCACTTTTGAATCACATCCTATAAACTCGAACCGACTCAACTCAAAACCTATGTCATTACTACCTCGTTGTAGCCGCGGTTCCAACGCCGCTTCTCGTGCATCAATGCTACTCTTAGATCATGAGATGTAGCTCGCGATTATAATAGCTGTAGACCGCACATTTGTGGGACCCACGTATCGTAATGGCACTATTTCCTAGGCATCATGGGGTGATGTCGTCACCCCATGCCAAGTAATAAATGCTCACAAGCAATTATGGCATTTATTTTCCCTATAAGTCAACCTTAGCATTTATGGCCTTACATGAATTAATTACTCTCTCTCTCTCTCTCTCTCTCTCTCTCTCTCTCTCTCTCTCTCTCTCTCTCTCTCTCTCATTTTCATCTCCCCTAGCAATTAAGAAGCCACGGACATCCCAACCCATCTCCATGGCCAACCCTCTCACCTTAGATCTCCTTCAATCTTACCATTAGAAGCCCATCTCCACCATTAAAGGAGCCTCATTGGAGCTTTGGAGCACTACGGAGGAAAAAGAAGGAAGGTGGGTGCATCTTTAGGTTATTTTTATGATGTGGGTGCTTCTTTCTCCCTCTCTCCCTTTCATTATTTTGGTGTGATGATGAGGTCGTGTGACCCACCTGGATGAACCCCATCTTGATGAATGTCTTATCCAAACCATTCAAGCCATGTGGGCCCTACGCTCGGTGATGGGAAAACACAAGTATCAGGTTGATCCAATCAAGGGGGACATGTCCATGTGGGACTCACCAGCCATGGTCCCCACCCGTGGGACCCACCTTGGTAATGTATTCATGTCACCCGTCCAGCGTCCAGGGACACTGGACGTGGGTTCAATGAAGTGTGAACAGACACTGAATTTCACTCACATCACCGTCAACAAAAATTTTATATATATATATATATATATATATATATATATATATATTATATTTGGTTTGTGCTTTTTGGGTGGGCTACTTATATAGGCCCCACCTTGATGTATGTAGATAATCTACGCCATCCATTCCGTTTCTTAGCCCATTTTAGGCGTTGAGCCGAAATTTGAGACCAAACCGATTCTCGAGCGGGCCATACCATAGGAAATAGTGGTATTATCGTTAAAAACCACCTTGATCCTTCTATTCACCAAAAATACATCACATATTGGTCTCATTTGGTCGATCATGGACTGTAGAATGCAATGGGTGGAGTGGATCCACTTGAAGCGGGCCCCACATGGGAAAAACCATCAAAAATCTATTTTTTTAAGAAAAATAAAAAAATAACAAGAGAGCAGCAGCAGCGCCTGCTGCTGCTGACATACCTGCGGACATGCAGGGCATCCTGCACCATTAGCGGATGAGCAGACAGGGACCACGGTCCCATATGTGGGCCCCACTGTGATGTGTTTTGAGTATCCACACCATCCATTTTGTAGGCCTTTAGAGAAGTGGGTCGCCCTCCAAAAATCAGCTCGATCTAGATCTCAGATGGCCCACATCACAGGAAATAGTTGGGCTGAATGTTTGCCATTGAAACTCTTTTTGAGTGTCCCAAAAGTTTGGATCATTATGAAATTGGTTTTCCCCTTCATCTAAGGTCTGTGTGACCTTATCAACGGTTTAGATGGAAGATAAACATTACGGTGGGCCCCGCATGGGACCCACTGATGTAAGTATCTTTCCCACAACGTCCACCCAAGTGGACCCTTCCATGATGTATGTGCTACATCCAAACTGTCTGTCCATTGGGGGACGTGGACCTCACCATGGCACACATGTGGGGCCCACAGGGATGTGTGTATTTGGTACCTATACTGGCCATTTTTGGACGGTGTACGTGGAGCGAACCTTGATATGTAACTATCCATTCGTCCAATCTAAGGACGTGGATGGAAGTGGATTGGCTGGTGTACCTCACTAGCTTTGTAGCTGCCGATGTCAGCAAGCTCTGTGGGTCTGACCACATCCCTCCATCTATGTGGACCCCACGAAGTTAATTAGCTGTTGTTGTACGTCAGTAGGGACTGTGGAGCCCACAGATGTATGCATTATATATCACACCGTCCATTTTTGGATAATGATTGGTGAGAGCGCACTTTGATGTATTATTCATCGAGGCCGTCCGTGCAACTCACGTGGACACTCGATTAACGTAAATATATATATATAGCATATGTATATATGGTGGGCCCCACATGGGACCCACCTGCTATATAATGGATGGGATAGTGCACTACACACAACTATATATATAGCTGACTGTATTGATGTTAGCTGTCCTTGGGCCTCCATCATGAGGTATGGTTATATCCAAACCATTAATCTCAATGATCCATCGTGATGCATGCATTTCTCCTAGCTGTCCACCCTATTTTCAAATCATTACCTTAGCAGCCCATCCATGGAACCCACCATAATGTATGCATGGTATATCCAGTTGGTGGGGCCCATTTTGTGATGCATGAGGCCCACCTGCCAGCCCACTGTGATGTGTATGAGGCCCGTTGTTGAGGCCCACCTTGATATATAAGGCTCATTGGTGTGGCCTATCCTGAGGCCCATCAGATGTATTTTCGGCCCATGTGCGAGGCCCACTTGTTTGTATTTTGGCCCATGTGACAGGGCCCACTTTCCTTGTCTTTTGAGGCCCATGTGATAGGGTCCACCTGCCTTGTATTTAAGACCCATTTGATGGGGCCCACCTGCTTGAATCTGAGGCTCATGGGCAAGGCCCATCGTGATGTATTCGAGGCCTATGGGCAAGGCCCATTGTGATGTATTCATGGCCTAAGGGCAAGGCCCATTGTGATATGTATTAGGCCCATGGTGTGTGGCCCACTTGATGTATTCGAGACCCAAGTATGTGGCCCATTTGATGTATATGAGACCCATGCGTAGGGCCCACATGTTATGTATTTAAGGCCCATGTGCAAGGCCCACCTGTTGCGTATATGAGGCCAAGGTGATGCATTTATGTCCCATTCAACTTGGCCCATTCGACTCAGCCATTTGACTCGACCCATTTGACTCGACCCGTTTGATTTGGCCCATTGACTCGACCCATTTGTATCAACCCATTTGATCAGCCCAAATTGATTTAGCCCACTTGACCATATATGAGGTCCATTGGTGTGGCCCATTTGATGCGGCCCACTTGTTGTATCTTAGGCCCATGGATCGTAGTCCATTGAGATGTATACTCGACCCATATGTCGTGGTCTATGGTGATGTATTTTCGGCCCATTTAGTAAGGCCCAATGAGATGTATTTCCCGGCCCATGTATTGCAGCCCATTGTGATGTACATGAAGTCCATGAGTAAGGCCCAATGCGATATTTATGCAACCTATGAATGAGGTCCATAGTGATGTGTATTAGGCCCTTACCTGAGGCTATGGGCCCACTATATGTTTGGCTCTATATGGCCACTCCTTGGGAGCAATATTGGTTGAATGTCCACGTTAATAGGCAATTATGGTTAAATGTCCACATTATGACATTCCCTTAGGCCTTATTAGGCCATTCTCAATGATGTCGATTGCCGATACCAATCATCGAGGCTGATTATCGATCGATTCTGATTGTCGTGGCTGATTGACCGATTATCAATCGAGGCCGATTGCCGATTCCAATTGTCGGGGCCTAATGTGTTGAATATGTGACCCGTATTTGAGGCCCGTTGTGATGTGTATCCAGCCCATGTTTAAGGCCAATATAATATTTTTATGGCCCACCTTAATATGTTAGTGCGGCCCATTGATGTGAATGAGGCCCATGTGTAGGGCCCACCTATGAAATGTATATTAGGCCCATGTGAACGGCCCATAGTGATGTATTGGTGGCCCAATTGATAAGGCCCATAGTAATGTATTTATGGCCCAGTTGATAAGGCCCATTGTGATGTATTTGCGGCCCGTATAGCGAGGCCTATCATAATGTATACGTAACCCTTGTATTGATGTATTTGCGGCCCGTATAGCGAGGCCTATCATAATGTATATGTAACCCTTATATGAGGCCCATGTGAGAGACCCATCCTGGTGTGTATTAAGATCTTGAGTGGGACCCATGGTGTTATATATTTGGCCCTTGTGTGAGGCCATGGGTCCACTATATGTTAGGCTCTATGTGGGCCATTCCTTGGGGGCAATGTTGGTTAAATGTGCACATTGGCGAAGCCGATTGTTGAGGCCGGTTCTTGACACCGATTATGAGTATGCGACAGCATAGCATCATGATACATGCCCATACGCATCATCTGCATGTTTGTTATGACATGTGGTTGACCATTGCATATAACATTGGGTAGGTTATGAGACTCCTTGATAGGCGGGAGTTATCTCGCATGAGCGCACGGTATGCACATGATTGATGCATGACTGGATTGTATGACTCATGCATCTTGCATTGTGTGTTGTGATTACTATACGCCCTAGTGTAACACTCCGACTTTTGGCCAATCTGGGATTAGACGTCCTTAGGCAATGGGTCAACTAAAACACCTGAAAAATCGCTCAGAACCCAATTCCATAGCCAAAGAAATCACTTAGGTTAATTCCTTTAGAAACTAAGCATAAGTTAGCTAGCGCGACTTTAGAGTAGCTGGAAAACAGTCCCTGATTACTTTAAATACGTTCTACAAGACCCAAATCGAGTAGAACCAATGACTCTATGATACTTTATAACTTGGGATCAAACTCTAAACCGGTTTATTCTCTGGACCACTTTGAAATTTTGTATTGGATCTAGACCGTGCGTCGAAAGTCCGATACCTCCTATCTTAGACCGTTAGAACCGCCTTGCTGGACTTGACAATCATTTCGAAAATCAAGTCCAACCGATAACCACAGGCTATTTCATTGAGCCCGGACTGAAGAGAGTGCAAATAGGGACAGAATTGAAATTTCAAATTCAAATCTGGCACACGACTTGACGCGTCAGTATTAAGCATTCTGACCGTCAGTATTCAGCCAAATTACACCCTCGAATCAGAAAAAATTTCTATTTCATATCATGAGACTTGCAGACCTGATCTACGTGCGGTGACCGCTGAACTGAAACTGGTCCGCCACGTGCGATCTGCGGACCCTGCCAGACTGAAAACTGGATGTATGCTAGATCCAGTATGCATGAGCTTAAGTCCGACCGCATTCAGCCAGGGGACCACTAGAAATGTCCTTTTGGACCGAAACAGCCCCGATTTGGTTACCCCTCAAGTGAAACTTGTTCCCGACCCTATTTCGGGCAAGTTTGGGCTTATAAAAAGGGTTGAAACCCTCACTCCTCTCTCCCATCTGAATTTGCAAAAATCCCTAGATTGGGAGAGAGAAAAGGTGAGAGTTTGTGAGAGAGAGTAGGAGAGAATTTCTTGCTGCTCGTGCCACCTGCTGCAAGTGCCTAAGCAACACACTCCGATCACCTGGCCTGTGATTTCTCCACATTTTCAGGTAAGGAATAACCCTAGAAGTTGTTGATTTGGGATTCTTTCCATTCCATAGCATGCAAACTGATAGAACTCGTGAATCAGGTTCTCTATTCGCCGTAGACGAAGCGTATACGCTCCGTTCGAATTTACACATCCATAAGAGGCAAGGTGCGGATTTTAGATGCTTTGATTAACTGTTTCTAAAGCTTTCAATGTCGTTTAATAGTAGATTCTTGACGGCAACGCCGTTTGACATGTGCAACATGCTGTCCGTTTCCTGTTTCGTAAACCGACGAAGAATATGAGATTTAGGGCATTTTAGTCATTTGTAGGAAGTACTGTTTTCATGCATATTTTGCTGATGTGATTGACATGGTTTATTGTCGCATTAGAATGTTAGGAATACGTGCATAATTAGTTTGGTGAAGAGATTCGCCTAAATGCGCACTTCGGGTCAACATACTATATGTAGACTTAAGTGTGTAGTGTATGTGTTTGTATAAATGCTTGTATTAGTATGTATTGAATTAAATGGTGTTATGAATTAGTTTGAGATTGATTTCTCAATTAATATGTTGGTGTAAATAGTTTTCTACATGTTAGCCATATGCATGATTTCATGATATGAATGAAATGCATGTGCTTGACGATTTGCTTAAGCTGTATGTTATAACATGTGCTTGATGATTTCATTATGATCTAGTTCGAGATTGAATTCTCAACTAATTTGTTGATGGAAATGATTTCCTACATGTTGACTATATGCATGATTTCATTATATGCATGAAATGCAGGTACTTGATGATTTACTTAAGTTCTATGTTGTAACATGTGTTAACATGTTCACATGGTTGTATTTCAATTCCAATACTCTCATATGATTTGCTGAAGTGATTCCACATGTTTGGGACTATACTTAGTCCAGGCAGTCGGTAACTGAGCGAATTCGTGGTTGGCTTATTTTTGGCCACGAACGACGCGTCGATGAACGCGAGCCGTGTTTTGGAGTTGGCGGCAGTGGTTAGGCCACACGAAGTGTTTTACGCACTTCATATCGTTCGACTTGAGATGCGATCGTGCTAGTCGAGCCCGTCAAGTAACCCGACTATCCATTATATGTTCACCCTACATGAGTCATAACTGCTTGAACCTAGGGTACTGAACTTACCATTGTAAACCCTGTTAACTATGGTACCTTGATCCACAAAGACTCATGAGCCGGGCATGGTGGTATGGGACACCGTGGTCGAGCTGTCGGCCTACGCTGGGGCCACAAACCTCCCCGTAGTGACCAGTGAGCACCTAGACTCGTGAGCAGATTATGGTGGTATGGGACACTATATTCTTGCTGTCGGCCTACATTGATAAGGTGATGGGGGAGCGGAGCAATGAGTGCGTGCAACAGCCCTGGCAGCCCTTTGTAGTGACCACGAGCGTATTCTGAGTCTATGGGAGGCGACGACCCTTCAGTAGCAGTAGAGTACAGTAGGCCTGTATTGATAAGGTGATGGGGGAGCGATGCAACGAGTGTATGCAACAGCCCTGGTAGCCCTTGCAGCGACCTACAAAATATACATCGTATGAGATTACTAGGAGTGACGACCCTAGACAGGATCTGTGTTGGGATTGATATAGGGGAAGTACCTTAGTTTCCCAATATTGCTGTATGAAATGGACTAATAATAACTCGGTAATCATATCACCATACCATTGCATGTGCCTGGAAGATGTGGAGCACTTGAGGGTCGATTGCATGCCGCGATCGTAAGATGATGCCGTATGAGGGAGATCGTCGGTGAGGGCATACATCATGTCATCTCATATTACATTAACAACAGTATTAGGATTGTTTGATTTACTGCTTTACTATTATCGCATGATTGATTTGATAACATGCTAATCTCTGCTCTCTTATCCCACTGAGTTGATCACTCACTCCCACGTTACGGGATGGTGTTTCCGGACACCCACCAGTCCCTATTGTGATTGCAGATGATGGCGTGGCCTGCGAGGCGGATCTGGATTTGATGATGAGGAGGAGGATTCCTCCTTTATGCGTGTACTGATTGACGGGATTACAGAGAGGTTGATTAGATACCTTGATACTTGTCATTTTATATTTTCAGAACACTCATGTATATCCTTTTGGTTTACTTTTGGAGTATACATGTATGTATATAACCTGGTAACATGTTCACACTCTGGAGACATACGACAGTTTATATATGTTATACATACTATCACAGTCTTTCGCTTGTTAATTTAACTGTCTCTGGGGTATGATATGCTGTTCTAGCTTAATCTCACTCATATTTAATACATTATCACAGACAACATTCAATCATACATATCTATGTTGCATAAATAATATTTTGGAACTCGGGAGTTGGGTTTTTGCTCGACCCCCCGATTTTCGGGATGTTACACCTAGTGACATCAGGGTCGTAGCCTCCACAGGCATATTGTGGATGGCCAGATGGGACACCGAAAATATTTGGTTCTAGCATACGGGCGCCATAGATGTCCCTGGGTGAAAATCCCTAAACCTCCGTGGCCAGGAGACGCCCCAACATCGAGACCGAGTGGATACATAAGCTCCTAAGTGCCGAATACTAGGAGGCCGCGTCTCCCACTATGTCGTGGTAGGTTGGGAGGGGGTGTGGCCTTACCCTCCCGAGGGTAGGGGGCATTACTAGGCTGAGTTTGACCAGCTCGTGAATGGGTCCGCTATCAACGTGATGGATAGATATTGACAGACTATTGGCCGGGCGAATAGTGAGGCTTCTTACGCTCACTTGGACTGTGTGGCTGGGAGAGCGGCAGTGCCTTTTGGAGTGTACTAAACCCCGGTGATGATCCCAAGGATGAACCATACTGATATGTGGACTTATTGAGTAGGAGTTACATGCTCATTCATTCATTCATTCACTATCCACTCGGGCTGGTGGTGCGCAATTAATTATTGTGTACCTTCATTTTGGCAAGGATTTTGGTTGGGCACGCGACTAACCTGAGATCAGGAGTTTACCACGTTGAGTCTGACTATCCAAATTTAGGTATGGGACTGGTTTGGATAGAAGTCCCTTGTGGTGGACCCTATAGCCTGCGATACTACGTACTATCATCCCGAATTCACACTTCAGCATGGTCATTTCATTCGCATCGCATATTGCATTACATTTGTAGGCATATGGCATTTTGGGTTGCTATATTTTTGTACTTATATGGCCTAGACAGACTTAGCAGGATTTATATATTGCATGGCGTCCTCGGCATCTGATATTTAGCTCTTTATGACTCCTTATTGCATAGTTATTTTATATTGTGTATTCTGATATTGATTGACTTATGGACTTGTTCATACTTCCACTTACTCTGTTATCATATAATTCATAATCTTGTCAGTATTTCTGCTTATTCCGATAATGTACGATTTATGGATTACCAGTAATTTCGGTATTATATGATGATGGCATTGTATTGAATACTTGACACTTACTTTGTGCACACACTTACACCACTCTCTAAGCTTTCTATAAGCATATGCATGATAGATGCGTGCAGGTGATGTTAGGTTACAGCAGTATTGAGCTTGGAGCGTGCAACGGTCTTCTGGAGCTTGATTTTCGATTTATATATTTCCCTTTCAGCATTGTACTCAAATGATTATATTAGTGGACATGTGACGATGATGTTGCCTTTGTGAATTGGGTAATCTTGTAGTTATGCTTATTATAAGTTAAATGTACAAAAAAAAAATCCTCCTTGTAGGATCCCAGGATCGGAATCTGGCGTATGGACACTAGGATCCGAGAATGGGGTACTACGGAGGCTGTCAGCACCGGATTAGGCAATCGGGATTCCTGTGAATCCGATTTCTGGGTTTGGGGCGTGACAATCTTGCAACACGAGTCATTTCAACTCTTATTTGCGTAAGAAATCCTAACCCTAATTTCATTTTAGGAATCCAAATAGAGGAATTGACGAAATAGCTAACCTAATTCGTGATTTAGGTAGCCATTGTGCTATAGACGGAAACGTAATGTATGAACCGAGTTTGTGACAAGCAAATCAATGAAAGGTGCAGACTATAAACATTTAGGTTATGGTTTTCAAGGCTTTTAATGTCAGCAATGATTTATGTCTGACTTGATTGCTACTATATGATCTTAGTTACGATGTATTCGATAAACTATACATGTGTGTGAACTATGTGAATATAGAATGCATTCTATATATTTGTTGAAATATTTAAATGAAAGTAAAATTATATTTTATGCTTTTCATGACTATTAATCTAGAATATATGTGTGTTGTGTGTATGACAACTCCTGTATGAAAGGATTTGCCAAAATATATGTTATAACTAATTTAGTTTGTGTATATAGTATTGTGTAGTTTTAAGTGTTTGATAAAATGTCTGAATGAGAAAATGGTTAATAAATTGCTTCCAACAAGGGTGTTGAGATAGGATTCTCAATAGCCTTGTCCATAGTCATAGTTTCTTTCATGTAATATAATTTTCTACTAGGTGATTTATAGTTGAAATGCATATGTATAACAATATGTTCAGTGTGTTCAATAAAATGCTCGAATGGGATTTATATTTAAATTGTCTGTTAAATGTTGTTAAGAATATCACATGTATTCACATGTTGCGTTTGAGTATGGTTGGGACTACTACGTAGTCCAGGCAATTGGTAACGATTCCCGATTTGGTGGTTGAAGCCGTTTCACCACATTAGACACGTTCGATGAATCTGAGTCGTACGCTAATTGTCGACAGTGGTTAGGCTACGTAGAGTGCTTAAGTGCTCCATGTCAATCAATTCTACATACGCTCGTATCAATCGCACTTGTCAAATAACCCGACTGGCCTATTATGTGTTTACCATGTATGAACACTACTGTTTGAATCTAAGGTACTACTTACCAATGTAAAGCCTATTTAACCATAGTACCAAGATCCACTAAGACTCATGAGCTGGACATGGTAGTGTATGGGACACCGTGGTCAAGCTACCGGCCTACGCTGGGGTGATGAGCCTCCCTGTAGTGACCAGTGAACAACCCAAACTCATGAGCCGAATATGGTGGTGTATAGGACACCGTATTTGAGTTGTCAGCCTACGTTCAGGTGACGAGCCTCCCATAGTGACCTCGAGTCAAAATTAGGCCAACGCTGAGGTGACGAGCCTCTACGTAGTGGCCTCGAGTGCGAACTCATGAACTTACCTATCCACTGCTTTTCATCAGGGGTGATGCCCACAACTTGCCTATTGTATGTGATTAACTAGGATTGACAACCCTAGATGGATCCTCGTTTGGGTAAATGATATAAAGGGAGGTACCTTAGCTTTCTAAATCTGTTATATGAATAAGCCTAATTAAATATTGGCTAACATGATCATGCACCATATTGCATGTGCTTTGGCAAGGAAGCACACGTGTAAGGAGTGGTGCATGCGCGATCGTGAGATGATGTCACTGAGGGAGTGCAGGCGAGGGCATGCATCATTACAGCATACTATTTCTGCATTAACAAGAGTACTTAGGATATGATTATTGTACTGCTTTATCATTACTACTTGACTGAATTGATAACATGTTAACCTTTACCTTATAGTACCATTGAGTTGATCACTCACTCCCACTCTAAGATGGTATTTTAAAATACCAACCAAACTCTGATTTAGATGCAGGTTGTGATGCGGCTTACATGATGGAGCTGGACTTCATGTATGAGGAGGAGGACCTCTCCTATTTTCAGCTATTAGGCGGGTCTCTGTAGACCTTGTTTTAATTCGACAAAATTATCGAGTTACATGGACTAGTTGGACAATCACATTTTGATATTTGTAAATTTTAGAACAAACAATTGTATTTATTTAGCCTGGCAATGTACTCATACTCTGGGGATTGATAAACACTTGCATACTTTATATGTTCATCTCAGTCTTTCGCTTGCTCAATTTAAGTAACTCGAGAGTATGATATGTCATTTTGGTGTAATCCCACTCATGTTTAATGCACCAATATAGACAATAGTTAATCATCATTTTCTATGTTGGATAAGTGATGCGTTGGAACTCAGGAGTTGAGCTATGCTCAACCCTTGATTTTCTGAGCATTATAAGTTAGTATGAGAGCATGATTTGGATAAAACTGGACCTGGGTTATGGTAACACGATGCACACTAACGTACTTTGACTTAAGTGGGTACGATAAAACGTAAAAATGATCGTAGGATCCCATGTTTCACCGACAGGTGAAACTGACCCTTGAAATGTGACCCGTATGCAACTTTGATCATGTGAAATGATCCTGATTCCTTTCTAGACCATTAATTGACTGGTTTGGATGATAATTCAGCGCATCTCATATTCAAATGACCCGAAAAGCATAAATATGCATTCGTTGGGACCCGAAACCGCCTCAATGGATGAGGGGGCCCAAACCACGCAAATCGATGGGACCCAGGGGGTCCCCCGTACATTTTCACACCCCGGGAGGGGGTGGCCACCGCCCAAGGACGGCAGCATCGCGCCGGTCCAGCAGACCACAATGGCACCACCCCAATCATGATGCACCGTCCCAACAGTTAATCATCATTTTCTATGTTGTATAAGTGATGCGTTGGAACTCGGGAGTTGAGCTATGCTCGACCCTCGATTTTCGAGGTATTACACACATCAAGTTGAGATTTTAATCCGTTTATCTTGTTCACCACCTATAAATATACTTAACCCACCATCAGATCTACAATCTAAGAAACTTACACATGTGGACAAGACACTCGAACCTAACGATACATATGCTCTATTCCCTAATCACTCCAAAAACCCACCATCAGATCTACAATCTAAGAAACTTACACATGTGGACAAGACACGCGAGCCTAACGATACACATGTTCTATCCCCTAATCACTCCAAAAACCCACCTTGTGTGATTCCGTTTACAAAACTGATCGTACATATACCTATATACACTGTTAAAATACCAACTATCAAGTCATATTCTTAGCATGTCATCTAATCATCCATTATGTTGGTTTATATATGTACACTCCCTTAATTAGTTTGGTGAATAATTCCCTATTCATAATGATTTATATATAAATCTTTTCGTAAGAATTACTTAGAAATGTGCCTCAAACAATGTAGAACCATTAAATTTTTCAAAACTCTCATATCATCCATAATTACGAAAATGCCATTAACCTAGACCCCTAAATTCTAGATCACATAATTCCCACAATCTGTTTGATGTAAAATTTTATACCATGCCTATGTATCTTAAATTAACCATACATGTCAAATTTCAACCCTTAGATCATTGTAAAAGTGACCCAATTGATAAATCAGTCCATTAATCAGCGATTTTGGTGTCCATCGAGTAAATAAAATTCGTGGATAGTCATAGTAGGATATTTTCCTTCATATGAACGATTTGAATTGCCTATCATATGGACCAAGTGTGAAATATGAAGACCCCACTTTGGTATGTTTTTCCTTAGGCGTGAAGTTATCCTTTCGAGGCTTACCAACTCCTTATAAATATGGATCTTCTAATTTAACCACTTCCTGCCATTCATCACAACTCAAATTTAGACCACACTTTGGTCTTATATGACTACGAGCTTATACAAAATTTAGACCCCGATCTATGATCCTACACCATTGAATGTTGAAGTCAGTTTCTTCATTTTAGTATAAAATGTGAAATTTTAGATTTAGGTCTTTTCCACCATTGATCTACCACCAACTTTTGTCCAACTATTTTCCTATCCTGACTATACATTTTTCTCAAAATTAGGCCTTAACCATTAAGTGTGGACCGTTAATTGAGATCAAGATCATTTCGACAACCGTTAGGAGAATTTTCAAGATAGGCCAAACTAAATTTCGGATCACCAAGAAAATCATATGCCCTGAATCTAATTGACAACCCCGACACATTAAATGAATTATATTTAAAGAAAGATTTTCTAAAAATTTCAAATTGGAAATACCCCATCCAAGTGAGATGTGAAACACATCCCCTCTCATGCCCACTACTTTATAAAAGGAGGAGTGTGTTCCCTTCTCCACTCACACGCCAACACACCCAACATCCAAGGAGGAGAGAGAGAGAGAGAGAGAGAGAGAGAGAGAGAGAGAAGGAGAAAGAGAAGCCTAAATGCCCATCATCCTCTTCCTACTCCACATGTGTGGTCTCCCTCTTATTCAAGAGATGTCGTGATTCATGTAAAAGATTTCTTACATGGATACCTACCTAGGGTTTAAATCTAAGGCTAAGGTGAGAGATTCCTTTAAAGCTTACAATAATTTGAGTTGATATGATTTATCTTGTTTTTGCATACTTTCATATTACTGTGATTTTCTATATAATTAATTGATTTACCATTATCAATTATTTGTCCTTTTTGGAATTATGGTTAAAGTATGATTTTAATTATGCATGATTTTTATAAATTTATGTGGGGTGATAGATACAAGCCTTACCCTTTACTAATTTTGAGAGTGACGCGTGCTTCCACTCTATATTGAGTTAGCCCTTTACTCTTCTCCCCTTCTTTTTTCTGAGTTAGTCTATTTGATACACTTCTCTTTTATTGAGTTAGCTTATCGTTACTCTTCTCCTTTATTAGGTTAACCTTATGCTACCTCCCTTTATGGCTTGTGCATGTGTCTTGAAATTCCAAAACTCCAATGATTCGATTTATTTCCACATTGATGCAAATGATGCGTTGGAGATCTCACATCTAATGATTCATATATTTTAACGTGGACGTAATGTGCTCTGGGTAGTGACCCTCTTGGTCGATATGTAATTTCATGAATTTTGAGTAGTAGCGTACAAGACTATGTAAGTAATCCGTAATGCATGTTACATCACTTACGGGATTGGATGTTACAAATAATCACTCCATGAACAAATAGTTTCACGTCAGTCATCTGATCCATGTGTTGTGTTGTCTTGATGTGTTCACTTAAATCCACGGTAGCATTGGACATGCCAACGAATCTTCATAGTGTAAGAATGCAGGGCGAGCTAGGTTTTCTATGAATTATATTACACATTGTGATAATCACTATGTATGATGGACCGCACACACTTTGCTAAGCATGCATTCATATATATTAGTTGTGCATACTGATACCACTCGTAGTGGTGGAGTACGAGACGATCAGAACTCTCTTGGGAGAATATCATATTTGAGATAATCTACAAAAGGCTGGTGCTAATCGTCCATAGTGATCCTTAAAATGAAATAGGAAGTGTTTCAGTAATTTCATCGATGACTTCAGAGGAGGGTAGGAACATTCTTTCTTCAATCGTCACTTGAAGGGGACTTCGATCAGGACGGGATAAAGCTACGGCCAAGCTAGCTAAAGCATCTGCCCTTGCATTCTCACATTGCACTATATGCTTGATTTCAACATTATGGTAGGAGTTCTTGCTTCCTTATTTCGAACTCAGTCATTAGCTGGTTTATCACTAGTTTAGAGTCCCGGAGTACCCGTAACACTTTTATCTTTATCACTTGTGTTATTTTCATTCCTATAATGAGTGCTTTATACTCGGCCTCATTATTGGTACATGTCGTACCTAATGTGAAGGAATATGGGAGAAGATCACCCCGGGGGCTGATAAATATCACTCCAGCACCTGTTCCTTAAGACCTAGAAGCACTTTCAATATAGATTTGCCATAAATTAGGCAATTCAATCATCATCACTTGTTCATATGGAAAATCATCACTGATTGCTTCGCTGTCCATTACAAGGTGAGGTGCTAAGAAGCCTGCCACTACCTAACCTTTCACTACTTTCGTTGGTTTATAGTTAATTGTGTATTCTGAAAGTAACAACATTCATTTAGCCAATCTTCCCGATAACCTCGGCCTTGTCTTTAAGAATTTTGTGAGATCTGCTCATGAGATTAGGATTATATCATGAGAAAGACAATAATGTCTTAACTTTTGTACTGCAAATATTAACGCCAAGCATACTTTCTCGATGGGCGAATAATTGCATTCTGCACCTATTAGAGTCCGACTCAGATAGTAAAGCACAATATCCTTCCCTTGCTCAATTTCTTGTGCTAACAGAGCTCCCAGAGAATTCTCAACTCCAGATATATATAGAATAAGGGGTTTGCTTTTTACAGGAACTACTAATACTATGGGCTGCTTTAGTAACTCCTTGATAAATTCAAATGCGTTTTGACACGACTGATCCTATATGAATTTTGTTCCTTCATTAAATGTGTGAATGGCTGACATCTTCCAGCCAGATTGGAGATAAAGAGCTGGATATACACTAATTTTCCTTACAAACTCTTTAGCTATTTCAGTGTTTTTTTGCGTCAACATATCTTGGATAGCTCTGATTTTCCCTAGGTCAATTTCATTCCCTCTATGTCTGATGAAAAAACCAAGGAATTTTTCTGACAAAACACCGAAGGCACATTTAGTTAGATTCATCTTTAGATGTTTCTTTCTAAGCCAGTGAAAGACCGAGGTCAGATGTTCGTGGTGCTCTTCATGATCGTTCAATCTGACCACCAAATCATCAATGCAGCATTCCACATGTTTGTGCATCATGTATTGGAATATATTTTACATTGCTCTCTGATATGTTGCGCCAGTGTTCTTGAGGTCAAATGGCATAACTTTATAACAGTAAATCCCTAGAGAAGTTTTGAACATTATAGCCACTTCATCTCCTGGAGCCATCCATATCTGATTGTATCTAGCGCAACTGTCCATGAAGGACATAACAACGTTCTTCATTGTATTGTCGATTAGCAGTTCTGTTATTGGCAATGAGAAGTCATCTTTTGGACATGCCTCATTTAAATCTCTAAAGTCAACACATACTCTGATTTGTCCACTTTTCTTTTTCACCGAGACAATATTTGATATCCATTTAGGATATTTGACTTCTCTGATGAAACCGACCTTAATCAATTTGTTTATTTCTTCCTCTATTAGAGGGATTAAATGTGGATGAAATCGCCTCTGAGCTTGTTTAATTGGTCTTTTATCTTTGGAGATGTTCAGTCGATGTATTGCTACTGATGGTTCCAAACCCGGCATTTCTACATGTGTCTAAGCGAAGGCATCTTTATTTTCTCTCAAGAGTTTGATGTACTGATCGGCTTTTAAAATTGTGGTAATGACCACTTTAGTTGAAGTGGGAATATGCCAATAAGTCCTAGAGGAGGTGAATTGGACTTTTTAATATTTTATGGTTATTCAAAATCCTATCAATCTTATCCTGAGTAAAAATGCATGCATCAGGATTTCCTCATAGTAACTCCATTGGCTTCCAAGCTAAATAGAGGATTCAATCATAAAACTATTTGTAAGCTAAACAAGATGTAAATCATAGTTTATGATGGATGTGACTGTGTGTGAGATGTGATCTCAGATAATCAAATATGAAAGCATTTAAGGAAATCACACAGGTAATGGAACACAATAGCAATCACAAACATGGTCATTTTTATAGTGGTTCGACTACTTGTTTACTCCACTTTTGGCGGACGCACTCAACCCTTGAGTGTACCAGATCTCACTAAAGGAGGTTTCACAATAGGTTCACCTCAAACTAGAGGTTTTAAATCAGGTTTACCTCTAATCAGTACAACCTACACTTAGACTGACACAAGGTGTCTACACGACATACTTTATGCTCCCATGAGCAAGGGTTAACACACAGCACTCGACTTTTAGGCCACACAAGCCAAGGATCCACTTAAGGAACCTCATCAGTTTATACTCAATTGAGTAAGGGTCAACACAAAGAACCTAAGTTCTATACCACACAAGTCAAGGACCTACACAAAGACCTAAGAGTTTATGCTTTCCACGAAGCAAGGGTCAATACAAAGCACCCCCACGTACACTCCCGCCGGAGGCCTCCTAGAAGACTTGCAAGGTGTGAGAAACACCTTTGACCCAATCCTACAGAAGGATTGATCACAAGGGTCCTCTGGACTCTAAGGACTTACAGATAAGTAGATGAGCCCCATTTAGTGCATTGTCGAAGATCTCCTCCTTTGTTGATGAAGAATCTTCAGCTTCCTTGAACCACAACTCAGAAGATGTACCAATACATAGCGATGGGTTGGGTCAAGGTTATGATGGAATCCTACTCTATTATGTTTTCCTATAAGGGAGATAGAGTGATTACAATCATCTATGCATTTAAGGCATCCCAGCTTAATGATTTGCCATTAAGGGGGTAGCTGCAGGATCCTTGAATGTGAAAGTTCATTCCCCAATCCACTTTATTGAATGTCATTGATGAGGGTGGATTAGAGGATGAACTTTCATGAGAGAAAAAGCTTAGGGTATATGATCTAGGGTTAAACACTCAAAAAGTACTCTCTATTTTGTCTACCAATAATCAAGGGCAAGCTCTCATTAAATAGGCAAAAGGTTCCAACCGATATAAAACTGTCACATTTTTTATAGAGTACGATATCATCGAGCAGGGTCAATATCATCGAGCATACACTCTTGATAGCATCGACTGGCCGCTCGATGACACGAAGTCAAATGTCAAATTCTTTTGAAAACCTTTTGCCAACTGGTCGAGGAAATCGAATGTGCGTCGATGTCATCAGATTTCAAACTCTGATTTCATCAACACGATGTTCGATTCCTCAACATTTGAAAATGTGAGGGCACTTACCTTTGAAAAATTTCAGGTGAATGATATGATCGAGCATCACTCGATATCATTAGAATTTGAATATTGATGATAACGAATGTAGTGTCAATTCATTGATAATTCCAAGGAAATTTCCTATAAGCTTGCAGGACAGTTTGTGTCCACTTTTGATGACATCGACCATGCCTCAATATGATCGATATTTGAATATCGATTTTATCGAGTGACTCTCGATCCAAGAAAAACAACCTGAAAAACTTAGCTGGATAAATGTCTACTAATCCGATATCATCGAAGGGCTTCCGATATCATCGAGATTTGAATTCCGAAGATATCAAGGAGCTCTTCGATATATCGAGGATTACATAATTTTCCTTAGTAGAACTTTGGACACAACAGACTTGATGTCGATTTTATCAAGTTGACTCAATGGACTCGAGATTCAAAGTTCAATGATATTGAACCGTCGATCGATACATCGATAATTGAGTCCAGAGATCTTTGTGGTTGTTGGACATGTTATGTCCTCATTTCGATAATATCAAGTGAGCTTCGAGGACATCGATAACAGGGTTTGGTTTCATCGATCCATGTATCGATAAATTGACAAAGGTAGAAAACTTAAAGATTTTCCTGAAGTTTTTAAAAATTTTTCTAACCAAAAACCATAGGATGTTCTTTCTAATTTTTAAGGGTTTTAATTTTCTGGTGTTTTGGGACATGGGATGTGAGGCTAAGATTTACCTCTGGTAAGTTCGGGTACACATCCAGTTAAGGCAGACACTTGATAATTCTTCCTATGGGGCTCCTCTGTCTGGCTAACTCAACGATCACACTAATTGACAAACCAGGGCACTTTCAGCTTCCTGTTCAGGAAGGCTGGAATTTATGAATGTATTTCGTGGCTCTTCTTTTATACCCAAATTTATTTCTCGTAGGCTGTCAATTTTCGTCCCCCTCCCTTCCCGCATCTTCTATCTATTTTAGAGTCGTTTTGAGAAGCCTGATTACTTTGGAATTTGTCTCTTGAGTGATCATCGAATCTGTCGTAATCATATCTACTTGTGCTTTAGAAGACGATGCTCCTAATCTGCAAAATTTTTCTCATTTTTCTTCATTTACTCCAATCAGAATCTGGATACCTTTTTCGTTGTTCGATCTAGTCGGTTCTTCACAGTTGAAGCTCGTGTTCTTCATAGTCTTTCTGCTGATAGGACCATATCTCTTGAAATCCTCAGATGTTAATCTTTCGCAATTCATTTTATTATCGGTCTTTTCTTCCATCTTTGCTTCTGATGGGGCATAAAACAGAATGGGCTCCAGAATTTTTAAGCTGGACTTGACATGAAATCTTTTTGGCATAGATGAGAATGGTTTGTTCCTTTTAGCATACAATAATGGCACTTTATAGTTTGACTAAAAAATTTCTAACTATTTGAGTGACAACAATGATAATGGAGGCTGTCCTGGTTGACTGTAAAATTTCTAACTATTCGGGTGACAAAAATGTTAATGGAGGTTGTCCTGGTTGTCTCAAATATTTTAACAAATCAACCCCTTAACCGTTGATTTTGGTGTCTATCAAGTGAAGAAACCTCATGGGTAATTGTAGTAAGATATTTTCCTTCATTTAAAAACTTGAATTGCCCATAATATGGACCAAGTGTGAAATATGAAGAGCGCACTTTGGTAGGCTTTTCCTTAAGGCAAAAAGTTATCCTTTCAAGACCTACCAACTCCTTATAAATCTAGATCTTCCAATTTAACCACTTTCATCTATCCATTGCAACTCAAATTTGGACCATAATTTAGTCTCATATGACTATGAGGTTATACAAAATTTAGACCCCAATCTATAATCCTGCACTGTTGAATATTGAAGCCAGCTCATTCCCTTTGGTACAAAAGTGAAATTTTAGATTTAGGCTTTTTCCACCATCGATTAACCACCAAATTTTGTCCAACTATTTACCTATCCTGAATACACATCTCCTCCAAACTTGGGCCCTGATCATTAAGTGTGGACCATTAATTGAGATAAAATTCATTTTGGCACCCCTTAGTAGAATTTTCAAGATAGGCCAATCAAAATTTTGGATCACCAAGAAAATTATATACCCTGTCTCTATTGACGACCCCGACACAATGGACGAATTAGATTTAAAGAAATATCATAAAAAAAGAAAAATTAGAGAAATTGTATCCAAGTGGGATGTGAAACACACCCCTCTCACACGCCCACTCCTTTTAAAAGGGGTGTGCATTCCCCTCTCCACTCACACACCAAAGGAGAAAGAGAAAGAAAGAGAGAAAGAGAAAGAGAAATAAAAAGCAAAAAGAAAGAGAAGGAAAAAGAAAAGAGAAAAAGAAAGAAAGAAAGAGAAAGAGAACGAGAAAGATAAGGAGAAGGAGAAGCGTAAATGTCATCTTCCTTCTCCATATGTATGTTATCTCCCTCTTGCTCAAGTGTAACACCTGGCCCAATCAGAATAGTGTCCTGAGTCATCCACGTATGAATTGAGGCAGGACCGTACAATCCGATCGCACGTGTGAATTTATTACTAGTAAATAAATTTAGATTAAGCCACTAATGTGATTGAATCTAACTACGCTCGGGCCGAAGGAGGGCTGTAGAGCTAATCAGTCCAATTGTACTTGGCGGCTGCCTGTATGAGCCATGCACTTCCCAAGGTAAGACAGAAAATTTCAAAACTTGCAGAAGCTAAGGGCCTCGTTGGGCTTGTGGTCCATCATGGACGACAGGCTCAGATGGCACTCGAAAATGGATAAATCGCGTCGTCCAGTCGCCACATAAAAAATGCAAGTCGCCCTACTTCGGAATAAAAGGTTGACATTTAAATCAATTGGCCTTGCTACTTGAGCCAGTGAATTTGGGCATTTCAGCCGTCAAATTCTTCTAAAATTACACCGAAGGCTGAAGATATTTCACTGTACTCACCCACAAAATCTCACCATTGATCAAGGATCGGTGACCGTTGATTGCAAATCGAACCATTGTGCAAACCTCCCCATCCGTTTACTGTCAAACTTCACTCAACCCTTCATCAGGTAATGGGGCACCTGTCCCACGAATTAGATGGGCCATGGGGCCATCAGCTAGAAATGGGTCACATAAGGCCGTTTGAAGAAACTAATAAAACTCAGGGCCAACACTCGCCTGAAAACTGTTATTATAAGCGAACTCTGCATACGGAAGACAGTCATCCCAACACTCTTTGAAATCAACCACACAAGCTCACAGCATGCCCTCTAACACCTGATTCACCTGCTCCATCTACCCATCAGTCTGTGGGTGGAACGCGATATTGAACTTCAGTTTCACACCCATTACTTCCTGGGTACGAGTCCAGAAGATAGAAGTGAATCGCGTGTCTCGATCCGACACGATCTTCATAGGAACTCCATGCAGACGTACTATCTCCTTGATGTACAGCCGGGCCAAATCATCAACTGAGTTTGAAACTCTGAGAGGGAGGAAATGAACCAATCTCGTTAATTGGTCCACAATCACCCATATGGAATCATGTCCCTTCCTCGTCTTCAGCATCCCTGAGATAAAATCCATAGAAATGAAGTCCCATTTTCATTCAGCTATGTGCATGGGCTGAAGCAGTCCAGGAGGTCGGCAATGCTCTGTCTTGACCTGCTGACATGTGAGACAATGGAAAACATAATCTCTATGTGAGTCTTCATGTTATCCCACCAGTACGAGCACTTCACGTCGTGGTACATCTTCGTACTGTGAGGATGCATTACCATCTTCGAATTGTGAGCAGCTTCGAGAACTTCCCTTCTCAAGTCATGAAGGTTTGGAAAGCATAGGCGGCCACGATAACATAAACTCCCATTCGTTCCAACTCTCTATTCTAGGTCTTCATCGTCACTAACCTGCTCTCTCATCTTCGTCAATAGCTCATCGTCTCTCTGAGCTGCGATAATCCTGTCATCAACGAGTGGCTGCACCCGAATATGTGCTACGCTCTCAAAAGGCTCCTCTACCATAAGTTTTCGCTCAAAGTCTCACACAAACTCTACCATGTCCCACTCTGCTATCATCAACAGAGCCGCAAATGCTATTATCTTCTTGCGGCTCAACGTGTATGCCACAAGGTTGGCCTTGCTAGGATGGTAAGAGACCTCGAACTTGAAGTCTTTCAAGGTTTCCATCCATCGCCACTGTCTCATATTTAGGTCCCACTACTTGAATATGTACCTGAGGCTCTTGTGGTCACAAAAGAGCTCGAACTCCTCTCCATGGAGGTAATGTCTCCAGAGCTTCAATGCAAAGATGACGGCCGCTAACTCTAGGTCATGCGTAGAATAGTTTTCCTCGTATCTCCTCAACTGTCGTGGTGTATAGGCAATAACTCTTTCCTTCTACATCAAAACACAACCTAAACTAACACGAGATGTATCAGTATATATCATATACTTGACCCCTTGCTCTGGCAATACTAGCATAGGGGCAGATGTCAACTTGTCCTTTAGTTCCTGAAAAGCCGGTTCTGCCTTCTCATTCCAAGCAAACTTGAGATCCTTCCGAGTTAGCTGAGACAACAGTTTGGCTATCTTGGAAAAGTCTCTAATGAATTAACGGTAGTAACCTGTCATGCCAAGAAAACTCCTCACTTCAGTAACCGAATCAGGCTGTTCTCAGTCCTAAACTGCAGCTACCTTAGCAAGGTCCATAGCTATCCCTTCCTTAGACACCACATGTCCTAGGAATTTGACTTCTTCCATCCAGAAGTCATAACTTCTTATATTGTGCAAACAACTGGTTCTTCCTGAGAGTATCAAAGAATGCTCGCAGGTGCTCATGCTCCTTTCAACTCTTGGAGTATATAAGGATGTCATCTATAAATACGATGACGAATCGGTATAGATACGGCCGAAACATCCTATTCATCAGATCCATGAACACGGCCAGTGTATTCGTGAGTCTAAACAACATCACTAGGAACTCGCAGTGCCCAAAACTGATCCTAAAAGTTGTTTTCTGCACGTCCTCATCCCTGACGTGTAACTGGTGATACCCAGACTGTAGGTCGATCTTCGTAAAATATTGTGCCCCCTTCAACTGATCAAATAGATCATTAATCATGGGCAAAGGGTACTTGTTCTTCATTGTCACTTGGTTTAATCTGTGGTAATCGATACACAATCACAGTGACCCACCCTTCTTCTTCACAAACAACACAGGTGCTTCCCAAGGAGACACACTCGATCGTATAAAGTCCACATCCAACAGATCATCGATCTGTTTCCTCAGCATGCGATAACGGAAGATATATAGGTGTCACATTAAGCACTAGATCAATGGTAAAATCGATCTCGCACTGAAGAGGCAAACCATGTATCTTTCTAAATACATCTGAGAACTCTTAAAGTATAGGGGTGTCCCCATGTGTTGGCCATAATATCCTATAGAAAGGAAGCGTAACAACTAATGCGATAGGGCCAACTGACCTGCACTGGAAATGTAAAGGTTGTGACCTTAGGTCCATAGGCTTTTACCACTCTAGTATCGTAATCGATTTCTACCTTCATCTCCGTGAGCCAATCCATATCGAGAATGACATCATAATGATGCAACGGGGTGACAATCAGGTTAATGTGCACTGTTCTGCTCCTAACGTCTATTGAACAACCCTTACACATCCTGGTAGTGTCTAAGAAAGTCCCTGTGGCTGTAAGAATTCTCAACCCAACCATAGGACTAGTTTCCAACCCCAGTCGCTTGACTGTTGTGCATAATATTATAGAGATAGTGGACCTGGTGTCCACTAATAAGAAGACTAGTGTACCTTGAATATGTGTCGTGACTTCAAAAGCCAGTAGTACTATGGTTACCATCTCAAATGCCTTAGCTGTAAGTGAGTGCACATGAGCCAGTTGAGAACGGTTCGGTTGTGGTACCATGGGCCGTTAAGGCAGCCCAAATCGAGGTGTAGGCGGCCAAAAAGATGAATGTACTGGTGCTGACCGTAGAGGTGGAGTCAAGAGAGGTGGTGGCATCTGACGGTTAATCCTCTGAGGGGGTGTAAAGTCGTTATCCCTCATCCTAGTGAAACAGTACGTGTCAGCATGGCCCGACCTCTGGTAGATGATGCACCATATATCAGGTAGCTTCAGCTATGTCGGTGGAGTCGTAAGCCTAGGAGGCGAGTCGGTACGATTGCCCCACCTAGGGTATACTTTATACATAAATATGTGGTGAAGTAAGCAGAAGTCATCTGTCAACTCCGTTGATGAGAGGCTTATGCCTTCCTTCTAGTGTATTGATCGGCCGCAAAGGTAACGCGTGCAGCGATCTATTTCTCGCATGTTCTTGGGATTCTTATAGGTAGCGTGCACCTCTCCATGGGGGTTCCCATGATTCAAGCCACTAAATTTACATCAATTGTTGCTTCCTGCCTTCCCATGGGAATCTTAAATATAGCCTCTCGTCTACATGAGCTTCAAGCACAACCCTACGGCCACTAAACTAACCATGTTCAAAGCCCGCCAGTAGAACTCTCTCGAGTGGGAGTTGGGGATCAACATCCCGCTTCGATCTTCGGTCTTGGGCGGCACTTGTGCTAGCTTCGACGCTCACCTTCTTTCTTGGACGAGTACGGCGGCTAGGCCCAACTTCATCCGTAGGAGCTCTCTTCTTTCCCATGAGGGAAAGAATGTGGAAATGGAGAAAATTGCCACTACGATCTCAAAGAGAGCCATTGGAGTGAAATAAAAATGGAGGAATGGGATGGGGTGTTAGGCTTTGAAATTTTAAAACACAAGGTAGTGTTTTGTGTGCTCAAATGAGAGGGGTTTAGGGAGATAAGAGATGGGTTTGAAAGGAATAGTAGAGAATGGATTTTAGTGAAGAAGATGAAGAAGGTGTGAGAATAGGGGACAGATTTGAGAGAGAAAGATGGGGTTTTAAGAGATTTAGAGAGCTTAGAGGTGTATAAGGGAGGAAAGGGGAGCAAATGGAAGGGTTAAATGGGATCTCACATGATTTGGTGGGCCACACAGCCTCCCACAAGTGCTGGCCCAACCGGCCCGTACTGGCCCGATAGGCCCGGCCGAACCAAGGCGCAGTGCACCGCAGTCGGAGCGGCGTCGCCGCGCTGGGAGGGGCGCCGTCGTGGTCCTCTAGATCCAATGCGGTGCCACCATGGTTGGGCAGTGGCTACCCTCTCCCGAGGTGTCGTATGTGTGCAGGGCCCACTTTGGATCCCCCCGATTTATACAGTTTAGGTCTCCTAGTCCATTTAAGTCATTTTAGGTCCCAGTTCACGTGTATTCGTGCCTTTTGGTTTGTCTAAGTGTAGAATAGGCTTGAATCATGGTCCAAACCCGTCAATTGATGTCCTAGAGAAGGATTGGAATCATCTCACATGATCACAGGTGCCTACAAGTCCGATCTCTACGGTCAGTTTCGCCTTGACGGTCACATGTTCGGCGACAAATGAAACTTGGAATCATACATCTGTTTGTACATTTCACCACTCCCTCCTAAGTCAAAGTACGTCAGTGTGCATCGTGCTACCATAACCCAGGTCCAATTTAATCTAAATCATGCATTAATACCAACTTATAACGCCTTAAAATTCGGGGGTCGAGCAGGAGCCCAACTCCCGAGTTCCATCACTTATGCAACATAGATAATGATGATTAAATGTTGTCTACATTAGTACATTAAACATGAGTGAGATTATACCAAAACAACAAATCATACTTCAAAGACGATTAAATTAAATAAGTGAAAACTGTGATAGATATATAACATATATAAACCGTTATAAGTCTTCAAAGTGTGAACATGTTACCAGGTTAAATATATACATGTATACTCCCAAAATAGAAAAAATGAATATACATGAGTGTTCCAAAATGCAAAATAACAGGTGTAATGGCATCTAGTCAGCATCCTTATAACCCTATCGATCAGAACACAGTCTATATAGACGTGCATAGCTGTATATAGGAGAACTCCTCGTCGGCATAAAAGTCTGACTCTGTTTCACGAGCATCGCCATCATCTGCATCTACAACAGGGTCTGGTTAGTGTTTAAAACATCATCCCAGAACGTGGGAGTGAGTGATCAACTCAGTGGAACTATAAGGCAAAGGTTAACATGTTATCAATTTAGTCAAGTAGTAATGATAAAGCAGTACGACACTCATGTCCTAAGTACTCTGGTTAATGCAAAGATAATAAGCGATATGATGTATGCCCTTGCCTGCACTCTCTCTGCGATATCATCTCATGATCGAGGCATGCAACACTCCTGTTGTGCTCAACTCCAACGCCAAAGGCACATGCAATGCAGTGCATGTGTGTGATTAACCCGGTTCTTAATTATATCTCCTCATACAGCAGTATTGGGAAGCTAAGGTACCTCCCTTTATAACATTGACCTAAACATTGATCCATATAGGGTCATCAGTCCTAGCAGTCACATACGATAGGCAGTTCTAGGTCGATATGGAGAAGCTCGTCACCTCAGTACAGGCCTGGTTTATACTTTAGTTTACTACAGTAAGGTTCATCACCTCAACATAGACCTGGTGTATACCCGAGGTCACTACAGGCTCGTCACTTGATTGTAGGCTGACAGCTCGAATACTGTGTCCCAAACCACCATATTCGGCTCACGAGTCTGGGTTGCTCATTGGACACTACGGAGAGGTTCGTTGCCCTAGCGTAGGCTGACAGCATGACCATGGTGTCCCATATCAACATGCTCGGCTCATGAGGCTTAGCGGATCAAGGTACCAAGATTTAACGGGCTTTGTACTAGTAAGTCGGTACCTTAGATTCAAACAATAGCATCCATACATGGTGAACATACAATGGGTCAATCAAGTTACTTGACAAGCTCGATTGGTACGAGCGCATGTTGAATTAGTTGACATGGAGTGCATAAGCACTCTGTGTGGCCTAACCATTATCGTTAATCAACGTACAACTTGGATTCTTCGAGTATGTCTTGTGTGGTAAAACGACCCCAACCACTAACTCGAGAATCATTTCTGATTGCCTGGACTGTGCAATAGTCCCAATCATACCTAAACATATCAGGCATTCATCTTTGATAGTTAATAGCATGTGACAAACGATTCAACATAAATCACAGTTGAGCATTTTAGCAAACACATAGTACACATGTTGTCCCACATAAGCATTTCATCTATGAAGCAGGTAGTAGTAAACTAGGTTAGATGGAGGAGATGGTAACTATAAGTAAGGGAATTGAAAATCATATCTCAACACCCTAATAAAGTACATTTCAACAAACATTTTTTCATTCAGGCATTTTATCAAACACTTAGACTACGTATATGAACATACATGTAATAATTTAGTTATAACATATATTGTAGCAAATCCTTTCACAAGGAGTTACCACAAGTACAATAATCATGCATTATCAATCCAATAATCATAGCAAGTATACATCGTAATTCCATACTCATTCAAACATTTCAACAAACACATGGAATGCATTTAAATTCAACATAGTTTACCTATATATGTAATATACAGGAAACATCAAAACTAAGCACAGGTGACAGCAATCAAGTCAGTCATAAATCATTACTGACATTGAAAGCTTTGAAAATCATAACCTAAATATTTATAGTCCGCACCTTTCGCCAGTAAACAAGTATCGAACTCAGTTTGTACGCTAAGTCTTTGTTTATGGCATGACGGCAACCTATAACATGAAATAGGTTAGCTATTCTACCATTTACTCTGTTTGAATCCCTAAAATAGATTAGGGTTAGGATTTCTTATCCAAGAATAGAATTAGAATCACCGGTATGGCGATACGGAAGCAGTGGTTAAGAACGTGGAGTGGTGGGATCAAATCCTAGGAACAATTGCCAACTCTCTCTCTTCTCCTCACCTTCTTCTACTCTTTTCTCTCTCCTCTCTCTTAGGGTTTTGCAAATTCGTATGGTATGGGAGAGAGAGGGTTTAAGGGACTTATATAGGCCCAGAACTGATGAGATTGGCTCCAAGTCCATGGTATACTTAAGTTATAACCAAAAGTTGGCTATTTCGATCCAACGGAGCACATCTGGATGCCCCTTTTCTACATACAATCGAGAGTAAGCTTCCTAAAATTGGATCTAGGTCAGGTTAAGATCTCGATCCAATCAGATCAGTGGATCGGTCATGGGGGACTTGTTTCAGTTTAACGGTCACCAATACTCGACCAGGGCCACAAGTACACTGACATGTGTTGAAAATTTTTCCTAATCCGAGGGTGTAATTGGGTCAGAATCTGATGGTCTGAAACCTTAGATTTTTCCTACAAGCGAACGACTCAATTCACTTAAGTTTCAGTTCATTTCCTAAAGATATTCACGTTTCTCACACACTTCGCTCCAGGCTCAAGTTGTGCATTTTTAGATACTATCCAGACTTGATTTCTGAGATAGTGGTCAAGTCCAATAAGGCGGTCATAATCGTATAGTTTTAGGGTAATCGGACTTTCGACGCACGGTCTAAGTCCTATATAGAGTTTCATGATGCTCCCAAGAGCAACTGGGTTTTGAGATGAATCCTAAGTTTTTAGGTAATGTAGCGTTAGCGATTCTGCTAGTTTTGGGTCTTGCAGTTCATGTTTAAAGCAGTTAAAGCTAATTTCATAGTTAATCTAGTTTAGCACATAGTTAATTCTCGTTTAATTTTTAAAGGATTTGGTCATTAGTGATTTCTGCCTGAGGTGGTACTCGGGTCTTTGCATGGATATTTCTAAGATATTACAGCACATCAGGTTTGCAGACCTGACGCTGTTAGAGTGACCACAAAATCTTTCGGTCGACAATAGGTGCAGACCATTACCTTTAGGTGGCCGATTATCGTGCCTAACATAGATCCTAGTGAATGTGACTGGTGTATCGAGACATGTGGTTTCTGGACACTTTTTGTCCTCATTCCGATGGAATCGATTTGGCATCGAGGACATCAATAGTGAAGGTCGATCATATCAAGACATGTTTCAATAAAATCGACAAAGCAAGAAAAACTTAGAAAGTTTCTGTTTTTGAAAAAGTTTTCTCACTTTTAAACCCTATGATGTTCTAACTTTTTAAGGGTTTAATTTTACCTGGTATTTTAGGACATGGGGTGTGAGGCTTAGATTTACCTATGGCGAGCTTGTACACATCTAGTTGAGATAAATGCTTTGAATTGATTTTCCTATGAGGCTCTGCAGTCTGACTGACCCAACACTCACGCTAATTGACAAACCAGGGCACTTTCACTAGGTCCCTGATGGATGATATTTAGGATATTTGGATTTATGTTTAGATATTTACCTTAATAGCAGCACTTAATTTTTCATATGGTTTAACATTACTTTATGCTTGGTTTAATTCTCCATTGCCCATAGGATACTTTACACTCATATGCATAGAGGCTTGTTAAGGCATACGTGGCACTGGGGAATTCGGGAGTCAAGTTCCTACTCGGCCCTTGAATTTTAGGGCATTACAACTTGGTATCAAAGCATGGTTTGGATTAAGGTGGGCCTGGGGTGATGGGTCTATCATGATGCATTTCCGACTTAGGAGGGAGTGATTGAACTTAGAGACATTCAAAAAGAGTTCCCGGGATCATGCCATTTGGCAAGTCCGAAAACGGAACATTAGACTAGGGCTTACAAATAAAAGGATCTAGTCTACACGAAGTGATCCAAATCGCTTCTAACTAGAATTTGACAACTAGAGTCGACCTAACTTAAATACTGTAGGATCGAGCTGCACAAATAGCTCACAAGATTCCAACTGTCTAGTATACAAGTTCGATGGTCCTACTTGACGTAGGATCCACTCTATTTCCAGTTAGGGCGAGACGAAATGTCTCCTCATCAAACCTAAAGGACCTTAAGCCCACCTAGTTCAGCGTTTAGAGGACTTTCTAAGCCCGAGAGATCCCCATCAATGCCAGGAAATGATCCTTAGGCCACGTGAGCAGACCTGACGATCGGGGGACTCAGCAAACACCTAGGAGGGGACCAATGTGGCCCCACAAACTTCAAAAGGGACTCGAGGGTGGCGGGCCACCGCCGAATCGGTTGCACATCACCGGAACCACCAGATGGTGGGGGTAGTACCGCCAAATCGGTGGTGCGCCGCCAATCCGATGGACATGTGGAGACCCCCTGTACTCATTTTTCACCTCTTTTAAGGCTTCGGGACCCTCCCCTAAGCTATTTCCTACATCCTAAACTCCTCCAAACCCTCCTCTCTTTCAAATCTTCATTTCCTACTTCCTAAACCCATCTCCATCCTTACATGCACCCCCTTTAGCCTCTTCTAACTCTTAATCATCCTAAAACATCCTTACACCTTCTTAACCTTAACCATTTGAACATAAAACCCTTCCACTAGGGGATCCACAACCCACATTCCCTCAAATCCACCACCTAGTAATCGCCTTCTCCAAGAACTTCCATTCCATGGCTTTCTTTGAGGTGGTGACATCCATCTCCACCATCTCCATGTTTTTATCGCTCTTGGGGAAGAAGCGGGTGGCCCCTAATGAAGCCGGGCTAAGCTGAGAGAGAAGATCTAAGAAGAAGCTAGATGTCAGTGCAGGCCCAAGCACCGAGCGGAGGTCAAAATGGGATCTCGATCCCCTAACCCTACCTGTAAGAGTACTACCGTCAAGCATCGAGTACAGTACGTTCAGAAACCTTAAGATCGTGTTCGAGGCGCACGTGGATGAGAAGATATTCAGCGAGCATCAACTACTCGACCACCTTCTCGGGAATGGTTGGGGTCCGATGTTTAAGGGGAAGTATCGGGCCAGTGAGGGCCTATTATGGACCTTCTATGCACGCATACGAAAGCCATATCTAGTCACTTGCATTCTTCATTGCTCTAGGTAGAAAGGAGGCTCAAGTCAATGTGGACAAGATCGCACACATCGTGGAGTAAAGCACGGAGTCGTTAATGCCAGTGAGGATAATGTAGCAGAAAGGCGGGTGAGGGACTGCCACACGCACCACTTGTGCGGTCGACTTGTTGAGTGGAGATGCGAAAACAACGTCAAGTCGACAGACATGACCCCCGATTATCGCATACTCCACCACATTTGAACCTATAATGTGTATCCAAGGTCGAGCAACCGCACAGAATGCACCAGGTTCATGATAGACTTCCTCTACAGAGTGGGGCAGGGAGAGAAGGTTTATCTGCCTATGCTCGTGCTGACTCAAATTGTGAGGGCTGCACAATCCCCTCGAGAGAATCAGTCACTCCCATTTGGCCGACTGATCTGTACGATTACCCATAACTATGGGATAGGCAGTCTGAAGAGTTCCCTGTCCCGATCAAGATGATCGATGAGAATACCCTAAACAGCATGAAGATAGGCCCTAAACAGCATAGGGCCCGACTAGAAGAGCGTGGGGACGAAGTGGAAGAGGAGAGTGAGGAGGAAGAAGAGAGTGAAGCTAAAGAAGAAGAGGAAGAAGAGGAAGGAAATGAGGCCCCTGACACTAACTGGGAGCCCCCTGCCACTCGTAGCGAGCTCCAAAGTCAGGATGCCCTCGACGCCGACCTGGCCAAGATTGAGGAGAACCAGGAAAACCTAGGGAGAAGATTGAAAAAGATGTCTCGCACATTGAAGGCACTCTTGTGTTGTATGCAGGATAAGGGAGAACCTCCACCTTCACCGGAGTCGAAGAATTAGGGGTGTGACAATGTAGTCGGTTTCTTAAGCAATATCTTAGGATAGGTTTAGTTTGTTTGTCTTAGGTAATAGGTCTTTGGAGCTTTCCTAGTTGATTGGCGACCTTGCATTTTCCATCTTTGTACATACAATGCCCTAGCATATGTAACATTGACAATTTTTCTTAATAAAATGCTTGAAATTGCCTAAATTTGAGTAATGTGTTGGAATGTTATAGTAATTGATAATGCTTGTGTAATGTTGCTCTTTAAATGTGTATGCGCTAAATATTACATCCATTGGTTTAATGTTACTAAATGATATAGGAATGCCTCTGAGGACAATGACGCCCTAAGGCAATAGATGCCTAGTCCGCCTAGCTCTTGGCAGAAGAGATGAGCGAGGACGCACCGCCCTTAATGAGCAAAAACATTGCCAAGGTGGAGCCAATCAGCCCAACGTCAGGAATGACTTATCGAATCAATTCCCAGAGGTGCCATCGACTCAAGGTAAGACCTCTTCGTATCTGACAGCCACAGCTATGGGCACCATGGAGCAGATGTTATACGTTATACAGCAGCAGCAACAATCACTACACACCTTGGTGGGGACTACGGCCCACCACATGAACATGCCCTCACCAAAGTGATCCGGGACGACAGCCGCTCCATACAACGTCTTTGAGCGCTTCTAGAGGCTTAGGCCTCCCACTTTTGTCGGCACGCACCACCCTAAGGAGGCCAAAAGTTGGCTAAATCGGATCATTAAGGCAATCCGACCTCTCCGCTGCACGGAAGCGAAATAGGTGGAGTTAATCTCCTATCTGTTCGAAAAGGAGGCTGATGTATGGTGGGAAAGAGTGTTGAGGATCGTCCCCATAAAGTATGTATAGACCTGGGAAGACTTTAAGACTTGCTTCTTTCAAAAGTATTTCCCCACACTTACTGGATTGAGAAGGAAAATGAGTTTCTACACCTCCATCAAGGGGGGATGTTAGTGGCCTAGTACGAGAACTAGTTCCCACCACGCCCCTCAGATCATTGTCGATGAAGAAACCCAGATGAGGCTCTTCACGGAAGGATTGAGGGCTGGTATTCGCACCAAGATGTTGTGCGAATATCCGAACAAATGCCGAGTTGGTGGAGATGTCCTTGCGATCGGAGTAACACAGCGAACGGGTCTCTCAAGCACTCGTCCAAGCCGATTCTAGAGGAAGATCAGGAGGACAGTCTTCTTCCTCCTTAGGAAGGAAGCTGCAACTGAGCTCGCCTCCCCAGCATGCACCTCCTCTACCCACGTATGCCTGACCCGATCGTGTTTGGGGCTACTGCAAGAGGTTGGGGCATTCGGAGGCTTACTGCTTCTCCAAGATGAGGGATCCTGGCTATGCACCCCCTCAATGTATGAACCAACCACCCCAACAAGCCTTGTCAGCTCCCCCTTAACGAGCCATGGGTCCGGCCCAACAGCTTCGTAAGTTGTCGACACCTTAAATTAGGCCGCATCCTGGACCCACGCATCAGCCCAATAGGCCACAAAAAACTCATGTGCATGCACTAGCAGCAGAAGGTATGGATGCAGCCATGACCACACCCTCAGCCTTTGAAGTGATGGCTCATATTCGAGGTATCCCTATTTTTCTTCTTATGGACACTAGGTCCACAACGTGGCTCATATCATGCACAACCGTCCAACAGCAAGGGCTACCCACTACTATCATGTCAAAAGTAAGCATCATAGCAGCAATCGGAACCTTCACTAAAGCTACATCTGTCTGTCCAGGTTGCCCCATTGACGTGTGGATCTTATAGTCACAAGAGTCTGAAAGTGCCCTCATTTGTCAATTAGCATGAGTGTTGGGTCAGTCAAACTACAAAGTGAAAGGGCCTAGCAATATGCCCTAGAGGCGGGGTGAATAGGGCAATGCCAAATAAAACTTAAAACAGCGGAATAATAAAAGAAATAAAGCACAATGCTGAATTAAAAGAAATCTCATTAGCCTAGAATTAAGAGAATGATACTATATCAATTCTAAGGACAACCTTACACTAAAAACCAAAGGTTTAAGGTAGAACAACCTTATTTATAGAACGTCCTTTGTATCACAAACCAATGAGGAATAAAAGGCGAAGCAACCAAAATAACTTGCAGAAATAAATCCTAAGTTATTACAACATTCCCCACACTTGCTTGAAATAAAATGATTACAACATTCATCCACAAATACAATCCACAAAACTGAATGTAAAAAGGAATGAAAGAATAAAGCACATCCACAACACAACGATATATAGTGGTTCGCCTGTGTGTATACCAACTGTTATCCAACAGCCACACCGAATGCCACTCCACTCCTACTATCCTCACACAGGGGATATTAGCATGCACTATCAAAATAGGTTTCACAGGTTTACCTAAAACCTTCACAATTGTGTCTTTTTATTACGGGCTTACACAATCCAAAAACCCACATAATCTGAGTTTTCTGGCTCTTCTCAGATAACCAAAATAATGAGATTTTTTCTGAAAAATCTCAAACAAAACCAAAGAAAGTAAATTACACAAATGTAAAATACCCGAATCTCCTTTTGAAGTAGCCCGGTAGAACCAATCGGAGTAGAAGTTTAATTCAACGTTCAAAGTCCAATACTCACTTTAAGAATGGTTCTAAGTCTAATTGATTTTAAATCAAAAGGGCTAGTTCTATTTGATTTTGAATCCAAGAAGAAGGAATATCAGAAATTTCCCTTTTCAAATAAGATTGGAATGTAGATCAAAATCAAATAATAAACAAGCAAGTAAAAGGAATATTAAATGAGCACAAAGTAGCTTAAAAAATAAACACGAACTTATCTCAGAGTATAGCCTACAGATTGCTTGAATTGAGTTGAATTGAATTGAAAAACTCTGAAGTTCGTGATCTATTTATAGCCTGAAAAATTCCATCTACGACTAGTCTTAGGATCCTAGGACTGGTCATAGCTTCAAAGATTTTTAAAGATTTCCGCGGGATAAGGATTAGTTGTTCCACGACTGGTCCTGGATAGACTACGACCAGTCGTGGGCCACCTACGACTGGTCGTGGGTCACCTACGACCAGTCGTAGGACCCCCAATTTGGTTGCTGGAGTTTGAATCATAGGGCTAAGACTGGTCGAAGGACAAGTCGTACAGCTCACAGGACTGGTCGTAAGATGTTCAGGACTGGTCATAGGACAACCAGAAAAATTTTAAAATCTTCAACAACCTAGGACTGTTCTTGAAAAACTTACGACTGGTCGTAGCAGAGCTAAGACTGGTCTTAGAACAGCCCGAACAAGTATATTAAAATATACGAATTATGTATCCAGAATGACCTACAGTAAAGTTCATCCTAAGGACAATCTAAGGTCAAACAAACCTTAAAAGTGAGATGGACATTGATAGTCTGTACACTCAGATGACCCTAAAGAGAAGCTTGAGAATTTAAGACTCTTGTTGTAGGCCTTCTCGAGCTTGATCCTTTCTTGAGTTGACAAAGTCTTCTTCTATACTTGAACTTGATTGAATCTTAAACATGCATACTTGAAGACTTCTATTCTTGAATTCTTCATCCATGACTTGAAACTTTCTTCATTTAAGTTCTTGTCTTGAAATGCGATGTCTTGAAGTAATGAATAGTCTCAAACATGAAACACAAGAAATACAAGACATAGATATAGGTTTTGGCACCATAAAATTTGACAACCAAAGGGATATGAAATCATAGCACTTACAATCTCTCCCTTTGTCAAATTTGTGACAAAACGCATACAGATAAGAGCAACATCATACAAATTACTCTACTCCCCCTGAGAGATACAAGTACTGCTCATGTAATAAATAACATGTAAACTTCAAGACTCCATATTCTCAATCAATAAAAAAAAAACACAAATTATCCCCTTTCCATACTACTCCCCTTTACCATACTACTCCCCCTTTTTGTCATAAATTGACAAGGGAAGGACACAATAGTAAAGAGAACAACAACATAGAGAGTAATAATAAGCAGATAATGAGAAAGAAATATGGAAGGACATAGCATATTTCAAAATGTAAACCAGAATCATCAAGTCATAACCAAGTTAATACAATATCAAAAAGAAAAGATAAGATAATGTTATATAATCCAAAAGATAATCTGCCTAATCAGATCTAGAGCAGGGAGCAGGGATAGTAGGATCAATCTGGTGTAAGCCCCTATTAATAGGACGAAGATATTTTTGCATATATTTAAACTGCATATCGTGGGCTATACTCATGTTATCAACCTTCTCCTCCAATACACGAAGGCAGGCATCACAACTAGATGGATCGTAATCAGGATCATTTGGCGAATCAGTTTCTATCTCATCAAATAAGTCATCCATATTAACATCCTGTTGAGGAAGATCGCCAGCTTCCTTTTCATTTCCGGCTTCACCACCATCACCACCAACACCACCTTCATCTACTTGGCCAAGAAGTAAATCCAACTTCATCTTATTAAGATTGAAATTGTTGAAAATAAGATGATGAATTGGTGCCTCATTAATAGATTTATCGACAAGCATGTGAGTGGCTAACACAGTCATAAGATAACCAAACGGAATATCACTATGACCCTGATGGAGACGACACTGTATGATAAAATGACAAATCAAAGAAGGAAGGCAGACCATGGTACCAGAAGCAATAGAATGCAACACATGAACCATGAAAGAAGTCAACTTGGTTTTATTACCGGACCAAGGATACAGATTTGAAATGAAAAAATGATGTAACACTCTGTATCTAGGTAACAAATACTTTGAAGGGAGCGCATTCCCTTTATGTGTCCATTGCGCATCTATTTTGCATAAGTCTCTTGTTAACATGCGTTTTTTCGATTCAGATGGTTTGTCGTATAGAGTATGAATCGGTATACCATCATCATTAACGGGTATATCCATAATACCCGATATCAAATGACGGTCTACTTCAAATTTTTCTTCTCTAGTATCAATTGAAAAAGTTAAGTTGTCAAGGGAGAATTCTGAGATACATGCAACCATTGATTGTGCAATAGACTAGTATGTAGGCCCACCCCAAAGCAAAATTTTCCTTCTCTAGTCTCCTTGAATCTCAATCACATTGCTCCACATGGATCATTGTGGATTAGTGTTGGTGAGCCCACGACTCCGTTCGAGGCGTTTCGGGGCTAGTTTACAAACCGAAATGAATTTCTGCGGCGTATAGTATATGATTTTGGGGTAGGAGACGCTACTCTATCCAACATATCTATTTTGTTAGATTCCAAAAGGTTAAGGATCGAAACCCATTTTACCCATTTATTTACTATTCACGGTAATTTTTAGCTTCGGTATTGATCTTCATCATTAATACCCTAGGATTGGTGTTCTTTACTATTTAAACTTGAGGAGTCGTGTCTAATATGAAAGTACTTGGAGAAATTTGAAGAATGAGGTGGTGAAAGGTGAGTTTTGAAGGAAATGGGTTGAAGAGTGATTTCTTTGGCTTTGGGATTGAGCTCTGAAAGTGATAAGGTTGACCCATTGCCTAAGGACGTCTAAACCCAGGTTGGCAAAAATCCGGGGTGTTACAATTTCCATGTTTTCATGTTCTTTCAGCATGTATAAACTATAATATTCCTCATTGTTCATATTGCTCGTCGTACACGACGAGAAATTACCATATCACGTATGACGATTCCGTGTACCCAGCACGTGATAAGAGCCAATGGGAAATATCACCCGAATTCAAAAAATTTTCATATGGAGCAATGTGATTGAGATCAGCGGTATGCTCAACGATAACATTACGAACACGTAAATCCCGTACATCTTGAGGATCATCTTCGGATGACCGAAGGTGCTGTTTTGTTATCGGTGTAGATCTAGATGAGGATGGACCACGAGATGTTTTCTTCTTCCCTCTAGCATCCATCTTCAGCAAGATATACAAAAAGTAAGAGAAATGCACAAAAAGAAGGATGAGTTTTCTCTAGATCAGTAAATTGAGAAGAAACCCTTGAAAAACTCAACAAAAAGATGAAACTAGCTACACAATGATCAAATCAAAGCATAGAGAGCATGAATCTTCAAGAAAAATGAAGAAATAGTACTAACCTTGAAGAAATAAAAGAAATTCTATGACTGGTCGAGCCATGACTTGTCGTAGGTCGGAGTGAAAATGAAGAAGAAGGAGGTTTTTTCCAAATTATATCATGTTCACGAGCTCCACGACCGGTCGAGTGCGGTTCATGACCGATCGTACCACGACTGGTCGTGTATAGCTATGACCAATCGAGGATCGACCAAAAATACATTTTTAATGTAAAAAATTGAAATACCAATAAATATAATATAATACACTATGATACATGTAAGCAAGAGTACTCAATGTAAAATGCACATACCAAGATCAAATTTTAATTTATTAAACCTGCTTTTGTCGAGCGGTTTAGTAAATATATCAGCAAGTTGAGTTTCAGTTGAAATATATTCTAAAGAAATAACTTTTTCTTCAACCAACTCATGAATGTAATGATACCTAATATCAATGTGCTTAGTATGTGAATGCTGGATTGGATTTTTGGAAATATTTATAGCACTGGAATTATCACAATGTAAGATCATTGAATTTTGATTAATTCCATAATCTCTTAGCATGCGTTTCATCCAAACTAGTTGAGTACATGCATATCCAGCTGCAATATACTCAGCCTCAACAGTGGAGAGCGATATTGAGCTTTGCTTCTTGCTGAACCAAGAAACTAAGCAATTTTCAATGTAAAAATAACCACCACTGGTTGATTTTCTATCATCAATATTACCGGCCCAATCAGCATCTGAGTACCCGGCTAATTGAACACTAGTATTAAAAGGATACCAAAGATCCAAATTTATAGTACTTGCGACATATCTAATAATCCGTTTAACAGTAGTAAGATGTGATTCCTTAGGATTAGACTGATATCTTACATAAATACCAACACTTAACCCGATATCAGGTCTACTAGCAGTTATATACAACAAACTACCAATCATACTACGATATAGTTTAGGATCTATATCTTTACCTGTAGAGTCTTTTGAGAGTCTTAACGTTGTACTCATAGGAGTATCAAAGTTCTTACCATTCTCAAATTCAAACCTTTTAACCAAGTTTGAAGCATATTTGGTCTGGGAAATGAAAATTCCATCAGGTTGTTATTTTACTTGTAACCCTAGGAAATAGTTTAGTTCACCAACCATACTCATTTCGAACCTTGATTTCATTAACTCTGCAAACTCAATAGACATGTTAGAGCAAGTTGATCCATAAATAATATCATCAACATAAATTTGAACCATCAAAATATCATTATTATGCTTCTTAATAAAGAACGTCTTATCAACACATCCTCTTGAAAGCTATGACTAAGTAAGAATTTAGTCAATTTTTCATACCATGCCCTGGGCGCTTATTTTAGACCAGCTTTTTTGAGACGAAATACATGGTCAGATAACTTAGGATCTTCAAACCCTGAAGGTTGTTTAACATACACCTCTTCATATAAATCACCATTCAAGAAAGCAATCTTTACATCCATCTGATAAATCTTAAATTTTTTAAAGCATGCGATGGAAATAAAAAGTCTGATTGATTCAAGGCGAGCGACTGGAGCAAAAGTTTCATCGTAATCAATGCCTTCAATCTGAGTGTACCCTTGTACAACCAGTCTAGCCTTGTTTCGTATTATATTTCCAAGTTCATCAGACTTATTTTTAAAGATCCATTTTGTACCAATAATGTGTTTATCTTTAGGTCTAGGAACAAGATACAGACATCATTACGAACAAATTGATTAAGTTCATCCTGCATAGCAATTATCCAATTTTCGTCAGAAAGTGCTTCTTTCACATTGACCGGTTCTATTTGGGATGTAAAACAAACATAATTACATATGTTCTCAAGTTGTTTGCGAGTACGAACTCCAGTGAGAGGGTTTTCAAGAATTTAATTGGTTGGATGATCTTTGACAGTCCTTAGTTTAGATTCTTTTTGACTTGATGAGGTATCTTGATTGTCGATAATAAGAGCTTCATCATCATCTGAACTCAGAGCTGGTGTATTCAAATGATCATCAATGACCACATTGATGGACTCTTGAATCACACCAGTTCTCTTATTTAGAACCCTATATGCTCGACTGTTCAAAGAATAACCAAGAAAAATACCTTCATCACTCTTCGTATCAAACTTTCCCAAATTTTCACGATCTCATAAAATATAACACTTCTGCCAAAAACTCGAAAGTATTTGACATTAGGTTTCTTTTCAAACCATAATTCATAAGTAGTCTTATTATCAGATTTACTGGTATAAACTCGATTAATAATGTAGCATGCGTGTAACGCCCGTGAAAAATCCATCCTTGGGCTCGAGTACCAACTCGACCCGAATTTGCGTAGAATTCATTCCTTTGGAAAATTTGACTAGGTTAGCTAGTGCAACGTTAGAATAGCTGGGAAATGGTCCCCGATCACTTTAAATACGTTCTACAAGGCCCGAAGCGAGTGGAACTAAGGGTGCTATAATGCTCTAAAGCCTCGGATCAAACTCTAAGCCGGTTTGTTCTCTGGACCACTTTGAATCTTTGTATTGGATCTAGACCGCACGTTGAAAGTCCGATACCTCCTATCTTAGACCGTTAGGACCGTCTAGCTGGGCTTGACACTCATTCCAAAAATCAAGTCAAACCGATTATTACAGGCTATTTCATTGAGCCCGGACCGAAGAGAGTGTGAATAGGGACATAGTTGGAATTTCAAATTCAAATCTGGCACACAAATTTGACGCATCAGTATTAAGCATTCTGACCGTCAGGATACAGCCAAATCACACCCTTGGATCAGGAAAAATATCTATTATATATCACGAGACTTATAGGCCTGATCTTGGTGCGGTGACCGTTAAACTGAAACTGGGCCGCCACGTGCGATCTGGGAACCCAACCGGTCTGAAAACTGGATGTGTGCTAGATCCAGTATGCATGAGCTTAAGTCCGACCGCATTTGGCCTGGGGACCTCCAGAAATGCCCTTTTGGACCGAAACGGCCCCGATTTGGTTAGGCACCAAGTAAACATTGTTCCCAAGCCTATTTTGGGAATGTTTTAGGCTATAAAAGGGGTTGAAACCCTCACTCCTCTCTCCCATCCGAATTTGAGAGAAGCCCTAGCTTGGGAGAGAGAAAAAGAGTGAGAGATTGTGAGAGAGTGGGAGAGTTCTTCCCGCCACTTGTGCTACGTGTTGCACATGCTTAAGCGACACTTCTCTACCGCTTTCCCGGCGATTCCACCGCAATCCTAGGTAAGTAAAAACCCTAAATAGTTGGTGATTTGAGTTTTTCTTGTTTCCATGGCGATGTAGCTTATGGATCTTATGTATTAGGCTCCTTACTCGCCGTAGACGAAGCATATACACTCCGCTTCAATTCCCGAGTCTACAAGACACTAGGTGAGGATTTTAGACGCTTGGATTGACGGTTCCCAATCCTTTCAATGTCGTTTAATAGTAGATTCTTGACGGCATCGCCGTTTGACATGTACAAAATGCTCTCCGTTTCCCGTTTCGTAAGCTAACGAAGAATATGAGATTTAGGGCATTTTAGTCATTTGTAGGAAGTACTGTTTGCATTCATATTTTGCTGATGTGATTGACATGGTTTGTTGTCGCATTAGGAAGTTAGGAATGCGTGCATAATTAGTTTGGCGAAGAGATTCGCCTAGTGCACACTTTGGGTCGACATGCTATATGTAGACCTAAGTGTGTAGTGCATGTGTTTGTATAAATGCTTGTATTAGTATGTATTGAACTAAATGATGTTATTTGATACTTTGTGATTGATTTTTCAATTATTATGCCGACCTAAATGATTTTCTACATGTTGACAAAATGCATGATTTCATTATATGCATGGAATGTATGTGCTTGAGGATTTGCTTAAGTTGAATATGCATGGGAAGTATGCCTTGAAGATTTGCTTAAGTTGAAAGTTATAACATGTGTTAACATGCTCACATGATGTATTTCAATTCCAATACCTTGTATAGTAATTCCATAGATGTGTGGGACTTGACTTAGTCCAGGCAGTCGGTAACCGAGCGATTTCGTGGCTGACTGGTCATAGCCACGAACGACGCGTAGATGAATGTGATTCGTGTTGAGAGTTGGCGGCAGTGGTTAGGCCACGCGAAGTGTTTTACGCACTTCATGTCGTTCAATTCGATATGCGATCGCGCTAGTCGAGCCCGTCAAGTAACCCGACTGGCCGATGTTTGTTCACCTTGTATGTAACATAACTGCTTGAACCTAGGGTACTGAACTTACCATTGTAAACCCTATTAACCGTGGTACCTTGATCCACGAAGACTCATGAGCCGGGCATGGTGGTATGGGACACCGTGGTCGAGCTGTCGGCCTACGCTGGGGCCACAAACCTCCCCGTAGTGACCAGTGAGCACCTTGACTCGTGAGCAGATTATGGTGGTATGGGACACTATATTCTAGCTGTCGGCCTACACTGATCAGGCGACGAGCCCTTTGTAGTGACCGCGAGCGTATTCTGAGTTCACGGGAGGCGACGACCCTTCCGTGCAGCAGAGTACAGTAGGCCTGTATTGATAAGGTGATGGGGGAGCGGTGCAACGAGTGCGAGCAACAGCCCTGGCAGCCCTTGCAGTGACCTACGAAATGTACATCGTATGAGATTACTAGGAGTGACGACCCTAGACAGGATCCGTGTTGGGATTGATACAAGGGAGGTACCTTAGTTTCCCAATCCTGCTGTTTGAATGGACTAATAACAACTTGGTAATCATATCACCATAGCATTGCATGTGCCTGGAAGATGTGGAGCACTCTAGGGAGTGTGGCATGCCGCGGTCGTAAGATGTTGCCGTATGAGGGTGATCGTCGGTGAGGGCATACATCACGTCATATCATCTTGCATTAACAACAGTATTAGGACTTGTCTGATTTACTGCTTTACTATTATCGCGTGACTGAATTGTGAACATGCTAATCTTTGCTCTATGATTCCACTGAGTTGATCACTCATTCCCACGTTACGGGATGGTGTTTGCAACACCCACCAGACCCTGTTGTAGTTGCAGGTGACGATGAGATCCAGGAGGTGGAGCTAGATGATGACGAGGACCAGGATGAGTTCTCGTATATGCAGTATCATGACGGCTTCCCGTAGGTGACCTGGATCGAGGGGACATCAGTGGGACTTTTCTTTTTGAACATTATTCTTTTGTTATGTACATGTATATGAGACTCAGAGATGTAGTCATACTTTGGAGACAGTTGAGATTACTTTGTTTTTCCATACAGTGATATATATCTTGTTTAGTCTTCCGCTTGCTTTTATCACTGGATCTGAAGTATGAATTGCAGATTTGGTATACTTTTACTCATGTGAATGCTTTAAATCAGACAACATTGAATCATAACCATTTTTGTTGCATAAGTGACGGTCTGGAACTCGGGAGTTGAGTTTATACACGACCCCCGATTTTCAGGGTGTTACAATGCGGTATTAACTGCTTCAGCCCAAAGAGTTTTAGGGAGCTTCATGTTATTCAACATAACACTAGCCATATCCTGAAGCACTCTGTTTTTTCTTTCAAATATACCATTTTGTTGTGGTATTTTGGGCGTAGAGAATTCATGTGATATTCCCTGATCGCTACAGAATTTCTCAAAACTACTGTTTTCGAATTCGGATCCATGATCACTACGGATCTTACTAACATGAGAACCTTTCTCATTTTGGATTCGTTTAATGACCTTTTTCACTTCATCCAGGATTTTAGTTTTATCTTTTAAGAACGATACCCAAGTGAATCTGGTATAGTCATCTACGATAACCAAGATGTATTTTTTGCCTCCTCGACTCTCTGATCTGGTTGGTCCAATAAGATCCATGTGGAGAAGCTTGAGTGGTCTAGATGTGGTATTGGAGTTCACTTTCTTATGAGAGCTCCTAGTCTGTTTGCCCAACTGGCATTCACCACATATTTTGTCTACTCTTTACAATTTGGGAAGACCTCTAATTAGTTCTCTTTTGCTCAATCTAAATAAGTTCCGATATGTACATGTCTAAGGTGTTTATGCCATAATTCAGTCTCATCAGTATGGACCATGTAACATGATTGAGTAGATGAGCTTGCATCACTAACGATGTAGCAGTTTTCAGAAGTTCTGCGACCAGTTAATATAACAGAACCCTTTTTATTAAGTATCTCACAACCTTGATTAGAAAACTTCACACTATAGTTGTTATCGCATATCTGAGAAATGCTTAGTAGGTTGTGTTTCAAGGCCTCAACATATAAAATATTCTTAAATAAGGGAAGGTTATAAAGCCGAACCGTACCTTGGCCAATGATCTTGCAATTACTTCCATCACCAAATGTGACTGACCCGTCAGTCATATCTTTTAGATTGGTGAATAAAGTCTTGTCGCCTGTCATATGCCTGGAGCAACCACTATCTAGGTACCACTTTGAATGGCTTGGAGCTTTGAAAGCAGTGTGGGCAACCAAGCAGGCAACTTTAGGAACCCATTTTAGAACTTTTTTGGGTTTAGGAGTATAGATGGTCTTTTTCTGTCTGTTGTTATAGGAGAGACCTATAGAGTTAGACTTTAATAGCTCCTTGAGTAGAACAATTATTTTTTCATCCAATGAATTTTGATTTTGAAAATCAAAGTTGACATGGCTACCTTTAGGTTTTTGAAAAGTCCTTAGATTTTTGGAAAAACTTTGATAAGTACTCTTTTCTTATGAGATTGAAGACTCTCCTTTAACAAATTTAGGAGCAATATTCTTTTTTTTAGGAGATGTATTCTTAACATAGCCCAACCTGGATCGATCGCCACATATTCTTGATCCGGACAATAATTTTTCCAATTTAGGATCACCTTGGGCATATCTCCATGTGTCTTTCAAACTCAGAAAGAAGCTACCTCATTTTTGAGTTTCTCATTTTCGGATCTTAAATCTTCAATTCTGGAGGTTTTAAAATCTAAATCACATTTGGTCTTTTCAAAAGAATCAGAAATATGAGACTTTTTTAAAACGAGAGACTCATAATCTTCCTTAAGCTTAGAAAATTTTTCTTTTTGTAATTTAAGCTTGACAGCAATTTTACAACTCTCCTTATAAAGGGCATTATAAGCATCCTGAAGATCATCTTCATTATCGTAATCACTATTCAGATTTTCTTCACTAGATATATCATCATTATCTGAAAAAGTGATCTTGGCTAGAGTCATGAGGGCTTTAACATCATCGCTCGACTCGGTTTCAAAATCTTCTGATTTAGAAGAGGATTCAAAATCAGAGGATTCATCCCAAGTAGCCATCATGCTTTTCCTTTTTGATTTGTCCTTTTTAGGACATTTGTTAGCTAAGTGCCCATACTCTTGACAGTTGTAACATTGAATATCTTTCAAAGATTTTCGAGCTCTAGGTTTAGATCGTCTCTTATCATTTGACTTTTGAAAATCAACTTTTTCCTTGCTTTTGAAAATTTTGTAAAACTTTTTTGCTAAAAGTACCATATCATCTTCGAAATTTTCTAAATCCAAAGTGCTCTCTTGTGAAACATTTTTAGATGATTTGAGAGCAATTGATTTTCTTTTAGGAGCTTTAAGGGACAACTCGTAGGTTTAAAGTGAACCAACTGGTTCCTCAACCCTCATGGTATCCGTATCACGAAGTTCCTGAATCGCAGTCACTTTAGAATTGAACCGTTCAGTAAGTGAGCGTAGTATCTTTGCGCACACTTTACTTTCTAGGATTCTATCACCAAGACCCCACATAGAGTTCACAATGTCATTCAATCTAGTGTAGAAGTCCATAAACATCTCATTCTCCTCCATATGAATTTCTTCAAATTTAGTTGTGAGGAATTGGACTTTAGATTTCTTGACAATAGATGTACCCTCGTGTGTCATTTCTAATACATCCCATGCTTGTTTTACATTTTCACAAGAGATGATTCTTTTGAAATCATCTGGTGATAATGCACAAGTAATTGCATTTAGTGCTTTTGCATTGGCACTACTTTCACTTTTCTGAAGTGTGGTCCAAAGAGAATAAGCTGTTACTTTCATTGATTTTGAACCATTGTCATTAGTTACTTAAGTGATAGGAGGGTTCCATTCATTCACTGTGGCCAGCCACACACTTTCATCTAAGGATTTGAGGAAGATCCTCATCCTGGCTTTCCAATAGGCATAGTTTATGCCATTAAAGGGTGGTGGCCAAGTGACTGATAGGCTATCAAAATTTGACATCTCAATATAGCTTAAATCGTTAGCTCAGGAAATAAATCCAATAAATAAACAATAAGCATGAGCTATTAGGCTTTGATACCACTAGAAAGGGCCTAGCTATATGCCCTAGAGGGGGGGTGAATAGGGCAATGCCAAATAAAACTTAAAACAACGGAATAATAAAAGAAATAAAGCACAATGCTGAATTAAAAGAAATCTCATTAGCCTAGAATTAAGAGAATGATACTATATCAGTTCTAAGGACAACCTTACACCAAAAACCAAAGGTTTAAGGTAGGACAACCTTATTTATAGAACGTCCTTTGTATCACAAACCAATGAGGAATAAAAGGCGAAGCAACCAAAATAACTTGCAGAAATAAATCCTAAGTTATTACAACATTCCCCACACTTGCTTGAAATAAAATGATTACAACATTCATCCACAAATACAATCCACAAAACTGAATGTAAAAAGGAATGAAAGAATAAAGCACATCCACAACACAACGATATATAGTGGTTCGCTTGTGTGTACACCAACTGTTATCCAACAGCCACACAGAATGCTACTCCACTCCTAATATCCTCACACAGGGGATATTAGCATACACTATCAAAATAGGTTTCACAGGTTTACCTAAAACCTTCACAATTGTGTCTTTTTATCACGGGCTTACACAATCCAAAAACCCACACAATCTGTGTTTTCTGGCTCTCCTCAGATAACCAAAACAATGAGATTTTTTCTGGCAAATCTCAAACAAAACCAAAGAAAGTAAATTACACAAATGTAAAATACCGGAATCTCCTTTTTAAGTAGCCCGGTAGAACCAATCGGAGTAGAAGTTTAATTCAACGTTCAAAGTCCAATACTCACTTTAAGAATGGTTCTAAGTCTAATTGATTTTAAATCAAAAGGGCTAGTTCTATTTGATTTTGAATTCAAGAAGAAGGAATATCAGAAATTCCCCTTTTCAAATAAGATTGGAATGTAGATCAAAATCAAATAATAAACAAGCTAGAAAAAGGAATATTAAATGAGCACAAAGTAGCTTCAAAAATAAACACGAACTTATCTCAGAGTATAGCCTAAAGATTTCTTGAATTGAGTTGAATTGAATTGAAAAACTCTGAAGTTCGTGCTCTATTGATAGCCTGAAAAATCCTATCTACGACTGGTCTTAGGATCCCAGGACTGGTCGTAGCTTCAAAGATTTTTAAAGATTTCCACGGGATGAGGATTAGTTGTTCCACGACTGGTCCTGGGTAGACTACGACCGGTCGTGGACCACCTACGACTGGTCGTGGGTCACCTACGACTGGTCGTGGGTCACCTACGACCGGTCGTAGGACCCCAGTTTAGTTCCTGAAGTTTGAGTCGTAGGACTAAGACTGGTCGAAGGACAAGTCGTACAGCGCACAGGACTGGTCGTAGGATGTCCAGGACTGGTCGTAGGACAACCAGAAAAATCTAAAAATCTTCAACAACCTACGACTGGCGCTGAAAATTTTAAGACTGGTCGTAGCAGAGCTAGGACTGGTCTTGAAGTCCCTAGGACTGGTCTTAGAACAGCCCAAACAAGTATATTAAAATATACGAATTATATATCCAGAATGACCTACAGTAAAGCCCATCCTAAGGTCAAATAAACCTTAAAAGTGAGATGGACATTGATAGTCTTTACACTCAGATGACCCTAAAGAGAAGCTTGAGAATTTAAGACTCTTGTTGTAAGCCTTCTTGAGCTTGATCCTTTCTTGAGTTGACAAAGTCTTCTTCTATACTTGAACTTGATTGAATCTTGAACATGCATACTTGAAGACTTCTATTCTTGAATTCTTCATCCATGACTTGAAACTTTCTTCATTTAAGTTCTTGTCTTGAAATGCGATGTCTTGAAGTAATAAATAGTCTCAAACATGAAAGACAAGAAATACAAGACATAGATATATGTTTTGGCACCACAAAATTTGACAACCAAAGGGATATGAAATCATAGCACTTACACAGAGCCTCATAGGAAAATCAATTCAAAGCGTCTGCCTCAATCGGATGTGTGCAGGCTCACCATAGGTAAATCTAAGCTTCACATATCATGTCCCAAAATACCAAGTGAATAAAACCCTTAAAACAAGATAGAACATTATAGGGTTTATAAGTGAGAAAACTTTTTCAAAAACAGAAAATTTCTAAGTTTTTCTTGCTTTGTCAATTCTATCGATACACGTCTCGATATGATCGACTTGCGCTGTTAATGTCCTCGATGCCACATCGATTCCATCGGAATGAAGACAAAAAGTGTCCAGCAACCACATGAATATCTGGATGGAATTATCGATGTATCGAAGTACCTATCGATACCATCAATATTAAAATCTCGAGTCCATTGAAGGTGACTCGATAATATCGACAGGCAGATCTCGATGCCCCGGTTTTTACTTGAGAAAATCATATGTACTCTGATATATCCAATCCCTCCTCGATACCATCGAAGTTCAAATCTCGATGATATCGGAAGGCTCTCAATGATATCGGACATGGGCGTGAAGTTTTTCTAGTAAATATTTTAGGCTAGTTTATCTATGATCAAGGGTCACTTGATAGAATCGATATTCAAATATCAATAATATCAATAGATAGATCGATGCATCGAACAGGGATAAAAACTGTCCAACAAGCTTAAACGAAATCCTCTAGATTTACCGATGCCTCGACGCATCTATCGATATCATCGACATTCAAATTCCAATGATAACAAAAGGTCCCTCGATCATTCTTATAGACCTGAAATATATCAAGCAAGTCTCTCTCATTTTCAAATGTCGAGGAATCAAACCTTGCATCGATGAAATCGGAGTTTGAAATCCGATGATATCGATACGAGTCTCGATTCCCTCGACCAGCTGGCAAGAGGTTTTCAAAAGCGTATGACATTGAGTTTGTGTCATCAAGCGGACCATCGATGCAACCGATAATATACGCTCGATGATATCAAATTTACTCAATGATATTGAACTCTGTCATAAATGTGACCATTTTATATCTATTGGGACCTTTTGCCTATATAAAGAGAGCTTGTCTATTGTTGTTGGTAAAGAAAGAAGAGAGTGCTTTTGAATGTTTAACCTTAGATCATTTACCCAAAGCCCTTTCTCTCAAGGGAGTTCATCCTTCAATCCACCCTCACCATTAATATTCAATAGAGTGGATTGGGGAATGAACTTCCACATTCAAGGATCCTCCAGCTACTACCTTAATAGTAAATCATTAAGCTGGGATGCCTTGAATGCATAGATGATTGGAATCGTTCTATCTTCCTAATAGAAAAATATTTAGAGAGTAGGATTTCATCATAACCTTGACTCAACCCATCGCCATATATTGGTACATCAATTAAGTTCAGATCAAGAAAGTAGAAGATTCTTCATCAACAAGGAGGAGATCTTCATCAATGTGCTGAATGGGACTCATCCACTTATCTGTAAGTATCTAAAGTCCAAAGGACCCTTTGATCATTCCTTTGTAGGATTGGGTCTAAGGTGTTTCTCACTCTTGTAAGTCCTCAAGGAGGCCTCCGAAAGGAGTGTATGTAAGACCCGTGTCTTAGTCTGTAGTATTCCGTAGGCTTCCGCGGTCTTCCCGGTCGAATTTTTGACAACCTTCAACCCTTAACCGGCACTTTAGCGTAACCCTGCGTCACACACCGTCGACCCGAGTCGACTCAACCCGAGACTTATACCCTAGCGACTGCGTCGTCGCCGCGGTTCCAATGCCGCGACTCGCTCGCCGATCCGATACTCTGGCCAGGAGATGTGGGCCAGCATTCGGTGCAAGGAAAACGCCGCGCGTTGCAAAACTCAAGAGAATCTCTACGACATGTCACATCAATCTATCAATCCATCAATCTCAACATATCAAGTACACATCACCTCACACTCTTCCCCAGGCAACCCCTAAAGTCAACACTCTCTTACACAAAGTACACCCATCACTCACTTCACTCATCACCCCATCATTCACCCATCCCTCTCTCTCTTACAACCACTCTCTCTCATCCCTCTCTCCCTCATTCTCCAAGTAACCCACGTCCAAGCTCCATGAGAAAAGTCATGTGTGGCCCACCTTCATACCTCTCATCTCCAACATCAAAGCCTCATCTCAACCGTTAGATCACGATCTTTAGAGCTATAAAACGCGTTGATGGATGAAGGACGAAGAGATCCAAGGTGGGTGCTCCTCTCTCTCTGTCTCCTTCTCTATTTGTGACCCACCTGATATATGAGTTTATCCACGCTGTCCGCAAGTGGGACAGCCTTGCCGTCCATCTGCACGGCCTAGATCTGATGATGGGTGGGTTGCACCATGGCAGTAGCAGCAGGACTGTCCACCTGCTTGGATGGGCCTGTTTGCAAGAAACGCAAACATCAGCAAGATCTCTAGCTTGCAGTCATCGTGTAGACCCCACCTTGATGGGACCCACCATGGTGCATGTGTTGTATCCAAACCGTCCAACCATCTGGGAGATCATTTTTGGACATGGGGTAAATGGGTGTGATCTAAAGTTCAAGTGGACCCCACCATTTGCAATAGTAATAAGGTACGGTGGCACCCACCGTTTAAAACTTCTTAGGAGCAATAGTGGTTCCCACCCAAGCTGATATTTGGTTTTCCCTTCATCTATCTCCATGTTAACTTATGTATGGGTCGGATCTCAAAATACAAGTGAGACTCGGCCAAGTGACTCAACTTATTTAACTCAGCCAAGTGAGACTCAGCCAAGTGATTTAGCCCATTTGACTCGGCCAAGTGATTCAACTTATTTGACTCGGCCAAGTGATTCAACTTATTTGACTTGGCTAAGTCAAGTGATTTAGCCCATTTGACTTGGCCAAGTGATTCAACCTATTTGACTCGGCCAAGTGAGACTTGGCCAAGTGATTCAACTTATTTGACTCGGCCAAGTGAGACTCGGCCAAGTGATTTAGCCCATTTGACTTGGCCAAGTGATTCGACTTATTTGACTCGGCCAAGTGAGACTCGGCCAAGTGACTTAACTTATTTGACTCGGCCAAGTGAGACTCGGCCAAGTGACTTAACCTATTTGACTCGGCCAAGTGAGACTCGGTTAAGTGATTTAACCTATTTGACTCAGCCAAGTGAGACTCGGCTAAGTGATTCAACCTATTTGAATCGGCCAAGTGAGACTCAGTCAAGTTACTCAACTTATTTGACTCGGCCAAGTGATTCAACTTATTTGACTCAGCCAAGTGAGACTCGGTCAAGTGATTCAACCTATTTGACTTGGCCAAGTGAAACTCGGACAAGTGATTCAACTTATTTGACTCGGCCAAGTGAGACTCGGCCAAGTGATTTAGCTTATTTGACTCGGCCAAGTGATTCAACTTATTTGACTCGGCCAAGTGATTTAATCTATTTGACTCGGCCAAGTGAGACTCGGCCAAGTGATTCAACTTATTTGACTCAGCCAAGTGAGACTCGGCCAAGTGATTTAACTTATTTGACTCGGCAAAGTGAGACTCGACCAAGTGATTCAACCTATTTGACTCGGCCAAGTGATTTAGCCCATTTGACTCGGCCAAGTGATTTAGCCTATTTGACTCGGCCAAGTGAGACTCGGCCAAGTGATTCAACTTATTTGACTCGGCCAAGTGAGACTCAGTCAAGTGATTTAGCCCATTTGACTAGGCTAAGTATTTCAACCTATTTGTCTCGGCCAATTGACTCGGCCAGTTGACTTGGCCCATTTGACTCGGCCATTACATAAGGGTCGACCAATTGATTCGGCCCATTTGAGTCGGTCTAATTGCCTCGGCATGTTGACTCGGCCCATTGACTCGTCCTGTTTGACTCGGCCTGTTGACTCGGCTCATTGACTCATCTTGTTTGACTCATCCTATTTAACTCGTCCTGCTTGACTCGGCCTATTGACTTGTCCTGTTTAACTCGGCCTGTTGACTTGGCTCATTGACTCGTCTTGTTTGACTCGTCCTATTTGACTCATCCTGTTTGACTCGGCCTGTTGACTCGGCCTATTGACTCGTCTTGTTTGACTCGGCCCATTGACTCGACCCATTAACTCAGCCTGTTGACTCGGCCCATTGACTCGGCCTGTTTGACTTAGTCTGTTGACTCGGCCCATTGACTCGTCTTGTTCGACTCGGCCCATTCACTCGTCCTGCTTGACTCGTCCTGTTTGACTCAGCCCATTGACTCGTCCTGTTTGACTCGGCCCATTGACTCGGCCTGTTGACTCGGTCCATTGACTCGGCCTGTTTGACTCGGCCTGTTGACTCGGCCCATTGACTCGGCCTGTTGACTCAGCCCATTGACTCGGCCTATTGACTCAGCCCATTGACTCGGCCCATTGACTCGGCCTATTTGACTCGGCCCATTGACTCGTCTTGTTTGACTTGGCCTATGGACTCGGCCCACTGACTCGGCTTGTTTGACTCGGCCTGTTGACTCGGCCCACTGACTCGTCCTGTTTGACTTGGCCTGTTTGATTAGGCCAATTGCTTCGGCCTATTGGTTGAGGCCCAATTGGATGTATACAAGTCCATTACAATGTGAGACTCTACCATGGTTTGTGTAATGATGTTTATAACGACCGTACCTTAGGAACAATGTTGGTTTGACATCCACGTTATAAGATTAATGTTGGTTAAATGTCCGCATTGTCACTCTCCCTGGGGCCCATTGGTAGGCCCAATCTGTTGTGTATGAGGCCCATGTACAGGGCCAGCCTGTGATGTATATTAGGCCCATGTGTAAGGCCCACCTATTGTGTATTTAAAGCCCATGGGTTGTAGCCCATTGTGATATATTTAAGACCCATGGGACGTAGCCCAATGTGATGTATTAGAGGCCCATGGGATGTGGCTTATTACGACGTATTTGGGGCTCATGGGATATGATCCATTGTAATGTACATGTGGCCCATATATGGGGACCATTATGATGTTACATATGACCTCGTGTGAGGACTAACGTGACGCATGTAAGGCTTATGTGATGAGGTCCATTTTGAGATACTTGAGGCCCATTAGTGTAGCCTATTGATGCAGCCCACCTGTTGTATATGAGGCCATGAGCGAGGCCCAACGTGATGTATTTGAGGCCCATGGGACGTGGCCCATTGTGATATATATTTTCGGCCCGTATGATGAGGCCTGACTTGATGTATATTAGGCCCGTGGGAGCGACTCATTGTGATGTATATTAGACCCATAAGATGCGACCCACTTGATGTATATGTGGCTCATGAGTGAGGCCCATCGCGATGCATATAAAGCTCTTGAGTGAGACCCATGGTGTTGTATATTTGGCCCTTGTGTGAGGTCATGAGTCCACTGTATGTTACGCTCTATATGGGCCATTTTTCTTTTGGGGGATAATGTTGGTTAAATGTCCACATTGTCGAGGTTGATTGTCGATGCCGGTTATTGATACCGATTATGAGTGTGTGACTGCACAGTATCATGGTACATGCCCATACGCATCATCTGCCTGTTTGTTATGAGATGTGATTGATCATTGCATATGTCATTGGGCAGGATGATATGAGACTCCCTGATAGGCGGAGGTTCTCCCACATGAGCGCACGGCATGCGCAGGATTGATGCATGATTGGATTGTATGACTCATGCATCTTGCATTGTGTTGTGATTACTGTACGCCCTAGTGACATCAGGGTCGTAGCCTCCACAGGCGTATCGTGGATGGCCAGATGGGACACCGAAAATCTGTTCGAGCATCGGGCTGCTATAGATGGCCCTGGGTGAAAATTTTAAACACCCTCTTGGTACCAAAGGATGCTCCAACGTCTAGACCGAGTGGGTAGATGAGCGTTGAGTGTCGATTTCCAGACGGTTGCGCTCTCCACTGTGTCATGGTCGGTTGGAAGGGGGTGCGGCCTTACCCGCCCGTGCGCAGGTGATAATGCTAGGCTGAGTTTGACCAGCTCGTGGAATGGGTCCGCTATCGACGTGCCGGATAGGTATTGGTAGACTATTGGCCAGGCGGATAGTGAGGTTTCTTACGCTCACTTAGACTGTGCAGCTAGGGAGAGCGGCAGTTCCATTTGGAGTGTAATAGACCCCGGTGATTTTCTAGAGAGTAATCGTACTGATATGTGGACTTATTGAGCAGGAATTGCATACTCATTCATTCATTCATTCACTATCCACTCGGGCTGGTTGTGCGTAATTATTTATTACGTGTACCTTCGCATGGTAAGGATTTCGGTTGGGCGCGTGACTAACCTGAGATCAGGAGTTTATTACGTTGAGTCTGACTATCCAAATTTAGGTATGGGACTGGTTTGGATAGAAGTCCCTCGTGATGAACCCCGTAGCCTGCGATATTACGTACTATCATCCCGACTTCACGCTTCAGCTTGGTCATTTCATTCACATCGCATATTGCATTACATCCGCATGCATATGACATTTTGGGTTATTATGTTTCTGCATTTATACGGCCTAGATATGACTGGCGGTATTTGTGGACTCATCAGGATTTGTATATTACATTGCATCATCGGCATCTGATAGTTAGCTTATTGTCTTCGTATTGCATATTCGATCTACATTACTTCATCAGTATACGATATTATTTTTATTATATTTTGCATCGCAGAGCCTGGGTGAGACTGATGGTATTTATGGGCCTATCACCATGTTTTCATATTACTCTGATTTCGTATGATTTATGATTTTTCCAATGTTTCTGATATCGTATGATTATGGATTTACCAGTATTTTCGCTTACTCTGATTACTCTGATATTGCTTACTTGACACACCCACTAAGCTTTCTATAAGCTTATGCATGATAGATGCGTGCAGGTGGCGTTAGGTTGCATCAGTGTTGAGCTTGGAGCATGTAGCGGACCTCTGGAGCTTTGATTTTTTATATACATAGAGATGTATTTCCCTTTTTGCATTGTATTCAAACGATTAATAGTGGATATATGATGATGATGTTGCCTTTATGATTTGGGTAATCTTGTGGTTGTGCTCATTGCGAGATGAATGTGAAAAATCCTCCTTGTAGGATCCTAGGATCGAAATCTGGCATATGTACGCCGGGAGCCGAGAATGGGGTACTACGGAGGCTGTCGGCACCGGATTCGGCAATCGGGATTCCTGTGAATCCGATTTCTGGGTTTGGGACGTGACAGTGTACGTGGTGGGTGCGTTGTGTGGACCTTTGCTTTGTGGAGAGCATAAATATTTGGTTAAAGGTGAACTAGTCAAAACCTTGGGTTTGAGATAAATCGTGTGAAACCTCTGTTAGGGTCTTATGGAAGATCCTTGGCCAGTGTGCCTAAAAGTGGGTACGTTGTGTTGACCCTTGCTCGTAAGTGCATAAACAGTCAGCCTCAGTGTGGGTTGTAAAGGTTGAAGGTGAACCTAATTTAAAACTTTAGGTTTGAGGTGAACCGCTGTGAAACCTCCTTAGTGAAATTCGGTACACTTAAGGGTTGAGTGCAGTTACCGGGAGTGGAGTAGACAAGTAGTCGAACCACTATAAAAATGACTGTGTTTACGATTGTTATTCTTTTGTGTGTGTGATTTACTTCAATACTTTCATATCTGTATACTTGAGATCACACCTCACACACATACACAGTCATATCCATCATAAATTAGGTTACATATTGTTATTTCTTGAATAGTTTGTGATTGGATCCTCTACTGGGCTTGGAAGCCAGTAGAGTTACTTTTGAGTAATCTTGATAAATGCATATTGATAGGATTAGTGTAATAGGATTTGTAAATAAACTATAAAACTTTTAAAAAGTCCTATTCACCCCCTCTAGGACATATTGACATATTCCTACTTCAACTAAAGCGGTCTTCATCGCTATTTCAGAGTCTTTCACTACAATGTCATTTTAGGCATGAATTGGCTCTCCGCTATGGGAGCCAAGATTGATTACGGAGACTGGACGATGACAATTCATGAAGATGACAACTCATCCTTTACATTCCCAGTTCAGTTTAGCTATCTACAATGAGTCCTTTGTCATGCTTCATTAGAAGAGGACGGTTGTAACATCCTGAAAATCGGGGGTCGAGCATAAACTCCACTCCTGAGTTCCAGAACATCACCTATGCAACATTTTCAAATGATGGATGAATGTTGTTCATATTCGTGCAGAAAACATGAGTGAGATTAGACCAAAACAACATATCATACTCCAAAGACAGTTAAGTTTCTCAAGCGGAAGACTGATAAATATATAAAATGTATAATTGATTGTAAGTCTCCAGAGTGTGAACATGTTACCAGGTTAACTAAATACATGTATACTCCAAAAATAGAAAGAAAAGAATATACATGGGTGTTTAAATAAAGGTAAAATACCAAGTGTATTGGCATCTAATCAGTAACCCTGTAACCCCATCGATCAGAACCTACATATAGAAGGAATCCTTCCCAACATCATAAAGTCTGGCTCTGCTTCGCAAGTAACGCCATTATCTGAAACTAAAACAGGGACTAGTTGGTGTGGCCAACACCGTTTCATAACGTGGGAGTCAGTAATTAACTCAGTGGAACCTATACAGCAAAGGTTAACATGTTATCAATCTAATCAAGCAGTAATGATAAAGCAGTACAATCAAACATGTCTTAGATACTCTTGTTAATGTAAGGATGATATGAAGAATGATGCATGCCCTCACCATAAACTCCCTCATGCGACATCATCTAACGATCGCGGCATGAATCACTACCACTGTGCTCTCACATCAACGCCAATGGCACATACAGTGCGATGTTATGAGTATGATTATCAAGTTCTTATTAGTCCTTTTCATACAGTAGGATTGAGAAGCTAAGACACCTCCCTTGTATCATTTCCCAACGTTGATCCATTCTAGGGTTGTTAGTCCTAGGAATCTCATACGATGTTATGGTTCTAGGTCGTTGCTAGGGCTGTTGCACGCAATCGTTACTCCTCTCCCCCATCACCTTATCAATACAGGCCTACTTATATCCGCAAGACTGCAACAGGACTCGTCGCCCTTATGCAGTGTCAGGATAAACTCAAGGCCACTACAGAGGGCTCGTCACCAATCAGTGTAGGCCGACAGCAAGAATATAGTGTCTCATACCACCATAATCTGCTCAGAGTAAGGTGCTCACTAGTCACTACGGGGAGGTTTGTGGCCCTAGCGTAGGCCGACAGCTCGACCATGGTGTCCCATACCACCATGCCCGGCTCATGAGTCTTAGGGGATCATGGTACCACGGTTAACGGGAGTTTCAGTGGTAAGCTCGGTGTCTTAGATTCAAACAGTTGCAACCAAACATGGTGAACAAACATCGGTCAATCAGGTTAGTTGATAAGCTCAACTAGGCCAAGCGTACATTAAGTTAAATAATATGGAATGCATAAGCACTCTGTGTGGCCTAACCACTGCCGAACATCCCAAGTACGACTCGGGTTCGTTAAACTCATCCTATGTGGTGAAAATAATCTCAACCACCATTTGGAGTACGATTATCGATTACCTGGACTATACAATAGCCTCAATCACATTCAATTACAACGATCTAGCATATGAGATACTCAAGGCAGTAATCGAGTAATGATCCAAATCATATAATCAATTGAGCATGTTACGTAGTACAACATAAACATAAATCCACACTTATGCATTTCTAAGTGAAAGCAATGAGTGTGAAATAAAGTATATGGAGGAAGTCATACACATCATTAGAGTGGCTGAGAATCCTATCTCAACACCCATTTAAAGAATAGTTTACAAGTATTTATTCATACAGATCTATTTACAAACACTTAGCATACACATTAGGTCATACATGTATGTATTAGTTAGCATACGTATTAGGGCAAGTCCTTTCGTCAAAGGGTAGTCGCCCATACAACAATCATATATCCACGACAGATTGTCATGGCAAGCACGAATATAAAGTCTATACTCATTCAGTCATTTTCACATACACTTAGGCTACACATACTAAATACATATCATATGTTGGCATATCATGTATTTGGACTAAACCTTTAGCCCAGGAGTTGTTACACATACATCTAGCATACATAGACGGCAGTTAATCATGGTAAACACAAATTTGAATTTTATACATATACGGTATTTTCTACAAATACGAGGAATACAGTATATTCAACATAGTTAACGTATAACTGAAAAACAAAACGGACAGCACTTTATACATGTGAAATAGCATCTTAGGCAAGAATAAATCATTACTTAACATTGAAAGTCTTGAAAACCATAGCCTAAACGTATATAGTCCGCACCTTAAATCAGAAAATGCGAAATGAATATGATTCAGACGATAAGTCTTCGTCAATGGCGGATACACTACCTAAGGTATGAAATAGATTGGCTATAACCTCATTGGAACTATTCTAGGCTTCAAAACAGGTTAGGGTTAGGATTTCTTACCTAAGAACGAAGTTGGAATCGCCAAAATAGCGATGCAGAAGAATGGATGAGGCACGCAGAGAGACTGAGAGGAATTCCAGAAAGAAACTCCAACTTCTTTCTCTCTCTTTTCTCTTCTTGATTTGGCTAGGGTTTGAAATTCATATGGGATTTGTGAGAGAGGGTTTAAACCCTTTTTATAAGCCCAAAAGTGACAAAAATAGACTTGAGGTCAAGGTATACTTAAGTTATAACCAAATCGGGTCTGTTCCGATCCAACGGAGCACTTCTGGAGGTCTTGTTACTAAATGCGGTCGGACTTAAGCTCTCTAGTATCGGATCTAGGTCAAGTTAAGTTTTCAGTCCGGTCGGGTTTCTAGATCGACCATGGCGGACCAGTTTCAGTTCAACGGTTACGGGAACTCGATCAAAGCTACAAGTACTATGACATGTAAGGGCCGCCTATCCTGATCCGAGGGTGAATTTGGGTCGAATTCTAACGGTCAGAACACTTAAAAATAACGCGTAAGTGAACCATTCCAGATTACTTAAAAATATATTTAATTTTCTAAAAATCTACTGTTTCTCACTCTCTTCACTCCGGACTCAAGGAAACAGTCTCAGGACATCGTTTGGCTTTAATTTTTGAGGTGATAGTCAAGTCCAACTAAACGGTCATAATGGTCTAAGTTCATCACTATCGGACTTTCGAAACGCGGTCTAGATCCAATACAAAGTTACAAAGCATTCCCGGGAGCAACTGGGTTTAGAGTTGGATCCTAGATTTCAGGGTAAGATAGCGTCAATAATTCATAGGTTTTGGGTTTTACAGATCGGATTTAAAGTGGTTGGTACTGATTTTGCAGGAAATCTAGTGTAGCGCTAGTTAATTCACATTAAATTTCTAAAGAATTTAGTCCTAAATGGTGTCTTTGGCTTTGGAATTGAATCCTGAGAGGTTACCAAGGTGTTATGGTTGACCCATTGTCTAAGGACGTCTAACTCCAGGTTGGTAAAAATTGGGGTGTTACAACGGTGAAGGATTCTCATTTACACACACGCCCATTATTGGAGACTACGTTGATGTATTCAAGCACATACCATGACTCCCTCCCCGAAGGGAGATTGATTTCACCATAGAGTTAGGTCGGGCACCATGCCCATCTCCCTTCCAACTTACCGTATGCCTTCATGTGAAATGAAGAAACTTCAGATCCAAATTGATGATCTATTGGACTTGAGTTTCATCTAGCCCAGCGTGTCACCTTGGGGAGCCCCAGTCGTGTTCGTAAGGAAGAAGGACGGCACCTTATAGTTATGCATTGATTACTGAAAATTAAACCAAGTCACCGTGAGAAATAAATACCCACTGCCTAGACTTAATGATTTGTTCGATCAATTGAGAGGTGCCTAGTACTTTTTGAAGATCAACTTACAATCTGGATACCATCAACTACAGGTTAGGGCAAAGGACATGCCGAAAACAGCATTTAGAACAGCTTTGGGTACTATGGGTTCCTAGTCATACCTTTCAAACTCATGAATGCGCCAGCTGTGTTCATGCACCTAATGAACAGTCATTAGACCCTTCCTGTACCGGTTCGTCATCGTATTCATAGATGATATCCTAATATACTCCAAGAGTCGTAAGGAGCATGAAGAGCACTTACGAGTGGTCTTAAAAACACTCAAGCGGAACCGGTTGTTCGCTCAGTTCGGGAAGTGTGACTTCTGGAAGGAAGAAGTCAAGTTCTTGGGACACGTAGTGTCTAAAGAAGGCATCTCCATGGACTTGGCAAAAGTGGCAGCGGTTTAGGACTGGAAGTGACCGAGCTCGGTTACTGACGTCAGGATTTTCTTAAGATTAGCGGGAATTACCGTCTATTCATTAAGGATTTCTCAAAAATAGCCCGACCTTTATCCCAGCTCACTAAGAAGGATCACAAGTTTACCTGAAATGAAAAGGTGGAAGCGGTCTTCCTAGAATTGAAGGAGAAGTTGACCTCGGCTCCAGTGCTCATTTTGCTTGAGCAAAGGGTTAAGTACACTATCTACACAGATGAATCACGTGTGGGATTGGGTTGCGTCCTTATGTAGAAGGACAAGGTCATTGCCTATGCCTCTCGGCAATTGAGAAAGTATGAAGAGAATTACCCTACCCATGACCTCGAATTGGCAATAATTATTTTCTCTTTAAAGTTATGGAGACATTACCTCTACAGGGAGGAATTTAAGCTCTTTTACGATCATAAGAGGCTCAAATACATCTTCACCAAAGGGACTTGAATAAGAGACAACGTCGCTAGATGGAGACATTGAAAGATTTCAAGTTTAAGGTCTCCTATCATCCTGGCAAGGCCAACTTAGTGGCCGATGCATTGAGCCAAAAGAAGGCGTTGGAATTTATAGCTCCATTGATAGTGGGAGAGTGGAGCATAGTGGAGTTTGTACGGGACTTTGATCTGAAGTTGACGATGGAAGAGCCATACAAGGTCATCGCGCATGTTCACGCCCAACCGATGATTGATAGTCAGGTCATCGAGGCCCAAAGAGGCGATGAGTTGCTAAGAAAGATGTGAGAATTTACAGAAGTCTAGAGTAACTCTGAATAGAGGATCGGCTCTAATAGGGGCCTATGATTTTGAGGTCACCTTTGTGTTCTAAACCATCCTGGATTGAAGGAAGAATTACTAAATGATTCCCATAACTCTAAATAGGCAATACGAAGCACCAAAATGTACCGGGACCTCAGGAAAAATTATTGGTGGGATAACATGAAAGGGGAGATAGCCAACTATGTGTCTCGATGCCTCACATGCCAGCAAGTTAAAGTTGAACCTCGCCGACCATTAGGCCTCTTGTAACTCATGCCTCTTGCCGAATGGAAATAGGATTTCATATCTATGGACTTCATTTTGTGTTTTCCCAGGACAAAGAAAGGACATGATTTGATTTGGGTGATTGTGGACCGATTGACAAAATCGACCCATTTCCTTTCAATTCGAGCTTCTTACTCGCTGACGATTTGGCTAGGCTATACATTAAGGAGATAATACGGCTCCATGACGTTCCTTTGGAGATCTGTAAGTGCTATGATTTCATATCCCTTTGGTTGTCAAATTTTGTGGTGCCAAAACCTATATCTATGTCTTGTATTTCTTATGTTTCTTGTTTGAGACTATTCTTTACTTCAAGACATCGTATTGCAAGACAAGAACTTAATTGAAGAGCGTTTCAAGTCATGGATGAAGAATTCAAGAATAGAAGTCTTCAAGTTTGTATGTTCAAGATTCAATCAAGTTCAAGTACAGTAGAAGACTATGTCAAGTCAAGATCAAGCTCAAGAAGGCCTACTACAAGATTTGTATATTCTCAACCTTCTCTTAAGGGTCATCTGAGTGTATAGACTTTCAATGTCCATCTCACTTTTAAGGTTTGTTTGACCTTAGATTGACCTTAGGATGGGCTTTACAGTAGGTCATTCTGGATACATAATTCATATATTTTAATATGCTTGTTTGGGGTGTTATAAGACCAGTCCTAGGTTGTTGAAGATTTTTGGATCTTTCTGGCTGTCTTACGACCAGTCCTGGACATCCTACGACCAGTCCTGTGAGTCCTACAACTCATCCTTCGACCAGCCGTAGCCCTATGACTCAAACTCCAGCAACCAAATTGAGGGTCCTACGATCGGTCGTAGGTGACCCACGACCGGTCGTAGACCACCCAGGACAGGTCGTGGAACAGCAAATTCTTATCCCGCAAAAATCTTTGAAGCTACGACCAGTCCTAGGATCCTAAGACCAGTCGTAGATGGGATTTTTCAGGCTATAAATAGAGCACGAACTTCAGAGTTTTAGCAATTCAATTCTATTCTATTCAAGCATTCTTTAGGCTATACTCTGAGATAAGTTTGTGTTTGTTTTAAGCTACTTTGTGCTTATTTAATATTCCTTTTGCCAGCTTATTTTTTATTTGATTTTAATCTACATTCCAATCTTATTAGAAAAGGGGAATTTCTGATATTCCTTCTTCTTGGATTCAAAATCAAATAGAACTAGCCCTTTTGATTTAAAATCAATTAGACTTAGAACCATTCTTAAAGTGAGTATTGGTCTTTGAACGTTGAATCAAACTTCTACTCCGATTGGTTCTACTGGGCTACTTCAAAAGGTGATTCAAGTATTTTACATTTGTGTAATTTACTGTCTTTGGTTTTGTTTGAGATTTGTCAGAAAAATCTCATTGTTATTGGTTATCTGAGGAGAGCCAGAAAGATTGTGGGGGTTTTTAGATTGTGTAAGCCCGAGATCAAAGATACAATTGTAAAGGTTTTAGGTGAACCTGTGAAACCTATTTTGATAGTACATGCTAATATCCCCTGTGTGAGGATATTAGGAGTGGAGTAGCATTCTGTGTGGCTGTTGGATAACAGTTGGTGTACACACAGGCGAACCACTATATATCGTTGTGTTGTGAATGTGTTTTATTCCTTCATTCTTTTATTCATTTAGTTTTATGGAGTATGTTTATGGATGAATGTTGTAATCGTTTTATTTCAAGCAAGTGTGGATGAATGTTGTAATAACTTAGGATTTATTTTCTGCAAGTTATTTTGATTTCCTAGCTTTTTATTCCTCATTGGTTTGTGATACAAAGGACGTTCTAGAAATAAGGTTGTCCTACCTTAAACCTTTAGTTTTTGGTATAAGGTTGTCCTTAGAACTGATAGAGTATCATTCTCTTTATTTTAAGCTATTGAGATTATTTTAAATTTAGCATTGTGCTTTATTTCTTTTATTATTCCGCTGTTATAAGTTTTATTTGGCATTGCCCTATTCACCCCCCCTTTAGGGCATATAGCTAGGCCCTTTCAAGTGGTATCAAAGCCTAATAGCTCGTGCTTTTTATTTATTTATTGGATTTATTTCCTGAGCTAACGATCTAAGCTATATTAACATGTCTAATTTTGATAGCCTATCAATCACTAGGCCACCACCCTTTAATGGCACAAACTATGCTTATTGGAAAGCCAGGATGAGAATTTTCCTTAAATCCTTAGATGAAAGGGGGTGGCTAGCCACAGTGAATGAATGGAACCCTCCTATCACTGAAGTAACTAATGACGATGGTTCAAAAATAATGAAAGTAACGGCTTATTCTCTTTGGACTACACATCAGAAAAGTGAAATTAGTGCTAATGCAAAAGCACTAAATGTAATTACTTGTGCATTATCACCAAATGAATTCAAAAGAATCATCTCTTGTGAAAATGCAAAACAAGCATGGGATGTATTAGAAATGACACACGAGGGTACATCTATTGTCAAGAAATCTAAAGTCCAACTCCTCACAACTAAATTTGAAGAAATTCATATAGAGGAGAATGAGATGTTTATGAACTTCTACACTAGATTAAATGACATTGTGAACTCTATGTGGGGTCTTGGTGATAGAATCCCAGAAAGTAAAGTGTGCGCAAAGATACTACGCTCACTTCCTGAACGGTTCAATTCTAAAGTGACCGCGATTCAGGAACTTCATGATACGGATACCATGAGGGTTGAGGAGCTAGTTGGTTCACTTCAAACCTATGAGTTGTCCTTTAAAGCTCCTAAAGGAAAATCAATTGCTCTCAAATTATCTAAAAATGTTTCACAAGAGAGCACTTCGGATTTAGAAAATTTCAAAGATGATATGGCGCTTTTAGCAAAAAAGTTTTACAAAATTTTCAAAAGCAAGAAAAAAGTTGATTTTCAAAAATCAAATGATAAGAGACGATCTAAACCTAGAACTCGAAAATCTTTGAAAGATAGTCAATGTTACAACTGTCAAGAGTATGGGCGCTTAGCTAACAAATGTCCTAAAAAGGACAAATCAAAAAAGAAAAGCATGATGGCTACTTGGGATGAATCGTTTGATTCTGAATCCTCTTCTAAATTAAAAGATTTTGAAACCGAGTCGAGCGAAGATGTTAAAGCCCTTATAACTCTAGCCAAGATCAAATTTTCAAATAATGATGATATATCTAGTGAAGAAAATTTGAATAGTGATCGCGATAATGAAGATGATCTTCAGGATGCTTATAATGCCCTTTATAAGGAGAGTTGTAAAAGTGTTGTCAAGCTTACATTACAAAAAGAAAAATTTTCTAAGCTTAAGAAAGATTATGAGTCTCCCGTTTTAGAAAAGTCTCATATTTTCGATTCTTTTGAAAAGACCAAATGTGATTTAGATTTCAAAACCTCCAAAATTGAAGATTTGAGATCCGAAAATGAGAAACTCAAAAATGAGGTAGCTTCTCTTCAGAGTTTGAAAGACACGTGGAGATATGCTGTAACGCCCGTGAAAAATCCATACTTGGGCTCAAGTACCAACTCGACCCGAAATTGCGTAGAATTCATTCCTTTAGAAAATATGACTAGGTTAGCTAGTGCAACGTTGGAATAGCTGGGAAATGGTCCCTGATCACTTTAAATACGTTCTACAAGGCCCGAAGCGAGTGGAACCAAGGGTGCTATAATGCTCTAAAGCCTCGGATCAAACTCTAAACCGGTTTGTTCTCTGGACCACTTTGAATCTTTGTATTGGATCTAGACCGCACGTTGAAAGTCCGATACCTCCTATCTTAGACCGTTAGAACCGTCTAGCTGGACTTGACACTCATTCCAAAAATCAAGTCAAACCGATAATCACAGGCTATTTCATTGAGCCCGGACCGAAGAGAGTGAGAATAGGGTTAGAATTGGAATTTGAAATTCAAATCTGCACACAATTTAACGCATCAGTATTGAGCGTTCTGACCGTCAGAATACAGCCAAATTACACCCTTGGATCAGGAAAAATATCTATTATATATCACGAGACTTATAGGCCTGATCTTGGTGCGGTGACCGTTAAACTGAAACTGGGCCGCCACGTGCGATCTGGGAATCCAACCGGTCTGAAAACTGGATGCGTGCTAGATCCAGTATGCATGAGCTTAAGTCCGACCGCATTTGGCCTGGGGACCTCCAGAAATGCCCTTTTGGACCGAAACGGCCCCGATTTGGTTAGGCACCAAGTAAACATTGTTCCCAAGCCTATTTTAGGCATGTTTTAGGCTATAAAAGGGGTTGAAACCCTCACTCCTCTCTCCCATCCGAATTTGAGAGAAGCCCTAGCTTGGGAGAGAGAAAAAGAGTGAGAGATTGTGAGAGAGTGGGAGAGTTCTTCCTGCCACTTGTGCTACGTGTTGCACGTGCTTAAGCAACACTCCTCTACCGCTTTCCCGGCGATTCCACCGCGATCCTAGGTAAGTAAAAACCCTAAATAGTTGTTGATTTGAGTTTTCCTTGTTTCCATAGCGATGTAGCTTATGGATCTTATGTATTAGGCTCCTTACTCGCCGTAGACGAAGCATATACACTCCGCTTCAATTCCCGAGTCTACAAGACACTAGGTGAGGATTTTAGACGCTTTGATTGACGGTTCCCAATGCTTTCAATGTCGTTTAATAGTAGATTCTTGACGGCATCGCCGTTTGACATGTACAAAATGCTCTCCGTTTCCCGTTTCGTAAGCTAACGAAGAATATGAGATTTAGGGCATTTTAGTCATTTGTAGGAAGTACTGTTTACATTCATATTTTGCTGATGTGATTGACATGGTTTGTTGTCGCATTAGGAAGTTAGGAATGCGTGCATAATTAGTTTGGCGAAGAGATTCGCCTAGTTGCACACTTTGGGTCGACATACTATATGTAGACTTAAGTGTGTAGTGTATGTGTTTGTATAAATGCTTGTATTAGTATGTATTGAATTAAATGATGTTATTTGATAGTTTGTGATTGATTTTTCAATTATTGTGCTGACCTAAATGATTTTCTACATGTTGACAAAATGCATGATTTCATTACATGCATGGAATGTATGTGCTTGAGGATTTGCTTAAGTTGAATATGCATGGGAAGTATGCCTTGAAGATTTGCTTAAGTTGAATGTTATAACATGTGCTAACATGCTCACATGATGTATTTCAATTCCAATACCTTTTTATAGTGTTAATGTAATTCCATAGATGTGTGGGACTTGACTTAGTCCAGGCAGTCGGTAACCGAGCGAATTCGTGGCTGACTGGTCATAGCCACGAACGACGCGTCGATGAATGTGATTCGTGTTGAGAGTTGGCGGCAGTGGTTAGGCCACGCGAAGTGTTTTACGCACTTCATGTCGTTCAATTCGAGATGCGATCGCGCTAGTCGAGCCCGTCAAGTAACCCGACTGGCCGATGTTTGTTCACCTTGTATGTATCATAACTGCTTGAACCTAGGGTACTGAACTTACCATTGTAAACCCTATTAACCGTGGTACCTTGATCCACGAAGACTCATGAGCTGGGCATGGTGGTATGGGACACCGTGGTCGAGCTGTCGGCCTACGCTGGGGCCACAAACCTCCCCGTAGTGACCAATGAGCACCTTGACTCGTGAGCAGATTATGGTGGTATGGGACACTATATTCTAGCTGTCGGCCTACACTGATCAGGCGACGAGCCCTTTGTAGTGACCGCGAGCGTATTCTGAGTTCACGGGAGGCGACGACCCTTCCGTGCAGTAGAGTACAGTAGGCCTGTATTGATAAGGTGATGGGGGAGCGGTGCAACGAGTGCGAGCAACAGCCCTGGCAGCCCTTGCAGTGACCTACGAAATGTACATCGTATGAGATTACTAGGAGTGACGACCCTAGACAGGATCCGTGTTGGGATTGATACAAGGGAAGTACCTTAGTTTCCCAATCCTGCTGTTTGAATGGATTAATAACAAATTGGTAATCATATCACCATAGCATTGCATGTGCCTGGAAGATGTGGAGCACTCTAGGGAGTGTGGCATGCCGCGGTCGTAAGATGTTGCCGTATGAGGGTGATCGTCGGTGAGGGCATACATCACGTCATATCATCTTGCATTAACAACAGTATTAGGATTTGTCTGATTTACTGCTTTACTATTATCGCGTGATTGAATTGTGAACATGCTAATCTTTGCTCTATGATTCCACTGAGTTGATCACTCATTCCCACGTTCCGGGATGGTGTTTGCAACACCCACCAGACCCTGTTGTAGTTGCAGGTGACGACGAGATCCAGGAGGTGGAGCCGGAGATTGACGAGGACCAGGATGAGTTCTCGTATATGCAGTATCACGACGGCTTCCCGTAGGTGACCTGGATCGAGGGGGACTTTAGTGGGACTATTTTGAACTTATTCTTTTGTCTATTTACATGTATATGAGACTTAGAGATGTAGTCATACTTTGGAGACAGTTGAGATTACTTTGTTTTTCCATACAGTGATATATATATTGTTTAGTCTTCCGCTTGCTTTTATCACTGAATCTGAAGTATGAATTGCAGTTTTGGTATACTTTTACTCATGTGAATGCTTTAAATCAGACAACATTGAATCATAACCATTTTTGTTGCATAAGTGACGGTCTGGAACTCGGGAGTTGAGTTTATACACGACCCCCGATTTTCAGGGTGTTACATATGCCCATGGTGATCCTAAATTAGAAAAATTATTGTCTGGATCAAAAAAATGTGGCGATCGATCCGATTGGGCTATGATAAGAATACATCTCCTAAACAAAAGAACATTGCTCCTAAATTTGTAATAGGAGAGTCTTCAATCTCAAAAGAAAAGAATACTTATCAAGGTTTTTCCAAAAATTCAAGAATTTTTCAAAAACCATCAGGTAGCCATGTCAACTTTAATTTTCAAAACCGAAATCCTTTGGCTGAAAAAATAATTAATCTTCTCAAGGAGTTATTAAAGTCTAACTCTATAGGTCTTTCCTATAACAACAGACAGAAAAAGACCATCTATACTCCTAAACCCAAAACAGTTTTGAAATGGGTTCCTAAATTTGCCTGCTTGGTTGCCCACATTACTTTCAAAGCTGCAAGCCATTCAAAGTGATACCTAGATAGTGGTTGCTCTAGGCATATGATAGGTGACAAAGCTTTATTCACCGATCTAAAAGATATGACTGACAGGTCAATCACATTTGGTGATGGAAGCAATTGTAAAATCATTGGCCAAGGTACGGTTCAGCTTTATAACTTTCCCTTATTTAAGAACGTTTTATATGTTGATGGCTTAAAACACAACCTTCTAAGCATTTCTCAAATATGTGATAACAACCATAGTGTAAAGTTTTCTAACCAAGGTTGTGAAATAATTAATAAAAAGGGTTCTGTTATATTAACTGGTCGTAGAACTTCTGAAAACTGTTACATCGTTAGTGATGCTGGCTCATCTACTCAATCATGTTATATGGTCCATACCGATGAAACTGAATTATGGCATAAACGCCTTGGACATGTACACTACTGGAACTTATTTAGATTGAGCAAAAGAGAACTAATTAGAGGTCTACCCAAATTGCAAAGAGTAGATAAAATATGTGGTGAATGCCAGTTGGGCAAACAAATTAGGAGCTCTCACAAGAAAGTGAACTCCAATATCATATCTAGACCACTCGAGCTTCTCCACATGGATCTTATTAGACCAACCAGATCGGAGAGTCGAGGAGGCAAAAAATATATCTTGGTTATCGTAGATGACTATACCAGATTCACTTGGGTATCGTTCTTAAAAGATAAAAATAAAACCCTTGATGAAGTGAAAAAGGTCATCAAACGAATCCAAAATGAGAAAGGTTCTCATGTTAGTAAGATCCGTAGTGATCATGGATCTGAATTCGAAAACAGTGGTTTTAAAAAATTTTGTAGCGATTAAGGAATATCACACGAATTCTCTGCGCCCAAAACACCGCAACAAAATGGTATAGTTGAAAGAAAAAATAGAGTGCTTCAGGATATGGCTAATGTAATGTTGAATAGCATGAAGCTCTCTAGAAATCTTTGGGCTGAAGCAGTTAATACCGCATGTTATATTATTAATCGGGTTTATACCAGTAAATCTGATAATAAGACTACTTATGAATTATGGTTTGAAAAGAAACCTACTGTCAAATACTTTCTGGTTTTTGGCAGCAAGTGTTATATTTTATGTGATCGTGAAAATTTAGGGAAGTTTGATACGAAGAGTGATGAAGGTATTTTTCTTGGTTATTCTTTAAACAGTTAAGCTTATAGGGTTCTAAATAAGAGAACTAGTGTGATTCAAGAATCCATCAATGTGGTCATTGATGATCATTTGAATACACCAGCTCCGAGTTCAGATGATGATGAAGCTCTTATTTCAACAATCAAGATACTTCATCAAGTCAAAAAGAATCTGAACCAAGGACTGTTAAAGATCATCCAACCAATCAAATACTTGGAAACCCTCTCATTGGAGTTCGTACTCACAAACAACTTGAGAACATATGTAATTATGTTTGTTTTACATCCCAAATAGAACGGGTCAACATAAAAGAAGCATTTTCTGACGAAAATTAGATAGTTGCTATGCAAGATGAACTTAATTAATTTGTTCGTAATGATGTCTGGTATCTTGTTCCTAGACCTAAAGAAAAACACATTATTGGAACAAAATGGATCTTTAAAAATAAGTCTGACGAATTTAGAAATATAATACGAAACAAGGCTAGACTGGTTGTACAAGGGTACACTCAGATTGAAGGCATCGATTATGATGAAACCTTTGCTCCATTCGCTCGCCTTGAATCAATCAGACTTTTTATTTCCATTGCATACTTTAGAAAATTTAAGATTTATCAGATGGATGTAAAGAGTGCGTTCTTGAATGGCAATTTACATGAAGAGGTGTATGTTGAACAACCTTCAGGGTTTGAAGACCCCAAGTTATCTGACCATGTATTTCATCTCAAAAAGGCTCTTTATGGTCTAAAACAAGCGCCCAGGGCATAGTATGAGAAATTGACTAAATTCTTACTTAGTCATAGCTTTCAAGTAGGAAGTGTCGATAAGACGCTCTTTGTTAAGAAGCATAACAATGATATTTTGATGGTTCAAATTTATGTTGATGATATTATTTATGGATCAACTTGTTCTAACATGTATATTGAGTTTGCAGAGTTAATAAAATCAAGGTTCGAAATGAGCATGGTTGGTGAACTTAACTATTTCCTAAGGTTGCAAGTAAAATAACAATCTGATGGAATTTTCATTTCCCAGACCAAATATGCTTCAAACTTGGTTAAAAGGTTTGGATTTGAAAATGGTAAGAACTTTGATACTCCTATAAGTACAACGTTAAGACTCCAAAAGACTCTGAAGGTAAAGATATAGATCATAAACTATATCATAGTATGATTGGTAGTTTGTTGTATTTAGCTGCAAGTAGACCTGATATCGCTTTTAGTATTAGTATTTGTGCGAGATATCAGTCTAATCCTAAGGCTTCACATCTTACTGCTGTTAAACGAATTATTAGATATGTTGCAAGTACTATAAATCTGGGTCTTTGGTATCCTTTTGATACTAGTGTTCAATTAGCCGAGTACTCAGATGCTGATTGGGCCGGAAATATCGATGATAGAAAATCAACCAGTGGTGGTTGTTTTTACATTGAAAATTCTTTAGTTTCTTGGTTCAGCAAGAAGCAAAGCTCAATATCCCTCTCCACTGCTGAGGCTGAGTATATTGCAGCTGGATATACATGTACTCAACTAGTTTAGATGAAATGTATGCTAAGCGATTATGGAATTAATCAAGATTCAATGATCTTACATTGTGATAATTCCAGTGCTATAAATATTTCTAAAAATCCAATCCAGCATTCACGTACTAAGCACATTGACATTAGGTATCATTACATTCATGAATTGGTTGAAGAAAAAGTTATTTCCTTGGAATATATATCAACTAAAAATTAACTTGCTGATATATTTACTAAACCGCTCGACAAAAGTAGGTTTAATGAATTGAAATTTGATCTTGGTATGTGCATTTTACATTGAATATTCTTGCTTGCATATATCATAGTGTACTATATTTAGTAATATTTGTGTTTAAATGTTAAATTTTTACATTAAAAATGTATTTTTGGTCGATACTCGACCGGTCGTGGATGTACATGACCAGTCGTGGTACGACCGGTCGTGCACAGCACTCGACTGGTCATGGAGCTCGTGAGCATGATATAATTTGGGGAAAATCCCTTTCTTCTTCATTTCCACTCTGACCTATAATGAGTCGTGGCTCGACCAGTTATAGGATTTCTTATTTTTCTTCAAGGTGAGTCCTATTTCATCATTTTTCTTGAAGATTCATGCTCTCTATGCTTTAATTTGATCTTTGTGTAGCTAGATTTCATATCTTGTTAGGTTTTTCAAGGGTTTCTTCTCAATTTACTGATATAGAGAAATCTCATCCTTCTTTTTATGTATTTCTCTTGCTCTTTGTATATCTTTTTGAATATGGATGCTAGAGGAAAAAAGAAAACATCCCATGGTCCATCCTCATCTAGATCTACACCGATAACTAAATGGCACCTTCGGTCACCCGAAGATGATTCTCAAGATGTAAGAGATTTACGAGTCCGTAACATTATCGTTGAGCATACCGCTGATCTCAATCACATTGCTCCATATGGTATTGTCCCTCTCCTTGAATCTGTTAGCTGGACTAACATTTTTCTTTGGGGTGGGCCTGCATACCAGTCTATTGCCCAATCAATGGTTGCATGCATTTCAGAATTTTCTCTTAATAATTTAACTTTCTCAATTGACACTAGAGAAGGGAAATTTGAAGTAGACCGTCATTTGATATTGGGTATTATGGATATACCCGTTAATGATGAAGGAATACTGATTCATACTCTATATGATAAACCATCTGAATCAGAAAAACCCATGTTAACAAGAGACTTATGCAAAATTGATGCGCAATGGACACACAAAGGGAATGCGCTCCCTTCAAAGTATTTGTTACCTAGATACAGAGTGTTACATCGTTTCTTCATTTCCAATGTGTATCCTCGGTCCGGTAATAAAACAGAGTTGACTTCTTTCATGGTTCGTGTGTTGCATTCTAATGCTTCTGGTACTATGGTCTGCCTTCCTTCTTTGATCTGTCATTTTATTATACAGTTTCGTCTCCATCCGGGTCATAGTGATATTCCGTTCGGTTATCTTATAACTGTTTTAGCCACTCACATGCTTGTCAATAAACCTATTAATGAGGCACCAATTCATCATCTTATTTTCAACAATTCCAATCTTAATAAGATGAAGTTGGATTTGCTTCCTGGCCAAGTTGATGAAGGTGGTGTTGGTGGTGATGGTGGTGAAGCCGAAAACGAAGGGGAAGCTGGCGATCTTCCTCAACAAGATACTAATGATCCTGATTATGATCCATCTGGTCATGATGCACGCCTTCGTGCATTAGAGGAGAAGGTCGATAACATGTGTATAGTCCACGATATGCAATTTAAGTACATGCAAAAATATCTTGGTCGCATCAATAGGGGCTTACACCAGATTGATCCGACTATCCCTGCTCCCTCCTCTGGATCTGATTAGGTGATTTATCTTTTGGATTGTATAACATTAACTTGTCTTTTATTTTGGATATTGTATTGTCTTTTGGATATTGTATTATGGATTGATAATGGCTTGATGCTTCTGATTTACATTTTGAAATATGCTAAGTCGTTTCATATTTCTTCTCATTTTCTGCTTATTATTACTCTCTATGTTATTGTTCTCCTTCCTATTGTGCCTTTCCCTTGTCATTTTGTGACAAAAGGGGGAGTAGTAAGAGCTAAAGCTAAAAGGAGAGTGGTATGGAAAGGGGGAGTAATTTGTTTGAATTGATTGATTGAGAAGGATATGTGGATTGAGAATATGAAGTCTTGAGGTTTTCATGTTATTTACTATGTTTACTGTTTATATGAGCAGTACTCGTATTACTCAGGGGGAGTAGAGTAATTTGTGATTTTATGGCTCATCATTCCTTATTATCTTCTATGCTATGTGTTTTGTCACAAATTTGACAAAGGGGGAGATTGTAAGTGCTATGATTTCATATCCCTTTGGTTGTCAAATTTTGTGGTGCCAAAACCTATATCTATGTCTTATATTTCTTGTGTTTCTTGTTTGAGACTATTCTTTACTTCAAGACATCGCATTGCAAGACAAGAACTTAATTGAAGAACGTTTCAAGTCATGGATGAAGAATTCAAGAATAGAAGTCTTCAAGTTTACATGTTCAAGATTCAATCAAGTTCAAGTATAGTAGAAGACTATGTCAAGTCAAGATCAAGCTCAAGAAGGCCTACTACAAGATTTGTATATTCTCAACCTTCTCTTAAGGGTCATCTGAGTGTACAGACTTTCAATGTCCATCTCACTTTTAAGGTTTGTTTGACCTTAGATTGACCTTAGGATGGGCTTTACAGTAGGTCATTCTGGATACATAATTCATATATTTTAATATGTTTGTTTGGGGTGTTATAAGACCAGTCCTAGGGACTTCAAGACCAGTCCTAACTCTGCTACGACCAGTCTTAAATTTTTCAGGACCAGTCCTAGGTTGTTGAAGATTTTTGGATCTTTCTACTTGTCCTACGACCAGTCCTGGACATCCTACGACCAGTCTTGTGAGTCCTACGACTCATCCTTCGACCAGTCGTAGTGTAACACCCTGAAAATCGGGGATCGTGTAGAAACCCGACTCCCGAGTTCCAGACCATCACTTATGCAACAAATGTGATTATGATTCAATGTTGTCTAAGTTAAAGAATTTACATGAGTAAGATTATACCAAAACTGCAATTCATACTTCAGATCCAGTGATAAAACGCAAGTGGAAGACTGAAAGATATATATATCACTGTATGAAAACAAAATATTCTCCAACTGTCTCCAAAGTATGAATACATCTCTGAGTCTCATATACATGTAATAAAATAAAAATAAATGTCAAAAATAGTCCCACTAAGAAGTCCCGCCGATCCAGGTCACCTACGCAAAGCCGTCGTAAAACTGCATATATGAGAACTCGTCCTGGTCCTCGTCGTAGTCTGGCTCTGCATCCTAAATCGTCGCATCACCTGCATCTAAGACAGGGTCTGGTGGGTGTTGCAAACACCATCCCGTAACATGGGAGTGAGTGATTAACTTAGTGGAATAATAGAGCAGAGATTCGCATGTTCTCAAATCAATCATGCGATAATAATAAAGCAATCAATCAAACATTCCTAGATACTGTTGTTAATGTATGCATGAAATGACATGATGGATGCCCTCACCGACATACTCCCTCATATGGCACCATCTTACGCCCGCGGCATGCTTGCGTTCCTCAGTGCTCCACATCTTCCAGGCACATGCAATGCGATATGGATAATGCTTACCGAGTTATTATTAGTCCTTTCATTCAGCAGTATTGGGAAACTAAGGTAATTCCCTCATGTCAATCACAACATAGATCCTGTCTAGGGTCGTCACTCCTAGTAATCTCATACGATGTTAAATTTGTAGGTCGCTACAAGGGCTGTCAGGGCTGTTGCTCGCACTCATTGCACCGCTCCCCCATCACCTTATCAATACAGGCCTAATGTACTCTCATTGCTACAGAAGGGTCGTCGCCTCCCGTAGACTTAGAATAGGCTCGCGGTCACTACAAAGGGCTCGTCACCTGATCAGTGTAGGTCGACAGCTCGAATGTAGTGTCCCATATCACCACAATCGGCTCACGAGTCATAGGTGCTCACTGGTCACTACAGGGAGGTTTGTGGTCCCAACGTAGGCCGACAGCTTGACCACGGTGTCCCATACCACCATGCCCAGCTCATGAGTCTTTATGGATCAAGGTATCATGGTTAACAGGGTTTCCAATGGTAAGTTCAGTACCCTAGGTTCAAGCAGTTATGACTCATACATGGTGAACATACAACGGCCAGTCGGGTTACTTGACGGGCTCGACTAGTACGAGCGCATCTCAAGTTGAATGACATGAAGTGCGTGAAACACTTTGTGTGGCCTAACCACTGCCGCCAACTCAAAACACGACTCGCGTTCATCGACGCGTCCTTCGTGGCAAACAGAAGCCAACCACGAATTTGATCCATTACCGACTGCCTGGACTAACGTATAGCCCCAAACATTTGTAAGTCAACATCAGTAATCATATGAGGGTAATGGAAATGAAATACAACAATATAAGCATGTTGAAACATGTTATAACATACCACTTAAACGAATCATCCAACACATGCATTATACATATATATGATGAAATCAATACATATAGCCAACATGGTGAAAATCATATACATCAGCATATTACTTAAGAATTCAATCTCAAAACTCATTCACAACTCCATTTACTCAATACATACTAGTACAAACATTTATACAAACACTTAGCCTACACACTTTAGTCTACATAGCGTATGTCGACCCAAAGTGCGCATTAGGGCAAATCTCTTCGCCAAACCAATCATGCATGCATTCCTAATATACTAACACGACAAGAAGTCATGGCAAACATTTCAGCAAAATATGGATGTAAACAGTATTTCCTACAAATGACTAAAATGCCCTAAATCTCATATTTTCCATGCATTTACAAAGCGAAAAATGGATAGCATGTTGTACATGTCAAACGGCGTTGCCGTCGATAATCTACTATTAAACGACATTGAAAGCTTTAAAATCAGTCAATCAAAGTATCTAAAATCCTCACCTTTTGCCATAGACGTGTATCGTTTCGATTTGAACGTATACGCTTCGTCAATAGCGTACAGGCGACCTAATATACAAGACGTATAAGCTACTTCGCTAACGAATCGAAGGAAACCCCAAAACAGTAAGTAGTTAGGGTTTTCTTACCTAAGAGTGCGTTGGAAATCACCGGGAAAGTGATTCGAACCGTTGCTTCGGTATGTGCAAAAGGTGGAGCAATCGGCAGGAAGATCTCTCACAAGGTCTCCCATAATCTCTCACTTTCTCTCTCTCTCTAGCTAGGGTTTCTAGCAAATTCGGATGGGTGAGATATGTGAGGGTTTAAAGCCCTTATATAGGCTAAAACCTCACCTATTTAGACTTAGGAACAATGTATACTTAGGTTATAACCAAATCGGGGCTGTTTCGATCTAAAAGAGCATTTCGGGAGGTCCCCTGGTCGAAAGCGATCGGACTTAAGCTCATGGTCACTAGATGTTGCTCACACCCAATTTTCAGTCCGACAGAGTTCATAGATCGCACGTGGCCGTCCAGTTTCAGTTCAGTGGTCATCGTACCTAAATCAGGTCTACAAGTCTCATGATATGAAAGAGAAATTTTTCCTGATCCGAGGGTGTAATTTGGCTGAATTCTAATGGTCAGAATGCTTAATAATAACGCGTCAAGTCATGTGCCAGATTTGGATTAAAATTTTCAAATCTAACCCATTTCTCACTCTCTTCACTCCAAGCTCAATGAAATAGCCTTTGAACGTCGGTTGGGCTTGATTTTCGAAATGATTGTCAAGTCCAGCTAAGTGGTCATAACAGTCTAAGATTGTAGGTATCGAACTTTCGACGCGCGGTCTAGATCCAATACAAAGTTTCAAAGGGTTCTTGAGAGCAAACGGGTTTAGAGTTTGATCCTAGGTTTCAGGGTATTATAGCGTCATTGATTCTACAAGTTTTGGGTCTTGTAGAACGTATTTAAAGTGTTCAGGGACAATTTCACAGCTACTCTAGCATTGCTCTAGCTAACTTACGCTTATCTTCTAAAGGAATTAATCCTAAGCGATTTTCGGTCGAGTTAGTACTCGAGTCTCAGTATGGATTTTTTCAAGGCGTTACACGTAGCCCTATGACTCAAACTCTAGCAACCAAATTGGGAGTCCGACGATCGGTCGTAGGTGAGCCACGACCGGTCGTAGACCAACCAGGACTGGTGGTGGAACAGCAAATCCTTATCCCGTGAAAATCTTTCAAAATCTTTGAAGCTATGACCAGTCTTAGGATCCTAAGACCAGTTGTAGACGGGATTTTTCAGGCTATAAATAGAGCACGAACTTCAGAGTTTTAGCAATTCAATTCAATTCTATTCTATTCAAGCATTCTTTAGGCTATACTCTGAGATAAGTTTGTGTTTGTTTTAAGCTACTTTGTGCTTATTTAATATTTCTTTTGCTAGCTTATTTTTTATTTGATTTTGATCTACATTCCAATCTTATTGGAAAAAGGAGAATTTCTGATATTCCTTCTTCTTGGATTCAAAATCAAATAGAACTAGCCCTTTTGATTTAAAATCAATTAGACTTAGAACCATTCTTAAAGTGAGTATTGGACTTTGAACGTTGAACTGAACTTCTACTCTGATTGGTTCTACCTGTCTACTTCAAAAGGTTATTCAGGTATTTTACATTTGTGTAATTTACTTTCTTTGGTTTTGTTTGAGATTTGTCAGAAAAATCTCATTGTTATTGGTTATCTGAGGAGAGCTAGAAAACTCAGATTGTGGGAATTTTTGGATTGTGTAAGCCAGAGATCAAAGACACAATTGTGAAGGTTTTAGGTGAACCTGTGAAACCTATTTTGATAGTGCATGCTAATATCCCCTGTGTGAGGATATTAGGAGTGGAGTAGCATTCTGTGTAGCTGTTGGATAACAGTTGGTGTACACACAGCCGAACCACTATATATCGTTGTGTTGTGAATGTGTTTTATTCCTTCATTCTTTTATTCATTCAGTTTTGTGGAGTATGTTTGTGGATGAATGTTATAATCATTTTATTTCAAGTAAGTGTGGATGAATGTTGTAATAACTTAGGATTTATTTTCTGCAAGTTATTTTGATTTCCTTGCTTTTTATTCCTCATTGGTTTGTGATACAAAGGACGTTTTAGAAATAAGGTTGTCCTACCTTAAACCTTTGGTTTTTGGTGTAAGGTTGTCCTTAGAACTGATAAAGTATCATTCTCTTTATTTTAGGCTATTGAGATTATTTTAAATTCAGCATTGTGCTTTATTTCTTTTATTATTCCGCTGTTATAAGTTTAATTTGGCATTGCCCTATTCACCCCCCCTCTAAGGCATATAGTTAGGCCCTTTCAAGATCATATCGAATTGGGATACCCGGTTCACTTTGATGTTCTTGACTCGAATACAGAGGCGATGAGAGTAAAGTTGAAATTCAACACTGCTTTCCTCCCACAAACAGATGGGCAAAAAGAACGAGTGAACTAGATACTAGAAGATATGCTAAGAGCATGTGTACCAGATTTCTTGGATAGTTGGGATGAGTGCCTTCCCTATGCTGAGTTTGCCTACAACAATAGCTTCCAAGCTAGTATTGGCATGACACCTTATGAGGCTTTATATGGGCGCCCTTGTCGAGCTCCCCATTGTTGGATGGAGATTGGCAAGAAGAGTTTAATAGGGCATGATTTAGTGCGGACGACCACAGAGAAGATTAAAATCATTAGGTGGCGTCTCTTAATGGCTCGAAGTAGATAAAAGAGCTATACGGATACGAGTCGAAGGGATTTAGAATTTAAAGTAAAGGACCATGTGTTTCTAAGAATCTCACTAATGAAAGGAATCCTACGCTTTAACATGAAAGGGAAACTCGCCCCACGATATATTAGGCCGTTCCAAATCCTTGATCACATAAGGCCAGTCACATATCACTTGGCCTTACCCACTCCACTTGCCGGAGTGCACAATGTATTTCACGTTTCTGTGCTTAAGAAGTACATCCCGACCCCACTCACGTCATTCGGTGGGAGCACGTGGAACTCAAGGACAATGCCACATATATCCTCAGGCCCACTCAGATTTTAGACAAGAAGGAACAGGTGTTGCAGAACAAGGTGATCCCATTAGTCAAGGTGTTGTGGACGCATCATGCAGAAGAAGAAGCCACTTGGGAGACTGAAGTTGAAATCTGCAAGCACTACCCAAACTTGCTCAAGCAGTATGAATAGGTACAAATTTCGAAGATGAAATTTATTTATAAGGGAGGTAGATTGTAACACCCATCCTAATTGGAAGTGTCCTAAGGCATCCACGTGTGAATTAATGCAAGACCATGCGATCCGATCGCACGTATGGATTTATTATTGGTAAATTAATCCGGATTAAGCCACAATGCAATTGAATCCAACTACACTCAAGCAGAACATGGGTTGTAGAGTCGATCAGTCAATTGTACTTGGCGGCTGCCTCTACGAGCCGTGCACCGCCTAAGGTAAGATAGAAAATTTTGAAACTTGGGGAGGCCAAGGGCCTCACTGGGCTTGTAGTCTATCGTAGACGACAGGCTCAGACGACACCCGAAAATGGACAAATCGCGTCGTCCAGTCAGTACTTGGAAAATGCAAGTCGCCCTACTTGGGAATAAAAGGCTGAAATTTTAAATCAATTAGCCTCGCTACTTAAGTTAGTGAATTTGGGCATTTTAACAGTCGGATTTCTTCTAAAATTACACCGAAGGCTAAAGATATTTCCCTATACTTGTCCACGAAATCTGACCATTGATCGAGAATTGGTGACCGTTGATCGCAAATCGAACCATTGCGGCAAAACTCCGCATCTGTTTGCCGTCAAACTTCACCCAGCCCTTCATCGGGCCATGGGGCACCTGTCCCATGAATTAGATGGGCCAGGGGTCTATCAGGATCACCCCAACAGCCAGAAATGGGCCCTACAAGGCCGTTTGAAGAAATTAATGGAACCCAGGGCCAACTGATTAAATTTCTGGGTATATAAGCTCTCAAGCCTTTCTCTCTCATTTCCACTGAAATTTCAGCAGCTGAGAGAGAGAGAGGAGAGAGAGAAGGAGAGGGAGAGTTGTGTAGTGCATGCAGTGCTTGGGGACTAAAATTCCACGCACCTACACCCCTACATTACCGAAAACCCCGACCCGATTGCCATAGAAACAAACTACGTCTGATCCAAGGCAAGATTTGGACTCCAATCTCTCTCTAGCAAAAAGTTACATACATGCACCTTATCACGATTTTCATGTAACGCAGGGCCCTGACACGACAAGTTTGTGAACCGACGTTGTAACGCCCTAAAAATTGGGGGTCGAGTAGGAGCCTAACTCCTGAGTTCCAATACATCACTTATGCAACATAGATAATGATGATTAAATGTTGTCTGTATTAGTGCATTAAACATGAGTGAGATTATACCAAATCACCATATCATACTCTAGAGACAGTTAAATTATGCAAGCGAAAGACTGTGATAGTTATATAAAGCATATAAGTAGTTGTGAGTCCCCAGAGTATGAACATGTCACCAGGCCAAATAATTACATGTATTATTTTCAAAATAATAAAATGATAAAATGTGATATCATCTATCCATATCCCTGTAGCCCCGATGCATAACTTCAGGTCTACGTAGACCCTCCAAAGGGTTACATGTAGGAGAACTCCTCGTCATCATAAAAGTCAAGCTCCATCTCATAAGCCGCAACATCACCTGCAACTACAACAAAGTTTAGTTGGTGTTTTAAAACACCGTCCCAGAGTGGGAGTGAGTGATCTACTTAGTGGAGCTATAAGGTAAAGGATAACATGTTATCAATTCAATTAAGCAGTACAACACTCATATCCAAAGTACTCTTGTTAATGTAAGAATGGTATACTGTAATGATGCACGCCCTCGCTTGTACTCCCTCAGCGACATCATCTCACGATCGCGCATGACAAACTCCCTAAACATGCATTTTTTCATCAAAGCACGTGCAATGCAGTGCATGATCATGTTAACCAAGTTCTTGATTAGGTTTATTCAAACAGTATGTTCGGGAAGCTAAGGGACCTCCCTTTATATCACTCATCTAAACAATGATCCATCTAGGGTCGTGAATCCTAGTTATTCACATACGATAGATAGTTCCAGGTCGCTAAAGAGAGGCTCGTCACCTTAGCGTAGGCCTGGTTTATACTCAAAGTTACTACGAAAAGGCTTATCACCTTAGCGTAGACCAAGTATATGCTCGAGGTCACTATAGGAAAGGCTCGTCACCTTAGTTTAGGTCGACAACTTGAATATAGTGTCTCATACTACCGTATTCGGCTCATAAGTTTGGGTTGCTCACTAGTCACTACGGGGAGGCTCGTCGCCCCAGCGTAGGCCAACAACTTGACCACGATGTCCCATACCATCATGTCTGGCTCATGAGTCTTAGCAGATCGAGGTACCAAGGTCAAATGGGTTTAATTGGTAAGTGGTATCTTAGATTCAAGTAGTTGTGTCCATATATGGTAAACACACATTTAGGCCAATCGGGTTACTTGACAGGCTCGGTTAGTACGAGTGTACGTTGACTGGATTGACATAGAGTGCGTAAGCACTCTGCGTGGCCTAACCATTGCCAGCAATCTCCATACGACTCGGATTCCCTGAACGCATCTAATGTGGCGAAAGTAGTTCCACCGCTTAATTGGGAACCATTACCGATTACTTGGACTACATAGTAGTCCCAATCACACTTAGATACAATAAACATTCATATGTAATAGTCAATGGTATGTGACAACCAATTTCAACATCAATCTTATTTAAGCATTTCAACAAAACATGTATTACACATGGTATCTTACATAGGCATTTCACCCATAAGTCACATAGTAGGAAAATATGTTATATAAAGGAAACTGTAACTATGGATAAGGGAATTGAGAATCCTATCCCAATGCCCTCATTAAATACATTACAATAATCAATTTCTCATTCAGGCATTTTATCAAACACTTAGACTACACATATCACATACATGTAATAATTTAGTTAAAATGTATATTATAGCAAATCCTCTCACAAGGGAGTTGCCATATGTACAACAATCATGTATCTGCAACCAATAATCATGGCAAGCAGAAATCATAATTCCATATTCATTCAAACATTTCAACGAACACTTGGAATGCATTAAATTCAACCTAGGCTATATATATGTAATATATGGAAAACATCGTATCTAAGCACATGTGACAGCAATCAAGTCAGTCATAAATCATTACTAACATTAAAGGCCTTGAAAACCATAACCTAAACATTTATAGTCCGCACCTTTCGCCGGTAGACTTGTAACGAATTCAATTCGAACACTAACTCTTTGTCTACGGCACAACGGCAACCTATAGTATGAAATCGATTAACTATTTCACCATTTACTCTATTTGAATCCCTAAATCATGTTAGGGTTAGGATTTCTTATCCGAAAATGAAATTGGAATCACCGGTATAGCGACACGAAAGTGGTGGTTAAGCACGTGGAGTGATAGGATCGAATCCCATGAACAATCGCCAGCTCTCTCTCTTCTCATCACCTTCTTCTACTCTTTTCTCTTTCTTCTCTATTAGGGTTTTGCAAATTCATATGGAATGGGAGAGAGAGGGTTTAAGGGTTTTATATAAGCCCAGAACTGATCTCAATGGCCCCAAGGCCATGGTATACTTAGGTTATAGCCAAAAGTCACATGTTTCGATTCAACGGAGCACATCTGGAGGCCCCTTTTCTGCATACAGTCAAGAGTAAGTCCCCTGACGATGGATCTACACCAGGTTAAGATCTCGATCCGTTCAGATCAATGGATCGGCCGCGAGGGACCAGTTTCAGTTCAACGGTCACTGGTACTCAATCAGGGCCACAAGTGCACTGACCTGTGTTAAAAAAATTTTCTGATCCGAGGGTGTAATTGGGTTAGATTCTGACGATCTTAATCCTTAGATTTGGCCTACAAGTGAACGACTCAATTCACTTAAGTTTTAGTTCATTTCCTAAAGATATTCGCATTTCCCACACACTTCGCTTTGGGCTCAAGTTGTGCATTTTTAGATACCTTTAAAACTTGATTTCTGAGATGGTTGTCAAGTCCAGTAAGACGATAATAACCATATAGTTTTGGGATAATCGGACTTTCGACGCACGGTCTAGGTCCGATATGAAGTTTCATGATATTATCAAGAGCAACTGGGTTTTGAGATGGATCCTAGGTTTTTAGGCGATGTAGCGTCAACGATTCTTCTAGTTTTGGATCTTACAGTTCGTATTTAAAGTGGTTAGAGATAATTTCACAGATAATCTAATTTAGCGCTTAGTTAATTTTCGTCTAATTTCTAAAGGAATTGGTCCTTAGTGATTTTTATTTGAGGTGGTACTCGGGTCTTTATATGAATTTTTTCGAGACATTACAGACACCATTAGAGCGACCGTAAAAGCTTCCGGTTGACAATAGGAGCAGACCATTACCTTTAGGTAGCCGATTATTATACCTAGCATAGATCCTAGTGAATGTGAGTGATGTATGTACTTGCATGTTGCTGAATTTTTAGAACATCTTGATTTAGAACATAGACATAGGTTTTCCCTAAAATTGGGAGAGGGATTTAGGTCCCGAGAACTCCCTGATGTGTGAATGCCGGTTTGTTAGTCTATTAGGAATTACATGTGCAATTCCCCAAATATATTGTTGATTTGGTATCTTGAACTTTATCACACGCAATTGGTAGGCATAGATTGGATGCATTGTTTCTCTACCTGTTGATTTGCTGAAATTTTTATGCTTGGCTTCCACTACCTTTCTTAATTGTATGATTCATGTCGGTACATGTGAATTAAATTGTTGTGAATGGGTGTATGGCTGTCCATCTTTGCTAAATTGTTGGAATATGTTGATCCTGATCTCCAATTGCTTCTGAAATTGTAATGTTAACTATTCACATGAGGATGTTTTGGCGGAGTTTAGCATGTTGCTGTCCATATGCCTAGAATGCTGAAATATGCTTGTCACTTGTGAAATTGTCCCTGAAATTGTTCAATATATTTTATCTACCTGTGCACTTGTCCCTTTATGGATCGGCTGATTAACCAAAATCCCTTGGGGTAACTTTCTGTTGGGTCAGCCCACGGGCAAGTTTGGCCTGACTAGTCAAATTGCGACTTGTCAGCCATAGTCAGACTACACAAGACATCGTTCTCAGGCTGTACAGTCTGTGGTTCATCTTGTCGGGGCATATTAGCCCACTGATGTTAAGCATGATTGTACATGCCTGATTAAGCCTGAGTTACCTTGTGACCCTTGCACCCACTGTTAATCATGATTTGCAGCCCACAAGACTCATGAGTTGGGGATGGTGGTATGGGACACTATGTTCGTACTGTCGGCCTACACTGGGGTGACGAGACTCCCCATAGTGACCAATGAGAACCAAGACTCATGAGCCAGGAACGGTGGTATGGGACATTGTGATCGTGTTGTCGGCTTATGTTGGGGTGACAACCTCCCCGTAGTGACCGCCAGTAGGACTTTGAAGTCCCAATTATTTTCGTATGAGCTTAAGAGCTATGGGATTGACGAACCCACGAGGGCTAAGGATCACGAGAGTCATACGACCACGACCATTAGAGCCATGTGATCGGATTAGGGAAATGTTTTCCAACAAGAGTATCTCAGTTTTCCCAACCTGCTGGATAAATGAACATAATTAATCAACTTGGCTAACATTTACATGACATGACATTATTTACTTTGACGATTCTGCAGTCGAGGTCACACTGAGGGAGTATTGGTCATTCACAATCATTAGATGTTGTCAGAGTGTTGGTGGTGAGAGGTATACATCACGTCATTAAATCATGCATTACATTAACTAGAGTATCTATGATTCTATGATGTATGTTGTTAACTAAATTTACTCGTGTATGATAATTTGTGTAACTTAACTATTAATGGTACCACTAAGTTAGCTACTCACTCCTACTCTGGGACGGTGTTCTAAAACATCAACCAGAATCCGGTATAGATGCAAGGACACTGGAGCTGGATGCACTGGAGGATGCTGGTGTGGACGATGAGGAGGAGTGTGCGTACTTCCAGAGTTTGGCCGGTATTTCTAGCTCGGTTGGTGATCCCGGGATTGAGCAGGGGCCCTAGTCTTTTTTGGGATTATTATATGGATAAGACTAGGTCCCTGATGGATGATATTTTGGATGTTTAGATTTATGTTTGGATATTTACCTTATTAGCAACACTTAATTTTTCGTATGGTTTAATGTTACTTTATGCTTGGTTTAATTCTCCATTACCTATAGGATACTCTATACTCATATTCATATGAGGCCCGTTAGGGCATACGTGGCACTCAAGAATTAGGGAGTTTAGTTCCTACTCGACCCTTAAATTTTGAGGCATTACATCAAGCGATGTCATGACTCATGTGAAAGCTTTTTATGTAGAAACTTTCTTACATGGGTATCTACCTAGGGTTTAGATCTAAGGCTAAGGTGAGAGATTCCTTTAAGATTATATTAACTTGAGTTTGTTTGATTTATTATATTCCCTCACATGCTTTGAATCCTCCTTGCAAATGTTTAATTTACCACCATCAATTATTTATCCTTTGGGAATAATGGTTAAGGTGTGATGTTAATTATGCATAATCTTTCTAAATTTTACGTAAGGGTTTTTCTCCTTTAAGCTTACTTGATTTAAGAGGATATTATCATGCCTTTTACATGCTTTTATGATACTGTGAACTTTCCTACAATTGTTTAATTTACCAACATCAATTATTAATCATTTGAGAATTTTGGTATAACTTTGATTATACGCGATCTTTTTGAATTTACATGAGGCCATGGATACAAGCCTTGCCCATACTTTTATAAATTTGTTAAGTTAGCCATTGTCACTCTTCTTATTATTGAGTTAGCTATTACCACTCTCCTCTTTATTGAATTAGCCATTGTCACTCTCCTCTTTGTGAGTTAGCCATTGCCACTCTCCTCTTTATGAGTTAACCATTGCTCCTCCTTCTTACCTTTTAACCTTGTGTTATTTACCTTTAAGGCTTAGGCATGTATCCTGATATCTCAAAACTTCCATGATTTAGTTTACATTCTCTTGATACAAGTAACGTATTGAAGGTATTACAACTAGTGATTCAATTATTATATCATGGACGTAATGCGCTCTGAGTAGAGACCCTCTTGGTCAATCCATAATTCCATTGGTTTGGGTAGTGGTGCATAAATTGATGTAAGTAATTCGAAATGCGTGTTACATCACATTCGGAATTAGATGTTACAAATAGTTATTCCATGAACAAATCATGTCATGTAATTCATCCGATTCATGTGTTATAACGCCTCGAAGTGTTCGTGTAAATCCAAGATAGTGTTGGATATGACGACGAATATCCGTACTTTGAGAATACGGGGTTAGCTGAGTTTTCTATTAATTATATTCCATATTGTGATGATTACTATGTATGATGAGCCACACACACTCTGCTAGGCATCCATTTATATATACATTGGTTGCGCATGCTTATACCTCTCATAGTGGTAGAGTACGAGACATTTCAGAACTCTTACATTACTTTTATGAATCACTTGAATTATTGTTCATCTTAAAGGTAGCCATCACTATGAGTAGGGCGTTAACCCTTTCCAACCGTACAGATAATGCATGTGATATATAGATTAAAGACCTAGAGGATCATCCCTCCATAGAAGAATCTGGAGGCAGAAGCAACTATGGTAATTGTCAGATCATGGGAATGAACTAGAACGGTTGGATCAAAGTTTTAAATAGAAGAATATTTCAGTAGGAAAAATCGCCTCACGCCAACCTAAACAAATTAACAAATCAATTATCTTGTCAAATTTACATTCCATAGTGTTATCCCAATTTTTATCAAGTAATTTTATTCTTTTAAAGTAATTATCTACTTATCGTATTTTCTTGCTTTCTTTAGCATAATATGTAGTGTTGGTGTATTTTTATGGAACGGCTCCTCTAGATCGGATCTTCTTCCACCTACATAAACAACACTATCAAGGGGACCCTGGCTAGAACCGGGAAGCCTCCGATGCTTAAGTTAGTCGTTTTCTTGATAACAAAAGGGTTTTCTGAGTTTGGTGTCTCGTACTTTTCTCTGTAGAAAGCTCTGATATTTATAGATCTTAGGAATCCTTATCATCCGAGGATTTTTCTCCTGATTATTCGGAGATTTCACTGATTACTCCCGATCCCAAGAATCTCGGGATCGTATACCCATATTCCTGAATTTTCGGAGTGGTATTTGCATTCATACCGCCTTCTCTTGTCTCGGCTCAGTCGCTACTGACTCAAGGGGAGTCTCGTCCGAGTCGGGAACATAAGTTTTCTGCCTTCTCACGGATGGAATAGTCTCGGTGATTATCCGTCATCCTTCCTTACTCCGTGGCCAACAAAACCAACTCGTTAGGTCCGTTTTATTCTATCGGTCGGGTGGCTTATAACATACTCGGCCTTCTGTAGGCTTATGCAGACAAGGTTATCTCTCCGACAGAGTAACTTTAACTGTCTCTTGCTTATGCCTCTCGGCCTATCCCTTATTCTCTCGGCTCTGACCGTTGTCTCGGACTCTTCGGGCATCGTCAGCAGAGCCGACCTACTTAGAATCCGAGTCTCCGGACTTGACATATTTTTCCCCAACAGTAAACCCCCTTACTCCTTGTGTCGTTCGCGGCATCAAGGGGTAACGAGTTTTTAGGTCGGTTCGTATTAGAGTCCGAGGTTATGATGAGGCGTTTAATGCTCCTTGAGTCGTCTCTAACGTATGACGTTGCGTTCCCCGAGGCCGCACGTGCGGCCAACCGTCGGGTCGTTCCGTCCGTGTATGAGATTTGGACGCGTGGCGAAGACGTTACCGCTGTCAGTAAGCGTGCGCCACATGTCGAACGGGGGAGCCGAGACGAACGACGATTCACTTTTTCATTTAAAGCCCTGCCACGTGGCACTACTATAAAAAGGTCGAGCGGGAGGACTGTGCGAATTTTATTTTTGCGTTCCTCCCTCCCGCTCGTATGTGCTTCCGAGTCTTCTTTCTCTTCTTCCTTCTTCCCTCCGCTGTCGTTTCTTGCTTCGTCAACTCCCTTTGTGCTCACTGTCATTTTTCCCGGTGAGTTCTTTCCTCCCATCTCTTTAAACTGTAATGGCTGCGCGTGACTCTCAGAGCCCTCGGGAGGGGATTTTCGGCGATGAGGGTGTGTCCCAACATCTTTGGGACGTTGCGAAACCTCCCTCCCTACTGACGGAGTTTTCCGTCGGCGCTGATGCCGCATTCTAGCTTGTAAGGGAGGCCGATGACTCATCGGATGAATGCCCCACTCAGGCCGGTCCGTCCAGTAGTGGAGTGTCTCTGGTAACCCGTCCAGGGAGACCTAACCTCGGGATGGATCAGCAGGAGGAAGAAGAAGTAGACGACATTGTTATAGGCAAAAGGGTGGCTGTTCCAGACCCCGTGAACCAAACTGTAGAAGCCTCTGAATCCTCTTCGAAGGGGGAAGAAGGTGAAGACGAGCCGAGTGGCCTCGTCGGCTCAATTTTAACCAAATCCGACCTAAACCGGATCAGGGCTGGATATCATGTCCCTGACTTAATTATACTCTGTCTCCCTCATTCGGAAGATTTGCCCGACCATCCTCCTGCGGGGATGGTCACAATTTTCCAAGTCACAATGCAATGTGGTTTGCGCTTGCCACTTCAGCCCATTACTCGTGATTTCCTGTCCCAAGTCAAAATAGCTCCCGGTCAAATTGTCCTGAACGCATGGAGGAGTTTGTTCGGGTGTGCTATACTATAGGCCGAGTTAGAACAGCCTCCGCTGACGGTCGACGAGTTTCTCTACCTCTACCAAGTCAAACTAAATCCAAACTTCTCTAAACTCTACTTCTTAAGTGCGTGGAGAGGCAAAGGGAGATCTTTGATAACCGACCCACCCACTTCTAACAAGTACTGAAAGGAGAGGTGGTTTTGGGCTCGTGGTCAGTGGGAGTCGGCCAATACGTGGCCGTACGAGCCTCAAGTCTCTCGCACGTTCCGGAGAGCAGGTGATTCGGTGACCCGTCCCGATAATCTCTCTCTTTTTTTTAAATAGTTGATCTGACCTCATAATGTCTTGCAGATATTTTGAAGAAGAGGGGGAAACTCGAGTCCGGGGCTCTAACTCGGATAAGAGAGCTGAGGAAGCTGAGCGCAGAGGAACGGTCTTGGAAGTTGCTGCTGCAACCCGAGCACCTCCATCTCGCGGGTCTAGACTCGTTCGTCTCAGGTAACTCGTTCTGCTTTACTTCGTCCTTTCAGTTTCCTGTCTAACTCTTCATTCTTCTTTACAGACCTTCCCGAGGCTCGTCCATTTCTCAGGTCGGCTCCTTCCTCTGATAGCATGGCCGGATCTCGTCCGTCCCTAAAGCCAATCTCCAAAGTGAGGGCCCCTCCGATGTCGGCTCTTTTATCGGGGTCTCGGCCCTCGAAGCAGCGGAAGACTGCTGCAAAAGCCAAGGAGCCAACTGCCTTGCCTGCTCCCGTCTCTGTCGCCCCACAAGTGGTCGTGCTTTCTGACCCCGATGAGAGGATGAAGGAAGTGGAGCCGAGCCTTCCGATCTCTCAGTCGGTTCCCGAGCCAGGACCCGTGGTGAAAGAGGCCCCGAGGCCGAGAGAGGTACCTTACGTGGAGTCTTCGAGAGGAGAGACGACTCAACAGGAGTCTCCCTTAGCCAAAGTCATCTCGGGAATAATTCCTTAGGCTCTCGCACATGGGGGCGAGAAAGACTTCGCCAGCTACTACAATGCCCCGGCTGTGCAGACTCTCGGGCATACGGCGAGGTTGCTTTTTGAGGTAAAATCCTTTCTCTCTACTTTTTCGTTATTTTTGACTACGTCCTTGTTCATAACTCAGTCTCTTGCTCGCAGCTGGCTCCTTGCCTTTTCAAAGCCTGCTCGGAACTAACTGCTGCTCAAAAACTTACAGCCGAGACAGAGACTGCAAGGAGGATTGCAACCGAGGCGGAGGGTCATAGAGAGATTGCCGAGGGTCACATCGGCATTATGACCGGCGATCTGTCAATCGCTCGGAAGGCGGCAGAAGATGTCAGGATGGTTCTCGAAGGAGCCAAAGTTGATAATGCCCACTTGACCTCACTTCTGAAGGAGGTTGAGGAAAAGCATCAGCATTTTCTCCGTGTTCACAACACCTGCGAGGGCACTCTCGCTCGGGCTAAGGCTGAGGCCGCGACCCTCATCTATGAAGCGCAGGAAGAGACCCGCCGAGCCAAGGAGGCAGAAGAGCGCGCCGTAGATGCCTTTCTTCAGTCACTAGAGCTTGCAGAAGAAAGGGACCGCCTTTACCAAGGCGGTTACAGGGCTTGCGTTTTAGAGATGAAGGCTGCCTTCCCCGACCTTGATCTCTCTGCCTTCGATGCCGACAGTCCTGAGGTTGAGGCTACTGACAACGACGCTACTGATGAGGGAGCCCCTACTGCTGCTGACGGGGTCGACCCTTCCGGGACTGCATGAAGAACGGTCCTTGACCGAGGGAGATAACTCTCTCTGTCGTCCATTTTTCATGTATCTTTAGCCTAATCTGTAACCCGACGTTAAACACTTTAGAAAAAATGGAATTTCTTTATTTTTATTGAATTGACTTCAATTACATCTCTCTTCCATTATTCTTCAACACTTTCTATTCTGTTTCACGAGTAATAGACCTTGAGATGTTCGGCATTCCACGGGTGAGGCAACAGTTGCCCATTTAGGTCTTCCAGGCCATACGTCCCAGGGCGGATAATGCTGGAAACGACATAGGGACCTTTTCAATTGGGTCCCAATGTGCCCGCCCTAACTTCCTTCGTGTTTGGGAATGTCTTTCGGAGGACCATATCACCGGCTCGGGATCGTCTGACCTTGACTTGTCTGTTGTAGAACCGAGACAATTGCCTCTGTTTAGCCATCATTCGTAATCGAGCTCCTTCTCTTCTCTCTTCCAACAGATCGAGTCCGACTGACAGAAGTTCATCATTTTCTTTTTCGCCGAATGTATTGACTCGGGCCGAGCTAATACCAATCTCAACTGGGGCCACAGCTTCTGAGCCAAAACAAAGGGAGAAGGAAGTTTCTCCCGTGGCAGTCCGAGCTGCAGTTCGATAGGCCCACAATATATTTGGGAGTTCCTCGGCCCATGCTCCTTTTGCTTCATCGAGCTTCGTTCGGATATGATGCTTTATAATTTTGTTAACAGCCTCTACCTGTCCATTTGTTTGAGGATGATGAGGCGAGGCGTACACGTTTCGGATCCCGAGATTGCTGCACATCTCGCGGAATTGCTTATTATCGAACTGCCTCCCATTGTCGGTAATGATAGTCCGAGGTATTCCGAACCAACAGATGATATTTTTCCAAATAAAGCTAGTGATCCTCTGCTCGGTAATCTTCGCTAATGGCTCAGCCTCGGCTCACTTCGTGAAATAGTCTACTGCAACCACAACAAATTTGGTCTGACCCTTCCCCAGAGGGAAGGGTCCAATGATGTCGATCCCTCACTGTGCGAAGGGCCACGGTCCGGACATCAGAGTGAGTTCCTCGGGGGGTTTCTCGGGACAACTGTAAATCACTGACATTTGTCGCACTTTTGGACGAACCTCTTAGAATCATGTTGTATCGTCAGCCAATAATACCCTTACTGTAACACTTTATTGGTGAGCGAATGTCCGCCCGAGTGATTCTCACATATTCCTTCGTGTATTTTCCCAGGACATAGTCGGCTTCATGGGAGTCTACACATCTTAATAGGGGAGCGTGAAACCCTTTCTTGTACAACACACCATTCAAGATGGTATAACGCGACGCTCGTACCTTTAGACGACGTGCCTCGGCTCGATCCTCTGGTAGTTCTCCATCATTGAGATAACGAACGATTGGATCAAACCAAGTGGGTTCCGACATGATAGGAAGTATGGCCGAGTTTGTAGCCGAATCTGCCGGCTCATTTATACTAAGTTTTGCTACAAACTCGATCAGAACCGACTGAAGTATGGTGTCTTCGTCGGCCGAGGCGAGCTTGGCTAACAAGTCAGCTTTGGCATTGTCGGCCCTCGGTATCCGAATCACTTTGCATTCCTGGAACTTGCTGATTAATTCTTTGACTTTTTCCATGTATGCCTTCAGTTGTTCTTTCTGAGTTTGATAAACGCCAAAAACTTGGTTGACGACCAACTGCGAGTTACTGAAAACGTTGAGATGAGTGGCGCCTAAGCTCGTGGTGAATCTAAGGCTGAGTAACAAGGCCTCGTACTCTGCTGTATTGTTCGACGCTTGAAATCCAAGTCGCAGAGCATAATGCATACAAGTTTGATCGGGAGTTTCTAATACCACCCTAGCCCCGCTTGCTTTAGAGTTAGAAGAACTGTCGACGAATAGCTTCCAGGGTGCCGAGTCAGGCGAGGGGTCGAGAGAGGAAGAAACCACTGGTTCAGTAACCTTCTCAGAATCATGCGCTGTGTAATGATTGGAGGTTACTTCAACAAGAAAATCAGCAACAGCTTGTCCTTTTATGGCCATTCTCGGCCTATACTGTATATCGAATTCACTCAATTCGACAGCCCACTTTGTAAGTCGGCCGGAAGCTTTTGGCTTTTGAAGAATCTGGCGCAGCGGTAAGTCGGTCACAACAATGATGGTGTGAGCTTGAAAATATGGTCGAAGTCGTCGCGAAGATACAACCAGAGTTAAGGCTACTTTCTCGAGCTAAGGATACCTCGTCTCTGCCGGTAGTAAAGCTTTGCTAACATAGTACACTGGTAGTTGCCTCCTTTCGTTCTCACGTATTAAGGCCGATCTGACTGCTGCATCTGATACAACCAGATATAATAATAAAGCTTCTCCTGGCTCGGGCTTAGACAGTAATGGTGGGGACCCGAGGTAAGTCTTCAGTTCTTGAAATGCTTTTTCACATTCGTCCGTCCACTCCATCGTCTGTCGTCCCTTTAATTGCTTGAAGAACGGGAGACATTTGTCTGTGGCTTGGGACAGGAAGCGGTTAAGCGCGGCTACTCTCCCTGTCAACCTTTGGATGTCTTTGATTGTTTTCGGAGACTCCATATCAAGTAAAGCTTTGATTTTCTCAGGATTCGCTTCAATTCCTCGCTGGCTAACGAGGAAATTGAGGAAGTTTCCCGAGCTTACACCAAAAGCACACTTGCTTGGATTCAACTTCATTCCATACTTACGTAAGGTCAGGAACATTTCTTCCAGGTCTGCCACATAGTCAGCTGCTTGTACACTTTTGACGAGCATATCGTCGATATATACTTCCATCGTTCGACCAATTTGCCGAGCGAACATTTTGTTCACTAACCTCTGATAGGTTGCCCCAGCATTCTTCAAACCAAACGGCATCACTCGGTAACAGTAAAGGCCTTTATCAGTGACAAAGGTAGTTTTTGATTTATCATTTTCGTGCATTATAATTTGATTGTAGCCTGAGTAAGCATCCATAAAACTAAGCAATTCATGGCCCGCAGTACTATCTATCAGCTGATCAATGCGAGGAAAAGGGAAGCTGTCCTTAGGGCAGGCTTTGTTCAAATCTGTATAATCTATACAGACTCGCCACTTTCCATTGGCTTTTTTCACGAGTACGACATTGGCTATCCACTCTGGATAGTATATCTCCTCGACGAATTTGGCTTTAAGGAGCTTTTCGACTTCCTCTTCAATGACAGCGTACCTTTCCGGGCCGAGAGGGCAACGCTTCTGTCCGACGGGCTTATAAGTCGGGTTGATGTTGAGTCGGTGCGTAATGACCGAGGAATCGATCCCGGGCATGTCTTCGTGGATCCAAGCAAATATATCGGCGTACTGCCGAAGCAAGGCGATTACTCGTTCCCTAAGAGGTGGACTCAGAGACGAGCCGATCTGCACTACTTTCGACATGTCTATCTCGGTTAACGGTTCCGAGACGAGTTCTTCCATCAGTTGCCCTCGTTTATAAGATTCAATTCGAGGGTCGAGCGATTCGATCATCGATACTTCCGTCGGCGCTTTGACTGCGGTGGCATAGCATCTTCGAGAATTTTGTTGATCTCCTTTCACAATTCCTACTCCCGACTCAGTAGGAAATTTCATGGAAAGGTGATAAGTGAATACCACGGTTTGAAGGAGGCTCAGGGAAGGTCGACCGAGTATAGCATTATACACCGATGGTTGGTCCACAACTAGGAAGTCAACCATTGTTGTTGTCTGATGAGGTGCAAACCCGGCAATGAGTGGTAGTGAGGCGATTCCCTCTGGAAATACCTGTCCACCCGAGAATCCAATCAGTGGGGTTCGGACCGGCCGTAGGGTCGATCGTCCGATGCCCATTTTATCGAATGCTTGGGTGAACAGTACATCCGCCGATAAGCCTGTGTCCACCAATATTCAGAACACCTTTCTGTTGGCGATGGTGAGAACAACGACGAGTGCATCATCATGGGGATGATGAATGCCTCGGGCGTCATCTTCAGTGAATGAGATGCAATATCGTTCTTTCTTCTGCTGCTTGGAAGGTCGGGATAACAGAAGAATCTCAGACTCTGGGCGATCGATGCTTCTAGCGTGATTTTTCCTGACGTTATTTAAATCTCCGCCACCTTGATGCCCTCCAATGATCGTTCGGATTTCTTTCGTGGGACGATCTTCACTTGCTCCTGCTGGAACACCAGACCCTTCTATATGTTCTCTGAGTCGGCCTTCTTTAATTAGCCGCTCGATCTCATCCTTCAACTGGAAACAGTCACTCGTATTGTAACCGTGATCACTATGATAGTGGCAGTATTTGTTCTTATTCCGTCAATTCGGGTTCCCTCGGAGCTTTTCAGGCCAGTTGACGAAACCTTCATTCTTAATTTCCATCAACACTTGTTCCTGAGAATTGTTCAGGGGGGTATATGCGAAAAATCTCCTGTCGGGTCGCTTTCCCGACCTACCATCGTCTCATGTCCTGTCATCTTTTCGCTTCTTCCCCCCAGCTGAGTCAGCTTCTTTCTTGGCTGGCTCTTTAGCCGAGGGATTCGCATTCTGGACCTTCTCTCGTAGGAGTCGGGTCTCTTCAGTGTCGGCGTATTTGTCCGACCGAACCATGAATTCGCCCAGGGTCTCGGGCGGATTCTTGTCCAATGTAACATCCCGAAAATCGAGGGGTCGAGTAAAAACCCAACTCCCGAGTTTCAAAATGTTATTTATGCAACATAGATATATATGATTGAATGTTGTCTGTGTTAATGTATTAAACATGAGTGAGATTAAGCCAGAACAGCATATCCTACTCCAGAGACAGTTAAATTAGCAAGCGGAAGACAGTGATAGTATGTATAACATATATAAACTGTTGTATGTCTCTAGAGTGTGAACATGTTACCAGGTTATATGCATACATGTATACTCCAAAAGTAAACAAAACGAATACACATGAGTGCGCAAAAAATTATAAAATGACAAGTGTCAAGGCATCTAATCAACCTCCCTGTAATCCCGTCAATCAGAACACGCATAAAGGAGAGATCCTCCTCGTCATCATCAAATCCAGCTCCGCCTCGCAGGCCGCGCCATCATCTGCAATCACAATAGGGACTGGTGGGTGTCCGGAAACACCATCCCGTAACGTGAGAGTGAGTGATCAACTCAGTGGGATAAGAGAGCAGAGATTAGCATGTTATCAAATCAATCATGTGATAATAGTAAAGCAGTAAATCAAACATTCCTAATACTGTTGTTAATGCAATTATGACATGACGTGATGTATGCCCTCACCGACGATCTCCCACATACGGCACCATCTTACGACCGCGGCATGCAATCGACCCTCAAGTGCTCTACATCTTCTAGGCACATGCAATGGTATGGTGATATGATTTCTGAGTTGTTATTAGTCCATTCAAACAGTAGGATTGGGAAACTAAGGTACTTCCCTTATATCAATCCCAACACAGATCCTGTCTAGGGTCGTCACTCCTAGTAATCTCATACGATGTATATTTTGTAGGTCGCTGCAAGGGCTGTCAGGGCTGTTGCACGCACTCGTTGCTCCGCTCCCCCATCACCTTATCGATACAGGCATACTGTACTCTACTGCTACTGAAGGGTCGTCGCCTCCCGTAGACTTAGAATACGCTCGCGGTCACTACAAAGGACTCGTCGCCTGATCAGTGTAGGCCGACAGCAAGAATATAGTGTCCCATACCACCATAATCTGCTCACGAGACTAGGTGCTCATTGATCACTACGGGGAGGTTTGTGGCCCAAGCGTAGGCCGACAGCTCGACCACGGTGTCTCATACCACCATGTCCGGCTCATGAGTCTTCGTGGATCAAGGTACCATGGTTAACAGGGTTTACAATGGTAAGTTCAGTACCCTAGGTTCAAGCAGTTATGACTCATGCAGGGTGAACATACAATGGCCAGTCGGGTTACTTGACGGGCTCGACTAGCACAATCGCATCTCAAGTCGAACGACATGAAATGCGTAAAACACTTCGTGTGGCCTAACCACTGCCGCCAACTCCAAAACACGACTCGCGTTCATCGACGCGTCGTTCGTGGCAAAGATAAGCCAACCACGAATTCGCTCGGTTACCGACTGTCTAGACTAAGTATAGTCCCAAACAATTATGGAATCACATCAGCAATCATATTAGAGTATTGGAAATAAAATACAACCATGTGAGCATGTTAACACATATTATAGCATACAACTTAAGTAAATCATCTAACACATGCCTTTCATATATATAATGAAATCGTGCATATCGCCAACATATAGGAAATCATTTCCATCAGCATACTAATTGAGAATTTAATCTCAAACTAAATCATAATGAAATCATCAAGCACATGTTATAACATACCACTTAAGTGAAACATCAAGCATATGCATTTCATACATATGATGAAATCATGCATATGGCTAACATGTAGAAAACCATTTACACCAGCATATTAATTGAGAAATCAATCTCAAATTAATTCATAACACCATTTAATTCAATACATACTAATACAAGCATTTACACAAACACTTACACTACACACTTAAGTCTACATATAGTATGTCGACTCAAAGTGTGCATTTAGGCGAATCTCTTCGCCAAACTAATTATGCACGTATTCCTAACATTCTAATGCGACAAGAAGCCATGTTAATCACGTCAGCAAATTATGAATGAAAACAGTACTTTCTACAAATGACTAAAATGCCCTAAATCTCATATTCTTCGTCTATTTACGAAATAGGAAACGGACAGCATGTTGTACATGTCAAACGGCGTTGCCGTCGATAATCTACTATTAAACGACATTGAAAGCGTTGAAAACAGTCAATCAAAGCGTCTAATATCCGTACCTTTTCTCCTAGAAGCGCATCGTTTCGAACGGAGCGTATACGCTTCGTCTACGGCGACTAGGCAGCCTGATTTACAAGATCTATCAGCTAACATACCTTGAAAGCAAGGAAACCTCAAATCAGCAACTTATTAGGGTGTTTTCTTACCTAAAAAAGCGGAGAAATCACTGGCGAAGTGATTGAAGTGTGTTGCTTAGGCACTTGCAACAGGTAGCAAAGCGGCAAGGAATTCTCCTCCACTCTTTCTCACAAACTCTCACCTTTTCTCTCCTCAAATCTAGGATTTTTCTCAATTTCGGATGGGAGAGAGGAATGAGGGTTTCAACCCCTTTTATAAGCACAAAAATGCTCGAAATAGGCTCGGGAACAAAGTTCACTTGAAGTTTATCCAAATCGGGGCTGTTTCGGTCCAAAAGAGCATTTCTGGAGGTCCCCTGGCCGAACGCGATCGGACTTAAGTTCATGCTTACAGGATCTAGCACGCATCAAGTTTTCAGTCCGGCAGGGTTCGCAGATCGCACGTGGCGGTCCAGTTTCAGTTCAGAGGTCACCGCACGTAGATCAGGTCTGTAAGTCTCATGATATGAAATAGAAATTTTTCCTGATCCGAGGGTGTAATTTGGCTGAATTCTGACGGTCAGAACGCTTAATACTGACACGTCAAGTTGTGTGTCAGATTTGAATTTTAAATTCCAATTTTAACCCTATTCTCACTCTCTTCACTCCAGGCTCAATGAAATAGCCTGCGAACGTCGGTTGGACTTGATTTTTGAAATGATTGTCAAGTCCAACAAGGCGGTCCTAACGGTCTAAGATAGTAGGTATCGGACTTTCGACGCACGGTCTAGATCCAATACAAAGTTTCAAAGAGGTCCAGAGAACAAACCGGCTTAGAGTTTGATCCGAGGTTTTAGAGTATTATAGAATCATTGGTTCTACTCGATTTGGGTCTTGTAGAACGTATTTAAAGTGATCAGGGACTATTTCCCAGCTACTCTAGCGTTGCGCTAGCTAACTTATGCTTAGTTTCTAAAGAAATTTACCCTAAGTGATTTCTTTGGCTATGGAATTGAGTTCTAAGCGATTTTTCAGGTGTTTTAATTAACCCATTGCCTAAGGACGTCTAATCCCAGGTTGGCCAAAATCTGGGGTGTTACATCCAATGACGCCAAAAAGGGTTTATCTCTCACACCTTGCATGAGAGCGTTAAGAGCTGTCTCCTCAGAATGCTTTCGAACCTACAGAGATTCGAAGTTGAAGCGCTTGATGTAGTCCTTCAACAGCTCTCCTTCCTTCTGAACTATGTTGTTCAGATGTGCGGTCGGCTTTAGTTTCTTCTTTCTGTCGATAAAATTATTGAGGAAGGCGTCACTGAGCTCGGCGAACGACGTGATTGACCTCGGTTTTAATTGCTTAAACCAAAGTCGGGCCATATCAGTCAGGGTAAGAGATAAGGCTTGATACATAACAGCATCCGAGACATCGTGCAACTCCATATAGGTTTTGAAGCATTCAAGATGCTCTGTCGGATCGATTTTGTCGAAAAAGGGAGTTATCTGAGGTAGACGGAACCTTTCCGGCAACCACGCCTACATCACTTCGTCTACAAATGGAGAAGCCTTTTCCTCGGATTTGGTCGGATTTGAGTTCCGACCGTGCTTTATGCCCGCCATCTCTTTCTCCATCTTTTCACGGACCTCGTTCTTGAAATCTTGCATATCGGCTTTCCAGGGCTCCGTACTTTCCGCCGTTTCTTCTACAGGGAGCCGACTTTGCCTCCTCTGATCTATTCTATGTCGCAGATCAGAGGGAGGCAGAATGGCCATTGCAGAGCGAGCCGACGCTGGCTGACTCGGTCCTTGATGCTGACTCAGTCCCTGGGGTTGAGTCGGTTGTCGAGGCGACTGTGGAGCAGCAGGCTGCACTACAGATGTTGGAGGGAGAACCTATGCCGACTCTTGACGCTGCTGCATCTGCTGATTACACAGTTGTTCCAGCATGTGTTTCATAACTGCCATCTCGAAACGCATCTCTTGGACTTCCCGATCCAAGTGCGCGTTCCCTCGGCTAGGCTGGCTGGTAGTCACAGGCGGTGCTGTTGGGGGAGCTCCCTAAGCTGTGCTAACAGCGGCCTCCCCCACTTCATCTGGATCCGTCCTCCTAGTTCTCGCCATTCAATGGATTGTAGAAAATGACTTTTTGTCCGTTCCCACAAACAGCGCCAAACTGTTGGTGTATTTTTATGGAACGGCTCCTCTGGATCGGATCTTCTTCCACTTGCACAAACAACACTATCAAGGGGACCCTGGCTAGAGCCGGGGAGCCTCCGATGCTTAAGTCAGTCGTTTTCTTGATAGCAAAGGGGTTTTCTGAGTTTGGTGTCTCGTACCTTTCTCTGTAGAAAGCTCTGATATTTATAGATCTTAGGAATCCTTATCATCCGAGGATTCTTCTCCTGATTATTCGGAGATTTCACTGATTGCTCCCGATCCCGAGAATCTCGGGATCGGATACCCGTATTCCTGGATTTTCGGAGCGGTATTTGCATTCATACCGCCTTCTCTTGTCTCGGCTCAGTCGCTACCGACTCAAGGGGAGTCTTGGCCGAGTCAGGAACATAAGTTTTCTGCATTCTTACGGATGGAATAGTCTCGGTGATTATCCGACGTCCTTCCTTACTCCGAGGCTGACAGAACCAACTCATTAGGTCGGTTTTATTCTATCGGTCGGGTGACTTATAACATACTCGGCTTTCTGTAAGCTTATGCAGACGAGGTTATCTCTCCGACAGAGTAACTTTAATCGTCTCTGACTTATGCCTCTCGGCCTATCCCTTATTCTCTCGGCTCTAACCGTTGTCTCAGACTCTTCGGGCATCGTCAGCAGAGCCGACTTACTTAGAATCTGAGTCTCCGGACTTGACATATTTTTCCCCAACATGTAGCATAAATACAATAGTCGATGGTTGTAGTTGTAATATGAGTACTCTTTAGCGGTTGATTTCCAATTATCCTTTACATTCTACTTTTTATGCATCAAGAAAGTCATTTCATACGGAAGGCAGGGAAAAACTCATTATTAGAGGACGAGCTCTACCTTCTTACTATCGCTTGATTCATTTACACTTTGAGCGAGACCGATCTTCTCGGATATCATACTCGGTGTTTTCCTACTTTGGCACTTGAGATCTTTAAATTGGAATTGCAATCCCAATTCTGATACACCCAAGCTTTTGTACCCCGTGCTATAGAGAAGAACGTCAAGACAACTATGAACAGTATGGTCCACCTAACATTTGTATCTGCTTGGTTTTTGGGATTACGAGCAGCAGAAATAGATGGGCAACTTGTGCATCACGGTGTGCCCCACAGTAGGGATCCACCCAAGCCGCGCCCTCACCCGTTAAGTTAGAGAAAATGACCACTGTAGACAAAACCTTTTACCCAGCGGTTTTTATCGCGGAATACAAACTTAAGTTACCAATCTAGACTAGCACGTGCGGACAGCGACGTTGAGGACGAAACTACCCCTCCTTCTTTACTTTTTACTGCCGTTGCTTTTCGACGCCCTTTACAACAAACACATGCGCTTTGAGGACGAAACTACCCCTCCTTTTTATTTTCAGCTGTTTCCTTTTACTTTTCCTCTCCACTGCTACTTCCTGCCGTGGCTTCTGTCCGTTTTCTTCATCCGGTTAGAAAGATAAAAATATTCTCTTTGTGGGCCCCTTATCAACGTCTGTCTTCTTCTGAAAATGGTCAGTCAGGCGAAGAAAGCACGCAACAAAGGTATATTTTAAACTCATTTGGGCCTACATTGAATGTACGTGGCTGTTTGTTGGTGCTCCGTGGGCCCCACTATGGTGGTATGTGGTCGGTGCTCTGTGGGCCCCACCATGGTGCTCTATGGGCCACACTATGGTGGTCGGTGGTCGGTGGTCGGTGCTCTGTGGGCCCCACCATTTTCAACCAGTGGTCGGTCCTTTGTGGGCCCCACCATGGTGCTCTGTGGTCCCCACCATGGTGGCCGGTGGTCTGTGGTTTGTGGGCCCCACCATGGTGGCCGGTCATCGGTGCTCTGTGGGCCCCACCATGGTGTATGTGTTTCAGCCATTCCGTTCATCCATTTTGTCCGCTCAATTTCCACTAATATAAGGGGTTGAGCCCCAAATTAGATGGAAATTTGGCTGGTGGCCCGCTAGAAGAAAACAATGGTGATTGGATATCCATCATTTAAATCCTCCTGAGGCCCACTGTACTGTTTGTCTGAAATCCGATTTATTTTTTAGGTGATAAAGACCCAGATGAAGGCTAAAAACAAAGACCGTCTTGACCCAATACTTTTATGACCCCCAAAAAGTTTTTAACGGTCGATGTTTGTTAAACACTATTTCCTGTAATGTGGTCCAATTGAGATCAGGATATACCGCAATTTTTGTATAATATGATAAAATGATCCATAAAAATAGATGGACGACATGGATGAAACACATACATCATTATGGGGCCCACAGAGCACCGAACACCAGCCATTGGCTAGTGGTAGGGGAAGTAGCCAATCCGTTTCATATATCATATCCATGTCGTCCGTCCATCCGTTTTTCCATTTAATTTAAGGGGTCGAGCCCCAAATTGAAGCATATCAAAATATCAAGTGAATCATACTACGGGAAACAGTGAGCACAATGATTTTCTAGTCTGCCTCGCTGATTTCATATTTCCCCCGCTCAATTTCATGTTTGCCTCGCTGATTTTCCAGTTTGTCCCGCTCAATTTTATATTTGTCCCGCTCAATTTCATGCTTGCCCTGCTAATTTCTATGATTGTCCCGCTCAATTTCATGCTTGCCCCGCTAATTTCATGTTTCCCCTGCTCGATTTCATGTTTTCCCTACTGATCTTATAGTTTGCCCTGCTGATTTTATGTTTCCCACGCTCAATTTCATGTTTGTCCTGCTCAATTTCATACTTGCCCCGCTAATTTCTGTGTTTGCCCTGCTCAATTTCATGCTTGCCCCGCTCAATTCCTAGTTTGTACCACTCAATTTCATGTTTGCCCTTCTCAATTTCATGCCTACCCTGCTCATTTCCTAGTTTGCCCCGCTTAATTTTATGCTTGCCACACTCAATTTCTAGTCCGCCCCACTCAATTTCATGTTTGCCCTGCTCAATTTCATGCCTACCCTGCTCATTTGCTAGTTTGGCCCGCTCAATTTCATGCTTGCCACACTCAATTTCTAGTCCGCCCCACTCAATTTCATGTTTGCCCCGTTGATTTTCTAGCTTGCCTCCACTCAATTTCTAACCTCAACTCTGTAACCTAAACCTAAACTTGAAAACCCAAACCTAAACCCGGTCCCGAACCCGATTTCCTAAGCCTAAAACTTAACCTATTCTCAGTTCCCTAAACCTTAACCTATAACCGACAGTTATAACCTAAACCTAAACCTGCAACCTAAACCTAAACCTGCAACCTAAACCTAAAACCTAAATGCATTCTCAAATCCCTAAACCTAAACCTACACCTAATCCTAATCTCAACTCCTTAACCTAAACCTAAACATTAACCTATTCTCAGTTCCTTAAACCTTAACCTATAACCGACACTTATAACCCAAACCCATAACCTACACCTATAACCTAAACCTATAACCTAAACCTATAACCTACACTTAGATGGGCCACATTGAATGTATGTAGTATATCCACATTGTCTATCTACTTTTAGCCCCACATTGAAGCGTATCAAAATATCAAGTGAATCATACCACGGGAAACAGTGGGCATAATGATTTTCTAGTGTGCCCTACTGATTTCGTGTTTCTCCCGCTCAATTTCATGTTTGCCCTGCTGATTTTATAGTTTGCCCCGGTCTCTAACCCGATTTCCTAAACTTAAACCTTATAGCCTAAACCTAAACCTAAACCTATAACCTAAATGTATTCTTAAATCCCTAAACCTAAACTTACACCTAATCCTAATCTCAACTCCTTGACCTAAACCTTAACTTGAAAACCCAATCCTAAACCCGGTCTCGAACTCGAATTCCTAAACCTAAACCCTAACCTATTCTCAGTTCTCTAAACCTTAACCTATAACCGACACTTATAACATAAACCTAGACCTGCAACCTAAACCTAAAACCTAAATGTATTCTCAAATCCCTAAACCTAAACCCACACCTAATCCTAATCTCATTTCCTTAACCTAATGAGAGAAGAATTGAAAACCCAAACCTAAGAATGTTCTCGAACTCGATTTCCTAAAACTAAACCTTAACCTATTCTCAGTTCCCTAAACCTTAATCTCTAACCTAACTTAAACCAAAACCCATAACCGATACTTATAACCTAAACCTAAACCTATAACCTAAATGTATTCTCAAATCCCTAAACCTAAACCTATACCTAATCCTAGTCTCAACTCCTTAACCTAAACCCTAACTTGAAAACCCAAACTTAAACCCAGTCCCGAACCTGATTTCCTAAACCTAAACCTTAACCTATAACCTATAACCTACACTTAGATGAACCAACATTGAATGTATGTAGTATATCCACGCCGTCCATCTAATTCTAGCGGTCGAGCCCCAAATTGAAGCATATCATAATATCAAGTGAATCATACCACGAGAAACAGTGGGCATAATGATTTCCTAGCTTGGCCCACTAATTTCATGTTTTCCTTGCTCAATTTCATGTTTGCCCTGCTGATTTTATAGTTTGTCCTGCTGATTTCATGTTTCCCCCGCTCAATTACATGTTTGCCCCGCTGAATGTATAACCTACACTTAGATGGACCAACATTGAATGTATGTAGTATATCCACGCCGTCCATCTAATTCTAGCGGTCGAGCCCCAAATTGAAGCATATCATAATATCAAGTGAATCATACCACGAGAAACAGTGGGCATAATGATTTCCTAGCTTGCCCCACTAATTTCATGTTTTTCTTGCTCAATTTCATGTTTGCCCTGCAAATTTTATAGTTTGTCCTGCTGATTTCATGTTTCCCCCGCTCAATTACATGTTTGCCCCGCTGATTTTCTAGTTTGCCCCGCTCAATTTTATGTTTGCCCCGCTCAATTTCATGCTTGCCCAGTTAATTTCCGTGTTTGCCCCGCTCAATTTCATGCTTGCCCCGCTGATTTCATGTTTCCCCCGCTCAATTTCATGTTTGCCTTGCTGATTTAATAGTTTACCCGGCTCATTTCATGTTTCCCCCGCTCAATTTCATGTTTGTCCTGCTGACTTTTCAGTTTGTCCCGCTCAATTTCATGCTTGCCCCATTCAATTCCTAGTTTTCCCCGCTCAATTTCATGTTTGCCCTGCTCAATTTCATACCTGCCCCGCTCATTTCCTAGTTTGCTCCGCTCAATTTCATGTTTCCCCCGCTCAATTTCATTTTCAACCCGTTGATTTTCTAGTTTGCCCCCACTCAATTTCATGTTTGCCCCCGCTCAAAACCTAAACCTAAACCTATAACTTAAATGTATTCTCAAATCCCTAAACCTAAACCTTAACTTATTCTCAATTCCCTAAACCTTCACCTATAACCTAACTTAAACCTAAACCTGTAACCTACACTTAGATAGGCCCACATTGAATGTATGTAATATATCCACGCTATCCATCTAATTTTAGCAGTTGAGTCCCAACATATCAAAATAAGATTGTAAATTATACCATGGGAAGCAGTGGGCATAATGATTTGTTTTCATGTTTCCCCCGCTCAATTTCATGTTTGCAGCAACAATCTCCAAAAACTTGTGCATGAAGCCTTCCTCCCTTGAGACTTTTCAATTCTTCTCTCATTAGCACCGACAAGTGAGCTTTCAAATACGGTTCATCAAGAGGAATTCCATAGAGAATCATTCTTAACGCCAGAAAATCATCCATGTCAAAGGTATTCAATGCTAATACAATTGTAAGGTTTAGAAATCAGTGGAATTTAACATAGGTGTCAAAAATATTTATTAGTGAAATAATTGCCCAAAGAACAGTTTTTTAGGTTATTCAGTTAGAATAAGTGGATGAAGAAATGCATTTCATCCCGCTTCCAATGACACATCTAAGAAGTCTCAAGTAGAAAACATACTTCTCAATGCAATGTGCGTATTGAAAACAACAGTTCGAGCATCGTTCAAAGCATTCCTTGGAAGATCCATAAAATATTCTTGAGAAGACAGCTCCATACTTTAGTAGTGAAGTAAAAGTCTTATTTAGGCACGTTTTTCTTAGCTGATTGCTAAAAAAGGAAGACAAGTAATTTGGATAAACTCTTCACATCACCTTCGCATAGATACCAAATAACTGTTATATACAAGCACTAAAAGTTTGCCTCAATCAAATTCACCGAGGCTTATTTAATGTTTGCCCAGCTTAATATTATAGTAGATAAGGTCAATTTCATATTTACCCCACTCAAGACCTCGACAACCTGAGTCAACCTGACCTCATCTGAAGTTGGGACAATTGATCCAAACCCGTTCATATTTTTGGTATTTCTCGTTCCAGTTTTATTTCCAATTCATATGAAGCTTTGGGAAAATTAATGAAATGCTACTGCAGTTTTAACATACTCTGATTTTGCCCACAACGTTTATCTTCTGAATTTCATGTTTGATATGTTTTTCAATTCATCTTTGCAGGCGATGAATATTCTGCAAAGATCCCCAACCCAACAAGTAGGTGTACACTCACATGGTGGTTTGACAAGGTGAAGGGTGGAGTGGAGAAGCATGATAGTCGCCTAAATTTGTTTAGGCAATCTCCTTTCTCATTTCTACTGCACGTTACATCCTTTAGATTTTTAGGAGCTCTATTTCACCTTCTTTTTGTAAAATACAAAGGTGATCTAGTATTTGAGATCAGCGGTAGGCGAGTGCACTTTACCGAGATGGATTTCGCCCTCATTACCGGACTTAAGTTTGGAGATCTAACTGTACCGAAGATATGTTGCATTGCGAGTACATTAAGAGACAAATACTTCAAAGAATATCCAGTATTAAAGAAGCAACTAATGGAGGTGTTTGAGAGATTAGTTGACACCGATAATCACGAGGACGTCGTGAAGGTTGCCCTACTTCTGGTTGTGGAGCACTTTCTTAGGGGAACCGAACCGAAAACCATGTGCAATATGGATTATATTTACCTGGTGGAGTCGCTAGATGATTTCTATGGGTATCCCTGGGGTAGTTTGGGATACTATACAATGTCACAAGGAATCGAATCTGCTGTTGCAGCATCAAGTTCCCCTCGGTACACAGTATGTGGTTGCGTCTTTCCTCTACAAGTAAGAACACCTTTTACTTTGTATATGTCTTCTCTCTATAATCAATTATGGATCTTTAACCTGGTGCAAATTCATTATGACAGGCTTGGGCAGTAGAGATATTACCGGCCTTACAAGACTGTGTTGTTTCGTATGTTCCGCATCAAATTCCACGCTTCATTCAATATCGAGGTTGGAAGGGTTGGAGGTATAACAACATACATGCTATTTTCGAGAATAAAGCTGTAAGTTTATATATATATATATATATATATATATATATATATATATATATATATATATATATATATATATATATATATATATATATATATATATATATATATATATCCCCATCATTTACTTTGCCTAACTTGACATATCTGCTCAACTTATTACTCTTTGTTCTTTTGCAGACCCTAGTAGTAATGAAATTAGAACCAACGCTACGAGAGTGGGAAACGGATGCCGTTCGTTCTGTGCAAGACAGTTTCCAGGTGAGATGTTGCGGAAGATGAACTATAATTTCATGTCTACCATTGTAGAGTTATCCTTACTCTTACATATCCATCTATGTATTTTGTAGCTTACTCAGACCCAGGAAGATGATGAGGGTAATGAGATTTCTCACGAGGAGGATGACGAGTCAGATGATAGTGATGAGAAGGGCGTGGAGGGATCGGGACTGAGGGAGGGTATACCGAATGTGGTTCTTATGGAGGAGTTTCGGAATGAGCGGGAAGAGTTGAAGAAGGAGAGAGAGGAATTGAAAAATGAGAGGGGCGAATTGAGGAAAGAGAGGGCAGAGATGAGAAGGAAAGAAACAAGGCTCGATGACAGGGAAACGTTACTAAAGAGGGAGAAGGAGTTGTTCTTTGTGGACAAGGAATGGTTCTTCAAGGACAAGGAAAGGTTAACGAATGAGAGGGAGGAGTTTAATAAGGAGAAGGTCGCCAGTCGTACACAGAGAAGACGTTTTGTGGTGGAGGAGGAGGGTGAGGAGTTGAGGAAGGGAGTGGACGTAAACGATATTGGCAATAAAGAACTTGGACATGTGGATATGAATGTGCAATCGTATAATAATGTCAAAGGTAACGTATCGAATGAATTCACTTCTCATGTCGTTTATGAAAGGAGATTCAAAAGGGTATTGAAGCCGTCCTATTACAAGATTTCTCCCTACTTGTCCTTGTCTGCATTCGATACAACACCTGGGGCGGACAAGGAATGGTTCTTCAAGGACAAGGGAAAGTTGGCGAATGAGAAGAATGAGTTTAATACGAAGAAGGAAAGTAGTCCTAAACAGAGGGGACATTCTGTTATGGAGGTCGATGATGAGAAGTCGAGGAATATAGTGGAGGCAAATGATATCGAAGATAAAGAACTTGGACATGCATCCATTTCTCATCCTGTTTCTGAAAGAAAAACCAAAAGGGTACTGAAGCCGTCGTTTTACAAAGTTTCTCCGTACTTGTCCCTATCTGCATTCGATACAACCCCTGGGGCGGTTTCAAAACCCGAGCAAGTTACAGCTTTTGCTACATCTCCGATACCATTTCCTCATCAGATGGATCCTTTCAGGATATTATCCGCACAGGAGGTGAAAGAAGCAGAGGACTGGTATGGAGCAAACAAGGACATGCCAGCGGGGAAATGGTTCATTACGATATGGATGAAGAATGCCTGGGTTGATAGCGAGGTAAGCATTACTAATTTATTCTCTATATGCATCGATTGTCAAGTCCTCATTTTGTTATATGAATCTATGACGAAATTCTACTATCCTTGTTGATTAGGCCATCGACACATACATTGAGTTCCTTGAGAAAAGGCATAACGCCTACTCAATAGCATATCCTCAAGATTGCAAGTTTTGTCCTACGTATTTTACGGTAAATGTTTATTACGGCAATCCTTAATTACCCCTCAATCTTGTTTTATTACATGCATTCAACTTTAATCATGTTTGTAACAGCAAAGCCTTGAGGGGTGTTTGCCGGTTTTGATCCGATATCGGGCCTCCAATTCGGCGTCAGAACGGTCGTCGCTAATAGGCCAGCTAACCACGGCCTACGCAATTGCCAGGCAGCGAGATAAGCCATACGCCAGAGCGATTTGGTGTTATGAGCGGGTTATGCACTTATCACACCACGCTTCATCTCTTATTGTTATGTGCTCATTCATGTTTTGACAAATATATTATTTTGTAAATCATGGACAGGTCTATGCGCCAATAAATTACGGCAATTCACATTGGTTTTTGCTTGTCATATATCCTAGAGAACGAGAAATCGTTGTTGTGGATAGCCTATACACATATCTAACGCCGAAGTTCAAGCAAAAGATGAAGAATATGATGGATGCACTCTCCGTTCTCTTCCATGCCACTGGAGACAGTACTGCGCTTGAAGGAAATGAATGGACCGTCAGATTCGATGAATCCGCGCCGAAGCAAGACAATGGCTATGATTGCGGAATATTCGTTATGAAATTCATTGACATTTTGTGTAGCGGTCTCACCTTGGAAGGAATAGACATGCAAAAATTCACCGCCGAATGGAGGAGGACAATAGCATATGATTGCTTGACTGTAGTCAAGAGGTGATATTTGTGCAATGTGCATGGGAGAAAGATTTTGTAAGAATGAATTATTTTGAGGTTTACAGTAATCTTGGAGTGTCGAAAATTTCCAAGTATGTGCATTTCAGTCCGAGTTCCTTCTCTAATCACGATAGCCATGGGAGGGTTGATCCGAATTCCACTCAAGTCTATCGTGAATAGAGAAAGAGCTCGGACTGAAATGCATATACTTGGAAAATTTTCTTCATACTCGCCAAAGTGCAAGTTTCCATATATAGCATACTCTATAATTTTAGTCCTATCGAGTTCAATGCCATGATATTACACATTGTATGGATTCTATGCACAACGATGCAATACAATTTCTATTTTTCTTTCGACTTTCTCTGCTTAATAACCTAATATGGAATGCTTACGAACCCCTCAATGTTTGGACACCCAGTACATTTCCCTGACGTGGACACTGTAAGAGACACTGTGAGAAAGACGAGACCTTCATGTCCTGGAGACAGATGACGTCCAGTTTCTTCCTGGATATATATGAGGAGGTTAACAATTTGAGTTTGAGCATTTTCTTGGCCTAATAAACTGTACATGTTTTTTCCACTTGTGTTTCATTCTTGTGGCTTTATTTTTGTGTAAATTAAGATGAAATTTTGTTGCTCGGGTGGTCTATAAACAAGCACGCATGGATGCATGATCAGAACCATTTTGCGTGCCTCACCATTGTGACGGTGTGCATCTGCTCCTCACCATCCAAATGGTGGCGCTCAAATTGATGGTTGAGAAACAAAATTCTCAAACACTCACATGCAACATAAAAAAAAAAAAAAAAAAAAGAAAAATGCATTAATCAGGAAACTAAGATTGTACTGAGTGTCATTGTTTTCATATTAATTGGCTTGTTGTTCATCAGCTAGTTCTTTGTGAGTGCAAGTGATTTTCAATTTCTGAAGATCCGCATTTCAGATTCTTGTCCATAACTTGTCAAAAGGATCTACGTGAGTCCCATTTAAAGGGCTGACTCGTGGTTATAAGACATCGTGAGTTCGATACAAGTCATCCCATGCCTATGACTGTTATTTATCTAGATCTTTTATTTGCTATAAACAGAAAATTTCCCCTGACAGGTATTGCATACAGCAGATTTCAGGAGCTTTTTATTGAAGAGAACTGCCGTGATATCTTCCGTTCAGACTCTGACTGGAAGATCATACTACTGAGATATTTCAATCCAGTTGGAGCTCATCCCAGTGGTGATATTGGCGAGGACCCTCGTGGAATTCCAAACAATCTTATGCCCTTTGTACAGCAAGTTGCTGTAGGCAGGAGGACTGCACTAACAGTGTTTGGGAATGACTATTCAACAAAGGATGGTACTGGGGTATGGTTAAAATTAGTTCTTCATTATTTTTACATTCTATTTTCTGTTAGACATGCATTATCTTGATTTGAGCCTCTGCACATGCACTGTGTACATTGAGTGGCCCATCTATTGATCGGAGAGTTAGCTCATAATTAGGCTTTCAACACATCAGATAAGCCAAATGATCATTAATCAGCTGACGGTTGTTAAAAAGATCTCCCAACACTCCGGGAGACTGGATTCAGTGCATATGCGAGGCCTGCCTGATGAGCGAACCAGCGTCATTCTTGCAATGGGTCAGCATATACACTGTGGGGGACTGCCTGATGCATGGCTCAGATGGGATGTTGGTGAATGTGACAGCTCAAGTTGAGCTTTCAACATCATGAGAGCTCAAACTAGAAATGTTGGGAAAAGCACAGGAAATGTGAAAGGAACCTTGTTGCCTTAAAAAAGGAAGTAAATATCCACTTCTACTGTTGCTCATGAAACCAACTTCATGTTGTTATTTCTCTGTAGTAAGTTGGTATGTGAAGTTTTCTTACTTCACAATGCTACTTGATTCCTAATGATAAGAAATGACTGCTGACCAAGCCTTGGGTATATATAAACTGCTTGCGTTATGTCAGTTGGATGTAAGTTTGTTAAGTATGTGTGTTTGTTTGGTCACGATCATCAATTTCCCTTCTAGATTCAATTGTTTATTGAGCTTGCTTGTGTATCAAAGGGATGTAGGCCCTGAAGAAACTCAAAGATTTTGCTTTGGAAAAAGCTGATTTGGAACTCACAAGCAGAAAGCAATATTTCTGTTTTTTTTTTTTTTTTGTATTTTTAATGTCAAAAAATGATGTGAATGTAGGTGCTACGGTTATTGGAAGGCAGCATGCTTCATGACATTGTGCCTCATGCCCAGCTGCAACATGCACGTACATGGACATATACAGATCTTGCTCCATCCATTCCCCAGAGAAGCCCAATTTCAAATGATTCGATAAACAAAGCAACGGCAGTTAGGCAAAGATCTACGGATATGTATGGCATGGAAAGACCAAGTAATGAATGCTGGATGTCAGGAGAAAATGACAACGTTTTAAGTGAAGAATTCCAAACGTATTTACATGCTTCATTTGCTCAGTTCATGCAAAAGATGAAGTCAGATGAAAAGGCCTATGCTTTAATGCATGGAGATGGTTATCAAAAAAGCCACCCCATTTCCAAAACAAGCATCAAGAGCATGTGAAATTACGAATGAGTTTTCTTTGTAATTTGTATTTTGTAGTTTTGTTTACAGTTAAATGAAGACTTTGCAAAGGCTTATTTGATTTCGTGGCTGAGAAAGTGTCTTATGTGTGATCCTATTTAATAGGAGTTGCGGTTAGTGCTATGTTGAAGCGTTTTGATGTAAAGCCTATTTATAGGCCCTTTTCTTTATTAATAAAATAGACAAAGTTTTACCATTGCAACACGTCTCTTTTACTTTTCTGTTTTGTATCAAGAATTAGGATTAAACATTGAACAAATTGATGGTTAGTCATGCCGAGAGCATGAATAGGATGATGGCCATCATTGTTGAAAGGATGCCCAGAATACATCAAGTAATTTTGCCATTCAACAGATTGTACCTCAGAAAATCGTGCCAAAACCTATTACACATCGGTAAATTGTGCCTTAGCCCTATAGTGGGAGCAAGATTTATCAAAAAATTGGCTCCAGCATAGCCAATACTAATAACACCTGCACTATGAGGGAAAATGCCTCCTAATCCAGTTACTATGAGTTTTAATGTTTCAATATGGATCTCTGATCTAACCGTTTCTTTTTTAGTCACTTATCAAATGGCTATGAGAGTCCACTCCCCTCAATTCTTGGAATTTCTCTTATTCATATGACAGCCCACTGGAAGAACAGTTACTTCATAGAAGTTTTATGCAGGACTAGCTTGCATAATGGCAATGACTGGATCCATCTCACAACATGAAATAGCAATGGCATTTTGACAAAAAAAAAATGTCCAATATAGCAGTTGGAGTAGTCTGCAAACTCCCACTGGTTTCACAGCTGGGGACATGCAACTTTCATGGAAAGACCAACCACTTTTCACGAATGAGAATCCATGGACTACTGACATTTTCCCCTTTCATCAATATCCAAAGTAGTTATTCAGAAACATGGATGGAAAAATTATACTACATACTTGGGCACAAAGACTATGAACCCGTTGGATCTTATCTTCACTATTCTGGCTTCCGTGTCTGTGGGCCTGCAATGGAAAAGACATTGTATGTTCCAACAATCAACTAGATTAAGGAAGAAAGTTTTGATGGAAATTCGCAAGGCATGATTACTGTACCGTTTCCTGAAATAGATGAGTGTATGAAGCTCCACAGATGCCCGGCTAGCCATCTGGGCATTCCGGTGCCGGTAATTCAAATCTGGAAAAGTCCTAAAATGAGTAACTTAAATATAAGTCATTGAAATGAACTCAGATCAACAGGAATGGCTGTTATCTTACTGTCAGCAATACTTGTCAGCTGAGGCCTGTCTTGGAAAATTGAAGGTAACTTGTATATTCCTAAAGCTGCAGCAAGCAACCTGTGGACAATAACATCTGCAACAAAGAGAGTGTCCCAACTCGCTTCATTGTCTCATATCAAATTATCCTATTCAACATCACCACTGCTTACCTATGAAAGAGGATTGCTGAATTGACACTTGATTGCTTGCTGACACAATAGGGAAACATCACCCGTGGAAGATGTGTAAAAGATTTAAACCACTCTGGCAGACCCACCATAGATTGGTCTTTGCCTGAAAATTAAGCCAATCAGACAATCTTAACTGCTCAATTTTCGCTCAAATCGTGTGGTTAGGATCACCCGACAAGTCTTCTTTTTTCCCAAGACCATCCACATACAGTGGGGCCTGCCAGATGAATGGCCCTATCATGTATGTCTTCAATGGGAACCCATGGAACTCACAAGCAGAAAGCATATAGAGAATAAACTAAGTGCAACTAGCATTCCTCCCTACAAAAATTAAGCCGATAATTTTAACTATTTCCTTACAAACTATGAACTAAAAACTACACTCAAGAACATTCTGAGTTTTCTATCCAATTAAATGAACAAGCACAAACACGTATCAAATGAAGCAATGATAGAAATACATCAAAATATCAATTGAGGAAGATCTTCAAAAAATCTAAAAAGAAAAAATTAAAATTTTCCTGTTTGACCAAGAAGAAAAATAAAATTTATGTTCCAGACTTGCAGACGACCTTTCCCAACACATAAATACACCAGTACCCTGCTACAATTTCTAAAAGAGAAAGTGTGAATGATTCCCAATTAGCAAATACATCATTGGCAAATAAGTTTCAAGATGTTATTTATCTTCTTTTTTTCTTCTTCTTTTTGAAAGACATTATTTGTCGATCAATGAACATTTTTAGAGAGAGACCTTACACTCCCCTGCTAAGGTGACGCATGGAAGGACGTGAGGTCGAGCACCGTCTTCCTCAAGATGATAAATATTCCGAATGCACGGAACTTCTCTGGACTCCTCACAGAGATTTCTTGAATCCACGAGGAAAGAAAGTAGAAAATGAGAATAATTTCTAATAAATTCGAAATTGATTAATGAATTCCCAAAATTGAGTTCACAACCCTTTAAATAAGGGAACCAAGCAATAAAAAAGAAATCAGACTCAGACTACAACTAAAACTCCCAGAATTCGCAACTTCTCTGTAAATAGAAAACTTTGAGAAGTTTGGGTCAGTGATTTGGGGTCGACCGGGTGGACCCGGTCGACCCCATTTGGCATTTCTTTAAGCTGACCCGGTCTACCGGGTATACCCGGTCGACCCCAACTCTCTGTCCAAACTTCTTCCAATTTGTTTCAGTGAGATGGGGTCGACCGGGTGGACCCGGTCAACCCCAACTCTCTGACCAAACTTTTTCCAGATTGGGTCAGTGAGTTGGGGTCGACCGGGTCCACCCGGTCGACCCCATTTAAAATTTGATTGGACTAGCCCGGTCGACCGGGTATACCCGGTCGACCCCAACTCTCTGTCCAAACATTTTCTCGTTTGGGTCAGTGAGTTGGGGTCGACCGGGTATACTCGGTCGACCCGATTTGATTTTTTAAGGAATGACCCGGTCGACCGGGTATTCCCGGTCGACCCCATCTCTCTGTCTATATTTGGGAAGTTTGTAATTTTCTCACGCCCCTTCATCTTGCATCAAGCCCGAAGCCGGAGGCCCGAAGCCCGGACGTTTTGACACCCTAAACCCATTGCCTAAAACCCACTCCCTCTTATTCCACACGCCGTCTCTCCAACAAAACCCTTCCCCTTCTTCCACAATCATAAACCCATCATCGTTTTCACTCCATTCTCTACAAATCCAAAAACAAATCATCATTTTCAATTCATTCCACACATCCTCTCCTTCCACAATCCACAAACCCATCATCTTTCCTTCTATTTTCTAAAATCTCTCCCTACAAATCCTCCATAAATTCAAAAACCCATTATCTTTCCAATGGGGGCTTTCCATGTTCTCGTTTCTTTATGGCTATTGCTCCCATTAATGGTGAGCCTTACGGCTAAAAAGCGTGGTGTAGAGGACCCGGTCGCAGCTACCCGGGAGAAGAGAGTGGTCTCAGGACCTCGAAAGGGTCCATCCACGTCTAGGGCGGGTTCGTCAACGACTCGCAGGCAGGGTGTCGATGCGGCTCAAGCCGTGGATTTGGGAAGATTCGCACTACGCAAGGTATGCTTTGAGCGGTACGTAGATCAGGACTTGTACGCCGATACCCAAGAGCGCAAGTTGCTTGCCTCAATTGGGTGGAATCCGATCTTGACCCCCTACAACAATGCCGATGTCGATACTGTGCGACATTTCTACGCTTCCATTCAAAATCCTTGCCTACAATCGTTGACATTCGATGTCTTAATCGGTAATTCCTTAAAAACTTTTAGTGTTATTGACATTGAGAAATATTCTGGGGTGCCACGTGGGAAAGTGGTTGTTCCATATAAGGATTCGATGAGGTCTAGGTACAGGGAAGAGAGGACTGTTCATGTTTGTGGCGAAAATAAGCCTTGGATACAAGATGATAACTGTTTGAAGGTAACAAAGATGCTTCCAGTTTACAGGTTCCTCCACCTTGTCTTCACGTACAATGTGTATCCTAGATCGGGCAATCATACACAACTAACACAATATATGTTGGAGGTTCTATATTCAGTGGGTACGGGCAAGAAGGTTTACTACCCATCTATTGTAATGCGGCATATCTTGATGGCGGCCACCACCAATTCCAATCTGTCCTTACCCTTCGGTCGGTTGGTTTGTAAGATGGCGAAGGAATGTGGGCTTGTTTTCATCCGCAATCAGAGGCTTGAGCCGCATAAATTCATTGACACTCATTCCATTAAAAGGATGAAATTGATTGAGGAACAAGAGGTTGAAAGAGGAGAAGGATATGAGGAAGAAGAAAGAGAGAAGGAAGAAGTGGAGGAAGAGGAAGATGATGATGAAGACATCGACGAAGATTTTGTGGCCCCCCCGCTTATACATGAGCGCTTCAGTCGGGTGGAAGAGGAGTTGACATCAGTTCGGTCTGAATTAACTGATTTCAGGGCTGAAATGAAGACCAAAATGACCGAACAAGAACAATGGAACAAGAAGATCTTATGCACCTTGAAGGAAGTGTTATGCTGCGTTCAGAAGGATGGAGCCGCGCCACATCCGACTACTTCACATGACCATTAGGTTTCAGGTGAGGCCATGGATGTGGTCATGTGTTTTGTTTTTTGTGGGTTGAAAGAAATGGGAATTTCCATCTAGTAGTTTATTAGTTAGTAGTTGGGTTCTTTTTATTTTTCTCTATGTTAGGAATGTATGGGAACAATGCATGGATGTAGTTATGTTTTGGGTGATAGTTGCCATTTCCACTTCTGGTAAAGCCTCATCAGCACAGCCGAAAAAAACCATACTTCAGGTATATATGTCTAACGATATAGTTTCCCCAACTGTTCACATGTAGTTTCTTGACATTTCGTGTTATACCGATAATGGTAGTGTGAGGGTTTCAACAACAAATCTTGACTCTGATTTGTCTAGCATTTAAAGTAGCTGCTGATTATTTTAATATCTAGAATTCTGTTTGTCAGGAGCCACAACTGCAATATAGTTGTTTGTTTATTTATTTCTTATTTTAAGATGTTTAATTGGGAGGTCATGAGATTGATTTCCCTTGTTTTATGGGTGTGAGTGTGTGTTCTTTAACATGTTGCCGCCGTTGCTGATGGAGATTCTCTTTTTAGAAGGATATAGTGTTGGCTTGAATGATTTTGACATCCTCAAGGCTGTTACTAAAGATATAAAGAACAAAATTCAGGACATATCACCTTTGCTACTTCACTTGTGACTAAATTACAATCAACTGCAGATCGTGACTCGTATTCTAAAGTTATCTGCTTTGGGTAATCCGATAGATTCTAAAAATGATTCAGCTATCAGTAAGGTTGTTCAATAACATGGCTTTTTGGGGATTCAACTTTATGATCGAGGGAAGTTTTATTCAAGGCGTTTGGTTGAGGATATGAGTTTTCACTTCCAATATAAGTATTCTATTAATGGTGTTGACTACCCTTATGAGACATTTGGGTTAGTTAAGAGCTCTTTTTTACAAGGTCTAACCCCCTGCTATTGAGTGGGTCTATTCCATATCATCCAGGGAAGTGTTGATCCGTTCTTCCAGAGGACTTACTGAACCAGGAACTTTGTTTAAAAAAATCTAATGGCCACACCTTGAGATGTTGTTATCTGTTATGATGGGACAGTGAGAAACCTGCGTAGCAATTCTATAATTCGATTTGAGTATGGACAAGTGGACGATAATAGTACTGGAAGTTCTTTTGCGTTCAGAAGGTTGGTGTATTAGCTGCTACTGCAGTATCAAATCCTGCCATATAAAATAGTTCTTGATTCTTCACAGAGCAACAACTCTTCATGTGAATCGATGAAGGTTCCATCAATATGATAGTATTTTAATTTCAGTAAGTCCATCTTTCATTTATCTTTGCATTAATTTATTCTTCTTCAGTAACAAAACATGTTTGCTTCTTTTGATTACGTTATATTTTTCTCTTCCAGGAAAGACATTTTGTGCAAAGTTAACTTCAAGAATGATATTATTGATCGGAGAGTTATTCTATATTTGAATGAGTCCATCTGCGGGAAAATGCATTACAAATTTAGTGCAGCATATTTACTTAAGAATCGTTTGAAAGGAGTCATTGGTAAGGATGTTGCTTTTGACTTATCCATTGAGTACGAGTCATTTGTAGTTTCGCATTCCCTTTATCGTTTATATACTGCATTTATCAATTATTTACTTGACCTTAGTCCCATCTCTTGCTGTTTTGTTTGAAATGAGCATTTTATAACACATTTGTGCTGAATTTGTTCATGCTACTCAATCATTGGATTGGTGGTTAAAACTTGGTTTGCTGTCCTGTTCAATCCCCACTATTTCTTATGGTGTGGCCTAGCTGGGTAAGGAATCACACTAAAATTGATCACACTATTTATTTGGATAAGAAGGAAAGGGAAATGGAGTGGGTTTTGTGTTGAACCAGTCCACCACCTCCGGTAGAACTTGAAAATACCGTATGGAACTAAAAATGAGACTCCCAAGTTCCATCTGAGGTTTTGGTTTTCAAAATGTATTCTTTTTGGAAAAAAAATCAGCTCAAACCAGCTCAAGTTCATAAAAATTCGAGTTTTCTAACTACTTCATCATGAGTTTTTCTTGACTTTTAAAGATACCAAGTTAATGGTATAAACTCAACGGGGTCTCGGTTGAATTGACTCTTCTTGTCATGATTTTTTACTAGAACTATGAAGTAGAAGGATGGCTAATTTTTTATTTTTTTACAAATCCTCCAATCCATCCATTTGTTTCGTCGACCAAGATCCACTGACAAGTGAACCGCCCTCGCATGTATCAAACATCTGCAGTTTTATCTGGAGTTCATAGTCTTGTTGTCTGTTTCTTCCAGTGAAGGCAACATCTGATTTGCTTCTCGTTCAGGTTAATGCTTTTCTTGAAGTTGATCTTGGTTACTTGGATGGATCTTGGGCATTCCTAACACATTTTTTTTTTCTTTTTTTTTTTGTTTTGCAGTCGGATCTTTATACCTTGGCCGATGGCTTCTATTGAGTTGGGTACTGAATTAAAAAAGGCGAAATGATCATGTCATATATTTGGATTCTCTCAAATCCTTGGTGTTCTACAGCCCCCCATATGATTTACAATTAAGTAATTTTATCCATTTTTTTTATTATTATTTTTTTTTGCAGGTCAGCAACTTGAAAGGAAATTGAGTGGACTTGCACGCTTGAAATTGAATGAATGAATGATTGTAGTTGAATGAATGAATCCATTAATTGATTGTAATGGAATGAATGAATGGATGATTGTAATGGAATGAACGAATGATTTAATTGATTGTAATGGAATGAATGAATGAATGATTGTAATGGAAACCCTGAATGATTTATGAGCTTGTAATGGAATGAATGAATGGATGATTGCCTCAATGGAATGAATGAATGATTGTGCAGGTCGTTACATGAACAGAAGACTCATTTTTTTCACATACATAATAGCTACGGACTAAAACCGTAGCTATAGGTCAATTGTTACAGCACCTATAGCTAAAGGTCAATTGTTACAGCACCTACGACTACGGTAGTGCACGGACGTGCTACAGATTAAAGCCGTAGCCATAGATCTATAGCTAGGAATTTTAATTGTTGCGTTTTCCCACTCTTCTGGTAGTGATAATGCATTCCAAATGTCAATATCACATTTTATGGTTTTATGCATTCAATCTTGAGTCTTGAAGTCTCTTGCAACTTTAATCATGCAATCACAAATGAATTAGAAATTGAGCGGGGCAAACTGGAAATTGAGCGGGGCAAACTAGAAATTGAGCGGGGCAAACTAGAACTTGAGCGGGGTAAAACTGAAAATTGAGCGATGCAAACTAAAATTTATTTATTTTTTCTTTTGTGGGTCCCATCATGATGTATGTGTTATATCCAAACTGTTTTAAATGTATGAGCGGGGCAAACTGAAAATTAAGCGGGGCAAACTCAAAATTGAGCGGGGCAAACTAGAAATTGAGCGGGGCAAATTGAAAATTGAGCGGGGCAAACTAGAAATTGAGCGGGGCAAACTGGAAATTGAGCGGGGCAAACTATAAATTGAGCAGGGAAAACTGAAAATTAAAGATCATAATTTTTATTTTTTAAAAAAAAAACAACTGACCTGCAAATGACTCTTCATCAGAGACTAGTAATTACTCCTATCATCCCCTGTTCCTTTTGGTGTTTTCATTTATTTGTAGACTAGTAATTACTCTTATCATCCATCTTATTTTGTTTATACATCTGAGTCTAATTGTTTCTTTTTCTTCAAAACTGCAAGATGTTCATTTTCCAACATAATCCATCAGGCCAATGACTTCATATTATGTTGCTGCATCACATTGGCTGGTGTAATATTCATCAGCTTGCCGTTTACATGGGCCGCTTTATATAGCATTGATTAGTTATTACAGGTTTTATAGATATATATATATATATATATATATATATATATATATATATATATATATATATATATATATATATATATATATATATATATAAATAAATAAAACTTTTTGCAAAGCCAAACAGTCTAAGTAGCATCACCAGCCCAGGAACAGCAAATGACTGTTTTAGATGGGCTGAGAGCGTGATCCCCATCAGAGCACAATGGTCTTTTTATATTTTAGACCCAACACGTGCATGATGCTGAACGCATTTGCCTCAACCCAAAAGTGGGCCCCCACCACAGATAAGGGTCGAACCAAACTGCATGCTCAGCCATTGGGCACAACCACCACAATGAATAGGTAATCATAACCATCCGCAAGGTGACCATGAAAATGAAACTAGTGGAAACCCATTGCAAGAGTGAAAAGGAAGAATATACCTGAAAGCATGTTGGCTCCTTGGGAGCCTTTCTTCTCTACAGAGATGTATTTTTCATGTGACTGACTGCATGGTGAAAATTGTTATAGAGAGTCCGACAGAACTGCTCCACGATACATGTGATAATGGGTTGACGCTATGATAAGAGCAGGACTGCAATTGACAGAAGGTGAAATCTAATTCTCTCCGAAAATACAAATTACGATGGAGCAATGGCCGGGGAAGTTTTCGCATGGGCTCTAAGTGCTACATCAGGATCTGCATCAGCTATTTACCATTCATTGAGCATCAGCATGGACACTGTTCCCATCCTCTAGAAGCTTTCCGTTGACTTGTGTTCTCTGTCTCTGTATCAACATATACGAGTCTCAGCAACAGAGTGGGAAAATGTGGCAGGCAGGAAAGGAAGAGAAGAAAGGATGAGAAATAAAGGGGTGAAGAACTTGAATTGATCTGTGAGGGTGACTCCATTCTCTCTTTTTAAGAGAACAATAATGAGGTCCTAACCTCAGAGAATGTAAAAAATTGATGCGGCTCCCGGTTATGCACGAGGGCCCATGCTCCTGTTATCCATACTACTGATCTTATGGACCCCATTGTGGCTGGGGAATGTCTAAAAATATCCCAGAGAAAATGAAGAAGTATAAAAAATAAAATTAAAAATTAAAAATAAAAATAAAAAGCAGTTCGCATTTGATGGGAGAAAGACTAGAACTTGGATGGTTAGGATCTTGTGCTGTTGGTCGGGCCATCTGACATCAATTGTGGCGAGAACCCATCAGATCAACATTCTGGATCACCAAGCCACAGGCCCACATGCATGGAATTGGAAGCGTCAGCAAACCATACATTCCTAAGGCTTGGTACCCTAAACTTCTTCCCTAGCCGAGTACTTGAAAACGTTGAGTCCTCAATGAACTCAATCAAGTAAATAATATTCGCGAAACTTGAAAAAATAGGGTGCAGGACCCTCAACTCTTGAGTTACAACTGACTATCTGACCAAAGGTTCCAAATATCACGGGCATGTAGTATCCGTATCAACTGATATTGAATTGCCAGTACCTGAGGTGGGGGTGAAACAGATGCACTCCCAAAAAATGTAGTATCAGTACCCAAATGCTCTCCATATATGGGGTGCAGGCAGATACTGGTTGATAGGGATCCAATGAGTCCAGTATCATATTGGCTTTAGACTGGGCAATATGGCCTCTGAAGCCGATATTCAGAATCCTGGCTGGGTCAGAGTCAGACCCTTCGGAACTGGAATCAAGTTTCTGATTCATTTCTTTTTCTTTTTTAGGAAAAACTTAAATACCATAGATTAAACATCAATATATTAATACCCAATCAGCAGCATCCCCAGAGTTCCCATTCAACAGCATGTGATGTTCTTCTTTGGATTTGGCATCTTTATCTTTTGTGCTCAAAGGCAACAAAGGAGACTGGATCCCAATGGTACGGTCAGGCAGTTCTGCATGAGGGATGCAGGCCCATAATCAGTGCTACAGTACAAGTTGAGATTTCAAAACAAAAGGTTGGAGAAGAGGAAGAAAAGGAGACTGCAACAACGGATGCTAAAGAACAAAACCTGGTAGTTTCTTGTCGATGAAGAAAAACACTAAGTTCACTGTATACCTGATATGCATGCAGGTATAAAAAGTAGGTGAGAGTCGAACAATTCTATATAAAGAGCATTTCTAAGAAAATTTATAAAGTCAAGGAATTGCTTCTCTTTTTTTTTTGTCTTTTACCATGCAACAATAGAAAGGAGAATGTGCTCCCGACCCAATTGAGGAAGTTCCTGCTGTTTGTAGAAGAACTCCAGGCATGGCAGCGGAGATCACTTCTCATCACATTGTTGCTGAAGTGTGCAACATTCGCAGGAAGACAAATAAATCTTCTTAAAAAAAGGTGAAAGAGCGTGCTTCTTTCTCCCAAAGCAATTTATAACCTCTTGACAAGAGTGCAGGATCTCATCCATGCTCCGGTCGACTCCTTTCAAGCGCATCTTATCAAGGTGAATATGGCCAACAAGGACTGTATCCGCTTCTTAACTTTCAGGTATTCGTCGATGCCTTTGGTAATCAATGGAGAAGTCAAAAGCAACATCCTTTAAAGTGACTTTTTTCAAACGATTCTAAACTAAATATGCTGCATTCTCCTTGCAATACATTTTTCCGCAGGAGCACTCATTCAAATATAGAATAACTCTCCGATCAATAATATCATTCTAACTTCACCGTTGGAATACTTCCCAGATATATTCAAATGTTTTATAAATGTGTTAGTGAAATACATGATTTCTTATTAAGCACAGTAAGCATTGTTACCTTCATCAATTAACTTCTCCTGTCACTGACATGGTCATGGTGCAGTTCCTGTATTGATTACTCAAGCATGACGATTATGCGAATTCTTTCAGGCGGATGTTGCATGTGGGAGGATTGGAGCTGCATATTCCAGATTCAAACCCGAACCCATTCTCAAATCCAAAAACCTATAACTTTTACATAAACCTTAATCCAAACCTTAACCTAAACCAATAACCTATAACCTAAATCAAAACCAAAACCTAAACCTATAACCTATAACCTAAATCAAAACCTATAACATAAACCTAAACCTATAACCTATAACCTAAATCAAATCCAAAACCAAAACCTATAAATTGAGCGGGGTAAACTAGAAATTGAGCGGGGCAAACTAGAAATTGAGCGGGGCAAACTGGAAATTGAGCGGGGTAAATTGGAAATTGAGCGGGGTAAACTAGAAATTGAGTGGGGTAAACTGGAAATTGAGCTGGGCAAACTAGAAATTGAGCGGGGTAAACTGGAAATTGAGCGGGGCAAACTAGAAATTGAGCGGGGCAAACTGGAAATTGAGTGGAGTAAACTGAGAATTGAGCGGGACAAACATGAAATTGACCTAAACCTATAACCTAAACTAAAACCAAAACCTATGACCTAAACCCGAACCCATTTTCAAATCCCAAAACCTATAACCTAAACCTAAACCTTATCATAAACCTATAACCTATAACCTAAACCAAAATCAAAATCTATAACCTAAACCCAAACCCATTCTCGAATACCAAAACCTATAACCTATTCCTAAACCTTAACCCTATAACCTAACCTAAACCTATACTTATAACTTAAAACTATTCCCAAATCCCAAAACCTATAACCTAAACCTAACCTTTCCCTAAACCTATAACCTAAACTCGATTCCCTAAAGTGAAACCTACACCTAATCCTAATCTCAACTCCCTAACATAAATATAAATCTAAACTTAAAAACCCAAACTTAAATCCAATCCTGAACAAGAACCCGATTTCCTAAACCTAAACCATAACCCATTCTCAAATCCAAAAATCTATAACCTAAACCAAAATCAAAACCAAAACCTATAACCAAAACCCGAATCCATTATCAAATTCCAAAACCTATAACCTTAACCTAAACCTAAACCTATAACCTATAACCTATAACCTATAACCTTAACCAAAACCTATAACCTAAACTAATAGCAAAACCTATAACCTAAACCTGAACCCATTCTCAAATCCCAAAACCTATAACCCAAACCTTATCCTAAACCTATAACCTATAACCTAAACCAAAACCAAAACCTATAACTAAACCCGAACCCATTATCAAATCCCAAAACCTATAACCTAAACCTAACCTTAACCTAAACCTAAACCTATAACCTATAACCTTAACCAAAACCTATACCCTAAACCCGAACCCATTCTCAATTCCCAAAACCTATAACCTATAACTTAAACCAAAACCAAAACCTATAACTTAAACCCGAACCCATTATCAAATCCCAAAACCTATAACCTAAACCTAACCTAAACCTTAAACTTAAACCTATAACCTATAACCTTAACCAAAACCTATAACCTAAACCAATACCAAAACCTATAACCTAAACCCGAACCCATTATCAAATCCCAAAACCAATACCAAAACCTATAACCTAAACCCGAACCCATTATCAAATCCCAAAACCAATACTAAAACCTATAACCTAAACCAAAATCAAAACCTATAACCTTAACCCGAACCCATTCTCAAATCCCAAAACCAATACCAATTAAAAAATCAGTTTGCCCCGCTCAATTTCTAGTTTGCCCCGCTCAATTTTCAGTTTGCCCCGCTCAAAATCAGTTTGCCCCACTCAAAATCAGTTTATTTTCTTTTGTGCGTCCCATCATGATTGATGTGTTATATCCAAACCGTCCATATATGAGCGGGGCAAACTGGAAATTGAGCGGGGCAAACTGAAAATTGAGCGGGGCAAACTAGAAATTGAGCGGGGTAAACTGGAAATTGAGCGGGGCAAACTGAAAATTGAGCGGGGCAAACTGAAAATTGAGCGGGGCAAACTAGAAATTGAGCGGGGCAAACTGATTTTTTTTTTTTTTTTGCTATATCACTTTTGTGGGTCCCATCGTGATGTATGTGTTATATCCAAACCGTCCATATATATTATGAGCTCATATTAAGGCTTGAGACGAAAAATAAGATAGATCTAACTATCAAGTGGACCACACTGTAAAAGGCAATGGGAAATTGAACGTCTACCATTGAAACCCTTTTAGGGGTTACAGAAGTTTTGGATCATTATGAAATTCTTTTCCCTCTTCATCCAGGTCTTTTTGACCCTATGAATGAACTTAGACGAGGAAGATTTCTCACAAACATCACAGTGGGCCCCCTAAAGGTTTCTAATGGTTGACGCTCATTCAACACTATTTCCTGTAATGTAGTACACTTGAGAACTGGATATATCTCATTTTTGGTCTCATACCATAAAATGATCTGAAAAAATATATGAATTGAGTGAGACAACTTACGAATTGTGCGAGGGAAGCTAGAAATCCAGTGAGGCAATATGTAAATTGAGCGAAGGAACCTAGGAATTGAGCGAGACAACCTAGCAATTGGGCGATGCAACGTAGAAATTGAGCGAGGCAACTTAGGATTTGAGCCTCGCTCAATTTCAACGTAGCCTAAACCTCGTTCAATTTCTAGGTTCGCTCGCTCAATTTCTAGCTTTCCTCGCTCAAATCCTAAGTTGCCTCGCTCAATTTCTAGATTCTCTCGCTGAACTCCTATGTTACCTCAATCAATTTCTAGCTTACCTCACTCAATTCATACCTTATCCTGCTCAATTTTCAATTTACTCACTCAATTTCATATTCCTCTCGCTCAATTTTGTCGATGGATGGGCCTGCATCATCACAAGGTGGGAAGACCATATCTACTTGAATTGGAAAAGCGTGCTGTGAGGCTTTTTACTGACTTTTGGAGATCTCTTCAACTCTCTCTCTCTCTCTCTATTACACTAGAAAAATGCATGATAACAAAAATCCTAACATATTGTGAATAACAAAGATTCATGGAACCTAATAAAGGTCCAGTATATCCAATTGCTTTTGTATTTCTTCTTAGTAACATAGGTTTCATGATGAAGGGAATAAGAGTGATATATCAATGAACATCTGGTAAAATGAGAACATCCATACACTACTACACATGGTACGATGAAGTGGAAACAAATAGTTTTACAATTTGAGATTGTACATTGATAGCATAGTTACCTAAAAACATGGCTTAAAAAAAAAAACCCAACTACTAACTATTAAACTACTAGGTGGAACTGATCCACTTCTTTCAACCTGGTAAACAGAAAACACATCACCACAAACATCGTTTAACCCGAGACTTAATGGTCCTGTGAATCAGTCAGATGCAGTGCTGCTCCATCCTTTCGAACACAACATAACACTTCCTTAAGGGTGCGCAACATCTTCTCGTTCCGGTACATCCGGTCGACTGGGTCCACTGTCCAGCGTGTCGGGGTCGACCTGGTACTTTCGGTCGACCGGGTCAGGCTTGATGATCAGCCCATTTTAATGCAATCCGCCTACTTGAAAACCAATCAAGGCAGGACTGAATATCCAAAAACAAACCAAAACTTCAATGCGTAGGACTCTAGAATAGTATATGGGTTCTGTCAAAAGTTAAACAATCACAATATCATAGACTCTAAATCCTTTGAAGTTCTTTCCCCTTTTGATCCATCAATTTGATTAAATTATGTTCCATTCACAGTGGGTCCAATGTTGAGCAGCATCTAAATTCAAACTCCCATGTGCTTAGAAATTTAGTACAACAAACTGAAAATGAGTGAGGCAACTTAGAAATTGAGCGAGACAACCAAAAGATTATTGCATGAGAGGAAATATATTACAACATATATCATACAAAATACTAAATAAAATACAAAGTATGCTATACATTAGGTATAGGAAACTTGCACGTCCGGCGATTATGGCCGGTTTGTTTGCATCGACCACACTTTAATGTTTTCGATTCTTCTCCACGCGAGGGAATTCTTAACTTTTTTGGTCTTCCAGATGGCCTCTTCTGTCCCGGGGGTTTAATTTTCGCACAATACTCCTTGAAGCCATCTGTAATCTCCCATTCGCTCTTATCACGTGCTGGGTACACCGATTCGTTATATGTGCTCAAGTAATTCTGCGCTGTGTAGAATGGGGAGCAGTACGAGTAATGATGAAGATTGTAGTTTATACATGCTGACAGGACATGCAAACAAGGGTACCCCTTCACGTCAAACTCACGACATGTACATGAAAGCGAGCTAAGCTTGACTGTATCATTATAATCTCCCACAACATAGTACTCATCTCGAGAAATCGGATGACAGCGAACATCTCGCGCCTTCTGTATAAGGTCCTTTAACTGTTGCTCTGCCCATGGTGTCAACGGACCTACAAATGTGGCTGCAGATTCTCTTCTCTTGTAAAACAATTCCTGTATCTTACATCTTACTGCTTCTATCAATTTAGTAACGGGGTATTCCCGTGCTTCTTTGAAGAGGGCATTAACACACTCGGATATGTTTGTGGTGACCAAGTTGAATCTTTTACCTGGAAAGTGTGAAGATGCCCATCTTTCGTAGCCGATTTCTGTCAGCCATGCATGTACTGGGGGGTTGGCCATTTCAATATCATGTATTAATTTTTCAAATTCAGCCCTCCTGCAAGTCTTCACTGCCCGCCAGTAGTATATCTCCAATGACTTGTCTTTAAAGGTATCCACCAAGTTTCTATAAATATGGTACGCACAGTACCCATGAATTGCATGTGGGAATACTTGGGGAACTTCTTTCATTAAACCTTTATGTCGATCGGAGATAATCACAAGACCCTCCAGATACCCTAACGCATCGTTAAGGTAGGTAAGGAACCAATTCCAACTCATGTTGTTCTCTGATTCCCCGATGCCAAACGCAATTGGAAATATATGATTGTCCCCATCTAAGGCCGTGGCGATGAATAGAACACCCTTGTATTTACCCTTTAAGTGTGTCCCGTCAATGGCCAATACCCTCCGCATAGAATTCTGAAAACTTCGAACGCATTGTCCAAGCGCTACAAAACACCTCTCAAACCTCAAAGTCTCTTGGTTAACAAACACGGCAGTCACCGTCCCCGGGTTAACCATCCTCAACTCATGCAAATACAAGGGGAGTTGATTGTAAGAGTCTTCATAAGACCCCATCACCTGATTAATTGCAAGCTCCTTAGCTTTCCATGCCTTCCTATAACTGATAAGAACATTATATTTCTCTTGCATAGCGAAGATAATATCACATGGCCTCAAACTTAGCCGTTGCTCAATGCGGCTAACAATCAGATCACACGCTAACTTACTGCTTGCTTGCCGGTGATCACTCTTCATCCACGACATGCCGCACGTGTGTTCTGAAGTATATTTTCGTATCTTAAATATCCCAGTACCATTCACCCGAGTTGCATGAACACTCCAGTCGCATTTATCTTCAAAGCACACCACGCTAAATCTGCTTGAATTTGAGTACAGTACCCTATACTGAAATTTATTACGAATTGCAAATTGGCTTAGAACATACTGGCATCGACTTTTATCCTTAAATGTTTGTTCAATAGCTATATCGATCGGTTCACCCAACAAATCTGTATATTCTAGCAGTGCTGCATTGGTAAATGCAGCATCATCAAATGGTACGGGAACTTGACGAGTGATGAAGTTTCCGCTTTCAGCAAAGTCTGGAAGCGGAATGTCGCTTACACGTATAGCTCGGGTGTTGGATGATGATGGAAGATTTGCTGTTGTTGCTAAAGGCGGTGTCTTGTACTCATCAGTGAGGTTAAGGTCACGTGCCCAGTTGACTTGGCTACTCACAAAGTTTGATGTTTGAGGCGGCTTGGGCAGTTGATCGCTGCTCACTACCACTTGTAATGGAGATGCCCTGTATTGAAATTCCACGCCATGCTCCTCAGGAAATCTGTCTATGTGTGTTGGCCTGTTAATGTGTTGCGTTGTCTCGATGACTAAGGGAATAAATTTATCCGAATGCTCCATCTGTGTTGCCAGGAACTCTCGCACGTCATCGTCGTCTGCGATTACAGTTGGAGGGATTGATTCATTTGTGCAAGGATACATTACTTTCATCCTAATATCACAATCTGTTGGTTGACTCTTAATAATCCTGAAAATTCTAGATAGAAGCTCCTCATACGTAGTCTTGACACGTAGCGAAAAAGTTTTCGAATCCCCACCAATGTACGAGTATTGCTTGTTTTCATATTCAATCTCCCCGCCATAACAGCAGATGATTCTCGTAGACATTATCTGAAAACCAGTACAATGATATTATATTAGTGAATCATTAAGCAATGGAAGCTTGCCATAGGACAAAACTCGATTAAATAATAAAGGAGCGAGTACTCACATTCCATAATAGATAACGATGATACATAGCTTAAGAAAATAAAATGTAAGCAATGCGTTAATTTTATTTTATTTTTTTAAAAAAAGAAGAGCTTATATAGATTACAGATTCATAGATAGGAATAATTTCATGTGGTGCTTGTTAAATTCAGCGACGCTATCTATAATAGAATATCCATATAGTCTTCTATTTTAACAAGGGACAATTCTATGACGGCCTAGTACACTTTCAAAAAATATATATATAAACCTAACATTTCTACATGCGGATTTGGGTTTAAAATATGTTAAACTTACATAGACTATCAAAGCTAGACTCAACAAGCAGAGTGTAGGGTTGAAATTTCACCTAAATTTTCATTATTAATTATTTCTAATTGTTGGAACATACGAGAGATGTTGTTTCTGATCAACGAGATGTATTTGGGGATTCGAAATACAAAATCCTAGTCTCAATATGCTCAATTTAGAGCTGGAAATTTTTTCTCAAACCTTTATACATTCACTTCTAGTTAGTGCTAATTGCTAAACATTACGAGAAATATCATTTTTAACTAATGAGATTTCTTAGTGTATTTCCATTTTTAACTCCTGGTGCGGGTTTTCAGTGTAGGGAGTGTTTAAATTTGATCTAATGTACAATGTAATGGGTAAGGAACTGCTTACAATGCCTAAACTCGTTTCGACTAATGTTTATTGAGTGTCTTTGCAATGTCATTACAACTAAGGAAAATTATGGTAAAATTCAAATCCTAAGTTGCTAGGAAGTTCATTGGAGGTCAAGTTCAAGGAACATTCTTGTTTAGTCTAATATACATCATACCAGTTTGTTTGTACTCCCATAATTCCTAAGTTTAGTTATAAGTTCAAACGATCATTCTAAAAGTTTTTAATGGGGAGCTACGTTAGGTTTCATGGTTATGCAGGCAAACTCCTAGAGAACTTAAAATATTGAGTCTCTATCTTCTCAAATGTCATAATTCCAATGTGATTCCAACCAAGTTTGAATGGCTATTCTAATGATTTCAAGGGAACCTAAATTTCATTACTACGTTCAAACAACTAAATCTGATATTTTCTAAAGGTGCTAAACTTCTAAGTCTCTAGGTTCGCAATTTTCCTTCTACTAAGGGAATTCTGTATAGGTTCAAATAGTTATTCTAGTAACTGGTGCAACATGTGGCTTACATTGAGCACCCGGTAAAGCTCGTATGTCATGAGTGGATGTTATGTATCATGGCATCATGATACCCACATACATCCCTTAAATTTTGGCCAGATTGCTCTTTAAATTGTACATATAATCATATCATGATATTAAACATCAACACATGAATTTAACATGGATTCTTACAATTCCTCTAAGCTCAAATGACGGCCCACAAACATGTCATATCAATCTCAACTATGGTAAAGCAATTTGGAATATTTAAAAGTTCATTCAACATTCAGCAAGTATTCCACATTGTATGGTTTATAAGACAAAACAAAATGTAATTTGATGGTTCATGTCATATCTATTAGAAATATACTTATATTTAGGCAATCACAAATGTACCATAAGGGGATACAAGGCTAAATTCTCTACACATAGTTAATTAGAATTAGAGTAATAGGAATTTAAGCATTACATCATATACATTAATATTAAATATCAAGCACTTGATAAATTTAAGCAAGCTTTGGAAAAAATGGAATAAACTTCAACTAAAATTAAGCACGGCAAACATGGAAATGATTAAGGCAAACATGAAAATTTAGCGACGCAACCTATAAATTGAACGAGGCAAACTAGAAATTCAGCGATGCAACCTATAAATTGAATGAGGCAAACTAGATATTCAAAGAGGGAAAAGTCAAAGTTCAGCAGGACAGGCTAGAAATTGAGTTCGGCGAACATTGAATTGAGTGAGCCTAGCATGAAATTGAGCTGGACAAACATTGAATTGAGTGAGCCTACCATGAATTTGAGATGGGCAAACAATGAATTGAGGAAACCTAGTATTAAATTGAGCGGGGCAAACAAGAAATTGAGTGACCCTAAAGTCAAATTGAGTGAGCCTTAAGATGAAATTGAGTGAGCTTCAAATGGAATTAAGCGAGTTTCACATGAATTTGAACAATGATATCATATAATTAACTAAGCCTAACAAATGAAATTGTAAGAGCCTGAAATGAAATTCACCGAACTTCACATAAAATTTGACGAGTAGTCGATCAATTGTCGTTGAATTCCGCTCGTCTCAATTTCAGCGAGTTCTTTCTTCAAATTAAAGTGTGCAATGGCTAAGTTTGACCAAGCACCTTTGCTGAATTTCCACAGGTACTTAGTTAATCATTGTTCAGTACTATAAAGGAAAGTATCTATAAACCACACTAGGGTTTTTTTTTTAATATCTATACCTCCAGCGACCATAGCCTCGCTCAATGCAAGTTGAGGACGGATGCTTTCAAGTGAGGGATTAATTTAAACCCTCTCGAAGATTGAAGATGCAACCACTTTGGAGGATTTCACGTAACCCTCACTATGATTGAAAATGCTAAATGTAGAATAATAATATATTGAGATGATAAAGTTTGAATTTTAGTAAGAAAAATGGTAAGAAAAGTGGCCGTGCGTCGGTTTTTTGTTGCAATGGAACTTAGTTGAAAAAAAGCGCATGTGTTTGTTGTATAGGGCGTCGAAAAGCAACGGCAGTAAAAAGTAAAGAAGGAGGGGTAGTTTCGTCCTCAACGTCGCTGTCCGCACGTGCTAGTCTAGATTGGTAACTTAAGTTTGTATTCCGCGATAAAAACCGCTGGGTAAAAGGTTTTGTCTACAGTGGTCATTTTCTCGTTAAGTTATTACCTCTGCCTCACTTAATCCGCCTCACTTAATCCGCGTCGTACCGAAACCGAGTGCCCGCAACATGGTCCACACGTGAGAACTGAAAACCAGAGTAGCGGACAATGGGGCCGGGGACAGCAACAAGAAAAAGAGCAGGTCAAAAAGATCCAAAAAGAAACTTCATCACTAGCATTCCGACTTCCACTAAAACAAAATCACTCTTCTCTGTCTCTCTCTCTCTCTCTATCCCCATTTGCCTTTTGCAGCCTTACTAAAGAAGAAAAGCGCCTTCAGCAGCACAATTTCGACGCTTTGCGTTGTGAAAGCTCCCCCTCCTTTTCTGTAGCTAGGTTTGAATGTCCCCTTCTTTGCCTTTCCCTTTTTTTTTGTCCATCATTTCTTGTTTGGTTCTGTATTTGTAACAAGTGGTTGTTTGGGCCTGCTTTTTATCTTTTCCTAGCATCTTCTTTTGATATTTGTGGGCGTATGAAATGTGGGTTTTGGGAGGGAGAGTTGCATTTCATGTCGGTTCTGGGATTTTTCTTTTAAAGGAAGTGTAATTTGTTTTTTTTTTTTTTTTTTGAAATTTAATTTTATTTCTTTCTATTTCTCTGTTTCGTTTTATTTTTAAAATGTTTCTAATATGAAGGATGATTAGGTCTTCAGATTTCTAAATGAGTTTGGCGAGAGGAAGGTTTTGGTAGTGTTTGGATGTACCTTGTAATGCTACGGTTTCTGCAAATGCCAGTGACCTTCATCCAGTTCCGCTTTTTGTGCTGTGTTTGGAGGCCCCAAGTTGGGTTCTGATAAATATTGTGATCAAGATGATTTCTTTTCTTTAGTCAGACTAGACTCACATTCTTTTGTGATTTGAGTCGGATTGACTACTTCACATTTCTGCCTAGCTGTCCCTAAGTACATGTTTTTCTGGATTCTTATGCAGGAGCAGGACTGAAGTAGTTTCCAAGGGTTTGAGATTTGGTTGGATTAGTCCTGGAACACAGCGCTTTTGGCTGTTGGAATTTATTTTTGATGGGTCGAGATTTGGGTCCTTGGGATAAGATTGGAACAAGTCTGCCATCTTATTTGGAGAACTAAGTATTGTGTTTTTCAGTGGATTGAGATTGCGGCTTGTGTGACCAACGATAATGGAGGAAATACAGTCTTATTCGGAAAACTACAGGTCGTCTTCCTCATCGGCGAGTAGTCCCACCAGTAAAGTCCCGTCAAGTTCTTTCTTCTACCTTCGTAAACCGGGTTCTCTACGCCAACCCATCTCATTTGAGGACTCCCCAGAGTGGGAGGACACAGAAATTGATGTGCGGGTTGAGGAAGAAGGGGGTGACTCAATCAATGCCGCGACAGCAACAGCCTCCCCATCCCTCTCTAAGCTTAATAGTGGGTCGCTGCTATCCCCGCCATTGCCGGAGGGTTCAATTGTTGCGAGGAAGATTGCAGGGGCATCGGTTGTGTGGAAGGACTTGACAGTTAGGATTAAGGGGAAGAGGAAGTACTCTGATAAGGTCGTTAAGAGTTCCAATGGATACGCTCTGCCGGGGACACTTACTGTTATCATGGGTCCCGCAAAATCGGGGAAATCCACATTGTTGATGGCGCTTGCAGGTTTGTGTTATCTATCTGATTGCTGTTATTTCTGATATTTGTCTTTTTGTTTTCTTTGTTGATTTCTACATGGGCATTTCAATTTGTTGTATTGACATGTCATTGAAGGTTAAAAGTGGAAGCTAATGTTTGTTCCAGTCTTACTTTAGGAAGACTGCGTGATTCTGCTAGAATGTATGGCGAAGTGTTTGTGAATGGCGCAAAGTCCTCCTTACCTTATGGGTCATATGTAAGAGCTCAGTCATCTCACTCGTGGTTTCTTTTTGTTCCATGACTCGACTTCTTGTCATTTTTTTAATTTTAACATGCTGAAAATGTGTACTTAATGTCCACATCTACTTGGTGCTCAACCAAATGCTTTTACACAATTTTCTGCTCCTTGCATGAATGATCTAGACCAAGATCCTTGTGGTCTGTTGAAGCTACTTGGTTTCTTTTCGTTCCATGACTCGACTTCTTGTCATTATTTTAATTTTAACATAATAAAAATGTGTGCTTCATGTCCACATCTACTTGGTGCTCAACCAAATGCTTGTACACAATCAGTGTTTTAAATAGCGGTAGCGTGTTGCGTAGCGTTCAACCCTCCGTAGTGTGTAGCGTAAGCTGCACAATACTTCTATTTTTTATTATTAAATAAAAAGGAAAAATATGATAAATATTAAATAGCAAGAAAAAAGCAAAATATATAAATGTTACATTCTTCAGTGGGCCCCACATGGGTCATACCACACATACGCACACCACAGTGGGCCCCACGTGGGCCACAACATAGAAAACAATGCAAATCCACCCCTTCACGCACCTCAGTGGGCCCCACGTGAGCCATACCAAAGAAAACAATGCAAATTCACCCCTTCACGCACCTCAGTGGGCCCCACGGGGGCCATACCACAGGACAAAAAATCTATATCTACAGAGATATTGAAAAAGAAATGAAAAAATTATAAAGAACAAAAAAACACACAGTAACCGGCATTTTAAAAGGGAAAAAATGAGAAAAAACTCAAAATACCAAGTTATTTTCATTGTACATCGAAAATATTCAAAAAAAGGGAGCATGCGTACCTATTTTTGTCTTAAAATGAGATTGAATTAATGAAATATGCAAAAGTTGAAGCTTTACAGCCGATTGCAACCGGAATAGGGGAAATCCGATTTCTCCGTCATTTCTTCTCCATTGTTGATGAAACTACAGCAAATGGAGCTCCTTGTAGTCTCCAACAATCGGCCAAAGAAGCCCCTTCGAAGGGCCTTTCGATCGCAAGATTGAAGAGGGGGGAGAGGAAGCAGTGGCGATTTAGGGCCGGCTGTCGAATACACTGTTCGAAAAGGCTAAGTGTTTTTTTTTTATTTAATTTTTTTTTTAAAACTTACTGCTGTGGTGTGAGTTCACCACCATTTACGGCAATGAAAAAACAAAAAAAAACAAAAAAATAAAATAGGTAGCGCGCGCTACTTGCGATACATGCTACGCGTCCGTAATGTACGCTACGACCCTTGTAACGTGCGCTATAGGGGATTTACACTACTGTATACGCTACGTACCGATTTTGGAGTGCTACGCTATGTAGCGTACACTACCTACGCTACTGAAAACACTACACAATTTTCTGCTCCTTGCATGAATGATCTACGCCAAGATCCTCGTGGCCTATTGAAGCAATGACTTAATTATCATTGTCACCATCATCGTCATCATCGTCAACGCTGTCATCATCAAGGTGACGGTGGCCGTAATGGTCACCACTATTACCAATACGAGTATCGATTGTAACGGCTGATACGGGGCCGTAACGACCGTTACGACCCCTGTAACGGTAAAAAAAAATTTGCTCAAAAAATTCTGAAAAAATATTTAGAAAATCTAGAATAATGTAAATATACAATCTTTTTTTTTTTTTTTTGAACATTTTTTGGTAGTGTAATGGTCCACTCTTTGGTGAGAGTTGTATTGGATTTTCTGGTGAATTTATGAACATGGTTGTCCCCCTAATGTTTACACATCACAATCAAGCATTAGAATTAGAAATTGGAAAAATGCATATATACCACTTTTTGGAATGATGTAAAAACGTTACTTGGAATGAGAAACATGAAAAAAATGAGGAAGAAAATAAATTTACATAGAAAAAAAAAGTGGTCGTTTTTCGACCGCTATAGGAGTAATGGTCGTTTTGCCCCGTAATGGCTGTAACGGCACTTGTAATGGCCGATACGGTCCAAAAAAACCAGCTGCCCCATTTCATCCCTGTATCACGTAACGGTCATGGCCATTATGTTACCTATATGTATCGGCCTTTACGGCCGTATCGTAATGGATATGGAACATTTTGGTCCTCATCATCATCATTATCATTAATTGTTTTCTTTTACTATGCTAGCATTGTTGGTTCATCTTTGATGCAATCGCCTCACATCCCACATGTGCATGCTCAGCAAGTGTGCACAAGAAAGGACCCACTTTCCATTTTAGGCAAATCTCTACATTAGGAAATATCTTTACTTTCCATTTCTTTTAAATCTCTACATTAGCTAGTTTCCTTTGATATCTTTATATTAGGTGAAAAGTAATCTTAGAATTTTCTTATTTAAGTGGTTTCTTATTTAGGTAGTTTCCTATTTTTCAGATTTTTGCTAGCTAAGGAATTTTATTTTTTGATTCCATAGTTTTTCTTGCATATATTAAGGACTGTTTATAAATAAGGCCTAGGCCTATGGAATAAGATAAGTTGAATGATATTCTTTTTTATGAAAATTCTCGTATTTTTTCTATGGTAGTTGTTGAAGGGGGGAAGTGATCTCTAGTTAAAGACTAGTCTACTAGAGGATTGTTGAGTTTGCTCACAATCTTGCATTCCTAATCTCTAGCATTCGGCTAGAGGATTGTTGGTCCTTTCCCGCAATCTCTTTCTACTTTTCTTTCATCTATTTGCTTCCCCTTTTAGGGTTTGCATTAATCATCATTTATCGTTTGTGTCTATATATCATGGTATTAAAAAACGGTTACCTAACGGCCGCTATTTAACTGTAATGGTGTGACCTGTTATGCAATACAATGTCGTAATGCCGTTCTTAAATAAATAGTCCACAGTGATCTGTCATAGGATGATACATTTCCTTTCTTTCAAAAAGTGACGGGGGCTGTAATGGCTGTTGCAGCCTTTATTGTAACAACCATAAAGCTGGCTGGTATGGCATCTGTTTCTGTTATTGAATACCTTGATATAAATGTATAATTTTAGCTTAGGCAATTGGACTAATTTCTGATACATCTTAGCATGTAGGATAAAATTGACTCATCTTTGGTCTAGCACCCGAATTCAATCTCGCTTCCTCTTACACTTTGTTTAGTAAAATCATAGAATATTTTTTTTTTCTTTGAAGTTAGTTTTACCTTTTATTCCATTTTTTTTAAGCAACACAAGTTTGTTAAAAAAAGAGAAAGGTCACTATCCATTTAGGCAATGGATAGCATTGCAAATGTAGATGCGTGAACAATTCTTTACCCAGAGCATCTGCCCAAGTGTTAGCCTCTTTAGAGATAAGATTAAAGGAAACTGTAGATAGCCATACCTATAAAGCGCCTTTGATTTCATTTACAATTAATTGTAGTTCCTAAGGTGGTGATCTAGACTAAAAACCATTCGAGATTGGGTTGGTGTATGTATAACATAGAAAGTGAAGGGGTTAAGAGAGAGGAGAGGAAGTACGTCCGTTTCACTAGGTTCTACTACTGCAAGGCCCAATCATACTTGGAATCAGAGTTTGATCCTATCTTAAAATGAACACCAGCTATATGCTTTGTGTTCGATATATTGACGATTTTATTGATAATATCACTGAATACTGCTATCACCAGCCAGGCGATTCCAAAACTCCTGTAAATGTTAATATTTCTAGTTATCTGCGGTGTTATCAATACGCAGAGCCTTTTTCAAACCCTCATTTGTATCGAAGATATTATCACTAATGCAACTTGACGTGGAAAGGCGAAAAAAAATAAAAATTACTTTTTTTTTTTTTGGGATTTGGGTGGGGGGTGGATTTCAACCACTCCTTTTCAAGTTTTGTGATTCTAATCACTCCTTTGGGGGAATATCAACACTCGAAAGCTTCGATGGGCTGGAACACCAGATATAAGGAAAAAATGCTTTTATTTCTATTTTTGGTATCCATGTCTATGCATGATTCTCATGCATTGAGATGACTTTAAGTTGAAAATCAAAAGATTTGGGGGTTGAAATTTGGGAAATCCAATTTCCCTCCATTTTCTCCCCTGAAATAACTAATTGAGGGGCCCAAATTTTAGTATGTTGATGAGGGTTGGCCGATCTACCAATTCATGTAAATTTTTTTGTTCTTTAGATTTTTTTTTTAATATATATTTTAAAATATTGGAAATTAATTAAAAAAATTGTTTTAATTGGAACAAATAAACTCAACATATTTTTCTTAGATAATTGTTTTGTTTTATTCCCATTTTATTTATGGTTGTATGTTGATGATTGTTGAGGTCAATTTCTTGGGAAATAAAGATTTTAAAAATATGATAAATAAAAAATATGTTTATTTTTTTTCATTTCAAAAATTATTTTTTTCATTGGCGTATGGTTGTATCATACAATGCATGCATCTATGTGTGCATAGATGGATGGATGCATGCATGTATGTATTGCATGCATATGCATGTATGTGTGCATATATGGATGGATGGATGGATGGACCATGTATATGTGTATGTATGTTAAATGTATGCATGGGTGAATGGATGTATGTTTGTATGCATGTATGCATAGATGGGTGGATGTATGTATGTATTAGTGTATGTATGCATGGATGGATGTATTAATGTATGTATACATGGATGTATTGATGGATGGATAGACATGTATGGATGCATGGATGGATGGATGTATTAGTGTGTGTATGTGTGCATGGATGCATGTTTGTATGTATGCATGGACGGGTGTATGTATGCTTGTTTGGATGTATGCATGGACGGGTGTATGTATGCTTGTTTGGATGTATGCATGGACGGGTGTATGTATGCTTGTTTGGATGTATGCATGGACGGGTGGATGAATGTTTGTATGGATGTGTGCATGGATGGATGGATGTATTAGTGTATGTATGCGTGGATGGATGGATGTATGTATGTATGTATGGATAGACATGTATGTATGTATGCATATATGCATGGATTTATCAATATATGTAGATACGCATGGATGGATGAACAAATGTATGAATGGATGGATAGACATGTATGAATGGATGGATAGACATGTATGAATGGATGGATGAACAAATGTACGTATGGATGGATAGACATGTATGAATGTATGAACTAATTTTGGCTACTATTGCACTGATTGTTTTTGACAACACATGCTTCAGGCCCCTATTAAATGGAAACTTATTATGTATGGTTCTTTTTTGCAAATTTTTACTCCTAAATATGTAAATATGTTTATTTTAGCATCTCTAGAAGCTTCATTAAAAATTCCATCTTTTCCCTATATTTTCCCAATGTTTCCCTCAATTAGAAATACATTTCTTGGTATTGGCATTAATATTGGCAATATCTATACATGTTTTTGTATCCCTGGTTAATGATAAATGTAATGATACCGATACTATGGACGTTGATCTAAACCCAAAAACCCATGGGATAGGATAGTTAGAGTTGCCTTCATGGTAATGGTTGATGCTACTACCAACCTTTACCAACATCTGATGTAGGACAACTAACCACTTGCTCTAAAAGCTCGAACTGATAGACCATGGCAAATCAATCCCTTTATCTCATAGCGCAGGCCTCACATCCCATGGGTTAGGTCCTCGGCTACGTGGACCCCACATCACATGGGTTCCGCCTCACACGGGTAGGGCCTGCCTCACATGAGCCACTCGCCTCACATGAGCCGCCCACCTTGAGTGTGCCCCTGCATCCCACAGGCTACCCCACTCGAGCCTGGTGTGAAAATGCCCCTACATTAACTTCTTTCCACAACCTTATCTCAGTCTGAATAGCCTCCATTTTGGCTCAATTAGATCATGGATCCCAACCAAGTACGAAAACACGAGCTTGAACTTTAAGCTCATCCGTAACGACTACCACTCCAGATTGCTCATGATTCCCAATGAAACATCCCTCACCATCGAGCTTCCACCACCTAGATGGGGGAGGGTTCTATCCACTTTCCTAGTTGGATTTTTGTCATAACCATCAGTAACCTCATACCAATTTCATGTCAAATCAGACCTAGAAAACCCATGTACGACACCGGCCATCCTGCCTCTACTGCTGAGTGACACTTAGATATTTTCCTTCAAAATGTTGATGGAAGTTGACACATTATTGAAAATTCCCCCATCTAGATGCTCCAAAGAGGAGCATGATGGAGCCTCCATAGGACTTCCCATTTGATTGCTTTTGAGTATAGTATGTAAACTCCTGAAATGCACCATATGCGAGGGTGGCAAACTGTTTACGATATACATGCGGGGTACCATATATGTAATACTTATCTTTTCTAACTGCCTTACTACTAAAAAATAAAGGATTTGAGATAGAGGGATGTATGGTGGTATACTCCTCCCTATTGGATCTTATTGTAGCCTTAGCTGGTATAGCGGTGGGATGGTGAATGGACGTTTTTTAGGTTTTGGATGTGTTCCATTGGCTCTTCTTTATCTTGGTGCTATTGTAGGAATTGTGTGGCAGCTTCAAGTGGATTTTTAAGATAGTATGGGCCATGAGATCAATGCCAAAGTGCTGAATTATGGGGAGAGCTCAATAGTGTGAGGTTGAAGTGGAACAATCTGTGGTGCATGGGTGGGAACTTTAATGTAGTTTGTTTCCTCCAAGAGAGGAGAAGAGGCGACCATATCACATCATGCATTTGGGAATTCTCTCACCAAATCGATGATCATGGGTTGATAGCTCTCCCCTTGTGTGGTGCTGATTCACCTGGTCAAATAACCAAGCAAATTTGGATACATCTCTTCTCAATAGGTTCTTGATATATGCTAAGTGGGAGAACACTACCCATGTTTTTTTTAGCGTGGTGCCCTGAGACCCACTTCGGACCACTTCTTGGTTCTCTTGGAAACAAGCGAGGGATGCTGGGAGCCTTTTGCTTTTCCTTTTAAGTTGATGTGGCTTGAGGAGGACGGGCTCGTTGCTGAAGTTACAGAATGGTGGTCGCCTTCAATAGAAGGGTGGGTCAACCACAAATTGATCTTAAAGTTGAAAAAGCTATAAGGCTTTGTTAAACGATAGACAATGGCTTGACAGGCTTGCTAGATGTCTCCAAGCTAATCTCGGATTTCTTTCAGCTCTAACCCGACGGGACCTCGTTTTCTGTCGTGACTGTTCGGCTGTTGTCCCTAACTCTATATTTTGGTTGTCGAGGAGGGCATGTTGCCTCTCCAGTATCCTCACGATGCGGTCAATGTTGCCGGTCAGGGCCTCTACTTGGTTTTCCAGAGAAATGAGCTGGCTTCCCCTGTTTTAGGATCTCTGTGCAATTACTTTGGGGGGGGGGGGGGGGTCAAGCTGGGGCCTGACTGTGAAGCCTGAAGATTCTCAAGTTGTTCCTCCCGCACCGGCTTGGTGGCGGTCAATGCCCTTTCCTTTTTCTTAGCCATTGAGGTGGGAGAAGGGGAAGAGCAGTTGGCCTTGCTGATGTTGGGGAACTTTAATGATTTCGTTGTTGGTTCTCACTTCCCACAGATGGCGCCAAACTATTATTGCTCGAATCTGGATAAACTCGCAGCTTCACCTGCAGGCTATCGGGTACTTACACCGGTAAAGAACAAAGGGCAATGGGGGCGCCAGTTGTGGCCGGGGACCCTTCGATATCTAAGTCAGGTAGGTTAAGCAAGAGTAGGTGTAGCCGAAGTTGGGGTTTTTTGTGCATACCTTTCTCCCAAGGCAAGGGGCGTATTTATAGGTTCTTTAGGCAGTTTACGTATCTCAGTGGATATGTCAGACATGCTGGAAGGGTCCGCATTTGAGTAGGAATATGCTTCCAAGAATATCTCCAATCCCGCCTTAATCAGCGTGATCTTCGGCTGGGATCTCGTCGGATCAATCTTGGCTCGGTTCGATGCGGGATTCTCTCTGGACATTTCTCATCCAAGGTTGAGGTCGGAATGATCAGGTCGGTCGATTAGTTTTATTACAGAATTCTGAGCCTGTTCTGTCGATTCTTCGCCAACATCGTCTTGGCACCCCCTCATGACGTATACATGTCCCATGTTGTCAGTTAGTTCCAAGGAATGCCAAATCGGTTACGTATCGGCCGATACGGCCGATACGTAACGGAAACGGTGGTTACCGTTACACGTTACGGGGTTGTATCGGCCGATACGGTTTTTGGTAGCCGTATCGGCCGATACGGGCCCGATACGGGGCGTATTGGCCGTTACGGGGGCGTATCGGCCGTTACGGGCCCGTTACGGGCCGTTACAGGCCCGTATCGACCTTTTTTCATTTTAAGCTTTGTTTTTGCTGTTTTTTTGAAACCTCTTGCTTCCAAACTGTTTCTTACTCCTTTTACTACTAATTTCGACCAACTTTGGCTGAGTATTTGAGATAAAAACACATTATATTATGAATTTTCTTGAATCAAAGCTCGATGGGCCATTTTTCAGAAATTTGTCAAAAATATGTATTTATATATTTTTAATACGTTTTGTTGTTTTAATCATACCATATGATGTGTTAATCATAGTAAAACATGTTAATGTGCATTTTACAGATTTTGGGTGTCATTTAATATTTTTTTCTATTTACGCATGAATTTTGGCCCCTTTTTTTAAAATTCGAAAAATCAATTTTTAATGGTTGTATTGTTGTTTTAATTATGCCATTTGATGTGTTAATCATAGTAGGACATGTTAATGTGCATTTTACAGATTTTGGGTGCCATTTTATATTTTTTTTTAATATTTTTTTCTATTTACGCATTTATTTTGGCCCTTTTTTTGAAAATTCGAAAAATCATTTTTTAATGATTCTTTTGCTGTTTTAATGATGCTATATGATGTGTTAATCATAGTAGAACATGTTAATGTGCATTTTACAGATTTGGGGTACCATTTTATATATATTTTTATATTTTTTTCTATTTACGCATGAATTTTGGCCCTTTTTTTTAAAATTCGAAAAATTAATTTTTAATAGTTGTTTTGTTGTTTTAATCATGCCATATGATGTGTTAATTATAGTAGAACATGTTAATGTGCATTTTATAGATTTGGGGTGCCATTTTATATTTTTTTTATATTTTTTTCTATTTACGCATTTATTTTGGCCCTTTTTTTGAAAATTCAAAAAATCATTTTTTAATGATTCTTTTGCTGTTTTAATGATGTCATATGATATGTTAATCATAGTAGAACATGTTAATGTGCATTTTACAGATTTGGGGTGCCATTTTATATTTTTTTTAATATTTTTTTCTATTTACGCATTTATTTTGACCCTTTTTTTGAAAATTCGAAAAATCATTTTTTAATGATTCTTTTGCTGTTTTAATGATGCCATGTGATGTGTTAATCATAGTAGAACATGCTAATGTGCATTTTATATATTTGGGGTGCCATTTTATTTTTTATTTTTACATTTTTTTCTATTTATGCATGAATTTTGGCCCTCAAAAATAATTGCAAACACCTAAATGTAAGATATTTTCATATTACATTCATTCTAATATATCTATCATTGATAGTAGATAGTTAGAAAATTAAATACATGAATTTTGTAGTCAAATTCAGGTTATCTGGTGCATAAATTCATCAGACAGTCCGATACAACTTCTGACCAAAGAGTGGACCGTTACACCACCATAAACATGTTCCAATTTATAAATGAATGCATATTTGGAATGCTTAGAATATTTCGGATTTAATCCATATTTTTTCATATTTTTTTGGCAAAAAAAAAATTTTGCGCCGTTATGGGCCGTTACGCCCCCGTATCGCCGTTACGCCCCTGTATCCGTATCGGTTTCGGAGGGCACCGTTACGCCAACCGATACCGATACGGGACACCTTGGTTAGTTCGGTTTTTCCCATAACAATCAATGTATTTAATCCTTAAGATATGTCAATTTGGGGATCAGTTTTGCATGAAACTTCAAATGGGGATTTTACATGAATACCTTATCAACTTGAGTGAAGCAAAAGATGAAAGCATAATCAAATCCACATATCTAAGCTATCAAAGAAATTGTTTTATATCTAACATGAGACCTCCCTCATACCAATTTTGTTGTGATTTTTTAATTGAGGAAGCGTAATAGTTTTCAAAAACTAAATTTTAATCATGCAAGATCAATCCCCATATAGATATAAACAAATTGGATGGTTTAGATCATGCCTTGATGCTGCAAGAATTTTTTATCCCAGGAATCTATGTCGTTCATTCTTAAATTGAGATATCTCCTTAATTGATCCCCAATCAAAGAGTAGAACCGAACCCTCTAATTCTCTACTATATAGGGTTGTAGATAATGGTTAGAGGAGGGTTTCTCAATCAAATGAACCAACAAATGATGAAGGGAAGGGATGACTCTCTCTCTCTCTCTCTCTCTCTCTCTCTCTCTCTCCTCTACTGTAGCGTCCACTAGAGGGGATAGACGGGGTGGCGTTTTGGGCTTAGTCCTACAATCTATTCCCCTTGAGAATATGATCCATTTCTAGGATCAACTCTAGGGTTTTAGACTTTCGGTGTAGCACATGTTTTGGTGCTTTGTCATCCTACGAACTTTAGTGTATCTCCCACAACATCAAAATTCCATTGTCTTGCCTAATCCACATACCTAAATAGACGTGTCATTCCACTTTATTGTGGCATTCAATTCAGGCCTCTAAAACCTAATGTAAGGCTCAAATTGGATATCAAAAGACTGACCATCATACTTCCATCGAGCTTGATAAAAACAAATCTATGGTGAAAATAAAAAATCTAACGGTTGAAAAGCTTTATAAAACCTTTTAAAAACATTCAATGATGCTAGCTAACTAGTTCGAGCTTGATAGAGCATTTAAAAGGTTAGATCTACCCACTAAACTTGTCCCGGGCAAAAAGTGGATTCTGTTTTGAAGTACATCGGGCCTCAACTGAATCTTGGCATAAGAACCCAATAACACTTGTGTGTCAGCCACTGATGTAGCATCAAAAGGTGTATTCAAAGCCCATGCCTTACATAAAGACCCCTAAAGTCCCTTTGCAATCTGGTTTGAGGACAAGTCTTGGCTAGTGCATGATCGAGTTGATCTAATCCAAGCTTAATGGGTGCTCTTCGTTAGGAGCTTGATGCTATCCATCCAGTATAGGTATTCAATGGCCTAAAACTAGATCCTAATAAAGAGATGAGCATATGTACTCCCATGCGTGAAGGGTGACAACAATTGAATGCCCAATTGTAGAGATTATGCCAACTTTATCGATTCACATCACATAGGATGACCGTAAACAAATTAGGAATAAACTAAACCTGCCAGGATGGTATGGATGATTTCAGGTACTCAAAATATGGAACATCACATCTCCAATAGTCCACCTGGGTAATTATCTCCATTGAATTCTTTCCCCAAGGCACAAAAGAGATTTCATAACAAACCCTTATAACCCATTAATTCGTCCAAGTTTCCAATCACAATTAATAACAAAGCACATAAATAAGTTGGTCACTTGTAACCCTATACCATTCACCAATGAAGGTCTCTAATGACCAAGTTCTAATCAACAAAATATTCATCGAGTAAAATTAGCTTCGTAGGGTAAACATAAAGCCAACAGGACCCACTTTACAAGTAGGTTGAGTCAGTTGATTTGGACGATGCGGAGTGTTAACCTAATCCTAGGATAACAAGGTAGCATCATAAGACATCAATGTTAACACTTTTGTAGACAAAGTGATATCTCCCCACAGTTCTTTTGACCCATTAACGAGGTAGTAAGGCAGACAGGGATTGAAATGGTATGATACACATAGCGGTTACACTCATAACAACACTAATACAAAGAGGGACGGAGGGGAGGTGGTGGCATTGATGGTGGCAATGGTAGTGACTGACGGCAATGATGACAATGATGCAGTGACTGTAACGATGTTCGTAACGGGAGTTCGAGTCAAATGTTTCTTAGCCCCATTCATTGGGGAGGGCCATCGACAATGCCACCCAAGACCCATATCAGGGTTCTCAACCTGTCGCTACAAGAGCTTATTAGCCTTCAAGTAGCCACTTCGGAACAAGCAACTAAGTGATAATTGACTTCGATGTGTTTAGTTCTTTCGTGATAGAGCAGATTGTTTGCCATGTGCGAAGCAGCTTGATTATTACAACATAATTGCATAGGCGCATGCAATGTAAATCTCGTTTCTTGCAATAATTTCTTGATCCACATCAATTCACAAGAGGTATGAGCGATTGCTCTGTACTTTGCCTCGACACTCAATCGGGCCACCACAATCTACTTCTTGCTCTTCCATGTGACTAGATTTCCTCCTACAAATGTACAATATCCAATAGTGAATCGTCTATTTGATAAGAAACTTGCTCAGTTTGTATCTACATATCCTTTGACCCGAAGATGGCCATTATGTTTATACAAAATTCCTTGGTGCTCCTTTAAGGTAATGCAAAATTCGAATAACTACTTCCATGTGAGGTGGTCTTGGTGCCATACACGCTCACTGCATAGGATATGTCTGGTTGAATAATAGTTAAATAAGTTTTTAAACCAATCTTTTGTACCTTCCTGAATCCTCCACTGCATCTCATGAATCACGTACATGCTTATGATTAGGATCCATTAAAGTGTCAACTGGCTTGGCCTGAAGAAGACCCGTCTCCATGAGTAAATCCACAACATATTTATGTTAAGATAGATTGACCCATAACATATTTACGTTAAGATAGATTAAATCCTTTGAATCAATCTACTTCTATACAAAGAAAGTGTCGAAGATGACCTAGATCTTTTGTGAGAAAATGTTGTTGAAGATACTTCTTTAGTTCTTCATTCCACTTGTTCTTGCTTCCAGTAACAACAATGTCATCCACATACTACAGGCACAATGAGACATGAAATAGCTTTTTGTACAAAAACGAAATGATTAGCATCACTTCCAACAAAGCAATAATTTAATATAATCTTACTGAACTTATCAAACCATGCTCATAGAGACCGTTTGATGAGGACATCACGTCACATACACCCTTACGTACGTATCAGAGGAGGAAGCGGGCTGCGCCGATTTCCCTGTGGCTAGACAAGTACCTGTGATCGTACTGAAGACCCCATGTGCATGTGAGCATCTGGAAGACCCCACACTGGGAAGATGCACCTGGGCTGCTTTATGGAGTGATTCAGACTGTTGGATCGGAGGGACATGGTGATCGGGCCATTGGATCGCATGGATCACATGATCGGGCCATTGATCGTTGATCGTCCACATCAGTTTTAAACTTTATCATATTTTAGGATTTAGTTTGTGATTATTTTATATTTGGACACATTATGGGTATTTTAGTTGATTTTATTTAGACTAGGGGTATTTTCGTTAAAGCTCACAAGACAGGAGGATTTTTGTAATTTTTGAAACTTCTTGGATCTATAAAAAGAGGAGGGCGTGTGACCTCTCCCTCATTGAATTTCGTGATTAAAAAAAGGAGAAAAGCTATTGCTTTCTTTCCCATTTTCATGCGATTTGAAGATTCTTCCATGCGATTTGGAAGGAAGATTGGTGTGAGGCTAATCTTCATCAATGGAGGTGCGAGGTCTCCATCTATCCCCACATCATCTTCTCTTTTTTTCCCCATCCAGGTATTCTCTTCAAGTTCTTAATTCTTCCATCTCAAATCTTCGTTTTCTCCAAAAATCCAACTTTTCCATACCCATCCATAAACCAAACCCTAACCGCCTTAAACCCATCCTCCCACACCACACGTGTGACTGTACGACCACATGTGTGAATCTCACCTGCCCCTTTTAGCTTTCCACCTTCATTATATCAAAACCCTATTCCTCCATCCTCAAAACCCCAATCCTAAACCTAAAATCCCTAACTTTCCCCAAATTACCTAAACCTTAATTTTCATACTAGAATGTATTAGGTTCCTTATTTTAAAATTGACTATACCCTATGCTAATTTGATATCCCTACATTCATTAGATCCTAGTTTCATTTTATTTAATGATCTTATGTTACGATGTTTGTAACTTAGGTCAAGATTACGCATGATTTTCTTTTGATTTTCATGATATTTGTGATGAATATAGCGATGTTTGTGTTTTTTTTTGGTTAAATATTTTAATTCGGTTATCTGATCTCACATGTTGGTTTATGCATCAGTCCTGCATTAAATTTGGTATCAGAGAACAGTTTTTGCGTAGTTTAGTCTATTGTCAATCCGACTTTGTGGTGAAAATTTTCTACAGAAACCCTTTATTCAAATTAAAAACAAAAATCATTTAGGTTTCAGGTACTCTGCCCCACGTGACCAGCTCTGCGAAGAGGTCATATTTCGTTGAGTTAGTCAGCCTTTTTTCAAATTTTGTTGAGTCCCCATATAGATCTAGGTCATATAGGATTTTTGTGTCCCATCTAGGTTAGAGTCACATCCAGAGTTTCCTTTTAGAGTTTCCTTGTGTATGCCCACTCGTTCAGGACGTGGTTTTGGTTTACATCTCACTATGAATCTAGAGCAGATTGCCGAGGCCCTTAATGCTATCAATAACCATTTGACGATCATTAAAGCGCACAGTAGAATCACTGCCATTCAATTAACCGCGATCAATGCGCTCGTCAATCAACTTGAGGCCTCCTTACAGGAAAACCCCGACATCGAGGATGACGTTCAATCTCAGGATGGAAATCAAGTTGATAGGCTGGAGCATGATCGTGGCCAAGGCGTTGACCGTAGTTGAGCACATGTGCTGCCACCACGTGATGAGCGTTATGATCTAAATGCACCAGTCATGAAAGGTGTGAAAGTTAATGCTCCCAGTTTTGATGGTCGCTTGGACCCCAAAGCATTCCTTGATTGGTTGACAGACACTGACCACTATTTTGAGTGATAGGATATGTTTGATGCCCGTTGAGTGAGATTTGCCAAGATGAAGTTGGTGGACTAGTCCAAACTTTTTTGGACCAACATGGAGTGTAAAATTGAAAGGAAAGGAGAGCCCACAGTTGTGCATTGGGCCGAGATGAAAGAGGTCTTTAAAGAAAAATATCTCCCTTTCTTATCGTTAGAGGCTCCTAGACCCGTGGCAGGCTTTGCGCTAGGGATCCATGATCGTTCCAGATTACATCGCTAAGTTTGAGGAGTACATGATGTGATGTGACATTGAGGAGGACCCGATGGTTACATTGTCTAGATTCAGGATGGGCCTCCGATTTGAGATCCATCGAGAACTTTATTCTCGTGATGTTGGTACACTAGAGCACATGTACCAAGTGGTACAAGACATTGAACACTACAAGGCACCAGTTGGTAAGCGTTATGCCTCTTGGGATCCAAGTGTCAAGACTTACTCTCAAGGGGCTAAGCCTAACATGGGGAATCAGTCTAGGCCCCAAATTGGGTCCCAACCCAACCGTTAAAGGAAAGGGGATAACGAGTGCTAGCTCTAGGGGAGATGAGCAAACGCGATGCTTTAATTGCCATGGGATTGGTCACTTTGCACATCAATGTCCATCAAAAGAGAGGAACAAAACCCCGGTAATTGATGATGGTGAGAAAGAAGGAGATGGACAGGGCGATCTTGAAGAAGAATTTTATCAACCCAACATCAATGGTGCTAGTGATGAAGAAGTAGAAGGAGAAGAGACCACACCAATTGCAGTAGTTAGGTGTGCCTTGACCAATGCTAAGGAGAATGATGATTGGCGTCAGACTACGATATTTTACACCTATGCAAAATGTGGAGAGAAGAATTGCAAGGTGATCGGCGATGGTGGCAGTTGTACCAATGTGGTCTCCACTAGCACTTTGTTCCGTTTGAGGTTGAAACTTGAACCGCACCCTCAGCCCTATAGAGTGTCATGGGTGGATACATCTTCCATACCTATTACCCAACAATGTCTCGTGCCCTTTAATTTTGGATCCTATTCAGAATCGCTATAGTGTGACGTCTTACCTATGGACGCTGGACACATCATTTTGGGACGACCTTGGCTATTTGACCACTATGTGACGGTATACGGCTGCTCAAATGTATGTTCATTCATGCATTAAGGCAAAAAATTATCTCTAGTTCCTCTCCCATCGAAGAGCAATGCGGAGAAGAAAATTGAGGGGAAGTCGGGTAACCCAAGGGAAACGAGGAAATCCCAACCTAAGTCTTTTCATGTGATCAACGCTAAGGAGTTTGAGAGGGAGACTACGGTGGATTCAATGGTGTACGCCTTAGTGGCGGGAGAAATTACACTCGAGGTTAGTGTAGAGGGACCCCCTGAGGTGAAGCCAATTATGGATGAGTTTCACGATGTATTTCCAGAGGACTTATTAGATGAGCTTCCACCCATGAGGGACATCCAACATGCTATCAATCTTGTCCCTAGGTCGACTCTACCAAACCTCCTCATGAAGGGTTTCATTCAAGAGAGCATGAGTCCATGTGTCGTGCCAGCGCTTCTCGCGCCCAAGAAAGATGGCATGTGGTGCATGTGTGTGGATAGTCGAGCCATCAAAAAAATCACGGTCAAGTACCGGTTTCCCATACTGCTTCTTGATGATATGTTAGACATGATGGCAGGTGCCACGATCTTTTCAAAGATTGACCTCAAGAACGGGTATCACCAAATACGTATACATCCAAGAGATGAGTGGAAGACAACCTTCAAGACGAAGGATGGATTATACGAGTGGCCAGTCATGCCCTTTGGCTTGACTAATGCCCTGAGCACATTTACGAGAGTGATGACCCAAGTGTTGAGACCCTTTATGGGTAAGTTCCTTGTAGTGTATTTTGATGACATTCTTATCTATAGCACATCAAAGGAACAACACCTTCACCATTTGAGGCAAGTTTGCGGGGTCCTCAGAACTAAAAAGCTATATGTTAACCTTAGGAAGTGTACATTTATGTCAAAGAACGTTATCTTCTCAGGGTTCATTGTATCATCTGAGGGCATAAGAGTGGACTCCGAGAAAGTCCATGCCATAGTTTAATGGCTTGAACTGCGCAATATTCATGAGGTGCGAAGCTTTCATGGCTTGACAACTTTTTATAGGTGGTTCATTAGAGGATTTAACTCTATTATGGCTCCCATCACGGATTGCATCAAGAAAGGGGAGTTTGTATGTAATAAAGCTGCCTCTAAAGCTTTTAAAGAGATTAAGTGCAAGATGAGCGAAGCCCCTGTCATGCGCCTTCCATACTTTTCTAAAGTCTTTGAGGTCACATGTGACGCATCTGGAGTAGGTATAGGTGGTGTGCTCAGTCAAGAAATGCACCCTGTTGCTTACTCTAGTGAGAAGTCGAATGAGGCAAAGCAACGATATTCCACATGACAAAGAGTTCTATGCGGTCGTCCAATCCTTGCCCCATTGGCGGCATTATTTATTACCGCAAGAATTTGTCTCGTTCTCTGACCACGAGGCCTTTCGTTACATCAGTTCCCAGAAGAAACTAAACCCTAGGCATGCCAAATGGGTCCAATTTCTTCAGGAATACTCTTTCGTTCTTAAACACAAGGTTGGAGTCGAGAACAAACCTGCTGATGCCCTTAGTCGTCGTGTGGTGCTACTCCAAAGTATGAGAGTGGAAGTGACTGGGTTTGATCGCTTGAGAGAAGAGTATCCTACATGCCCAGACTTTGGTGAAATGTATGCGTTACTGCGAGACAGTCAGTCGATTGACAGTCGCGGGTTTGTCATCATCTATGGGTTCCTATTTAAAGGTGACAGACTCTGCATTCCTCCTCTTCCCTCCGTGATTTGCTAGTATGGGAACTTCATGCAGGAGGGGTAGCTAGTCATTCGGGGAGGGATAAGACCTTTGCTCTTGTGGAGGATAGATTTTATTGGCTAAGTCTCAAGTGAGATTAGCCAAGATTGTTGGGCAGTGCAGGACTTGTCAACCGACAAAGCAGAGGAAGCAAAATACAAGATTGTATACGCCTTTGCCAGTACCCAGTGTTCAAAGTATCGATATCGCTACAAGTTTCGCTGGCCAGGGATACGGAAACAATATCGATATCGCCTATAATCGGAAATGCAGGGAACCATGGGAAAAACAATGGAATTTTCAGGAGATATTAAAATTTACATATTTGCATATTTAGAAATAAAAAAATTTGCAAAAAAAAAGAAGCATACATAACAAGTTTCCATTTAATGGGGCCTTAAAAGCATGTGTTGTTGTAAGAAATCAGTCCAACCATCCCATCTAGCCTATTCAACCATCTAACCTTTCATTGATATTGCAAAATATCAACGACACATGATATTTCACCAAGAAATTATCAACAATTGGGAAGGAAGTGGAAGATTGTGGTCTCGATATTGCACATGTTGCGATATCGATAATATTAAGATTTTATCAATATTATCAATGTCAAATTGAACACTACATACAACCATGTGCCCATGAAAAAAAATTTTATTTCAAATTTTTTTCTAATAAACAAAATTTTGATGATATCAATTCTTTGGCGATATTATTGAAATATCGTCGATACACTTATGATACAAGCATTACCTAGAATTTATATAGTCGAAAATATTGGTGATACATTGGCGATATCGATGCATTGGTAATACAAGCGACACCTAGAATTTACATAGTTGAAAATATTAGCGATTACAGTAGCGATATTGATACGTTGGTGATACTTAGCAATACATTGCTAATACCTTAAATTTTTTATACTACCAACGTTATCGGTATCGCTACCAGTTGTTTCGGTATCACTGAGCTGAAGATAAAGATAATATCGGAGATATTTTGATAATATCGAAGATAATTAGGACACTGCCAGTACCCCATGCTCCGTGGCAGGATATTAGTATGGATTTCATGTTGGGCTTACCGAAAACTATCAAGAAACACGATTCCGTATTCGTGATTGTGGATAGTTTTTCTAAAATGGCCCATTTCATTCCGTGCTCGAAAATGTTAAATGCCTCCAATGTGGCTAAGCTTTTCTTTGGGGAGGTAGTGCGTTTACATGGTCTACCTAAGACCATATTGTCTGATCGTGATGTGTGCTTTACGAGTTATTTTGGAAGACACTATGTCACATGATGGGGACAAGGCTTCAATTTTCATCTGCCTATTACCCTCAGACAGACAGTCAAATTGAAGTTGTCAATAGGAGTCTTAGAAATCTACTTAGATGTTTTGGGGGTGATCACGTCCGAACTTGGGATACTGTTTTCTCTATAGTCGAGTTAGCATACAATAGTTCCATCAATAGGTTCATAGGCATGAGTCCATTTCAGGTTGTGCACTACAAACTTAGGAAACTCGTTGAAGTCATACCTATGTCTGTGTCCCATAGGCCATCTGAGTCCACACATGAGTTTATACGTCATATACATGAGTTGCATAGTGAGGTCAGGAAGCGAATTAACGTAAGTAATGAAAAATACAAAGCGTTTGCTGATTCTCATCGCAGGTTTCATGAATTCCAAGTAGGAGATTATGTCATGGTTCGCATGAGGCCTGAGTGGTTCCCACATGGGGCCGTTAAAAAGTTGTAAGCGCGTTGCGCAGGACCATATAAAATAATGCAAAAACTGGGTCCTAATGTTTATGTAGTAGACCTTCCACCTACCATGGGAATTAGTTCTACTTTTAATGTGGAAGATCTAGTACAATATAAGGGTTGTGCCACTTCACCTGTTGATCCATCCACAGACCCTCTCACAGATCATGACCTAGTCCCAAATCTATGACCCTTACCTGATCAATCATCCGAGCCATTACCACCTTTACCTTCTTTGCCTACTCGAAGCGAACAGATAGAAAATATACTGGATACTCAAGCAGTTTTCACTTGACATGGAGGATTTCAGAAATTCCTTGTCAAGTGGAAGCATAGGCCGATTTCCGACAGTACGTGGATTACAAAGGATGAGCTATAGCATTTAGATCCAGACATTTTGGAACGCTATAGGAGTTTTAGTTCGCCAGAGGCGAACTCTTTTCAGCCGAGGAGAGTTGATGAAGACATCATGTTACGTACACCCTTACGTACATATCAAAGGAGGAAGCGGGTCGCGCCGATTTTCCTATGGCTAGGCGAGTACCTGTGATCGTACTGAAGATCCCATGTGCGTGTGCGAGCATCTGGAAGACCCCACACTGAGAAGATGCACATGGGCTGCTTTATGGAGTGATTCAGACTGTTGGATCGGAGGGACGCGACGATCGAGCCATTGGATCGCATGGATCACATGATCGGGCCATTGATCGTTGATCGTCCACATCAGTTTTAGACTTTATCATATTTTAGGATTTAGTTTTTGATTATTTTATATTTGCACACATTATGGGTGTTTTAGTTGATTTTATTTAGAGTAGGGCTATTTTCGTTAAAGCTCACAAGACGAAGATTTTTGTAATTTTTGAAACTTCTTGGATCTATAAAAAGAGGAGGGCGTGTGACCTCTCCCTCATTGAATTTCGTGATTAAAAAAAAAAAGAGAGAGAGAAAAACTATTGCTTTCTTTCCCATCTTCATGCGATTTGAAGATATTTCCATGCGATTTGGAAGGAAGATTGGTGCGGGGCTAATCTTCATCAACGAAGGTGCGAGGTCTCCACCTATCCCCACACCATCTTCTCTTTTCTTCCCCATCTAGGTATTCTCTTATGGTTCTTAATTCTCCCATCTCAAATCATCGTTTTTCTCCAAAAACACAACTTTCCCATACCCATCCACAAACCAAACCCTAACCACTCTAAACCCATCCTCCCACACCACACATGTGACCGTACGACCATATGTGTGAATCCCACCTGCCCCTTTTAGCTTTCCACCTTCATTATATCAAAACCCTATTCCTCCATCCTCGAAACCCCAACCCTAAACCTAAAATCCCTAACTTTCCCCAAATTACCCAAACCTTAATTTTCACCCTAGGATGTATTAGGTTTTCTATTTTAAAATAGAGTATACCCTATGCTAATTGGATGTCCCTACATCCATTAGATCCTAGTTTCGTTTTATTTAATGATCTAATGTTACGATGTTCGTAGCTTAGGCCAGGTTTACGCATGATTTTCTTTTGATTTTCATGATATATGTGATGAATATAGCGATGTTTGTGGTTTTTTTTTTTTGTTAAATATCTTAATTCGGTTATCGGATCTCACATGTTACTTAGTTCATGCATCAGTCTTGCATCACTGTTTTAACCCATATATTGCCTTTCACAGTTAACGTACTAAGTCAAATTCCCCCTGAGGATCAGATTTGGGAGGTTTCTCTATAAGATCACCATGAAGGAAGCATTTTTTACATTAAAGTGGAAGAGGGGCCAACCACGATTAACAGCTATAGACAACATAACCCAAATAGAATTCAACTTATCCAGAGGAGAGAATGTTTCACTGTAATTAACACCAAGTGTCCGAATATACCCCTAGCGATTAGGCAATCCTTCAACCGTTCAACCGTACTTTCAGGATGATACTTGATTGTGTAGGCCCATTTGTAACCCACATCATGTTTACTAGTCAAAAGAGTGGTGAGTTCTGAAACTCATCATGGCTAGATCCAATCGATGGACAAAACAAACATATCCAAAAATTTTAGGAGATAAAAGAAACAACAGAGTATCTGGGAACAAAACTTGATAAAGTGATTGACCCTTTAAAATAGATGAGGGCATCCAATTTACTAGAAATATGCTGCGGGTACTGCATCACTTAAATAACTCTTAAGAACATTCATGTGAATTAAGATAGTGCAAGTTACCTTGAGGAGATGATTTTTCCATTCAATCTCGTTTTGTTGTGGGGTGTGTGAGCATAATGTCTAATGTAGGATTCTTGTTTTAGGAAAGAAAAAACTTACTAAAAGCTTTAGACATGTACTCCTTGCATTATCAGACTGAGACATAGGCGCTTTCGAATTAAACTGATTTTGCACTTCCATGTGAAAAGTCTTAAAAGTAAAAAATAATTCATATATATATTTCATTAAATAAAGTCATAGCATTCTCAAACAATTATTAATAAATGTAACAAAATACTTTTAACCCAGACCTACACGATATTTTAATTGGACACCAAACATCTGAATAAAGTAAAGAGAAAACAACTAAACAACGTTTCTCATTACATGGTGGAAAAGGTGATGATTACTCAACTTACACACATTACACTCTAGACATGACATCAATGACAAGGAAGAAATGACACTCTTAAGAAACTTCAATGATATATGACCGAGATAATAATATCACTGATAAGCTAAGATGTTTTTATGTGCTTGTGCGTGCGCCCACAACATCACGATCAAGATAGTATAGCTCGTAATGCTCATATCTTCTACCAATCTTCCTCCTCGTCTTTAAGTCCTGGAAAACATGATATGAATGATAGAAAGTGAAGCAACTAACAGACAAAAGGCTTGAAGGAAATTTTAGAACAAATCAAAGAGAGGATAATGAAAGAGAGGGACTTGCATGAATGGTACCCATTTCACATAATTTGGAATGTGTGTCGTATGCTAAAGTGACAATAGAGCTTCTTAATAAGCCATCAAAAAAAAAAAAAAAAAAAAAAAACAAAAAACAAAAAACATTAGATTGACTTGTTATATGGTCGGATGCTCTAGAGTCAATTACCCATGGAGTATGAGACTTGGATCTTATACAAGCCATACTTGAGGTCACAAATGTAGCCGCATGGGTGGAAGTAGCTGTAGAAGTAATAGGAACATACTAATTTTGTAGATTGTTCAGTAAATTAGAATATTCTTCATAAGTAGAGTAATCATCTCACTAATCATACTTGTCTGTGGAGCAATAGATATAGAATTAGTCAGAGGCCCGCTGATCTCTAGTGAGGGAAGCTTGATGAGCCCATGTAGGCTTCCCATGGAGGTCCTGACATTTTTCAATGGAATGATTGGAGAGCTACAATATGTGCACTCTCTACCTCTACCACGGTCACTTCCCATGTCAACATGACCACTTCTTCCACAACGGTGACCACCATAGCCACGACTAGAGAACAATGCTAGAGTTGAGCTGTCATTAGCACTGGTTCTTTCCACATTCCTATTAAGTTTGGCATAGTATTCACCAACAATTTATCTCCTTGTTAGAGCTCAGATATTTCTTTATATAACTAACAATTACGAGAGATGTTTTTATTAGATGAATACATCTCTTGTAGAACATCCCACATTTCCATAGCTGTATGCAGAAACATGACATTTGCACTTATGGAGGGTTCCATATTATTCCATAATCAGGTCATAATTTGGGTGTTTTCCTATATGAAGTATTGGATTCTTCATCATATTTCCCTGTGGTCAGATATCTCGAGTTTCCCTTGGTTTTGAGAAAAATTTGGATTGGCTTAGACCACTGTAAATAATGTCCCATTTAACTTAATAGACGTTATCTAGAACCCTAAAAATCAGATGAGTTATATAAATTTAGATTTCGTGTCACTTATTTTTATTTTTATTTTATCTCCATAACAAATAAAAGAAAGGTGCCTCATAACCACAAACATGAGCTGACCTAATCCCAATCGATGAACACCATAATTGAACACTTCTCACGATGCACATATCACCCCAGACAAAAGATTCAGCCCATGGGTCCACTACTTCCAACCGCCCACGAAAAAATATATTCATGAACACAATGTCCAATTTTGGAAAATAGCCCACACGTGAGTGGATATCATTCAAGAAATCGATGACTTCATTTTCCCATGCACACGGACCATTATGAAAAGCCTGACATACAAAAGGAATTGTAGATTTCTTAAGAAATTTTCAGCACAAGCAAGATAAGGAGCACCAAGGGATGAAAAAAAAGAAGAAATAAGAACATTTAGAGAAGAAAGATTAGAAATGATGTAGCTTTGATACCATGTAAATTACTTGCAAGAGAGATGAAATAGACAAAAAGAAGGAAAGAGGAGAAAAGAATGCAGAGAGAGTAGCTAGGGCTGAAATTCGCCCCCCCCCCCCCCCCCCCCCCCACCAAGTCGGTGTTTGAAATAGTGTGTAGCGTATAAAATACCATTTGGCCCTCTGAAGCGTGTAGCATAAGCTACACGATACTTTTATTTTTTAATTAAAATAATTTAAAATAAGATAAATAATATAAACAAATATAAAAATAGCAAAGAAAATTAAAGAAAAGGCATTGGATGTTAAATAGATCACTAACAAAAGAACAAAAACAAGAAAGATTATACAATCTCCCAAGTCTCTAGTCACAAATTTGTCTAGTACAAGTTCCATAATGTTCATGTAATCAAACCAGATTAAAAATGTTAAACATTCTACTCTAAACTCTAGTGGTCTAGAGGTCATCTTCCTCGTCATCGTCGTCATCATCATCAGCCATTCCTCCACTAACCCTTTCATCATTAACGTCTTCATCTACATCATTCACCTCTTGTATATCCTTATCTCTCTCTTGTACTATAGGAGCAAGAAATCATCGCATAGGACCACCTACACATTAACAAGAGATCCATTGGAATTTCTTCTTTTAAGAAAAGAACATATAAAATATCATCTTGAAAGCTATAACTAAAAGTACTCACTTAAAAAGAGTTTTGGCCTTTCTTTTATTGGAGAAAGGGTTAGGATTTGGATCACCATCTAATGGTGCATTGCTACTAGCTGGATCATCAAAATATAGAATAGTAGTAATGACGCTAACATCAAATGCTGCTTGTCTATCCTCTCCAAGCCAAGATGTATCTCTAGGAAAAGTGGGGTCTTCTTTCTCAGTAATCCTCTCTATAGGGTCCACGTTAGCTCTCCTCTTCATGCTTCTCCCCCTTAACTTTGTATTGTACATGACATAAACTAAAGAATTCAACTTTTGTTGCTCCAGTCTGTTCCTCTTCTTTGTTTGGACCTATCATATAATGATTCACATAAAAAACTTATTAATATACTAAATAACTAATTTAGATTTTAGAATATATCAAACTAATAGAAAAAGAAACTTGCTCAAAAGTACTCCAGTTTCGTTCACAACCTAAAGCACTACATGTGAGACTTAAAATTAGGATTGCAAATCTCTCAAGTTGTGGTGTTCTTTCTCCAAAGCGTGCCCACCAATCATCTACACATTAATTCAGAAAAAAATATTAGATGTTTTCATCAATTACACAAACATATTATGTATAGAGAATATAAAATTGCAAATATAAAATCACATGGTGAACGATTAATCATGATATCTATCGCTAACTCGGAGCCAAGATCCCCTATTTTTAATTCATATTCATCCAATTGAATATTGACAATAACATGATCTTTCCTATCAGGGATCATCCTCAACATGCACTCATATGGCCTACTTTTTATCTAGGGGTGTGAAGAGAACTTGTCCGAATACCATATATGAGGATTTAAAACATATCGAGCTGCATGCAAAGGGTGATGAAGCTGTGGAGTCCATCTTTCATCTGTCTTGTTCCAAATTGGAAGTTGATTTCTTTTCTACTTGATCGCAATTGAATGCAATATTCTCCTTTGAATCCACTTTGCTTAACACGCTCACCAGTGGCATGTTGCTCTTCACGCACAAAGAAACTTGTGGCCAAAACTTTGTATCAAATATTATAATAGCTCGTACTTTCACTCATTCTGGCTTTTTAGCCCAAGCACAAAATGACCACTTCTCTGATGAAAACATGGCTTGAAGAGCTGCTTTTTGCTTATAAAGATTTCGAAGGGTGAGGTATGCAGTGGCAAAGCGTGTCATTGCTGGCTGCAGAAGCTTGATATTGTTTGTAAAGCTTCTCATCATGCTAATAACTATCCCATGCCCATAAATATGAATTTTGTAATTTCTCTTGCCTTCTCGAGTGTCTCGGAGTCATCTTCATCTTTCCTCTATCTTCCAACATCAAGTCTATGTAATGCGCAACACATGGAGTCCAATATAACATTTTTCTTCTCCATCAACTTCTTCCTGGCACTCACATAGTTTGAATGGTTATCTGTAATAACCTACATCACATTCTCTTCCCCGATTTCTTCTACAACATCGTCAAGATACTTAATAAATTGTCATCCTTTATAGAATCCAAAGCATTGATGGACTTATAAAACATTATTCTAGCTGAACTATTTATTAAGAAATTGATGATGCTTCTATTTTTCCCATCCGTTCAACATCAGACATAATTGTGCAACCATGTGTTTTCTAAGATTCCTTATATCACTTCATTAATTCCTCAACATTATTTACTTCCTCCTTGAGTATCCACATCCTCATCTCATGCATAGATGGTAGCTTTCCAATAGCCTCACACAACAAGGAAGTATGGGCTATTGCACAAGTTGAATGCCAACGCATTCACATAGAAAAATGTCTCAATCACGCTACAAACTTCTTCTCTCTTCCTTCTTCCACTTTGAATTTAATGTATCTTGTCGTTGTTCACTATTTACAAATTGGTCCATTTGACCCCGTGCTCTTACTGGTTGCCTTACCATGCCAGAACCAAAACCAACACTACTATCATTATCACCACCCCCTACGCTACCAGACTCCAATAAATATGCTGATCCCCCTCTCCCAATCTCACGGAACGCCTCATTTTTTTATTTTTTTATTTCCCTTTCATGATGCTCCTTAAGAGTCTATGCACACTCAAACTTTGCTTCTTCTGTTACTTCCAGGCACGGCATAATCCCAACATGGGTTTTGGCCAAGTTTAAGCACTTCACTCCTTCCGTACACCTTTGCCCATAAAACTTGCATAGTACATAATTCCTATGTGTTTTTTAGTGATCATCAATTACATATTTCCATGCAAAATCTCTCTTTCTTTGCCTTCCAATGTCTCTTCTTAATTTACTGAAACATCAAAAATTCACATATCAACAAATATACACAATTATTTGTAGGGCCACAACCACACTATTGAAAGAAAATAGGTGAACATTAAGCAACTAACAGATTAACAGTAATAAGAATTCGGTTAGTCAGTCCTAAAACAGTGGTTGTAGTGTATGCAACACTAACACATTCCATTTTGAATTTTCCATGAAAAACGGGTCTCTAAATGGGCCATTTTCATGCAAAATGGGTCTACAAGTGGGCCATTTCAATGCAAAACAGTAAAACAGTGACCTTACGCAACCAATACTTGTCAAACAAGCTTATTCCAAAGAACTGACATCCCCAAGATGGAAAAAGAAAATGGCAACCATGCAGAGAAGAAAAATGAAAAAAAAAGGTCAATCAAATATGAAAAAAAAGAAAAAAAAAAGCACAACAATATAACTGAGGTTGATGCTACTTCACATACCTTTAATCTCTTTCAAATCAAGAAAAAATCTCAAATCGGAAGGCCCACAGCCGCACGAACGTCAGATTGGGGAAATCCTTTTTTTTTTTTTTCTGTGTTTTTGGTTTTATGCCCATTGGAATTCCACTTGTAGTATCCTCTGATACGGCCAATCAAACCCCTAAAATTTTGCTTCAAACGGATATTTATTTATTTATTTATTTGCGTCGGAAGCAACGCTGCTAGAGTTGAGTAGTGTTTTTAAAACCCTTTAGAAAGAGGTTTAAGTTATAGTTTTTTTTTTTTAAAAAGACTTGTGAGTTTGGTACTACTTATCATACTTGAAGTCTCTCCAGTTGTACAATTTCAAGCCCCAAGTCAAATGGTTAAGATTGTCCGATGGGTGTAACTGCATGGATGAAGAGTCAGCAAGATAGGGACCATAATTTGGATGGTCCAGATTAATGTAAGGTACTGCCACGTGTGATGCATGTGAGTTGCAACCATTTCCAAAAGACCCCAAAGACTAAGATTCAAAATAACTAAAAAAAAGAGAGTTGTTGGTAGTGTATGCTACCAACAATACACACTACACACTATGTAGCATATGCTAACCCTCCATAGCGTGCGCTACATGGGAGGCACACTACTAGCGTGCGCTACGTAGCGTTTTAACTAAATGCTACACTACACGTTATGTAGTGTACGCTACCAAAAACATAGTACTAATATTACAAGAAAGCCCTTCTAATCTCATCTCTTAACATGCCCCCTCAAGCTATGTATATATATATATATATATCTCTCTGTGTGTGTGTGTGTGTGTGTGTGTGTGTGTTATAAATAGTAAACAAAGATCTTGAGAGAGAACTTGTTCATGAATGAAGTGTCTGTCAACTTCAATATGCTTGGTATGGTCATGCTGAATTGGATTTTTTCTATATGTAGTACGAATGGCTACCTTGTTAGCATTCGCCTTGATTCTCAAGTCACACAACAAAATCTTCAGCTATGATAACTATGCTACGTGTGTCATAGCCCCATACACTGCTTCATCGCTAGACTTAGCCACCACATTTTGTCTCTTGCTTTTTCAAATGACCAAATTTCCTCATACATGCACAATATCCTGTAGTTGACTTTTGTCTTCTACACCAATGGCCCAATTTACATCTGTGTAGGCCTTTATGCATATATGACCATGATCTGCAAATAAAAGACCCTTCCCTAGAGGAAGGAAGAGACAAAGGAGAAGAATTATCTGGTTCCTTCACGCAGCCCAATTATTTTTTCATTGGAATCACCTTACAACTCCCATTGCAAAAGCAACGTTCGGCCTTGTACACAACATGGCATACATTAAGCTTCCTACTATCGATGCATAGGAAATCTTTTGTTTTCCTATATAACCTAGAGGGTTTTATGTAATAGTATATACAAGGTGTTCCGTATCCGTCAATGTTTTAAATATCATTATCGCGTGATGTATGACACCCTTGGGATACAAATAAATATCAGTTATTGCATGGGATATACCAGTTGTATCGCATAATGTATCGTTGTTGTTGGGAAACATGGGAACATTGGGAAATTGGTTGAATTTTTTAATGACACTTCAGGGATTGTTGAAAAAGACATCAATACACATTTAGAAATTAAACCATAACAAAAAAAAAGTACACATAATAGAGGTTTCATTTGTATGGGGTCCTAATATATATACTTTCCAATTGAACTAATGTGAGTATATTCAAAGTCTATTCTTATGATTTATAAACGTAAGAAGACATGTATGGAAACATAAGCAATACATTCAAAAGCAAAAGAAGAATTACTTGATTAGGTTAAATATATGTTTAATTTTGTGTTTGGATACAAAGATTGCAATCAATTTGTGAGAAGTTGAGAAATTTTGATTTATCTCAATTTTCTACAACTTGACCCATCTCCCCCAAATCTCGAAATCGAAGTTCCATATCCATGATTTTTCATGGAAAACATGAAGAATAATAGATTTGTAACCAACCATTTGAAATTGGTTTAATGTGATTTACAACAAATACATGAATCAAAAATTGAAAATGCTCACTTGATCGAATAGGTGGGATATATTGGCACTGCATGTGCATTTCATATCGCACAGGTAGGATACAAGATATATTGTGTGATATATTGGTTGATATTGTTGATATTTAAAACATTGGTGTTTGTTACGTTACGACCGTAATGGCTAATACGTATAGATAACGGCCATGGGAATTATGCTATACGGGGACGAAAAGTTGCAGCTGGTTTTCTGAGACCATATCGGCCGTTATGGGGCATAACACCGTTACCCCTGTAACGGTCGAAAAATGGCCATCCCCCCCCCCCCCCCCCTTTTTTTTCCCATTTAAATTCATTTTTCTCCTCATTTTTCCACTTTTCCTATTCCAAAAACTTTCCTAAATTATTCTACAATATGTTTCAACCATTTTTACTATATTTTTTAGGATTAAAACCGTAGATTGAAGCGATTTGGGCGAATGAAAAGTTCGATGGCCATTTTTTTCAAAAAATAGAGTGGTATTTATGCATTTTTCTCCGATTTCTAATTCTAATGCTTGATTGTGATGTGTAAATATTAGAGACACATAACCATGTTCATAAATTCACCAAACAACCAGATACAACACTCTCACCAAAGAGTGGACTGTTAAGCTATCATAAACATGTTCAAAACAAAAAAATCAATACATATTTTTTCAGGCAAATTTACATATTCTAGATTTCTACATATTTTTTCAGAACTTTTCAGGCAAATTTATTTTTTCAACCATTACAGGGGCTGTGACAGTTGTTACGCCACCGTATCGGTAACAGTGGTGACCGTTATGGCCACTTTTACCAATACAGAATACCTTGAGTATATAACTCATCAATTATAATTTTTTAGTGTTCTAGAAATGGCTGAAATCATCCACTAGCAAAGGGAAAGTACCTGTTTGGTAGACGTATAAAAATGAGTTTGTTTCATTTTCGTTAATCATAATTGCGTATTAGAGATCATATTTCTTTTTGGTAAGGATTAAAAATAATATATTCAGCCAATTTCAGAAGGGCAATACAGAATTCCTACTTATCTATCCTGTTCTTAGTTTTGCAGGGATATGTTGATAGAGATGATAGCCTGATTGGGTCCCTCACTGTCAGAGAGATGTTATATTACTCGGCACTTCTGCAGCTTCCTGGTTTCTTTTCTCAAAAGAAAGGTTTGGTAGAGGATGCAATCCTAGCCATGTCCTTGGGGGATTACTCAGACAAACTCATTGGTGGCCACTGTTATGCAAAGTGTCTCCCTTGTGGTGAGAGGAGGCGTGTCAGCATTGCTAGGGAGCTTGTGATGAGGCCGCACATCCTATTTATAGACGAACCTCTTTATCATCTTGACAGGTTTCTTCAAGGAACTTTATTAACCCATTGTTATTTGGTTTTAACATTATCCTTGCATAGTATATTTGTACCATGTTCTCCTTCTGGTCAAAGTGTAGTAGTCATGATTTTTTGTTGTGCAGCTCTTGCTGTTTTAGTTTAATGTTACTACTCTTCTTTCCAGTGTGTCCGCACTTCTGATGATGGTGACGCTGAAGAAACTTGCAAGCACTGGTTGCACTCTTATTTTTACAATGTACCAGAGTAGCACAGAAGTATTTGGCCTCTTCGATAGGATCTGTCTGCTTTCTAATGGCAATACACTATTTTTTGGAGAAACATTAGCTTGCCTGCAGGTGTGTTTCTATCAGTCAACTAATCTGGTGTTTTCCCTGTTTCCTTATGTTGGGTTTGCATAGAAAAGATGTTGATATTTTGGTGTTTTGTGGACCCTGTTTCTCCATTTTCAGTCACCACTTGTCATCTTTTCTTCCTTCCAAGAAATTCAGCATGCATTTCATGTTTATCTATCACAACGGTTGTTGGTTATATTTTTGTGGAATATGTGAAATGCAAATTTGGTAGGGTGGACTGGCATGAAGTTATGGTCCTTGATAAGTGTAATGGCAGAACAGGATTCATGTAGCTGACCTCTACTATTGGGATAAGGCTTAGATGATGATGATGTGAAACGCGAATTTGCATTCATCAACTAACATCCTGTTTTGCAAATGAAGAGATCTACTTTTTTCTTCCTTTGTCTTTTGTAAAGGTTGAACAAAGTGAATAGACTGATAGAGCATGCCACAGACTATTTCTATTTCCTTGCACATGAGAACAAAATTAACTTAACGTCAGATTTTTCTTCTTCTTATGTAGCACTTTTCAAATGCTGGATTTCCTTGCCCCATTATGCAAAGTCCATCAGATCACTTCTTACGAGCGATAAATACAGATTTTGACAGGATCATAGCCATGTGCAAGAATTGGCAGGTATCTGTTTGAAAATAGAATGTTCTAATTTGGGGTTTCCACTTCTATGTTGTTGCACATCTAGATAGGAGCACACTGTTATTTGTCTTTGTGCATTGCAAAAGGGTTTCAAGCATATGACTGACAAGGAAAAGGGAACAATTTTACCAGGATGACCATGGTGACTTTTCATCAGTGAATATGGACACAGCTGTTGCAATCCGTACCCTTGAAGCTACGTACAAATCATCAAGTGATGCTGCCGCAGTTGAATCAATGATACAGAGACTAACTGAGAAGGTGCTTTTTGCACTCTTTACATGGTTCTTTTTCTCCTTTATTTCCAGATAAATTGTAGTGAAATATTAGATACCTCGACTTTATGAAGAACCTTTGGTTGGGGATGGAATAAGAAATGCACTGAATTAGTGTGTCCTAGAGTCCTAGATGAGAAGTTATTGTCATGCAAAGACGCCTCTGTGTGTCTATGTGCAATGTTTTCCGTATCATTGTCGCGTAATGTATCTCACCCTTGGGATGCGGATACATATTAGCTCTCGCATGGGATATGTCGGTTTGATTGAATTAATGCATTGCTGTTGTTGGGAAACATGTGAAAATATTAGGAAATTGGTCAAATTTGTCAATGAAACTTCAGGAATTGTTAAAAAAAAGACATCAATACACTTAGAAATCAAAACATCATGAAAAACAAGTGTACATAATAGGTTTCCTTTGTATGGGGTCCTAATCTATGCTCTGTCTGACTGAATTGATGCAAGTATATTCAAAGTCAATTCATATAATTTATAAATGTACGAAGACATGTATGAACGCACAAGCAATATATTCAAAAGAAAAAGGAGGAAAACTAGAAATATACCTATGAATAATGTGTGTGGTTGCGGCTTAGGCCCATATAGAGCTATAGGGTGGCTCAAATTCATCATCTCCATCTTGACAGGGCTGAGCATAATACCACTTCTCCACAAACTGACAATATTATGCCCAGCTCATGGTAGAATGATACCAGTGAAGATTCTCTTTAACATAATGCTGGTACTCTCTGATTTGAGGAAATTTGGAAACATTTTGAATTTTTTTCAAATTTCTGCAGATTGGTCCATCTTTTCCAAATCCCAAAATTAGAGTGTATGTGATGATCAGGTCATCAACACTCCTAAATACTCTGAAATAGGGGCCAATTGACTGCTGATTGAAGGGGGTTTGGATGGTTTTTATTTTTCATTTTTTCTGCCCTCAGTCCTGAACTTCCCATGCGTTCATGCGATATCTGTTGATATCGTTGAAACAAAGTATTTTTTGTGAAGGACTGGTCGCGATATCTCGCAATATCTGCAACACCATGCAATATATTGTGATATATCCTGCAATGCGAAAATTTTAGACAGTACTTGGGCATTTCGTATTGCATAGGTGGGATACAAGATATATTATAGGATATATCAGCCAATATCGTTGATGCTGAAAACATTGTGTGTGTGTGTGTGTGTGTGTGTGTGTGTGTGGGCACGCCTTCGTGCATGTCTTGCATACATGATCGTGTGAAGGGTAAATTGGAAATGAATCGGTCATCTCAACATTGCAAACCTTACATCCCTACCTCTAGGGTACAAGCTGACCTGCTAGTCCTGCTTTCATGGGGATGTTATTTTCTGCCATGGTGTCCTTCATTTTCCCACTGAAATGTATCATTTTGACATGGCTTCCATCAATACCCTATTAAAACTTGTTTTGAATTGTATCTGTAACAACTGTTTTGTTTTTTTGTTTTTTCCCACCTATATCTTCGTTCTCTTACTTTTCTTTCTGAAATTTGAGCTTTAGAGGTTATCATGTGAGATAAAGGTTATTTTTATTTGTACTGGAAATGGCTGAATGAACCAGTTGGAATGTGGCTTATTGGTCCACACTAACTAATCTTCAATTGACATGCTATGCTACAGGAAGGTCCACTTCTCAAGAGCAAAGGAAGGGCTAGTAATGCCACACGTGTAGCTGTTTTAACGTGGAGGTCATTATTGATAATGTCAAGGGAATGGAAGTATTTCTGGCTTCGACTTGTTCTATATGTGCTTCTCACACTCTGTGTTGGAACCATATTTTCCAACCTAGGTCATTCTTTGTCATCTGTAGGGGTGAGTTTCTTACATTTGAACATCAACATTGAATTATCCTTGGAGCCTGTAATGAATCGAAGAATATTGTTGCTGATTTTCTCAACACCTTGGAGTGATGTATTATCTTCGCAAAATATACATTATAAGCATACATGCGTATGCATTTATTGCTTATCTTAAATTCCGCTATAATCTTTTTACTTAAAATGGTTTCGTATAGAAAAAGCTTTTTGCTATCTCAAGGAATTAGCCCTTTCCACATCAATAGAACGAAAAAGCCCACTGCAGGATTGCAAATTCTCCTTGATCAATGCATCTGGATGGTGGGTATTTGGAGATTTTTGGCTGTCATTCTGGCCCATGTTAAATGCAGTTGTTAATTGGTGGGGAAGAGCAACTGAAAGGCTATGCTAATAAAGCCTCCAATTCAAGAAGAAATTATACCTTATGTAGGAGTATAGAGGCACAAAACTTAGCCTTTGCTGTGGGCAAGGGTGTATAAGTATAAGAATGCAGAGTATGTGCAGGCATGGAGATCTTTTCTTATTCGACCTCTCTTAGTTGCAGGTCAGAGTTACAGCAGTATTTGTCTTTGTATCACTCACTTCACTTCTCAGCGTTGCTGGACTACCTGCTCACATAAAAGAAATCAAGGTAAAACTTTTGTGGAATCTTTGCTTAACAACTTTTGTTTAAGATTCAGCTATCATTTAGTATTGTTCTTGTTACCTTTTTTTTTTTTTCTTTCTTTGGGTATAGTCTTCAAACTCCAGAGCCAGTCTGTGGTGTCGTATTTCAGATTTTTCTCTTCAGTACCTCTATTATGTTGCTGTGCTCGTGTCTTTGGCAAAATTAGTCATTGACAGTTTGACATAATGGAGCTTGTGTCATGTTTGTCTCATTACTTATGCCAGTTTTGGTTTGAGTCTGTCAGTCATTCATCAATTGTTACATGATGTTGGCGCAGAATCTTGGATTTACTCTCTCAGTGAAGCATTGTTAACAAGCTTGCGAATAGTAAAGAGAGGAAATTATAAGGTCACAATGCATCTAGATGTGCATGCTGTCTTGATATGCCAAGTTCAGAAAGTGGGCCGATGGTTTGGCTATCCATATCATTGACATGTACCTTGCCATGTATAGGAGATAACCTACAGTCATTCTAACTGGTTTGGAGCAGAACTGTTGACCAAAATGGGCTGGGTCACGTCAAAACCCAGTCAGTAATAAAGAAAAGAAAAAGGAGAAGTAATTACCTCCATCAAAGTGACGACTTATACTAGTAAGATGTTAATTTCCTCTGTTTTCATCTTTTTAGCTGATGCATATTTCTTGGCCAAAACAGGCCAAGTGGATTTTAAAACATTGCCTGCAACTCTCTTCTGTGGAAGATTCTAGCCCTTTGATCAAAGGTCTGCAGATAGATGGCTGAGTAAAAGTTTGTGGTTATGGTCCGAGAAAAAAGGGCATAGGTCAGATGGCTTGGATCTTGCCACCCACTGTGTGGCATCAAATGGTCTGGTTCACCGAAGCATGATCCCTGCCTGACATGGCAAGTCAGGACGGTATGCATATCCTGACCTTGAGAAAAGAACCGATTGTCAGTTTCCTAATCATCCTTGTGCTGAAATACTTTTGCTTTATACAGAACAGATGGTTTTCCATTTCTATTATTTATGCTGCTCGTAGATTTTGCATTTGCGGGATGTTACTCTGTGGGCAGACCTGATGCATAAAGAGGAACTTACAACCATGTCATCTATCTATTGGTAACAGGATCTATTCAGTTGATATGTATGGTTTTTCACAGGCTTGGAATTTGCAAAAGATGGGCCAAACAAATGTTTTCATAGTCATCGTCATCTAAGCCTTATCCAACTAATTGGGGTTTTCTACGTGAATCCTTTTCCACGATGCCACTCTGTCATGGCCCAGAACTTCAGTTGGGCCATAGGCAATCAAGTCTTTTCCAACTACCTCCACCCATGTCCTTTTGGGCCTTTCCCCTTCCCTTTTTAGGGCCCCTCAACTTATACCAACTCACTCTTTCTAACTAGTGCAGTTCTTGGTCTCTGTTGCACATGACCAAACAATCTAAGTCTACTTTCTCTCAACTTATTACCTATTGGTGCTTCTACTAAATTCCTTGAATGCATTCATTCTAATTCTTATCCTTGTCTTGCCACTCATCCATCTCAACATCCTAATTCCATCTACACTCAACCAATGAACATGTTATTCCTTAACTAAAGATTTTGTTGCATAAAGCATAACTGGTGTTATAACCATCCTATAAATTTTTCTTTTTAGTTTGAGTGGTACACAATGATCACATAATACTCTGGAGGCATATCTCCACATTTTTGAACTTGTTGATTGTAATCAACCTATGTAATAGATTATTCGATAGCGCTTAATCATAATAAACCTATGTAACAGTCTATTACATTGGCCCTGTGGTAGTTTTATGTTCTCATTGCTAGTCCCCAGCCCGGATAAAAGATTGTTGCATCAGGTTGGCAGCTAACATCAAACTTAATCCATAACTTCCAACACGAATCTGAACAAATATGACAAATGATTTGAAATTTGTCTCTTTTATGTAAGAGAGTTGGAAATGGGAACTTGTGATCACTGGTCTTGAACTTTTCTTGTAAAACCTAATCCTTAATCTTTTGCTTTCTGTCTTGCAGATATACATCCATGAAGAGTCAAACCAGCATTCAGGGGCATTAACATTCATACTCGGGCACCTTCTTGCCAGCATCCCATTCCTATTCCTCATCTCCATATCCTCGAGTCTGATCTTCTACTTCCTGGTCGGGATGAGGGATGAGTTTAGCTTGTTGATGTATTTTGTGTTGAACTTTTTCATGTGCCTATTGGTTAACGAAGGACTCATGCTAGTCGTTGCTTCTATTTGGCTAAAGCTTTTCCAGAGCATCTTGACGTTGTCATCTCTACATGTATGTCCACACCCTTACTACAAATTTAGGGGTGATTTGGTTACTGAAAAAGTTTCATTTGGACAGCCTTGTTTGGACGCGGCACATGTCCACGGGTTGTCAGAATCATTTTTCGGATATGTCACTAATTTCAATGAAACCAAGGACAAGCTTTTCTGAAAAACTAACCATTGTTGTGGATTGGGCAATCCTGACACGAAGTCGATTTTAGCCCATTTCCCAAATACATGAAGGAGCAATGATCTATTTTTGTACACATGCGTGGCACATGTGCCACATTTTCCATATAAGCAGCATGTATGAATGTGCCATAAGTGAGACCATTTATCTTCAACCACCATACATGTGTCAGACCTATATGTACATACACACGTGTCCCGTGCCATGTGTCACTGTGCATGTTCAAGAGATTTACATGTGTTACAATGTATCTTCAAGTAACTCATGTGTCACATATACCATTATTAATCTACAAATGCACAACATACGACCACGCATTAATCTACAAATGCACAACATATGTCCACATGTGCCTAATGTGTATAAGAGCGGCATATGCTTGCTCAAATATCGTGTTGTGGATGATATAACAAAATAATCCATTCAAACAAGCCTGTTCAGACACTCTTGGACAAATGTATCCAAATAGTTCGATCTGAACCCAACTTAGATGGTAATTGATCAGGCCAATGGCTCTTTTTTTTTTTTTTTTTTTTTTTGAAAAAGCATCATAACACTCTTGGACAAATGTGTCCAAATAGTTCAATCTGAAATTCAATTCTGACAATCATATTTTCCTGTTATTCTCAGGTTGTTATGATGCTTGCAGCTGGCTATTTCAGAATACGAAATGATTTACCTGGACCTGTGTGGAAGTATCCGATGTCCTATATTGCTTTCCATACTTATTCCATCCAGGTAAGCAATTTCCTCACCTTTCTTGCTAATACTGATTATGGATATGATCATATTACAGTAATATGTGATGCATAACCCACATACATGCGACTTTTGAGACTTTCGTGCACAAGGAACCATCCTACCCTTACCAGAGCATGGTGCCGTCATTCGCATGATCACTCTGGTTGTATGTGTGGTGTGCATGTTACTTGATCCAAACCGTCAAGTCTGTAACGGTGATAGGTCCTAACTAAAAGATCCCACCAAGTCTATCATCTTAACTTTCTGCTGATGACTATCTAATGGACATTTACAAAAGCAGTAGGCAATGCATCCAATGGAGCAAGCAAATGCCTATTTATCTGACTGTCAAGATTGTCCAGTAAATGTGATTTTTGGGTTAAACCCCACCCATGGTGGGGCCTCATGGTTTAGTTTGAAGTACATGCATGCTTATGTGTGGTGGGTGTGTGCATTTGTATTTTAAGTGACAAACGCAATGCTGATAATGATGATTAAAGAAGTACATAGCTTTTTGTTGCATGGTACTGCTTCCCATTATTGCTATCCTAAAAGTGTTTTCCTGATAAACCATTTTCTATGTTTCATATTTTCAGGGACTATTAGAAAATGAATACATTGGAACTTCATATGCAGTTGGGCAGGTAAGGGCCATTTCAGGTGTGCAGGCTCTCCATGCATTTTACAATATATCTCTTGGTAGAAATGCAAAGTGGGGAAATTTACTGGTCTTGTTTCTAATGGCGGTTGGGTATCGTGTTATATTGTTCGTTTTGCTCTATTTTCATTTAAGGAAAAACATAGTTGCCTGTAGATTTTATGGGCTTAAAAGGAACATGACAATGAAGGCGAGGTGAAAACTGTTTCATCAGCAGTCATGTATTCAGTTACTTTTGTAATGCAGCTTGTACGCTCAGTTTTGTTATAAATAGATGTTTTATTCGAGTGAGTCTGAAACTGTGGTTTGATGTGGTACCCAACCAATATAATCGGGCTGTACTTTTTTGGAATTCCTGCCTTCGAGAGAACCCTTGTAAAACATTTTATTTTATTTTATTTTTTTAACAGGCTTTTGTTGAGATACTGGGCACAGGTGGTGCTTTGACCGGGCTCACGAGCTTCAGGTTGTTGGATTTGGGCCACTTTGGTTCCCACTTATACAATCCTAGTTGGTGGGTCGCACATGTACAAGTGGCACTGCTTCGAAGAGAAGCTTTTTATGGGGAACTATACCCGTGATTTTATTTTTTTTTCTTTCCTTAACCATAGGGAATTTCCTTATGCAGGAAGATTATTTGTACAACTCTCTTTTTACCCCATGAAAGGATAAGTTGCTTTCACCAAACTTCAAAGAAAAAAGATAGTCCATACATAAGGAGTAAAAAAGGAGAGTACATGATTCCTTTCCCCTATGCAATGTCAACTATAGCTGATCTCTCTGGCCACCATCTGGGCTATTGGATCTGATGGGTTGTTTCGACAAGAAATGAATGTATTGTGATTGAAATATATGTATTCAATAATAACAAAGGAAAATGAAAGAACAATCATCATCAGATATTTTATTGATTTTAAAGTTCGTTTATGTTCTCATATTTTCCTTGATTCCAATACAAAGTATGTTCGATGAATACAACAACAATAGTAATAGAAATGGTTCGAATAATGATTTCGGCTGTATTCCGGCTTGTGATGTATTTGTCTTTAAGAAAGATGAATTGTGTGGATTTGAAAATCCTTCAGAATCATCTATTCCTCTTTTGATTCGCTTAGGAGATCATCAAATTCCATTGAAGATCACTGCCTTTACGAAGAACCAACAAAACATATGCATGAGGATAATCCATTGCATGCGCAATAGATGTGTTGCGCGCCGCGCAATGGGTTCCTATTGCACGCGCTTGTGCGACATGTGCTTTCTCGTGTTTCCTTCTTCTTCTTCTTCTTCTGTGGAATACCTGAAAGTTGCCCTTGAGAAATCTTGAATTTCTTGAGAATCCTTTGGAGTTCTGCACTTACGAATGAGTCAAATGAAAGGGGGAGGAGGGTCTTTATAGGAAACCTCGCGAACCCCTCTCCTGCACTAACATACTTCATTGCACACGCAATGGGTCACCATCTGGTCCATGTAAAACCTCCGTACTGCAAAAAAAAAATAAATCTCCTCTTTTCCCTTTCTTCAATGTCTTGATTTCTATAATTTCAGTACTTTCTTTCTAATTTTTGTACCCCAACAAATGCCCTCTTGATTCTTTGTTATTTTTGTTTCAAAATGAATGTGGGATCAACCTCATTCTACACAAAAATTTCCTTTCTCAACTTGTTGCTTGGTCACACGCATAGCAATGAACTATCAGGTCCGCGCAATAGCTAGTCGGGTCTTGCCAGGCTATATATACCAGCACTGCATCACTTCTAGTCAGAAATTTTATTCTGTCGGAAGCTCTTGCACGCAATAAAACTCCTGCGCAGCACTTATTTTTGCACGAGATCCCGCGCAACACTTATGCTTCAATAGACTTTTCACCGAATACCTGAACACTTCCGAAATTTTGAAAGTAATCCAAGATGGCTAGGACCAAGAGGACCCTTGTCGTTCCTCAAGAAGGTGCAACTCCTCCCCAGCAATCTACATCTACAGCCCCTGCTCCTTCATATGAAGACTGTCCCATAAAGAGGGTAAAATCACGAGGAGACAACTTGCTTTTTTCAAAGAACCTGTTCTTCCGGTTCTTGACTTCTCTGATTGCATATATGCCTTGGCCACCCATATCCTTAACGCAATAATAATAGGAGATATTGAGAGACCTCTAAAGGAAGGTCAAGAAGTTGATTGGGGAACGTGGCTAAAATCGACTGCAAATATTCGTATGGATAGTCTGCGACCTCCTGCCAGAGAAGATACTCCGCCCCCTTCCTTCTCAAAGAAGCACTTAAAGGCGCTAAGGGACAACAACTTCTGGAGAAAATTAAGGAACATAACAAAAGCGGCTTCAGAACTCCTGGGAGAGTGTGAAAGTTAAACAGGACGTAATCAAGTTTAACATTCCTTTTAGAGACGAGATCATTATTCCTATGAATATCCATCGTCACTTATCCATCCTCCAAAGCGAACCCACTGACCAAATGACTTGGAACAGGCTCATGTATATTGCGAACTGGACCATGAAAGAGCCGTAGATCCTCAAGGGTATTTTATCGGGGAGAGGGTCGAGGCAAAAGATAGGTGATATCTCCTCCATGTGATTCCTCATCCCCTGCTATAAACCACATACTCTGTACCTCCACGCACTCCCACGAGACAGTGTAGCAACGTTTTCGCGACCAGAGTTCCTTGTGGAGTAATGAAGAATTCTGCACCCCTGACTTTTTATTCTTCTGTGCTTACTATTCTAACAGGATGAAAGCGATATTGAAGCACGCTGCAGTGTTAATCGAGATTGGCCTCTATAATGCCATCGAGGTTACCTCAGAATATTTTTGCGAAGATACAATGATTTTCAAGGGCTTGCTCGAGTATTGGTGCCTGACAGCTTTTTTTTTTTTTTCATTTGCCAGTGGGTGAAGTCAATATCACCCTATGGGACTTGTACAGAATAGAGGGGCCCCCTATAATCGATCGTTTCTTTGATAAATTCGTGCCAACCAATGAAGAATTTACACACTTCTCTCCTTCTCAAAGGCAGCCACTAGTCTCAAAAACGATTATAGAGCTATTTAGAGAGATGGCCAAATTTCCTGATATTCGGAAAATACCCCATCTTTAATGGCTCGCCCACTTTACCAGAGTATTGCGGTATATTTCTTGATTTCCCTTTTCACTATCCTTATCATATCTATATAAGATTTCTCTACTATTGAATCTATCATATTTTGCACTCCTTTCATAGCTTCAAGAATAGCCAATCTCAAGACATGGAGAGAATCTACGCCAAAAGATCAGGGCCCGTGCTAAATACAACTCTTACAGTGAGCTAGCAGCTTTCCTAGCGTATTGGCTCAGCCCGATTATACTTCCAAGCTCAAAGTGGTAAGATGCAGTTAGGCCTATTGTATTTGTGGATACTGGGGCATTGGCAGAAGCCCGCAAATACTCACTAGCTCCTCCAGTTCTTTGCTCACTTTATAGGGCTTTCGGTGACGTAGCCACACGCTGCAAAAGTTCAGTAGTCGGAGCATCTTCTGCGTATACACCATGGCATTATTTTTCAGGATGGCTGGGTGTATATTTTCTGTGGACATACGACAAACCATAGAAGGCTTACGTCGATCCGAAACACCTCCCTCTTTGGCATTATTAAAAACGGGCAATGATCAAGAAGACTTATGATTGGGTGGTGGACAAAATCGAAACAACGGACATTGTTGATTTCTTTTAGTTCTCATTTTCGAAATATGCCAATGATAAAGATATAATAGACAATGACTCTCTTTCGTCACATTTTTCATTTCCATTCGATCGAGCAGCCTTCCCTTGAGAGAAGGGAATGAATTTTGGCAAGAGCCTTATTACCCGAGCAGGTTCACTCGTCAATTTGGTTACGACCAGACAATGCCAGAAGACAGCGAGGCTATGACGTGCATTATGAGTAGTTATGGTGTGGGCCCATACAATTGGGCGTTGATCTGGAAACAATCAAATCTCATTTTATCATCCCTGACTACAATCATTGCGTCCATTTCTCCTATTGTTGGATGAGGTAGTGGGCGCATCAATTCTTCCTCATTTGTCGCTGCTTACTTGTCAATTATCTTGTCTGGGTTCCTCCACCGAAGTTGAGGAGCTACTAACTAGGTCAAGGGATTGGGTACATCATAGAGAGAGATCATGCCCTGCACCCGGCTAGGCCTGTCTGAAAATTTCCTTGGATGAAACCATTCACCAAGTGAAGGTAGTGAATACCCTTGAAGGGTGGATAGCCCATGGGACTTCTCTAGACTTTTTATGGTCACCTAGAGGAGAACTTGTTGAAATTGGTGTTGCAGACCCAATAGAAATTCCTCAAACATTAACAGCTTCTTTGTATTCTCCCACTTGAGAAGCAACCAAGAATATTAAGGATAAAGTTATATCTCTGGCTGCATCACCCCCGCTTCAATCAACCCATCAGAGTTTTTCATCTTTGGTGACCTGATCTTAAACGTGGTCCCAAGCTCCTTCGACACATCAGGGCTGAGAAGATATATTTTCAATTCCTACTACCGCAGAGGAACCCGTATGGGCTAATGAAGCAGGCCCTTCCAGGAAGGGTAAGCAGGTGATCGTCGAAGAGTCAGAATCAGGGGCCTCGTCGTCAGAAGATGGAGATGGAGAATCGTCTTCTAGTAGCAGTTCTTCTACTGAAGATGGTTCCTCTTCTGCCAGAGATTCAAAGGAAGGAGAGCTAGATATTAGTGAGGAAGATGATACTACTGTCGAAGCTACTACAATCAATGAGGAGATACCATAAGACACATCTATCCCTCAGGCGACAACAATAGTGCCTCCTGCAGAGGAAGATGAGCCTCTGGATTATGGGGAACATGGCTACTCACCGGGAGATGATATATTCATATCATTTAGTGCCAACTATTCGCCTCTCCCACATGAATTGCCTCATACTTCGACAGCTGGTACTGCATTTGTTCCAGACATTCTTCTTGACACTATAGACGTAGACCAAGGCGCATCAAGTCTCCCCTCTTCCGGAACAAGACCCACTTGGGCGATGGAAACATCTCTTACTTCTCTAGTTCGCCCACATACTATTGGCTGCGAAATAATTTTTTCAACGGAGTTGATCGATGCAACGACTCCTACCATAGTTGATTCGAGTACTGGAGTCAGAGTGCCATCTTTTGCAGATATGGTAAAAGATGTTCCAAATCTTTCATCTTTCTGAGTGGAGATGAGGTCTTCGATAACATCAGCCTCTATTCCTCTTGCCCTATTGTTGAGTGTTGAATATTTTGTATTTTTTCCCTATTTATATCTTGATTTTATTAACATGATACTGCTTAAAGATATATTTTATGCATGTTTATATTGCAAGGTGAATCTGAGAGGTTTGGTTGAAAAGAATGCTAAAAGCATTGATTTAATACTCAAGAATCACCAAGCCAAAGTTTGGATCTTAGAAGACTAATAATGAAGAATTCACATGCTAAAGATCCAAGTACAAAAGTTAAACTTAAAAGATCGTAGAATCTATAACAAAAAACAGACAAGTTCAGTTCAGCGAACTTGTACAAAACAGTCCAGCAATAAACGAAAGATTTCAAAAGCTAATTCAGTTCAATCGATGGACAATTTGGTGCGACTGAAGGCAGGATTCAGTGCGACTGAAAGTGCATAAAAAGCTCCAACGATGAAAGAAGTTAATTCGGCTCAATAGAAGATTAATTCGGTTTGATTGAAGACTTAAGTTCAGTTCAATCGAACACATTTCGGTCTGATCAAAATCGGGCAACCGCTGAAATAGAATCCTTTCTAAATTCAGACCTGACTTCAGTTTGACCGATGTGTAACGCAGCTGCATAAATTGAGGCAGTTTCATGATCGAATTGTGGAAATTCTAAGTCAGTGCGTAAGGTGGAGCTTCACAACTATAAATAGGAGTCCCTAGGGCATTCCTAAGGATCATATAGGGTTTAAGGAGTGGAGTAAAAGGGTGGAGAGCCGCTGCTAAGAGTTTTTCTTCTTCTTCCTTAGTAGTTTTTATGATTTTCTTAAGAGTTCTTAGTTCGATCATGTCTATGGTTGGCTAAACTTCTTAGTTAGGGCTAAGAGGTGAAGCTTGTAGCGTGATTGGGATGTTTACTTTTCTTTGATTCATGTTTATGTTGAATTTCATTGATTTCTAGTTGATTTAAGGAATATTTTCAGTTTTCAATGGTTTATTATGACTCAAATTACAGTAGAGTATGTGATAGCCCTGAGTATCTTCTTTTCTTATTTAAGATTGTGGGATTGGTAAATTCTGTTGTTTGCCATTGTCTCTTGGGCATGGTTGGGTGATGAAATCCCTTCCAAATCTGCACAATCCTCTTCCATTGAGGAGTTTAAAGATTTGATCAATGAGAAGTTCAAAGATTTGATTATCTATCTTTCCAATTGGATAAGATAGGACTCTAATTCCAATTGGATCTCTTGAATCAAGTAATGTAGCTTCTCTATAGCTATAAGTGGATCCTTGGCACCCTAGTTTTCACCTTTAAATTCACAAATTGCAATTACATCATTCACAATTACTCTTTTCAAATATTCAGATTTAGTTTTAGATCTTCGTCTAGTTCTACTTCTAGTTGCTTTCAAAAATGTACAAGATTAGTCCCTATGGATTTGACCTCAGTCTTACCGAGATTATTATTACATCGCGACCCTACACTAGGGGTTGTGAACAAGTTTTTGGTGCCGTTGTCGGGGACTATGGTTGCATTTTTTTTTTTTGAATTTAATTAGTTTTAGAATTAAGTTAAGATTAGGATTAACTTTCTATTTTTTTAGGTTAGGAATTTTTCTGCTTTGTTTTTAAGAAACTAACTTTGTTCTCTGCTTTGTAGGATCCTAACCTAGCATCTTCTATCTGGTAACTTCGTTCTAACTTTCTCTCTCTCTTACTTCCTATTTGCTATAATTTTCAATTCTTAGATTTTAGGTTAGATTCTGAACTTGAAAGCTGAGAGTGTTTCATGCCCAAGTGGGTTCATAACAACACTATATCTTTTGAGTGAAGGAGGATTAATCTAAGGGTTGCCTATCCGTCACAGGACTGGACATCACTTGAGATCCTCAGAATCAATAAAAGTGATGGTTGCTAATCAACTTGCAATTCAACCTTAACTTCCAGTTGAGGAGGCCCATGATGAGAATGAGGTGCATCATGCACCCCCGCCTCGTACTTTATGAGACTATTTACAATCGGCGCGGGTAAGCACACCTTCCTGTATGAATTTTTTAGAAAATACAGGAAATATAAATATCAAGCCAGGAGTGATCCAACTCCTTCCAAAGTTCCATGGACTTGAATATAAAGTCCATATCTACACTTATAAGAGTTTAATGAGATAATAACCACTTTATATTTTCCTAACGTGTCTAAGGACATGATCAGGCTGAAACTCTTTCCTTTCTCCTTAAAAGAAGAAGTTAAGACGTGGTTGCATTCACTACATCCACGATCTATTGGCAGATAAAATGATATGACAAGGGAGTTCATAAAAAAATTCTTCCTATACCATAAAACAAACACCATCAGAAAGTCGATTACGAACTTCGCCCAAAAGGAAGATGAAACATTCTTCCAATGTTGGGAGTGGTTCAGTGATCTCGTTAGTTCATGTAGGACTAACATCTTCCATGAAGGACTGACATCTTCCATGTGCCAATTTATCGAGGCGATGTGCAATGGGGAATTCATGAACAAAGATGTCGATGATGTCTTGGATTACTTTGACAAGCATTTTGAAACCGCACAATCATGGGACATCTCCCCAAGACCTAACACCACTTCTAAGCCTACTTAATCCAATGAGAAGGGTGGAATATACTTATTAAAAGAGGAAGATGATCTGAATGCTAAAGTGGTCAGTCTCACATGAAAACTCGAGTCCATAGAACTTAAGAAGGATAAGGCTAAGGAAGTTATCTGCGTTATTTGTGGTTGTAACATTTATACAACTGAGAATTGTTCAACAATACCTGCTTTTCAAGAAATATGAATGAGTAATCAAATGCCGTGAATAACTCCCAAAGGCCTTTTAAAGGACTCACTTCAAGGGCATATAATTCAAGTTGGAGAAATCATCCAAACTTCAGTTGAAGGAATGGACAAACTGCTACTCCTTAAGGAATTCCTAACCAATTCTTGAATCAAGGGAAACCTTATGAGGAATTAGTTCAAAATCCTCAAGAGCTCATCCAGCAATATACTCTCTAAGCCTTACAAGAACCTACTAAGGCTAATAGACTCACATGTTACGATTATGGAGGTGTTGAAAACCTCTAGCCAACTCACATGATATTATAGAGGTGTTGAAACAAGTGAAGGTCAACATTCCTCTTATGGATGTTGTAAAACAAATTCCTTCATATGCCAAATTTCTGAAAGACTTATGCACAACTAAGCGGCAGCAAAGTATCAAAATTTTTTTTTCTAACAGAAAAAGTGAGTGCCATCCACAAGCAAGATGTGCTACAAAAATATAAAGATCCATGTAGCCCAACTATCACTTGTATAATTGAGAATCACCAAATTGAGAACACACTTCTTGACTTAGGAGTGAACGTAAATATGATCCCTTACTCGGTCTACGAACAACTGGGTCTAGGTGAATTAAAACCCACCTGGACCACATTACAACTTACTGATCGCTCAGTTCATGTACCAAGATGGATGATTGAGGATGTATTAGTCCAAGTTGATAAATTCTACCATCCAGTGGATTTTATCATCCTGATACTCAGCCCATTGCAGACATGAGCACTTAAATCCCTGTCATACTTGGCCGCCTTGTTACATCCAATGCTATCATCAATTGTAAGGCCCGTATCATAGTCCGTACCATTCCTTAGGATCCTGTGGTCTTCCTAATCAAATTTCGATAACTCGCGACCTGTAATCGGCATTTGTGCGGGACCCTAAGTTACATCCTATATATCTATAATGACTTGACTCGAAACTTGTATCCCAGTAACTACGCAGTCGCCGCGTATCACGCACCGTTGCGAAACCCAAGTCAGGATTTGTGGGCTCGTGTTTATTTCAAAAAAAACACCGTGTGTTATAAATCCCAAGAGAATCTCTACAACTCATCACATCAATCAATCAAGTACACATCCTATCACAAGTACAACAACCCATACCCTATCCATCTCTCTCCCATTCCCAAAGTTAACTCTCTCTCTCCACCCATCCCTTCCTTACACCCATCACTCATCACTCCATCACCTTTTCATCCCATAACTCCTCTCTCTCTCTCTCTCATTTCTCTCTTCACTCTAAAGCAACCCAAGAGAGCCAACGTCCAAGATCTTCCTAAAGAGAGAGCCTAGTGTGTGGCCCACTTCCTACCCCATGATCTCACCATCCAACCCTTCAATCTTCATCATCAACCCTTAAAGAGAGAGCTTAGGAGCAAAGAATTTTAAGGAGTTAAAGAAGAAGACAATCGGTGAGTGATTTTTGAATTTTCACCGTTGATTTCTATTTGTGAGCCCACTTGTGGTGGAACCCACTTGATGTATGCATTGTATTTATTATAGTGTAACACCTCAGTTTTTTGCCAACCCGAATTTAGACGTCCTTAGGCAATGGGTCAACCATAACGCCTTGGTAACGTCTCATAACCCAAGTTTAAAGCCAAAGAAATCATTTAGAACGAAATTCTTTAGAAATTTAACATGAATTAACTTGCGCTACACTAGATTACCTGTGAAATAAGCACCAACCACTTTAAATACGATCTGTAAGACCCAAAACCTGTAGAATCAGTAACTCTACGCTATCCTAAAATCCTGGATCAATCTCTAAACTCAGTTGCTCTCGGGAGAACTTTGAAACTTCGTATCGGACCTGGATCGCACGTCGAAAGTCCGATAGCGATAAACTTAGAAGATATTGACTGCATTGTTGGGCTTAACAAGCACCACAAAAATCACGCCCAAACGATATCCTGAGACCATTTTATTACGTCCGGAGTGAAGAGAGTGAGAAAAGGAAGATATTTAGAAAATTAATTATATTTTTTATGAAATCTGGCACGTTTCACTTGCACGTTATTTTTAAGCATTCTGACCATTAGATTTCGACCCAAATTTACCCTCGGATCAGGATAGGTGGCCCATACATGTCATAGCACTAGTAGCCCTGATCGAGTTTCGGTGACCGCTGAACTGAAACTGGTCCACCACGGTCGATCTGGAAACCTGACCGGACTAAAAACTTAGCTTGACCTAGATCCAATATTAGAGAGCTTAAGTCCGACCGCATTTAGTAACAGGACCTCCAGAAGTACTCCGTTGAGACGGAACAGTTCGTATTCGGACATAACCTAAGTATACCATGGCCCTGAGTCTAATTTGGAGAGTTTGGGGCCTATATAAGGACCTTAAACCCTCACTCTCTCATCCCATACGAATTTGAGAAAACGTAGTAGAGAGAAGAGAGAAAAGAGAGAGAAAGTTGAGAATCGTCCTGCCATTCTACCCTACTATCCTACGTGCTTAACCATCACGATCTAATCACTTTTTCGACAACTCCGTCTTCGTTCCTAGGTGAGAAAGCCTAACCCTAACCTATTCTAGGGTTTTAATTGGTGCAAGTGGTGAAGTAGCTAACCTAAATCATACTATAGGTTGCCAATTAGTCATTGACAAAGACTTAAAATCTCTATTGAATTCGTTACACTTCTACGGCGTAAGGTGCGGATTTTAGATGTTTAAGTTACCTGTTTTCAAAGCTTTCAATGCCATTTAATGGTAGATTTTTGACAAGGATGTTGTTTGACATGTAGAACATGCTGTCTGTTTTTCATTTCGAATACGTACGAAGAATATGAGATTTAGGGTATTTTAGGTATTTATAGGAAATACCGTATACGTATGAATTTTGCTGATAAGATTGCCATGAGTATTTACTGTGTATCTAAGCTAGTTATACGTGTATGATCTGTTTGGCGACGCTATTCGCCCTAATGTACATTTTGGCCGACATATGCTATGTAGACTAATGTGTGTAGACTAAGTGTTTGTATAAGTAAGCATTGAGCGACACGTGCCAGATTTCATAAATCTTATTTAATTTCTAACATTTCTCACACTCTTCACTCTGGACTCAAGAAAATGGTCTCAAGATATCAGTTGGGCTTGAGTTTCGAAATGATTGTCAAGTCCAACTATGAGGTCGTAATTGTCTAAGTTCATCGCTATCGGACTTTCGACGTGCTGTCTAGATCCGATATGAAGTTTCAAAGTGCTCCCGAGAGCAACTGGGCTTAGAGTTGGATCCTAGATTTTAGGGTAACGTAGCGGTAACAATTCTAAAGGTTTTGGGTCTTACAGATCGTATTTAAAGTGGTTGGTGCTAATTTTACAGGTAATCTAGTTTAGCACTGGCTAAAACACATTAAATTTCTAAAGAATTTGGTTCTAAATGATTTCTTTGACTTTGGAATTGGGTTCTGAGAGGTTACCAAGGTGTTATGATTGACCCATTGCCTAAGGACGTCTAATTCTAGATAGGTAAAAATCTGGGGTGTTATAATTTTCCTTTTTCAATCCCTATCATCTGAGCCTTGACACACCCTCTAGGGGCTCAAATCTGTGGAGACCTAAAGACTCTAACTCTTTTCTCCCTTTTCTTCACTTTCCATGGCCTTATTCGAGCAACAATAAATGTCTGTGTAAGGTATTGTCCCTAGATTGGGTGTCGCCTATGGTTTCCAACACCATGTTTGGTGTATGCAATTAAAAGTAAATTTTGGCTTTTCTTTCAACTTCCACTTAGGAATGTATCATCATGAGATTTGGAATTCCCATCTCACACTTTCCACCACAAGGCCCATGTTCTAAAGCCTACGAAATTGATTTTAATCCCAACCCACCCTCTTACCAAACATGTTATTCCCAATCCCGAGGTGGGATTAGTAATGTAGTCTCAATACCTTAGTTGGTATGGGTAGAGGTGAAGTGCTCAAGCGCAGCCAAATTCAAGTTTAAGCAACTCAATTTCAATTAGACGACCTTTGACCCTAAGTAATAAAATAAATTTTTATATTAGAAATTGTATGAAAGCATCTAGCGTATAAACATAGACTTTGGATTACAACTAGTGAATTACCGCTACACATAAGATAGGACTAAGTTACTAGTTATACTGAGAAATGTAAAGGACTGATGTTGCTAAGGTAATTGGACTATAGACGTAGTTAGTTGTCTTGCTTTAGTTAGAATGAGACCTCATTCTTTTTTTGGATTCCTTTGATATTTATAGGCTCCTTGAGTAAATCTCAGAAAGCTTACTTGACTTAGAACTAGTCACGTTCAGGAAAAGCTTATATACCCCTCAGATTAAATGCTAGGATAAACTAGCATGCCCCTTAGAATTATCCTCCTAAGGACTTACTGCAATCGGGAACGCGAAGTAAAGGAACTGTATATAAGCGAGGTATTCGTGGTTTGAACTGAATTCTTAATCCTGTTAGTTACCAATGAACTTAATGCTCTGATAAAGCAGAAGATCGAGACCAACTAGGATTAAGAACTGATACGACAAGTTTTCTGTCCTAGCTAGACAGAAAGTCTATGTATTCAGCTCAGACCCACTACACAATTTTCCTTCCGTGTTGGCCTGACTACCTATAACCAAAAGTTATTACTTTACCCTTGGAAAATGTTACGGACATATAGCCAGTAGAGTAGCCAGTAGAGAATTAGATATCTTGCCACCAACTCACACGTGCCCTTGAAATTAACCACAATAGAGACTAGGCTTATTTCTATAACTATAGGTGCCAATGCCATTGTATACATCATCAGTGAAAGGAAGACCAATGTATTGAGAGGTTATTTCCCATTTCATGTCAAGGATAGGTCCTAAATTACCCTTGTTCTGACATACGGATCGGGACATAGAGTCTTGAGTCTGGAGAGTGGAATTGTTTTAAGGGGGGTAGAACATTAAGAGCCTAACCTAGTTAAGTCAGTTTCTATATCCTTTTGATCAGAGTGGCGCAACGGAAGTGTGGTGGGCTCTTGCCCCACTGGCTCAGGATTGAAGGAAATTGATTCATGTTAGACGTAAGGTTCGGTTATTAGATAGGACTTGAATCTTCATTAGAATGTCACTGATGAAGTCATTAAGGGAAATAAATTAGAGCTTAAGTGTTGAACCCATTCATAGCCTTGACCCACTCTATATGATTAGAAACTCTTTTAGGATGATCTATTAAGCTATGTATTAACTCCTACCTTGGACCAAGACGAGGACTCTCTTAGACCAAGACCCAAAGAGCAACCTTAGAAATAGGAAATTTGAACCTTTCAGTGATGGGTATTCCCTAAGCTTTTAAAGTGATCGGACTACGGAGTTACTGAAATATACAACTGTGAAACATTCGCAGCTTGACCCAATTCTCAATCCTGGGTGACTACCAACGGACTCACTGCTTGATCGGGCAGAAGACCAGGATCCACCAGGGTTAGGAAGGGATACAACGTTGTCTACCCTGGTCAGGCGGACATTCGACGTATCGGGATATAGCCCACTACAACTGTCTCTCCGTATTGGTCGACCATTGGAAACATATATCTTACTTTATATAGTTGGGAATTATCGTCAAGACTCCAAATAGGTAAAGAAATAAATTGTAGCAAACCATCAGGGTATAAGAAATAGATAAAGAAGTAAGTTTTAAGGGGGGTAGACTAAAAGGGACCAGACTAATATAGATCGTATATACTCTACCACATATAGAAACCTTAAATTAACAAAACTTAGGCAAAAGAAATAATTAATCTTTCCATATTACCCTTAGGCAATTTTGGGGATGAAATTTTATTTTAAGGGGGTTAGATTGTAACACCCAGGATTTTTACCAACCCGAATTAGACGTCCTTAGGCAATGGGTTAACCTTAATGCCTTGGTAACGTCTCATAACCCAAGTTCAAAGCCAAAGAAATCATTTAGAACGAAATTCTTTAGAAATTTAATATGAATTAACTAGCGCTATACTAGATTACGTATGAAATAAGCACCAACCATTTTAAATATGATCTGTAAGACCCAAAACCTGTAGAATCAGTAACGCTACGCTATCCTAAAATTCAGGATCAATCTCTAAACCCAGTTGCTCTCGGGAGCACTTTGAAACTTCGTATCGGACCTGGACCGCACGTCGAAAGTCCGATAGCGATAAACTTAGAAGATATTGACCGCGTTGTTGGGCTTAACAAGCACCACAAAAATCACGCCCAAACGATGTCCTGAGACCATTTTATTACTTTCGGAGTGAAGAGAGTGAGAAAAGGAAGATATTTAGAAAATTAATTATATTTTTTATGAAATCTGGCACGTTTCACTTGCACGTTGTTTTTAAGCGTTCTGACCGTTAGATTTTGACCCAAATTTACCCTCGGATCAGGATAGGTGGCCCATACATGTCATAGCACTTGTGGCCCTGATCGAGTTTCGGTGACCGTTGAACTGAAATTGGTCTATCACGGTGGATCTGAAAATTCGACTGGACTAAAAACTTAGCTTGACCTAGATCCAATATTAGAGAGCTTCAGTCCGACCGCATTTAGTAACAGGACCTCCAAAAGTGCTCCGTTGAGACGGGACAGTCCGTATTTGGACATAACCTAAGTATACCATGTCCCTGAATCTAATTTGGAGAGCTTTAGGCCTATATAAGGACCTTAAACCCTCACTCTCTCATCCCATACGAATTTGAGAAAACCTAGGAGAGAGAAGAGAGAAAAGAGAGAGAAAGTGTGAGAATATTCCTACCATTCTACCCTACTATCCTACGTGCTTAACCATCACGATCTAATCGCTTTTTCGACGACTCCAGCTTCATTCCTAGGTAAGAAAGCCTAACCCTAACCTGTTTTAGGATTTCAATTGGTGCAAGTGGTGAAGTAGCTAACCTAAATCATACTATAGGTTGTCAAGCAGTCGTTGATAAAGACTTAGAGTCTCTATTGAATTCGTTACACTTCTACGGCATAAGGTGCGGATTTTAGATGCTTAGGTTACCTGTTTTCAAAGATTTCAATGCCGTTTAATGGTAGATTATTGACAAGGATATTGTTTGACATGTAGAACATACTGTTTGTTTTTCATTTCGAATACGTATGAAGAATATGAGATTTAGGGTATTTTACGTATTTGTAGAAAATACCATATACGCATGAATTTTGCTGATAAGATTGCCATGAGTATTTGCTATGTATCTATGCTAGTTATGCGTGTATGATCTGTTTGGCGAAGAGATTTGCCCTAATGCACATTTTGGCCGACATATGCTATGTAGACTAAGTGTTTGTATAAATGTTTGTATAAGTATTGAGTAAATGAGGTTGTAGATTAGTGTTGAGATAGGATTCTCAACTATTTTGATGATATATATGATTTCCTCCATGTTCGTTATATTTGAATTGTCTATTATGTATATATGAAATACTTGTGTATGGTTAAATTGCTTATGTTGTATCTTATAAAATGTTGTTAACATGCTTGAATTACTTGTTATTTCCATTCTATTTACCTCATATGATAACTGATTCACATTATATGTTCTTGGGGCTATACTCTAGGCCAGGCAGTTGGTAACAGACTAGAATTCGTGTTTGGATCCTATTCGCCACGAAGGACGCGTTGACGAACCCGAGTCGTGCTTTGGTTGACGGCAGTGGTTAGGCTACACGAGGTGTTTATGCACTTCCTGTCGTTAAGCTTGAGATGCACTCGTACTAGTCGAACTCGTCAAGTAACCCGACTGACCATTGTATGTTCTCCTTGTATTGGTCATAACTGCTTGAACCTAGGGTACTGAACTTACCAGTGAAAACGCTGATAAGCATGGTACCTCGATCCATTAAGACTCATGAACCAGGCATGCTGGTATGGGACACCGTGGTCGAGCTGTCGGTCTATGCTGTGGCGACGAGCCTCCCCGTAGTGACCAGTGAGCACCTCAGACTCGTGACCCGATTATGGTGGTATGGGACACTATATTCGAGCTGTCGGCCTACTCTGAATGGTGACGAGCCCTTTGTAGTGACCTCGAGCATACTCTAAGTCTACGGGAGGCGATGACCCTTTTGTAGAAATAAGAGTACAAAATAGGCCTGTATTGATAAGGTGATGGGGGAGCGGTGCAATGAGTGTGTGTAACAGCCCTGACAGCCCTTGCAGCGACCTAGAAATATATCATCGTATGAGACTACTAGGAGTGACGACCCTAGACAGGATCTTCGTTAGGAATGATATAAGGGAAGTACCCTAGTTTCCCAATCCGGCTGTATGAAAAGGACTAATAACAACTCGGTAATCATGTTCATATCGCACTGCATGTGCCTGGAAGATGTAGAGCACTGAGGGATGAAAGCATGCCGCGAACGTAAGATGGTGTCGCATGAGGGAGTATGTAGGTGAGGGCATGCATCATTATTGCATCTCATCCTTGCATTAATCACAGTATTTAGGAATGTTTGTGTAACACCCTGAAAATCGGGGGTCATGTATAAACTCAACTCCCGAGTTCCAGACCGTCACTTATGCAACAAAAATGGTTATGATTCAATGTTGTCTGATTTAGAGCATTCACATGAGTAAAAGTATACCAAAACTGCAATTCATACTTCAGATCCAGTGATAAAAGCAAGCGGAAGACTAAACAATATATATATCACTGTATGGAAAAACAAAGTAATCTCAGCTGTCTCCAAAGTATGACTACATCTCTGAGTCTCATATACATGTAAATAAATAAAAGAATAAGTTCAAAATAGTCCCACTGAAGTCCCCCTCGATCCAGGTCACCTACGGGAAGCCGTCGTGATACTGCATATACGAGAACTCATCCTGGTCCTCGTCAATCTCCGGCTCCACCTCCTGGATCTCGTCCTCACCTGCAGCTACAACAGGGTCTGGTGGGTGTTGCAAACACCATCCCGTAACGTGGGAATGAGTGATCAACTCAGTGGAATCATAGAGCAAAGATTAGCATGTTCACAATTCAATCACGCGATAATAGTAAAGCAGTAAATCAGACAAATCCTAATACTGTTGTTAATGCAAGATGATATGACGTGCTGTATGCCCTCACCGACGATCACCCTCATGCGGCAACATCTTACGACCGCGGCATGCCACACTCCCTAGAGTGCTCCACATCTTCCAGGCACATGCAATGCTATGGTGATATGATTACCAGGTTGTTATTAGTCCATTCAAACAGCAGGATTGGGAAACTAAGGTACTTCCCTTGTATCAATCCCAACACGGATCCTGTCTAGGGTCGTCACTCCTATTAATCTCATACGATGTACGTTTCGTAGGTCACTGCAAGGGCTGCCAGGGCTGTTGCTCGCACTCGTTGCACCGCTCCCCCATCACCTTATCAATACAAGCCTACTGTACTCTACTGCACGGAAGGGTCGTCGCTCCCGTGGACTCAGAATACGCTCGCGGTCACTATAAAGGGCTCGTCGCCTGATCAGTGTAGGCCGACGGCTAGAATATAGTGTCCCATACCACCATAATCTGCTCACGAGTCAAGGTGCTCACTGGTCACTACGGGGAGGTTTGTGGCCCCAGCGTAGGCCGACAGCTCGACCATGGTGTCCCATACCACCATGCCCGGCTCATGAGTCTTCGTGGATCAAGGTACCACGGTTAGTAGGGTTTACAATGGTAAGTTCAGTACCCTAGGTTCAAGCAGTTATGATACATACAAGGTGAACAAACATCGGCCAGTCGGGTTACTTGACGGGCTCGACTAGCGCGATCGCATCTCGAATTGAACGACATGAAGTGCGTAAAACACTTCGCGTGGCCTAACCACTGCCGCCAACTCTCAACACGAATCACATTCATCGACGCGTCGTTCGTGGCTATGACCAGTCAGCCACGAATTTGCTCGGTTACCGACTGCCTGGACTAAGTCAAGTCCCACACATCTATGGAATTACCTTAACGCTATATACAAAGGTATTGGAATTGAAACACATCATGTGAGCATGTTAGCACATGTTATAACGTTCAACTTAAGCAAATCTTCAAGGCATACTTTCCATGCATATTCAACTTAAACAAATCTTCAAGGCAAACTTTCTATGCATGTAGTGAAATCATGCATAAGGTCAACATGTAGGAAATCATTTAGGTCAGCATTTTAAATCATGAAATCAATCTCAAACTACTACATAACATCATTCAATACAATACATACTAATACAAGCATTTATACAAACACATACACTACACACTTAAGTCCACATATAGTATGTCGACCCAAAGTGCACAACTTGGCGAATCTCTTCGCCAAACTGATTAGGCAAGCATTCCTAACTCTCTAATACGGCGACAAATCATGTCAATCACGTCAGCAAAATATGCATGGAAACCGTACTTCCTACAAATGACTAACATGCCCTAAATCTCATATTCTTCGTTAATTTACGAAACAGGAAACGGAAAGCATGTTGTACATGTCAAACGGCGATGCCGTCGATAATTTACTATTAAACGACATTGAAAGCGTTGTAAACCGTCAATCAAAGCGTCTAAAATCCTCACCTAGTCTCTTACGGTCGCGGGATTTTGAACGGAGCATGTACGCTTCGTCTACGACTGTAAGAGAACCTGATCCATGGATTACGTTAGCTAACATGCTCAGAATCTGTGTAAACCCTAAATCAGCAAGTTTTTAAGGTTTTTCTATACCTGAAAAAGTGGAAAAATCACCAGCCAGGTGATTGGAATGAAGTGTTGAAGCAGCACTGTCAGGGGCTCGGAAGCGGGAAAAATCTCCTCTTCCCTTTCTCTCAAACTCTCTCTCTCTTTTCTAGGGTTTGTGAAATTCGGATGCAAGGAAGGAATGAGGGTTTCAACCCCTTTTATAAGCTTGGAAACGCCGAAAATAGGCTCCGAGATGAAGTTTACTTAATGCCTATCCATTTCGGGGCTGTTTCGGTCCAAAAACTGCTTTCTGGTGGTCCCCTGGTCGATTGCGATCAGACTTAAGCTCATGGGTACCAGATGTACCTCGTATTAAGTTTTCAGTCTGGCAGGGTTCGCAGATCGCACGTGGCGGACCAGTTTCAGTTCAGCGGTCACCGCACATAGATCAGGGCTGAAAGTCTCATGATAATAAATAGAAATTTTTCCTGATCCGAGGGTGTAATCTGGATGAATTCTGACGGTCAGAACGCTTAATACTGACGCGTCAAGTCGTGTGCCAGATTTGAATTTGAAATTTCCAATTCGTCCCTATTCGCGGTTGCTTCAGTCCGGGTTCAACGAAATACTCTGTGATTATCGGTTTGACTTGATTTTCGAGATGATTGTCAAGTCCAGCTGGGTGGTTCTAACGGTCTAAGATAGGAGGTATCGGACCTTCGACGCGCGGTCTAAATCCAATACAAAAGTTCAACATGGTCCAGAGGACAAACCCGCTTAGAGTTTGATCCAAGGTTATAGAGTATTGTAGAGTTGTCTGTTCTACTCGATTTGGGTCTTGTAGAACGTATTTAAAGTGATCAGGGACTATTTCGCAGCTACTCTAGCGTTGCGCTAGCTAACTTACGTTTAATTTCCATGGAAAATATTTCTATGCGATTTCGGGTCAAATCGGTACTCGAACCCAAGTACGGATTTTTCACGGGCGTTACAGTTTGATTGCTTGCTTTACCATTATTGCGTGATTGATTTGATAACATGTTAACCTTTACTCTATGATTTCACTGAGTTGATCACTCACTCCCACGTTACGGGACGGTATTGTACACCCCAACCAGTCCTTATTTTAGTTTCAGATGATGGCAATGCTTGCGAAGCAGAGCCGGACTTGATGATGTTGAGGAGGATTTCTCCTATATGTAGGTTCTGATCGACGAGGTTACAGGGTTACTGATTAGATACTAATGCACTTGGTATTTTTCCTTTTATCTAAACACCCATGTATATTCTTTTCTTTCCATTTTTGGAGTATACATGTATTTAGTTAACCTGGTAATATGTTCACACTCTGGAGACTTACAATCAATTATACATTTTATATATTTATCACAGTCTTCCGCTTGAGAAACTTAACTGTCTCTGGAGTATGATATGCTGTTTTAGTCTAATCCCACTCATGTTTTCTGCACTAATATGAACAACATTCATCCATCATTGAAAATGTTGCATAAGTGATGTTCTGGAACTCAGGAGTGGAGTTTATGCTCGACCCTCGATTTTCAGGGTGTTGATATAGGGAGGGCCTATAGTGGTAGGGTCCCTCCCCTTCACACCGTCTCTCTCTCTCTCTATGGTGATATATGTGTGTGGCCCACCTGTTGTGATAAAAAATCCAAACCATCCAGTTTATGGAGCCCACCTTGTTGTCCATTTTTAGGCCAGCCTAGATGAAGGAAAACACAAATATCAGCTTTATCCCAAAGTTGTGGTGGGCCACACGTGTGGACCCACCTATGCATGTGTTTTATTTGGACCGTCCATACAACCAGAAAAATAGTTGTTGCTTGATGTCAGTAAGCTCTGTGAGCACCATGAGGTATGTTATATCCCACTGTTAGTCCAAATGTCCAACCATCTGGACGCTGGATTCTTTTTTTTTAAAAAATAATTATAATATTAATATAACATATTATATATATATGTAACACTCTGTACTTTCTATAACGTCCTGGAAAAATCTGTATGAAGACCCGAGTACCACCTCAAGCAGAAATCACTTAGGACCAATTCCTTTAGAAATTAACGAGAATTAACTAGTGCTAAACTAGATTAGCTGTGAAATTAGCACCAATCACTTTAAATACGAGCTGTAAGACCCAAAACCTATAGAATTAGTAATGCTACATTACCCTAAATTCTAGAAGCAAATTCTAAACCCAGTTGCTCTCGGGAGCATTCAGAAACTCCGTATTGGACCTGAACCACACATTGAAAGTTCGATAGCCATGAACTTAGACAATTATGACCGCCTAGTTAGACTTGACTATCACCTCAAATTTCAAGTCCAGATGATGTCTTGAGACTATTTTCTTGAGTCTGGGACAAAGTGTGTGAGAAAAGTGAATATATTTAGAAATTAAATATGAATTTAAATAATTTGAGTCATGTCGCTTATGGGCCGATTATAAGCGTTTTGACCGTTGGATTCTGACCCAAATTTACCCTCGAATCAGGGGAGATGTCCCACACTTGCCAATGTGCATGCGGCCCTAATCGAGTATCGGTGACCGTTTAACTGAAACTGGTCTATCGCGGTTGATCTGTAAACCCGATTGGACTGAAAATTTAGCTTGATCAAGATCCAATATCAGGGAGCTTAAGTTCGACCGCGTTCAGTAAAGGGATCTCTAGAATGCTCTGTTGGATCGAAATAAGCTCGATATGGTTATAATCTAATTATACCATGGCCTTGGGACTATTTTCGTCAGTTCTAGGCCTATATAAGGGCCTTAAACCCTCTCTCACAATATTCCATACAAATTCCAAACCCTAGCTAAGAAAGGAGAGAGTAAAGAGAGAGAAACTGAGAGAGAAGTCGGTGATTCATCCTGGGATTCTTCCCAGATACTCTACGTGCCTATTTCACCAAATCGTATCGCTATCGGGAGATTCTAATTCCATATTTGGGTAAGGAAATCAAACCCTAACTTGTTTTAGCACTTAGTATAGCTTAAGTAATGATATAGAAAACCAAATTCATGCCTTAGGTTGTCAATCTATCGTTGACGAAGACTTATCGTCTAAATCAAATCCGTTACACATGTATCGGTTTAAGGTGCGGACTATATATGTATAGGTTAGGGTTTTTAAGACTTTTAATGTCAGATAATGATTTATTACTGACATGGGTGCCATTACACATACTAAATGCACTATCTGTTTTGCTTTACGTATATGTATAACCTATGTTGTAAATAGAGTATTTCATATATTTGTTGAAATGTTTGTATGCACTTGGAATCTAATGTTGTGATTGCCATGATTAATTGTCGTAGGAACATGGTTGTTAAGTATGTAACAACTCCTTGGGAAAAGGATTTGCCCTAATATGTAATATGGTCAACATACGTGATGTATGTTGTAAAGCGTAGTCTAAGTGTTTGTGAAAATGTCTGAATGAGTTAGTAGTTAGTAAAATGTGATTTATAAGGGAGTTGAGATATGAATCCCAACTACCTTAACTGTGTGTATGATTTTCTCCATGAACTGCATAACCTACTTATTCATGTTTACTTGTGTGTATGATTTCTTCCATGTACTGTGTATTTATATTTAAGTTATATTCCAGAACATGTTTATATGATTGTAGGATTTGACTTAAATATTTATTATTGTGATTGTACGTGGTTGGGACTATATCATAGCCCAGGTAATCGGTAATAGTTCTCAAACTGGTGGTTGAGGTTGTTTTCACAATGTAGGATGTGTTCGACGAATTCGAGCCGTGCTTAAGATGTCGACAGTGGTTAGGCCACACGAAGTGCTTATGCATTTCATGTCGATCAACTCAACGTGCAATCGTCCTAGTCGAGCTTATCAATTAACTCAGTTGACAGATGTATGTTCACCATATTTGGATGCCACTGCTTGAATCTAAGGTACCAAACTCACCCATGAAACCCTGATAACCTTGGTACCTCGATTCGCTTAAATACTCATTTTAGTTTTTCGCTTGCGTATTCTAACTGTCCCTAGATTATATTTTTCTGTTTTGGCTTAATCTACTTCATGTTTTATGCACAAACACTGGCAACATACATCTATCATTGAAAATGTTGCATAAGTGATGTTCTGGAACTCGGGAGCTGAGTTATGCTCGACCTCTAAATTTTAGGGCGTTACAAGTTGGTATCAGAGCATGATTTGGATTAAACCGGACCTGGGTTATGGTCACACTGAAAGTGCACCTACAAGTGCCCTGGTTTGTCAATTACGGTGTAAGTTGAGTATAGGAAGATCAATTCAAGTGTCTACCTCAACTGGATGTGTGGAAGCTCGCCATAGGTAAATCATAGCCTCACATCCCATGTCCCAAAACGCCAGGTGATTAAAATCCTTAAAACTAAGTAGAACACCTTAGGATTTTATTATAAGAAAAATTTTTACCAAACAGGAAAATCTTCAAGTTTTCTTACCCTGTCGATTATATCGATTCACCTTTCAATATGATCGACCTGCTCTGTCGATGTCCTCGGCATATCAATCGATACAATCGAGTGAGGACAAAAAGCGTCCATCAACCAAACATTCATCTGGACGATTTATCGATATATCGAAGTTTCAATCGATATCATCGATATTCAAATATCGATCCAATCAAAAATGGATCGATAATATCGACAGACAGTTTTCCAGCGCCCCTATTTTTCTAAAAAAAACTACTATAAGCTTCGATATATCGATGACTGTCCGATTCAATCTGAATTCAAATGTCGATCATATCGGAAGTCATTCGATCATATCGATAGTAGGCGCATATTTCCTCGAGTAAATATTTCAGGGTGCTTCAAACGTTGATCGGGAGCCATTCGATGAAATCGATATTCTTATGTCGATGCCATTGAGTCCTGGTTGATTGGATCGAGTCTGGCACACACTGACCAGTGTGCTTATAGGTAAATCTATATGATTTATCGATCCTATAGACAAGGTCTAGATATCATCGACATTCAAATTCTGATGACATCGGCTGTTCCCCGATCATATCTTTAGAACCTGAAATTCTTCAAGGCTTGTCTCTCTTATTTTCACCTGTCGATAGATCGATCCCTCTATTGATGGAATCGCAGTTTGAAATTCGATAACATCGATGTGTGTCTCGATCCAATCGACCAGTTGGAAAAAGGTTTCCAAAAGCGAAAAGGACATTTAAGTTTGTATCAATGAGACGTCAGTCGATGCTATCGGGAGTATACGCTCGATGATATCGACCCTGCTCGATGATATTGAACTCTGTCATAAATGTGACCGTTTTATATCTATTGAAACCTTTTGCCTATATATAGAGAGGTTAGTCTTTATTGCTGGTAGAGAAAGAAGAGAGTGCTTCTGAGTGTTTTAAACTTCATATCATTTATCTTAAGCTCTTTCTCTCAGGGAGTTCATCCTCCAATCCACCCTCATCATTGATATTCAATAGAGTGGATTGAGGAATGAACTTTCGCATTCAAGGATCCTCCAGCTACTACCTTAATGGAAAATCATTAAGCTGGGATGCCTTGAATGTATAGATGATTAGAATCACTCTATCTTCCTAATAGGAAAATCTTTAGAGAGTGGAATTCCATCATAACCTTGACCCAAACTGAAGCCTAGTATTGGTACATCTTTTGTGTTACGGATCAAGGGAACTGAAGACTCTTCATCAATAAGAAGGAGATCTTCATCACTGCGTTAAAAGAGACTCATCAACTTATCTGTAAGTATGTAGAGTCCAGAGGACACTTGTGATCATTCCTTTCTAGGATCGGGTCTTAAGTGTTGTTCACCCTTTGAAGTCCTCAAAGGAGGCCTCCGGTGGGAGTGTACGTGTAGGTGCATTGTGTGGACCCTTGCTCTGTGTGGGCATAAACATCTGGTTAGGAGTGAATCGGTAAAACTCTGGGTTATGAGGTGAACCGTGTAAAACCTCTGGTAGGATCTTAGGGTAAGATCCTTGGCTAGTGTGCCTAAACCGGGTGCTATGTGTTGACCCTGGCTTGTGAGAGCATAAACAGTCAACCTCTGTGTAGGTTGTAAAGGTTGAAGGTGAACCTGATTTAAAACCTTAGGTTTGAGGTGAACCATGGGAAACCTCAGTAAAATTCGGTACACTCAAGGGTTGAGTGTGGCAGCCGGGAGTGGAGTAGACAAGTAGTCGAACCACTATAAAAATGACTATGTTTGTGATTGATTCTTGTGGTTGATCATTTGTGTGATTATGTTATTTGAATTCATGTCTGCTCACACTTCACACACACAGTCACATCCATCATAGACTATAACTGCTTCGTGCTTATTAATTTGAATAGTTTTGTGATTGGATCCTCTACTGGGCTTAGAAGCAAGTAGAGTTACATTTGAGTAATCCTGAAAATTGTATACCTGTTAGGATTAGAGTGATAGGATTTTTAATATAACTCATAAATCTTTAAAAAAGTCCTATTCACCCCCCTTTAGGACATATTGGCATATTCCTACTTCAACTCAAGCGGTCTTCACCACTATTTCACACACGACGTATGCCGATGCTAATTTTATGTAGGAGGGTGCGAGTAAAATCTAGAAACAAGTTTAGGTTTCCCAGTTTCGTCAATTGGTGAATGATTGCTGTAAACGATCACCGAGATCGGGTCAGTTCACACCCGTGATCATGTAAAATGACCCTAATCCATTTCTAGACCATCGATTGATGGATTTAGATCATGTTTCATCCCATCCCAGCTGTTAAAAATTGGTAAGTGTGAATATACAGCAGATTCTATTTGAAATGATCAAAAATGAGTTGAAACGGAGTAGGGGGCTTAATGGGACATATTTAGGGGGACCCAGGGTGGGACCCACACCTTTTTTGGACCCAGGGGCAGGAGAACCTCGCCCCATTGATGAGCCATCATCGAATTGTCTAGAGACCTTTGAGTGCTTCGCCGGTTTGGCAAGGCCTTGTCGCCCAGTGGGCCCGGACGGGCTGGGCCGATGCCTCTAGGGGTTGTATGGCCCACTGATCCATGGTTGGTCGAATAAAACCCCTCCTACAACGTCCTCTCTTCACAAACTACCCCTCCAAGCTTTCCTTTCTTAAAAATATCTCTCAAATCTCCATAAAAATCACTCTCCAAACACCTTCTTCTTCCATTTTCTTGTACCCTCACTCTACCCATCTCAAAACCCCATTACTCTTTTCATTTCCCTCTTTTTCTTCTTTTCACATGTCCTTGTTCGAGCTAGTCACGGTCGTATTTTTGATTTTCACCATTCTCTCTTTTATGGGAAAAAAGAGAGCTCCCGTAGATGAAGCCGGGCCTAGTCGTCCAACCCATTCAAGGAGGCCGAGAGGTGCCGCCGTGAGTTTAAGCTCCAGTCGAGAGTTACAGACGAAGCGGGATTTAGATCCCCGGGCTCCCATAGGAAGGGCTTTTGGTGGAGTTTTCTCATGGAGTTTATAAGGGCTGTAAGGTCCTTTTTGAAGCTCATGTAGATGCGCGGCTATTTGGAGAATATTTGTTATTCGAGCGCCTACTAGAAGCCAAGTGGGGTCCGCTATTTGAGGATGAGCACCGTGCCAATGTGGGCACTATCCGAGCTTTCTATGCCCACATTCGAGAGTCAACATTGGAGCCCTTGCAGTTTAAAATTCCATTTGGAAGAGATCGGGAGGCTACAATTGACGTTTCTTTCATATCTCGGCTTATGAATGTGCCACTTGGTGAGGTCCATGCAAGTGAGAAGAATCTGAGTAGTGCACGTGAAAGGGATCACCCTACACGGTTCCTTTGTGGTCATCTAGTTAAATGATAGCCTAACAAAAGCCTTTTAGCGACAATATGACGGACGACTTCCGTTTGCTTCACCACATCTGCACGTTCATGTTTACCTTAGGTGGAGTAACCGCAGTGAGTGCACGCACCTGATGGTGGACTTCTTGTACCAGGTGGGGTAGGGAGAGAAGCTATGTGTGCCTACGCATGTCCTGTGATAGATAGTCCTTATCGTACGTTCTTATAGAAGGACTGAATCGCTCCCATTCAGCCGACTCATATGCAGGATTGCACTCGAGTTTGGCTACGGACTTGGGGCAGAATTGCCGGCGCCGATCCATTACATTACCGAGACTACTCTTAATCAGATCAATATCGGGCCACGACAATAATAAGCCCTACTCGAGGAGAGTGAGGATGAGACTAAGAGCGAAGAGAAAGAGAGTGATGAAGAAGGTGGAGTTGAAATAGAAGAAGAAGAAGAGCAGGACGAGGAAGAAGAGGAGGCCCAGGATACGGATGAGAGCCCTCCTCCTACGGCTCGAGAGCATGATCCTGATCGGGTTGATAGGGAAGCCCGTTTAGTTAGACTTGAGGAGGGCCAGGCCACCCTACGACAGGATATTATCGATCTGCGGGGCCTCATGAAACATAAGTTTAAGAAAGTAACTCACACTTTGAAGTCTATCCTGTGTTGCCTGCAGGATAAGGGTGCCCCTCCTCCATCGTCAGATTCTGACGAATAGTCATATATGTAGTTGTCGTTTGTTTGCTTTGTAGCTGTTCTTGTGTGTAGCCTTTATAGGCGTAGTAGTTTGGTAGTTATTTTAGTGTTTGAAGCTTAGTTGTATTAGCTCACATGCATTCTCTTTCGCAATCCATGTAATGCTGCATCTCGTGTATTGTGATAATTTTGTTAAATGAAATGCACGTTGTTTCTTTAAGTTGAGATGTGAATGCTGTGTGGATGGATTGTGTGTATGCTTAATCTCACGGGTTGTATCCTTTGTCGTATGTAGGTTATACCACCTAAGGGAATGAGGACTTCGACCCGTCTCTCTTTGGGCAAGTCAGTTGACGAGGTCTCTCCCCTAGGCGATAGCCATATGGATCCCCGTATGGGTCCGTCTTATTTTGATGTTATGCTGGATTCTCAGCCGGCTACTGGCCCCGCTGCTGGGCCGACGCTTGTGACACCACCTCTGGTACCACCTATCACATCATCAGTTCCCGAGCAGAACCGTGCGTCTATGTCGCCACCGCAAGCATCTCAGTCCACTCCACCTCCTGATAGGCTAGAGCAGATGATGCAGTCCAGGAGTTGGGTAGGTATGCTCCTTTGCTTCTGGGTGACCAGCTGATGCGGATGTGGCATTTTTTTGAGGGTTTGCGACCTGAGATTCGGTCAAAGATGTGCTATGCAAGCATCTCTTCTTATGCCGAGTTGGTAGGCATGTCCCTGCGAGCTGAGCAGGATGGGGACAGGTTGTCCCGTATGCGAGCACCTATGGCTAGCAGGCCGCGACCTGACTTTCCGAGCAGGCCATTCCTCGATAAGAGGCCTCGTGTAGACTCACCGCCGAGGTTCATGACATCTCCTGCCCCTATGAGGCGACCAGACATGTGGTGTGCTTATTGCAAGAAGCCAGGCCACACTGAGATAAATTATTTCACCAGGATGTGAGACAACAGTTTTTCACTGCCTCAGAGGATCAACCGTCCGATGCCTAAAGCCATTTTCGCTCCACCCCTTCGATTAGCACTAGCTCACCCATCTTTTAAGCCACCCATGCCTCGCTTCAGGCTGCCACAACGGCCCATGGTACCTCAACCGAATTGTCCACAACAGGCTTGGGTTCATGCGCTTACAGCTGAGGCACCCGAGGTAGATTTAGTACCGAGATCTTTTGAGGGTTCGGCTTATATCCAAGGTACGCCTGTCTTCTTATTAGTGGACACGGGTCCACTATTTCGATCATCTCTTGCACTGCGGTCAAGCGACTAGGGTTGGTTATTGCTCCTATGAAGGGAGTGAGACTCACTACTACTACAAGGACCATTTCAGACATTACACAGACCTGTGAGTCTTGCTCAGTAGATTTGGGTAGCAGGACAGTGGTTGTTGAGCTGATTGTCGCTCCACTGTGTCATTACGACATTATGAATTGGCTCACCAAGATAAGAGTAGAGATTGATTGAGAGGCCAGAGTCGTAACAGCCTACGGAATTGAGGGTGTGGTCTTTACATTTCCATTTCAGGTTAGTTGGTCCTGTTGAGTTAGTAGCTACGCTTCCTTGTTAGAGAGTATTCATGATTCGACGTTGTGGGATACGCCTGTGGTTCAGGATTTCTCGGACGTATTTGAGAAGATCTCGGGACTACCTCCTCGATGCGAGATCGAATTTACTATCGATCTTGTGCCTGGTGCGACACCTATTTCCTTACCAACGTATCATATGCCTCCATGTGAGATGGAGTAATTGAGGAGACAGATTGATGTATTGTTAGAGGCAGGCTTCATTCGACCGAGTGTGTCACCTTGGGGAGTGCCTGTATTGTTTGTAAAGAAGAAGGACAGTTCCTTGTGATTATGTATTGATTATCATAGGTTGAACCAGGTGAAAGTGAAGAATAAGTATCCCTTGTCCAGGATTGATGATCTGTTTGATCAGTTGAAGGGGGCACGGTATTTTTCGAAGATAGATTTGCAGTCAAGGTATCTGTAACACCCTGAAAATCTGGGGTTGTGTAGCAACCCGACTCCCGAGTTCCAGACCATCACTTATGCAACAAATATGCCTATGATTTAATGTTGACTGAGTTAGAGCATTAACATGAGTAAGATTATACCAACACTGCAATTCAAACTCCAGATCCAGCGATAAAATGTAAGCGGAAGACTGAAAGATATATATATCACTGTATGAAAACAAAATAATCTCAAACTGTCTCCAAAGTATGAAAACATCTCTGAGTCACATATACATAAATCAAATCAAAAACAAAATGTCATATAACTGTCCAACTAGCAAGTCCCGTCGATCCAGGCCATCTACGCAAAGCTGTCAGAGAACTGCATATACGAGAACTCGTCCTGGTCCTCGTAGTAGTCTAGCTCCGCATCCTAAATTGCCTCGTCACCTGCATCTAAGACAGAGTCTGGTAGGGGTTGCAAACACCGTCCCGTAACGTGGGACTGAGTGATCAACTCAGTGGAATAATAGAGCAAAGATTAACATGTTATCAAATCAATCACGCATTAATAGTAAAGTAAAAAATCAAACATTCCTAGATACTTCTATTAATGCATGCATAAAATGACATGATAGATGCCCTCACCGACTTAATCCCTCATACGGCACCATCTTACGTCCGCTCCTCAGTGCTCCACATCTTCCAGGCACATGCAATGTGATATGGATAATGATTACCAAGTTATTATTAGTCCGTTCATACAACAGTATTGGGAAACTAAGGTACCTTCCTTATATCAATCCCAACATAGATCTTGTCTAGGGTCGTCACTCCTAGTAATCTCATATGATGTTACATTTATAGGTCGTTGTAAGGGCTGCTAGGGCTGTTGCTCGCACTCGTTGCACCGCTCCCCCATCACCTTATCAATACAGGCCTATTGTACTCTTATTACTACGGAAGGGTCGTCGCCTCCCGTAGACTCAGAATACCCTCGAGGTCACTACAAAGGGCTCGTCACCAATCAGAGTAGGCCGACAGCTCGAATATAGTGTCCCATACCACCACAATTGGCTCACGAGTCAAATGTGCTCACTGGTCACTACGGGGAGGGTTGTGGCCCCAGCGTAGGCTGACAGCTCAACCACGGTATCCCATACCACCATGCCCAACTCATGAGTCTTTATGGATCAAGGTACCATGGTTAACAGGGTTTCCAATGGTAAGTTCAGTACCTTAGGTTCAAGCAGTTATGATTCATACATGGTGAACATACAATGGCCAGTCGGGTTACTTGACGGGCTCGACTAGTATGAGCGCACCTCAAGCTAAGCGACATGAAGTGCATAAAACACTTTGCATGGCCTAACCACTGCCGCCTGCCCAAGACACGACTCGCATTCATCGACGCGTCCTTCGTGGTAAATAGTACCCAACCACGAATTTGATCCATTACCGGACTGCCTGGACTAGTGCATAGCCCCAAACATTTGTAAACCAACGTTAGTAAACATATGAGAGTAACAAGAATGAATGTAAACAATACAAGCATGTTGACCCATGTTATAACATACAACATAAGCAATCAACGAACACATGCATTCCATATATATAATGAAATCAATTCATATAGCCAACATGGTGGAAATCATATACATTAGCATATTAATTGAGAATTCACTCTCAAAACTAATTCACAACACCATTTGCACAATACATACTAATACAAACATTTATACAAACACTTAGTCTACACACTTTAGTCTACATAGCGTATGTCGACTCAAAGTACGCATTAGGGTGAATCTCTTCACCAAACAGATCATACAAATATTTCTAATATCATAACATGACAAATAACCATGGCAATTATTTTAGCAAAATACGGACGTATACTGTATTTCCTACAAATACCCAAAATGCCCTAAATCTCATATTTCCCGTACTTATACGAAATGAAAAACGGACAGCATGTTCTACATGTCAAACGACGTTCTCTTCGATAATCTACTATTAAATGACATTGAAAGCTTTGAAATCAATCAATCAAAGCATCTAAAATCCTCACCTTTTGCCTTAGACGTGTATCGATTCAATTAGAACGTCCACGCTTTGTCAACGGCGTAACGGTGACCTAATGCACAAGATACATAAGCTACTTCGCTATTTAAATCAAAGGAATCCCTAATACAGCGATAGGTTAGGGTTTTCTTACCTAGAAGTGCATTGGAAATCACCGGGAAAGTGATTTGAATGCGGTGAATGAACACGGGTAGAAGCTACAGCAAGTTGCAGGAAGACTCTCACAATTCTCTCACAAATTCTCTCTTTCTCTCTCTTCACTTTCTAGGGGTTGTTGCAAATTTGAATGGGAGAGATATGAGAGGGTTTAAAGCCCTTATATAGGCTAAAATCTAACCTAAATAGACTTGGGACAAGGGTATACTTGAGTTATAGCCAAATCGGGTCTTTTTCGATCCAAAAGAGTGTTTCGGGAGGTCCCCTGGCCGAGCGCGGTCAGACTTAAGCTCATGGACACTGGATCCAGCACACATCAAGTTTTCAAACCGGTAGAGTTCCCAGATCGCACGTGGCGGTCCAGTTTCAGTTCAGCGGTCACAGAGACTCAATCGAAGATTCCAAGTACACTAACTTGAGTGAGAAATGTTTCCTGATCCGAGGGTGTATTTGGGTTAGATTTCGATGGTCTGAATGCTTATACTGAACCCGCAAGCGAATGGTGCCAGATTTATTTAATTCACATTTAAATTTTAATGAATTTCACCCTTTCTCACACTCCCTGCTCCAGGCTCAATGAAATAGCCTCAGAGCATTGGTTGGGCTTAATTTTCGAAATGATTATCAAGTCCAGCTAAGCGGTCATAACGGTCTAAGATTGTAGATATCGGACTTTCGACGCGCGGTCTAAATCCAATATGAAGTTTCAAAGGGTTCTTGAGAGTAAACGGGTTTAGAGTTTGATACTAGGTTTCATGGTATTATAGCGTCATTGATTCTACAAGTTTTAGGTCTTGCAGAACGTATTTAAAGTGATTGGTGCTAATTTCACAGCTAATCTAGTATAACGCTAGATAACTTATGCTTAATTTCTAAAGGAATTAATCCTAAGTGATCTCTGATCGAGTTGGTACTTGGGTCTCTGTACGAATTTTTTCAAGACGTTACAGTATCATCAGTTGCGCGTCAGGGATGAGGATGTGCAGAAGACAGCCTTCAGGACTACATTTGGTCATTACGAGTTCCTTGTGATGTATTTTGGACTCACAAATGCTCCGGCCATGTTCATGGATCTGATGAACAGAGTGTTTCGGCCGTTTCTGTTCCGATTCGTCATCGTGTTTATTGATGACATCCTGATATATTCTAAGAGTCGGGAAGAGCATGAAGAGCATCTGCGAGCAGTCTTCGACACTCTCAGGAAGAACCAGTTGTTCACACAGTATAAGAAATGCAACTTCTGAAAGGAGGAAGTTAAGTTCCTGGGTCATGTGGTGTTCAAGGAAGGTATAGCAGTCGACCTCGCTAAGGTAGCCGCAGTTCAGGGTTGAAAGTAGCCCAGTTCAGTTACCGAGGTGAGGAGTTTTCTTAGTCTGGTAGGGTACTATCGACGATTCATTCGGGACTTTTTCAAGATTGCCGACCGTTGTCTCAGTTGATGCGGAAGGACTTGAAGTTTGCTTGGAATGAGAAGGCCGAAGCAGCTTTTCATGAGTTGAAGGACAAGTTGACGCCCACCCCTATGCTAGTATTGTCAGAGCAAGGGGTTAAATATACGATATATACTGAATCTTCTCGCGTTGGTCTGAGTTATGTCCTTATGTAGAAGGACAGGGTGATTGCTTACTCCTGGAGGCAGTTAAGGAAACACAAGAAGAATTACCCTACACACAACCTGGAGTTGGCAGCCATCATCTTCGCACTGAAGCTCTGGAGACATTACCTCTACGGAGAGGAGTTCGAGCTCTTTTGTGACCACAAGAGCCTTAGATAGATATTCTCTTAGCGGGACTTGAATATGAGGCAACGCCCATGGATGAAAACCTTGAAGGACTTTAATTCGAGGTCTCCTACCATCCGGGCAAGGAAAACCTTGAGGCAGACGCGTTGAGCCTCAAGAAGACCATAGAGTTTACGGCTCCACTAATGATAGCAGAATGAGACATGGTGGAGTTTGTGCGAGACTTCGAGCAGAAACTCACGGTGGAGCAGTATGAGGTTATCACACATATTCGAGTACAGCCCCTCATTGACGGCAGGATTATTGAGGCTCAGGCAGACGATGAGCTATTGGTGAAGATGAGAGAGTGGGTTGGTGTAGATAAGGTCTCTGAGTGGAGTGTTGGTACGGATGGGGGCTTACGTTATCGTTGCCGCCTATACGTCCCAGACATTCCTGACCTAAGACGGGAGGTTCTCGAGGCAGCCCACAGTTCGAGGCTTGCGATGCACCCTGGTAGCACGAAGATGTATCAAAACATAAAAAGATCGTTCTGGTGGGACAATATGAAGGTTTACATTGCAGAGTTTGTGTCCCATTGCCTCACGCGCCAACAGGTCAAGGCAGAGCATCACCGATCTCCTGGACTGCTTCAGCCCATGCCCATAACTGAATGGAAGTGGGATTTTATCTTTATAGATTTTATTTCAGGAATATCGAAGACGAGGAAGGGTCATGACTCCATTTGGGTGATCGTCGATCGATTGACGAAATCGGCTCATTTCTTACCGATCAGAGTTACGAACTCTGCAGATGAGTTGACCAGGTTATACATCAAGGAGATTGTACGTCTGCATAGAGTTCCCTTGGAGATCATGTAGGACCGAGACACGCGATTCACATCTATCTTCTGGACTCGTATCTAGGAAGTGATGGGTGTGAAGTTGAAGTTCAGCACCGCGTTCCACCCACAGACAGACGGGCAGACGGAACATGTGAATCAGGTGCTAGAAGATATGTTACGAGATTATGTGTTAGATTTCAAGGACAGTTGGGATGACTGTCTTCCTTATGTAGAGTTCGCGTTTAACAACAGCTTTCAAGTGAGTATTGGCATGACTCCCTATGAGGCACTGTATGGTCACCCGTGTAGAGCACCGCATTGCTGGGCAGAAGTGAGCGAGAAGACTCTGATTGACCCAGATTTGGTTCAGGTGACCTCAGAGAAGATCGACATTATTAGGCGTCGACTTCTATCAGCAAAAAGCAGGCAGAAGAGTTACGCCGATTCGAGACAGCGACCGCTTGAGTTTGAAGTTGGGGACCATGTATTCCTTAAGGTTTCCCCCATGAAGGGAGTCCTTTGGTTTGGTAAGAAAGGTAAGCTCATGCTGAGATTCATTAGCCCATTTCAGATACTAGATCAAGTGGGGGCAGTAGCATATCGCCTTGCTTTACCCACACCACTTGCAGGCATTCATAACGTATTCCATGTGTCCAAGTTGAAGGAGTACATTCCTGATCCTTCGCACATTATCAGTTGGGAGCAGGTGCAGTTGAGCAAGGATGCCACCAATGTACTGCAACCGACACGTATCCTGGATAGGAAGGAGCAGGTACTGCGTAGCAAGGTCATCCCACTTGTGAAGGTACTGTAGACGCATCACAGTGAAGAAGAGGCTACTTGGGAGACTGAAGCTGATGTCAGGAAGAACTACCCTCAGATCCTCGAGGAGTATGAAAAGGTACAAATTTTGAGGATGAAATATGTCTTTAAGGGGGTAGATTATAACATCCTAGAAAAATCCGTACAAAGACCCGAGTACCACCTCAAGAAGAAATCACTTAGGACCAAATCCTTTAGAAATTAATGAGAATTAACTAGCGTTAATCTAGATTACATGTGAAATTAGCACCAATCACTTTAAATATGATCTGCAAGACCTAAAACCTATGGAATTAGTAATGCTACATTACCCTGAAATCTAGAAGTAAACTCTAAACCCAGTTGCTCTTGGGAGCATTTAGAAACTCCGTATCGGACCTGGACCGCACATCAAAAGTCTGATAGCGACGAACTTAGACAATTATGACCGCCTAGTTGGACTTAACTATCACCTCAAAATTCAAGTCCAGATGATGTCTTGAGACTATTTTCTTGAGTCCGGAGCAAAGTGTGTGAGAAAAGTGAATATATTTAGAAATTAAATATGAATTTAAATAATCTGAGTCGTGTGGCTTGTGGGCCGATTATAAGCGTTCTGACCGTTGGATTCTGACATAAATTTACCCTCGGATCAGGGAAGATGTCCCACACCTGTCAATGTGCTTGTGGCCCTGATCGAGTATCAGTGACCTTTGAACTGAAATTGGTCCGCCGCGGTCGATCTATAAACCTGATGGGACTAAAAATTTAGCTTGATCAAGATCCAATATCAGGGAGCTTAAGTCCGACCGCATTTAGTAAAGGGACCTCCAGAATGCTCCGTTGGATCGGAACAAGCCCAATTTGGTTATAATCTAAGTATACCATGGCCTTGGGACTATTTTCTTCAATTCTAGGCCTATATAAGGGCCTTAAACCCTCTCTTACATATTCCATACGAATTCCAAACCCTAGCTAAGAAAGGAGAGAGTAAAGACAGAGAAAGTGAGAGAGAAGTTGGTGATTCATCCTGGGATTCTTCCCAACTACTCTACTTGCCCATTCTACAAAATCGTATCACTATACAGGCGATTCTAATTCCATATTTGGATAAGGAAATCAAACCCTAACCTGTTTTAGAACTTAGTATAGTTTAAGTGATGATATATCTAACCAAATTCATGCCTTAGGTTGTCAATTCGTTGTTGACGAAGACTTATCGTCTAAATCAAATTTGTTACGCATTTATCGGTTTAAGGTGCGGACTATATACGTATAGGTTATGATTTTCAAGACTTTCAATGTCAGATAATGATTTATTACTGACATGGGTGCCATTACACATGCTAAATGCACTATCTGTTTTGTTTTACGTATATGTATAACCTATGTTGTAAAGAGAGTATTTCATGTGTTTGTTGAAATGTTTGTATGCACTTGGAATCTGATGTTGTGATTGCCATGATTAATTGTCGTAGGAATATGGTTGTTAAGTATGCGATAACTCCTTGGCAAAAGGATTTTCCCTAATACGTAATATGGCCAACATATATGATGTATGTTGTAAAGTGTAGTCTAAGTGTTTGTGAAATTGTTTGAATGAGTTAGTAGTTAGTAAAATGTGATTTATAAGGGAGTTGAGTTATGAATCCCAACTACCTTAACCGTGTGTTCGATTTCCTCCATGAACTGCATAACCTACTTATTCATGTTTACTTGTGTGTACGATTTCCTCCATGTACTGTGTATTTATGTTTAAGTTATATTCCATAACATGTTTATGTGATTGTAGAATTTGACTTAAATATTTATTATTGTGATTGTACATGGTTGGGACTATATCATAGTCTAGGTAATCGATAATAGTACTCAAATTGGTGGCTGAGGTTATTTTCGCCATACAGGATGTGTTCGAGGAATCCGAGCCATGCTTGGGATGTCGACAGTGGTTAGGCCACACGAAGTGCTTATGCATTTCATGTCGATCAACTCAACGTGCGATTGTCCTAGTCGAGCTTATCAATTAACTCAGTTGACCGCTGTATGTTCACCATATTTGGACGCCGCTGCTTGAATCTAGGGTACCAAACTCACCAGTGAAACCCTGATAACCTTGGTACCTCGATCCACTAAGACTCTTGAGCCAGACATGGTGGTATGGGACACCGTGGTCGAGCAGTCAGCCTACGCTAGGGCGATGAGCCTCCCTGTAGCGATCAGTGAGCAACCTAGACTCGTGAGCCGAATATGGTGGTATGAGACATTGTATTCATGCTGTCGGCCTACATTGATTGGTGACAAGCCCTTTGTAGTGACCTCGAGCATACCTTGACACTGCATGGAGGCGACGAGCCTTTTGTAGTAACTAAGGTATAACTAAGCTTGCATTGATTGGTGACAAGCCCTTTGCAGTGACCTAGAACTGTAACATCATATGAGATTTACTAGGATTAACGACCCTAGAATGGATCATTGTTTGGGTATTGATATAAGGAAGGTACCTTAGCTTCCTAATCTTATTGTATGAAAAGGACTAATAAGAACTTGGTAATCATGTACATGCACCGCACTGCATGTGCTATTTGGCGTTGTGCAGAGCACTGTGGAAGTGACTGACATGTGTGACCATAAGATGAAGATCGTAGAGGGAGTGTAAGCGAGGGCATGCATCATTCCTTCATACATTCCTACATTAATCAGAGTACTTAGGGATGTTTGATTCTATTGCTTTATCATTTCTGCTCCACCGAATTGATAACATGATAACCTTTGTTGTATAGTTCCGCTGAGTTGATCACTCACTCCCACATTCTAGGACGGTGTGTTGGAGCATAAAATAAGGAAAGTGGATAGAGATAAGTGTTGTGCGAGTAAGAGAAATCATTGTGCGGATTAAGAGCACCTTTGTTCGAAAAAAGATAGTGTTGTGCGGAATAAAGCCTTGTGCGTAGAAAGTTAGAAGCGCACAACAGAATCCGCACAATGTCTGGCGCACAACAGAATCTACACAATGACTGGCGCACAAAAGAATCTGCAGAAAGGATGGCGCACAGCAAGAGTCGCACAAAGCTTACATAGTCTAACTCCCACGTGTGAGAGGGCTATAAATACCCTTTGATCCCTCTGGTAAAAGGATAATCTCTTGAATCACAGCGAGAGCAGAAGAGCAGAAGTTGGAAGAAAATGAAGAGAAGGTAACGTCCGTAGCTGATGTGCGAGAAGTGTGTTGTGCGGCGCACAACACCCCTAGCGCACAACGCTACTTACGTACATCAGAAGCTAGCACATAAAGACAGACTCCGACGCAACATGGAAGCTACGGCACAATAGTGGCCTGTGCATAATAATATCCGCCTGTGCACAATGATATCCGCCTATGCACAATGACCCCTGCTCACGCTCAATGATTTCCTGCATTGTATAATGGCTTCTGAGATAACATCCAAGATTATGTTTAATATTTCCTTGTATTTGCATATAGTATGAAAGATAAATCCTTATGTGTATATTCTATTTTGGAATCAAAGGAGAAAGGGATGTAAAGAACTTAGAATGAATGAATGAATAAAGTGATTATCATCCATGTTTCCCTTTGTTAATTTGTTCAAATGAATGAAAGTTCCCCATCCGAAATACATTTTGTTTCTTGTTGAAACAAAATGGCGACTCTGCTGGGGACTATTCTCTACAATATTCATTTGAATATTAACTTAGGAATAACATGGAAGATGATCACAATTGTTTGGCGTCATTAAGGCGCCAAAATGGTGACTCTCAGTGGGAACATCCTACCATTCATCTCCAAAATAGGTTATGACTTAATATAAACACTAATCCGTTATATTCTTTCAGGAACATACAAAAGAAGCAAGAAGAATACTACAATTAACTCAGCAAATGACAACTACTCAAAAGAACACGGTTTTCTACTTTACCTCGACAGGGTTCGTTGTGGAGTATGCTAACGAACCGATTCAACATCATGAAGACAAAGCGACAATAAGCAAGCAGATGGAATTGCAAACAGCTGCTATAGTTGTGACCGCTTCACTAATAGCACAAGGAGAGAAAGATGAATGGATCATCGTCACCCAGTGAAGGACCAGAACCCAGAATGTAACAGTAGCAAGAGCAACTATACCACTAAACAGAGTCAGAGGTCCAGTGACCCGAAATGCTGCTAGAAGGAATCCTGCACTCCCCCCTCCTTTGATCTACCTTGAGCAAGCAGTGCCACAGTTAACATCACATGATTTCCCGACGTTGACAACTCCAAAAGCCAGATGGACAAGAGCACAAAAGGGTAAAGCAGTGATGGAAAATTCATCTGTGTCTACGTCGCCCCGCTTGGATAATGGTAAGGGAGGTGCAGAGAAGCTAAAGCAAACATCATCCTCTGCTCCTTTGTAACATCCCGAAAATCGGGGGTCGGGTAGAAACCCAACTCCCGAGTTCCAAAATGTCACTTATGCAACATAAATGCTTATGATTGAATGTTGTCTATGTTGGTGTATTAAACATGAGTGGGATTAAGCCAAAACAGCATATCATACTCCAGAGACAATTAAATTATGCAAGCGGAAGAATGAGATAGATATATAAAATATATGAACTGTTGTAAGTCTCCAGAGTGTGAACATGTTACCAGGTTAAACATATACATGTATACTTCAAAAATGTAAAAAAAAAAAAATATACATGAGTGCTCTAAAAATATAAAATGACAAGTGTCATGGCGTCTAATCAACCTCCCTGTAGTCCCATCGATCAGAACGCGTATATAGGAGAAATCCTCATCATCATACAAGTCCGGCTCCACTTCACAAGCAGCGCCATCATCTGCAACTAAAACAGGGGCTGGTTGGTGTGCGCAACACCGTCCCATAACGTGGGAGTGAGTTATCAACTCAGTGGAATCATAGAGCAAAGATTAGCATGTTATCAAATCAATCATGTGTTAATAGTAATGCAAGCAATCAAACATTTCTAGATACTGTTGTTAATGCAAGCATGAAATGACATGATGGATGCCCTCACCGACATACTCCCTCATGCGACACCATCTTACATCCGTGGCATGCTTTCTTTCCTCAGTGTTCCACATCTTCAAGGCACATGCAGTACGATATGGATAATGATTACCGAGTTATTTTAGTTCATTCATACAACAATATTGGGAAACTAAGGTACCTTCCTTATATCAATCCCAACACAGATCCTGTCTAGGGTCGTCACTCCTAGTAATCACATACGATGTTATATTTATAGGTCACTGCAAGGGCTGCCAGGGCTGTTGCTCGTACTCGTTGCACCGCTCCCCTATCACCTTTCAATACAGGCCTAGTGTACTCTTGTTGCTATGGAAGGGTCGTCGCCTCCCGTAGATTCAGAATACGCTCGAGGTCACTACAAATGGCTCGTCACCAATCAGTGTAGGCCGACAGCTCGAATGTAGTGTCCCATACCACCATATTCGGCTCACGAGTCAAAGGTGCTCATTGGTCAATACGGGGAGGTTTGTGGCCCCAGCGTAGGCCGACAGCTCGACCACGGTGTCCCATACCACCATGCCCGGCTCATGAGTCTTTATGGATCAAGGTACCATGGTTAAAAGGATTTTCAATGGTAAGTTCGTTACCCTAGGTTCAAGCAGTTATGACTCATACAAGGTGAACATACAGTGGCCAGTCGGGTTACTTAACGAGCTCGACTAGTATGAGCACATCTCAAGCTGAGCGACATGAAGTGCATAAAACACCTCATGTGGCCTAACCACTGCCGCTAATCCAAAACACGACTCGCGTTCATTGACACGTCCTTCGTGAAAAATAGAAGCCAGCCACGAATTCTAAACTGTTACCGACTGCCTGAACTAGGATATAGCCCCAAGCATTTGTAAACAACATCAATGATCATATGAGAGTACTAGAATTGAAGTTCGAACAATACAAGCATGTTGACACATGTTATAACATACAACGTAAACAAATCAACCAACACATGTATTCCTATAACACCCCGAATTTTGGCCAACCTGGTATTAGACGTCCTTAGGCAATGGGTTAATTAAAACACCTGAAAAATCGTTTAGAACCCAATTCCATAGCCAAAGAAATCACTTAGGGTTAATTCCTTTAGAAACTAAGTATAAGTTAGCTAGCGCGACGCTAGAGTAGCTGGAAAATAGTCCCTGATCACTTTAAATACGTTCTATAAGACCCAAATCAAGTAGAACCAATGACTCTATAATACTCTATAACCTTGGATCAAACTCTAAGCCGATTTGTTCTCTGGACCACTTTGAAACTTTGTATTGGATCTAGACCGTGCGTTGAAAGTCTGATATCTGCTATCTTAGACCGTTAGAACCGCCTAGCTGGACTTGACAATCATTTCGAAAATCAAGTCCAATCGATAATCACAGGCTATTTCATTGAGCTCGGACTGAAGAGAGTGCGAATAGGGACAGATTTGAAATTTGAAATTCAAATCTGGCACACGACTTGACGCGTCAGTATTAAGCGTTCTGACCCTCAGAATTCAGCCAAATTACACCCGTGGATCAGGAAAATTTTTTATTTCATATCATGAGACTTGTAGGCCTGATCTACGTGCGATGACCGCTGAACTGAAAATGGACCGCCACATGCGATCTGCGAATCCTGCCGGACTGAAAACTTGATGTATGCTAGATCCAGTATGCATGAGCTTAAGTCCGACCGCAGTTGGCCAGGGGACCTCCAGAAATGCTCTTTTGGACCGAAACAGCACCGATTTGCATAAACCTCAAGTGAACTTTGTTCCTGAGCCTATTTTGGGCATTTTTAGGCTTATAAAAAGGGTTGAAACCCTCACTCCTCTCTCCCATCCGAATTTGAGAAAAACCCTAGATTAGGAGAGAGAAAAGGTGAGAGTTTGTGAGAGAGAGTAGGAGAGAATTTACCTGCCGTTGCACCACCTGTTGCAAGTGCCTAAGCAACACACCTCAATCACCTGGCCGGTGATTTCTCCTCATTTTCAGGTAAGAAAATACCCTAGAAGTTACTGATTTGAGGTTACCTTGGATTCATAGCATGTTAGCTGATAAATCTCGTAAAACAGGTTCTCTATTCGCCGTAGACGAAGCGTATACGATCCGTTCGAATTCACACACCTGTAAGAGATAAGGTGCGGATTTTAGACACTTTGATTCACTGTTTCCAACGCTTTCAATGTCGTTTAATAGTAGATTATCGACGGTAACACCGTTTGACATGTACAACATGCTGTTCGTTTCCTGTTTCGTAAACCAACGAAGAATATGAGATTTAGGGCATTTTAGTCATTTGTAGGAAGTACTGTTTTCATTCATATTTTGCTGATGTGATTGACATGGTTTATTGTCGCATTAGAATGTTAGGAATACGTGCATAATTAGTTTGGCGAAGAGATTCGCCTAAATGCGCACTTCGGGTCGACATACTATATGTAGACTTAAATGTGTAGTGTAAGTGTTTGTATAAATGCTTGTATTAGTATGTATTGAATTAAATGGTGTTATGAATTAGTTTGAGATTAATTTCTCAATTAATATGCTGGTGTAAATGGTTTCCTACATGTTAGCCATATGCATGATTTCATTATATGAATGAAATGCATGTGCTTGATGATTCGCTTAAGTTGTATGTTATAACATGTGTTTGATGATTTCATTATGATTTAGTTTGAGATTGAATTCTCAATTAATATGCTGATGGAAATGATTTCCTATATGTTGGTGATATGCATAATTTCACTATATGTATGAAAGGCATGTGTCAGATGATTTACTTAAGTTGGACGATATAACATGTTTTAACATGCTCACATGGTTGTGTTTCATTTCTAATACTCTCACACGATTGCTGATGTGGATTCATATGTGTTTGGGACTATACTTAGTCCAGGCAGTCGGTAACAGAGAAAATTCGTGGCTAGCTGGTATTTACCACGAAGGACGTGTCGATGAACGCGAGTCGTGTTTGGAGTTGACGGTAGTGGTTAGGCCACGCGAAGTGTTTCACGCACTTCATGTCGTTCGACTTGCGAGGCGCTCGTACTAGTCGAGCCCGTCAGGTAACCCGACTGGCCGTTGTATGTTCACCCTGCATGAGTCATAACTGCTTGAACCTAGGGTACTGAACTTACAATTGTAAACCCTGTTAACCATGGTACCTTGATCCACGAAGACTCATGAGCCAGGCATGGTGGTATGGGACACCGTGGTCGAGCTGTCGGCCTACGCCGGGGCCACAAACCTCCCCGTAGTGACCAGTGAGCACCTATGACTCGTGAGCAGATTATGGTGGTATGGGACACTATATTTTTACTGTCGGCCTACATTGATAAGGTGATGGGGGAGCGGAGCAACGAGTGCGTGCAACAGCCCTGACAGCCCTTTGTAGTGACCGCGAGCGTATTCTGAGTCTACGGGAGGCGACGACCCTTCCGTAGCAGTAGAGTATAGTAGGCCTGTATTGATAAGGTGATGGGGGAGCGGAGCAACGAGTGCGTGCAACAGCCCTGACAGCCCTTGCAGCGACCTACAAAATATATATCGTATGAGATTACTAGGAGTGACGACCCTAGACAGGATCTGTGTTGGGATTGATACAAGGGAAGTACCTTAGTTTCCCAATCCTGCTGTTTGAATGGACTAATAACAACTCAGAAATCATATCACCATTACTTTGCATGTGCCTGGAAGATGTGGAGCACTTGAGGGAGTGTGGCATGCCGCGGTCGTAAGATGGTGCCGTATGAGGGAGTTCGTCGGTGAGGACATCCATCATGTCATGTCATATTGCATTAACAACAGTATTAGGATTGTTTGATTTACTGCTTTACTATTATCGCATGATTGATTTGAGAACATGTTAATCCTTGCTCTATTATTCCACTGAGTTAGCTACTCACTCCCACATTACGGGATGATGTTTCCGGACACCCACCAGTCCCTTTTTGTGATTGCAGATGATGGCACGGCCTGCGAGGCGGAGCTGGACTTGATGATGATGAGGAGGATTTCCTCCTTTATTCGTGATCTGATTGACGGGATTACAGAGAGGTTGATTAGATACCATGACACTTGTCATTTTATATTTTTAGAACACTCATGTATATCCTTTTGGTTTACTTTTGGAGTATACATGTATGTGTATAACCTGGTAACATATTCACACTCTGGAGACATACAACAGTTTATATATGTTATACATACTATCACAGTCTTCCGCTTGTAAATTTAACCGTCTCTGGAGCGTGATATCCTGTTTTAGCTTAATCTCACTCATGTTTAATACATTATCACAGACAATATTCAATCATACATATCTATGTTGTATAAATAACATTTTGGAACTCGGGAGTTGGGTTTTTGCTCGACCCCCCATTTTTGGGATGTTACAATTCCATATATATGGGGAAATCAATTCATATAGCAAACATGGAGGAAATCATGTACATCATCATGTTGATTGAGAATTCAATCTCAAAACTAATCTACAATAACATTGGCTCAATACATACTAATACAAACATTTATACAAACACTTAGTCTACACACTTTAGTCTACATAGCGTATGTCGACCCAAAGTGCGCATTAGGACGAATCTCTTCGCCAAACAGATTATACACACATATCTAATATCATAACACGACAAAATCTCATGGTAATCATTTCAGCAAAATACCGACGTATACAGTATTTCCTATAAATGACTAAAATACCCTAAATATCAAATTCACCGTACGTATACGAAATAGAAAACGGACAACATATTCTACATGTCAAATGGCGTTCTCATCGATAATCTACTATTAAACGGCATTGAAAGCTTTGAAATCAGTCAATCTAAGCGTCTAAAATCCTCACCTTTTGTCGTAGACGCGTATCGATTCGAATAGAAAGTCTACGCTTTGTCAATGGTGCTATGACGACCTAATTCATAAAATACGTCAGTTACTTCGCTACTTGTATCAAAAGAATCCTTAAAACAGCTATAGGTTAGGGTTTTCTTACCTAGAAATGAGTTGGAATCGCCGGGAAAGTGATTTGAACGCGGTGATTAATCACGTATAGAAGCTGGAGCAAATGGCAGGAAGTTCTCTCACAATTCTCTCACTAACTTTCTCTTTCTCTCTCACCACTTTCTAGGATTTCTTGCAAATTCGGATGGGAGAGATATGAGAGGGTTTAAAGCCCTTATATAGGCTAAAAAGTCACCTATTTAGACTTGGGACAAAGGTATACTTGGGTTATAACCAAATCGGGTCTTTTCTGATCCAAAAGAGTATTTCGGGAGGTCCGCTGGTCAAATACGGTCGGACTTAAGCTCATGGATATTGGATCCTGCTCACATCAAGTTTTCAGTCCGGTAGTCTTCCCAGATCGCACGTGGTGGACTAGTTTCAGTTCAGCGGTCATGGAGACTCGATCAAGGATTCCAAGTGCACTGACCAGGGTAAGAAATGTTCCCTGATTCGAGGGTGTATTTGGGTCAGATTCTGACGGTCTGATTGCTTATACTTAACCCACAAGCGAAACGTGCCAGATTTATTTAAATCTCATTTAATTTTTAATGAATTTCACTCTTTCTCACACTCCTTGCTCCAGGCTCAATGAAATAGCCCCAGAACATCAGTTGGGCTTGATTTTCAAAACGATTGTCAAGTCCAACTAAGCGGTCATAACGGTCTGAGATTATAGATATCGGACTTCCGACGCACGGTCTAAATCCAATACGAAGTTTAAAAGGGTTCCCGAGAACAAACGGGTTTAGAGTTTGATCCTAGGTTTCAGGGTATTATAGCGTCATTGATTCTACAAGTTTTGGATCTTGCAGAATGTATTTAAAGTGGTTCATGCTCATTTCATAGGTAATCTAGTGTAGTGCTGGCTAATTCATGTTAAATTTATAAAGAATTTGGTTCTAAATGATTTCTTGGCTTTGGAATTGGGTTCTGAGAGGTTACCAAGGTGTTATGGTTGACCCATTGCCTAAGGACATCTAATTCCAGGTAGGCAAAAATCCGGGGTGTTACATCCTTTCATAAGCCCTCTTTCGTCAACATATTCTTACCCTACCCCTACTACGGTTTCATCAAGGAGCGGAGAAGCCACGGTCCACATGGCTGGAACCAATCAGGAAAGTACGCTAAACACAGAAGACTATGTGAATGCAATGGCAGAAGCACAAAGAACACTGATGGAAGAATGTAGAAGTCTCAGAGAAGCTTTAGCTACTCTTGCGCATAATGTAGCCCGAATGGCCCCACCCCCAGCGATGGATAATATGAATGAGATAGAGCAACTCCCCGAGGGGTCGCAGCAACCAAGAACAGGGTCGCATGGATCTATTCCCACCACAGGAATAGTAACACAGGAAGAAGTACGGCAAGTCATCGAAGAAGCAGTCAGGACGGAAAGAGAACGTGCAGGTACTGGGAGATTCAGATACCGAATGCCATATCCAAGAGAAGTGGAAGACATACCGTTCCTAAATAATTTTAAACACCCAGACTTTCAAAAGTTCAATGGAGAAGGATCGCCAGAAGAACATTTGATGCATTTCATCACTAGCATGGGGAACTTTGCCATAGTACCTCAATACTGCCTTTGATTATTTGGGTCTTCCTTGACGAATAAAGCATTCAGATGGTATGCTAGTTTACACCTGGATCGATAAGAACCTGGGAACAAATGCAAGATGCATTTATGTCAAATTTTTTCTCATCAGAACGGGAAGTTAGCATATCAAAGTTAACCTTAGTACGACAGAGAGAAGGAGAGTCAGTGGAAAAATTCATAAATAGGTGGAAGACATTAGGAGCTTCTTGTGGGCAATTACCAGAAGAGAAAGAATAGGTGAAAATGTGTTTGAATTCTATGGAAACCAGGATAGCATTCAGCCTCGCCAGTGCTGAGATACGAACCTTCCATGACTTGGCTACAAAGGCACACACTCTAAAATTAATGACGCAAAAAATGCTAGTATTCAAGTATGATGCGGTTAGAAGGGGATCCCAGAGATTAATCACAAACATTGTTGAACACGACAAAAGAAACCTGAAAGTAAGAGAAGCGAAGGGTAAAAGAACGGAAAGAAGGGAAGAGTCGGGTCATCCTAGAGGAAAGTTTTATGACAAAAGGTTCCGGTCTTTAAATGCTCATGAGGGTTTTGCGTTCGAAAAAGAGGACGTGCTCCCCATGTTGAATCAGTTGCTAAAAGCAGGGACGATTGAACTGCCACTGTCAAAACGTCCCGAGGACATCTAGAACAAGAGAAAGGGATTTCTATCACGACCACCCTTTGGTAGGGCATCCGACGGAAAATTGTTATACACTGAAGTGTATTATACAAAAAATGATAAACAATGGCGAGATAATAGTTGGGAAAGAGAAGGAAAAAGATAGGGGGCAACAGTGAATGTACTTACTATGCAAGAAGATTACCAAATGAAGGGAAGGGAGGATGATTCGAAGACAACAAGGAAGGTGGTCGTAACTACTTTGCGATCAGGAAAGAAAGTAGGTAGTCCGCCAGAGTTGAGGTGCGAAAAGATGAGGACTAAAGCAGTTGTGGATCATACAGGCAATAATGACAGTAGCGCGAAAGGAAAAGGAAAAGAGACAGGGGCAGTAACGTATTATGTCATAAGTCATCTGAAGAGTATTCCAGCCCGATTAAGTGTTTATGATGCTTTAAGGTTGTTAGAAGACTCCCGATGAAGTTTAGTTAGAGCCTTATCAGATGAGAATATAAGGGAAGTATTGATGGCCGAACTGGGAAATGAGAAACAAAGAGATTGTCTATCAGTGATCTCTTTCTCTGATGAAGATTTGGTTTGTGATGGTGAACACAATAGGCCATTGATGATCATGGGATACATTCGGGGTAAACAAGTGAAAAGAATAATGCTAGATAATGGGTCTGCCATAAACCTGTTGCCACTAATGATGCTTGATAAATTAGGTTATCAGAATCAAGAAGGACAACGCACGCTTAGAAAGATAACGATAACGCTGTAGATAGGAGAACTGACTACGCATGTCGTTTTCCATGTTATTAATGTAGTGACTACGTATAATCTTCTTTTAGGAAGACCGTGGATGCATAAAAATGGCATAGTCTCCTCCACCCAGCATCAGTGTTTTAAATACTGCAGAGATGGGGTTCAACATAAAGTGATAGCCGATGCAAGACCATATACGAAGGCCAAAGCTTTTTTCACGGATGCTAGTTATTACGATGCATTTGCCAGTAAAGGAGGGAAAGAGAACGATGAGAACCAAACTCAAGAAAATACCTGCATGGAGATAGTGAGAGAAGAAGGGGTGAAATCGTCTACAAAAGAAAAAGCTAAGAAGAAGTTCTATTTTGTCCCAAACATTTACGATGGCCAGGGCAACAGCCCCTGACACTACTGTCGCCCGGACAGTTTGAAATTCTGCAGTCAAATTATACGGTACCGCTCCCATGTGCTGAAAGAAGTCAGCCATTTCTCCGCATGCCCAACAAGTTCTGTGTAGAACCTAATGCAAAAAATCTGCAACCAATCAAGTTTTATACTCCCCCAGAAGTAAAACAGGACGAGGCATACAACATGGGAATGAAAAATGAAAGCCTGACGCCTGAAGAGTGGGAGAGATATAGCCTGGAAAGTCGAATAATTATGAAGAAAATGGGTTTTGACTATGAAGAACCTGTCGGCTTAAATGATGGAAAAGGAATTCAGATTCCAATTGGGGTTGATCAGAAGAAACGGGAAAAATTTCACGGACTGGGGACAGAATCTTCAGTGAATACGGTGACAGTTGATCAGATAAGAAAAGTGGACCTTGACATGATCAGCAAACCTGAGACAGCTCCAAAGAAAATGGAGGATAGGGGTCAACCAACAATCGATAGCTTGTTAAAGATAAATTTGGAGATAGGAGAAGAGCCTCAAAATACTTTTATAAGTACTAGTTTGCCACAGGAAGAAGTTGATCTATATATCAGCCTGTTGAAAGAGAATAAAGACGTCTTCACTTGGATGTATGTAGAAATGCTAGGTTTAGAGCCAACAGTGGCAATGCATCGGCTGAATATCTTTAAGGATAAGAGGCCCGTTAAATAGACGTAGAGGCGAATTCATCCGGATCTAGTTCCTAAGATAGAAGAAGAAATAAATAAATTGATAAAGGTCAAATTCATTAGGGAAGTTAAATACCCCAAATGGATATCGAATATAGTCCCAGTGAAGAAAAAGAATGGGTAGATAAGGGTTTGCGTTGATTTCAGGGATTTAAATGATGTGTGCCCAAAAGATGATTATCCGTTGCCTATAACTTAAATGTTAATTGATAGCACTACGCAGTACGCTATCATGTCTTTTATGGATGGATACATTGGCTACAATCAGATACGGATGGCGCCTGAAGATGAAGAGGTAACAACTTTTAGAACACCATTAGGGATATACTGTTATAAGGTTATGCCTTTCGGTCTTAAGAATGCTGGGGCAACATATCAGCAAGTAATGCAGAATATTTTCCAAGACATGATGCATAAACATGTTGAATGTTATGTCGATGATTTGGTGCTTAGGTCAGGAGATCATCAGGAGCATTGCGAAGATCTGGCATCAGTCTTTCGTCGGATTAGAAAGAAGCAATTGAGAATGAATCCGGCTAAATGCACATTTGGGGTTTTATCGGGGAAATTTCTTGGTTTTGTAGTGAGGCATAGGGGTATTGAAATAGATCCGAAAAAAGTGCGGGCTATTCAAGATATGCCCCCACCAAAAATGTTGAAAGAGTTAAAAAGTTTACAAGGTAAGCTAGCCTATTTTCGCTGTTTTATCTCAAACTTAGCAAGAAGGTGCCAGCCATTCTCTCATCTGATGAAGAAAAGAGTAGAGTTTGTATGGGATAAATCTTGTCAGAATGCCTTCGATGCAATAAAGGAATTGTTGAAACAACCTCCGGTGCTAACAGCTCCCATAAAAGGAAAGCTCCTCATTTTATGTATATCAACAACTGAGAATTTGCTAGGAGCTTTGTTGGCACAAGTGAATGACAATGGGAAAGAAGCGACGCTTTATTATCTAAGTCGAACGTTGATCAGCGCGGAATGCAATTATACTCCCATCGAAAAGATATGTCTGGCGCTAGTTTTTGCAGTGCAAAAATTAAGACATTATTGTTTGTCTCACGACATAACTTTGATATCTCGAGCAGATCCTATCAAGTTCTTGATGACTAGGCCAATGCTGTCAGGAAGGTTAGCGAAATGGATGCTACTATTATCAGAATATACAGTCACATACGAGTCTGCCAAGGCAGTGAAAGGGCGAGCGGTGGCAAATTTTCTAGCAGCTCATCCCGTCAAAGATTATGAAGCTGTTTTTGTTGAATTTTTGGATGAACAAGTTATGATGACTGGATTGCCTAAAGCCTGGAAAATGTTTTTTGATGGGGCAGCCCGAGTAATAGGAACAGGTGCCGGAGTAGTATTCATTACCCCGCAGGGTGATTTGTTGCCTTATTCCTTCACATTAGGAGTGACATGCACGAACAATGAAGCCGAATATAATGCCCTTATCATTGGAATGGAGATAGCCAGTGAATTGGGAATAAAAGACCTGCAGATTTATGGGGATTCTAAGCTGGTAATAAATCAGGTAGTAATAGAGTTTGAAACAAGGAATCCGGAGCTTTTGCCGTATTGTCGAAAAGCACAGTGTTTGCTGGAAAGGTTTTTGAATGTCGAGATTAAACATGTACCCCGAAGTGAGATCACAAAAGTCGATGCTCTGGCCAGTTTAGCAGCAACGTTGTCTTGTTCAGATAGATGTCCTTTACAAATAACAATCGAAGAACAGAGGTTCCTACCATCCGCGGAAGTGAATGAGGAAACGATGGAAGTCTTACCTGTGTCATGCTTAGAAGTAATGATAAATGATTGGCGTCAAGCTTTCATTGACTATCTCAAGTATGACATCCTACCAGAAAATGCAGAAGCAAAATTAAAGATTAAGTAGAAAGTGAAGAGATTCATTTTGTGTGGTGAAGAATTATACAAGAAATCTTATATTGGAGTATTGTTGCGATGTCTGGATGGAGATGAGGCGCTCCAGGTCCTGTGGGAAGCTCATTTTGGGGAATGCGGGGGACATCAAGCTGGGAGGAATTTGTTTAACCGAGTGCATTGGATGGGGTGTTATTGGCTAACAATGTTTAAAGATGCGATTGATCCATGGGGATATCATACATATTTCTCTTGAAGATCTTCATCAGTCGATTACTTCTTGGCCTTTTGCTGCATGGGGGCTCGATGTTATTGGGCCTATAAATCCATTATTGTCTAGGGGAAAGTAGTACATCTTAGCGGTGATGGATTATTTTTCCAAATGGACGGAAGCAGTTGCACTGCGGAATGTTAAAGAGAAAGATGCGGTTAATTTCATCCGGCATGCGATAATATATCGCCATGGTATCCCAAAAAGAATCATTATAGACAACAGTACTCCTTTTAAGAATAGAGGAGTGGAGAAGTTATGCCAAAAGTTTGGTATTCACCAGTCCTTCTCAACCCCTTATTATCCACTAGCCAATGGTTTGGTAGAAGCATTTAATAAGACGATTGTAAATTTTTTGAAGAGGATAGTGAATGAGAATAAGCGTGACTGGGATGAAAAACTACAGGAGGCTCTGTGGGCTTACAGAACCACGCATCGTACAACGACACAGGCTACTCCGTATTCGTTAGTTTATGGCGTGGAAGCAGTTATACCAATCGAGGTACAAGTAGCTTCACTAAGAGTAGCAGTGCATCAATCAATCACAGATGATGAGAATGCGAAAATACGGCTCAAAGAGTTAGATATGCTTGATGAGAAGAGACTGGCGGCTCAACAACGGTTACAGTTATATCAAGCCAGAGTTTCTACAGCCTTTGACAAGAAGGTTAAATACCGATCCTTCAAAAAAGGGGATTTAGTTTTAATGTTGAAAAGACCTATAATGGTCACTCTAAGAATAGGGGGCAAGTTTGATCCTAAATGGGATGGTCCGTATGTAGTAACTGAAGTTTACTCTAATGGGGCATATAGGGTGACTGATCAAGACGGACAAGGCATCGGTATACCGGTCAATGCGCGCTTCATCAAAAGGCATTATCCCTAACAGTGAAGGGACCTTTTGATTTAGAAGATTATTAAAATAATTCTTCTATATCAAAAGGGGGAGGGGGATCACAGATGAAAGGATTTAAAGATAAAATAGCCTTTACTGGCATGGCCCATGGCCTTATATTCTATTTTTCACAAGCAAAGGAACTGCGAAAGATGAAGTCATGTACTCTCCTTCATGTGAAAGAATAAAAGACGCGAGTTATCGAAGTATATATATCAGAAACACTAGTGATTACCGTTTTTGATGGTTATCTCAAGCATCGATGATTGCAACTGATATCGACGATTATTGTTAAACATCATCAACCATATGTCAACAAGCTTCATTATAACAAAAGATTATGACGAAATACTTACTGTTCATTTTTATCGACGATTGATATCATCACCGACTTGATTCATCATTTAAAATAAAATATGGACATTCTTAGAACATTTGCAGTAAGGGTGACAATATCAATTATTGATTTAGCAGGATGGGCAGTATGGAGGACTATATATAGTCAACTATATAAAGTTAACGACAGTGGTATATTATTTCTAAGTTTGTGAGCTCTCCGATGGCGTCATGAATGAGAAAGAAAATATCCTCAGTTCCTTTTTTTTTTTTAAAGCAAAAAGCAAGCCCAGATCACTGGTTTGATTTCGGTATTAACTCATGAGGAAGGATATAAAAACCTACTTATTAATGGACTGATAGCCTGGGATCGGGTATTTAAGGTAGCTTGGAAAAGTCCCGTGAACTCTGGAGAGTTACTGTGACCATCCCAGTGTGTAAATCCCATTTACAGCCATAATCGCTCCAACTACTTAAGAGCTTAAACCTTGTGTTATTTATTATCTAACTAGACTAAAATATAGTATAGCCTGTCAAAGCAAAGTCATATAGGAGGAACCCACACTAATAATCATAACATACGATGGTCTATTAAAAATACTGCAATAAAGTATCATGTCGCAATAAATAAGCATGCTTAGGATAATCTATGATGTAGATCTGTAATAATAAAATGGAGCAAAGTTGATTATATATATATCACGATTTCAAAAGAATATTTACATGCAAAATTCACAAATCTTCAGCTGGGTTCAAAGCTTCCAAGTATTGTTGCAACTCTTCTTTCAATTGAGACTGTAATACAGTGGTGGCACGCTCAGCTTCAAGGATCAAGTTATCTTGATCAAGCACGCTAGTCAATTCGGATGCCAAAGAAGTAGTAGCCTTTGCATCTTTTGACCGGTCAGCTTGTATGTTGTTAATTAATTGAGTATTTGCTTCAAGTTCTGCTTGGATTTGATAGGCAGCCGAATTTTTTACCTCCCATTGACTCTTGAGTGATAAAATTTCCTTTTCAAGAAAAGTGATTTGAGCGCAAATGTTCGCTTAGTTTCCTTCTAAAACCTTCAGTTTCTCTTGGAGTGACTGATTAACAGTATTATGATTAACAAGGGTACTGTCTTCTTCAGAGATCTTCTCTTTAAGAAATATCAATTCCTGTTGGTGATCCAGAATTTCAGGAGCCACAACCATATTCCGTGCTGTCTCCAAAGTCTTCGTAGAATCGTAAAATTGTGACAAAGCAGTATATAGACCTTGAACATCGATACGTGCCAAGCGAGTGGCGGGATCAAGAACTGTTATGACACCATCCAAAAAGGTCCATTGGCTCAGATCTTTAAAAGTACTAACAACAACAAAAATCGCATGCTTAAAAAGTCCTAACATAAAAGGGGGAACCTTTTCCAGAGAAAGTTTGTCAAAAGCCATAGCCACTGAATTAGATCCTTCAGATCTGCTAGGCGTTGGAGCAACTGAAACTAAAAGATAGAGAAGTATAAGTTTAAAATGAGAATCTATATCAATTGAGAGGATTGAAAAATGAAAAAATATGTATACCAGGAGTAAGGGCGAGTGTAACTGATGCCGAGTGAGTTACGGGAGCAATAGAACTAGGAACTGCAATATTAGCGACGACGTTAAAAGAAAGTTCTTGAGTTCCTGCAGTGCTCGAGTTCAAACTACCTGGTGTCGGAACGTCAGTTGGATCATGAAGAAATTCCAAACTTCGAGCCACCGGTTGAATAGAAGGAGGACGTACGATAGGGCAATTGCTTGCTTGAACAGGAGCATCAGATAACTGAGGGATTGATGGTCTAAACTCTTCTGGACCAAGAAGAAGTATATTCCCCATTACTGCTTGATGAATCTCTACATCTTTTGAAATTAATGTCGTAGGGGCCGACACATCAGCAGTTTCCATAATGCGGGGAGAATACGAAGCATCGAAAGAAAGGAAAATGTTTCTGTTAGGAGTACCGCCATATTCTCCATAATCAAGTTGCTCCTCGTTATCTAGTGAAGTCTCCATAAAAGGTTGAGAGGTGTCGGGTTGAGTGGCCGGAGCCTCAAGGAGAGGGGATCTGACTCCAGTATCATTACTCCCTCCAATGTCTACTTCAGCATCAGTATCTGCATTCAGTAAAGCATCTACTTCATCAGTCAGATTGGTAGGAGAGGATGTATCTTCGCTTGGTGTATTAGCTGAATATTCAAATGTAACGCCCGTGAAAAATTCATACTTGGGCTTGAGTACCAACTCGACCCGAAACTGCGTAGAATTAATTCTTATGGAAATTTAGCGTAAGTTAGCTAGCGCAACGCTGGAGTAGCTAGGAAATAGTCCTTGATCACTTTAAATACGTTCTACAAGACCCAAATCGAGTAGAACCAACGACTCTATAATACTCTATAACTTCAGACCAAACTCTAAGCAGGTTTGTTCTCTGGACCGCTTTAAATCTTTGTGTTGGATCTAGACTGCGCGTCGAAAGTCCGATACCTCATATCTTAGACCGTTAGAACTGACTAGCTGAACTTGACAATCATTTTGAAAATCAAGTCAAACCAATAATCACAGGCTATTTCATTGAGCCCGGACCGAAGAGAGTGCGAATAGGGACAGAATTGGAATTTCAAATTCAAATCTGGCACACGACTTGACGCGTCAGTATTAAGCGTTCTGACCGTCAGAATTCAGCCAGATTACACCCTTGGATCAGGAAAAATTTTTATTTTATATCATGAGACTTTCAGCCCTGATCTACGTGTGGTGACCGCTGAACTGAAACTGGTCCGCCACGTGTGATCTGCGAACCCTGCCGGACTGAAAACTTAATACGTGCTAGATCTGGTACGCAAGAGCTTAAGTCTGATTGCATTCGACCAGGGGACCACCAGAAAGCATCTTTTGGACCGAAACAGCCCCGAATTGGATATGCAATAAGTAAACTTCATTCCCGAGCCTACTTTGGGCATTTTTAAGCTTAAAAAAGGGGTTGAAACCCTCACTCCTCTCTCCCATCGGAAATTACAAGAAACCCTAGATTTGGGAGAGAGAAAAGGTGAGAGTTTGTGAGAGAGTGGGATAGATTTTTCCAGCCTTCGTGCCACCTGTTGCACGTGCTTCAGCAGCTCATCCCAATCACCTGACCGGTGATTCCTCCGCTTTTTCAGGTATGAAACAACCCCAGAAGTTACTGATTTAGGGTTCACTAGGATTCGTAGCGTGTTAGCTAACGTAACTCGTAAATCAGGTTCTCTTATTACCGTAGACGAAGCGTACACGCTCCGTTCGAAATCACGCATCCATAAGAGATAAGGTTAGGATTTTAGACGCTTTGATTGACGGTTTACAACGCTTTCAATGTCGTTTAATAGTAGATTATCGACGACATCGCAGTTTGACATGTACAACATGCTATCTGTTTCCTATTTCGTAAATCAACGAAGAATATGAGATTTAGGGCATTTTAGTCATTTGTAGGAAGTACAGATTACATTCATATTTTGCTGATGTGATTGACATGGTTTGTTGTCGCATTAGGAAGTTAGGAATACGTGCATAATTAGTTTGGCGAAGAGATTCGCCTAATTGCATACTTTGCTCTATGATTCCACTGAGTTGATCACTCACTCCCACATTACGGGATGGTGTTTGCAACACCCACCAGACCCTGTTGTAGATGCAGGTGATACTGAGATCCAGGAGGCAGAGCCAGACTTCGACGAGGACCAGGACGAGTTCTCGCATATGCAGTATCATGATGGCTTTGCGTGGGCGACCTGGGTTGATGGGACTTCAGTGGGACTATTTTGAACATTTGTTTTGTTCATGTATATGTATATGAGACTCAGAGATGTATTCATACCTTAGAGACAGATGAGATCTACTTTGTTTTTCCATACAGTGATATATATATATTGTTTAGTCTTCCGCTTGCCTTTATCACTGGATCTGAAGTATGAATTGCAGTTTTGGTATACTTTTACTCATGTGGATGCTCTAAATCAGACAACATTGAATCATAATCATTTTTGTTGCATAAGTGACGGTCTGAAACTTGGGAGTTAAGTTTATACACGACCTTCGATTTTCAGGGTGTTACAAGTTGGTATCAGAGCATGAATAAGAGTATACTGGGCCTGGGTTATGGTCTCGCGACGTACGCTGTCACTTCCTTTGACTTAGGTGGGTGCGAGAAGGGTCTAGAAATATTTCTAGGATCGCAGGTTCGCCAATAGGCGAAGTTTATTCGAATAGATCGCATGATCGAGTCTGTAACGCATCTCGGGTCGCGTGAAGCAACCCGAATAGCTCCTAGGTCATAGGAAGTCAGGTTGAGACATTCTTTGAACAATTTTAAACCTTTAAAAGTAAATCCTTAGGCCGTGGGATGACCACGACTCCTGTATTCAATCGCCAGGGCTTAAAAACCCCGTTTCACCAAAAATCTTCAAAATTCTTCCTCTCACCACTCCAATATTCATTTATTTATTATCTATTTTATGTTAGGCATCAAACTTAATGTGAAAATAACATAAAATAATACTTTCACCAAATTTTATAGTGAATAGTAAAATTTCATGAAAAATGGCCATAAGGCCATTCTAACTTCACTTTCTTTAGCAAATAAGGGTCTAGATGGATGTACTAGATCCTTCTACCCCAAAATCATATGCTGCATGATAGAGTTTCATATTCAGAATTCTGGATTGGTCCCGAAAAGCCCCAAACACATGTTTGGGCCTATATAGGTCAAAATACAATGAACCAAGGTTGGGACCATACATATCTGGGGTCCTTGGACCATGGGGGACCAAACCCATGTGGTCCCACCAGCCGGATGCACCACCGGTCGGTGATGCCATCGCCGATCCGGCGATGCATCGCCGTACAGGTGGGCCCACTTGCTGCAAATTTTGGGCGCACGCCCTTATATGCCATGTTCATTCCCCCCATATGTGTCCCATCCAAAGAAAATCCCTAAAACTTGCCTCTCCTTCACAAACAGCCCTCCCCATAGCCCTATTTACATTTTCCAGCAACGATCTCCAAATTCTGTGATTCCAAACCACCCCTAGATCCATCCTTGGCCAAAAACGACCACCCTTCATCGTTCCTTTGAAGTTGGCAGCCCTTCCTCTTGAAGATTTCATCTTTTGGAGCTCCAAAAACCCCCAATCGAGCTGAAATCGTGAGGTGCTCCATTCCACTTTTTCATTTTCATTTCTCCTTGAAAATACATCCTTGGGAAGCTTGAAGCCTCCCTCTACGACGCCTAGATCTTCCTTTCCCAGTTTGGACAGCCACTTCTTCGCATTTTCTCCGTCTTCCATGGATTTCGTGGAAGCCATTTTAGGCCTTTTATCACTCTCCTCCATCTTATCTTTGATGGGTAAAAGGAAAACTGCTATAGATGAGGCTGGGCCAAGTCGCCCTGCTCAATCGAGAAGACCACGGGGTGGTGCCGTAAGTTCAAGCGCCTCCACAGGTCCAGCTACAGCCCGAGAGTGCCGTACAAAGTGGGATTTGGATCCCCATACCCACCTTGGGCGAGTAATTCTATCAGAGATGCCGCACGGCCAATACACTGATCACAAAATATTGTTTGAGGCGAACGTGGAAGGGCAACTGTTCGATAAATTTTTATTGTTCGAGCGCATTGAAGCTGCACATTGGGGTCTGATCTTTGAAGCTCGCACTCATGTTAATGTGAGCACCGTTCGTGCCTTCTACACTAGTATCCAGAATCCTACCTTGGAACCATTGCAGTTCAAAATTCCCTTTGGTAGAGATCAGATGGCTACGATTGATGTGCCACTGATTGCGTGACTTCTGAACGTGCTTCTTGGTGATGTTCATCCTAGTGAGAAGAATCTGAGGAGTAGGTGTGAACAAGATCGCCGCACCAGGTTTCTGTGCTGTAAGTTGGTTCCATGGTAGCCTAATAATAGCCTTAAGGTGACGTATATGTCTGATAATTTGCGTCTGCTGCACCATATCTGCACGTTCAATGTGTATCCCAGGTCGACGAATCGCATTGAATGTACACGCCTTATGGTCGATTTCTTGTATCTGGTGGCCCAGGGAGAGAATGTATGTATGGCCACTTTCATCTTGCGACAGATAATCCTCATAGCCAAGTCAAGAAGAACATCTGAATCGCTTCCTTTTGGCCGAATGATATGCAAGATCGCGCTTGAGTTTGCTTACAGACTTGGGCCAGAATTGCCAGTTTCGATTCATATCATTGATGAGTCGACTATGGTCAAGATGAAGATTGGGTCTCAGTACCGTGAAAATCAGCTTGAGGAGGATAGCGAGGATGACTTTGATGATGAGGAAGATCAAAGCGAAGAAGAACCTGAAGTAGAAGTTCAGGAAGAAGTCCAGGAAGAGGCAGAAGAGGAGGCTCAGGATACAGATGAGAGCCCTCCTTCTGCGCAGGCTACTAGCGATGATCGCATTGCTCGGATTGAGGAGAGCCAGATCACCTTGCGAAGGGAAGTTCAGGAACTTCGCGCTGAAGTCGAGGATGCCAAGGCCGTTACAAAGAGAAAATTCGGTAAGGTGACTCGCACCTTGAAGGTGATCCTGTGTTGCTTGCAGGATAAGGGTGCTCCTCCTCCGTGTTATTGTTAGTAGTTAGTCATTTTCTGCTTTATGTGTGTAAGCCTGTTAGGGCTAGTGCCTTGCTTATGTTGCTGTTGTAATTTTAACTGTCTTAGTTCCCATGTATTTCTCGTCATGATGCTTGTAAGGATATATCCCTTGTATTGTGATAATTTTGATTAAATGAAATGCATGAAATGCCTTTGACTCCTTGTGTGAATGATTACGGTGTATTTGTGCTATTGAGACTGACAAGGTTGCGCCCTATTTTGAATATAGGAAATGCCGCCTAAGGCTACGCGGAGCACGGTTCGGCTTGCATTGAGTGAGCATATGGATTAGACTCCTTCGCAGTCTGACACCTATGCGGACCCTACTGTGGGCCCGATTCCTGAGACAGTTCGTGCGTCTCAGCTTGCTGCTGGTCCTATAGTTGGACCACCGCTGTTCACACCGTCAGTCAGAGAGCCTTATCGTGCATCTACTTCGACGCAGCACCCGCCACAGCCTGCTCCACCTCCTGACAGATTTGAGCAGATGATGGCTATGATGCAGCAGCAGCAGCAGCTTCTGACTACCATTGTTGGGACATTAGCCCAGGGTGAGGGTGTGACTCCACCTGCACCACCTGCGCATCCAGCTGAGGATGCTTATACATACGCCCAGGATGAGGGCATGGCTCATCCTGTACCACCTGCTTACCCTGCGGGGAATGTCGCAGATACACGGGGCCTATTAGAGCTATTTCAGCGCTTACAGCCTCCCACTTTTACGGGTTCTCATAGACCCGAGGAGGCCGAGTACTGGCTCGACCGTGTGTCGAAGATATTGCGGATGCTTCATTGCACAGAGGCCGAGCAGGTAGAGCTGGCTACATTCCTGTTTGAGCGAGAGGCCAGCCTATGGTGGGATAGCGTATTGCGAACCGTTGCTGCCGACTTTGTATGGACTTGGGCAGCGTTTGAGTTTCGCTTTCAAGAGAAGTATTACTCCCGGACGTACAGGCATTACCGGGAGAATGAGTTTCTTCACCTCAAACAGGCAGCCATGACAGTCACGGAGTATGAGCATCGGTTTACGGAGTTAGGCAGATACGTCCTGACTATTTTGGCTGATGAGCAGATGCGCATACGGCGCTTTTTGGAGGGTTTGCGACCGGATATTCAGTCGAAGATGTGCTGTGTGACCATTTCCTCATATGCGGAGTTGATTCACATGTCTATGCGGGCAGAGCAGGATGTGGATCGACTTGCGCGATCTCGTGGCCCTGTTGCTTCTAGGCCACGACTAGACATGCAGGACAGGCCCTTCACGGGCAAGAGGCCTCGCGTCGACCCTCCTACTAGGGCTACAACACCTGTACCACCATTTCGGTGCCCTGATTTGACGTGCACATACTGTGGGAGGACAGCCCACTTGGCGTAGAACTGTTTTTCTCGAATGCGGAACAGTGGGTTCTCGCCGCCGCAGAAGACTGACCGTGCACGTTCACAGGCGATATCAGCACCGCCTATACGGTTAGCTCCTGCTCACCCTTCTTTCAGACCTCCGATATCACAGATCAGACAGCCTCCACGGCCCTTGACACAGCGGCCGAACCGGCCACAGCAGGCTCGGGTTCATGCATTGACAGCTGAGGTAGCTGCGACACCGACTTTTCAGCATTTGGCCTTCGAGGTCACAGCCCATATTGGAGGTACTCCTATTCTTGTGATGGTGGACACTGGTTCCACGATTTCTTTAATATCACATGCTGTAGTCAGGCGTCTTGGGTTACAGACTATTACCATGGATAGGGTGTGGGTCCTTGTAGCTCATGGAGATTATTCAGATGTCACCCAGATGTGTGAGGGTTGTTTGGTGGATCTAGGAGGCAGGACGATGGCTATTGATCTTGTCGTCGACCCCTCTCTTGTTTATCTCGACGTCATTCTTGGCATGGATTAGTTGACTGCAGCGAGGGCCGAGATTGACTGCGAAACTCGTATAGTGACTGTGTACGAGCCAGAGGGTGCATCCTTCACATTTCCAGTGCGGGTAAATCTCCCTTTCCGCATACTTAGTTACGCCACTTTATTGCGCGACGCTGGTGCCCAGATACTTGAGCATACGCCAGTCATTTCCGAGTTCGGGGATCTGTTCAGGAAGATCCCTGGTTTGTCGCCCCGACGAGAGATCGATTTCACTATCGATCTGGTTCCTGGTTCTACGCCCGTCTCACTGCCGACGTATCGCATGGCACCATGTGAGATGGAGGAGTTGAGGATGCAGATTGATGGTCTGCTAGAGCTTGGCCTTATACGGCCTAGTGTGTCTCCTTGGGGAGAACCGGTCTTGTTCGTGAGGAAGAAGGATGGTTCGATGCGATTGTGTATTGATTATCGCAGGCTGAACCAGGTCACGGTGAAGAACAAGTACCCTTTACCCAGGATCGATGACTTGTTTGATCAGCTGAGAGGAGCGCAGTACTTCTCGAAGATTGATCTTCAGTCAGGATATCATCAGTTGCGCGTCAGGGATGAGGACGTGCAAAAGACAGCATTTAGGACCAGTTTTGGCCACTACGAGTTCCTCGTGATGTCGTTCGGTCTCACGAATGCACCAGCCGTGTTCATGGATCTGATGAACCGGGTATTTCGACCTTTCCTCTATCGATTCATCGTTGTATTCATTGACGACATTTCGGTGTACTCTAGGAGTCGAGAGGAGCATGAGGAGCACTTGCGTTTGGTCCTGGATACCCTCAGACAGCATCAGTTGTTCGTACAGTATAAGAAGTGCGACTTCTGAAAGCAGGAGGTGAAGTTCCTGGGACACGTGGTGTCCAAGGATGGCATGACAGTTGACCTGTCTAAGGTAGCTGCGGTGCAGGACTGGGAGCAACCTGGTTCTGTCACTGAGGTGAGGAGTTTCTTGGGTCTCGCTGGCTACTATCTGTGCTTCATTCAGGACTTCTCGAAGATCGCGAGACCCTTATCTCAGTTGACACGGAAGGACGTGAAGTTTGCTTGGAATGACAAGGCGGAGTCAGCTTTTCAGGAGCTGAAGGACAGACTTACGTCCGCCCCTGTGCTAGTATTGCCAGAGCAAGGGGTTAGATACACTATATACACTGACGCGTCTAGCGTTGGTCTGGGTTGTGTCCTTATGCAGAGGGACAGGGTAATTTCGTATGCCTCGAGACAATTAAGGAAGCACGAGGAGAATTACCCTACACACGACCTAGAGTTAGCAGCCGTTATTTTCGCACTGAGACTCTGGAGACATTACCTCTACGGAGAGGAGTTCGAGCTCTTTTGTGACCACAAGAGCCTCAAGTACATATTCACGCAGCGAGATTTGAATATGAGGCAGCGGCGATGGATGGAGACGTTGAAGGACTTCAAGTTTGAAGTCTCTTACCATCCTGGGAAGGCGAACCTTGTGGCTGATGCGTTGAGCCACAAGAAGGCGATAGAGTTTGCGACTCCGCTGATGGTTGCTGAGTGGGATATGGTTGAGTTTTTATGAGACTTTGAGCAGAAACTCACCGTAGAGGAGCCGTTTGAGTTCATCGCACATGTACAGGTGCGATCTCAGATCGATGACCGAGTCATCGAGGCGCAGAGGGACGATGCGCATCTGACTGAGCTTCGAGAGCAGGCCAGTGATGATGCAGACCCCGACTGGCGAGTTGGTATGGATGGGGGCTTACGTTATCATGGCCGCCTATGCGTCCCAGATGTCCCTGACTTGAGACGAGAGATTCTCGAGGCTGCGCATTATACTAGACTAGTGATGCATCCAGGCAGTACGAAGATGTATCGTGACATGAAGAGGACATATTGGTGGAAAGGTATGAAGACCCACATAGCAGAGTTCGTGTCCCGTTGTCTCACTTGTCAGCAGGTGAAGGCAGAGCATCACCGACCACCTGGACTTTTGCAGCCTATGCCGATCGCAGAGTGGAAGTGGGATTTCATTTCCATGGACTTCATTTCTGAGTTGTCGAAGACGAGGAAGGGACATGATTCCATTTGGGTGATCGTCTACCATCTGACGAAGTCGGCGCACTTCCTACTGATTAGATTTACGAACTCTGCAGACGAGCTGGCTAGATTGTACATCAGAGAGATTGTGCGTCTGCATGGAGTTTCACTGGAGATCGTGTCGGACAGAGACACGCGGTTCACTTCTATTTTCTGGACTCGCATTCAGGAGGCTATGGGTGTGAAGTTGAAGTTCAGTACTGCCTTCCACCCACAGACAGACGGACAGACAGAGCGGGTGAACCAGATCTTAGAGGACATGTTGCGAGCTTGCGCATTGGACTTCAAGGACAGTTGGGATGATTGTCTTGCTTATGCGGAGTTTGCGTACAACAACAGCTTTCAGGCGAGTATCGGTATGGCACCTTATGAGGCGCTGTATGGGCGACCTTGTCGCGCACCGCATTGCTAAGTAGAGGTCGGTGAGCGTAGTTTAATTGGCCCAGAGTTGGTGCAGGCAACATCAGAGAAGATTGATATTATTCAACGTCGGCTTCTTACAGCGCAGAGCAGACAGAAGAGTTATGCCGATACGAGACGACGGCCACTAGAGTTCACAGTTGGGGATCATGTGTTTTTGCGAGTTTCCCCTATGAAGGGAGTCCTTCGGTTTGGAAAGAAGGGGAAGCTGGCACCGCGATTCATTGGTCCATTCCAGATCCTCGATCGTGTGGGAGCAGTGGCTTACTGATTGGCTTTACCCATGCCTCTCGCGAGCGTTCACAACTATTTCATGTTTCTATGCTGAAGAAGTACGTTGCTGATCCTTCCTATATCATCAGATGGGAGCAGGTGCAGTTAGGAGAGGATGTTACTTATATCCTGCGACCGACACGTATCCTAGACAAGAAGGAGCAGGTACTGCGTAGCAAGGTGATTTCCCTTGTGAAGGTATTGTGGACGCATCACTCTGAGGAGGAGGCTACCTGGGAGACAGAAGCCGAGATCAGAAAGAACTACCCACATCTTCTCGAGGAGTACGAAAAGGTACAAATTTTGAGGATGAAATTATTTGTTAAGGGGGGTAGATTGTAACGCCCGTGAAAAATCCATACTTGGGCTCGAGTACCAACTCGACCCGAAACTACGTAGAATTAATTCTTATGGAAATTTAGCGTAAGTTAGCTAGCGCAACGCTGGAGTAGCTGGGAAATAGTCCCTGATCACTTTAAATACGTTCTACAAGACCCAAATTGAGTAGAACCAATGACTCTATAATACTCTATAACCTCAGACCAAACTCTAAGCAAGTTTGTTCTCTAGACCGCTTTGAATCTTTGTGTTGGATCTAGACCGCGCGTCGAAAGTCCGATACCTCCTATCTTAGACCGTTAGAACCGCCTAGCTGGACTTGATAATCATTTCGAAAATCAAGTCAAACCAATAATCACAGGCTATTTCATTGAGCCCGGACCGAAGAGAGTGCGAATAGGGACAAAATTGGAATTTTAAATTCAAATCTGGCACACGACTTGACGCGTCAGTATTAAGCGTTCTGACCGTCAGAATTCAGCCAGATTACACCCTTGGATCAGGAAAAATTTTTATTTTATATCATGAGACTTTCAGCCCTGATCTACGTACGGTGACCGCTGAACTGAAACTGGTCCGCCATGTGCGATCTGCGAACCCTGCCGGACTGAAAACTTAATACGTGCTAGATCTGGTACGCAAGAGCTTAAGTCCGATCGCATTCGACCAGGGGACCACCAGAAAGCATCTTTTGGACCGAAACAGCCCCGAATTGGATATGCACTAAGTAAACTTCGTTCCCGAGCCTATTTCGGGCGTTTTTAAGCTTAAAAAAAGGGGTTGAAACCCTCACTCCTCTCTCCCATCCGAAATTGCAAGAAACCCTAGATTTGGGAGAGAGAAAAGTGAGAGTTTGTGAGAGAGAGTGGGATAGATTTTTCCAGCCTTCGTGCCACCTGTTGCATGTGCTTTAGCAGCTCATCCCAATCACCTGGCTGGTGATTCCTCCACTTTTTCAGGTATGAAACGAAGCGTACACGCTCCGTTCGAAATCACGCATCCATAAGAGATAAGGTTAGGATTTTAGACGCTTTGATTGACGGTTTACAACGCTTTCAATGTCGTTTAATAGTAGATTATCGACGGCATCGCCGTTTGATATGTACAACATGCTATCCGTTTCCTGTTTCGTAAATCAACGAAGAATATGAGATTTAGGGCATTTTAGTGATTTGTAGGAAGTACAGATTACATTCATATTTTGCTGATGTGATTGACATGGTTTGTTGTCGCATTAGGAAGTTAGGAATACGTGCATAATTAGTTTGGCGAAGAGATTCGCCTAATTGCACACTTCGGGTCGACATACTATATGTAGACTTAAGTGTGTAGTGTAGGTGTTTGTATAAATGCTTGTATTAGTATGTATTGACTTAAATGATGTTATGGAGATTGATTTCTCAATTAATATGCTGACCTAAATGATTTTCTACATGTTGACTATATGCATGAAATATATGTTCTTGAAGATTTACTTAAGTTGTATGTTATAACATGTGTTAACATGCTCACATGATTGTATTTTAATTCCAATACTCCTACATAAATTGCTGATGTGAATTCATGTGTTTGGGACTATACTTAGTCTAGGCAGTCGGTAACCGAGCGAATTCGTGGTTGGCTGGTCTTGGCCACGAACGACGCGTCGATGAAAGCGAGTCGTGTTTGGAATTGACGACAGTGGTTAGGCCACGCGAAGTTTTTTACGCACTTCATGTCATTCGACTTGAGATGCGATCGCGCTAGTCGAGCCCGTCAAGTAACCCGACTGGCCGATGTATGTTCACCCTGCATGAGTCATAACTGCTTGAACCTAGGGTACTGAACTTACCATTGTAAACCCTGTTAACCATGGTACCTTGATCCACGAAGACTCATGAGCCGGGCATGGTGGTATGGATACCGTGGTCGAGCTGTCGGCCTACGCTGGGGCCATAAATCTCCCCGTAGTGACCAGTGAGCACCTAGTCTCGTGAGCAGATTATGGTGGTATGGGATACTATATTCTAGCTGTCGGTCTACACTGATCAGGCGACGAGTCCTTTGTAGTGACCGCGAGCGTATTCTGAGTCTACGGGAGGCGACGACCCTTCAGTAGCAGTAGAGTACAGTAGGCCTGTATCGATAAGGTGATGGGGGAGTGGTGCAACGAGTGCGAGCAACAGCCCTAGCAGCCCTTGCAGCGACCTACAAAATATACATCGTATGAGATTACTAGGAGTGACGACCCTAGACAGGATCTGTGTTGGGATTGATACAAGGGAAGTACCGTAGTTTCCCAATCCTGCTGTTTGAATGGACTAATAACAACCCGAAAATCATATCACCATAACATTGCATGTGCCTGGAAGATGTGGAGCACTTGAGGGACGATTGCATGCCACGGTCGTAAGATGATGCCGTATGAGGGAGACGTCGGTGAGGGCATACATCACGTCATGTCATGTTGCATTAACAACAGTATTAGGATTGTCTGATTTACTGCTTTACTATTATCGCATGATTGATTTGTGAACATGCTAATCTTTGCTCTATGATTCCACTGAGTTGATCACTCACTCCCACATTATGGGATGATGTTTGCAACACCCACCAGACCCTGTTGTAAATGCAGGTGATGCTGAGATCCAGGAGGCAGAGCCAGACTTCGACGAGGACCAGGACCAGTTCTCGCACATGCAGTATCATGATGGCTTTGCGTAGGCGACCTGGGTTGATGGGACTTCAGTGGGACTATTTTGAACATTTGTTTTGTTCATGTATATGTATATGAGACTCAGAGATGTATTCATACCTTAGAGACAGATGAGATCTACTTTGTTTTTCCATACAGTGATATATATATTGTTTAGTCTTCTGCTTGCCTTTATCACTGGATCTGAAGTATGAATTGTAGTTTTGGTATACTTTTACTCATGTGGATGCTTTAAATCAGACAACATTGAATCATAATCATTTTTGTTGCATAAGTGACGGTCTGAAACTCGGGAGTTGAGTTTATACACGACCCCTGATTTTCAGGGTGTTACATCAAATGAACTGGAACTGTCTTCATCAGATATGGGTTGCTTCCCTTTATAGATAGTCTTCATAGGAAGAAGTGTACCTCGAGAAGGAGAAGGGACCGGTTGCACCAGAACTTCAGGAGACAACAAATTTGTAACGCCCTGAAAATCGGGGGTCGAGCAGATGCTCAGCTCCAGAGTTCCAACGCATCACTTATGCAACATAAATGAAGATAATTAAATGTTGTCTGAATTAGTGCATTAAAAATGAGTGAGATTATACCAAGACAGTAATTCATACTCCAGATCTATTGATAAAACGCAAGCGAAAGACTAAAAGATGTATATCACTGTATGTAAAATAAAATAATTTCGATCCGTCTCCAAAGTATAAATATGTCTCTTACTCACCATATACATACATCAAATCAAAAATCAAAATGACAAAGGATAGTCCAACTGTCATAACCTCGTCGATCCAGGCTACCTATGAGAAACCGTCAAAGAACTGCATGTACGAGAACTTGTCCTGGTCCTCGTAATAGTCTGGCTCCGACTCCTGAATTGTCTCGCCATCTGTACCTAAGATAGAGTCTGGTTTCTGTTTAAAGTACCGTCCTCTAACGTGGGAGTGAGTGATCAACTCAGTGGAATCATAGAGCAAGGATTAACATGTTATCAATTTAGTCAAGCAGTAATGATAAAGCAGTACAGTCAAACATTTCTAGCTACTCTTGTTAATGCAAGGATGAGATGCAATAATGATGCGTGCCCTTACCTACATACTCCCTCATGCGACACCATCTCACGTTCACAGCATGCTTTCATCCCTCAGTACTCCACATTTTTCAGGCACATGCAGTGCGATATGAACATGATTACCGAGTTGTTATTAGTCCTTTCATTCAGTAAGATTGAGAAACTAAGGTACTTTCCTTATATCATTCCTAACAAGGATCCTATCTAGGGTCGTCACTCCTAGTTAATCTCATACGAGGTTGTGGTTCTAGGTGGCTATAAGGGCTGCTAAGGCTGTTACACGTAATCGTTACACCACTTCCCCATCACCAAATCAATACAGGCCTAGTTCGTAATCTTGTTGCTATGGAAGGATCGTCGCATCCTCGTAGACCCAGAGTACGCTCGAAGTCACTACAAGGGCTGTAACATCTCGAAAATCGGGGGTCGGGTAGAAACCCAACTCTCGAGTTCCAAAATGTCACTTATGCAACATAGATAATGATAGATACATATTGTTTGTAGAATGGCATTAAACAAGATTGAGACTAAGCTAAAACAACATATCATACTCTAGAGACAGTTAAATTAGCAAGCGAAAGATGTGATAAATACATAAAATATATAATTTTTTGTGAGTCTCCAGAGTGTGAACATGTTACCAGGTTAATCAAATACATGTATACTCCAAAAATGGAAAGAAAAGAATATATATGGGTGCTTTAAAAATATGAAATGACAAGTGTCATGGCGTCTAATCAACCTCCCTGTAGTCCCGTCGATCAGAACACGCATATAGGAGAAATCCTCCTCATCATCATCAAGTCCAGCTCCACTTCACAAGCAGTGCCACCATCTGCAACTAAAACAGGGACTGGTTGGTGTGCGCAACACCGTCCCGTAACGTCGGAGTGAGTAGCTAACTCAGTGGAATCATAGAGCAAAGATTAGCATGTTATCAAATCAATCAAGCGATGATGGTAAAGCAAACAAAACAAACATTCCTAAATATTGTGATTAATGCAAGCATGAAATGACATGATGGATGCCCTCACCGACATACTCCCTCATGCGACACCATCTTATGTCCGCGGCATGCTTTCTTCCCTCAGTGCTCCACATCTTCCAGGCACATGCAGTGCGATATGAATATGATTACCGAGTTGTTATTAGTCTTTTTCATACAGTAGGATTGGAAAACTAGGGTACTTTCCTTATATCATTCCCAACAAGGATCCTGTCTAGAGTCATCACTCCTAGTAGTCTCATACGATGGTATATTTCTAGGTCGCTGCAAGGGCTGTCAGGGCTGTTGCACGCACTCGTTGCTCCACTCCCCCATCACCTTATCAATACAGGCCTAGTTGTACTCTTGTTGCTATGGAAGGCTCATCGCCTCATGTAGACTCAGAGTAAGCTCGAGGTCACTACAAAGGGCTGTCAGGGCTGTTGCTCGCACTCATTGCACCGCTCCCCCATCACCTTATCAGTGTAGGCCGACAACAAGAATATAATGTCCCATACCACCATAATCTGCTCAAGAGTCTAGGTTGTTCACTGGTCACTACTGGGAGGTTTGTGGCCCCAGCGTAGGCCGACACCTCGACCACGGTGTCCCATACCACCATGCCCGGCTCATGAGTCTTAGTGGATCAAGGTACCACGGTTATTAGGGTTATCACTGGTAAGTTCAGTACCCTAGGTTCAAGCAGTTATGACGAATACAAGGTGAACAGACAATGGTCAGTCGGGTTACTTGATGAGTCCGACTAGCACGAGCGCACATTGAATCGACCGACATGAAGTGCACAAGAACTTCATGTGGCCTAACCACTACCGACGACTCTAGTACGACTCGGGTTCGTCATACACATCCTTCGTGGTGAATAAAATCCAACCACGAATCCCAAACTGTTACCGACTGCCTGGACTAGAGTATAGCCCCAAGCACATTAATGTGAATCAGTAATCAAATGAGATAAACAGCATTGAAATATCAAATAATTCAAGCATGATAGCACATGTTATAAGATACAACATAGGCAATTTAACCATACACAAGTACTTCACACACAAGGAAATCAATTAAAATACAACAAGCATGGAGGAAATCATGCACTAGTTGAGAATCCAGTCTCAACGCTAATCTACAATACTATTTACTCAATACTTACTAATACATACATTTATACAAACACTTAGACTACTCAACTCTAACATATTTGTCGTATGTTGATTTCGACATATAATATGGCAGATCCTTATATCAAGGAGATGTCTAATACACAACAATCATGTTCTTACATTCAAAACGTATGGTAGGCATAAATCATATTGATTTAGGCATTTCAACAAACACTTAGTCTACACACATTAGTCTACATAGCATATGTCGGCCAATATGTGCATTAGGGCGAATCTCTTTGCCAAACAGATCGTACACGCATAACTAACATAGGTACACGACAAATACTTATGGCAATCATATCAGTAAAATATGTACGTATACAGTATTTTCTATAAATTCTTAAAATATCCTAAATCTCATATTCTTCGTACGTATTTGAACTGAAAAATGGACAGCATGTTCTACATGTCAAATAGCATCCTTATCAGCAATCTACTATCAAACGACATTGAAAGCTTTGAAAACAGGTAATCTAAGCATCTAAGATCCGCACCTTACGCCGTAGAAGCGTAACGAATTGAATAGGAACTCTATGTCATCGTCAATTGACAACCTACAACACAAGGTGAGTCAGCTACTTAGCCACTTGCACCAATTGGAACCCTAGAACAGGTTATGGTTAGAGTTTTCTTACCTAGAACGAAGCTGGAGTCGCCGAAAAAGTGATACAGAAGGGTGGATTAGGCACGTAGCAAGGCTGGGAAGAATCTCAGGATGAATCACCAACTTCTCCCTCACTTTCTCTCTCTTTTCTCTCTCTCACTCTCTAGGTTTTGGAAAATTCGTATGGGTTAGAAAGCTAAGGGTTTAAGGCCCTTTTATAAGCCCAAACATAACCAAAACAGACTTTAAGTCAAGGTATACCTGGGTTATAGCCAAATCGGGTCTTTTTTGATCCAAGAGGACACTTCTGGAGGTCCCCTGACCGAATGCAGTCGGACTTAAGCTCATGGATGCTGGATGTTGATCACATTAAGTTTTCAGTTCGATCGGACTTCCAGATCGTCCGTGGCGGATTGGTTTCAATTCAACAGTTATCAAACCTAAATCAGGACTACAAGTTTCATGACATGAAAGAGAAATTTTTCCTGATCCGAGGGTAAAATCTGGCTGAATTCTGACGGTCAAAATGCTTAAAAAATAATGCGCAATGACACGTGCCAGATTTTGAATTTCTTTTCTAAATCTTTACCTTTTCTCACTCTCTTCACTCCGAACTCAGTAAAATAGCATCAGGACATCAGTTGGGCTTGATTTTCGACACGATTGTCAAGTTCAACTAAGCGGTCAGGATTTTCTAAGTTCGAGATAATCGGACTTCCGATGTGCGGTCCAGGTCTGATACAAAGTTTCAAAGGGTTCCTGAGAATAAACTGGTTTAAAGTTTGATTCTAGATTTTAGGATAACATAGCGGTAACAATTCTAGAGGTTTTGGGTCTTACAGAATGTATTTAAAGTGGTTGGTGCTAATTTCATAGGTAATCTAGTGTAGCGCTGGCTAATTCACGTTAAATTTTTAAAGAATTTGGTTCTAAATGATCTCTTTGGCTTTGGAATCGAGTTCTGAGAGGTTACCAAGGCGTTATGGTTGACCCATTGCCTAAGGACATCTAACCCCAGGTTGGAAAAAATTTAGGGTGTTACAAGGGCTGTCAGGGCTGTTACATGCAATCGTTACACCACTCCCCCATCACCAATCAATGTAGGCCGACAGTTCAAATACAGTGTCCCATACCACCATATTCGGTTCACGAGTTTGGGTTGCTCACTGGTCACTACGGGGAGGCTCGTGGCCCTAGCATAGGCCGACAGCTCGACCACGGTGTCCCATACCACCATGCCCGGCTCATGAGTCTTAATGGATCAAGGTACCATGGTTATCTAGGTTATCACTGGTAAGTTCAGTACCCTAGGTTTAAGTAATAACATCCATACATGGTGAACACACAATAGGCAAATTGGGTTACTTGACGAGCTCGACTAGTATGAGCGCACATTGAATCAATCGACATGAATTGCCTAAGCACTTCATGTGGCTTAACCACTGTCGACGATCGACGTACGACTCAGGTTCGTCAAACATGTTCTACATGGCGAATGAATCTCAGTCACGAACTCAGGGCTGATTACCGATTGCCTGGACTATATCATAGTCCCAATCTCATCCATTTTCAACAAGTAATCATAAGAAATAGTAAAAACTATAATGAACAGATAAATCAATCATTTCAAACATGAGCATGTGGAGAAGTGCATCACAAACATGATTCCATACACATCCATTTCATAAATAAGAAAAAATCATGATGTAAACGTACATGGAGGAAATCATACACATAAATAAGGTAGCTGAGACTTACATCTCGACCCTCATACAAAGTATTTCATAGAAACAACATGCTCATTCAGACATTTCTACAAACACTTAGAATACATACTTTATCATACATGTGTAAGATGATTATACATGTATTAGGCCAAATCTTTTCACTAGGGAGTTGCCCCATATACCACTTGCATATACCCACGACGGATAATCATGGCATGCATGAATCCGGGTTCCATATTCATTTAAACATTTTCACAAACACGTGGGCTACACACTTTAACATATATAGCGTATATTGGCCGTGGCGTGATTTAGGGCAAGTCCTTTCACTAAGGAGTTGTCACACATGTAACAAGCATATATTCATGGCAAATAATCATGTTAAACACAAATCCAAATTCTATACGTATACAGGTATTCCAACAAATACATAGAATATGCAATTCTATACATTTTCCAAACGTATTTGTAAAGCAAAACAAACAACACGTTTGACATGTAAAATAGCATCCACGTAGATAATAAATCATTAACTGACATTGAAAGCCTTGAAAACCATAACCTATACATCTAAAATCTACACCTTACGCCGTAGAAGCGTAATGAATTGAATAGAAACTCTACGCTTTCGTCAACGTCAATATGACGACCTATAGCACAAGGTAAGTCAACTACTTCACTACTTGTACCAATAGAAACCCTAAAACAGGTTAGGGTTAGGGTTTTCTTACCTAGAAATGAAGTCACAATCGCCGGAATAGCGATTAGATCAGGATGGTTAAGTACGTATGATAACAGGGTAGAGTAACAGGAACTTTTTCCCACAACTCTCACACTATCTCTCTCTTTTCTCTCTTCTCTCTCCTAGGATTTCTCTCAAATTCATATGTGAGGAATGAGAGAGGGTTTAAGGTCCTTATATAGGCTAAAAAACTCACCAAATTAGACTCAGGGCCAAGGTATACTTATGTTATAACTAAATCGGGTCTGTTCTGATCCAACGGAGCACTTCTGGAGGTCCTATTACTAAATGTGGTCGGACTTATGCTCTCTAATATTGGATCTAGATCAAGCTAATTTTTCAGTCCGGTCGGGTTTCTAGATCGACCGTGGCGGACTAGTTTTAGTTCAACGGTTACGAGAACTCGATCAGAGCTACAAGTACTATGACATGTAAGGCCACCTATCCTGATCTGAGGGTAAATTTGGGTCAAAATCTAACTGTCAGAATGCTTAGAAATAACGTGCAAGCGACACGTCTCAGATTTCTTAAAATTATATTTAATTTCTTAAAAATCTTTATTTTCTCACACTCTTCACTCTGGACTCAAGGAAATCGTCCTAGAGCATCGTTTGGAAGTGATTTTCACGATGATTGTCAAGTCCAACTACACGGCCAATATCTTCTAAGTTCATCGAAATCAGACTTTCGACGTGCGGTCCAGGTCCGATACGAAGTTTCAAAGTGCTCTCAAGAGCAACTGGGTTTAGAGTTGTATTCTAAATTTTTAGAGTAACATAGCGTTAACGATTCTACAGGTTTTAGGTCTTACAAAATGTATTTAAAGCGAACAGTGCTAATTTCACAGCTAGTCTAACTTAGCACTAGTTAACTCACATTTAATTTCTAAGAGAATTAATCCTAAGTGATTTCTGCTTGAGGTGGTACTCAGGTCTTGGTATGGAATTTTTTGAGTCGTTATAAATTTGGTACAGGAGTGAGTCATGGGAGACGTGGTAATAATGATTCGGTGCACAGCTGAAGGAGTTGTTACTATAGTAGGATGAGTGGTGGCTTCTGTAAGGTCTACAATAGGAGTAACTGGAGCATTTGCATGAGCAACAGGTTGAGAGGTTGTAGAAGGGTCCATAACATGATGAATGACAAGAGTAGAATGCATATGCTGATTTTCCCCTTCTGGAGTAGGAGAAGGCAGAGTATTGTCTGCTGCTTTACGTTCATTGACAAGAATAGTTGATCTTATTTCTTGATTTAACAAATCCAGAGGAGAACCGAAGGCAAGCCAACCCTTTAAAGTGTTTGGGGGTTTCAATTCTCTAATGGGTTCTTCAACAGAAATTTTACAGCAAAATTATCCTGGAATGGCGGCATGAACCCTTTCATAGAAGTATCTAATTCCTTGTTCTGGTCTGTAATTCCTAAGACGAGGGGGAGGAATCCAGACAGGTCGATTTACTGGAAAATAATTGCGCATTAGATGATATTAATGACTCCACCATCACATCCAGGAATATGAAGCTGTCACTTTGTGATTGTATTTGGGAAGCACGAACTAAGAACCAAAATTTCTGGACAGGAGTTGTTTCCATATTAAGGACCAGTTATAAGGACCAACTCCATAGCTCCTCATGGTGCGGGTGACTTCGTCACTTGTTTCGGGTACAGTTTGATCATAGCCGAATTGTCTAGCGAATTGATTCGAATAATATGGCTCTCGCCAGAATTCTAGTCCCTCTCTTGGTGGAAGATTACAAGAACGAATGCAAAGAAAGAAAGTCCTTTCGAGAGGTTTTAGGTCATTATTATCTATCACGTCTTTGTCTTCTGCTTGATAATCTAAGTAGAAGGGGAAGAAATTGATAGATTCTGTGTTTTCAATTTTGTCAGTTATCCATTCATAGCTCTTCTTTATCATTTTTCTATGCAAAAAGTACCACAAAGGTAAATGATTTGGATGAACGTAAGCTTTCTCTGGGTCGTTATACGTCCAAGGAAAATAAATGCCGAGCCATCCAGAGAAATAATTCCACAGAGCAAAAGCAGGTGTGATTCCTATTGCCGGGCTTGAGCAATGCGCCGCAGCATGACCAAAGGCCCTATATAGTGAGCATAAGATGGGAGGGGCTAAGGAATATTTCTTTCTGCCTTCTGTCATTTCCCCTGCTGCCACAAATAAGGTTGGCTGGATTGAATCTGAACTTTTTAAACTAGGGAGCACAACCAAGCTCAACCAGTGGGCCATGAAAGCAGCTATTCAGTGTCAGCAGTGAAATCAGCCGAGCCTTTTATTTTCTTACGATTGGCTTCTAATTCAGCGAAGTGACTACCAGGGAACCTGAAAGTAAGAAAAATTGGTGAGCCAATTTTGATTTATAGATAAGTATTATTTAAGAAGAAAGGAGAAAAGTTAATATGCTTACACCAAGTAGCGAGAGAAATGTGCTAGCCACTGGAGAGGAGAGATCTTGTGGACATCAACAAAGTAAGATGTCTCACGAAAAAGCCCAATAGTCGATGCTGTGATTTTGGGTACTCTATCAGGTCTAATATAAGCAAATTCCTTATTTGAAGGAACATATTCGTCGAGGAAAGATCTTGAGATAGGCAAGTCGGCCATTTTGTTAAGATCCCATAATGTAATACTCACTTCTCCTACTGGGAGATGGAAAGAGTTTGTGACCGAGGACCAGTACTTCAAGAAGCCTTTATAAATTATCATGTCTTTTGAAAAGAATTCAGAAGTGGCTTCTATAGTATCATAAATTTGGACAGTGCATAAAGCATTCTCGTACTTTGTTAGAATTACTTTGGTCCAGGCGCTGTAGTATGGATGGGTCATCCAGAGGCCCCATGTTCTGAATTCGTCTTTACTCCATAAAGAGTCACGATGGCGGAAGCGCTATTGGATGGTCTCAAAGAAATGAGTAGGATACAAAGAATGGGGATCATGGCACGGTGCAAGAAAATGCATGTATCTCACTTGGCCGGTCTTCTGAGTTAAGCCTTTATCTAAAAGGTAGCCCTCAAGGATGTGTGGCTCTTTGATAACCCAATTGGATATGTAGAGGAGCCTGTTCTGAGTCATGAAGTCTCTGGGTTCGCTTTCGAGAATTGAATGGTGACGTTAAAGTGCAGAGGGAGAACAATGGTCTCGTCTTTATACGGATTACAAAATTTAATCGGCTCTGTAGCCAATTTTATTGAGTCCCAAGCATTTTGAAAGCGTCTTCGATTATGTTCTCAGACTTTCTCCTAGAAAACTTCATCTGGGTGCCTCGGTCTGGTTTGTGGAGGAACAGTTGGGGGAGGAGAAGCTTCTGCATTTGGAAGATGAGTAATATCGCTGAGATAGCTGGCAGTACATTTTAGCCAATTTTCCTAGTCTGATTCTCGTCTTTCTATTGCTTTTGTGATGATAGCCGTGCGGATATTTTCGGATAAGCGAGGAATGCAGTCGAAAAAATCCACAATGATAGGTGATGGTTCCTTAAAAAAGGAGCTGTAATTTCCACCAGAACGAAGTCTTTTAGGGTTTTGGGTTTTGCTGAGTGGTGGTTCAAAGTGGTCCAGTAGTACTTGATGAAGCAAGTGGTCTTTTAGAGCTTGCCATCTGGAAATTCTGAATAAGAGTTAGCGAAAGATTAGAGTTGGGAAGAAGGGTTACTGAGTGAAGAAAAGAGATGAAAGGAAAGAATACACAAAAGATGTGCAGAGCAGTCACTACGTGCAAAGTGTCTACGTATAGACTATTGTGCGCTGATTACTGTGCACAGATCATTGTGCGCAAATCACTGTGCGCATATTATTGTGCGTAGTTCATTGTGGCAGGAACGGAACGTTACTTGGTATATGAGGGATCTTGATTAAAGTCGAGAATGACCATTGTGCGGAACAACTGTTGTGCGGCGCACAATGAGGATATCGCACAAAGGTAGTATGAAATCGCACAAGTACGGAGTAGAGTAGTGGAGATCGATGACGCAAGTGAAACAGACTCCTGTATTTATAGGTGTTCATGGCTTATTATGCGCAATTGGGTGTGCGCTAATCGATTGTGCGGAACTCATTGAGAGTTAGTTGTTGTGCGATAATAATTGTGCACAATTCACGCACAATACTGGAAATAGTTGCACAATAAAAGGGGGAAACCGAAAGTAGTATTCTTTTTATGAAATTGATCCCATATTTTATTTTTTGAAGGTCTCAAAAGAAAATACAGGATCAAGGGGGCATTCGTTGGAGCATAAAATAAGGAAAGCGGATAGAGATAAGTGTTGTGCGAGTAAGAGAAATCATTGTGCGGATTAAGAGCACCTTTGTGCGGAAAAAGATAGTGTTGTGCAGAATAAAGCCTTGTGCGTAGAAAGTTAGAAGTGCACAACAGAATCCGCACAATGTCTGGCGCACAACAGAATCTGCACAATGACTGACGCACAAAAGAATTCACAGCAAGGATGGCGCACTGCAAGAGTCGCACAAAGCTTGCGTAGTCTGACTCCCACGTGTGAGAGGGCTATAAATACTCCTTGATCCCTCTGGTAAAAGGATAATCTCTCGAATCATGGCGAGAGTAGAAGAGCAGAAGTTGGAAGAAAATAAAGAGAAGGTAACGTCTGCAGCTGATGTGCGGGAAGTGTGTTGTGCGGTGCACAACACCCCTAGCGCACAATGCTACTTGTGCACATCAGAAGCCAGTGCACAATGACAGACTTCGACGCACCATGAAAGCTAGCGCACAATAGTGGCTTGTGCATAATAATATCCGCCTACGCACAATGATATCCGCCTATGCACAATGACCCCTGCTCGCGCTCAATGATTTCCTGCATTGCATAATGGCTTCTGAGATAACATCCAAGATTATGTTTAATATTTCCTTGTATTTGCATATTTATTTCCTTGTATTTGCATATAGTATGAAAGATAAATCCTTATGTGTATATTTTATTTTGGAATCAAAGGAGAAAGGGATGTAAAGAACTTAGAATGAATGAATAAAGTGATTATCATCCATGTTTCCCTTTGTTAATTTGTTCAAATGAATGAAAGTTCCCCATCTGAAATACATTTTGTTTCTTGTCGAAACACGGTGCTTAAACACCAACCAGACTCTGTCTTAGTTGCAGATGAGGATGTGACGCATGAGGCAGAGCCAAAGTTTGAGGATAACGAGGAGGCATTCTCGTGTATGCAGTATTTAGGTGGGTTCTCTTAGACCGTTCTGAATCATCGGGGCTTCAGGGTGCATGCTTATTAAAGGACTTTCACATTTTGTTATTTGTATTTTGAAAAAAGACTTGTAACTTATGACCTGGTAGAGCATACATACTTTAGGGACTTGTATTGGCTTATATACTCATTTCAGTCTTCTGCTTGCGTATTCTAACTGTCCCTGGATCATGTTTTACTGTTTTGGCTTAATCTACTTCATGGTTTATGCACTGACACAGGCAACATACATCCATCATTGAAAATGTTGCATAAATGATGTTCTGGAACTCGGGAGCTGAGTTATCTCGACCCCCGAATTTCAGGGTGTTACACTTTCCAATACTCTGGTTTCACCAAGAAGACTTAGATTAGTATAAACACAAATTCAATTAAAAAGAACATTCACCTTTGTCCTAGCATTCAGCTTATTATTTGAAGAAGTTTTCATCCTTAGACTAGACTATTTGGCCATTGCTTATTCGAGCGAATGTCGTAGTTGAGCATACAACCGCGAAGATGCACAGTTGCTCGAAATAACTTGATTTAACAAGTTAGATACACCATAGTTTGTGAATTAAATGACTAGAGAATCATGGGAAACTGACTATTTAGATGCACCTAAACTTGTTCATGACCTTACAACATCCTAAATTGAATTAGAGTAAATCCGACTGTCCATTTTAGTTGCGAAGCATGAACCAACAAATCCACCATAAATCACATTCTAAAGAGCCTAGTAGTAAATCAACTCCTAAACTAGAATGTACAACTAATCTACTCGAGACCCGTCGTTTAGATCGACTTAAAAGACATTGGGGACATATAAATTGGTAGATGATCGACCGTGGTGAAATACGATCATTAAACTACAAGCAATTATCAGATTATCGAATATACAGGGGATTGCGGCTCACCTAAGTTTTAGATCAACTCCTATATCACTCTCGAGCATTCCTCCGAGTCCCTAAGACCTTTTTAACCGTTGATATGAAAAATTGAGAATAATCTGATCATCAAACCAAAACAAACGCACGATTTAAGTTAAAAGTTAGAAGTATGGCCCACCTTATCTATAGATCTGCCCCATCTGTGAACCGGGACCCTAATAGGACTACTAGAGTCCACTGAACGGCTTAGATCTTTCAACACATCATTATGGACCCCACACTCACGGTGTGACTGTATACCAGCGAGTGTACCCACGCAACACTGGACCGGTCAGCTTGGTCAAATAGAGCTGACCTGAGTTTCCCTTGAAAAAGAGAGTTTTCTCTCTCCTTTCCTTCTTTTCTGCCAGAGATGAACGACGTCCATCCGTTTAAAATTAGGGCCACCATCATGATCATCTCGGATGTTCCAAACCATCCATCATGTAGCTGGGAACGTACTGATCAAAACCATGTTGATTTCACTTGAAACTACAAACGTGTGTGTACACGGACACGAGCGTAAGTAGAGTGCGTGCGAGTGTTTTTCCCAAATCAGAATTTTCATTGCGCTGCCAAGCCGACTACACACATGTAGGATTCTTCCTCTCATCCTAACCCTCCACCTCAGCAAATCCATGCCTTTCAATCCACATAGACTTTAAGTCTTTCTTTACAATAAGAAAACTGCCGCCGTGAGTTGAAACCAAATCCACTAATTGAAGATGTTAGTAGTCATCCATTCGGTGGGTCCCACAATGACCCTGGGACCTATCCACACCATCCAAGTGCCTTAGATTGGGGGATGACCCACCCGATTAGAATCTGCCATGATCATGGCCATCATCTTCCCCATTCATTTGAAAAACCCATTTCCTTCAAGTGGACCCCATTCCTTGATCTAAGCCATCCATCGGGTGGCTCATGGTCTCAGATATCCATCCATAACATCCGATCTCAGCCACCCTAACAGTTCTTAACGATATCAACAGCGAACTCTCCTTCTTGTTTGTGATTAATGGACAAAGCTTGTAAGTAATCAGTGGATTAGTTGCCGGTCCTTCTAGACGTTTATGAGGGTATAAATAATCCTCTTTCCTTTTAGGGCAATGGATTCAAAAAGAGAGAAGAGAAAAATAAAAAGAAAGGAAATGGAAGAGAGAGAGAGAGAGAGAGAGAGAGAGAGAGAGAGAGAGAGAGAGAGAGAGAGAGAGAGATGGAGTGTCTGCCGCCGCTGGAACTCGTTCCAGCTGCTGTTCTGCCTCAACCGAGCTAATTTCAATCCGTCTGCTTGGTTGACTATATTCAGTCACCTCAACTCAGTCACGAGTTGAGTGACTCAACTACATTTTCAGCTGGAAACTCCAGATTGGAATCCATGGGTGTGATTGGCCTACCTTGCACAATGACCTGCACAACAATCTGATCTCAGATGGGTGCACTCAGTTACACACTGCTAGCTAAAGAAATCTGGCTGGGAAGAGTTAGCACTGAGTCAGTGACTCAGGTCCAGTTTTGGGAGGTAAAACTCTGACTCAGCTGGGCCTGGGTTGTAGTCTACCCCAGTTAAGCTTGAGCCTAACCATGGGTGTTACAGGTTTGCCATTTGGGGACTGGCCCAATCATTTTTCACAACTGGGCCAACTCAATGCTCCTTATCAGGCTGACTCAGTTAGTTTTCCGGCTGAGTCAAGCTGACTCCAACCAATTGTGAATGATGTTGAGAAGTGTCGGATTCAATAGACCCATGATCTAACCCCATAGTTAATAATACCTTTGAAACAAACTCAACTTATCATTAGTTGAGAACCCCAATCGAGTCAACTTGGTCGTAACTTACCGAGGTCTTGCAATGTTTCATCTAGGTGCAACAAGCAACTAGTTACCTTGGAGGACAGTCCATCCTTCAATCCGTCAAAACCAGTAAGTAGAAGTATATTCTATTTAACTATTAAGTTGTAAGTGAGTTGAGATTAGAAGTTAGAGCTTACATTTTATTGAATTTTAGGATCATCACAATCGCTTCATAGGAACATTATAAATCAGAGAAATTACCCCAAGGTGAGGAACATCCTACATTGCTTCATTCATTTCATTGAATTCTAAAGCTAGTTTTAAGCATAATGTGTAGAAATGTTATAATTGTGCACATGTTGATTTCACTCCTTTGAATCATTAATTAATATTAACAATCATGAATGAATGTTTAGACCTTGTTGCTTTATTTCATTTGATAGGGGTTTTTATTACACTCCTTATACCACATTTGGAATTGCTTAATTACATGTACATTTCTACTAGTTATAACATGAGGTAAGGAACCTTGTTTCCATCCATCTTATAAATGGTAAAATTTGTCCCATTACTCCCTACACATGCTAGACCCATTTTAGTTTGAATCTAATGTGCATTAAAATTTAGAATAATACGAATAGTAACTTATTTCTCTTATTCTTATTTTCCAGTGATGAACATGAGTTATTACTATATTTTCCATTACTTAAATCCTATATCTATTAACCCTGTGATTAGGTTTAGCTTTGCACTTTCTATGCTATTTTAGAAGTTACTTGATTTTGGGCATGGTCCTACTAATGATGACAGGAACCATGATTTTCATTTCATTTCATTTTACAAATGAAGATTATGTGGATATTATTTTTCATGAAAAATGTAGAATAAACTTATTATAATCTAGTAAGATTGAAATATCATATAATTGGGCTCATTTGGACCTAGAAAAATGTAAATGAATCTATGATCGAAATCATGCTTGGATGTTTGATATCTTATGATCTTTGACAACATCTATGAAGGTCACCTTGTTAATCCTATGAAATGTGCATGAACATCATGATATATGATATTCACGCATGACATATGAGCTTTTCCGAGTGCCCGATGTAAGTCCCACTCTAATTGAATTTTTGAAGGCTCTAGCACTTAAGTTAAACTCACAGAACATGTGCATTTGTGCCACTTTGGGCGCTCTTTCTTTATATGAGGCTTTTTTGAGATTTTAGAACCTCCTTGGGCATACCCCGTGTATTTTTCCAGGAGGTTAGACATCCTTGGGCGCCCTCACTTACATGGCTTTTTACAGGTAGATGATCTACCATAGGTGGTCTGCATGGTCTTTTCCAAGCGACTAGTTCTCCTTGGGTGTACCTTTGAGTATTTTTCTGGGTGACTAGTTCTCCTTAAGCGACCCTTTATTTTGACAGTTGGATGTGCATCCCTAGATTTATGACTTGAACATTCATACATTCACACATTCATACATTCACACATTCATACATTTACATTGGAGTTCACATTATTTCCATTATGATGTACCGTGTTGGTTTAAACTGTTTTGGAATGATATGATATGCATGAATCTTTGCAGGAAATTTTCACTAAGTTTTTACTCACCCAATCGTGCGGTTGCACCAAATAGACGCAGGTTTGATGATAGGAGGAGACACCTATGACGGGATCCCAGGGACGGCTGAGGTGGAGTTAGGCCAGGAGGGCCTTTATGCCATTGCAGTTGAGCCGTTGGAGCTTGACTGATACTTGAGGATTTACTTACTTTCATATTTCAAATTTTGTGTTTTGTTTGAATTGTAATAAATATTTTCCCTATTGTGGGATTTCATTTTGCTCCCAATTACGTGTATTAAACTCCCTTTTTGTTACTCTTGATATCCTTACTTTATGCAATGTTGCCTTACTCCATGTTATGAAATTTGCTGCTATTTAGATGTATGTTATCCAATTCATAACGTAATATATATAGGTATATGTGGCGGGCCCCACATGGGACCCACTTGCCTGAAAAAGGGATTGGTTGGTGTATGTTTACAGCAGCTAGCTGCTGTATTAACATCACCAAGCAGTGTGGGACCCACCATTGAAGTATGTATCTTACACCCGCACCATCCACTGTCTGGATGGTGGGACCCACCTGGCACATGTGGTGTCCACATCGTCCAGCAGGTAAGACGGTGGGACTCCACCATGATGTATGTGTCTTATCAAAGCCATCCACCCCAGGATATAGGGCCCACCGTGATGTATTATCCAGACCGTCTATCTGGACGGTGGACCAGTGGACCCACGAGTAGCAATAGCTGCTGTATTGACGTTTGCAAGCTCCGTGGGTCGCATATGATGCATGTGATCCACCTATCAGGTGGAGCACACTACAAATAACATTGGGGGATTGAACGACTACCTTTGAAATCCTTTAGGGATCATAAGAGTTCTGGATCGATATGATATTTGTTTTTTTTCCTCTTGATTCAGGTCTTTGTAACCGTATGAACAGATTGGATGGAAAATAAACGTTATGGTGGGCCCTAGTGATTTTAAGGGTGAAAATCATTCTCCACTATTATTTGTGGTATGGTCCAGATGATCTTCCAATGTGGTTCATTTTTGGGTAATGCTCTAAAAAAGATCTCTAAAATAAATGAATGGTGTAGATTGTGAGGCCCATTGGTGCGGCCTGTGGATGCGACCCACTTAATGTACATGAGGCCCATTGGTGCGGCCTATGTGATGAGGCCCACCTTGATGTATTTGTGGCCTTCCATGAGGCCTGTCTTAATGTATTTATGGCCCATTCATGAGACCCACCATGATATATTTGTAGCCCATTCGTTAAGGCCCACCTTGATGCAATTACGGCCTATTTGATGAGGCCTGATGTGATATATATATTGGTCCATATGATGAAGCCCACTTGATGTATATGAGGCCCATCGATGCAGCCCACTTGATGTATATGAGGCCCATTGGTGGGGCCCATCTGATGTGGCCCACTTGATGTATATGAGGACCATTGGTGCAGCCCATGTGATGTGGCCCACTTGATGTATATGAGGCTCATTGTGATGCATTTGAGGCCCATGGGTTGAGGCCCAATGTGATGTATATAAGGACCATGAGTGACACCCAATGAGAGATAATATGAGGCCTTTGTGTGGGGCCAAATGTCATGAATATGAGGTCCATTGTGATATGTGATTCTACCATGAGATATGTAACGAGGTTTATGGTGGGCCATGCCTTGAGAGCAATGAAGGTTTGACGTCTACATTGTAAGAGTAATGATAGATAAATGTCCATATCGTAACACTCCTTAGGGCCCATTGTTAGGCCCATACTTGTTATGCGTATGCCGTCCAGGCCCATCTTCGTTATGAAGATAGTTCATCACCATATAACATGCTTAGTATAACTCCATGATTCATGCCCATACGCATCATATTTATGCTTGATATGAGGAGTGATTGATCATAGCATATGCCATTGGGCAGATTATTTATCGGACTCACTGATAGGAGTTGCCCACATGAGCACGCGGTACGCGCATGATTGTTGCATGACTGGATAGTGTGATTCATGCATCTCACATATGTGTGATATGATTACTGTACACCCTAGTGACATCAGGGTTATGACCTCCACAAGCATATCGTGGATGATATGTTCAGACACTAAAAATACTCTTACTAGCATCGGGGCGCCATAGATGTCCCTGTGTGAAAATTTCTAAACTTGATGGTACTAGATGATGACTCCAATATCGAGACTGAGTGGATACATGAGTGCATGAGAGCCAATACCAAGAGGCCACATCTTCTACTGTGTCATGGTTGGTTGGAAGCGGGTGTGGCCTTACCCACCCGAGAATAGGGGGTATTGCTAGGCTGAGTATGACCAGCTCGTAAATAAGTTCGCTATCGACGTGCCGGATAGGTATTGGTAGACTATTGGCTAGGAGGATAGTGAGGTTTCTTACGCTCACTTGGATTATGCGCCTGGTAAAGGGTAGTGTCATTTGGAGTGTATTAAACTCCGATGGTTGTCCAGCATGAGAATTGTACTGATATTTGATGCTCTAGTGATGAGCTACATTGATATGTGGATTCAGATGAGGACCGATATGCTTAAGTTGCATCTCACATCGCATGACCTTGGTATGGCCGACATTATTTACGACTTGCATTGCGTGGCCTTAATATGGCCGATAGTATTCATGCCTTGCATTGCATAGCCTTAGAATGACTGATAATATTCATGGATTTACCATTTCCCGCTTACTTTCTTCACTAGGACTATATTGACGATCCAGTCTGGATAATGGATTTCTTCAATGAAATCGACGATGAGGAGCTTAGAAACTTCATCGGTTATGGCTAAATACCTCTCAACATCAAACGCTCTTCTTTTCTGCTTCATTGGTTTATGATTCGGATCCACATTCAACCTGTGGACCATAACATTGGGAGAGATTCCTGTCATATCTTCATGTGACCATGCAAATACGTCTCTGTGCCATTGTAAGAAAGTCAGCATCTGAGATCTCTGCTCAGAATTCAACGATGTCCTGAGTTGAACAGTTTTTCTCAGGTCGGCTTCCTCAAGCAGGACAATCTCCAAGTGCTCGAGGGAATCTTTCATGGTGTCGAGGACGTTGACAGTGAGAGCATGTCTCAATGACCATTTTCTTACAGTTATTGCATAACATTTCTGAGCTTCACATTGGTCTCCTCGGAGCTATCCCACCCCACCTTCGGTGGGAAATTTCATCATCAAGTGGTATGTGAACACAACTGCCCTCATTTGCATTAAGAGAGGGTCAACCCAGAATAAAATTATCCACCAATGACATATTGACGACTAGAAAGTCTACTACAAGTGTGACCTGGTGCTGCCCTTCTCCCGCTGTTACTGGGAGGGAGATGGCTCCCTCGAAGATTACCTTGTCCCAGGCAAAGCCGTGTAGAGTCTTCATGGATAAGAGGCGTGACCTATCGATACCCATTCTCTCAAATGCCTTCGAGTAAATGATGTCGGCTAAGATCCCCGTGTCAACCAGGATGCAGAAGACTTTACGGTTAGCTATGGTCATAATCACCATGAGGGCATCATCGTGCAGATGCTAGATTTCGGGCGCGTCATTGTCATGCCCCAAACCCGGAGATCGGATTCACATGAATCCTGATCACCGAACCTATGCCGACAGCCTCTGTAGTACCCCATTCTTGGCTCCTAGCGTCTTTACGTCAGATTTTGATCCTGAGATCCTACACGGAGGAATTTTTTTAAATTTTTTGTACATTTATCTCGTAATAAGCATAACCACAAGTATACCCAAATCATAAAGGCAACATCATCATCACATATCCACTAATATAATTATTTGAATACAATGTTGAAAGGAAAAATACATATATCGAAAATTAAAGCTCTAGAGGTCCGCTGCATGCTCCAAGCTTAACACTACTGCAACTTAATGCCACCTGCACGTGTCTATCGTGCATAAGCTTATAGAAAGATTAGAGGGTGGTGTAGGTGTGTGCACAAGATAAGTGCCAAGTATTCAATACAATACTATAATCATACAATATTAGAGTAAGAAAAAATAAACAGGATCATGAATCATACGAAATCAGAGTAATGCGAAAACATACTGATAGACCCAAAACCATTAGCCTTGTCCAGGCTATGCGATGTAGAAATATAATAAAATAATATCATATATTGATGAAGCAATGCAGATCAGCTATGCGATGCAGAGACAGTAAGCCAAATCTCAGATGCTGATGATACAATGCAATATGCAGTGCGAATGAAATGACCAAGCTGGAATGAAGTCGAGATGATAGTACGTAGTATCGCAGGCTATGGTGTCCATCACAAAGGACTTCTATCCAAACCAGTCTCATACTTAAATTTGGATAGTCAGACTCAATGTAGTAGACTCCTGATCTCAGGTTAGTTACGCGCTTAATCAAAATCCTTGTCATTACGAAGGTACACAATAATTAGTTGCGCACCATCAATCCGAGTGGATAGTGAATGAATGAATGAATATGAAACTCCTACTCGATAAGTCCATATATCAGTACGGTTTCTTTCTGGGATCATCACTGGGGTCTATTACACTCTACGTTAGCTTTCCACCCTTATCCGAGCATACAACTAGGTAATTGGAAGAGACCTCACTATTCTCCTGCCAATATCGGGCCCGGCTCGTAGATAGCGGACCCACTCCTCAAGCTGGTCTCACTCAGGTAGGTAAGGTCACACCCTCTCCCAATCGACCATGACACAGTGGGAGATGTGGCCTACTGGTATACGGCCCTCATGTGCTCATATATATCCACTTGATCTCGACGTTGGGGCATCTCCTGGCTACGGAGGTTTAAGGATTTTCACCCAGGGACATCTATGGCGCCCGTATGCTGAACCAAACATTTCTGGTGTCCCATTTGGCCATCCACGATATGCCTGTGGAGCCTATGACCTTGATGTCATTAGGGCATACACTAATCACAACACACAATGCAAGATGCATAAGTCATACAATCCAGTCATGCTCAATCCTGCACATATCGTGAGATAATCTCCGCTTATCAGGGAGTCTCATAACAACCGGCACTATGACATGTGCAATGGTCAATCATATCTCATAACAAACATGCAGATGATGCGTATGGGCATGTATTATGATGTTATGCTGTCACATACTCATAATCGGTATCAATCACCATCATCGACAATCAACCTCGACAATGTGAACATTCAACCAACATTGCTCCTAAAGAATGACCCATATAGAGCTTAACATATAGTGGACCCATAGCCTCACACAAGGGCTAAATATATAACACCATGGGCCTCACTCAAGAGCTTAATACACATCACGATGAGCCTTTCACATGGGCCTAAATACATCACAATGGGCTCCATCACCTGGCCCTCAAATGCATCACAATGGGCCTCATCACATAAGCCCCATATACATCACATTGAGCCTTAAACACGGGCCGAATACACCTCACAACAGGCCTTAAATACGGGCCACATATACATCACATTAGGCCTCGACAATCGGAATCAACAATCGGCCACGATAATCAAAATCGACAATCGACCACGATAATCGGCCTCGATCGATAATCGGCCTCGATGATCGGAATCAGCAATCGACCACGACAATCAAAATCAATAATCGGCCATGATAATTATCCTCGATTAATAATCAAAATCAGCAATAGGCCACAACAATCAGAATCAGTAATCGATCACAATAAACAGAATCAATCGATAATCAGAATCAGTAATTGGTCAAATAATCAGCCTCGATCACTAATCAGCAATCGGCTATGACAATCAGAATCGATTGATAATTGAAATCGACAATCTGTCATGATAATTGACCTCGATCGCTAATCGACAATCGACCTAACCAAGGGCCTCAGGGAAGTCACAATGAGGACTTTCAACCATCATTGGCCATCACTTTAGACATTTAACCAACATTACTACCAAGGAGTGGCCCATACAAGGGATTTATACACAGCGTAATAGGCCATACATACCTCGCATTGGGCCTCAACCTTAGGCCCTGAATACATCACAATGTGCCTAATATGCATCACAATGGGCCACTCACACGGGCCTAATACACATCACAATGAGTCGCACCAATGAGCCTCATATACATCAAGTGGGTCGCATCAATGGTCCACACCAATGGGCTTCATATACAACAAGCAGGTTGCATTAATGGGCCACACCAATGGGCTTAATATATAAAAAATAGGTTGCATCAATGGGCCACACCAATGGGCCTAATATACAATAAGCAGGAAGCATCAATGGGCCACACTAATGGGCCATACGTACATCACATTTGGCCTCATATATGGGCTGTAAATACATCTCAATGGGCCTTATGCCTGGGCCCTAATTACATTTGGTCGGGCGGGCCACATACACGTCAAGATAGGCCCCATGATCTGGACGGTCTGGGTGACCCAGATGGCTAAATGGTTTGGATACAACACCTACCTCAAGGTAGGCCGCATGTCCAAGGGGCGGACAACGGAGATATAATACATGCATTAATGGTAGGCCCCACATGGCACCGTCCAACGATGGATGATGTAAACATAAAATACATAGATCAAGCTGGGCCGCATTGCATATGATGGACGACATGGATAAAAAATACATCACGGTGGAGCCCATGACACCGTCTAAACATTGTTTATGTAAATCAGCATTGTCCAACCATTGGACAACACCGTCCAAACATTGTCCAGCACCATCCAACATAATTTGGATGGTGTGGATGAAATAAATACATTATGGTGGTGTCCACGCGGTGGGCCACAAGTATATCAAAGTGGGCCTGATGGATGGGCCACAAAATACATAAAGGTGAGCCTCTCAGATGGTATCATGTCCCTAAGGCCCAGCAGGTCTGAATGTGTCTAGGGCCGATAGACCCCTAAACAGTGTAAGATTTTAGACCGTTGGGCCCTAAAAATGGATAGGCAACATGGGTTAAGCACATGAATCCCAGTGTGGCACATGCATCTCAGTAGGGCCCACGTACAGACTAAGTGTATATACTACTTATACATCAAGACAGGGCCTACAATGGCCCTACGACGTGGTCAAATAACACGATTACAGTGAGTTTGGAGGACTTTCCATCAATGGCCATTCAATCATCAACGCTATCCCCTATGGTAGAATCCAGTTGAAATTTAGATCTACCTCATTTCGTTAGTGCAGTTAATCACAAATTATGGCCCACCAAATTTTGAGAAATAGATAGACTGTATTGGTGAAAGCCAATAGGTCATGGTGGTCCCAAACGGGACCCTCATATGAACAATGAGAATGAAACCCATGGCAGCCCTCATTTCTTCCTGTGATTGCTATAGTATGGAGAGCACATGACCATCAATATAACTGAGGTAATGATAAAGGTCCAACGGTGGACATTTCTGTACACCGATTCCAAGAATGTGGCCCACTTAGAATGTACATTAACTCCATTCTTTAGCCATACTTTAAAATGAGCTTACCAAAAGGATGGACGGTTTGGATGAGTCACGTACATCATCGTGGGTCCCAGATGAACGGTTGGTGGTATCCCACTGGACAGTGTGGATTTAATACCAACACTACAATGGCCCACTGTCCATGTACATCTACTAGTCCTTCATGGCATCATCCAGATGGATCTGGACGGTGCAGGCATCTCTTGTAGGCACTAAAGGTAGGTCCCACGTGGGAGTGACCCACCATAGCACATATATTATTTTAATAGAAAATATTATATTATATAATAATATATATCAAATATATATATATACGTGTGTGTGTGTGGGAGGGAGTGTTAACGTCCAGGTGATGATCCTGTCCAAACAGGGGATGGTGTGAGTGAAACACATGCATAAGGGTGGGTCCCACCATCCAGGGATGGATGGTGCGGATAAAACACATAGGCCAAGATGGGGTTCCACCATCCACAGTTGTGGATAGTGTAAATAAAACACATACATCAATATAGGCTCCACCGTCCACAGTTGTGGATGGTTTGAATAAAACACATAATTCATGGTGGGTTCCACGTGGGACCCACCGTAATGTTTATTTGCAATCCAACGTGTTAATAGGATCACACGGGCCTGGATGAAAAGGAGAAACAAATTTCATATTAATCCAAAACTTCTGTAACACCCAAATAGGGTTTCAATGGTTGACGTTTAATCCCGCTGTCTCCTATGATGTGGGCCGGCTGAGCTACATATATGGCTGATTTTTGGGGTGGCCCACTGCCCTAAGTGGCCCACCCAAATGCACGATGTTGATGACATGACACATATCACGGTGGGGCCCATGGCAGGGACTCACGTCCCTGCCCATTCACATCCACAATAGGACTCCTGCGCATCCTGAGGGCGCTGCTGCTGCCCTTATATTTTTATTTTGTTTTATTTTTTTGAAAACATGTTTTTCTGAGGTTTTTCATGTGTGGGGCTGGCGTCAAGGCAATTCAACCCAACCATTGGTTGCCACAGCTCAAGATAAGCCAAACAATCCCAATATTCGGTATATTTTGGGTACAGAAACATCAGAGTGTATTTTAACAGCAAAAACCACCGTTTTTCATGCTATGGCCTGCCAGAAAGCCAGATTGGCTCCATTTTTTGTCTCAATGCCTAAAATGAGCTGGGGAACAGAATGAATGGCTTGGATTGGAAACATATATCAAGGTGGGGCCTGCATGAGTGGCCCAACCAAAATCCCCCCTTTTTTTGGATGTTTGTACACCCACTGTCAGCTCACACTTCACAGTTGCAACGTCCAACATCCATAGATGTTGGACCGTTACTAAAACATACATTTAAGGTGGGCCCCACCTACGGACATGCTGTCTAGGTGGGCCACCCAAATGGTTGGATGATGTGGGTAATACACACATCAAAGTGAGGTCCATTTGATAAACGGTTTGGACATCTCACAACTCATTAAGTGGGCCACACAATCACATCTTCACACACAAAACAAATGAAAAAGAGAGGGGGGGAAAGATAGAGAAGCACCCACCTCAAGATCTCCTCTTCCTTCTTCCGACTATAGCCTCTAAAGCTCCAAGGGAACATTTTTAATGGTTGAGATGGGCTTTGGATGGTGGGGATGGGAGATAGGAAGGTGGGCCACACTAAACTCTCTCTCATGGAGGTTAGGATGTGAGTTGCTTGGGAGAAATGGGAGGTAAGAGAGATGAGAGAGATGAGAGATGTGATGTAGAGAGAGAGAGATGGGTGAGAGAGTGATGGGTGATGGGGAGAGTTAACTTTGGGGAGGATAGTTGTACTGGAGGATGGGTGTGAGTGATGGGGTGTGTACTTGATATTTGATGGGACATATTTTTCTTAGGGTTTGCAACGTGTTGCGTTTTCCTCAAACTGAATGCGGGCCCACATCTCCTGGCTTGGGTATCGCCTCGGCGCACAAGGCGTGACATCGAAACTGCGGTAACGACGTGATCGCACTGGTACAAGTCTCGGGTTGAGCTAACTTTGGTATGTAGGACTTGGCTTAGGATCGCTCGTAAAAGTTGGATACAGGTCGAGAGTTGTCGAAATTCGACCGGGAGGATCGCAGAAGTCTACAAAACGGTACGGACTAGGATACGGGTCTTACAGTCATCCTCTGTGAAAGTCAAGCTGTAGGGGTTGACACGGAGTTCTTTCTTTGGCCTTTCAGCCAAATTGACATAGTGCTCGGGGTCTGAATGCCGAGAGTGGGCTTTACGAGCCCTGTTCGAGTCACCTTCACCAGATGAGCCACCATAAATAGTTCAAATTTTCGCAGGCTCTTCCACTACTTTGCTCAACCGTTCTTCTTTCTAGGCCAACCTCTCCTCCTTGGAGTACTGGCATGGATGACCCTTGCGGATAAGGGTCTCGATCTCATCCTTGAGATCCACACAGTCGCTAGTGTTGTGGCTGTGATCGTGGTGGAATCTGCAGTACTTACACTTGTCCCAGTTTTCTGTGTCAGTCTTCATGCAGATAGGTCAATTCAGGAGTCTCTGGCCTCTAATATCTAACAAAATCTGCTCTGTAGAAGTTTTAAGAGGAGTGTAAGAACAAAATTTGCCCTCGGGCCTCCAACTCAGCTGATGATCACGAGGGGCTTGGTTATTAGGTTTTTTGTTGGATGACTGAGGCTCTTCGTTCCTTGGTCTCTTTTCCTTTGATGATGCTTCGGCTGCTTGAATATTCCTACGAGAGTTGGAGAATTCCTCGACATTGGTGTACTTTTGAGCCCTGCTGATAAGCTCAAATAAGGTAGCCTGTGGATTTTTCCCAATTGAGAAGGTGAACCTTCCTTCTTTGAGTATGTTGAATAAGGTTGAGAGTGCCATTTTTTCATCATAATATTCCACTAACAACGCTGTCTCGTTGAAGCCGGCAATGTAATCCTTCCCCTACTTGAGGGTGAATAGATGTATAGTTAGATTCAACTCTTCTTACCAGAGATAAATTGGGTAGACAACTGTAACATCCCGAAAATTGGGGGTCGAGCATCAACTCCACTCCCGAGTTCCAGAACATCACTTATGCAACATTTTCAATGATGGATGAATGTTGTTCATATTAGTACAGAAAACATGAGTGAGATTAGACCAAAACAGCATATCATACTTCAGAGACAGTTAAGTTTCTCAAGCGGAAGATTGTGATAACTATATAAAATGTATAATTGATTATAAGTCTCCAGAGTGTGTACATGTTTCCAGGTTAACTAAATACATGTATACTCCAAAAATGGAAAGAAAAGAATATACATGGGTGTTTAAATAAAAAGTAAAAATACCAAGTGTATTGACATCTAATCAGTAATCCTGTAAACTCGTCGATCAGAACCTGCATATAGGAGAAATCCTCCTCGACATCATCAAGAAAGACCGACTCTGCCTCGCAAGTATCGTCATCACCTGCATCTAAAGCAGAGTCTGATTGGTATTTAAACACGTCCCAGAACGTAGGAGTGAGTGATCAACTCAGTGGAACTATACAGTAAAAGTTAACATGTTATCAATCCAATCAAACAGTAATGATAAGGCAGTACAATCAAACATGTCCTAGATCTCTTATTAATGCAAGGATGACATGAAGAATGATGTATGCCCTCACCACAATCTCCCTCATGCGACATCATCTAACGATCGCGGCATGAATCACTACCACTGTGCTCTCACACCAACGCTAATGGCACATGCAGTGCGATGTCATGAACGTGATTACCCAGTTCTTATTAGTCCTTTTCATACAGCAGTATTGGGAAGCTAAGACACCTCCCTTATATCATTTCCTAACATTGATCCTTTTTAGGGTCATCAATCCTAGGATATCTCATATGATAGTATGGTTCTAGTTCGCTGCAAGGGCTGTCAGGGCTGTTGCGCGCAATTGTTGCTCCACTCCCCCATCACCTTATCAATACAGGCCTATTCATATCCTTAAGACTGCATCAGGACTCGACGCCCCCATGCGGTGTCAGGATAAACTCAAGGTCACTACAGAGGGCTCGTCACCAATCAGTGTAGGCCGACACCAAGAATATAGTGTCCCATACCACCATAATCTGCTCAGAGTAGGGTGCTCACTGGTCGCTATGGGGAGGCTTATGGCCCCAGCGTAGGCCGACAACACGACCACGGTGTCCCATACCACCATGCCCGACTCATGAGTCTTAGGGGATCTTGGTACCATGGTTAACGGGAGTTACACTGGTAAGCTCAGTGTCTTAGATTCAAACAGTGGTGACCAAATATGGTGAACAAGCATCGGTCAATCGAGTTAGTTAATAAGCTCAACTAGGCCAAGCGTACATTGAGTTGAACGACATGGAATCCATAAGCACTCCGTGTGGCCTAACCATTGCTGAACTCCCCAAGCACAACTCAGATTCACTAAATTCATCTTTTGTGGCGAAAGAAACCTCAACCACTACTTGCGAAACGTTTTTCGATTACCTGGACTGTGGCACAGCCCCATTCACATACAAGGATAATAACTAGCATATGAGTCATATTCTGCATTCAAATGAACAATAAATGAAGTATAGCGTGGAAATGTAAATAGTACATGCAGGAATTAATACACACATTTATCATTATTTAACTAGGTACACAATCCATAGAGGAAATCATACACTCATTTAACATGGGCAACCTAAATTACAAGATTCATGGAGGGAATCATACACACAAATACTATGGTTGAAATCCATATCCCAACCATCTTAACAATCACACTTTACTAACTACTATCTCACTTAGGCATTTATTCAAATACTTAGGTTACACTATTCAACATACATCACATATGTCGACACTGTTGCAAAGTAGGGCAAGTCTTTTCACCAAGGAGTTGCTGTGTACATATTCAGCATATAACAACGACAATTTATCATGGCAATGAATTCAGCAAATTCCATATGTATACGTGTATTCTAACACATACATGAAATATGGTACTTACAATATACAGCATACGTATACGGAAGACAAAACAGACAGCACATTTGGCATGTGTAATTGCATCCATAGCATGAATAAATCATTAACTATCATTGAAAGGGTTGAAAACCATAACCTAAGCACATATAGTCCGCACCTTAAACCAGAAAAGTCGTATTTAGGTTGATTCAGACGACGTGTCTTCGTCAACGGCGAATACGTTACCTATGGCATGAAACAGGCTAGCTAGTACTCTACTACAGCTAGTCTAAGCTTCAAAACAGGTTAGGGTTAGCTTAACTTACCCAAGATCGGAATCAGAATCACCGAAAGAATGATTCAGAAATGCCAGTTTAGGGTATAGATGTACTAGGAAGGATCCTACAGAGTTTCATCGGATTCTCCCACACTTTCTCTCTCTTTTCTTTCTTTGGAATCTCTAGGGTTTGGAAAATTTATATGGGTTAGAAAGCTAAGGGTTTAAGACCCTTTTATAAGCCCAAACATAACGAAAATGAACTCCAAGTCAAGGTATACTTAGGTTATATCCAAATCGGGACTTTTCTGATCCAACGGAGTGCTTCTGGAGGTCCTGTTTCAATTGCAGTCGAACTTAAGCTCACTAACATCAGTTTTTTAATCAGTGAAGTTTTCAGTACGATTGTATTTCCAGATCGTCCGCGGCGGATCAGTTTCAATTCAACGGTTACCGAACCTAAATCAGGGCTACAAGTTTCATGACATGAAAGGGCCAATTTTCCTAATCCGAGGGTGAAATTTGGTTGAATTCTGACGGTCAGAACGCTTAAAAATAACGTGCAAGTGAACCGTGCCAGATTTCATAAAAATGAAATTAATTTTCTAATTCTTTTCCTTTTCTCACTCTCTTGATTTCGAACTCAGTAAAATAGTGTCAGGACATTAGTTGGGCTTGATTTTTGAAATGATTGTTAAGTCCAACTAAGCGGTCATAATGGTCTGAGATTGTAAATATCAGACTTTTGACGCGCGGTCTAGATCCAATACAAAGTTACCAAACATTCCCTAAAATAAATGGGTTTAGAGTTGGATCCTAGATTTTAGGGTATTATAGCGTCATTGATTCTACAAGTTTTGGGTCTTACAGATCGTATTTAAAGTGGTTGGTGTTAATTTTACAAGAAATCTAGTGTAGCGCTGGCTAATTCACGTTAAATTTCTAAAGAATTAGATTCTAAATGATTTCTCTGGTTTTGTGATTGAGTTCTAAGAGGTTACCAAGGTATTATGGTTGACCCATTGCCTAAGGACGCCTAACTCCAGGTTGGTAAAAATCTGGGGTGTTACAGGAACATCCTGCTGAGCTATGAGAAGGAGCTGATCGATTTCGGTTTAAGTTGTCCGAACCAATTCTGAGCTGACCCGGAGAGAGTTATTGAGAATGCACGGCACATCATGACATTTGTGGCCAATTGGATCTACATCCACAAATGGTATGACTCGATATGTTCCAAGGGGTTTCCAGATCTGAAGAATTGGATGACAAGAGGCATCCTAAACCTCGATGGCATCACCTCATCCATGATTTCTGAGGTGAAGGGAGGCTCGGTCTCTTCCATCATTGTCTGGACTATAGTTAGGATGGAAGTAGATTGTTGTTTCTTCTGGAACATCTTAAACTGGTCTCGGAATTCCTTGAACTGTACCTCCAAAGGGTTATGATTCTCAACACTCTCTTAGAGGGCATCCGCTACCTCAGATGTTCTGCCCTACCTACTTCTCTCCAGCCGATGGCGGAGGTCAGTGGGAGCCAGAGCCAAAGTGGAAGACAAGTAAGACTGCTCGGCGTCTCAAGCGGGTTCAGGAATTCGGGGGGATCACTCCTAAGGCACTACGTTGTGTGCAAGGTCAAGAGCCTATGCAGACTGTGCCTGGGAACCTCTAGCCAGAGAACCAATTGGCTGTGGTCGCTCTTCGAGCGCTAGAGTGGCTTCCACCAGGTTTAGTGGTGGTTAATGGTTCTGCTGTGCCTTTATTCCGCTAATCTCGTCCTTCAGTATCTGGACTTCGTTCTGTAATGCCTTGTATTTTCCTCCTTGGCTCTGAGTTCGTTAGGATGGTCTTATCGGAGGCAACACGGTGTGCAGCAGTGAAGAAGATTGGAGTTTCTTACTAGGTTCAGGCTTCACCACTATCGCCTTTTTCTTTCCTCTCACCATTTTCGGTAAAACCTACTAGCTTTTTGTTTGTGCTTTCTACAGACGGTGCCAAAATATGTTGATGTCAAAATCTTGACTAACCTCCACTCAATGCGGTGAACCTTCAACGGACCCTAGCCCTACATAAAAGGGTGAGTAAAGGAGACCCTAGCTAAGCCAGGGGACCCTCCGATGCCTAAGTCAGTCTAGGGAATCTGGGTCTAAGTTGAATGTAGAGAGAGGGTACAAGATATTTTGTACCTGTAGCAATGGGATTCCTTGGTATTTATACCTGTGGGTTAGATGATCTGCATCCATTAATCTTGGCACAATTCACTCAATTAGTGGGATATTGTGATCGTGGAGATTTTGTTCGTAATCCATGGATTATGTAGCGTATCGTACCTTAAAAGATTGTATCCACGGGTGAGATCTTTGGTCACGTCTATGTATGGTAGTTTCCTAGTTTAGGACTTGGAGTATCCACATCTGGCCTCAACCTCATCCTCACTCAGCCCAAGGCCGAGTGCTAGTAATCAGGACTAGTCGAATCCCCTTTGCTTCGGCTCTAGACCTCGGACTAAGATGGCCTCAGCTCTTAGCCTCAGACCAAGACTAGTACATAGATTGACCTTTGTCGAGTAATTAAACGAGGATACCTGCTCGGAGCCAAGATGTGCCGAGAGGGCACTCGGCCCTCCTTATCCTTCATACATTCCTGAGGTCTCCCCTCCGAGCTTTAAGGTCCGTGACTAGCATGACTTGTCGAGTTAGATTTCCCCACAATAGAAGCCCCCTACTCTTTTAGTCCAAGCTCGGACTTAAAGAGTAAATGCCTGGGGCAATGAGATGACGCCTTTGTATCCCTGCTCATGATGTCAATTGGGAGGATTAGGGTGTAATTAATGCGATTCAACATCTCTGATCTCACGTGCTGCATAATGGCTCCATCCCTTCGGCTTCCATCCTCTTAGTAAAGGACAAGCGGCGATGGTTACATTTTGCAGACGATGAGATGAAGGAAACACCACCACGTGTGTCAGACCCACGAGGAAGCACTTACGTCTTTAATGACATTAAATGCTGAGAAGATTCCAACCTCGAAGCATGAGATTGGATGTATTGCACTCCCAAACGTGCCCCTTGGCACCAGTGCCGAGCTGTATTGGCTTCTGAAATGGTCACTTGCAATGATGGCAACGTGCAATGAGGTGACTATATAAACCCCTCATTTCCCTACTCTCACACTTCTCGCCTTTTCATTTTCTCTGCTCCCTCCATTCGAATCACTTTCTGCTGGAAATCACCTTTACCAGAAATTTCCCTTCACCGAAAATCACCTTCTGTCGGAGAAAGCATTTTTATCGTCGGATAAAGGATTCCCTACCATCGGAGGGGAGACTCAGCCTAGCAAAAGATGTCGGAAGAAATTTCCTGCAACGCTGAGTCTTCCAACACTTAACGCATTTTTCCTTTATGTCGAGCGGCTTTGACGTGATGAGTTTGGTCCAAGGAGTTGGTTTAGAGTTTGAACCGGAGACTTTGGTCTCAGGATTTGGGGAGACTGAAGGTCCTCTTGAGGCCATACCCCTTAGCACTTTAGCCTTGGTCCAAAGAACCGCAAGTCAGAGGCCAAAAGTAGAGGTAAGAGGCCAAAGAGGACTCTAAGAGATCCTTCTAGGTGATCCAAGACAGGTCCCTCAGGAGGAAGATCAAAACCATTAGTCCTTAAGGGCTCGATCTTAGTCGAGTCTCAGATGGGTCAACTTTGTGAAGATTATCAAATCCCTGAATCGGTTCATATCCGAGCCCCTGCCCCCATAGACCAAGCAGACTCTCCAGTTGAGAGGGAGATCGCCATTTTTATCTGCGCCCTCTAGTGTAGGCTCTAATTTCCCATCCATCCATTTTTGTGTGAGCTGATAGCGCAGCTGAGAATTGTGCTGGGGCAGATAGTTCTGAACTCCTAGAGAATCTTCGCCACCACTTTTGTCCTCTTGCATCAGGCGGGGAACTAGAGGTTGATGCCAGAAGAGTTCTTGCTCTTGTACATGGCCAAGTTCGACCGATCAGACAAGGTCTGGCAGTACTTCTCAGCTAGGCCTCCATGCATTCCGCGTTTGGTACCTCAACTTCTTTCTTCCAATAAGGATTGGAAGGGGAAGTGGTTTTGGGCCTCAGGGGAATGGGAAGCTCCTACCTCTAAGCTGGACAGACTATGGGTTCGAGTCCCCACCAAATTTTCCAACCAGGCCAGGCACTTCTTTTGGCAGTATCGCATTCTTGATTAATCCTTTCATGTTCTAACACGTCACTTCTACTTATAGCACAGTTGAAGGGCCCCCCCAACCTCTCCACCTTCTATAAGCAGCAGGTTGACCGGGTCTGAGTGATCCCTGCGAACCAACGTGCCTGGTTTAACCTTATCAACCAGGAGAATTTGATATCTTTCAGCTTTTACAGAGTTCGGCCCACTCTTTTTGCCTTGGGTAAGCGGAGTTAGGGCCTTTGGAGATTAGTTTACCGACCTACATTGATTCTGTGAATCTCATTGGGCTGATTCCTCTTTTTCTTTTTACAAGGATGGAGGTAGGCAGTTCAAAGAGGAGAAGGCTCCCGTGCCCTCCGATGGACATCGTCCTCTACTCTGAACTAAGGACGAAGGTAACATCAAGGAAGAGGAAGGCTTCTGAGGCCAAGGCCGAGGCTGCCCCAGTTGTAGGTCCAGCTAGAATTAAGCCTACCACAACCCCTTCTAAGGTTGTTCCCACCATTGCTCCGACCCATACCCCTGAAGCATGAGCTCTTGAGGCTCCTGACTGAGCCAGGCCCATTACGATTTCATCACCTTAAGTAGAGGAGTGATCCCCCGAAGTTCTGCCTTCTATGGTGTGGGCCCTTCTGGGGCAGGGAGAGAAGTAGTGGAGGAGACTCTTAGCATAGTTTCCCCCACGCGATCTACAATCCCCTGATGAGGCCAAGCCCATGGTCGGCCATGTTGATGCCCTTGTCGAGTATGTGAACACACCCAAGGCAGCTCCTCAAGCTTCCACGGCGAGCGGGGTCAGAGGAGCTTCCACACCCTCTTCAAGTGGAGGAGCTTCCGCACCCTCTCTAGGGGTCCTACCCCTTATTTTTCATATGGCTTAGCTGAACCCTAGAGCGGCGAAGCATGTGCCAGAGGCACAGATAACCGACACACTCTCCCGCCGCCATGTCAACATCATGAACGACTATGCGGCTGTATGTTACCAGTCACTGTCAATGATGCTAGAGGTGAAGGAGAGGCTGAAGGAGATGGAATGGCTTGAAGCAGAGCAAGCCAAATTCATAGTAGAGAAAGCAGAGCAAGACACACGACAAGTCATGCTTTAGAAGGAGCTGGAAGATTTGGTTGCAGAATAAGAGGAGCTGAGGAGGGCTGTTGCGAAGGGTCGGGTGAGGGAGCTCGAGCTTCAAGGTGAGGTCAACCAGCTCCAAGCCCCCTTGGACATGGCTGAACCCCAAGTCATTCTTCTTCAGGAGTCTGTCAAACTTCTGAAGGTAAATATTAAGGATGCAGTGGATGATGCTTTACGACTGGAGAAACAACTCAAGCTGGCGAAGCATGAAGCTGCTAAGGGGTTGATTCAGCAGCCGGCTATTCTCGAGGCCGCGACTATTGCTGACTGAGACAATTTGTGAAGTGAGCTCGTGGCCCGAGCTACTTCGCAGGCTGTTGTGGCTAGACTGCTTATAAGGATTCAGCCGAGAGGGCTAATGAGCTAGAAAAACTGCATTACTTTGGCTATGACATAGGCTATGATGCTTGCCTGACCAAGGTTTGAAAGCTTCATCCAACTCTTGACCTTGGTGCTCTCGTAGTAGGTGATGCCAATGGTGCCGAACCGGTTGAAGCGGACGAGCCCAAGAATACCCCTCCTGTCACAGAAGTCATCGCTGATGCTCAACACCCCAGCTCAATAGCCGGTCCCTCTACTTGAAGGGAATGAGACTTATATATATATATATATATATATATACAATTTTGGATGGTGAATTTTTTGATAATAACTTTTTGATTAATGATGATTACTGGTCGATGATTTGTTTGCGCGTGTTGATCATCATGATGATTCTTAGATGTTAATGTTTAAGGACTGACCCCTTAAGGGGCTAATCCCCCCACGAATGGCGCACTTAATCATTTTCATAGATTAGTTGTTGTGTGACGAGCCGACCCCTTTTCAGGGGATCGGGTTGTCTTCGGGCTTCTCCCCTATGTGTGAGGGGATCCCTATGTAGATTTTTCATGGGTTTAACATCCTGACCCCATCTTGAAGGAATCATTCCATTAAGTTGACCTCTACTTATGAGAGCTAACTTCTTCCGTTTGTAGATAAATAATCTGAATTACGCAAGTGGATGATGCGGAAAAGGAATATTTTATTAGAGGCTGTAAAAGGCTAGTGGCTCTGAGCAGTACACTTATCGAGGGCCCTTAATGGCCAGAGGCTCTCACTGATAGTAGATCTTCAAGTGCTTGGCGTTCCAAGGATGGGGGAGTGGACGTCCCTCGAGGTCTTCCAAGTGATAGGAGCCTGGTTGAGTTGATTTAATCATACAGTAAGGCCCTTCCCAGTTGGGCCTGAGTGTCCCAGCCCCCGACTTAGCTGTATTTTAAAAGACATGATGGAGGACCAAGTCCCCTGGTTGGAATAGCCTTACCTTGACCCTTGAGTTGTAGAATCATGCGACTTGATGATACTTAGCAGCGACTCAGAGTCGGGCAATATCTCTGGCTTCCTCGAGCAAGTCGAGGCTTGCTATGATCTACTTTGCGTTCTGACCTTCCTGGTAGTTTCTGATCCTAGCAGTTGTGAGGCCAATCTCAACTGGGATGATCATCTCTGAGCCATAGCGAAAGGGGGTCTCCCCAGATGATTGGGCTATAGTCCTATAGGCCCAAAGGACAAATGGAAGCTCTTCTGGCCAGTTACCTTTTACTTTTTTCAACTTTTTCTTAAGATGGTGCTTAATGACTTTATTCACGGCCTCCACCTATCCGTTGGACTACGAATGCCGAGGTGAGGAATAAGCATTCGAGATGCCGAGCCCCCTGCACATGCTTCTAAACTTATCATTGTCGAACTACTTACCATTGTTAGAAATGATGGTGTGTGGGATTCCGAATCAATAAATAATATTTTTCCAGACAAAGTCTAGCACTTTTTGCTCGGTGATATTGGCTACGGGCTTAGCCTCAGCCCATTTAGTGAAGTAGTCGATTGCGACAATAGCAAACTTCACCCGGCCTTTCCGTGTGGACAGAGGTCCAATGATGTTGATTCCCCACTGAGCGAACGGCCATGGCCCACTCATGGGGGTCATTTCTTCTACAAGCTACCTTGGTATTACTGTAAACCTCTTCGGATGTAATCTTTCGAGTCCTCTAGGATAGTTGGCTAGAAGTACCCCTGGCGGAGTATCTTCAGAGCTAAGGCTCGGGCATCGGAGTGATTACTGCATATGCCCTTATGGATCTCTCGTGTCACGTAATCCACTTCTTCGGGTCAAAGGCATCTGAGGTAGGGCTGTGAGTACCCCTTCTTGTATAAGACCCCATCTTGGATAATGTATCGGGCTGCTATGATCTTCAACCATCGAGCCTACAGCTTATCCTGAGGGACCTAACCAGATACAAGGTACTCGTAGATTGGGTCCATCCAACTTGGCACACTCTCGACAAGGTTGACCACTTCTAGCTCTACTTGGTCGATGATCAGGCTCTCCATGAATTCTACGGGAATGATCCGAGGAATCTTTCCTTCTGTGGCTGAGGCTAACCTTACTAGAGCATCAGCTCAAGAGTTCTCTGCTCTCGGAACCTGCTTGATGGTGCAACTTTAGAACCTTTCGATCAATTTTCAGGCTTCTGCCAGATAAGCTACCATCATGGTTTCCTTAACTTCGTACTCGGTAGAGATATGGTTTACCACAAGTTGGGAATCACATCGCACTTCAAGGGACTGAACCCCCAGACTCGCAGCCAGTCTAAGTCCTGCCAACAAAGCCTCATATTATGCTTCATTATTGGAGGCTCTGAAGCCGAGCCTAACAACATACTGGATAGGTATAGAGTCGGGTGTGACCAGGATGATTCCCGCTCCAGCTCGCTTGGCGTTGGAAGACCCGTTAACATTAAGGACCCACCTCTGCCCCGACTCCAGATCGTTGGCAGGTGATGAAACTAGTGGGGTTGATGAGGCTTCTTCTGCTTCGGTATCACCACTTGAGATAGTGAACTCGGCTATGAAGTCAGCCATAGCTTGGCCCTTAATAGCAGTCCTTGGACAATATTGGATGTCGAACTCCTCGAGCTCCACTGCCCATTTGGTAAGCCGTCTGGAGACATCTGGTTTCTTAAGGACTTTCCTGAGGGTGGAGTCGGTCAGGAAGATGATGGTGTGTGCTTGGAAGTAAGGATGAAGCCTCCGTGCCTAAAAAACTAAGCTGAGCTCCAACTTTTCAATGCTCGGGTATCTAGTCTCGGTGGGCACCATTACTTTGCTTGTTTAGTAAACGGGATACTGTTTATTTCCTACCTCCCTGATAAGGGAAGAGCTGATGGCCGAAGCCAAGACAGTAAGTACAAGAGTAGGGGCTCACCCTCTTCTAGTTTCGATAGTAAGGGAGGTGAACCCAGGTATTGCTTCAGCTCCTGGAATGCTTGCTTGCATTCAGAGGTCCACTCAGCCTTCTTCTGACCTTTTAGTTGTTGGATGAAGGGGAGACACCTATCAGTAGCTCTAGAGAAAAATCGTCCGAGTGCTGCTACTTGGCCAGTTAGACATTGGATTTCCTTCGTTGTTTGCGGGGAGCTCATGTCGAGCAGAACTCTTATCTTCTCAGGATTCATCTCGATGCCTTTCTGGCTGACTTGAAACCCAAGGAACTTTCCAGAACCCACTCCAAAGACACATTTGGCTGTGTTCAGCTTCATGCGATACTCCAGGAGGATCGAAAACGTACTCCAAGGTCTGCGAGGTGGTCGGATGCTCTGATGCTCTTGATGAGCATGTCATCAATGTAAACTTCCATTGTTTGTCCGATCTTCTTGGAAAATATTTGATTCATCAATCTCTAGTATGTTGCCCCAGCATTCTTCAGGTCAAAAGGCATGACCCGGTAACAGTAGAGCCCTTTGTCAGTGACAAAAGTAGTCTTCTGCCTGTCTTGGGGATGCATCGAGATTTGATTGTACTCGAAATAGGCATCTAGGAAGGAGAGGCATTCGTGACCAACCGTAATGTCAACTAGTTGATTGATTCGAGGTAATGAGAAACTATCCTTCAGAAATGCCTTGTTCAGATCTGAGTAGTCGACACAGACTCGCTATTTCTCACTTGCTTTCTTCACTAGGACCATGTTGGTAATCTAGTCTGGATAATGGATTTCTGTAATGAAACCGATGCTCAGGAGCTTAGAAACTTCATCGGCTATGGCTGCATACCTCTCAGCATCGAATGCTCTTCTTTTTTGCTTCACTGATTTATGATCCGGATCCACATTCAGCTTATGGACCATAACATCGGGAGAGATTCCCGACATATCTTCGTGCGACCACACGAATATGTCTCTGTGTTGTTGTAGGAAAGTCAACATCTGAGATCCTTGCTCATAATTCAATGATGTCCTGAATTGAATAGTTTTTCTTGGGTCGGCTTCATCAAGCGGGACGATCTCCAAGGCCTCGGGGGGATCTTCCGTTGTGTCAAGGATGTTGACGGTGAGGGCCTGTTTCACTGACCCTTTTCTTACAACTATTGCATAACATCTTCAAGCTTCACGCTGGTCTCCTAGGTGGTATCTGACCCCACCTTTGGGGGGGAACTTCATCATAAAGTGGAATGTGGACACAACTGCCCTCATTACATTAATTGAGGGTTGGCCCAGAATAACATTATGCACTGAAGGTATATTGATAACCAGAAAATCCATTAGAAGTGTGACTTAGTGCTGTCCTTCTCCCACTATTACTGGGAGGGAGATGGCTCCCTCAGAGATTACCTTATCCCTGGTAAAGCTGTGTAGAGGAGTCTTCACGGGTCGGTGGTGTGAATGCCTCAGAGTAAATGATGTCGGCTGAGCTCCCTGTGTCAACCAGGATGCGGAAGACTTTGCAGTTAGCTATGGTCATAGCTACCACAAGGGCATCATGGTGAGGATGTTGGATTCCGCACGCATCATCCTCTGTGAAAGTCAAGTTGTAGGGGTTGACACAGAGCTCTTTCTTTGGCCTTTCAGCCAAATTGACATAGTGCTCAGGGTCTGAACGTCGAGAGTGGGCTTTATGAGCCATGTTTGAGTCATCTCCACCAGATGAGCCACCATAAATAGTTTAAATTTTCGTAGGCTCTTCCACGGCTTTGCTCGACCATTCTTCTTTCTAGGCCGACCTCTCCTCCTTGGTGTACCGGCATAGATGACCCTTGCAAGTAAGGGTCTCGATCTCATCCTTGAGATCCACACAGTCGCTAGTGTTGTGGCCACAACCGCAGCAGAATTTACAGTACTTACGCGGTTCTCTGTGTCGGTCTTCATGCAGATAGGGCAATTTAAGAGTCTCTGACCTTTAATATCTAACAGAATCTACTTCGTAGAAGTGCTGAGAGGAGTGTAAGAACAAAATTTACCCTCGGGCCTCCGTCTCGGCCGACAATCACGAGGAGCTCGGTTATCAGGTTTTTGGTTGGATGACTGAGGCTTTTCATTCCTTGGTCTCTTTTCCTTTGACGATGCTTTAACCGCTTGAATATTCCTGCAGGAGTTGGAGAATTCCTTGACATTGGTGTACTTCTGAGCCCTGATGATGAGCTCAGCTAAGGTAGTCGGTGGATTTTTCCCAATTGAGAAGGTGAACCTTCCTTCTTTGAGTCCGTTGAACATGGCTAAGAACACCATTTTATCATCGTAATCTTCCACTAACAACGTCGCCTCGTTGAAGCGAGCAATATAATCTTTCAGCGGCTCTTTGTTCCCCTGCTTGAGGGTGAACAGATGCATAGTCAGCTTCCAACTCTTCTTACCAGAGACGAACTCGATAAGGAACATTCTGCTAAGCTCTGAGAAGGAGCTGATCGATTTTGGTTTAAGTTATTGGTACCAATTCAGAGCTAACCCGAAGAATTATTAAGAATGCTCGACACATCATGGCATCCGTGGCCGACTGGATCTACATCCACGAATTGTATGACTTAATATGTTCCGAGAGGTCTACGGATTCGAAGAATTGGATGACATGAGGCATCTTAAACCTCGACGGCATCACCTCGTCCATGATTTTTGAGGTGAAGGGAGGCTTGGTCTCTTCCATCATTATCTGGACTGCAGTTGAGATAGAAGTAGATTGCTGTTTCTTCTAGAATACCTTAAACTAGTCTTGGAGTTCCTTGAACTGTGCTTCCAAAGGGTTTTCATTCTCAGCCACTGTCTCTTGGAGGGGATCTGCCACCTCGGATGTTCTGCCCTGCCTACTTCTCTCTAGCCAATGACGAAGGTCAATGAGGGCTAGAGCCAAAGTGGCAGACATGTAAGACTGCTCGGCATCCCGAGTGGGTTCAGGAATTTTGGTGGATCACTCCTAAGGCACTGAGTTTTATGCAGATTCGAGAGCCCATGCAGACTATGCCTGGGAACCAATTGGCTGCGGTCGTTCTTTGGGCGCTAGATTAGCTTCCACCAGGTTTAGTGGTGGTTGCTGGTTCTGCTGCGCCTTCATTCGGCTAATCTCATCCTTTAGTATCTGGACTTCGTTCTGCAGCACCTTGTATTTTCCTCCTCAGATCCGAGCCCGTTAGGCTAGTCTAATGGGAGCCGACTCGGTGTGTAGTAGCGAAGAAGATTGGTGTTGCCCACTAGGTTGAGGCTCCACCACTATTGCCTTTTTCTTTCCTCTCGCCATTTCTGATAAAACTTCCTAGCTTTTTGTTTGCGCTTCCCACAGACGGCGCCAAAAAATGTTGATGTCAAAATCCTGACCACCCTCCACTCAATGCGGTGAACCTTCGACGGACCCTGGCCCTACATAAAAGGGTGAGCAAAGGTGTAATGCCCTGAATTTGGGGGGTCGAGCAAAGCTCTACTCCCGAGATCCAACACATCACTTATGCAATATGGATAATAATGTTCAGATTTTGTGTAACACCCTGAAAATCGGGGGTCATGTATAAACTCAACTCCCGAGTTCCAGACCGTCACTTATGTAACAAAAATGGTTATGATTCAATGTTGTCTGATTTAAAGCATTCACATGAGTAAAAGTATACCAAAACTGCAATTCATACTTCAGATCCAGTGATAAAAGCAAGCGGAAGACTAAACAATGTATATATCACTGTATGGAAAAACAAAGTAATCTCATCTGTCTCCAAAGTATGACTACATCTCTGAGTCTCATTTACATATACATAACAAAAGAATAATGTTCAAAAGAAAGTCCCACTGAGGTCCCCTCGATCCAGGTCACCTACGGGAAGCCGTCATGATACTGCATATACGAGAACTCATCCTGGTCCTCGTCGATCTCTGGCTCCACCTCCTGGACCTCGTCCTCACCTGCAGCTACAACAGGGTCTGGTGGGTGTTGCAAACACCATCCCGTAACGTGGGAATGAGTGATCAACTCAGTGGAATCATAGAGCAAAGATTAGCATGTTCACAATTCAATCACGCGATAATAGTAAAGCAGTAAATCAGACAATCCTAACACTGTTGTTAATGCAAGATGATATGACGTGATGTATGCCCTCACCGACGATCACCCTCATGCGGCAACATCTTACGACCGCGGCATGCCACACTCCCTAGAGTGCTCCACCTCTTCCAGGCACACGCAATGCTATGGTGATATGATTTCCAAGTTGTTATTAGTCCATTCAAACAGCAGGATTGGGAAACTAAGGTACTTCCCTTGTATCAATCCCAACACAGATCCTGTCTAGGGTCGTCACTCCTAGTAATCTCATACGATGTATATTTCGTAGGTCACTGCAAGGGCTGCCAGGGCTGTTGCTCGCACTCGTTGCACCGCTCCCCCATCACCTTATCAATACAGGCCTACCGTAGTCTACTGCAACGGAAGGGTCGTCGCCTCCCGTGGACTCAGAATACGCTCGCGGTCACTACAAAGGGCTCGTCGCCTGATCAGTGTAGGCCGACAGCTAGAATATAGTGTCCCATACCACCATAATCTGCTCACGAGTCAAGGTGCTCACTGGTCACTACGGGGAGGTTTGTGGCCCCAGCGTAGGCCGACAGCTCGACCACGGTGTCCCATACCACCATGCCCGGCTCATGAGTCTTCGTGGCTCAAGGTACCACGGTTAATAGGATTTACAATGGTAAGTTCAGTACCCTAGGTTCAAGCAGTTATGATACATACAAGGTGAACAAACATCGGCCAGTCGGGTTACTTGACGGGCTCGACTAGTGCGATCGCATCTCGAGTCGAACGACATGAAGTGCGTAAAACACTTCGCGTGGCCTAACCACTGCCGCCAACTCTCAACACGAATCACGTTCATCGACGCGTCGTTCGTGGCTATGACCAGTCAGCCACGAATTCGCTCGGTTACCGACTGCCTGGACTAAGTCAAGTCCCACACATCTATGGAATTACCTTAACACTATATACAAAGGTATTGGAATTGAAATACATCATGTGAGCATGTTAGCACATGTTATAACATTCAACTTAAGCAAATCTTCAAGGCATACTTCCTATGCATGTAATACAATCATGCATAAGGTCAACATGTAGGAAATCATTTAGGACAGCATTTTAATCATGAAATCAATCTCAAACTACTACATAACATCATTCAATACAATACATACTAATACAAGCATTTATACAAACACATACATTACACACTTAAGTCCACATATAGTATGTCGACCCAAAGTGCGCAACTTGGCGAATCTCCTCGCCAAACTGATTATGCAAGCATTCCTAACTCACTAATGCGGCGACAAACCATGTGAATCACGTCAGCAAAATATGCATGTAGACCGTACTTCCTACAAATGACTAAAATGCCCTAAATCTCATATTCTTCGTTAATTTACGAAACAGGAAACGGAGAGCATGTTGTACATGTCAAACGGCGATGCCGTCGATAATCTACTATTAAACGACATTGAAAGCATTGTAAACCGTCAATCAAAGCGTCTAAAATCCTCACCTAGTCTCTTACGGTCGCAGGATTTTGAACGGAGCGTGTACGCTTCGTCTACGGCGGTAGGAAAGCCTGATTTATGGAATATGTTAGCTAACATGTTATACATCTACATAAACCCTAAATCAGTAAGTTTTTGGGATTATTCTATACCTGAAAAGGTGGAGAAATCACCAGCCAGGTGATTGGAATGAAGTGTTAAAGCAGCAACTGTCAGGGGCTCGGAAGCGGGAAAAATCTCCTCTTCCCTTTCTCTCAAACTCTCTCTCTTTTTTCTAGGGTTTAGTGATTTTCGGATGGAAGGAAGAAATGAGGGTTTCAACCCCTTTTATAAGCCTGAAATTGCCGGAAATAGGCTCCGGGACGAAGTTTACTTGATGCCTATCCATTTCGGGGCTGTTTCGGTCCAAAAACGGCTTTCTGGTGGTCCCCTGGTCAATTGCGATCAGACTTAAGCTCATGGGTACCAGATGTACCTCGTATTAAGTTTTCAGTCTGGCAGGGTTCGCAGATCGCACGTAGCGGACCAGTTTCAGTTCAGCGGTCACCGCACATAGATCAGGGCTGAAAGTCTCATGATAATAAATAGAAATTTTTCCTGATCCGAGGGTGTAATCTGGATGAATTCTGACGGTCAGAACGCTTAATACTGACGCGTCAAGTCGTGTGCCAGATTTGAATTTGAAATTCCAAATTCGTCCCTATTCGCGGTCGCTTCAGTCCGGGTTCAACGAAATAGTCTGTGATTATCGGTTTGACTTGATTTTCGAGATGATTGTCAAGTCCAGTGAGGCGGTTCTAACGGTCTAAGATAGGAGGTATCAGACCTTCGACGTACGGTCTAAATCCAATACAAAAGTTCAATGTGGTCCAGAGGACAAACCTGCTTAGAGTTTGATTCAAGGTTATAGAGTATTGTACAGTTGTCTGTTCTACTCGATTTGGGTCTTGTAGAACGTATTTAAAGTGATCAGGGACTATTTCCCAGCTACTCTAGCGTTGCGCTAGCTAACTTACGTTTAATTTCCATGGAAAATATTTCTACGCGATTTCGGGTCAAATCGGTACTCGAATCCAAGTACGGATTTTTCACGGGCGTTACATTTTGCCCAGATTAACAGGTTAAGCATGAGTGATATTATACTAAAACAACATATCATACTCTGGATATAATTAAATTTAGTAAGTAGAAGACTGAAACGTATATATTTAAATATGGGGGTGTTTTACCAACTCTAGAGTATGAGTATGTAATAAGGCTGAATATATACAAGTATTGTTTCAAAATATACAAAAAGAGGAGAAATGTAAAGTGTTCAACTAAACCAAAAAACCTAGTGTTCCTTGTGTATCAGCACGAGGTCTACATCGACTTGCCTCATAAGTAGAAGAACTCCTCCTCATCCATGTAGTCCTGCTCTATAGCATTAACTACCTCAATACTAGTATTTAAACCATAGTCTGGTTAGTGTTTAAAAATACCATCCCCGGTGGGAATAAGTAGATAATTTAGTGAAACTATAAAGCAAAGGTTAACATGCTATCAATTCATTCAAGCAGGAATGATAATGCAATACAACAAGCATTTCCTAACTACTCTTATTAATGTAGGGGTAATATGCAGTAATGATACATGCCCTCGCACAAAGCTCCCTCGAGCGACTTCATCAACCATTCGTGCATGACAAACTCCCTAAACGTGCACTTCCTCACCAAAGCATATGCAATAAGGTGCATGATCACGTTAACTAAGTACTTAATTAGGCTTATTCATACAGCAAATTTGGAAAGCCAAAGTACCTCCCTTTATATCATTTATCCAAACCGAAGGATCCATCTAGGGTCATCAATCCTAGTTAACCACATACGATAGGCAAGTTGTAAGGCATCACTCCTAATGAAAAATAATAGATAGGCAAATTCAAGATTTTATACTCGAGGTCACTACGGGGAGGCTTGTTACCTCAGCGCATGCCGACAACTCGAATACAGTGTCCTATACAACCATATTCGGCTCACGAGTTGGGGTTGCTCACTGCTCAGTATGGGGAGGCTCGTCACCCTAGCATAGGCCGACAGCTCAACCACGGTGTCTCATACCACCATGCCCGGCTCATGAGTCTTAGAGAATCATGATACCATGGTTAAAATGGGCTTTTACAATGGAGGGGGTACCTTAGATTCAAGCAGTAGTGTCCATGCATGGTAAACATACAATAGGTCAATCGGTTTATTAGGGAAGTTTGATTGGTACGGGCACATGGTGATTAAATCGACATGGAGTGCATAAACACCCCGTGTGGCCTAACCATTAATGAGAATTCTCATATAACCCGGATTCGTCGAATTACCCAATGTGGCGAGACTAACTCGACCACCCGAACAGGGAATGTTACCGATTGCCTAGACTACGTTGTAGCCCCAATCTTACTCAGATGCAACAAATAAATACATGTGATAAGCATTTCAACATTTAACAAAAATCCAAGTAAATACTTCATTTACACATTTTATCAAACACCTTGAACATGTTAACAAACACTTGCATTTTATCCATAAATTGCGAAGAGGCAAATATGTTTACATGAAACAAATTATACGTACGTACAAGATAATGTAAAATACTATCTTAATACTCGTAATAAGTACAAATCATCAACAATTTCTCATTCAGACAACTCAACAAATACTTAGACTACACTATACCAAATACATAGACTAGGTTAGTTACAACATATATTTTAGCAATTCCTTATACAGAGAGATAAGCATGCATATGACAATGATGGATCCTAGATTAGTAATCATGGTAAGCACAAATCATGTTCACATGTTCATTCAAACATTTCAACAAACATATGGAATGCATCTTTTGTTCAACATAGTTCATACATGTATACCATATCGGAAACAACATATCTAAGGCAACATGGTAGAAATCAAGTCAGATATAAATCATTAGCTGACATTGAAAGTATTGAAAATCATAACCTAAATGTTTATAGTCTACACCTTTCGTCGGAATACACAATTCGGATGTGGTTCAAACAGTACATTCCCGAAAACGGAATGTCGGACACCTAAACAATAAAATGGGTTAGCTATTTCATCGATTACTTTATTTGAATCTCTAAATCAAATTAGGGTTAGGATTTCTTACCTAAATTGTATCTTAGATGGATCGTGTAGCGAAACAAGAGAGGTGATTCAGCACGTGGAGTAACGGAAAAGCATCACAGCAACGATCTCCCTATTTCTCTCTTCTCTCCTTACTCTTTTCTCTTTTTTCTCTCTTCTCTCTCCTAAGGTTAAATAAATTTGTATGGAATAGAAATGGGGTGCTTTAAGGGCTTTATATAGGCCCAAAATCGATGCGAATGGCCCCAGGGCCATGGTATACTTGGTTTCTATCCCAAAGGCGACTATTTTTGACAAACAGGGCCCATGGGAAGGTCTACAACTCATATACATCACAGAGTAAGTTCCCTGACAATGGATCTATGCCATGATGTGAATTTTGGTGTGGTCGGATTAACTGATCGGCCATGGAGGACTTATGTCAGATCAACGCTCGTACTTACTCGATCGGGACCACAAGTATACGGATACGTGCAGGAAATTTTTTTTTTCCCATGGGTGAAGTTTGGTCAGAAACTGATGGTCTGAAATCCTCAATTTCGTGCATGAGCGAATGACCTAATTCACTTAAGTTTCAATATATTTTCTAAAGGTATTCGTGTTTTTCACACTTTACTCAAAGCTCAAGTTATGCATTTTTAGATACTATCCGGGCTCAATTCCTACAATGGTTGTCAATCCCAATAGGATAGACATAATCCTATAGTTTCGTGGTCGTTGGACCTTCGACGTGCAGTTTAGGTCCGATACGGAGTTTCAATGTACTCCTGAGAGTGATCGGCTCTTGAGATTTCTCCTAAGTTTTTAAGGGACGTTGAGTCTATGGTATTAATGATTTTGGGTCTTGACATTTGTGGAAATGGTAGTTCGAGTTAAATCCACCAATTATTTAGTTTAGTACTTAACTAAATTTCACTCTAATTATGACAAAATAAGGTCCTAGGGTAGTTCTATATTCTTTTTTTGGCACTTTTAGTTAGTATATTATTTTAATTATTTTTTTAATAGTTCATCATTAAGTCTACTTTATCTCCACCAAATTTTATTATATTTTTTGTTCTAGAAAAATTTTAAAAATTCTGAAAGTAACAGCTGTCCGAACTAATAATTTTTGGATAGTTATCGCATCAAGCTAGATTTAACTATATTAAAATTTTTATTTTATTTTTCACTTATTTTTATATGAAACTAGACTTATCAAGCTTCAATCTAAATTTTGAATAACCTAAATCAAAGTTTTATTGAGATGATATGAATTTTTAAAGTCAATCAAAAAATGTAAAAAATTGTAACGAGGGTCCACCAAAATTTGGTGCACCAACGGCGTGCCTTCGACTGGGCGGTGGCGCCGCTCCCCTCTAGTGGTACTGGTGGTGATTCCACCACTCGATTCTTGAAATAAGTGTATCTTGCAAACCGGAATGAGTTATTCAATGTGCAATATATGATATTGGGATAGGAGAAACTAATTTATCCAAATAACCTATTTATTGTGGGAGATTCCATAAGGTGAATGGTTAAAAGATTATTTTATTTATATATTTACAATTTATAGTAAATTTTAGTTTAAGTATTGTTCTTCATCATTTAAATTTAGGATTAGTGTCTAATATAAAAGTACGTAGAAAATTTTGAAGAATAAGGTGGTAAAATGTTAGATTTTTGAAGGAAATGGTTTAAAAGGGGATTTGAGACTTTAGGATTGAGTTTTGAGAAGTTGATAAGATGTTATGATAGATCCATTGCCCAAGGACGTCCATCTCCAAGTTGGAAAAAATTTAAGATGTTACAATCTACCCCCCTTAAAAACAGTTTCGTCCCCGAAATTGGCTAAGGCTTCTATTGGGTTCATATTCAACAAGCACATTTATTGATACACTGACCTTGGTTATTGTAATTCAGCTCGTGCACATTATTTGGCCTATTCTTTAGTGATACGATTTACTTACGTGACTTTATGTAGTTATAAAGTCCTGATTGTTTCCCTTTAATGAGTTTATTACTAACTTTCAAGGTCGACTATGATCTTACTTAGTAATCTAACCATATGTGTTACCTGAATTGACGTTCTTGGGCTAGTGAGGCATGGGCCCACCACACTTCCGCTGCCCCCTGGTCAAACGGATGTATAGACCTAACTAGATTAGACTCATAATGTTCTACCCCTTTAAAATTATTTTTACTCTTGAGGCTCAAGAATCTATGTCCCGCCGTATATCGGAATAAGGTGTAATTTAGGACCTATCCTTGACATGAAATGGGAAACAATTTCTTAATATATTGGTCTTCCTTTCATTGATGATGTGTACTATGGCATTGGTACCTATGATCATATAAAGGAGCTAAAAATGATGGGTGTTGTGGTTGATTCCAGGGACGGGTGTGAGTTTGTGGCAAGATACCTAATTCTACCAAAGAAAGACTTTTACTACAGTCCCGACTTACCCTCTTTAATCATGTCCAGTTTAATACCATAAGATAATCTATAGATTATTAGTACATAAGGAATTTGGAAAAAACAGATTAACGGGAAGATTATCTTTTTAAGTTCATATGCACAATATGTATGTCAGAATGGTCTATGATTCGAGACGTAATTCCTAACTGTCGATTGCTCATTTGAGAAATTTCTTGGGCTTAAAAAAAATATCCCTATTGACTATATATGTTCTTAACACTTCTCAAAAGAGAAATAATAAACTTTTGTTATAAGTGGTCGGGCCAACAGGGAAGGAAGGTTGTGTAGTGGGTCTGAGCCGGATACATAAACCTTCTGCCTAGCTATGATAAATTTTTTTATCGTATTAGTTCTTAATCCTAGTTGATCCCGATCTTCTGCTTGATCAGAGCATTGAGTTCATTGGTAACTAACAGGATTGAGAATTCGATTCAAACCGCGAATACTTCGCTTATATATAGTTTCTCTACTCTGTGTTCCTGATTGTAATAAGTCCTTGGAAGGCAATTCTAAAGGGTGATTGATTTGACCTAATTTTCAATTTGAAGGATATATAAGTTTTCTCTGAGCGTGAATAATTTCTAATCAAAAGTTATTAAAGGAGCCTATAAGTATCAAGGGGATCCAATGAAGGAATGAGGTCTCACTCTAACTTAATCAAGCTAACTAACTAAGTCTATCTTCCAATTATCTTTGCATAATCAGTCTTTTACATTCCTTAGTATAACCAGTAGCCTAGTCTTTACTTGGGAGTAGTGGTAATCCAAAGTCTACGCTCATGCGCTAGATGATTTTATACCATTTTTAATACAAGAAATTATTTTATCGCTTAGGGTAAAAGGTTGTCTGATTGGAATTGAGTTACTCGAACTTGAATTTAACTGCGCTCGAGCACTTCACACATGACCATACCAGCTAAGGAGGTCTTAGGGTTCATGTTATAATTTATTGGATTTCTTATACTCTCGGATTTTTCAAAAACTAGGAGTACCTACTTTAGGTCCCAAAACTCTTAACGTCCCAACATTTTATGGTCATTGTTTATGGACTAAACTACAGTGTTTGGTCTCCTGTTTCGACCTTCATTTGGCTCTCTCACTAGTTTCGGCACTCGTCTTCTTCCTAGAACGGCTTGGATAACTAGGCCCGGCCTCATCGGGGGCCGCTCTCTTCTTTCCCATAAGGGAAAGGAATGTTGAGATGGGGAATGAGTTTAAGGAGAGCCATTGATGTGGAAAGGCTTTGAAATTGGAGTGGGTTTAAGGATTTGGACGATTTGAGTGAATGAAAGTGGGGATTTAAGAGAGAAATGGGGTATAAGAGGGTTAAAAAAGGGGAAATAGGGGTGAAATGGGGCTAAGGGATTAAAAGGAGAGGCCCCATACGTGAAACAGGCGCCACATGGGTGGGCGGTCGGCGATGCTCTACCGTGCCCCACTGTGACAGCGAGCGGTGTTTTGAGCCCTACGTCATCTTATGGTTTGGGACCCTATGCCCGAAAAGGGCACTTTTTCAGTCCAACACGTGTGTATTCACACCTTTTGGGTCTATTTTAGGATTGGATTTCGTCGACTAACGATTTAAACTCGTCGACTGATGACCTAAAAGTGACGAAGATTGTCACGCCCCAAACTGGGAAACCAGGCTCACAAAATTTCTGATCGCCGAATCTGGCGCCGACAGTCTCCATAGAACCCCATTCTCGGCTCCTAGCTCCCATTCGCCAGGTTCCGATCCTGGGATGCTACGAGGAGGATTTTCCACGTCAGTTTGATTTGTAATAAGCATAACCAATGGCATAACCCACAAACAACAACCAAGAACTCCATAACATTTCCACTATGATCAAAAACTTTACAAGTACAATGAGCATAAAGGGAAATACAATGGTAAAGAATAAAAACTCCAAAATGATCTGCAACGTGCTCCTGCCTCAACGCTGCTGCGAACCAACGTCACCTGCACGCAACGGTCGTGTATAAGCTTATAGAAAGCTTAGAGGGTGGTGAAAGTGTGTGCGCAAGGTAGTAATATGAACATGCAATATCAGAGTAATACGGAATATACAGATGAATCCATAATATCATGAGCCATACCAAGGCTTCTGCGATGCAAGACATGAATGGTATCGGCCACCCCAAGGCCATGCGATGTGCAATACAACTCAAGCATACAGATCCTCATCTATGTCTACACATCAATACAACTCAAATATGGGATATCACCGGGGTCTAGTACACTCTAAACCAGATTGCCGCCATATCACGCGTAATAAGGTAAGTGGAAGAGGCCTCACTATCCGTCTGCCAATATCGGGCACGACTCATCGATAGCGGACCCATTCCTTGAGCTGGTCAGACTCAGCTTAGGATTGCCCCCTACACTCGGGCGGGTAAGGCCGCACCCACTTCCAACCGACCACGACACAGTGGAGAGCGCAACCGTCTGGTAATCGGCACTCAACGCTCATCTACCCACTCGGTCTAGACGTTGGAGCAACCTCTTGGTACCATAAGGGTTTGGGGACTTTCACCCAGGGATATCTATAGCACCCCATGTAGAATAAGATTTTCGGTATTCAATCCTGCCAACCACGATTCGTCTGTGGAGGCTACAGCCCCGATGTCGCTTGGGCGTACAATAACCATATCACACAAATGCAAAATGCATGAATTATGCTATCCAGTCATGCAACAATTCTTGCGCATATCGTGCGCTCATGTAGGGCAACACCGCCTAACCGGGAGCCCATAAACAACCTGTCCGAAGGCATATGCTATGATCAGACAATTCTCACGTCAAGCATACATATGATGCGTATGATCATGAGTCATGGGACTATACTAAACATGTTATAATGAGATGAACTATCCTTACAATGCAGATGGGCCTGGACGACCAATACATAATAAGTAAGGGCCTTTCAATGGGGCCCTAGGGAGAGTCATAATGTGGACATCCAACCAACATTACACTTGCAATGTGGACGTCAAACCAACATTGCTCCCAAGGTACGATCGTCACAAATCTCGTTACATAAACCGTGTCGGGGTCACACATTGCAATGGACCTTAGGTACATCCCATTGGGCCTTAAATATACAAATGGGCCATATCATATGGGCCTCTCCAATGGGCCTTATGTGCATTACAATGGGTCATAACCCATGGACTTTAGATTGTATCAAATGGGCCTAATCTCATGGGTCTTATATGTAATAAATGGGCCACACCAATTGGGCCCTAAAAGTACGTCCAATGGACCTTAATCCCATAGGGCCTAGTACATCTCAGTGGGCCTTAATCCATGGTTCCCTAAAACAACAAATGGCCTAATCTCATGGGCTTTAAAATACACCAAATGGGTCCAATCCCATGGACCTTGGAACACATCAAATGGATCCACTCCCATGGCCTAGAGGCCTACTGAAATGTTTATTTGTCATTCAAACTGGTTGGCAAGGGGCCCACGGTAATGTTTGTTTGCAATCCATTATGTTCAAAAGGTCATACGGACCTTGGGCCCACATATATAATATGTATAGTAATATACATACATTATAACTACAACAACAACTTATACATTAAGGGCATGAATGTATATAAAATATCCATATATAAATAGCTGTTGTTGTAGCTTTTTAAGCATTTAAAAAGGGAATAGAGGTGGGTCCCACGTAGGGCCCACCACTATATACATATTATAAAATATATAATATAAGATATATAATATATAATATGTAATATATCCATATATAATGGTGGGACCCACAGAAGTCGTTGTTGCTAGGGGACAGTCGGCCCCACCATCAAAACAGATGGACGGCAAGGACAAGAGCACAAACGTCCCGTGGGCTCCACCATCCAGGACACATGCATCACTACACATACATCACTGTGGGTCCCATGTGGGGCCCACCACAATGTTTATAAGCCATCCAAACTGTTGACAAGGTCACACAGACCTGGATTGAAGAGGAAAAAATAAATTTCAACTTGATCCAAAACTCCTGTGGGCCCAAAAGAGCATTTCAATGGTAGGGGTTCAACCCACTGTTTCGTGTGGTGTGGGCCACCTGAGTTTTGGATCCGGCTGAGACTTGGAGGGGGCCCACCACATGAACGGCGTGGATTAAACATATACATCATGGTGGGGCCCACGGCAGCAGCCGTGGGTGGCTGCTGGGATGCCCGCCCGTCAACGTGCAGCCCTGCTACTGCGTCAGTGGCAGCAGGCGCTGCCTCTTTTTCCTCTCTTTTTTTTTTTGTTTTGTTCTCTTGAAAAAAATTACATGTGGGGCCCACTCCTTGAAAATCCACTCCGCCCAATAAATTCTAGGGCCCAAACATGTCCTACAAGTACAATTTTTGGCATTTATTTGGCGTGTAGAAATAACAAAATGGGCACTAATAGCCTTAGAAGGGTAAAAGTACCGTTTTCTCTGGTACGACCCGCCTGATCATCGGATTGACCTCTTTCTTTGGCTCAATGCCTAAAACAAACTTGGAAACGGAATAGATGGCGTAGATTGAATACATTCATCAAGGTGGGGCCCAGGTGAGTGGGTCACCCAAAAGCTTGAAAACAAGCTTATATTTGTTTTTTTTTCTTTCCAATCCACGTCCAGCGTACGCTGGACGTGCATGATGCATTAAGGGTGGGCCTGGCTTAGGTGGGCCACCTCATGAGGATGGCATGTTCATAACCTATATAAGGTGGACCCCACATGAGAATAACATGGATAAAATAATACATCAAGGTGGGGTCCATTCGAGTGGGCCACACAAATACATCATGACATAAAATAACATAAATAAAATAGATAAAAATGAAATGAGAAGGGAGAGGGAGATGAAAAGTGGGACACGTGTATGATGGAGGGCTCCGCCACTATGAGCCCTCTTTTGTAGGAGATTACACAATAAAATGGGCCCCTATTACACATGGAACTAGTAAAAATTGAATTCAACAGTGGAGATCCTTTCTCCACCAGTATAGACGGTCTAGATGACCTTTAAATGCAATGAAATAAACATCATGATGGGGTCCATGGAGAATGGCCCCATCATGGACGATCATGATGATCAAAGTGGGCCATCGGCCACACCTTAGGGTCCCAAGTGAGATCCACACCATGGATCGGTGGGCCTCACTTGGCCTATCATAAAAAAATAAGAAAAGCTACCCTATAGAGGCACCCACCATCCGATCTTCTTGCTCCTAGGGGTTCCTTAGCACCTTAGCTTCAACTTCAATGGATGAGATGAGGAATGGAGGGTTGACATGAGAGATGATAGGGTAGGAAAGTGGGCCACTTGGAGCTTTAGAAGGGGAGGGAGAGTTCCATACGTGGGATCTCTTTTGCTTAGAGATTTTTTTTTTTTTTTTTTACAAATGAGAAAGAGAGTTGTAAAGGGAGAGAGAGAGTGATGGATGGATGTGGTGAGTGATGGTTGTGTAAGAAATCTTTGACTTTTGAGGCCTTTTGTGTAAGAGAGGTATGGGCTTTGTAAGAAAAGCTTGACTTTTGTGGTTGCTTGGGAATGGGTGAAAGGGATATGTACTTGACATGTGATGGATTGATGGATTGATTGATTGATGGGATTGATGTGATTGATGTGACACATCATAGAGATTCTCTTGGGTTTCACAACGAGCGGCGTTTTTCTCTCACCAAACGTCGGTCTACAACTCTTGACCAGGGTATCGCCTCGGCGCACAAGTCGCGGCATCGGAACCACAGCGACGGCGCGGTCGCTATGGTATTAGTCTTGGGTTGAGTCGATACAGGTTGGCAGCATATGAATCAGGGTCGCGCGTCGATATCGGTTAAGGGTCGAAGGTTGCCGGAATTCGACCGGTAAGACCGTGGAAGTCTATGGAATGGTACGGACTAAGAAACGGGTCTTACAAAGATCAATTTACATGATTTATGTAACACCCTGAAAATCGGGGGTCGTGTATAAACTAGACTCCCGAGTTCCAGACCATCACTTATGCAACAAATATGGTCATAATCAATATTGACTGAGTTAGAGCATTCACATGAGTAAGATTATACCAAAACTACAATACATACTCCAGATCCAGTGATAAAATGCAAACGGAAGACTAAAAGATATATATATCACTGTAAGAAAACAAAATAGTCTCTGACTGTCTCCAAAGTAGAGGCGACTGGAACGAAGGTACGGGAGGTCTTAAGGATGGATGCGCAGGAGCCGACCATAGGGGTGGAGCAGATAAAGCCTGTGGGCATTGACGGTCGATCTTCTGCGGCGGCGAAAACCCACTGTCTCTCATCTGAGCGAAACAACTCTGTACTGTGTGGCCCGATCTCCCACAGTAAGTATAATGATATATCAGGGCGCCTCATCGGAAGCACTGGCGCTGTAGCCCTAGGAGGAGGGTCGATATGAGGCCTCTTGCCTGAAAGGGCCTGTCCTGCATATCCGGTCGTGGCCTAGGAACCACAGGGCCATGAGATCGCGTAAGTCGAGCCACATCCTGCTCTGCCCGCATAGACATGTAAATCAGCTCAGCGTAGGAGGGAATGCTGACGCAACACATCTTCAACCGAATGTCCGGTCGCAGGCCCTCAGAAAATTGACGTATGCGGATCTGCTCGTCAGCAAGTATAGTCGGGACGTATCTACCCAACTCGGTAAACCGATGATCATACTCTGTCACAGACATGCCTCCCTGCCTGAGGCGTAGAAACTCGTTCTCCCGCTCGTGCCTGTAAGTCTGGGGATAGTATTTCTCGTGGAATCGGAACTCGAACGCTGCCCAAGTCTAGATATAATCAGCAGCAACTGTCCGTAATACGTTATCCCACCACAAGCTGGCCTCCCGCTCGAACATGAACGTAGCCAACTCAACGTGCTCAGGCTCTGAGCAATTCAGCATCTGTAGTATCTTCGACACACGGTCGAGCCAATACTCGGCCTCCTCGGGTCTGTGAGAACCCGTAAAGGTAGGAGGCCGTAAGCGCTAGAATCGCTCGAATAAGCCTCGTGTATCAGCAGAACTCCCCGTAGGGTAAACAGAGGGTGCAGGATGAGCCATGCCCTCATCCTGGGTCGAAGTACCGACATCCTCAACTAGATGCACAGGTGGTGCAGGTGGAGTCGCACTCCCACCCTAGGCTAGAGCCCCTGCTATCGTAGTCAAGAGCTGCTAGTGCTGCTGATGCATCATGGCCATTAACTGCTCAAACCTATCAGGAGGTGGAGCAGGATGTGGCACATACCGCGTCGAGGAAGACGCACGGTACTGCTCTCTGACAGGTGGTGTGAAAGGCGGTGGTCCAGCTGCAGGACCTGTGGAAGGCTGAGACTCAGGTGGAGTCTCACGAAGAAGGCCCACAGCAGGGTCTGTATGCTCATCGATCTGGGAAGGAACCCGATCCATAGGCTCTCCCAATGTAAGTCGTGTCGTGCTCCCCGTAGCCTTAGGTGGCATTCCCTATATTCAAAATAGGGCGCAACCTTTGTCAGTCACAGCAATAACACAAACACACCACCACACAATCATTCACATAACAAGCCAAAGACATTCCATGCATTTCATTTAATCAAAATTGTCATAATACAAGAGATATATCCTTACATGCATCATGACCAGAAACACATGGGAACTAAGCCAGTCAAAGCTACGACAACATCATAAGAAAACTACTAGCCTTCTCAGGCTTACACAAAGAAAGTAGGAAACAACTAACTACAACCAACAACATCTGGATCTAGATCACTAGTCCGAGTCTGGGGATGAAGGAGAAGCACCCTTATCCTGCAAGCAACACAGGATCGCCTTCAAGGTGCGAGTCACCTTGCCAAACTTTCTCTTCATGACGACCTTGGTATCCTCAACCTCGGCCCGAAGTTCCTAGACTTCCCGTCGCAAGGCAACCTGACTCTCCTCAAGTCGGGTTATGTGAGCATCTCTAGTAGCCTGAGTCGTAGTAGGAGGGCTCTCATCAGTGTCCTGAGCCTCCTTTTCTTCTTCTTCCTAGGCTTCTTCCTCTATTTCTACCCTAGCTTCTTCTTCACTTGCACCCTCTTCGCTATCATAATCGCCCTCACTGTCATCATCAAGCTGAGCCTCACGCTGTCGAGGCCCGATCTTTATCTTGTTCATGGTAGTCTCATCGATGAAGTGAATCGGTACAGGTAACTCCGGCCCAAGTCTGTAAGCAAACTCAAGCGTGATCTTGCATATGAGCCAGCCAAAAGGAAGTGACTCAGACGTTCTTCTTGATTTCACTACGAGGACTATTTGTCGCAACACAAAGGTGGCCATACATACGTTCTCTCCCTGGCCCACCTGATACAGGAAGTCAACCATGAAGCGCATACATTCACTGCGATTTGTCAACCTAGGATACACATTGAACGTACAAATGTGGTGTAGCAGGCGAAAATCATTCGACATGTGGGACGCTAAGAGGCTCCTGTTAGGCTGTCAGGAACCAAACCACTACATAGGAACCTGGTACGGCGATCTCACTCACGAACACTCTTTAGATTCTTAGCACTGTGATGAACGTCACCAAGGGGCACATTTAGAAGTCGAGCTATCAACCGAACATCGATCATAGCTTCCCTATCTCTGTCAAAGGGAATCCTGAACTGCAATGGCTCCAACGTAGGATCCCGAATGTGAGCATAAAAGGCACGAACAGTGCTCACATTCGCACGAGAACGAGCTTCAAAGAGTGGACCCTAACTGGTGGCTTTAATGCGCTCAAACAACAGAAATTCTCCAAAGAGTCGTTCATCTACGTGTGCCTCAAACAGTACCTTATGATCAGTATAAATGCCATGAGCCTAGTCTGCTAACAATTCTCGCCCTACGTGAACATGGGGATCCAAATCCCGCTTTGTGTGAAACTCACGAACTGCACTTGGACTTGTGGCAGCGCTTGAGCTAGCGGCGCCACCCCTCAGCTTTCTTGATCGTGAAGGGCGACTAGGCCCCGCTTCATCGGCGGCGGTCTTCCTCTTTCCCATGAGAGAGAGGATGGTGGAGAAAGAGAAAAAGGCCAAAATTTCCTCAACAAAAGCCATAAAAAATGAGAGAAATGGGGAGAAATAACTGCCCAAATGGACTGAAGCGAATCTAGACTCTGTAGAGGGATGAATCAAGCTCCCAAGGGCTGGATTTTCAAAGAGAAAAGAGAACAATAAGTGGGAATGGAGCTCCACACGATTTTCAGTCTTGAATGAAGGTTGTGAGAGCTTCAAACGATGAAAATGGAGAGGAAGGAGTGCACCAATAGCTGTGGAAGATGGGTTGGCATCAGTTATGGCCGAAAATGAGAATGGGGGAGATTTAAAGTGGGTTTTGAAAGAGGAGGCAACAAAGAACTTGAAAAGGGAGAGCTTGAAGACATTTTTTGTGAAGGAGGTGGTACTTTTAGGGGGTTTTAAGGAACGAACCACCTATGGGGGTGGTGCCCTAACCGTAAAAGGGCGTCGGCCCAAATTTTAGACCGAGTGGGGCCCACCGTACGGCGATGCGTTGCCGAACCGGCGATGCCATCATCGGCGAAGTTGCAAGCCGGAAACTCTGGCCATGTGGGATGGGTTCCCCCTGACCAAGGGGTCCCAAATATGTGTGGGGCCCACCCTGGTTCATTATATTTGGGCTTGGATAGGCCCAAGACTCCATTTGAGGTGTTTCAGGGCCAGTTTGAAAACCAGAATGAGTTTATGTATCATGTAGCATATGATTTTGGGGTAGGAGAGGCTAATCCATCCAACTAACCCATTTATTACAAGAGATTCCATAATTGAAATGGCTAAAAGTCCAATTCTTACATATTTTTACTATTTATAGTAAAATTTTGGTTAAGCATGATTCTTCATCAGTCACACATTAAAATTTATGTATAGTAAGAAAGGAATTATAAAAAATTGAAGAATGGGGTGGTGAGAGGAAAGATTCTGAAGGAATTGGGTGAAACGGGATTTTTAAGCCTGGATATTGGGTGTAAGGGTTGTGGTTGCCCCACAACCCAAGGAAATGCATTTTTGGATTTGGAAATGCTTCTGGGAACGTCTCAACCCGACAACTAACGACCTAGAGGCGACTCAGGTTGCTTCACGCGACCAAAGATACGTTATGGACTCGATCAAAATGATCGATTTGAGTAGACTTCGCCTATTGGCGAAACTGAAGTCGTACGAGTGTTTCTTGATTTTTCTTACACCCACCTAAGTCAAAGGGGCGACAGCGTACGTCGCGTGACCATAACCCAAGCTCGGTATAATCTAAATCATGCTATGATACCAACTTATAACACCCTGAAAATCAGGGGTCGTGTATAAACTCGACTCCCGAGTTCCAGACCATCACTTATGCAAAAAATATGATCATGATTCAATATTGACTGAGTTAGAGCATTCGCATGAGTAAGATTATACCAAAACTACAATTCATACTCCAGATCCAGTGATAAAATGTAAGTGGAAGACTGAAAGATATATATATATCACTGTAAGAAAATAAAATAGTCTCTGACTGTCTCCAAAGTATGAATACATCACTGAGTCTCATATACATGTAATAAAACAAAAATCAAAATGTCATAAGGTCCAACTATGAAGTCCCGCCGATCCAGGCCACCTATACAAAGCCGTCGTAAAACTGCATATACGAGAACTCGTCCTGGTCCTCATCATAGTCTGGCTCTGCATCCTGAATCGCCTCAACACCTACATCTAAGACAGGGTCTGGTGGGTGTTGCAAACACCATCCCATAACGTGGGAGTGAGTGATCAACTCAGTGGAATAATAGAGCAAAGATTAACATGTTCTCAAATCAATCACGTGATAATAATAAAGCAATCAATCAAACATTCTTAGATACTGTTGTTAATGCAATATGAAATGACATGATGGATGCCCTCACCGACATACTCTCTCATACGACACCATCTTACGCCCGCGGCATGCTTTCTTCCCACAATGCTTCACATCTTCCAGGCACATGCAGTGGGATGTGGATATGATTAGCAAGTTGTTATTAGTCCTTTTCATACAGCAGGATTAGGAATCTAAGGTACTTTGCTTATATCAATCCCAACACAGATCCTGTCTAGGGTCGTCACTCCTAGTAATCTCATACGATGTTATATTTGTAGGTCACTGCAAGGGCTGTCAGGGCTGTTGCTCGCACTCGTTGCACCGCTCCCCCATCACCTTATCAATACAGGCCTATTGTACTCTCATTACAACGGAAGGGTCGTCACCTCCCGTAAACTAAGAATACGCTCGCGGTCACTACAAAGGGCTCGTCACCAATCAGAGTAGGCCGACAGCTCGAATATAGTGTCCCATACCACCACAATCGGATCACGAGTCATAGGTGCTCACTGGTCACTATGGGGAGGTTTGTGGCCCCAGCGTAGGCCGACAGCTCGACTACAGTGTTCCATACTACTATGCCCAGCTCATGAGTCTTTATGGATCAAGGTACCATGGTTAACAGGGTTTTCAATGGTAAGTTCAATACCCTAGGTTCAAGCAGTTATGACTCATACAAGGTGAACAATCAACGGCCAGTCGGGTTACTTGACGAGCTCGACTAGTACGAGCGCATCTCAAGATGAACGACATGAAGTGCATGACACACTTCGTGTGGCCTAACCACTACCACCAACTCAAAACACGACTCGCGTTCATCGACGCGTCCTTCGTGGCAAATAGAAGTCAACCACGAATTTGATCCATTATTGACTACCTGGACTAACGTATAGCCCCAAGCATTTGAATATCAACATCAATAATCATATGAGAGTATCAGAAATGAAATACAACAATTTAAGCATGTTAACACATGTTATAACATACAACTTAAGTAAATCATCCAACACATGCATTTCATATATATAATGAAATCAATACATATAGCCAACATGATGGAAATCATTTACATCAGCATATTACTTGAGAATTCAATCTCAAAACTCATTCACAACTCCATTTACTCAATACATACTAATACACACATTTATACAAACACTTAGTCTACACACTTTAGTCTACATAGCGTATGTCGACTCAAAGTGCGCATTAGGGTGAATCTCTTGGCCAAACTGACCATACATGCATTCCTAATATCCTAACATGACAAATAGCCATGGTAAACATTTCAGCAAAATATGGATGTAAACAGTATTTCCTACAAATGACTAAAATGCCCTAAATCTCATATTTTCCATACATTTACGAAACGGAAAACGGACAGCATGTTCTATATGTCAAACGGCGTTGCTGTCGATAATCTACTATTAAACGACATTGAAAGCTTTAAAATCGGCCAATCTAAGCGTCTAAAATCCTTACCTTTTGCCCTAGACGTGTATCGTTTCGAACGGAACGGATATGCTTCGTCAACGGCATAAAGGTGACCTAATACACAAGTTACATAAGCTACATCACTATTCAAATCGAAAGAAACCCAAAACAACAAGTAGTTAGGGTTTTTCTTACCTAGAAGTGCATTAGAATCAACGGAAAAGTGAATTGAATGCCGGGGTTTAGCACGTGTAACAGCCGTAGCAAGTGGCAGGAAAAACTCTCCCACACTCTCTCACAATCTCTCACTTTCTCTCTCTCTCAATCTAGGGTTTCTAGCAAATTCGGATGGGAGAGGTATGTGAGGGTTTAAAGCCCTTATATAGGCTAAAATGTCACCTAAACAGACTTGGAACAAAGGTATACTTGAGTTATAACCAAATCGGGGCTGTTTCGATCCAAAAGAGCGTTTCGGGAGGTCCCTTGGCTGAACGCGGTCAGACTTAAGCTCATGCATACCAAATGTTGCTCATATGAAGTTTTCAAACCGGTAGAGTTCGCAGATCGCATGTGGCGGTCCAGTTTCAATTCAGCGGTCATCGTACCTAAATCAGGTCTACAAGTCTCGTGATATGAAAGAGAAATTTTTCCTGATCCGAGGGTGAAATTTGGCTGAATTCTGATGGTCAGAACGCTTAATAATAACGCATAAAGACTCGTGCCAGATTTTGATTTAAATTTCAAATCTTTTCCCATTTCTCACTCTCTTCACTCCAGGCTCAATGAAATAGCCTCAGAGCATCAGTTGGGCTTGATTTTCGAAATGATTGTCAAGTCCAGCTAAGCGGTCCTAACGGTCTTAGATTGTAGATATCGGACTTTCGACGCGTGGTCTAAATCCAATACGGAGTTTTCAGACATGTTCCAGAACAACTGAGTTTAGAGTTTGATCCTAGGTTTCAGGGTATTATAGCGTCATTGATTCTACAAGTTTTAGGTCTTGCAGAACGTATTTAAAGTGATTAGGGACAATTTCACAGCTATTCTAGCATAGCGCTAGCTAACTTACACTTAATTTCTAAAGGAATTCATCCTAAGTGATTTCTGACCGAGTTGATACTCGAGTCTCAGTACGGATTTTTCCAAGGCGTTACAATTTAGGATGCGCACTAGCTAAATTACAGTGTTCGGTCTCGCCTGTCGGTGAAACTTTGGGATCCTAAGATCGTTTTTAAATTTCATCGCCCCCTTCTTAAGTCAGAGTACGTCAAAGTGCATCATGCGGCCTATAACCTAGGTCTAGTTTAATCCAAATCATGCTCTGATACCATCTTGTAACACCCTGAATTTTAGGGGTTGAGAAAAGTTCTACTCCCAAGATCCAGCTCATCACTTATGCAATATGGATGATAATGATCAGATTTTACCCATATTAATGGGTTAAGCATGGGTGAGATTATACTAAAACAACATATCATACTCTGGATATAATTAAATTAAGTAAGTGGAAGACTGAAAATATATATTTAAATATGTGGGTGTTTTACCAACTCTAGAGTATGAGTATGTAACGAGACTAAATATATACAAGTATTGTTTCAAAATATACAAAAAAGGGAAAATGTAAAGTTTTCAACTAAACCAAAATCCCAATGTTCCCTACGTATCAGTACGAGGTCTACATTGAGCCACATGATAATTGAAAGTAGGAGAACTCCTCCTCATCCATGTAGTCCTGCTCCATAGCATAGACTACCTCAGTACCTGCATTTAAACCATAGTCTGGATTGGTGTTTTAAAATACCATCCCAAGTGGGAATGAGTAGCTAATTCAGTGGAACTATAAAATAGAGTTTAATATGTTATCAATTCAATCAAGAAGTAATGATAAAACAATACAACAAGCATTTCCTAACTACTCTTATTAATACAGAGATGATATGCAGTAATGATGCATGCTCTCGCACGAAGCTCCCTCAAGCGACTTTATCAACCATTCGCGCATGGCAAACTCCCTAAACGTGCATTTCCTCGCCAAAGCACATGCAATGTCGTGCATGGTCGTGTTAGCCAAGTATTTAATTAGGTTTATTCATACAACATATTTGAAAAGCTAAAGTACCTCCCTTTATATCATTTATCCAAACCGGAGGATCCATTTAGGGTCGTCAATCCTAGTTAACCACATACGATAGGCAAGTCGTAGAGCATCACCCCTAATAAAAAATAATGGATAGGAAAATTCAAGAGTTTATATTCGAGGTCACTACGGGGAAGCTCGTCACCTCAGCGCAGGCCAACAGCTCAAATATAGTCTCATACCACCATATTCGGCTCACGAGTTTGGGTTGCTCACTGGTCACTATGGGGAGGCTCGTCACCCCAGCATAGGTCGATAGCTCGACCACGGTGTCCCATACCACCATGCCTAGTTCATGAGTCTTAGCAGATCATGATACCATGGTTAAAATGGGCTTTTACATTAGAGGGGGTACCTTAGATTCAAGCATTAGTGTCCATACATTGCAAGCATACAATAAGCCAATCAGTTTATTAGGGAAGTTTGATTGGTATGGACACACAATGATTAAATCAACATGGAGCGCATAAGAACCCCATGTGGCCTAATCACTACCGAGAATTCTCGTATGACCTGAATTCGTCGAATTACCCAATGTGGCAAGACTAACTCGACCACCCGAACAGGGAATGTTACCGATTGCCTAGGTTACGTTGTAGCCCCAATCTTACTCAGATGTAGCAAATAAATGCATGTGACATTTCAACATCTGTAACATCCCGAAAATCGGGGGGTTGAGTAAAAACCCAACTCCCGAGTTCCAAAATGTTATTTATGCAACATAGATATGTATGATTGAATGTTGTCTATGATAATGTATTAAACATGAGTGAGATTAAGTTAGAACAGCATATCATACTCCAGAGACAGTTAATTTAACAAGCGGAAGACTGTGATAGTATGTATAACATATGTAAACTGTCGTATGTCTCCAGAGTGTGAACATGTTACCAGGTTATATACATACATGTATACTCCAAAAGTAAACAAAACGAATATACATGAGTGCGCTAAAAATATAAAATGACAAGTGTCAAGGCATTTAATCAACCTCCCTGTAATCCCGACAATCAACACGCATAAAGGAGAAATCCTCCTCATCATTATCAAGTCCAGCTCCGCCTCACAGGCCGCGTCATCATCTGAAATCACAATAGGGACTGGTGGGTGTCCGGAAACACCATCCCGTAACGTGGGAGTAAGTAATCAACTCAATGGGATAAGAGAGCACAGATTAACATGTTATCAAATCAATCATGCGATAATAGTAAAGCAGTAATTTAAAGAATCCTAATACTGTTGTTAATGCAATATGAAATGACGTGATGTATGCCCTCACCGACGATCTCCCTCATACGGCACCATCTTACGACCGCGGCATGCCACACTCCCTTAAGTGCTCCACATCTTCCAGGCACATGCAATGTAATGGTGATATGATTTCTAAGTTGTTATTAGTCCATTCAAACAGCAGGATTGGGAAACTAAGGTACTTCCCTTATATCAATCCCAATACAGATCCTGTCTAGGGTCGTCACTCCTAGTAATCTCATACGATGTATATTTTGTAGGTCGCTGCAAGGGTTGCCAGGGCTGTTGCACGCACTCGTTGCTCCACTCTCCCATCACCTTATCAATACAGGCCTACTGTACTCTACTGCTATGGAAGGGTCGTCGCCTCCCGTAGACTCAGAATACGTTCGCGGTCACTACAAAGGGCTGCCAGGGCTGTTGCACGCACTCGTTGCTCTGCTCCCCCATCACCTTATTAATGTAGGCCGACAGCAAGAATATAGTGTCCCATACCACCATAATCTGCTCACGAGTCTAGGTGCTCACTGGTCACTACGGGGAGGTTTGTGGCCCCAGCGTAGGCCGACAGCTCGACCACGGTATCCCATACCACCATGCCCGGCTCATGAGTCTTCGTGGATCAAGGTACCATGGTTAACAGGGTTTACAATGGTAAGTTCAGTACCCTAGGTTCAAACAGTTATGACTCATGCAGGGTGAACATACAACGGCCAGTCGGGTTACTTGATGGGCTCGACTAGCACGAACGCATCGCAAGTCGAACGACATGAAGTGCGTAAAACACTTCGTGTGGTCTAACCACCGCCGCCAACTCCAAACACGACTCGCGTTCATCGACGCGTCCTTCGTGGCAAATACCAGCTAGCCACGAATTTTCTCTGTTACCGACTGCCTGAACTAAGTATAGTCCCAAACAATTTTGAATCCACATCAGCAATTCATGTAAGAGTATTGGAATTGAAATACAACCATGTGAGCATGTTAACACATGTTATAACATACAACTTAAGTAAATCATCTAACAAATGCCTTTCATACATATAATAAAGTTATGCATATCGCCAACATATAGGAAATCATTTCTATCAGTATACTAATTGAGAATTCAATCTCAAACTAAATCATAATGAAATCATCAAGCACATGTTATAACATACCACTTAAGTGAAACATCAAGCGTATGCATTTCATACATATAATGAAATCGTACATATGGCTAACCTGTAGGAAACCATTTACACCAGCATAATAATTGAGAAATTAATCTCAAATTAATTCATAACACCATTTAATTCAATACATACTAATACAAGCATTTATACAAACACTTAAACTACACACTTAAGTCTACATATAGTATGTCGACTCAAAGTGCGCATTTAGGCGAATCTTTTCGCCAAACTAATTATGCACACATTCCTAGTATTTTAATGCGACAAGAAGCCATGTCAATCACATTAGAAAATTATGGATGAAAACAGTATTTCCTACAAATGACTAAAATGCCCTAAATCTCATATTCTTCGTCTATTTACGAAACAGGAAACGGACAGCATGTTGTACATGTCAAACGGCGTTGCCGTCGATAATCTACTATTAAACGACATTGAAAGCGTTGAAAACAGTCAATCAAAGCGTCTAATATCCGTACCTTTCACTTTATAAACGTGTGAATTCGAACGGAGCGTATACGCTTCGTCTACGGCGATCAGGCGACCTGATTTACAAGATCCATCAGCTATCTCGCTATGGAAACGAAGGATCAGCAAATCAGCAAGAGTTTAGGGTATTTTCTTACCTAGAAAAGTGGAGAAATCACTAGCAAAGTGATTGGAGCGCGTTGCTTAGGCACTTGCAACGCGTGGCACCAGCAGCAGGGAATTCTCTCCCACCTTCTCTCACAAACTCTCACCTTTTCTCTCTCCTAATCTAGGGCTTTTTGCAAATTCGGATGGGAGAGAGGAGTGAGGGTTTCAACCCCTTTTATAAGCTCAAATGTGCCCAAAATAGGCTCGGGTACAATGTATACTTGAGGTATGTCCAATTCGGGGCTGTTTCGGTCCAAAAGTGCATTTCTGGTGGTTCCCTGGCCGAACGCGATCGGACTTAAGCTCATGCGTACAGGATCTAGCACGCATCAAGTTTTCAGTCCGGCAGGGTTCGTAGATCGCATGTGGCGGTCCAGTTTCAGTTCAGCGGTCACCGCACGCAGATCAGGTCTGCAAGTCTCAGGATATGAAATAGAAATTTTTCCTGATCCGAGGGTGTGATTTGGCTGCATTCTGACGGTCAGAGCGCTTAATACTGACACGTCAAGTCGTGTGCCAGATTTGAATTTCAAATTCCAAATCTGTCCCTATTCTTACTCTCTTCAGTCCAGGCTCAATGAAATAGCCTACGAATGTCAGTTGGACTTCATTTTCGAAATGATTGTCAAGTCCAGCAAGGCGGTCCTAACGGTCTAAGATAGGAGGTATCGGACTTTCGCGCGCGGTCTAGATCCAATACAAAGTTTCAAAGTGGTCCAGAGAACAAACCTGCTTAGAGTTTGATCCGAGGTTATAGAGTATTATAGAGTCATTGGTTCTACTCGATTTGGGTCTGGTAGAACGTATTTAAAGTGATCAGGGACTATTTCCCAGCTACTCTAGCGTTGCGCTAGCTAACTTACACTTATTTTCTAAAGGAATTAATCCTAAGTGAATTTCTGGCTATGGAATTGGGTTCTGAGCGATTTCCTAGGTGTTTTAGTTGACCCATTGCCTAAAGACATCAAATTCCAGGTAGGCCAAAATCCGGGGTGTTACAACATTTGACAAACAATCCAAGTAAATACTTCATTTGCACATTTTATCAAACACCTTGAACATATTAACAAACACTTGCATTTTATCGATAAATTGCTGAGAGGCAAATAAGATTACATGAAATAAATTATACATACATAAAAGGTAATGCAAAATACTATCTTAATACTTGTAATAAATATAAATCATCAACAATTTCTCATTTAGACAATTCAACAAACACTTAGACTATATATACCAAATACATAGAATAGGTTAGTTACAACACATATTTTAACGGTTCCTTATACAGAGAGATAAGCACACATATGACATTGATGGATCCTAGATTAGTAATCATGGCACGCACAAATCATGTTTACATGTTCATTCAAACATTTCAACAAACACATGGAATGCATCTTTTGTTCAACATAGTTCATACATATATATCATCTCGGAAATGGCGTATCTAAGGTAACATGGCAGCAATCAAGTTAGATATAAATCATTAGCTGACATTAAAAGCATTGAAAACCATAACCTAACGTTTATAATCCGCACCTTTTGTTGGAATACACAATTCGAACGCAGTTCAAATACTACGGTTCCTAAAATGGAACGTCGGACACCTAAACAATGAAATAAGTTAGCTATTTCAATTATTCTATTTGGATCTTTAAATCAAGATTAGGGTTAGGATTTCTTACCCAAATCATAGCTGAGATGGATCGTGTAGCAAAACAGGAGAGGTGATTCAAAACGTGGTGTAACGGGAAAGCACCACATCAACGATCTCCCTATTTCTTTCTTCTCTCCTTGCTCTTTTCTCTTCTTTTCTCTCTTCTCTCTCCTAGGGTTAGAGAAATTCGTATGGAATAGAAATGGGGTGGTTTTAGGGCTTTATATAGGCCCAGAACTGATGCAAGTGGTCCCAGGGCCATGGTATACTTGGTTTATACCCAAAGGGCGACTGTTTTTTACAAACAGGGCCCATAGGAAGGTCCACAACTCACATACGTCGTAAAGTAAGTTCTTTGACAATGGATCTATGCCATGATATGAATTTTGGTACAGTCGGATTAGCTGATCGATCGTGGAGAACCTGTGTCAGATCAATGGTCATACTTACTCGATCGAGGGCATAAGTATACGGATACGTGTAGGAAAATTTTCTTTTTCCATGGGTATAGTTTGGTCAGAAACTGACAGTCTGAAATCCTCAATTTCGTGCATGAGTGAATGGCCCAATTCACTTAAGTTTCAATACATTTTCTAAAAGTATTCGCGTTTCTCACACGCTTTACTCAAGGCTCAAGTTGTGCTTTTCTGGATACTATCTGGGCTTGATTCCCACAATGGTTGTCAAGCTCAATAGGACAGACATAATCCTATAGTTTCGCGATCATCGGACCTTCAACGTGCAATCTAAGTCCGATACAGAGTTTCAATGTACTCTCGAGAGTGATAGGCACTTGGGATTTCTCCTAAGTTTTTAAGGGACGTTAAGTCAATGATATTAATGATTTTGGTTCTTGCCATTTGTGAAAATAGTGGTTCGAGTTAAATCCACCAATTATTTAGTTTAATACTTAACTAAATTCCACCCTAATTATGAAAGATTAAGGTCCTAGGGTAGTTTTATATCTTTTTTTGACACTTTTAGTTAGTATATTATTATTATTTTTTTTAATAGTTCATCATCAAGTCTACTTTATCTCCACCAAATTTCATTAAATTTCGTATTCTAGAAATATTCTAAAAATTCTGGAAGTAGCAGCTGTCCGAACTAATATTTTTTGTATAGTTGTCACATCAACCTATATTTAACTATATTAAAATTTTTATTTTATTTTTTACTTATTTTTATATGAAATTAGACTTATCAAACTTCAATCTAGCTTTTAAATCACCTAAATCTGAGTTATATTGAGGGATATGTGACTTTTTTAAGTCGGTCGAAAAATGCAGAAAATTGCAGCGAGGGTCTGCCAAAATTTGGTGCACAGGCGGCGCGCCGCCGATCAGGCGGTGGTGTCGTGCCCCTCTGGCAGTCCTAGTGGTGATTTCGCCACTCGATTCTTAAAACAAGTGTATCTCGCAATCCGGAATGAGTTATTCGACGTGCGATATATGATTTTGGGTAGGAGAAACTAAGCTATCTAAATAACCTATTTATTTTATGAGATTCCATAAGGTTAATGGTCAAAAACCAGTTTTATTTATATATTTACTATTTATAGTAAATTTTAGTTTAAGTATTGTTTTTCATCATTTAAACTTTAAGATTATCGTTTAATATGAAAGTACTTAGAAAAATTTAAAGAATAGGTGGTGAAAGGTGGGATTTTTGAAGGAAATGGGTTGAAAGGGGATTTGAGACTTTAAGATTGAGTTTCGAGAAGTCGATAAGGTGTAATGATAGACCCACTGCCCAAGACGTCTATCTCCAAGTTGACAAAAATTCGAGACGTTACAAAAGGAGACCTTGAGTAAGTCGGGGGACCCTCTAATGCCTAAGTCCGGCTAAGGAATTTGGGTCTAAGTTGAATGTAGAGAGATGGTATGAGATATTACGTACCTGTAGCAATGGGGTCCCCTGGTATTTATACCTGTGGGTTGGATGATCTGCGTCTGTTAATCTTGGCATGATTCACTCAATCAATGAGATATTGTGATCGTGGAATTTCGTCCGTAATTCATTAATTATGTAGCGTATTGTGTCTTAAGAGAGCGTATTCGCGGGCGAGATATTCGGTCACGTTTGCGTATGGTAGTTTCCTAGTTTGGCACTTGGAGTATCCACATCTGGTCTCAACCTCGGCCTCATTCAGCCCGAGGCCGAATGCTTGTAATCGGGACTGGTCGAATCCCCTTTGCTTCGACTCTAGACCTCGGAATAAGATGGCCTCGACTCTAAGCCTCGGACCAAGATTAGTATGTAGATTGACCTTTGTCGAGTTATTAAACGAGGATAACGGCTCAGAGCCAAGATGTGCCGAGAGGGGACTCGGCCCTTGCTTATCATTCATACATTCCCGAGGTCTCCCTCCAATCAAATCTTTGAGGTCCGTGGCTGGCTTGACTTGCCAAGTTGGATTTCCCCACAACATCTTCCACTTCTAAATTGCACATGTGGCATGCGCCAATTTTAATCAAACCCTCCAAATCCTGGGTCCAATTTAGATGGCTGGCCAATTGACAGATTGATGGACATTTAATATACGGTCTCCATGAATGAATAACATTCTGCAGTTGAATTCTAAAACAAGTTATAATCAATATTTAGGATTTTGTTCAAACAAATCCAAATTTCGTACTATGAAATGCCTAAAGCAGAACCCGAAATTTTTGACGGTTTAGTTTTGGCTATATATATGTCAGGTATAAAGTTTCTGAGCGCCAGTGTATGGACAATCATAAACTTCGGAGTATCGAAATAACTTTTGTGATAATGCCCGCATATTATTGAGAGAGAAATGACCTCACAAGCACCACCACGACCACCTCTTCTCCTCATCTTTACTGTATATCTCATTAGCTTGTCTGCCTTCAAAGCAAGATGCTTCTTCTCTCTTACTTTCCCAATGGTAAGTCCTCCTTCTCATCTTCTTCTTGTCCTCCCATCTTTTGGTGAAGTTCTTTCCCCTTTTCTTGTCTACTATTGTGAATCTTTCTATAAAAGTATACATAATTCCACCAAATCTGGAGAAATTCTCAGCCCAATTCAAATTCTATTATGACTTTCAGATACCTTTAGTTCAGTTTCTCCGGTGATACTTTTCAGAAGTCTCTGAAACACCGAGTTCTCTCCAAAGAAAAAAAAAAGGAAAAAAAAAACCATTTCAGATTGAGAGAATTTTCTAAAAGCCTACTTGGGTTTTCTACAAAATTCAAAAAAATCGATCCCAAATCTATAATTTCTCAAAAGATCTTTCATAGTTTGGAGAGTTTAGCAAAACCCATTTCAGAAATTTTCTAATTCACAAAAAAAGAAACCACGTTGGATTTTCCATGGATACCCTCCTCAGAACCCACAACAAACTTGAATTGCTTCACCCAATTCATGGATTTGCAGAGAAACACAGCTTCTTAAACTCCTCAAAGCTTCTCCACCATGATTGTAGATTTAAACTCAAGAAATTTCAGAAGGAATGGTGTCCAAATGGTTGTGTTAAGGCCAATGGCAGTGCTCTTTTGGAGCTTGTTCCTGAAACGAAGAAAGAAAACCTAGAATTTGAGCTCCCCATGTATGACCCATCCAAGGCCCAAGTCATGGACTTGGTGGTAGTTGGTGGTGGGCCCGCAGGGCTCGCTGTCGCCCAGCAGGTCTCCCAAGCGGGCCTCTCGGTCTGCTCCATTGACCCATCACCAAAGCTGATCTGGCCGAACAATTACGGCGTCTGGGTGGATGAGTTTGAAGCTATGGATCTTCTTGACTGCCTTGACACCACCTGGTCTGGTGCCGTTGTGTTCATCGATGACCGGACCAGGAAGTACCTTGACAGACCATATGGCCGGGTCAACCGCAAGCAGCTCAAGTCTAAGATGATGCTGAAATGCATCACAAATGGCGTCCTGTTCCACCAGGCGAAGGTGGTTAAGGTTATTCACGAGGAGTCTAAGTCTGTTTTGATTTGCAATGACGGGGTCACCGTTCAGGCTAGGGTGGTCCTTGATGCCACGGGGTTCGCACGGTGTCTTGTCCAGTATGATAAGCCATATAATCCTGGCTACCAAGTTGCCTATGGGATCCTCGCGGAGGTTGAAGAACACCCATTTGAATTGGATAAGATGGTCTTCATGGATTGGAGGGATTCACATCTTGATAACAAGATTGGATTGAAAGAGAGGAATGAAAAAATCCCAACATTTCTTTATGCAATGCCTTTCTCATCAAAGAGGATTTTTCTAGAAGAGACTTCGTTGGTTGCCCGGCCCGGTCTACGGATGGAAGACATACAGGAGAGGATGGAGGCTAGATTGAAGCATTTGGGTATCAAAGTGAAGAGCATAGAAGAGGATGAAAGGTGCATTATCCCAATGGGTGGTCCTCTTCCGGTGCTCCCCCAGAGGGTTGTAGGAATAGGTGGTACTGCAGGTATGGTGCACCCATCTACCGGGTACATGGTAGCCAGGACTCTTGCAGCAGCTCCAATAGTTGCAGACTCAATTGTCCAGTACCTCAGTTCCGAACGGGCAGTTCTGGGGAATGAATTGTCTGCAGATGTTTGGAAAGATTTGTGGCCGATAGAGAGGAGGCGACAACGGGAGTTCTTTTGCTTTGGAATGGATGTTCTGCTCAAGCTTGATTTGAAAGGGACAAGGAGGTTTTTTGATGCCTTTTTCAATCTTGAACCCCATTATTGGCATGGATTTTTGTCATCCAGGTTGTTTCTTCCAGAGCTTGTGTTTTTTGGGGTTTCCTTGTTCTCACATGCCTCAAATACTTGTAGGTTAGAGATCATGGCAAAGGGCACTCTACCCCTGGTAAATATGATTACCAACTTATTGCAAGACAGAGATTAGTATGATTTGATTTTTATCAGCTGTATCTTACTCTTAATTGCTGAATTGTATCTATATCTAAGGGCATGTTTTTCTGTCAACCTTCAATGTCAGTTAAACCACTCTAGTAACGTTGTCTACTTTATTTTTTTCTTTTAATCTTTCTTAAAACTTTTAGGAGGAGATGCATTTCCTGAGCTTATAGCTGTTGGGCCTGCTCTGTTCATGTATTCCCTCAGTAATTCTGCATAGAGTTCAATGACAAAAGTCATCTTTTCTTTTGTTTGTTTGTTTGTTTTTTTTTTTTTTTTTCCTGGTAAATATGATCAATATCTCATTAAAAGCATTGAATGGAAACCTGATAACCTCACTTGATATCCATCTGGTGCTGGGTTTCCATACAAAATAGTGAGTTGACAGTTACACCCATTTTGATTTTCAAAAGCCAATCCAATTTGGCAGCTGAAATAGTATGACTATGTCAATTCCTCAAATGAAAGATGGGTGAATGAAAATTGAAAAGAGTGATCTGGCTGTCTTGAAAATAATATATAATTAACGTGATCAGTGATTCTATGAATTCTTCTTACCTTATCTTTTTTCTTTGGTGGTTAACTTTGAAATTTTAATAAAGGTGAAAAAAAAAAGAAGAAGGAAAGAACACTACCAAAAGAAAAAGGAACACTAAACAGCCAAAAGAAACCCAACAAAGCATAGTGAGAAGACAAATGGTAGCTGCTGCTATCTCCTATTGATGACGGAAAGAGAGGTGCTAACTGCACCCCCTTAAGCTAGATGATTTGCTTCTGAATTGGCATCGTGATGCATACATATAAATCATTATCGATTAGATTAGCCAGCTTCCTTTTGCATCTCTTATTTTGACCCATTTCATAACGTCACTTGAGTCTCCTTCTACACCTATTTGCAATATATTAAATTCCAAAATTACCTTAATCTCCTGAAGCAAGGTCATTGTCTCAGCAAAGTTGGAGTCAGTTATTCCAAGATTCTAATGGGCCCCAAGAACTCTAACATTGTCGTACCCCCTTTGATGACCAAGAATTCTTATTACCTTATCTTTCTCTGTGGCGCCCTGGTGGACTCTCCTATTATCGCTAATAACTGCTAGACGGGAGAGGTTCTTCAGGGATTGCACATGGCCCCAAAATGACCAAGCAGTCCAATCAAAGGGATACAAATTGGAAAGGGGAGAGATAGTGGTTCAGTCGATTTTAATCATATGGTTTTGATCATCAGATCAAGATGATTTCCAGTTCCTGTGAAAAATGTGGTGGAACCTTTCTATTAAATGGTCCATTGTGGTCATAGGGGGTCCATCTTGATCTAGTGGAAGAATTTCTGTTGGATCATCGTTCTAATTAGCAGTTGAATGTAGAAAAGCCAATTAAGCATAAATAAATGCTAAATAATAAAATAAATAAATAAATAAAAACACTAAATGCCTAACTTGAAAGAATCACCCCAAGAATAAGCCAAATTTCCTTGGTTTGTGAAGGCTGTGCAAGAAATTCAGTTAGAGTTTATAAAATTCTTGTAGTATAATAACCAAAAACGTCTGGAAGTGTAGATATCTCATCCCATCGCCTTTAAAGTGACAATCTAATGAAACTTTGGGGCAATATACTATTCTGAAACATTGGCGGCAGTATCACGGATGTTCGCATCGTAGACTTTTCCCTCCTATACAAAATCACAACACCACCTTCTGAATTCTTATTTAGGAGAATACTGTCATCATTCTGCACTTGTTATTTTCCTCTTCTAAATAGTGTGGTTCGTGACTTTGCTGTATATAGTCAGTGCTGAAACATCTTTAGCACTTTCTGCAGGGGTCCATTTGCCATAAATTCACAGCTACAATAAAGTTTTACTGAGCTAATAAATAATTAAATAACAGAAATTCAGTCATCAGGTATGATTTTCTGTACCATTTCTGATAATTTTTGCCGCATTTTTTCTCTCAGATGATTGTCGTCTTATTATTAGAGATCAACAAGCTCTACTAAACCCACATGCATGTACAAAGCTGTTAACACACATGCAAGACACCACATGTGCCAGCCTGGGAAAATGAATTTAGGATGAAAAAATTGAAGTTCTCTTAACTGTCTAACTATTCCTGACATTGTGGCACGCCTGCTGAATAAATATATCTTTATTTTTTGGAGAAAATATACATAGTAACAACCACCTTATGGATCCTTAGATATTACTCCTTTCATGGGTGCTAACGTGTGCATTAGCAGCCTTGCAGAATGTGTGGGCTTAGCAAATCTCAAAATCACAGTTAGGTATTTATGTATGTGTATTTTATCTTGATGGATAGCCTACTTGCCTAGGGCTGCGTTTGAATGAAAAGCATATTGAATCATGAACATCAGTTTGATAAAGAGGAAACGGCAAAATTTACTGAGTCCTAATCACTATGCCAATGAAATGGTCTTCACATTACAGTTATGTGTTCCCTTCCATATCTAAATTGAAAGCAACGTAGTTGTAAGTAGGAGGCCAGATCCTCTCTATGAATGCTAATGGAGGAATACACTCTGGTTGTTTCCACTTTATTAGACATAAATTGCAGTTCAATTCCATTTGTCGATGCAGGAAAATTTGGCAAATCTCGTGGGCAAACGGTTGGGCTTTTTTTTTCTAGTGAATCCCCTGTGACCCGCCACTGACTTGGAGAACTAGTTAGGCCTGTCCGGTGGACACGTAGAAATGAGTCCATCTCATTTTAGTTAACAGTCGTTATGATTTTAGTTAACAGTCGTTATGATTTTTTTCGTTTTCGTTTTTTGAAAGATGTTAATAGTAACTATATATCTAATATATAGATACTGTTAACATGAACTCATCATGTATCAAAGATCGATCTCTAATGCATAATTACTGTTAATTAAAATGAGAAAAACTCATCTTTAGGTGTCTATGTTCACGAACCCCAAGTGTAGGGTTGCGAAGTAATAATAACTTGGTGAGACTGAGGTCAAATTCACAAGAAATGGGAAACACAATCTAAAACTAATTTAAGTCTAATGTGTTTGTCTGAGTTTTTAATCCAACGAGATAGAAAGAGTAAAAATTAATAAAGATACAAGGTTAAGAATCCAGTAATTCACTTATAGTAATCTCAATATCAACTTACTAATTCAATGGGTAACTTAATTGGAATTGAAATCATATTATACTCAATCAGTAGATAATTCTGTTAAATCATCATTTATGTATCTAAAAAGATTTGAACTTCAATTGAATTGATTCCCACAAAAATCATCAACATATTGATCGTAGAGAATATAAAGCATATACTATGCCCGGAGTCAATATTAAATCAATGGAATTTACAGATCAATCCATTGCAAAAGAGATGAAAAATTATTCTTCGCTTTCCTAGGCATCCAATGTACCCGGAGTCAACAATGGATTAAAATAAATTAGAAATAAATATTCATTCAAACCAAACATCAACGAATTGTTCAACATTTAAATCAAATAACTTCAATCAAAGTAAAATAAACATTAAGAAGAACTACAAGCTTTATCCCTTATCCTTAGCTAAAAGATTAACTAGTTATAGCTAACTTAAAAACAAAGAAAAAACCAGAAGATCTACTATAACTTATGAAGAAATCAAAATAGAAGGATGTTTTTAGTGCGCCACCTAGGCCATCTCTTTCTTTCCAAACTCCAGAAGATGATTTGAAATAGCCTAGGGATTCCTTTAAATAGTTTTGGAACTCAATCTTTCGCGCCACCTCGGAAAAGTTCATAAATTATCTTTGAATTTATGTAGTTACCGCGGCTTCAATAGAACCTTCGATGACATCGAAGGATGCATGAATATGTCTAGCTAGAAAATCAAATTTTCCTTGATTTTTGCAATGAGATCGAAGTTAGCTTCGATGGCATCGAAACTATCCTCAATGGCATTAACGTTTATTTTTGTAATTTTTTAGGATTATGTTTTTATGGCCTTGGAATTTCATAATATAATTTTTCTGGCCCTTGGTTTTTTCACTTCAAATCTTCGATTTCTTCATCCCTCACTTGGTTTCCTTGAATTTTTGGTATGCGAATTTTTCATTAATGATTTTCAAATTGTCAATTCTTCATTATATTCTTTTGAGCTCTAAATCCATCCTTTTAAGTGTATATTTATCTTAGATTTTCGAATCACCTCGCATGACAAAAACATATATAATTAAATCAAGTCAACACTTAAATGTTTGCAAAAATAATATAATTGAAGGGTTAAATATACAATATGTGAGTCTCAACACACCCTCCAACTAGTATTTTGTTAGTGCTGATGAAAATATGCGAAAGATATTTTGAAAACAAAAGAATGATTTCCATAAGTTCAAGTAGTTTTTAAAATAATCCAGATTATAGAAATCTAAAATATATTAATATTGAGTACTATCTTATCCTAAACCTTAGCACTTTTTAAATCCCCCAATCAAGTTCCAAGTATTAATCCTATAATCAAAACCATTCTAAACATTGAGTTCCATGAGTGTATATTGAAGTCTAAATTTGATACAACCAAAGGTTCAGTTATCTATTTTCATGATGACATTGATAATCAAAAGAGTTCAAAACAATCAAAACTTAAACTAAAACCCGCCTTACAGTTCAACACTATATCCTTCCAGTTTTTTATTTTTCCATCAACGACTTTCACACTATTTTTACTTTTTTCTTCTTTTCAACAGTACTTAATGAACGTTGACAAGTAGTCTTTTTTCGACGACAACTGTTTTTTAGATAGGTATTACTTCTTCTTTTTCCAATTCTTTTTATTGTACATGATGGACAAATTACCTAGGTTTGGTTCATATGATTCTTAATAATCATCAAGTTAATAATTTAATATCAAAATTAAACTTTAATGTGTAAGCTAGATATGATATGTGAAATCATGACTCAATCAATATTTAAAAACTTTAAATTAAGAATTGATAACTCAAAACTTATCTTTAGAAATCTAGCAAATAACTAAATTTTAGAATTCAAAATTCCTTACCATTATTTTATCATATTAATCTCTGCATTATCTTCAAAATCACCTAAATTCAAAAAAAAATTCATTTTTTTTTATAAATTTCATTAAAAAAATTATATCTAAATTTTTTTGCAATTCAGCACAAATCACAAATAGAAGAATTTTCATAGTAAAATCTACCACCAATCTAAAATATACATTGTACATTGTCTTCAATGTATAAAATATGTAATAAGAGAAATATTGAGAGCAATGCAAATAAAGATGAGTAGATGAGAAGTACCTAAAAGTCGATAAACAAATGGACTGGTAAGATCTTCCTATCTAAAGATGTTTCAGTAACTATACTATACCTAACAAATTAATCCTAATAAAATGAATTAATCATAGAAATGGAATAAAGTCAAAATCTTAAACTAGGAAAGCAAAGAAAAATTTCTCATTCTTAACGGATAAGTTCCTCTTCTGGTCAATATCTTAATAAATTTCTCAATAGGTTTCTCAACAAAATCATTCAAAAACCATTTTTGTAATATACTTGGATGTTCTGGAGCATGATTATCCAGAGAAATTTATGAACTTCAGTGTAAAGTTTTCTTTTAATCTCCTGAGGTATCCAAAGTGGATAATGTTTACTTGTGGAAGAAAAGTTTTTAATATTAGTACACCACGGTGAATCAAAGACTACAATTATGTGAAATTCAGAAAAAATTTCATTAAACAGTGTAGTCTTAACACATTTTGAAGTTTCAAACTTCGATTCGAATTTCAGCTTCTCCTCCTTTAATGGTAAACATTATGAATTTGTGGAAGGAGGGGCTTTAGAATAATGATTCCCCCGATCAGTATCATCTACCGACATATTGTCTTGTACGGCATTCACTATGTTTTTTATCATGTTATTATTAAAATCCTCTAAGTGAGCCAAGCAAACTTCTAAAGAGTTGGGACATGTAGTTGAAAGGGACTCATTCTCCACAATGAAATCAAGCATGTCATGTGGGTGGAGTAGATCGTCATCACTATGTTTGAAAAGTACCAATGGTTCTTTATTATTAACTTAGACTGTCATTAAGATCGACTCTTGGGAAAGTTGAACTGTATACTCATAATTATAATCTAACCCCTCATTTTCAAATTCAGTATACTCTACAAGCGAGTTGGAATCACTTTCCTCGCATTTTGTTTTTAGATTGGGATGAGGCCAAGTTAAACTAGCCTCTTCCTCATCAATTGGTTGTGGCTGAATTTATTGAATGAGGAGGATTCAAGCCACTCTAATGATTTTCTATTGTTTACGAATGATTACATGACATGTTGGTTGAATTATTCTGGAACATCTATGACTTTCTGGAGTGAATCCTCTTAGATTGTTTCTGGTTGGATCTCATAAGTAGGGGATCCAAGAGGGTAGTCATTAGAATCTATGGTTGGTTCATCTCTCCAATTTAAACTTTGATGTTTCCACCAATTGAAATCATATGGGTTATATGTGGGAGTATTTGATGGTTGTTGGTAAGCATTATCATCATTGTAATAATCATGTATTGTCTTCTTAACTGGTGGATGATAATTATTCTCTCTCCTATATTCTTATAGTGACTTCTTAATCGACGGAGCATCATATCTCGGTCGATACTTGATCATAGTTTTAATTAATTTTCGAGACATAGGTTGTTTCTTAACATAATTATTTGACAACCCTTCAACGAATCACTCGTCTCTTAGAAGTTGGTTAGAGTATTTATGTGCCCACTCTTACATGAACATGGTGAAACCCTAATAGAAATTCTAAGAAAAAAAATACTACAACAATAAGGAAAGTAAGTAGATGGAGTAATGGAGGATGTTACCGAAAGAGACGAACTAGAATGAAGATCCTATAAAAACAGAAACAGTAAACAATGCCACTCTAAAAAAAAATAAGATAAACTCTGAAAATTGAAAAATTCTAAAAATTCTAAATTAGAAAAATTGAGAAAACAAGAAAAATCTAACTTAAAACAAAAATCAAACAAAGAAAACCTATACTTAATTATGTTCAATGCCACTCCCTGGCAACGGTGCCAAAAACTTGTTTACTAACCCTAAGTGCAGGGTTACGAAGTGGTAGTAACTCGGTGAGACCGAGGTTTAATCCACAAGGAATTAGGAACATAGTCTAGAACTAATCTAAATCTAATGTGTTTGTATGATTTTTTAATCTAGTGAGATAGAAAGAGTTAAAACAAATAAAGATACAAGACTAAAGATTCGGTAATCCACTTATAGCAATCTCAATATTAATTTACCGATTCAATGGATAACTTAATTGGAATTGAAATCCTATGATATCCAATCGGTAGATAATCTGTTAAACCATCATTCATGTATCAAAACAGATTTGAACTTCAATTAAATTGGTACTCACATAAATCACCAATGTGCATAACCATCAATTATCCCATAAACTGTTTACTATAATTCAATTGGTAGATCATTCTGTTAAACCATCCTTCAATCAGTACATAATTCTGTTAAACCATCAATCATCTTATAAATTATTTACTATAATTAAAGAGAAGAATAGAAAGAAAAAAGATCTACGGATTTTAAAAAGGGTAAGGTTAATGAAATTTATCCCTATGTTTGAAAATTGATAAGGTTTATTTGGTTAGATTCATTTGTTAATGTGATTTCCACGTTTCGTACTAATATGCCTATGATTCAATGAATTGATCTTTCAAAATTTTTAGCACACAAGTCAATACTCAAGTATATAGGGATGGTTGATGCCCTCCCTTAAGACTTGATGTGCGGCCCATATCCTAGTCTACACCGTTCCCTAGATTTCCACGGTCCTCCCGGTCTAATTTCAGTAAACCGCGACTTATAATCGGTATTTACGCGCGACCCTGAGTTGCACCCTGTTATTCCGAGTCGAGTCGACTCGGAACTTGTACCCTTACGATCGCGTCGCCGCGGTTCTAACGCTGGATCTCGCGCGCAGATGCGATACCCAAGCCAGGAGTTTTGGGTCTGCGTATATTTCAAGGAAACACTGCATGTTGCGAATCTTGAAAGAATCTCTATTCCATCAATCAAAGTACAACCCATCATTCTATCTCATCCCTAAGTACACAAATCATCCCCCAAGTTAACTCTCTTACACAACCCATGCCACTCATCGCCCATCATCCATCACTCCATCCATCACCCATCCATCTCTCCTTACATCTCCTTTCTCTCTCATTCTTTCTATCATTTTCCCAAGCAACCCCAAGGAGAGAAACATCCAAGCTAAGGAGAGAAAAGAGAGGAGCCTAGTGTGTTCCACTTCCTACCACCCAATCTCCCGTCCTAGCCATCCAACCTTCATCAATTTCCATCAAAGGGAAAGCTAAGGAGTTTAGGAGTCAAATGAGCCAAGACGGAGCGAAAATTGGTGGGTGATATTGGGATTTCTACTATTGATTTCTATTTGTGGGCCCACTTGTGGTGGGACCCACTTGATGTATGCATTGTATAGGGAGAGCCCATAGTGGCGGGGTCCCTCCCCTTCTGTAACGCCCTGAAAATCGGGGGTCGAGCATAACTCAGCTCCCGAGTTCCAAAACATCACTTATGTAACATTTTCAATGATGGATGAATGTTGGCTATATTAGTGCATAAAACATGAAGTAGATTAAGCCAAATCAGCAAAACATAATCCAGGGACAGTTGTAATACGCGAGTAGAAGACTGAAATGAATATATAAACCAACATAATCCCCAGAGTATGTAAGCGTTGCCAGGTCAATATTTACAAGTGTTGTGTCAAGATACAAAATGTCAAAAGGAATGTAATAGTCCTCTACAAGTATAACCCTTGAATCCTCGTCAATCAGGACACGTCTCACATGAACCCGCCTGAGAACTGCATGTAGGAGAACGCCTCCTCACTATCCTCATACTCCGGCTTTGTATCGTGGGTCGCATCATCATCTGCAACTAAGACAAAGTCTGATTGGTGTTTAAACACCATGCCAAAACGTGGGAGTGAGTGATCAACTCAGTGGAGCTATATAGCAAAGGTTAACTTGTTATCAATTCAATCAAGCAGTAATGATAAAGCAGTACAATCAAACATGTCCTAATTACTCTTGTTAATGCAAGGATGTATGTAGAAATGATGCATGCCCTCGCCTACACTCTCTCTTGGGACAACATCTAACGATCGCGGCATGAATCACTACCACTATGCTCTACACCAACGCCAACGGCACATGCAGTGCGAGGTTATGAGCATGATTACCAAGTTCTTATTAGTCCTTTTCATACAGCAGGATTAGGAAGCTAAGGTACCACCCTTTATATCATTTGCCCAACATTGATCCATTTAGGGTCGTCAATCCTAGTTAATCACATACGATAGGCAAGTTCAGGTCACTACCACCAACGCCCTACTAACTGGCAGTCTATTTTCAAAGGCTCGTCACCAACCTGACTGGGGACCACAGGCAGGCTGCGCCGAGGTAGGCCTATTCATACTCGAGGTCACTCCACTAACGCCCTACCAACTGACAGTCTATTTTCAAAGGCTCATCACCAATCCGACTGGGGACCACAGCTAGGCTGAGCTAATGTAGGCCGACAGCTCGAATACAGTGTCCCATACCACCATATTTGGCTCACGAGTCTGGGTTGCTCACTGGTCACTACAGGGAGGCTCGTCGCCCCAGCGTGGGCCGATAGCTCAACCACGGTGTCCCATACTACCATGCCCGGCTCATTAGTCTTAGCGGATCGTGGAACCAAGGTTAAACGGGCATTTCACTAGTAAGTTTGGTATCTTAGGTTCAAGTAGTGGCGTCCATACATAGTGAACACACATTGAGTCAATCGGGTTACTTGACGAGCTCGACTGGTACGAGCGCACATCGAGATGATCGACATGAAGTGCGTAAGCACTCCATGTGGCCTAACCACCGTTGACATCCTAAGTACGACTTAGATTCATCGAAAACATCCTGCGTGGTGAAACAACTATAGCCACCAAAACAAGGTTTGTTACCGATTGCCTGGACTACGTTATAGTACCAACCACGTACAATCACAACAAATAAGCATATGAGGTAAGCAGTAAGGAATACTTAAGTCAAATCCTACAATCATGTGAGCATATTATGAAATATAACTTAAACATGATTATACAATACATGGAGGAAAATCATACACACAGTTAAACATAAATGAACAGACTCTATCATATGCAAGTCATGGAGGAAATCATACACACTATTAAGGTAGTTGGGATTCATATCTCAACTCCCTTATAAATCACACTTTACTAACTACTAATTCATTCAGACGTTTTTACAAATACTTAGACTACACCTTCCAACGTATATAACATACGTTGGTTATAATACGTATTAGGGCAAATCCTTTCATCAGGAAATTTTCGTTTACACAACAATCATATACCCACAATAGTTAATTATGGCGAGCACGAATACACATTCTATACTCATTCAGATATTTTCACAAACACCTAGGCTTCACAATATAACATACACAACGTATGTTGACATATCATGTATTAGGGTGAATCCTTTCGCCAAAAAATTGTTACACATACAACTAGCGTATATACACGGCAATTAATCATGGAAAACGCAATTCCAAATTTCATACGTATACGATCTTTTCTACAAATACATGAAATACACTAAACGCAACATAGTTCATAAATAACTGAAATGCGAAACAAACATCGCATTTGGCATGTGAAATAGCATCCACGTCAGTAATAAATCATTGACTGACATTGAAAGCCTTGAAAACCATAACCTATACGTATATAATCCGCACCTTACGCCGATAAACGCGCATCGAACTCAGTTTGTATGTTAAGTCATTGCCTACGACATGAGGGCCACCTATAGCACCCAATAGGTTAGCTATTTCAGCACTTATACTATTTAAAACTCTAGAATGGATTAGGGTTAAGTTTACTTACCGAAGTACGGCATTGGAGCTACCAGAAGAACTATACGAGATTCGCGTTTCAGCAGGTGGATTAGCAGGGAAGAATCCTAAGAATCCACACCAACTTCTCTCTCACTTTTTCTCTTTACTCTCTTCTCTTTCCTAAGGTTTTCCCCAAATTCGTATGGAATATGTGAGAGGGGTTTTAAAGCCCTTATATAGGCTCAAAACTGATGGGAATGGCCCTAGGGGTATACTTAGGTTATGTCCAAATCGGGTCTGTTCCGATCCAACGGAGCATTTCTAGAGGTCTCTTTACTGAATGCGGTCGGACTTAAGCTCCCTTATATTGGATCTTGGTCAAGCTAAGTTTTCAGTCCGATCGGGTTTACGGATCGCCCGTGGCGGACCAGTTTCAGTTCAACGGTCACCGATACTCAATCAGGGCCACAAGTACATTGGCATGTGAGGGACATCTTCCCTGATCTGAGGGTGTATTTGAGTCAAATTGTGACGGTCTGAATGCTTATAATCGGTCCGTAAGCGAGATGACTCAGATTACTTAAATTCATATTTAATTTCATAAAAACCTTCACGTTCTCACACATTTCACTCCGGACTCAAGAAAATAGTCCCAGGACATCATCTGGACTTGATTTTCGAGGTGATTGTCAAGTCCAACTAGGCGGTCATATTTTTTTAAGTTCGTCGCTATCAGACTTTCGATGTGCGGTCCAGGTCCAATACGGAGTTTCATTGTGCTCCCGAGAGCAACTAGGTTTAGAGTTTGATCCTAGATTTTAGGGTAATGTAGTGTTTAGAATTCTACAAGTTTTGAGTCTTGCAGATCGTATTTAAAGTAATTGGTGTTAATTTCACAGGTAATCTAGTTTAGCGCTAGTTAATTCTCATTTAATTTCTAAAGGATTTGGTCCTAAGTGATTTCTGCTTGAGGTGGTGCTCGGGTCTTCATACGGATTTTTTCGGGACGTTACACCTTCACACGTCTCTCTCTCTCTCTCTCTCTCTCTCTCTCTCCCTCCCTCCCTCCCTCCCTCCCTCCCTCCCTCTCTTTTGTAGTGGTGTGTGGCCCACCTGAGGTGTCCAGGCATCCAAACCATCTACCCATTTGGCCGGACATGGGATCACCTTAATGATGTATTCCATTTAGGACGTCTGTCCATTGGACGTGTAGGACGCCTGGGTGGGAGTAGGGAAAACACAATATCAGCTTGATTTAAATCAGGGGGACCATGTGTATATGGGACCCACCTCTGATATATGCCTTTCATCCATGACTAGCCACCGTGTGGGGACCATAATGATGTATGTGCTTCAGATCCAGGCCGTCCGTTCAGGGCATGGACGAGAGGCCACCATGGTGTAAGTGTCTCATTCACAGTGTCCGTCTGTGGATCCCATCCTCGTGGCCCACCGTCTTGCACGTGTGAGATCCATACCGTCCACTGATTGGAACGGTGGACCCCATGCATGATGTATGTATATCTTGCATCCACACCGTCCAGACCTTGGACGGCGGGGATCGGATTGGCTGGTGTGCGTTACACAGCATTACAGCTGTGTTATTGATGTCAGCATATTCTGTAGGGCCCGCACATGATATATGTATTTTATCCATGTTGCCCAGCAGCGTGGGCCCCACACACGTGTGGACTCCACAGGTGATGCATATGTTTTATATTCACATCGTCCATTGCTTGGACGGTGGGAACCCATCCCACACGTGGGGCCTACTTTAAATGGAAGTGGATTGGCTGGACTACCATACACCAACTATATAGCTGCTGTAGTGACGTCACCAAATTCTGTGGGACCCATGTTGATATGTTTTAAATCCAAACCGTCCATCTAGATGTGGGGCCCTTGATGTATAGGTTTCATTCATATTGTCCAGATCAAGGATCTACCCTGATATACGTGTTTTATTCACACTGTCCATTTGCAAGGACACCAGCAAGTTCTGTGGGTCTCGCATGTATGCACATCATCCATCCACACCAGCAATACAGCTACTGACTGATGTCAGTAAGTTCCGTGGACCCCACATTGATCTATGTATTTTGCGTCCACACCATCTATCGCTGTGTGGGTCGGATCATGAGGTTTGTGTTAGATCCAAACCGTCCATCCACTTTCTGAGATTGTCTTAAGGCCTGAGACTAAAAATGAGGCAGATCTATCAGGTGGACCACACTACAGAAAACAGTGGAAAATTGAAAGCCTACCATTGAAATCCTTTAGGGATCACAGAAGTTCTGGATCAATACGATATTTGTTTTTCTTCTTGATTCAGGTCTTTATGATTGTATGAACAGATTGGATGGAAAATAAACGTTATAGTGGGCCCTGGTAATTTTAAGGGTGAAAATCATTATCTCCACTGTCATTTGTGGTATGGTCCAGATGATCTTCCGATGTGATTCGTTTTTGAGTAATGCTCTAAAAGGATCTCTAAAATAGATGAATGGTGTAGATTGTGTGGCCCATCTTGACGTATATGAGGCCCATTGGTGAGGCCCATGTAATACAACCCACTTGATATATATGAGACCCATTGGTGCGGCCCATGTGATGCGGCCCACTTGATGTATATGAGGCCCATTGTTGCAACCCATGTGCTGCGGCCCAACTTGATGTACATAAGGCCCATGAGTGTGGCCCAATGCCATGTAGGTGAGGCCCTTATGTGAGGCCCAAAGTGATGTCTATGAGGGCCGATGTGATGCATGATTCCACCATGATGTATGTAATCATGTTTATGATGGGCCATGCCTTGGGAGCAATAATGGTTTGATATCCACATTGTAAGAGCAAGGATCGTTAAATATCCACATTGTAACTCTCCCTAGGGCCCATTGTTAGGCGCATAGGCCGTTTAGGCCCATCCTTGATATAAGGAGAGTACATTATCATCATATAACATGCTTAATATAGCTTCACGATCCATGCCCATGCGCATCATATGTATGCTTGATATGAGGAGTGATTGATCATAGCACATGCCATTGGGTGGATTATTATGAGACTTCCTGAGAGATAGAGTTTTCTTACATGATTACGCAGCATGCGTAGGTTTGGCGCCTGACTGAATGATATGACTCATGCATCTCGCATTTGTGTGATATGATCACTTGATGCCCTAGCGATATTAGGACTGTGGCCTCCATAGGTTCATCGTGGATGACCAGATGAGATATCGAAAATATTTGGTTCTAGTACTGTGGATACATAGGATGTCCTTGGGTGAGAGTTTCAGAATCCTCTTGATACCAGAGAATACTACGACATCTAGACTGAGTGGATATATGAGCGCCCGAGTGTCGAATACCAGTAGGCGACGTCTCCCATTGTATTGTGCTCTGTTGGGAGGGGGTGTGGCCTTATTCGCCTGAGTAAGGGGGCTATAAGTTAGGCTGAGTATGACCAGCTCATAAATGGGTCCGCTATCGACGAGTCGGGTAGGTATTGCCAGACTACTGACTGAGCAGATAGTGGGTCTTTTCCACTTGCTAGTTGTGTGGCTAGGGAGGCAGCAGCCATTGTGGAGTATACTAGACCCCGGTGATATCCCAAAGATGAGCTATACTAATATGTAGACTTACTGAGTAGGAGTTGCGTATTCAGTACTTGACTCATTCATTCATTTATTCACTATCCAATCGGGCTCGCGGTGCGCAATCAAGTTATCGTGTGTACCTTCGTAGTAACTAGGATTTCGGTTAGGGCGTGCGACCAACCTAAGATCAGGAGTTTACCACATTGAGTCTGGCTATCCAAGTTTAGGTATGAGACTAGTTTGGATAGAAATTTCTTGTGATGGACTCCATAACCTACTATACTACGTACTATCATCCCGACTTCACACTCCAGTTGGTCATTTCATTTGCACCGCATATTGCATTACATTCACGACAAACGACATTTTAGGTTGTTATGTTTCTGCATTTATATGGCCTGGATGAGGTTGACGGTGAAAGTGCCCTGGTTTGTTAATTAGCGTGAGTGTTGAGTTAGTAAGACAAGTGAACCCCATAGGAAGATCATTTAAGCGTCTGCCTCAACTGGACGTGTGCCTCGAACTCGTCGAAGGTAAACTTAGCCTCACATCTCATATCCCAAAACACCCAAGTATATAAAACTCTTAAAAAATGAATAGAACAACACAGAGTTAAAGGATGAAAACTATTTTGCAAAACAGAAAAATTTCTAAGTTTTCAGCTCTTGTCGATATATCGAGAGAAGCTCGATGAGATCGGACACCAGTTATCGATGTCCTTGAAAAGTAATCGATATGATCAAATTGAGGACTATTAGTGTTTAACAACCAAATTGATCTCTTAACAATATTATCGATAAATCGGTGGAACAATCGATGTTATCGATATTCAAATTCCGAGATCATTGAGACAGATCAATATAATTGAACTCTGGTTAGTTTGTGTCCTGTAAGCTATAAGGAAAATCATGCATTTATCGATGACTCGAAGGAAGCCTCGATATCCTTGGAATTCAGACTCCGATGATATCATTGGACCTTCAGTGTTATCGACTTCAGACCAAATCTGTCCAGCAAGCTTATAGGAAAATTTTCTATATAAGATCAATGAATCGAACTCGGTATCAATATAATCGACATTTGAAATTCGATGACATCATGGGATGATCGATAATATTGAAGCCAACTATCACATATTTAGCCTGCTCTCTTGTTCTCCATTGTCGAGGAATCGAACCATGGTTCGATGAAATTGGAGTTCGAAATCCGATGTCATCGAAGCATGTTTGATATGATCAAGATGTGTATATGAGATTTAATCGTGATTGTCAGTAGAGTTCATACCATCGATCTGTCCCTCGATGTCTTTGAAAGTATACGTTCGATGATATCGAAAATGGATCGATGATATCAAAATTTATAAAAAATCTGATTATTTTATTACCGTTGGATCTCTTTACCTATTTAAGGAGAGCTTGCTATTGGTTGCGGAAGTGAGAAAAATAGAAAGAGCCTTGAGAGAGTCCTGTATACTGCTTATCCTAAGCTCTTTTTCTCATGGGAGTTCATCCTCTAACCCACCCTTATCATTGATATTCAATAGAGTGGATTGGGGAATGAACTTACGCATTCAAGAATCATCCAACTACCACCTTAATGGTAAATCATTGAGCTGGGATACCTTGAATGCTTAAATGCTTGAAATCACTCCATCTTTAAAATAGGAAAACATTTAATAGAGTAGGATTCCAACATAACCTTGACCCAACATGTCGCCTTACATTGGAGCATCATAAGTGTTGTGAATCAAGGGAGCTGAAGATTCTTCATCATCAAAGGAGGAGATCTTCATTAACGTACTTAATGAAACTCATCTACTTATCTGTAAGTCATTAGAGTCCAAAGACCATGCTGATCATTCCTTTGTGTAGGATTGCGTCACAGGTGATTCTCACCCCTTTCAAGTCCTCATAGGAGGCCTCCGACGGGAGAATACATGTGGGTGCTGTGTTGACCCTTGCTCCTGGTGGGCATAAACTTAGGTCCTTGTGTAGGTCCTTAACATGTGTGGCCTAAATCCCCACATTATGTGTGTTGACCTTTGCTCTTGTGTACGGCATAAACTTTAGGTTCCTTGTGTGGATCATTTGCCTGTGTGGCCTAAAATCCTAAGTTCCTTGTGTGGATCTTTTGCTCGTGTGTAGAGCACAAAACCCGGGTGCAGTGTGTTGACCCTTGCTCCTGTGTGGGGCGTAAACTTGTGTCTCGTGGAGACACGTCTAGGTTCCTTGTGTAGGTTCTAAAGTCGACCTTGTGTAGGTTGTGAAGGTTAGAGGTGAACCTGATTTAAAACCTCCGTTAGTGAGATCCGGTACACTTAAGGGTTGAGTGCGTCCGCCGGAAGTGGAGTAGACATGTAACCAAACCACTATAAAACGATTGTGTTTGGGATTGTTATTTGCATATTACTCTTATATGTTTTCTTTGAATGTTTTCATAAAGCATGCTAACATGATTATTTAGAATTGATAAGAATCACATCCCACGCACACTCATAATCGTATCGTTTATTCATCATAGGCTGAGACTACATATTGTTCAAATAGTTGGAAGTCTTATGATTGGATCCTCTATTTGGCTTATAAGCCATTAGAGTTAAATTGGAGATATCATGATAGGAGTTTGTTAAACCAGGGTTATGGTAATAGGATTTTAAATTATCATAAAATTTTTATAAAGTCTTATTCACCCCCCTCTAGAACCCTTTGACCTATTCCCACTTCTACTAAAGTGTTCTTTATCGAAATTTCAGATGGTATTCGTGGACTCATCAAGATTTGCATATTGCATTGAATCTTCAGTATATGATATTGGCTTATTATGTTTTTGCATTGCATAACTTGGATAAGGCTGATGATATTTATGGACTTACTAGCATGTTTCCGCATTGCTTTGATATTGTATACTTGACACTTATCTTATGCACACACTTACACTATCCTTTAAGCTTTCTATAAGCTTATACATGATAGATGCATGCAAGTGATGTTAGGTCACAACAGCGTTGAGCTTGGAGCGTGCAACTGTCTTCTGAAGCTTTGATTATTGATATATATATATATATATATATATATATATATATTTCCCTTTCAGTACTATATTCAACTGTTTATATTAGTGGATATGTGATGATGATGTTGTCTTTGTGATTTGGATAAACTTGTGGTTATGCATCTTATGAGATAAATGTACGTTAGAAAATCCTCCTTATAGGATTCCAGGATCGAAATCTGGCGTATGAGTGCTGAGAGTTGAGAATGGAGTACTATGGAGGCTGTTAGCACTGGATTCGGTGATCAAAAATTTTGCGAGCTCAGTTTTCGAATTTGAAGCGTGACACTTAAAGTTAAGCTCTACTCGAGTTTTGAACTCTAAGAAGGCATTTGGATGGTAAGTTACTTTATGTAAGTTACTTATGCATCGAGTAGCTTATTTTAGTTTCTACTAATCCATACTTATCCAAACATAGTTATCATCTAAGAAGGAGAAAAGTATGTTTAGTTTCCCACATCACATGAGTAGTTATCCCTCAACTTTGTTTGGTCCACCGTTAATATACACCATCCATCATATACGCCAAAACTTTGATGTGGACCTTCCATCATGTGGGGCTATCTTCATTATGAACATCCACCTTACGAGGTCCACCTTAAATATGGGCTATCAATCATCTAGGGCCTGCTTTGGATGTGGGCAGTCCATCATGAAGGCCCAGCTTTAATGTGGATAGTCCATAATGCATGATCTAACTTTAAAGTGGGTCGTCCATCAAGTAAGGCCCACCTTGGATGTGGGTCATTCATCATAAGGGGCCAACATTTAATGTGAATTGTCTTCATGTGGTGCCCACCATCAATGTTATTGTTCATAATGTGGAGCCCGCAATTTAATATTCATTGCCCATAAGGTAAAGCCCACCTTTTATGTGGACTATTAATCATGTGAGCCACACCTTCGATGTGGGCCATCCATCATGCAGGGTCCACCTTGGATGTGGGCCATTCATCATCGGTACCTTTGATGTCGATCGTCCATTGTGGAGCCCACCTTGATTTGGGCCATCCATCATGTGGACCCCACCTTCGATGTTGGTCGTCCATCATGTAGGGTTTACCAGAGAGGTGGGCCATTCATCATGATAAATTGACCTTTGATGTGGACTATCTAATATGTGTGGCCCACCTTGATGTGGATCATCCATCATGTGGGGCCCATCTTCGATGTATTGTCCATCATGTGGGGTCCACCTTCAATGTTATTGCTCATCATGTGAGGTCATGTGTAATATCCAAGGGCCCTCATGTACTCACTTTTGATATGGACCATCCATTGTGTGGGCCCCACCTTCAATGTGGGCCATCCATCATGCGGGACCCACTTTATATGCAGGCCATTCATCATTAGGAGACCACCTTTGATATGGAGAATCCATTAGGTGGGGCCCACCTTTCATGTGGGTCATCCATAATGTGGGCCCACCTTTGTTATGGACTGCCCATCATGTGGGCCTTCATTAATATGGGTCATCCATCTCATTAAGCGAGAAAGAAGTACAAGAGTTTAAAAGTTGAAAAACTAAAAATAAAAACTTATCGAGATAAGTAACTTTCATCAATTAAGTTACTTTTTAAATTGTGCTTACCAAATTAGGTTAAAAAAGTAATTTATTAACTTACCTAAGTTTAAAATTAAAAAAATTTAAAAAAAAAAAGTTACTTATTGAGGGTATCCAAACGGGTCCTAATAATGACTTAAGAAGTAACTTATTTGGTGGTATCCAAACGCCTTGCATATAATATAAGTTGTGCTAATGAAGTTAGTTTCAGCATCGCATGCCAAATGAGCTGTTATTATCTCACCTGTGACATGGAGGGGAAATGATTAAACATTTCTGTTTCTTTTAGATGCATCAAATGAAGGTGGATGGGTTCTGCTGAAACCATTGCAATTCCTCGAGACTTCCAAAAGGTTGAAATAGCCATTTAAGAGAGTGATCTAGCAGAGGTTATGTAGGTGTTCAGTTTTGTCATCCATCTATATTAGTGAATACAAGTTGAATTTGTATGTAATATTCAGTCTTGCACAGATTGTGTGTTGATGTTTAGTCCAATGTATTTCCAAATGTTTGAGAAAAACTCTATTAAGGGTAGAAATGGTATTCCATGTCGACTAATGTCACAAAAAGTCTCTTTCTATTGTTGATCTTCACACCGGCTGCCTTTAATCACTGATCATCCCCCTTCATCAGCATTTAATATTCGATCTACACAGTTCATCACTAAATCTATGAAGTATGCCTCTCCATGTTCACTTGACATATTTCTAAGTCTGAAGTAATACATGACAATTTGAAATAGATTTTCTTTAATGGGAGTGAAGAATGTTTAACCACATGGAATGTGATTTTTCTACGCCATGTTAAATCTTGATGATTTCCGCTAACGTGTCAATGCATAGATTTGGTAAATATACTTGATGGTGCGTTTTGTTGCGCTCAATATCATGAAATTTCAGCACCCTAAGGAAGTGGGGGAAAATGACAATCACTATCAAACAAACATGAAAAAAAATAAAAAAAATCATACAAATGATGCAAAACTGCAGCATGTCGAGAGACAAATATGTCTTGAAAGGAGGCTTGAGACTATGATAAAGACGAAAAGCCATGTGACATGTGCTACTGCCTCAATCTTTTCCACATAACCGACAAAATCGACGTGATCTGCGCATCACACAGCTCTTTCAGCTCATAAAGCTAAAGCTTGAAGTCTCTACTTGACGCAGGTAAGGACTTGAGGTCGAGCACCGCTTAGAGATAACTGTTCTGTATCCACAGAACTTCTCCGGACACCTCATATAGACTTCTGGAATCCATGATTGAAAAAAAGAAGAAAAGAAAATAGAAAATAAATTTCATAAAATTTGAAATTAATTTATGTCTGATATATATATCCCAGTTACACAATTAATATAGAAAAAAAAAAACCCAAAATTGGTAATTACCAAAAATTGCATAGTTCTAACTCCAATGAAAATCTTAATTCTAATAAAACTCTTCTAAAGCCTAACTTCTAAAAATAAAAATGCCAAATAAACTTTTGCTAGAAGAGTCATAGCATAATTAAAGTTATTTCTAAAAAGAAAGAAAATCTAAAACTCTAGAAATAGAAAAATATTAAAAATTCAGAATTACTAAAAATAGTAATTGTCAATGGAAAAATCTTGTTCACCCTCGTTGAGCCGTTGGACATTCACATACTTGCATAGGAAGGAGACAAAGGAGACCCTGACTCGAGCAGGGGACTCTCCGATGCCAAAGTCAGGCTAGGAATCTAGGTCTAAGTAGTGGTGATGAGTTTTGAGTGAGAGATTTTGCGTACCTTTTCATGTTAATGGTCCCCCTTACTTATAGTGTTCTTGGGACGGAGTGGCCCGCCATCTCAGGCAAGATCTTAGCCGTTCATGCAAGATGTGTATGAGTGATGGATGTTGACAGTTATACCATAATCACGTAGTGGACGGTTACGTGTGATTGATGGGCATGACAGTTATCTGAATTTGCGCTCATCTGAAGAAGATCATTCACCGAGCCAAGGATGGAGGTCGGGACAATTCTGGTCAGGATATCGTAGGTTGGTACAACCTCTTTTACACTGAGGAGGGAGGTTGTAGCGCAGCTTAGTATGTGCCGAGGAGTCATATGACATGCTATCGCTACTCTCCCAGCTCGGTCATTGAGAGCCCTTAGTGCCTAGTCGGACTGAATCCTCAGTCATCCACGTCGAGACCGAGCTAAACTGATCGATTGGTTGGCTGATTGTTGTTACGAAGAGCTCGAAATTTCTGCATTGGTCGGCAATCGGCGAACCCTCATTCGTCTGGGCTGTTGATCATTCCGAGCGGAGGGGTATATTTATCACCCTGGTGGTTTTCTTTTCTCAATGTGCCCATCACCTCGCTGAGCTGACCACCCCCCCTAAATCCATCCTAACTGAAGGTGTGAAGCCTAGCCTTTCCGGATGGGATGTAGGAATGTGTGCTCGTTGGCTCGAACCGACCCTGAAGGTGGTTGGACTACATTTTCCTATAACAATAATAATTTTCTAAAAATTTGTTTTTGAGCTGAAAGCGTGTATTTTCTAACGAAATGGATAGATGCGACCCACTTTAGTTGGTCGGTTCACCTTGGCTGGCCCATTTTATTAAAGATTGCTAGGTTGTGCGCCCCGTAATGATACTCGAATCAAAAGTTATAGTCAATTTATGGTCCACATTTTTTTAGCCCAATCATGCTAGGAATGTATCTGTGACACATTCTACATTAGACCCCTCCACTTGAAAAAAATGCGTCCACGAGTTACTCAAGGGACTTGGCTCATGATTTTGAGATAACTTCTGACTTCAATGTTTATTAGCCCTTTTTTTTGTACTTGGCATTAGGCTCTTGAGCTGATACAATACATGTACTTATGCTTTCTTTGACTTGATTAGTATCAATCAGTTCCTTCACTTTTGCCTTTAAGATCTCACATTCTTTTTTATAATGTGGGCAATTAGGTAGACTTTGAAATTGAGATAAGATTGTTATATTAGAAGTGTGGAAGAATGTCTAAGTGTCCTAGAGGGGGGTGAATATGATTTTACAAAAATTATTTTCTTATAACAATAAACAATGCCTAACTTTAATGAAAACGAATAAAGCAAAGTAACTATATGGCTTCTAAGCCAATAGAAGGTCCAAATACCTCGGCTTACACAAGATTTTCATGTAAAGAAACAAGCCTATAAAGATAGTGTATGTGATAGTGTGTGAGATGTGATTCCTATTAGTACTTATTCATTTACTAAATCATGCATCATAATAATCATTTGATAGACATAAGCATAATTAGATCAATGTATAAAAACCAATCCCAAACACAATCATATATAATAGTTCGGTTACTTGCCTACTCCACTCCCGACGGATGTACTCTCTCCTAGAGTGTACCAGATTTCACTATCCAATAGTTTTAAATCAGGTTAACCATGAACCTTCAAAACCTACATAAGGTTAATTAAGGGACCTACACAAGGTTTCCTTAGGTGCCTACACAAGGCAACGAATCCTACATGAGGACACAACTAGGAGCCTACACAAGGAAACCTATGCCTACACAAGGCAACACGTCCTTCAAAAGGACCATATATTCTCCCATCGGAGGCCTACAAAGAGGTCTTGGCAAGTTTGTCACTCAAACTCCGAATCTCAATCCTACACAAGGAAATGTCTTCAGACTCAATGGACTCCTTATACTTACAAATAAGTGAGTGAGCCCCTTTCTCGCACAATCTGAAGGTCTTCAATGTTGATGAAGAGTCTTTAACTCCCTTGAACCACAACCACTTCTGATGCTTTAATCAATGCTTTGAGGTCGTAAGGTTTAGGGTGTTGTTCTTCTCTATTTAGATGATGTGATTTAAACACATAGAGAAGATTCCCATAAGTTATGCATTTAAGAGTTCCAACATAATGATTTGTCTATTGAGTGCTTTTAAAAACTCATTGAATGCTAGAGTTCATAATTCAATCCAAGTAATGAAGATGTGAATAAATACTTATGACTAGGATTGAATGATGAACTCTAATGGGAAAGAGAGAATGAGAAAAAAGGTATTAATTCTTAAAGAAACTTTTTCAAACTCTCTTAAATTCTAGCTCATTTTACGAGAAGCAAGCCATGTGCATTCATAAAGTTGAAATCCTAACAGTCAAAAAATGGACAAAAATCTGTCATTGTCGATGCAATTGAGTAGTCTTCGATTACATCGAAATTTGATGTTATCAAGCCTTATTCGATTGCATTGACATTCTACACTCATATTCATTTTTGTGTAGAACAAATTCTGCTTGCCCTTATCAAGCACCTTTCGATTTTATCGACATGCACTTCGATGTGATCGAGAGGAGGTTCGATCCCATCATATTCTCTTTAGAAAAATTACCTTTAGCTGTGGGAAGATTTTGTCCCAATTTTCGATACAATTGATCACCCTTCGATGCTATTGAATTTTGAAGTTCAATGCATTGAAGAGTCTGTATTGTAATTGAAAAAGTTGAATATGCCTGGATAGCTTGTTGAATAAAATACTCCTAATTTTCGATGTAATCGGACAATCTTCAATTCCATCGATAAGTTACTCTCGATGTGATCAAAGGTGACTTGATTACATTGATAAACACTTAGAGAATATTTTATGTGTAGAGGGAGTGCCCTAATGTTGATTCAATCGAAGCTAGTTCTATGCTATCGAAATTTGAATTTCGATAACATCGAACTCAGCTCGATATAATGGACAACTCTCAATAGATGATCATTTTGTTGTAGGACAAAATGTGCCTATTTATCGATTCTATCGAACGTGTCTTCGATTAAAAATTGATGCAATTGATTTTTCTTGTATGATTCGTGTTTATTCCTCTAATATTGTAAGTGTTCTAAACTTAAGCTTACCAAAGATGATTTTAAGAATTTTTAAGGGTAAGACTAAGTTGAATGGGGTCATATACCTTGAGGGTCTGGCTAGGAAAGTGAGGCTTCATTTATTGTTGAGTATGAAATATTACATATTTCTCCCTATTTATACCTTGGTTTTATAAACATGACTGTGCTTAATTGATTTAATTATGCATGTTTTCATGTGCGAGGTGATTTCAAGAGCTTAAGGTGAAATTGATGCCAAAAGGATAATTTATGCTCAAAAGATTACTAAATGAAGATTTGAAGATTTGGAAGTCATTAATGAATAATTCACATGCCAAAGATCCAAGAAAATCAAGTGAGGAATGAAGAGAATCAAAAATTTGAAGTGAAGAAAAGGAATATTGAAATTGTCTTCAAAACAACATATCTTGAAATTGTTCTGAAAAAGCATATTTTGAAACTCAGAGTCTATTTTAACTATGGAGAGTGAAGTATATTTCAGAAAACTGCGTAGAGTGAAGTTTAATTTAGCAAACTACGGAGGATGCGTAAATTTGAGACAGTTTTTAGATTTTTTCAACTAGGTACGAAAGTTGGAGTTCCATAACTATTAATAGGACTCCCTAGGATGCTTCAAAGCATCTTCTAGGGTTTAAAAAGGTCTCAAAGAGCATAACATAAGGGTAGAGCACCTGTAAAGAGTTTTTCTTCTTTCCTAGTTTATTTTTCATGCTTTGTTTAAGAGATTTAGTTTCAATTATGTCTATGGCTGGCTAAACCTCTTAGCTAGGGTTAAGAGGTGAAGCTTGTAGCATGTTAGGATATTTATTTTTCATTAATTCTTGTTCTTATTGAACTTCATTGATTTATAGTTTGATATTAAATGAATATTTTCAGTTTTCTATGATTTATTGTGACTCAAATCACAATAGATGTTGTGATAGCTTTGGATATCTTCTTTTCCTGTTTTGAGATAGTGAGATTGATAAATCCCATTATTCACCATCATCTCCTGGGCATGGTAGGGTGATGGAATCCCTTCTAATCTTCACGATTCTCCTCCATTGAGAATTAGGTCAATGAAAAGTTCAGATTTGATTGAAATTGCTTTATTTTCCAATTAGATAAGATAAGACTCTAATTCAAATTGTGTTTATTGAATCAAACATGGTCGCATCTGAATAGCTACAAGTGGACCTCAGCACCCTTGTTTTCACCTTTAATTGATAGTTTAAAGAATATTCACAATTACTCTCTTTTATTCTAAAATTCAGATTTAAATCTTCTAGTTGTAGTTCTAGTTCTTTTTAGAATACGTACAAGTTTAGTCTATGTGGACTCGACCTCATTCTCACGAGTTATTACTACATCACAACCTTATACTTGGGGTTGTGAATAACTTTTTGGCGCTGCTGTTGGGGATTACGGCTAGGTTTTTTTTTTGGAATTAATTGGTATTATAATTAGGTTAAGATTATGATTTTTTTCTACTATGTTTTTAGGTTGGAAATTTTTCTAAAATTATTTTTAGAAACTAACATTGTTTTTTATTTTATAGGATTACTAACATAGCAACTCTTTTGATAATTTTGTTCCAACCATCTCTCATATATTTTTAGATCTCTTATTTGTTTTAGTTTTTCTAGTTTTCCTTTTAGGTTTAATTGTTTAGTCACTTGAGGGTTGTATGTGTTTCATGCCTAAATGGGTTCATGAGAACACTCAACGTCTTTTGAGTAAAGTAGGATTAGTCGAAGGGTTGTTTGTCCATCAAAGGATTAGACACCACTTGAGATCCTCTCAGTTAATTGAAGTAATGGATGCAAATCAACCTCAACCTCAACCACCAGTTGAGGAAGTTCAAGATGAAAACGAGGTGCATAATGCACCCCCGCCTCGTACTCTACACGATTATTTACAATCGGCGGGGGTGAGTACACATTTCTGTATGGTCTTTTTACTTAATGCAGGAAACGTGGATATCAAACTTGGAGTGATACAACTCCTTCCTAAGTTTCATGGACTAGATTCTGAAAGTCCATATTTGTACATCAAGGAGTTTGATGAGATAGTCGCTACATTACACTTTCCAAACGTGTCTGAGGACATGGTGTGACTTAAATTGTTTCATTTTTCATTGAAAGAGAAGGCTAAGAAATGGATGCACTCCTTAAAGTCAAGATCCATCAGCACATGGGCCAAGATGACTCGAGAATTTCTCAAAATTTTTTTTCCATTTCATAAAACTAACACTTTGAGGAAGGCAATCATAAACTTTGCCCAAAAAGACGAAGAGAACTTCTTCCAATGCTGAGAAAGGTTCAAAGTTCTCACGAATTGCTGTCCACATCATGGCTATGAAGTATGGCGAACAATAAGCTTTTTCTACAATGGATTGACTTCACCAATTCGCCAGTTCATAGAGATGATGTGTAATGGTGAATTCATGAACAAAGAGGCTGATGACACGTGGGATTAACTTAATCAATTGGCAGAAAACACATAATCATGGGACACCTCTCTGAGACTCATAACTTCTAAGCCTACTCAATCAAAGGAAAGGGGAGGATTTATGTTCTAAAAGAGGAAGATGATATGAGTTCAAGAGTGGCCAATCTCACAAGAAAATTCATGGCTATAGAATTTAAGAAGGCAGAACCTATTAAATCTAATGAGGTTGTGGAAGTTATTTGTGGTATTTATGTTTGTAACATACATACAACTGAGAATTGCCCAACAATTTCTATTTTTCTTGAGATATTGAATGAGCATTGAATGCCGTGAATAATTACTAAAGACCTTTCAGAGGACCCACCTCAAATACATACAATTCCATCTGGAGAAACCATCTAAATTTCAGTTAGAGGAATAGACAAACGGTTAACTCACAAATGACCCTTAATTTTTAAATAAGAAGAGGCTTCAAGAGGATAAGGTTAAAAAATTCACACAAAACCAAGAGTTATTCAACCAGAATACAAGCATTTCAAGATATTAAAACAACAATGGAAATGTTTGCATCGTCCATTTAAAGGATTGAGTTACACCTAGTGAGTGGGGAGAAATGGATGCTTCCAGCCCAACCTCTCCTTAATCCAAAGCCACAATGTGAAATTAGTGACCTAAGCTCTTCAAATCAAATGGAGCAAGCCAAGTCTATCACCACTCTTAGGAGTGGAAAGACAATTGAAAATCTATTCCGGTAAGGGCTGAAAAGCTTAAGGACCCTGAAGAGATAAGAAAGATAGACCTAAAATTACTCCACATAGGTTAGAACTAGAACCTTAAAGTAAGCCGATTATGCCATTCCCTCATCGATTGATTGCAACAAAACCTCTATCTAATTCTCAAGATATTCTTGAGGTGCTTAAACAAGTGAAGGTCAACATCCCTCTTTTGGATGTCGTTAAACAAATCACTTCATTTGCCAAAATTTTAAAAGATATATGCACTACTAAAAGATGATAAAACATACAAAAGAAAATATTTTTTACAGAAAAGGTGAGTGCTATCCTCAAGCAATATGTGACACAAAAATATAAAGAGATAGCCCAACCATCACTTGTGTAATTGAAAATTACTGGATTGAGCATGCACTTCTTGTCTTGGAAGGGGTTCCATCACCCTACCATGCCCAGGAGATGATGGTGAACAATGGGAGCCCTTGGATGATGAAACAGGATCTTGGTAAATTAAAACTCACCCATACCACATTACAACTTGTTGATCGATTAGTTCGTGTACCGAGATGGATGATCGAGGATGTATTGGTCCAAGTTGATAAATTCTACTACCCAATAGATTTTATTGTTTTGGATACTCAACCCATTATTGATGTGAGCACTCAGATACTTGTCATTCTTGGTCACCCATTCCTTACTATATCAAATATTATCATTAATTGTAGGAGTGAAATTATGAATCTATGGAGCCTAACATTTTTTTAATAGGAGCAACCAGTAAGAGGATGATGACGATACCCATGACATTAACATGATTAATTCTTTCATGGAAGATAGAACACTTTTGACTCTATACTTTGACACTTTAGAGACGTGCTTGACCCGCTCCCTTGATTTGGATGATGAAATGATTAGGAAAATGGATGTTATTCTTGATGCTGTGTCAGTACTTGAAGTTAACTGGTGGAGGCCACAATTTAAAGAATTACCCCAAACTAATGTAGTGCCTCTACTATCTAGCATCAAAGTGCCAAAGCTTGACCTGAATCCTTTGCCCTCTGATCTTAAATATATATATTTAGGTCAAGATGAGACATACTCGGTGGTGATTTCTTCCCACCTTGAGCAAGAACATGAGAGTATGCTTATTTCTACTCTCATTGAGTATAAAGGAGCCCTTGGATGGTCGATTATGGACCTCAAGGGATTGACCCTTCGATTTGTACTTACCACATTCATCTTGAGGATAATGCGAAGACCTCCTGACAATCACAATGTCGATTAAATCCAAACATGAAGGAAGTGGTTAAGGCCAAGTTACTTAAGTTATTGGATGTGAGTATCATATATCCCATATCCGATAGCCAATGGGGGAGTCCAACTCAAGTGGTTCCTAAGAAGTCTGAAATCACCATTATAGTAAATGCCGACAATGAACTCGTACCAACTAGAGTTACTACTGGTTGGAGAATGTTCATTGACTATAGAAAGTTGAATATTATCATGAGGAAGGACGACTTTCCTTTGCCCTTCATTGATTAAATCTTAGAAAGGTTATCTGGTCACTCTTACTATTGCTTCCTTGACAGATATTTGGGCTACAATCAGATAGAGATAACTCTTGAAGATCAAGAAAAGACCACTTTTATATGCCCCTTTAGCACCTTTTCTTATAGAAGGATGCCATTCGGATTGTGTAATGCCTATGCCACTTTTCAGTGATGCATGTTGAGTATATTTTCTGACATGGTGGGGCAGTATTTAGAGGTCTTCATGGAGACTTCTCTATCTTTGGTCCATCCTTCAATGAGTGTTTAGAAAATCTAAAAAATATGCTGAAGCAATGTGAGGAAAAAATTTTAGTACTAAATTGGGAGAAGTGCCATTTCATGGTTCGTAAGGGAATTGTTCTTAGAATATCATCTTTTCCAATGGAATTGAGGTAAATAAAGCTAAAATTGATCTTATCTCTAACCTACCCCCACCCAAGAGTATACGGGATATGTTGTCCTTCTTATGACATATTGGATTTTATAGACGATTCATAAAGAAATTTAGTCACCTCTCTCATCCTTTATAGAATCTACTCAAAAGGATGTACCATTGGAGTGGACTGAGCAATGCCAGAAAGCTTTCTTTAAGCTCAAGGGCATGTTGATTACTGCACCTATCATGTAGCCACTCAATTGGAGCATTCCTTTTGAGATATGTGTGATGCGTTTGACTATGTTATTGGGGCGGTGTTAGGCCAGAGAAAAAAAAAGAAGTCCTACGTTATTCACTATGCAAGTAAAACTTTAAATCCTATCCAAGTGAACTACTCTATTACGGAGAAGGAACTCTTAGCCATGTCGTTCTCTTTGGACAAATTTAGGTCCTACTTGATCGGATCCAAGATCATCATCTACACTGATAATGCAGTGTTGAAGTATCATCTCTCTAAGAATGATGCTAAGCCCCACTTAATAAGATGGATCCTCCCACTCTAGGAATTTGATTTGGAAATATGGGATAAAAAGGGAGTAGAGAACATAGTGGTTGACCATCTTTTGAGACTTGATCTTCCTAATTCCCTTAAAATGCCACCTATAAACGATATGTTTCCTAATGAACAATTGTTCAAAGTCTCCCAATTACTTTAGTTTGCTGATATTGGTAATTATCTTTCCACTGGTTTCTCGCCGACTCATTAGAATGCGTAAGATAAGAAAAAACTCTTCGCCGAGGTTCGAAAGTTTTTCTGGGATGACCCGTATTTATTCAAATATTACCTAGACCAAATTCTAAGGAGATGTGTGCCAGAAAATGAACACCAAAGTGTCATCTCCTTCTATCATTCATAGGTTTGTGGTGGTCACTTTTCTGCTAAAAAGACCATAACCAAAATTCTGCAGTGTGGCTTTTACTTGCCCATTATGTTCAAGGACACTTATGAGTTTTACAAATCTTGTGAGCGTTGTCAGAAATTGGGTGCATTATCCCATCAAAATATGATACCTCTGAACCCCATTCTTATCATTGAAGCATTTGATTGTTGGGGCATTAATTTCATGGGGTCATTCCTCTAATCCTTTGGGAATTTGTACATTTTGCTAGTAGTAGACTATGTCACTAAGTGGGTCGAAGCGATCTTGTGCTGGAATAATGACCATAGTATGGTCATTTAATTTTTAAAAGAAAATATCATTTCCAGTTCAGAATGCATCGGGCCATCATTAGTGATGGAGGTTTGCCCTTCTGCAATAGGTCATTTGAAAACTTAATGAAGAAATATGACACCTCTCATAAGGTGAGTACTCCATACCACCCGCAGACAAGTGGGTAAGTTGATATTTTCAACAGAAAAGTTAAACACATTATGGAGAAAACGGTTAACCCTAACCATAAGGATTGGTCAATCCATTTGACTGATGCTTTATGGCATACCGTACAACTTTTAAGACCTCCCATTGGAATGTCTCCCTTTAGACTCGTCTATGAAAAAACTTGCCACTTGCTTGTAGAGTTGGAACATAGAGCCTACCAGGCTATAAAAAATATGAACTTTGATTTGGACAACACTGGTTCACTATGCAAACTACAGTTGAATGAACTTAAGAAAATCTGGAACGACACATATGAGAACTCGAGAATGTAAAAGGATAGGATGAAGGTGTTCTATGATAGGAACATCCTTCAGAAATCACTCATAACTGATCAAAAAGTCCTTCTGTGCAAATCTCGGTTACACCTTTTTTCAAGTAAACTCCGATCTCGATGGACCCGCCCTTTCACTGTTACTAATGTCTATCCACATGGGGCTATTGAGATAAAGAATCCAATGAATGACCATGTTTTTAAAGTGAACGGACATCGTTTAAAGTCATTTGTTGAGAAATTTGACTCAGAGGACATGTCCATGCCTCTGACTGATCCTGTGTACCAGGATTGATCTCCTAGTCTAATGGAGGTGTAGTTAGCTTTTATTATTTTAGTAGAATTTATGATTAGGATATTTTACTTTTAGTTTGTTTGAGTCTTTTTACTAACCCGTCTTCACATTGAGAACCATAGAAAAACTTCAATCCCCTTTCTTCAGGTACTACATTTCCTTCACTTCTCATTTCTTTTCATTATCTCATATACATTGTATGCTTACACACACACACACACACACACACACACACACATTGAGGACAATGTAGATTTTAGGTTGGGGGTGTGGATTAGGTAAACCAATCAGTGTGGATTAATTATGAGCATTTTTATTTTTTTTAAAATTTCAATGTTTCAAGTTGAAATCTATTTGGAAAATGATAAATTGTGTATGTAAAGAATGTTTTGAGTATGATGATAAGATTGAGATTAAAATTTGAAATGTTGGAGTTTGGTCAACTAAGTAGTCTATCACCTATAGTTCTTGTACTCAATTGATTAAGAAGAAGTTTGAATATCAAGTTAGGCTAAGTCACAAGACACGTTCAAGTTGCTTTCTGTGAATTATGATAAAAAAAATTTATTGTTAGTATGTGAAGCATTGATAGATGATTGTGAATTAAGTCCAGAGAATTTTATCCACCTTAAAAGATGAAAAGAACCAGTTAAAAAAATAGTGAGATCGACAAAAATATGATGAAAAGACTGGAAAAGAATGAAAAAAATGAAAAGTCTAAAAAGAATGAATAAATAAAAAGAGACCATCAATATAAAATCAAAAATTGGAAAAAGAAGGAAAAGGAGATGAGTTCAGAATCAATACTTGATTATTTAATTAATCTTGAGGTGATGATCATGGCTAATATTATGTAATGATAATATACTTTTATGGAAAGTAAATTGAAATTCACTGAGCACATTGGGAAAACTTGATATATGAACTTGTGCTCTAAATTGATTGATGAAGAACTATTTGATTGATTGCTTATTTGATTTGGCTCTAGGTTTATAGAATTTCACTCTCGCATCTTTGGATTATACTCATTCATACTTGTTTACACAAATGCTTATTTTCTTAAAGAACTTTGAACATTGAGAATTGAAGATCACTTCACGCATGTTTTTCTTAGGACCAGCAAAATGTTGGTTGGGGGATGTGTTGAGTGTAAAATATTACATATTTCTCCTCATTTATACCTTAGTTTTATAAACATAATAGTGCTTAATCAATTTAATTATGCATATTTTCATGTGCAAGGTGATTTGGAGAGCTTAAGGTGAAGTTGATGCTAAAAGGAAGATTTATACTCAAAAGATTACTAAATGAAGATTTGGAGACTTGAAAGTCATTAATGAATAATTTATATGTCAAAGATCCAAGAAAATCAAGTGAAAAATGAAGAGAATCAAAGATTTGAAGTGAAACAAAGGAATACTGAAATTGTCCTGAAAATAAACATATTCCTGAAATTGTCCTGAAAAGCATATTCTAAAACTCGGATCTTATTTTAGCTTTGCAGAGTGAAGTATATTTTGGAAAACTACGTAGAGTGAAGTTTAATTTAGCAAACTGCAGATAGTGTGTAAATTTGAGGCAGTTTCTAGATTTTTCCAACTAGGTGCGTAAGTTAGAGTTCCACAACTATAAATAGAATTCCCCAGGATACTCCAAAGCATCTTTTATGGTTTGAAAAAGTCTCAAGGAGTATAGCATAAGGATTTTTCTTCTTCCCTAGTTTATTTTTCATGTTTTGTTTAAGAGATTTGGTTTCAATCATGTCTATGGCTGGCTAAACCTCTTAGTTAGGGCTAAGAGATGAAGCTTACAACATATTGGAATGTTTATTTTGCTTTGATTCTTGTTCTTATTAAACTTCATTGATTTATAGTTTGATATTAAATGAGTATTTTAAGTTTTCTATGATTTATTGTGACTCAAATTACAATAGATTTTGTGATAGCTTTGGATATCTTCTTTTCCTGTTTTGAAATAGTGAGATCGGCAAATCCCATTGTCCATCATCATCTCTTAGGCATGGTGGGGTGATGGAATCCCTTCCAATCTTCACAATTCTCCTCCATTGAGAATTAGGTCAATGAAAAGTTCAGATTTGATTGAAATTATTTTATCTTTTAATTGGATAAGATAAGACTCCAATTCAAATTATGTTTATTGAATCAAGCAAGGTAACATCTTAATAGCTACAAGTGGACCCTTAACACCCTTGTTCCGACCTTTAATTGATAGATTAAATATTATTCATAATTGCCCTCTTTTATTCTAGAATTAAGATTTAGATTTTCTTATAGTTCTAGTTCTAGTTCTAGTTTTTTTTCAAAATACGTACAACTTTAGTCCTTGTGGACTTGACCTCGTTCTCACGAGTTATTAGTACATCAAAACCCTACACTTGGGTTTGTGAACAGTTACCTATTTGGAGCACTTAAGGTTTCCTTGTTGAGGTCTTGATCTTATAATCTTCATCTTGGGGCTTATTTATACAACTGACTCAACACTCACATATGTTGACAGACCAGGGAACTTTTAGACTTACCTCTGAAACGGGATTAATGTGGTTTTGTAAATCTCGCATGGGAGGTAATTTATTAGGGAGTTAATCAAGTACAATCGCCTTAAATTCATACAACATTGGTTCTAAATCCTCTGGGATGTTCACAGGCTCCACATATTTTTTCTTTTTTAGTTAATGCACATATATTTCCCATTTTCTTAGATTGTTTAACAAAGGCCTGTTTAGTTATTAGAGATTGTCCATCCACTTTAGAAATCTTGGGTTGGTTCTCCATTCCCACAGGGGCCATATGTTTGTCACTGATGAATCCTGTGGCCTATTGCAACTCTGTTTGGACGTGGTCATCCCTCGCCGTCAAATAATGAGACTTCTCTGCATATTCCCTTATTGATTGCTTATCCTACCAATAATTTTAGTTTTGTTGGAATAATACCTGATTGTAATCTCTGGGCAGGAATCGCATGGGCAACAACTGCTTCATCTGCGATGACGTGCGGATTGACACCTTCATCTGTCTCATCCTCTCGAGTTAAAGTTGTTCTCATAAAGCCGAAGCTCTACCTATCAACTTGTAGGCCACAAGTTTAACCTTCTTTTCTTCCATAATGTCCATGTAGTCGAAGAAACGTTTGACTTTAAGCAACCAATCGAGGAATGTAACGCCTTAAATTTCAGGGGCTGGTAGGAACTCGGCTTCCGAATTCCTGGGTGTCATGTGTGCCCTACTGGGCTTCAGATTTTAATTACATTTGGATGATCTCATAAGCAATGGAGAGTTTAATAAGGCATGAAGCATAAGTATGTCATAAAGCAGTATCAAGTGCTACTAAATATAAAAAATATCCAAACCACAGATCCAAAAATATCTAAATAGGGAATTAGTCCCACCCATACATATGTCCTAAAAGTGACTAGGGCCCTGGCCCATACCCCGTGATTGCCTGAACTCGGACTAAAAGGATCTGCCGAAAGGTTGAAAATACGTTCACTCCTCCTCAGGTCCATACTGGCATCCCCCAGCGCATTTAACTCCGTCGTCCCTACATCTATAACAGGTTCTAGTTGGTGTTTTAAAATACCGTCCCAGAGTGGGAGTGAGTGATCAACTCAGTGCTACTATTAACTATAAGTTACACAAGTTATCATGCACAAGAGTGAATTTAGTGAAAAACATACATTCACAGAATACTAGATACTCTAATTAATGCAAATGCATGGTTCAATGATATGATGCATGCCTCTCACCACAACACTCACTCTTGTGACAACATCTAACGTTCGCGAACTAACACTCCCACAAGCGACCTCGACTGCCCAATCGTAAAAGTAGCCAATGCATGTAGTACACATGTTAGCCGAGTTTATTAGTTAAGTTCATTCATCCAATAGGTTGGGGAAACCAAGATACCCTGACGGATCATTGCCCTAATCCGATCACATGACTCTAATGGCTATGGCCGTATGATACTCGCGATCCTTAGCCCTCGTGGGTTTGTCAATCCTATAGTTCTCAAACTCATACGAAAATAATTAGGACTCTAGAGCCCTACTCACGGTCACTACGGGAAGGTCGTCACCCCAGCGTAGGCTGACAGTTCGGGTATAGTGTCCCATACCACCATACCTGGCTCACAAGTCTTTGGTGCTCACTGATCACTACGAGGAGGCTCGTCTCCCCAGCGTAGGTCGACAACACAAGCATAGTGTTGCATACCACCATCCCCAGCTCTTGAGTCTTGTGGGACATAATTATGGTTATCAGTGGGCACAAGGGTCACAGGGTACCTCAGGTTCAATCAGGCATGTGCAATTATGGTTAACATCCAAGGATGGCCAATCAGTGGGCTAATATGCCCCCATAAGATGAACCACAAACTGTACAACCTGAGAGCGACGTCTCGTGTAATGCAACTACGGCCGACAAGTCGCGGTTCGACTAGTCAGGCCAAACTTACCCGTGGGCTGACCCAACGGAAAGGTTGCCCTAAGGGATTCCAGTTGATTGGCCGATCTATAAGGGAACATGTGCACAGGTGGATAACATATATTCAACAATTTTAGGGATAATTTCACAAGTGACAAGCATATTTCTGCATTCTAGGCATATGGATAACAGCATGCTAAACTCTGTAAAAAATCATCATGTGAAGAGTCAACATTACAATTTCAGTGGCAATTGGAGATCAAGATCAACATATTCCAGCAATTTAGCAAAGATGGATAGTCATACATCCATTCACAACGATTTAATTTGCATGTGCTGTAAACGCTATATTGTAAATCTAGCACCTAGAGTTGTTAAATTTTGTTGTGCCAAATCATTTAGAATCTGTATCATGTTTTGATGAGATGATTAGATCAACTTTGTGTATTTTAAAGTTGTCCAAGTCTTCGTCGAACTTCTCTATACATTCAAGTTGAAGAAGTGTTGTCAAAGTTCAAGATTTCAAGCTCAAGTACATGTACAAGTTCAAAGGTTCAAGTTTAAGTTTAATCTTCAAGTTCAGTACTTTAAAGACTCAAGCTCAAGTTCAAGATTTGAAGACAAGCTTCAAGTATTTCAAGTGTGTGCATTTGCAGAGAAAACGATGTTTCAATTGTTCAAACTCACAAACAAGGTATGGATGACCCTAGATTGACCATAGGTTAGGTCACATTCATTACATATGCTATGTGGGTCATTTCATAAGTTTATAGGTCATTTCCTCGACCAGTCCTAGTCTTTGTTTGACTAGTCCAAGTTTTGGCTCGACAAGTCCAAGAGTTTTTCAACTAGTTCAAGGTTTGTTATGAATTTTTAGAATTTTCTGTTGGACCCTCAACTAGTCATGGAGACTGCTCGACTAGTCGAGCGAACATTGCTCGACCAGTTGTACAGGCTCGACTTGAAGTCTAGCAAGGTTTTTTTGGTCCCACTCAACCAGTCGAATAACGATCTTATCTTATCGCACCAAAAATTTTAAAATTTTGTTGGTCCTTCGACCAGTTGAACCAACCCTTAGACCAGTCGAGAGAACAATATTTTCACCTATAAATAGTGGACGAATCTGAGTTTTTCATTCATTCCAAGCAATATCAAGTCATCATTCTGAGAGATAAGTTCCTGCATTTCTTAAGCTATATTGTGTTCATTTTAAATTCTCTTAAATAGCTTTTTGCGTTTGATTTTATGATCTCCATTCAACTCAATTTCATTAAAGAAGGGAATTGTAATTCTCCCCTCTTTGAGATCAAAATCAAATCAAGCTAGCCCAGGGTAAATTAATTTACAAATCATTTAGATTTAGAACCTTTCATTTGTGAGACTGGATATTGAACATCTTTGGCTACATCGGATTGGTTCTATCAGGCTTCTTCAGAAGGAGAATTTTCAGATAAGTACCATTTACATTTTGTATGTCTTTTGTGGTTTGTGAGGTTGTACTAGGAAAATCTCATTTTTAGTTTTGTCTGAGGTAATCCAGAAAATCTCAGAGTGTGGGGTTTTTATAATTGTGTAAGCCCATCTAAAGACACAATTGTGAAGGTTTTAAGGTGAACCTTGGAAAACCTTTTTCATAGTGAAAGCCAATACCCCATGGGTATGGATATTGGGAGTGGAGTAGTTGTGTGGCTATTTTTTAACAGTTGGTGTACATACAAATGAACCACTATAATTCTTGGAGTTGTGCTGGATGCTTGGATTTGCTTATGTATGTGAATGTTGTAATTTACTTTGAGCATTCATGGTGAATGGTGTAATTTATTTTATACACTTGTGGTGAATGTTGTAATAACTTAGTTTATTTCCTTTGCCTCTTTATTGGTTTGGGTTTTTGGTACTTACAAACATTCTAATAAGGTTGTCCTGTCATAAGCCTTTGGTTTTTGGTGCTAGGTTGTCTTTAGAACTAAGTTTGTATCAACCTCTCAAGACTAGTGCATTTGAGGTTGCTACTTACTTGTGCTTCTTTATTATTTGATTGTGCTATCTATGTGTATATTTCGTATTTATTTTTAATTTGGCATAGTTCTATTTACTCCCCGTTAGGATGTTTAGCTTGGCCTTTTCATGTGCCAACATGAATCATACAATTTAGCAAGGTAACGGAAGCCAATTTGGGGAATTGTACACATGATTCCTAATAGACCAACAAACTGACATTCACACATCAGGGAGTTCTCGGGAGCTAAATCCCTCTCCCAATTTTAGGGAAAACCTACGTCTATGTTCCAAATCAAGAAGTTCTCAAAATTCAGCAACATGCAAGACATACACCACTCACATTCACTAAGATCTATGCTAGGCATGATAATCGGCCACCTAAAGGTATTGGTCTGCATCTATTGTAGATTGGAGGTCCTAGGAGTCGCTCTAGTGGTGACGGGTTCACAAATTTGATGTGTCTAGGCCCTGCACCAAGGAATTGTATGTCAAGATGCATGCATGCGACCCTAGCTTAAGGGAAATGGAGGAGAAGTAGAGATTGTTACCTTAGATCGGCCGCACCTCGTCTCTATGGTGGTAGGGTTGAGGTTTCTAGTGTGCGGTGTTGGTAGGGGTGCGGGAATTTCAATTCCCTAGCTCCCTTGCATATGCACCCTCCTCCTCTCTCTCTCTCTCTCTCTCTCTATCTTAGCTACTGGAAATGGTTGTAAAAATAAGGGAGAGATGGCTGAAATGGTTTATATACCCTGATTTTTATTTCAGTTGGTCCTGAGTTTTATAAATTCCTTCAAATGGCTCTATGGGACCCATTTTTGACTGTTAAGGCTGCCCTGATGACCCCCTAGCCCATCTGAATTATGGGATAGGAGCCCCATGGCCCGATGGAGGGCTGTGCAAAGTTTGACGACAAACGGATGCGAGGTTTTATCATAAGGTTTTGATTTGCGATTAACGGTCACCGTTTCTCGATCGGGGGTCAGATTTGATTGATGAGTGCAGGAAAATATCTTCAATCTATGGTGCAAATTTAGGTGAAATTCTATGGCTGAAATGTCCTAAGTGGCAAGGCCATTTGTTTTAAAATTTAGATTTTTGGCCAATACTTGGGAGAGTTGCATTTTACAAGTGCCGACTGGATGATGCAAGTCGTCTATTTTCAGGCGTCGTTTGAGTCCATTTCCCGCAATGGACCACAAGCCTAGTGAGATGGATATTACTTGAAAATTTCAGAACTAGCGGCCTACTAACGTGCGGTCTAGAGCTTGTTTAGATAATTACGCACTTTTGGAATAAATTGGGTAGGGAGATTTCTTTGGGCGCAGTGGTTGAGGTATGGATTAACTAAGTTCACAGTATGGCCTTTTCAAAATTAGTGAAAATGGTGATTCGGTCATGATCACTCTAAACCGTCGGTTTTAGGATAAAAGAGTACCTGGGTTGATTTGGTTTACTAATTGAGGTCCGGGCCATAACAGACTCGTCTTTAGGTAGATCTTTAATTTAATTATGGTTGTTTGATTAGTTAGTGGCAAGTCAGTTAGATTTGGGCCCTATATGAACAAATCATGGGGCTAAACTCGATGTTTAAGTGATCGGTTGGATTCATTGGTTTTATATGGTGGATCAATCTTATTTGTACGGTTCTTTGTTGGTACTAGCCGCGTATAAGCCCATCTCGAGTGTCAAGGGTCAGCAAGCGACAACGTGGTTAGTTATATAAAAAAATTTAAGGATTTTTGATAATTCAAAATAGTAAAAATTCGGGGTGTTACAAGGAAGTTCTTGAAGTAGAGTTGGCTATTGAAACTAGGAAGATCAACTTTCATCTTGAATCCTTGATCCGTTCGATCTATTTGATCAATGCCTTGTCTAGGATGTTGTGGAATCATGTTGTTGGATCCCACCTTCTTAAGAGTGATCTTGTGGTTCACTGCTGATAGCATCCTGCAATCAGTGTGATTACGAGTTTTAGTGCCTATTGGGTACGGATTACAGACATGAACACAAAACTGCTCTATCGCCTCCATCAAGCGATCGATAGAAGCCTGCAGCCCTTGCATGACTTGTCAATCGTCTTTCTAGGAAGCTTCTATTCTTTCTGAAACATAATGAATCCCTAGATCACTGTTCATAGGATTTTGGTCTACACTTTTGTTGTTTGCCATCAGCCTGAGTCCTCACTCTGATACCAATTAACACAAGGATGAACGTGATGAGGTCGAGCACCATCTTCCTTAAGGGGATAATTGTTTTGAATCCACGGAACTTCTCTGAACTCTTCACTGAGACTTCTTGAATCCAAGATGTAAGACCTGTATCCTAGTTCGTACTGTTCCATCGATTCCCACGATCCTTCCCGTCGAATTCTGGTAATCTGCGACCTGTAATCGACATTTCACAGGACCCTAAGTCGTATCCTGTAGATTTGAGTCTTCTTAATTAGAGACTTGTACCATTACGACCACACAGTTGCCACGGTTCCAACGCCGCGACTCGCATACCGATCCGATACCCTGACTAAGCGATGTGAGCTGGCATTTATTTCGAGAAAACACCGCGCGTTTGTAATGTCAGGAGAATTTCTACTACATGTCCCATCAATCAATCAATCAATCACTTCATGTCAAGTACACATCACCTTTCACTCCATCCCCAAGCAACCACCAAATCAACTCTTTCTCTCCTTCTCTCTTACACACCCATACATGTCAAGTATACTATCACCTCACACCCATCACTCACATCCATCACCCATCTCTCTCTCTCTCTCTCTCTCTCTCAACACTATCCAAAGCATGTAAGAGAACTCAAGTCCAAGCATTCCATGTGAGAGAGAAAAGTGAGTTTGTGTATGGTCCACCTTCTCATCCCAAATCCATCATCCTAGCCATTTAAACCTCATCTTCCACCCTCAAAGTGAGACACGAGGAGATTGTCTTTCCAACGGACCAAGAATATCAAAGGTGGGTGCTTATTAGGCTAGATCTTTCCATGTTTTGATGATGGGCCAAGTGAGGCCTACCGATTAATGGTATGGATCTCACTTGAGACCCTAGATGTGGCCGATGGCCCACCTTGATTTTTTATTATCATTCCATGCTTACTTTATAGCTTAAAAAGGGGTCATCTAGACCTTACATCTTGGTGGATAAGGGATCTCCATCGTTGATCTTTGATTTGGTGGGCCCACATGTAATGGGACCCACTTGATGTATGATTGGATGCTTGAAACGGAGGCCCCATAGTGCCGAGTCCCTCCATCACTCGTGTCCCTCTCTCTCTCTCTCTCTCTCTCTCCCTCTCTTTTTCATTTTTTTATTTGATATGTGTTGATGTGGCCATGTGGCCCAATTGGATGGACCCCACTACAAAGCATGTATTGGATTCAAGTCATTTGTAGGTGGGGCCCACTTTATAGGTGTGTATGTTCCACACTATCCAGCCATGTGGTGGCCCACCTAAGCAGGGCCCACCTTAACGTTATTTATATGCCCAAACAAAAAAAAAAAGAAAAAGGAAAAAGGGTCCAGTGTCTCTTGACGTAAATCTGAAAACACAAATATTGGCATGGGTTTAAAATTTTGGGGTGGGTCATTGTATAGGCCCCACATGGATGTATAAATTCAATCCACGCTGTCCATTCTCTTCCATCTCTTCCACGACTCATTTTAGGCGTTGAGCCGAAAAATGAAGCTGATCCAATTCTCTGGCGGGCCATACCTTGAACGTAGTGACTTTAACCGTTTAGATTCACTTAATTTTTTTTACATGCTGAAACACATTGGATATGGGACTTGATTGATCTGTCTTGAGCTGTAGAGAGCAATGGATGGAGCGGATTCATCAGATGCAGACCCCACGTATGGAAATCCATGAAAAAACTCAATTTAAAAAAAGGGGTATAAGCAGGCAGCACCTGCTGCAGCATCAACAGCAGGATGCTGCTGCGTTGGGTAGCGGACAGCAGGGACCCACGGTCCCAACCGTGGGCCCCACCATGATGTATGCTATATATCCACACTGTTCATTTGGTGGGCCACCTCCTGAGGTGGGCCCCTTCCAAAGATCAGGTTGATCTAAGTCTCAAATGGCCCACATCATGGGGAACAGTGTTGATTGAATGCCTGCCATTGATACCCATTTGGGGTTTTTTTCATAGAAGCTTTGGATCCTATGAAATTTATTTTTCCTGTCTCTAGGTTTGCGTGGCCTTGGCAACAGGTTGGATGGAAAACAGATGTTATGGTGGCCCCACGTGGGACCTACAATGATGTATGTGTTTTACGCCGTGGACGGTGGAACCCACCGTGCATGTGTCGTATAAAGGCCGTCTAGGCACCTATATGGCCAATAGGCCCCACCATGACTGTGTTATATCCAATCGTCCTTCTATCTGGTGGGCCACACATGTGGACCCCACCATGAGGTATGTGACCCACCATGATGCATGTGACCCACCATGATGCATGTGTTGCATCCCAACCGTCCACCATTTGGCAAGCTGTCTTACAGGCTTGAGACTAAAAATAAGTTAAATCCAGTGTTCAAGTAGACCCCACCATTTAAGTTAGTGGACAATGGCGTCCACTATTCAAAATTTCTAAGGGCCATAGTAGTTCCCTATTAAGCTAATATTTGTTCCCACTTCATCTATTATTATGTTAATTTATGAACTGGGTGGATGGGAAACATATGTTTTGGTGGGCCTTAGGAACTTTAATGGTGGAAATCATTATCACCACTTTCATTTGGGTGTGGTCCATCTGATATACATAAGGCCCATGTTATGAGGCCCATTCGATGTATTTGTGGCCCGTTGTTGAGGCCCACTTTGATATATATGAGACCCATGTTACGAGACCCATTGTGATGTATTCAAAGGCTCAGGGGTTATGGCCCATCGCAATGTACATAAGGCCCATTGATTTGGCCCACTTGATTTATATAAGGCCCATATGATGCAGCCCATTTGATGTATCTAAGGCCCATGGGTCGAGGCCCAACGGGATGTCCTTAGGGTCCATCGCAATGTGTGATGCCTCCATAGTTTATATAATGATATTTATGGCGGGCCATGCCTTGGGAGCAATGTTGGTTTAATATCCACATTGCAAGATTAATGTTGGTTAAATGTCCGCATTATGACTCTCCTTGGGCCCATTGATAGGCTCATACTCGTTGTGTGTAGGCCGCCTAGGCCCATCTTCGTTGTGAGGATAGTTCATCACTTTATAACATGCTTAGTATAATTCCATGCCTCATGTCATATGCATCATATGTATGCTTGATATGAGGAATATTTGATCATAGCATAAGCCGTTGGGTTGAGACATTACAACTCCTTATGAGACGAAGTGCCCCATATAAGCGCATGGTATGCACGGGATTACTGCATGACTATATAATGTGATTCATGCATCTCGCATATGAGTGACTTGATCATTGTATGCCCTAGCGACATCAGGGTTGTGGCTCCACAAGCACATCGTGGATGGCCATATCGGATATTGAAAATACTTGGTTCTAGCACTGTGGGCACTTAAGATGTGCTTGGGTGAAAGTCCCAGAACCTTTTTGGTACCAGGAGTGTAACGCCCTGAAAATCGGGGGTCGAGCATAAACTCCACTCCCGAGTTTCAGAACATCACTTATGCAATATTTTCAAAGATGGATGAATGTCGGCTGTATTAGTGCATAAAACATAAAGTGGATTAAGCTAAAACAACATATCATACTCCAGAGACAGTTAAATTTCGCAAGCGGAAGACTGTGATAAATAATAAAATGTATAATTGATTGTAAGTCTCCAGAGTATGAAAATGTTACCAGGTTCACTAAATACATGTATACTCCAAAAATGAAAAGAAAAGGATATACATGGGTGTTTAAATAAAAGGTGAAATACCAAGTGTATTGACATCTAATTTGTAACCCTATAACCCCGTCGATCAGAACCTGCATATAGGAGAAATCCTCCTCAACATCATCAAGTCTGGCTCTGCTTCGCAAGCATCGCCATCATCTGAAACTAAAATAGGGACTGGTTGGTGTGGCCAACACCGTCCCGTAACGTGGGAGTGAGTGATCAACTCAGTGGAAATTATATACAACAGAGGTTAACATGTTATCAATCCAATCAAGCAGTAATGATAAAGCAGTACAATCAAACATGCCCTAGATACTCTTATTAATGCACGAATGTTATGAAGAATGATGTATGCCCTCACCACAATCCCCTCTGGGTCATCATCTAACGATCGCGGCATGAATCACTTCCTCAGTGCTCTATCACTAACCCCGTTAGCACATGCAATGCAATGATATGAGCATGATTACTAAGTTCTTATTAGTCCTTTTCATATAGCAGGATTGGGAAGCTAAGGTACCTCCCTTGTATCATTACCTAAACGGGGATCCATTCTCGAGTCGTCAGTTTGAGATAATCTCAAACGATGTTACGGTTCTAGGTCGCTGCAAGAGCTGTCAAGGCTGTTGCTCTCAATCGTTACACCACTCTCCCATCACCAAATCAATACAAGCCTAGTTATATCCCAAATACTGCAACAAGGCTCGTCGCCCTTATGCACTATCAGGATATACTCGAGGTCACTACAGAGGGCTCGTCACCAATCAATGTAGGCCGACAGCACGAATATAGTGTCCCATACCACCATAATCGGCTCACGAGTATAGGTGCTCACTGGTCACTACAAAGGGCTTGTCACCAATCAGAGTAGGCCAACAACACGAATATAGTGTCCCATACCACCATAATTGGCTCATGAGTCTTAGCAGATTGAGGTACCAAGGTTAGAGGGGCTTTTCACTGGTAAGTTTGGTACCTTAGGTTCAAGCAATAGTGACTAAACATGGTGAACAAACATCGGTCAATCGGGTTAGTTGATAAGCCCAACTAGGCCAAACACATGTTGAGTTGAACGATATGGAATGCATAAGCACTCCGTGTGGCCTAACCACTGCCGAACATCCTAAGTACGACTTAGATTCATTGAACACATCCTGTGTGGTGAAATAAATTCAACTACCACTTGAAGAACGGTTACCGATTACCTGGACTATACAATAACCCCAATCACATTCAGTTATGACATATTATCCAAAGATATAGGCAAAGCAGTAAATGGATCATATTTCAAATTATACAATCAAAGGTCCGATATTATCCGCTTAGGGCTGTTGCACGGAATCGTTACACCACTCCCTCATCACCCTTCGCGGCATTGTTTCTACATGTTATGGTATACAACTTAAACATGAATCCACATATGCAATATAAAATACATGGAGGAAATCATACACATCATGAAATATGATTCGTCTAGGTTAATCAATTCATAGAGGAAATCATACCCACAATTAACGTGATCAGGAATCAATCTCAACAACCTTGACAATCACATTTTACTAACTACTAATTCATTTAGACATTTATACAAACACTTACATTACACATTATATCATACATATTTTGTATTCATTAGCATACGTATTAGGGCAAATCCTTTCGTCAAAGGGTTATTGCCTATACAACAATCATGTATCCATGACAGTTTGTCATGGCAAGAACGAAAGAGAATTCCATACTCATTCAGTCATTTTCACATACACTTAGGCTACACATGCTAATTACATATCATATGTTGGTATATCATGCATTTGGCCTAAACCTTTAGCCCAGGAGTTGTTACACATACATCTAGCATACATAGACGACAGTTAATCATGGAAAACACAAATTCATATTTCATACGTATATGGTATTTTCTACAAATACGAGGAATACAGTATATTCAACACAGTTAACGTATAACTGAAAAATGAAATGGACAATACTTTATACATGTAAAATAGCATCCACATCAGTAATATATCATTAACCGACATTGAAAGTCTTGAAAACCATAACATAAACGTATATAGTCCGTACCTTAAACCAGAAAATGCGTATAAGATATGATTCAGACGATAAGTCTTCATCAACGGCGGATACGCTACCTATGACATGAAGTAGGTTAGCTATAACTTCATTTAAACTATTCTAGGCTTCCAAACAGGTTAGGGTTAGCTTAACTTACCCAATAATGGAATCAGAAATGCCGTAATAACTATACGGTAGTGGTGTTGAAGCACATAGATCTGCAGGGTAGAATCCCTGGGTGAATCTCTTATCCTCTCTCTCTTTCTCTCTCTTGGAAAGCTAGGGTTTGGAAATTCGTATGGGATTTGGGAATGGGGGTTTTAAGCCTTTTTATAAGCCCAAAAGTGACAGAAATAGACTTAGGGCTAAGGTATACTTAGGTTATAACCAAATCGGGTCTGTTCCAATCCAACGGAGTACTTCTAGAGGTCTTGTTACTAAATGCGGTCAAACTTAAGCTCTCTAATATCAGATCTAGCTCAAGCTAAGTTTTCAGTCAGGTCAGATTTTTAGATTGACCGTGGCGGACCAGTTTCAGTTCAACGGTTACGGGAGCTCGATCAGAGCTACAAGTACTATGACATGTAAGGGCCACCTATCCTGATCCGAGAGTGAATTTGGGTCAAAATCTAACAGTCAAAACGCTTAGAAAAGGCACGCAAGTGAATCGTTCTAGATTACCTAAAAATATATTTAATTTTTCTAAAAATCTCCGCTTTCTCACTCTCTTTACTCTGAATTCAAGGAAATGGTCTCAGGACATCGTTTACGCTTGATTTTGGAGGTGATAGTCAAGTCCAACTAGGCGGTCAGTACCTTCTAAGTTCATCGAAATCGGACTTATGACGTGCGGTCCAGATCCGATACGAAGTTTCCAAATGATCTCGAGGGTAACTGGGCTTAGAGATTGATCCTAGGTTTTAGGGTAACGTAGCGTCAATGATTTTATAGGTTTTGGGTCCTACAGATTGTATTGAAAGTTAGTGGTGCTAATTCTATAAGTAATTTAGTTTAGCACTGGCTAAAACACGTTAGATTTCTAAGGGATTTGGTTCTAAGTAATTTCTTTGGCTTTGGAATTGAGTTATGAGAAGTTACCAAGGTGCTATGGTTGACCCATTGTTTAAGGACGTCTAACTCCAGGTTGAAAAAAATCTGGGGTGTTACAATCTACCCCCCTTAAAAATAATTTCATCCCCGAAATTGGCTAAGGGTAAAGAGTAAAAATTCTATTATTCCTTTTGCCTAACAATATGTTCAATGGTCAACCCATACGGAGAGACGATTGTAGTGGGCTTGATGTAAGTGCTATGATTTCATATCCCTTTGGTTGTCAAATTTTGTGGTACCAAAACCTATTTCTATGTCTTATATATCTTGTGTTTCATGTTTGAGACTATTCATTACTTCAAGACATCGCATTTCAAGACAAGAACTTGAATAAAGAAAGTTTCAAGTCATGGATGAAGAATTCAAGAATAGAAGTCTTCAAGTATGCATGTTGAAGATTCAAACAAGTTCAAGTATAGAAGAAGACTTTGTCAACTCAAGAAAGGATCATGCTCGAGAAGGCCTACAATAAGATTCGTAAATTCTCAAGCTTCTCTTAAGGGTCATCTGAGTGTACAGACTATCAATGTCCATCTCACTTTTAAGGTTTGTTTGACCTTATATTGACCTTAGGATGGGCTTTACTGTAGGTCATTCTGGATACATAATTCGTATATTTTTATATACTTGTTCGGGCTATTCTAAGACCAGTCCTAGGGACTTCAAGACCAGTCCTAGCTCTGCTACGACTAGTCTTAAGTTTTTCAGGACCAGTCATAGGTTGTTGAAGATTTTTGGATTTTTCTGGTTGTCGTACGACTAGTCCTGGACATCATACGACCAGTCCTGTGAGCTGTACGACTCGTCCTTCGACTAGTCTTAGCTCTATGACTCAAACTCCATCAACTAAACTGGGGTCCTACGACCGGTCGTAGGTGACCCACGACTAGTCGTAGGTGGCCCACGACCGGTCGTAGGCTACCCAGGACTAGTCGTGGAACAACTAATCCTTATCCCGCGGAAATCTTTAAAAATATTTGAAGCTACGACCAGTCCTAGGATCCTATGACCAGTCGTAGATGAGATTTTTCAGGCTATAAATAGAGCACGAACTTCAGAGTTTTTCAATTCAATTCAAATCAATTCAAGCAATCTTTAGGCTATACTTTGAGATAAGTTTGTGTTTATTTTTAAGCTACTTTGTGATCATTTAATATTCCTTTTGCTAGCTTGTTTATTATTTGATTTTGATCTACATTCCAATCTTATTTGAAAAGGAAAATTTCTGATATTACTTCTTCTTGGATTCAAAATCAAATAGAACTAGCCCTTTTGATTTAAAATCAATTAGACTTAGAACTATTCTTAAAGTGAGTATTGGACTTTGAACGTTCAATAGAACTTCTATTCCGATTGGTTCTACCGGGCTACTTCAAAAGGAGATTCAGGTATTTTACATTTGTATAATTTACTTTCTTTGATTTTGTTTGAGATTTGCCAGAAAAATCTCATTGTTTTGGTTATCTGAGGAGAGCCAGAAAACTCAGATTGAGTGGGTTTTTGGATTGTGTAAGCCCGTGATAAAAAGACACAATTGTGAAGGTTTTAGGTGAACCTGTGAAACCTATTTTGATAGTGCATGCTAATATCCCCTGTGTGAGGATATTAGGAGTGGAGTAGCATTCTGTGTGGCTGTTGGATAACAGTTGGTGTACACACAGGTGAACCACTATATATCATTGTGTTGTGGATATGCTTTATTCTTTCATTCCTTTTTACATTCAGTTTTGTGGATTGTATTTTTGGATGAATGTTGTAATCATTTTATTTCAAGCAAGTGTGGGGAATGTTGTAATAACTTAGGATTTATTTCTGTAAGTTATTTTGGTTGCTTTGCCTTTTATTCCTTATTGGTTTGTGATACAAAGGACGTTCTAGAAATAAGGTTGTCCTACCTTAAACCTTTGGTTTTTGGTGTAAGGTTGTCCTTAGAATTGATATAGTATCATTCTCTTAAATATAGTTTGTTGAGATTGATTTTTAATTCAGCATTTTGCTTTATTTCTTTTATTATTCCGCTGTTTTAAGTTTTATTTAGCATTGCCCTATTCACCCCCCCTCTAGGGCATATAGCTAGGCCCTTTCACTTGATCCTGATACATTGATCATCTACCTGACCAGGGTAGAAGGCTCATCATATCCCTTCCTAGTCCTGGTAGATCCTGGTCTTTTACCTGGTCAGGCAGTGAGTCCGTTGGTAGTCTCCTAGGATTGAGAAATGGGTCAAGCCGCGAATGCTTCGCCATTGTATATTTCAGTAACTCTGTATAATCCGATTACTCCAAAGCTAAGAGAATGCCCATAATTGAAAGGTTTCAATTTTCTATTTATAAGGTTGCTCCTTGGGTCTTGGTCTAAGGGAGTCCTCGTTTGAATTTATGTCCAAGGTAGGGATTAATAAATACTTTAATAGATCATCCTAAAGTGTTACTAATCGTACAGAATCGGCTCAAGCTTCTATTATGCTTGTATTTAACGAGTAGGTTTATGGATACACTGACCTTCGCTCGCTCCCACTGTTAGGCCTATGATTTAATATGAATGGGTTCAACACTTAAGCCCTAATTGTCTCCCTATAAAGACTTCAATATTGACATTCTAAGGAAGGTTCAAATCCTATTTACTAATCTAAACTTACGTATAACCTGAATCACTTTCTTCAATCCTGGGCCAGTGGGGAAGGGGCTAACCACGCTTCCGCTGTGCAACTCTGATCCAACGGTTGTATTAGCTGACCTAACTAGATTGGGCTTATAAGGTTCTACCCCCCTTAAACATTTATGTCTACTCTTAAGGCTCTAAAATCTATATCCTAATCCGTATGTCGGAACGAGGTGCAATTTAAGACTTATCCTTGACATGAAATGAGAAACAACCTCTCGCTACATTGGTCTTCCTTTGTTAATGATGTGTTCTATGGCACTGGTACCTATGGTTGTAGAAATGGGCCTAATCTCTATTGTAGTTGAGTTCAAGGGCAGGTATGAGTTGGCGGCAAGATGCCTAATTCTACCCAATAAGGACTCTCACTACGGTCAAAAGTTACCCTTTTTAATACCACAATATAATCTATTGTAACATCCCAAAAATCGGGGGTCGAGCAGAAAGCCAACCCCTGAGTTCCAAAATGTCACTTATGCAACATAGATAATGATGAATGCATGTTATCTGTAGAATGACAATAAACAAGATTAAAATTTAAAAGGACAAGTGTCATGACATCAAATCAACCTCCCTGTAATCCCGTCGATCAGAACACTGTCTACATAGACCTTCCTGATAACCGCCTATAGGAGAAATCCTCCTCATCATCATATAAGTCTGGCTCTACCTCGCAGGCCGCGCCATCATCTGAAACTACAATAGGGTCTGGTTGGTGTCCGGAACACCGTCCCGTAACGTGGGAGTGAGTAGCTAACTCAGTGGAATCATAGAGCAAAGGTTAACATGTTATTAAATCAATTAAGCGATAATGATAAAGCAAGCAAATCAAACATCACTAAATACAGTGATTAATGCAAGGATGAAATGACATGATGGAAGCCCTCGCCAACATACTCCCTCATGCAACACCATCTTACGTCCGCGACATGCTTTCTTCCCTCAGTGCTTTACATCTTCCAGGCACATGCAGTGCTATATGAATATGATTACCGAGTTGTTATTAGTCCTTTTCATACAGCAGGATTGGGAAACTAGGGTACTTTCCTTATATCATTCCCAATAAGGATCCTGTCTAGGGTCGTCACTCCTAGCAGTCTCATACGATGATATATTTCTAGGTCGCTGCAAGGGCTGTCAGGGCTGTTGCACGCACTTGTTGCTCCGCTCCCCCATCACCTTATCAATACAGGCCTAGTTGTACTCTTGTTGCTACAGAAGGGTCGTCGCCTCACGTAGACTCAGAGTACGCTTGAGGTCACTACAAAGGGCTGCCAGGGCTATTGCACGCACTCGTTGCACCTCTCCCCCATCACCTTATCAATGTAGGCCGACAGCTCGAATATAGTGTCCCATACCACCATAATCGGCTCACGAGTCTGGGTTGCTCACTGGTCACTACGGGGAACCTAGTGGCCCCAGCGTAGGCCGACAACTCGACCACGGTGTCCCATACCACCATGCCTGGCTGATGAGTCTTAATGGATCAAGGTACCATGATTATCAGGGTTATCACTGGTAAGTTCAGTACCCTAGGTTCAAGCAATTATGACCAATACAAGGTGAACATACAATGGTCAGTCAGGTTACTTGATGAGTCCGACTAGCACGAGCACACGTTGAATCGACCGACATGAAGTGCACAAACACTTAGCTACATAACTCCAACGTACTTGACGTATGTTAATTTCAACATATAATATGACAAATCCTTATCTCAAGGAGATGTCTAATACACAATAATCATGTTCTTACATTCAATACATATGGCAGGCATAAATCATATTGATTTAGGCATTTCAACAAACACTTAGTCTACACACATTAGTCTACATAGCATATGTCGGCCAATATGTGCATTAGGGCGAATCTCTTCGCCAAACAGATCATACTCGCATAACAGGTATAGGTACACGATAAATACTCATAGCAATTATATCAGCAAAATACGTACGTATACTGTATTTCCTATAAATACCCAAAATATCCTAAATCTCATATTCTTCGTACGTATTCGAAATGAAAAATAGACAGCATGTTTTACATGTCAAATAACATTCTTGTCAACAATCTATCATTAAATGGCATTGAAAGCTTTGAAAAATGGTAAACTAAGCGTCTAAAATCTGCACCTTACGCCGTATGAGCGTAATGAATCGAATAGAAACTCTACGCCTTCTCCAACGACGATATGTCCACCTATTACACAAGGTAAGTCAGCTACTTAGCTACTTGTACCCATAGGAACCTTAAAACAGGTTAGGGTTAGGGTTTTCTTACCTAGAACGAAACCAGAATCGCCGGAATAACGATGCAGGTGGATGTCTTTGGCACGTGGAGCAGCAGGGAAGAATCCCAGGAGAAAGTCCCAACTTCTCCCTTACTTTCTCTCTCTTTTCTCTCTCTTGATTTGGGTAGGGTTTGAAATTCATATGGGATTTGTGAGAGAGGGTTTAAGGCCCTTTTATAAGCCCAAACATAACCAAAACAGACTCCAAGTCAAGGTATACTTAAGTTATAACCAAATCGGGTCTGTTCCGATCCAACGGAGCACTTTTGGAGGTCCTGTTACTAAACGCGGTCGGACTTAAGCTCTCTAATATTGGATCTAGGTCCAGCTAAGTTTTCAGTCTGGTCGGGTTTCCAGATCGACCGTGGCGAACCAGTTTTAGTTCAGCGGCTACAGGAACTCGATCAGAGCCACAAGTGCTATGACATGTAAGGGCCACCTATCCTAATCCGAGGGTAAAATTTGATCGAATTCCAACGGCCAGAATGCTTAAAAATGTCGTGCAAGCGACACGTGCCAGATTTCATAAATCTTATTTAATTTCTAACATTTCTCACACTTTTCACTCTAGACTCAAGAAAATTGTCTCAGGATATCGGTTGGGCTTGATTTTTGAAATGATTGTCAAGTCCAACTAGGCGGTCGTAATTGTTTAAGTTCGTCGCTATCGGACTTTCGACGTGCGGTCTAGATCCGATACGAAGTTTCAAAGTACTCCTGAGAGCAACTGGGCTTAGAGTTGGATCTTAGATTTTAGGGTAACGTAGCGGTAACAATTCTAGAGGTTTTGGGTCTTACAGATCGTATTTAAAGTGGTTGGTGCTAATTTTATAGGTAATCTAGTTTAGCGCTAGCTAAAACACATTAAATTTCTAAAGAATTTGGTTCTAAATGATTTCTTTGGCTTTGGATTTGGGTTCTGAGAGGTTACCAAGGTGTTATGGTTGACCCATTTTCCTAAGAATGTCTAATTCTAGGTAGGTAAAAATCTGGAGTTTACATCTATACATTATTAGCACATAAGGAAGTTGGACAAGGCAGGTTGACGGGCAAACTATCTCTCTAAGTTCATAAGCACAATATGTTTGCTAGAATAGTCTGTGATTTGGGACCTAATTCTTAAATGTCTAGTGCCCAATGAGACATTTCTAGAGCCTAAAAGGATAACTTTTTATCGGCTGTAGGTTCTTAACACTCCTTAAAGATAAAGTAATAAACTTTTGGTTGCAGGTGGTCGGAACAACACGGAAGATAAGTTGTGTAGTGGGTTTGAACCGGATACATAAACTTTCTGTCTAGCTAGGATAGAAAACTTGTCGTATCAGTTCTTAATCCTAGTCGATGTCGATCTTCTGCTTGATCAGAGCATTAGATTTATTAGTAACTACTAGGATTAAGAATTCGATTTAAACCGCGAATACTTCGCTTATATATAGTTTCTCTACTTCGTGTCCCCGATTGTACTAAGTCCTTGGGAGGGCAATTCTAAGGGGCGTGCTGGATTGACCTAAGTTCAATCTGAGGAATATACAAGTTCCTCTATACATGAATAGTCTCTAAATCGAAACATCTTTCCTAAGAGTTATTAAGGATGCCTATACGTATCAAGGGAATCCAACATAGGAACGCGATCTAACTCAACTAAATCGAACCTACTATTCCTTAATGTATAGCTAGTCTTTACACTACTTAATAGAACTAGTAGTCTAGTCGGTAACTCATTAACTGTAATTCAAAGTCTAAGCTTATACGCTAGATGGTTTTATATCATTTCTACTATAGGGAATGGTCCTATCTTCAGGGTCAAGATTGTCTAATTGGAATTGGATTTCCTATATTGTTAAGTCTTTCGAAATCTAGGAGTACTATCTCTAGGTCCTGGCACTAGATGGTCATTGTTTATGGACTAAGCTTCTGTGTTAGGTCTCACCCGTCGGTAGAAGCGGAGAGATTGAGAAGATGGTTATAACTAGCTCACAAAGAGCCATGAAAAATAGAAAAAATAAAGGGAAGGGCTGAGATCTTTGGGTCTCCATGAATTTGGACCTGATATGGGAGTGTAAAGGGTCTAGTGAAAGGGAAAGAAGAGGGAGAACAGCAAAAGATGATGGGTTAGAGGACTTACACGAATTTGAGACTCAAATGGGAGATGTGAGAGCTTAAATCAGAGAAAATGAAAGGAGTAGGTGATGGGTATGGCTGAGGACGATAGAGGAACGTGAACCTTGAAGAAAAATAAGAGAATGAGAGATTGGAAGGGCGATTTGAAGGAGAATGGAACAGTTTTAAAGAAAAAGAAAAGCATGAGAGGGTGGTTTGTGAAGGAAGTAGGAGATTTGGGATGAAATAGGGGTCAAACCATGGACCATTGGGTCCCACTAGACCCCACATTCAATCGGGCCCGAAGGCCCAACTCGTTCGAGCCCGACCGTCGGCGAGGCCTTGCCAAATCGGCAAGGGCCTCGCCGGCCACTGGACTATCCGGCGAGGTCTCACCCATTGGGTGAGGGCCTCACCACCCCCTGGGTCTAAAAACGTTGGGGTCCCACCCTGGAACCCCCTAGAAATTGATCGTTTGACCCCCTCTTTCGATTTGAGCCGTTTCGGGTCATTTCAGAACTAATCTGATCTCTATTCACTCTTACCAATTTCTAACGACTGGAATGGGATAAAAAGCGGTCTATACCCATCAATTGACGGTCTAGAAGTGATTTGGGGTCCTTGTGTGTGATCAGGAGTGTGTACGGACTTGATCTTGGCAATCATTTTCAGTAAACTTTCGCCAACAAATAAACTGGGGGTCCTGAACTTATTTCTAGATTGTTCTCACACCCTCCTACATTAAATTGGCATCGGCATGTGGTGTGCGACCATAACCCAAGTCCAGTTTAATCTAAATCATGCTCTAATACCATCTTGTAACGCCTTGAAAATCGAGGGTCGAGCATAAACTCCACTCCCGAGTTCCAGAACATCACTTATGGAATATTTTTAATGATGGATGAATGTCGCTGTATTAGTGCATAAAACATGAAGTGGATTAAGCTAAAACAACATATCATACTCCAGAGATAGTTAAATTTTACAAGCAGAAGACTGTGATAAATATATAAAATGTATAATTGATTGTAAGTCTCTAGAGTGTGAACATGTTACCAGGTTAACTAAATACATGTATACTACAAAAATAGAAAGAAAAGGATATACATGGGTGTTTAAATAAAAGGTGAAATACCAAGTGTATTGGCATCTAATCAGTAACACTATAACCCCGTCGATCAGAACCTGCATATAGGAGAAATCCTCCTCAACATCATCAAGTCTGGCTCTGCTTCGCAAGCATCGCCATGATTTGAAACTAAAATAGGGACTGATTGGTGTGGCCAACACCGTCCCGTAACGTGGGAGTGAGTGATCAACTCAGTGAAAACTATATACGGCAAAGGTTAACATGTTATCAATCCAATCAAGCAGTAATGATAAAGCAGTACAATCAAACATGTCCTAGATACTCTTGTTAATGCACGAATGTTATGAAGAATGATGCATGCCCTCACCACAATCTCCTCTGCGACATTATCTAACGATCGCGACATGAATCACTTCCTCAGTGCTCTATCACCAACCCCATTAGCACATGCAATGCGATAATATGAGCATGATTACCAAGTTCTTATTAGTCCTTTTCATACAGTAGGATTGAGAAGCTAAGGTACCTCCCTTGTATCATTACCCAAACGGTGATCCATTCTCGGGTCGTCAGTCCGAGATATTCTCATACGATGCTACGGTTCTAGGTCACTGCAAGGGCTGTTGCGCGCAATCGTTACACCACTCCCCCATCACCAAATTAATACAGGCCTAATTATTTCCCAAATACTACAACAAGGCTCATCGCCCTTATGCACTATCAGGATATACTCGAGGTCACTACAGAGGACTCATCACCAATCAATGTAGGCCGACAGCATGAATATAGTGTCTTATACCACCATAATCGGCTCACGAGTATAGGTGCTCACTGGTCACTACAAAGGGCTCGTCACCAATCAGAGTAGGCCGACAACACGAATATAGTGTCCCATACCACCAGAATCGGCTCATGAGTCTTAGCGGATCGAGGTACCAAGGTTAGAGGGGCTTTTCACTAGTAAGTTTGGTACCTTAGGTTCAAGTAGTAGTGACCAAACATGGTGAACAAACATCGGTCAATCGGGTTAGTTGATAAACCCAACTAGGCCAAGCGCACGTTGAGTTGAACGACATGGAATGCATACGCACTCTGTGTGGCCTAACCACTGCGGAACATCCTAATTACGACTTAGATTCGTTGAACACATCCTGTGTGGTGAAACAAACTCAACTACCACTTGAAGAACGATTACCGATTACCTGGACTATACAATAGCCCCAATCACATTCAGTTATAATATATTATCCAAAGATATAGGCAAAGCAGTAAATGGATCATATTTCGAATTATACAATCAAAGGTCCGATATTATCCGCTTAGGGCTGCCAGGGCTGTTGCACGGAATCATTACATCACTCCCTCATCACCCTTTGCGGCATTATTTCTACATGTTATGGTATATAACTTAAACATGAATCCACATATGCAATATAAAATACATGGAGGAAATCATACACATCATGAAATATGATTCGTCTAGGTTAATCAATTCATAGAGGAAATCATACCCATAATTAACGTGATCAGGAATCAATCTCAACAACCTTGACAATCACATTTTACTAACTACTAATTCATTTAGACATTTATACAAATACTTAGATTACACATTATATCATACATATTTTGCATTCATTAGCATATTTATTAGGGCAAATCCTTTCGTCAAAGGGTTATTGCCTATACAACAATCATGTATCTATGACAATTTGTCATGGCGAGCACGAAAGCGAATTCCATACTCATTCAGTCAATTTCACATACACTTAGGCTACACATACTAATTACATATCATATGTTGGTATATTATGCATTTAACTAAACCTTTAACTCAGGAATTGTTACACATACATCTAGCATACATAGACGACAGTTAATCATGACAAACACAAATTCATATTTCATACGTATACGGTATTTTCTACAAATACAAGGAATACGGTATATTCAACATAGTTAACGTATAACTGAAAAACGAAACAGACAACACTTTATACATGTAAAATAGCAGCCACGTTAGTAATATATTATTAACCGACATTGAAAGTCTTGAAAACCATAACCTAAACGTATATAGTTCGCACCTTAAACCAAAAAATGCATATAAGATGTGATTTAGACGATAAGTCTTCATCAACGGTGGATACGCTACCTATGACATGAAACAGGTTAGCTATAACTTCATTTAAACTATTCTAGGCTTCCAAATAGGTTAGGGTTAGTTTAACTTACCCAATAATGGAATTAGAAATGCCGTAATAGTGATACGGCAGTGGTGTTGAAGCACATGGAGCTGCAAGGTAGAATTCCTGGGTGAATCTCCTACCCCCTCTCTCTCTCTTTCTTTCTCTTGGAAAGCTAGGGTTTAAAAATTCGTATGGGATTTGAGAATGGGGATTTTAAGCCTTTTTATAAGCCCAAAAGTGACGAAAATAGACTTGGGGCTAAGGTATACTTAGGTCATAATCAAATCAGGTCTGTTCCGATCCAACGGAGCACTTCTAGAGGTCCTGTTACTAAATGCGGTAGGACTTAAGCTCTCTAATATCGGATCTATCTCAAACTAAGTTTTCAGTCCGGTCGAGTTTCCAGATCCACCGTGGAGGACCAGTTTCAGTTCAACGGTTACGGGAGCTCGATCAGAGCTACAAGTACTATGACATGTAAGGGCCACCTATCCTGATTCGAGGGTGAATTTGGGTCAAAATCTAACGGTCAGAATGCTTAGAAAAGGTGCGCAAGTGAATCGTTCTAGATTACCTAAAAATATATTTAATTTTTAAAAAAATCTTCGCTTTCTCACTCTCTTTACTCTTGACTCAAGGAAATGGTCTCAGGACATCGTTTGGGCTTGATTTTCGAGGTGATAGTTAAGTCCAACTAGGCGGTCAGTACCTTCTAAGTTCATCGAAATCGAACTTGTGACGTGCAGTCCAGATCCAATACGAAGTTTCCAAATGATCTCGAAGGCAACTGGGCTTAGAGATTGATCCTAGGTTTTAGGGTAACGTAGCGTCAACGATTTTATAGGTTTTGGGTCCTACAGATTGTATTGAAAGTTATTAGTGTTAATTCCATAAGTAATCTACTTTAGCGCTGGCTAAAACATGTTAAATTTTTAAGGGATTTGGTTCTAAGTGATTTCTTTGGCTTTGGAATTGAGTTATGAGAAGTTACCAAGGTACTATGGTTGACCGATTGTCTAAGGACGTCTAACTCCAGGTTGGAAAAAATTTAGGGTGTTACAAGGAGTTACTCTAACGTCTAGACCATGTGGATACACGAGCGTCTGAGTGCCGAATACCAGTAGGCCGCGTCTCCCACTGTGTCGTGGTCACTTGGGAGGGGGTGTGGCCTTATTCGCCCAAGTGAGGGGGCTATGAGCTAGGCTGAGTTAGACCAGCTCGTAAATGAGTCCGCTATCGACGAGCCGGGTAGGTAGTGACTACTAGTTAGGCTGGTAGTGAGGTCTATTCCGCTCGCTGGGCCGTACGTCTAAGGAGGCGGCAATTTGTGTGGAGTGTACTAGACCTCGGTGATATCCTATAGAGGAACTGCATTGCTATTTGTACTTGATGAGTACTGGCATGCTTGCTTTGCATCTTGCATATTGTAAGTGCTATGATCACATGCTCCTTTTGTTGTCTAATTTTGTGGTGCCAAAACCTTTATCTGTGTCTTGTATTTGTATGTTGATTTATATATGTTCAAGACACTGCTTCACAAGTGCTTCAAGTTAAGTACATTGATCGACTTCAAGCCATGTACTTTGTCAATGTCTGTAAGCATATATGTTCAGAGCTACATCGATAAAGAGTACAAGACTCAAGTGCAACTCAAGATGAAGTTCAAGTTCAAGCTTTCGATTATCTCACGATCAAGTTACATCAAGTATGAGAGCTCAAGCTTGATAAGGTTCAAAGGTCTACCTTTGCTAAATAAATGAAGTTCAATGTTCATACTTCATTTTTCAGGTATGATTGACCTTAGATTGACCTTAGGGTAGGTCATTTCGGATACATAATTTAAACTATATGTTTATACATGAGTTTGGTCTGTTCTAAGACAAGTCCTGGACCTTGTTCGACTAGTCCTAATACTGGTTCGACCAGTCCAAGAAATTCTATGACCAGTCCTAAGTGGTTGAGAATTTTCAGAATTTTTTAGTTAGTCCTCGACTAGTCCTGGAAGTCCTTCGACTAGTCGTAGGTGTGTTCTCGACTCTAACTTCGACCAGTCATGGGTCTTTGACTCAAACTACAGTGACCAACTAAAGTGGTCCACGGCTAGTCCTGGATCATCTACGACCAGTCGTAGGTAGTCCACAACTAGTCGTAGACACCCCATGACCAATCGTAGAACAGTTTTCAAGATCACGCTTAAAAAATTCAAAATGCTGTTGTACTAAGACCAGTCGAGGTGTCCCTAGGACCAGTCGAAGATGAGTCTGAGCATGAATTTTAGAATTTTTCAATTCAATTCAATTCAATTAAAATCTAGGCTCCACTCTGAGATAAGTTTGTGTTCATTTTAAGCTACTTTGTGCGTAATTAATTTTCTTTTTTTTTTAGCTTATTGTTATTTGATTTTAATCTACATTCCAATCTGATTTGAAAAGGAAAAAATTCTGTAATTCCTTCTTCTTGGAATCAAAATCAAATACAATTAGCCCATTTGGTTTAACTTAAAATCAATTAAAACTTAGAACTATTGTAAAGTGAGTATTGGACATTGAACTTCCATATTCGAACTTCTACTCCGATTGGTTCTTCCAAGCTGTTATGAAAGAAGAAATTCAGGTATTTTATGCTTATGTAATTTACTTTCTTTTTAGTTTCTTTTAAGATTGAGCTAGAAAAATCTCATTGTGTAGTTATCTGAGGAGAGACAGAAAACTCAGACAAAGGGGTTTTTTTATGGTGTAAGCCCAAGTGGAAAAGACACAATTATGAAGGTTTTAGGTGAACTTGTGAAACCTATTTCGATAGTGAATGCTAATATCCCCTGTGTAAGGATATTAGGAGTGGAGTAGCAATTTGTGTGGCTGTTGTTTAACAGTTGATGAACACAAGGCGAACCCTATAACTCTTTGTGTTTTATGGATGTGTGATTTGTTCTTTCTATCTTTTATCATTCAAAACTGTGGAATGTATGTGTGGATGTGAATGTTGTAATTTTTACATTTCAAGCATAGTGGGGAATGTTGTAATAATTTAGATTTAAATTCTTGCAATTTATTTCAATTTATTTATTCCTCTTTGGTTTGAGTTTTTGATACAAAGGATGTTCTAGAAATAAGGTTGTCCTGCCATAAACCCTTACTTTTTATGGTGTAAGTTTGTCCTTAGAACTGTATTCGTATCAACCTCTCAATACTTATTTATTGAGGTTGCTTTTATTTTTTCATTAAGAATTGATTTATTTTTATTTGGCTATCTCTTTATTTTATTCCACTGCTATAATTATAATTTGGCATAGTCCTATTCACCCTCCCCTCTAGGACATATAGTTTGGCCATTTTAAGTGGTATCAGAGCCTAATAGCTCGCACTTATTACTTTTTATTTGGATTTATTTCCTGAACTAACGATCTAAGCTATATAAAAGATGTCAAATTTTGATAGCCTATCAGTCACTAGGCCTCCACCCTTTGATGGCTCCAACTATGCCTATTGGAAAGCTAAGATGAGGATCTTCCTCAAATCAATGGATGAGAGTGTGTGGCAAGCCACAATGACTAAATGAAATCCTCCTACCATGGAAGTGATTGGAATCAATGGTTCAAAAATTATAAGAGTAACTCCTTATTTCTCATGGACCACCCTTCTGAAAAATGAGAGTAGTGCCAATGCAAAAGCACTAAATGCAATCACTTACACACTATCACCGGATGAGTTCAAAAGAATTATATCCTGTGATACTGCAAAGTAAGCGTGAGATATATTAGAAATGACACACGAGGGTTCTATAATTGTAAAAAAATCTAAAGTCCAACTCCTCATAACCAAATTTGAAGAAATTCATATAGAGGAAAATGAATTGTTTATGGACTTTCACACAAGATTAAATGACATTGTAAACTCGATGTGGGGTCTTGGCGATAAAAGTCTAGAAAGTAAAGTGTGTACAAAGATACTACACTCTCTTCCTGAACGATTCAACTCTAAAGTAACTGCGATATAGGAACTTCGTGATATGGATAATATGAGGGTAGAAGATATAGTTGGTTCTTTACAAACCTATGAGTTAAACTTTAAAGATCCTAAAGGTAAATCTATTACTTTAAAATCTTCTAAATGTATTTCTGAAGAAAACTCTGATTCTGAAGATGATATGGCTCTTTTAGCAAAAAAGTTTTATAAAATTTTCAAAAGCAAGAAAATGATAGATTTTTAAAAATCAAATGATAAGAAAAGATCTAAACCTAAATAAAAAACTTGGAAGTCTTTGAAAGATAGTCAATGTTACAACTATCAAGAATATGGGCATTTAGCAAATAAATGTCCTAAAAAGGATAAACCTAAAAAGAAGGGTATGTTGGATACTTGGGATGAATCATCTGATTCTGAAGCCTCTTCTGAATTAGAAGATTCTGAAAGCGAGTCGGGCAGTGAAGTTAAAGCCCTTATGACTCTAGCCAAGTTCACTTTTTCAGATCATGATGATTGAACTAGTAAGGAAAATCTGAACGGTGAATGTGAAAATGAAGATGATCTTCAAGATGCTTACAATGCCCTATATAAGGAAAGTTGTAAAATTGCTGTCAAACTTAAACTTCAAAAAGAAAAGTTTTTTAAACTCAGAGAATGTTTTGAATATCTTGTTTTAGAAAAATCCCAAATTTCAGATTGTTTTGAAAAATCAAAATGTGATTTGGATTTCAAAAACTCTCAGATTGAAAGTTTGAAATCTGAGAATGAGAAACTTAAAAATAAAGTGTCTTCTCTTCTAAGAGATATGCCCAAGGTGATCCAAAGTTAGAGAAACTATTATCAGGATCAAGAAAATGTGGCGATAGATCTGGGTTGGGCTATGATAAGAATATACCTCCTAAACAGAAGAATACTCCTCCTAAGTTTGTGAAAGGAGAGTCCTCAAACTCAAAAGGGAAATGTACTTATCAAGGTTTTTCTAAAAATACAAAAACTTTTCAAAAACCTAAAAGTAGCCACGTCAACTTTAATCAGAACTAAAACCCACTAGCTGAAAAGATAATTGATTTACTCAAGGAGCTCTTAAAATCTAACTCTATAGGTCATTCTTACAACAATAGACATAAGAAGACCAACTATACTCCTAAACCCAAAACAGTTCTGAAATGGGTTCCTAAAGTTGCCTGCTTGGTTTTCCACACTGCTTTCAAAGCAACAAGTCATTCAAAGTGGTACTTGGATAGTGGATGCTCTAGGCATATGACACGTGACAAGACTTTATTCACCGATCTTAAAGATATGACTGATGGATCAGTCACATTTGGTGATGGTAGTAATTGCAAGATTATTGGCCAAGGTACGGTCCAACTCTATAACCTCCCTTTTTTAAGAATGTTTTATATGTTGAGGGACTAAAACACAACCTGTTGAGCATATCTCAAATATGCGATAACAACCATAGTGTGAAATTTTCCAATCAAGGTTGTAAAATTATAAAGAAAAAGGGTTCTATAATATTAACTGGTCGCAGAACTTCTGAAAACTACTATATAGTAAGCGATGGTAGCTCATCTAATTAATCGTGCTACATGGTCCATACCGATGAGACAGAATTATCGTATAAACGCCTTAGACATGTACACTACTGGAATTTATACTAATTAAGCAAAGGAGAACTAATTAAAGGTCTACCTAAGTTGCAAAAAGTAGATAAAATATGTGGTGAATGCTAGTATGGTAAACAAACTAGGAGCTCTCACAAAAAGGTGAACTCCAATGCACATCAAGACCACTCGAGCTTCATGAGCTTCTCCACATGGATCAGGACCAACCAGAATAGAGAGTCGAGGTGGAAAAAAATACATCTTGGTAATCACGGATGATTTTACTAGATTCACTTGGGTAACGTTCTTAAGGGACAAATCAGAAACCCTTGATGAAGTGAAAAAGATCATTATACGAATCTAAACTGAGAAATGTTCTCAAGTATGTAAGATCCGTAGTGACCATGGATTTGAGTTTGAAAATAGTAGTTTTGAGAAATTCTGTAGCGATCAGAAAATATCGCATGAATTCTCTACACCCAAAACTCCACAACAAAATGAAATTGTGGAAAGAAAAAATAGAGTGCTTTAAGAAATGGGAAACGTAATGTTAAATAGTAAGAAGCTCCATAGAAATCTTTGGGTTGAAGCAGTGAATACTGCCTGTTATATTATTAATTGGGTTTATACATGTAAATCTCATAATAAAATGGCTTACGAATTATGGCTTGATAAGAAGCTGACCGTTAAATACTTTTGAGTTTTTGGCAGCAAGTGCTATATTTTGCGTGACCGTGAAAATTTAAAAAAGTTTGACATTAAGAGTGATGAAGGAATCTTTTTAGGATATTCTTTAAACAGTCATACGTATCGTGTACTGAACAACAGGACCGGTGTGATTTAAGAGTCCATTAATGTGGTCATTGATGATCATTTGAATACACCGCCCCTAGTTCAGATAATGATGAAGTTCTTTTGATTGACAAACCAAATACTTCATCAAGTTAATTTCGAATTGAGGACTATTAATGATCATCCAACACTCAAATTCTTGGAAACCCTGTCACTGGTGTGTGCACTCGTAGACAATTAGAAGACATTTGTAACTACATGTGCTTTACATCCCAGATAGAACCGGTAAACGTAAAAGAAGCTCTTTCTGACGAAAACTAGATAGGTGCTATGCAGGAAGAACTTAATTAGTTTGTTCTTAATGATGTCTAGTATCTTGTTCTTAGACCTAAAGATAAACACATTATCCGAACAAAGTGGATTTTTAAAAATAAGTCTGATGAACTTGAAAATATAACTCGAAATAAGGTAAGACTGGTTGTACAAGGGTACACATAAATTGAAGGCATTGATTATGATGAAACCTTTACCCCAGTTGCTCACCTTTAATCAATTAGACTTTTTATATCCATTGAATGCTTTAAGAAGTTTAAAATTTATCAAATGGATATGAAGAGTACCTTCTTGAATGATGATTTACATGAAGAGGTATATGTTAAACAACCTAAAGGGTTTGAAGACCCTAAGTTTACTGATCATGTGTACCGTCTTAAAAAGTCTCTCTATGGTCTAAAACAAGCTCCCAGGGCATGGTATGAGAAATTGACTAAGTTTTTACTGAGTCATAGTTTTCAAATGGGAAGTGTCAATAAGACGCTCTTTGTTAAGAAACATAACGATGATATCTTAATGGTTTAGATCTATGTTGATGATATTATTTATGGATCAACTTGTACTAACATGACTTTTGATTTTGCATAGTTAATGAAATCTAAGTTCAAAATGAGCATGGTTGGGGAATTAAATTATTTTCTATGGCTGTAAGTAAAACAACAACCTGATGGAATTTTTATTTCTCAAACCAAGTATGCCTTGAACTTGATTAAAAGGTTTGGATTTGAGAATGATAAGAACTTTGATACTCCTATGAGTACATCTTTAAGACTCTCGAAGGACTCTACAGGTAAAGATGTGGATCCTAAATTGTATCATAGCATGATTGGTAGTTTGATTTATTTAATTGTTAGTAGACCAGATATTATTTTTAGCATTGGTATTTGTGCTAGATATCAGTCTAATCCTAAAGAATCTCATTTAACTGCTGTTAAGCAGATTATGTGATATGTCGCAAGTTTTACTAATTTGGGTCTTTGGTATCCAAATGAGACTAATGTTCAATTGGCTAGGTACTCAGATGCTGATTGGGCAGGTAATATTGATGACAGAAAATCAACCAGTGGTGGTTTTTATATTGGAAATTGATTGTTTTCTTAGCTTAATAAGAAGCAAAGTTCTATATCGCTTTCCATTGTTGAGGCTGAATACATCGCAGCAGGAAATGCATGTACTCAGTTTGTTTGGATGAAACGTATGTTAAGTGATTATGGAATTGCACAGGACTCAATGGTTTTATTTTGCGATAACTTCAGTGTAATAAATATTTCTAAAAATTCAATCCAGCATTCATGTACCAAGCACATTGACATTAGGTATCATTACATTTGTGAATTAGTGGAAGACAAAATAATTTCTTTGGAATACATTCCAACCGAGACTCAACTTGTTGACATTTTCACTAAACCGCTCGACAAAAGCAGGTTTAATAAATTAAAGTTTGACCTCGGTATGTGCAATTTAAATTGAATATTCTTGCATAATTGTAACATATTGTATATATGTTTATGTATTTTTATGGTTAAATTTTTAAATTTGTTGAAAAAAGTAATTTTTGGCCGGTACTCGACCAGTCGTGGTACGACCGGTCGTGTATTTTCCAAGACTGGTCGTGGAGCACGCTGATCTCTTTAATTTGAGAAAATCTCTCTTCTTTCTCATTTTCTCTTTTCTCTCCAAAGAGCCGAGCTACGACTAGTCGAACCCTACTGTTCGATTCAACCAGGTTAGAGCTTTTTGCTTGTCTTTCTTGGATATTTGTGGTCTATTTTCTTCAATTTCTTCATTAAAGTAGTTGATTTTAAGTTTGTCTTGAGATTTTTGGAGTTTTCTTCCTCATTTGCTGATCTAGAGAAAACCATCTCTTCATCTTTGAAATTTCTTGTTGTTATTCAAGAATATGGATTCTAGAGGGAAAAAGAAAAATGCTAGAGGACCCTCTTCATCCAGATCAACTTCTATTACAATACGCCATCTTCGGTCTCCCGATGATGATCCACCTTATGTGCGTGATTTGCGTCTGCGTAATGTTATTGTTGAGAAAGCTGTTGATTTAGATCACATCACCCATTTCGGTATCCTTCCTCTCCTCCAATCTGTAGGTTGGGTTAACATCCTTCATTGGGGCGGGCCAGCATACCAGTCCATTGTGCAGAGCATGTTTGCATGCTTAAGTGATTTTTCTATTGAATAATTAACTTTCTCTATTGCTACTAGAGAAGGGCCTTTTCCTGTTGATCGTCATTTAATTTCAGGTCTTATGGATATACTTGTTAATGATGATGGTATTCCACCTAGCACTCTAGCTGAAAAATGTATTTATACTAGAGTGTTGTGTAACATAAATGCTCAATGGACTCAGAATGGAAATGCCCTCGCTTTCAAAATTTGTTACCCAGATACAGAGTTTTGCATTATATCTTTACTTCTAATCTGTATCCTCGTTCTGGTAACAAGACAGAACTGACTTTATTCATGGTTCGTATTTTGTATTCTATCATTATTGGAGCAAATGTTTGTCTGCCTTCTTTGATATGTCATTCCATCTTTCAGTTTCGTCTCCATCCAGGTCATAGTGATCTTCCCTTTGCTTACTTAATGACTATGTTAGCAACTCACATGCTAGTCGCTATGCCTGTTGGAGAGGCTCCTATCCAACACCTCATTTTCAACAATTTCAACTTAAACAAAATGAAGTTGCACTTGGCTGATGGCCAAGTAAATGTTGGAGAAGGTGGAGCAGCAGGTGTGAATGAAGAAGAAGGTGATGATCTTCCTCCGGACGATATTAATATGGATGACATTTTTAATGAAATTGATTTTGACTCTGGAAATGATCCTGATTTTGTACCATCAGATTTTGATGCACGTCTTCATGCATTAGAGGAGAAGGTAGAAAATATGAATGCTGCCCATGATATGCAATTCAAATATATGTGCAAGTATCTTTGACGCTTAAACAAGGGCCTTCATAAACTTGATCCTACCATACCTGCTCCTTCCTCTGGATCAGATTAAGTGTTTTAATCTTTGGGTTGTAATAACTTTAATACTTTGTTTTTGACTTTTTCTAACTTGGATATATGCTTAATGCTATATGAACTTTAAACTTTTCTGTATTTATCCTATCTTTGCTTCTTCCTTTGTCATATTGTGACAAAAACGAGGAGCATTGCGCCTTTTTGAAGCTTTTGAAGCTTTTGACAGATTCTGGGGAGAAGTTTTTGGTTTGATTGCTTATGGATATGAAAGTAGTGAGTAGTCTTGATATCTATGTGTGCTGCTACTCAGGGGGAGTATGTATACTCTTGTCTCTTAATGGATGTTGTTTATAACAATGGGTGCATGATTCTTTATTGAGCCTGTGATACTTGTGCTTCTTTATTTTTATATATATATATATGGGTGTGTTTTGTCACAAATTTGACAAACGGGGAGATTGTAAGTGCTATGATCACATGCTCCTTTGGTTGTCAAATTTTGTAGTGCCAAAACCTTTTATCCGTGTCTTATGTTTATATGTTGATTTATATATGTTCAAGACACTACTTCACAAATGCTTCAAGTTAAGTACATTAATCGACTTCAAGCCATGTACTTTGTCAACGTCTGTAAGCATATATGTTCAGAGCTACATCGATAAAGAGTACAAGACTCAACTACACTTCTATACTCAAGTACACTTCAAGACTCAAGTATAACTCAAGATGAAGTTCAAGTTCAAGCTTTCAATTATCTCACGATCAAGCTACATCAAGTACGAGAGCTCAAGCTTGATAAGGTTCAAAGGTCTACCTTTGCTAAATAAATGAAGTTCAATGTTCATACTTCATTTTCCAGGTATGATAGACCTTAGATTAACCTTAGGGTAGGTCATTTCAGATACATAATTCAAACTATATGTTTATATATGAGTTTGGTCTATTCTTAGACTGGTCCTGGACATTGTTCGACTAGTCCTAATACTGGTTCGACCAGTCCAAGAAATTCCATGACCAGTCCTAAGTTGTTGAGAATTTTTAAAATTTTTTGGTTAGTCCTCGACCAGTCCTAGAAGTCCTTCAACCAGCCGTAGGTGTATTCTTGACTCTAACTTCGACCAGTCGTGGGTCTTCGACTCAAACTACAGCGACCAACCAAAGTGGTCCATGACTAGTCCTGGGTCATCTACGAACAGTGTCGTAGACACCCCACGACTAGTCGTAGAACGGTTTTCAAGATCGCACTTAAAAAATTCAAAATGCTGTTGTGCTAAGACTAGTCGAGGTGTCCTTAGGACCAATCAAAGATAGTTTCTTCACCTATAAATTGAGCACGAATTTCAGAGTTTTTCAATTTAATTCAAGTAAAATCTAAGCTTCACTCTGAGATAAGTTTGTGTTCATTTTAAGCTACTTTATGCATAATTAATATTTCCTTTTGTTAGCTTATTGTTATTTGATTTTGATCTACATTCCAATCTAATTTGAAAAGGGAAAAATTTTGTAATTTCTTCTTCTTGGAATCAAAATCAAATACAACTAGCCCATTTGGTTTAACTTAAAATCAATTAGAACTTAGAACCATTATAAAGTGAGTATTGGATATTGAACTTCTATATTCGAACTTCTACTCTGATTGGTTCTTCCAGGCTGCTACGAAAGGAGAAATTCAGGTATTTTATGCTTATGTAATTTACTTTATTTTGAGTTTCTTTTGGGATTGAGCCAGAAAAATCTCATTGTGTGGTTATCTGAGGAGAGCCAAAAAACTCAGACAGAGGGATTTTTTTATTGTGTAAGCCCAAGTGAAAAAGACACAATTGTGAAGGTTTTAGGTGAAGCTGTGAAACTTATTTTGTTAGTGAACGCTAATATCCCCTGTGTGAGGATATTAGGAGTGAAGTAGCAATCTGTGTGGCTGTTGTTTAATAGTTGATGAACACATAGGCGAACCACTATAACTCTTTGTGCTTTATGGATGTGTCATTTATTCTTTCTATTTTTTTATCATTCAAAGCTGTGGAATGTATGTGTGACTGTGAATGTTGTAATTTTTACATTTCAAGCACAGTGGGGAATGTTGTAATAATTTAGATTTAAATTCATGTAATTAATTTTAATTTATTTATTCCTCTTTGGTTTGAGTTTTTGATACAAAGGATGTTCTAGAAATAAGGTTATCTTGCCATAAACCCTTGGTTTTTATGGTGTAAGTTTGTCCTTAGAACTGAATTCGTATCAACCTCTCAATACTTGTTTATTGAGGTTGCTTTTATTTCAGCATTAAGAATTAATTTATTTTTATTTGACTATCTCTTTATTTTATTCTGCTGTTATAATTGTAATTTGGCATAGTCCTATTCATCCCCCCCCCCTCTAGGACATATAGCTTGGCCATTTCATATATGACATTTGGCTACATATGCCTCACATCGCATGGTCTTGGTATGACCGATAGCATTCATGCCTTGCATCATATAAGTTTGGTACAACTAATAGCATTCATGGACTTACCGCATATTTCTGCATTAATCTGATATTGTACACTTGTCGCTTTCCTTGCACACACACTTACACCACCCTCTAAGCTTTTGTAAGCTTATGCACAACCGTTGCATACAGGTGGCATTGGATCGCAGCAGTGCTAAGGCAGGAGTGTGTGTCGGATTATTTTGAAGTTTTTGATCACCTTGTATTTCCCTTCCTGCATTGTACTTAAAGCTTTTGATATAGTGGATATGTGGTGATGTTGTTTTGTGACTTGGTTATGCTTGTGGTTATGCTCCATTATAAAAAAAAAAATCATACTGAAAATCCTCCTTGTAGGATCCCAGGATCAGAATTTGGCATGTGAGTGCTGAGATCTGAGAATGGGGAACTACGGAGGCTGTCGGTGCTGGATTCAGTGATCGAGAATTTTGTGAGCCTGTTTTTCGAGTTTGGGGTGTGACACACGAGGAAAAGAACAAGAAAATAAAAAATAAATTCTACGAAATTTGAAATTGATTGATGTTTGATATGTATGTCCTTGTTACACCATTAATATAGAAAAAAACCTAAAATTCATAATTACCTAAAATAACAAAATTCTAACTCTAATAAAAATCTGAATTCCAATAAAACTCTTCTAAAGATAAATTTTTAAAAATAAATGTTATGAAGAAAAATGAACTGACCAATGGGAAAGGGTCAGGTCAGAACCTTACACGCTCAAGTAAGCAAATAATAAGCCCTTTCGTTCTCCTCTCTCCACATTAAGAAATTGCCTTCGGCTTCGATATGGCTAGCTCCGACGAAGAGATAGAGAGGGAAGGAGAGGAACCAAATTAGCTCAGTCGCCATGGGATTCCACTTCCTACTTAGCATCTGTGGCCAAGGAACATGCCCGCAAGATCACCACCTCCGTTGATTCTAAGATCTCCAGAGTTCATCAAGAATGCTCCATTCCTTTGCCTGACAATGATGACGACGATGATGAGGAAGACGACAATGACTGCGGTGCATCTCAACTAGACAAGTGACTCCGAAGCCAAGAAGGAGATGAGGTCGAGCTCAACATCCCACCATGAAGCCGGAAGCACCATAAACCTCAATGGAGCCCAACCGCTCAACTAAGGAGACGTGTCGGCATGGCCCAATCGGCATGACCTAAGTCGACATGGCCCAGTTCATCACACTTCAGGTTGACGCAGCCCGCCTCCTATCAAGGCCTGACCATATCCACACGAGATCCTAGCCGAAGATTCAAGAAGCTTATCGCGATAGAGATCCGCCCGATTTCTTTAGATGATATCCGCGACACGCTCGAGATCCCTAAATCTTTACCAAAGATCTTAGGAGATTCCCCACGCATTTGGATTCTGAATCCTTCAATAATATACACCTACTAAATAGGGAGATCTCCTCTATGTCACCACATATCCTAAACTATAAATGGAGACACCTCTAATGTGAACGATACACACAATCTTTAGCCCTAAACCCTTAATACTCAACTAGATTGAGATTCCTTTCCTAATTTAGGCATCGGAGGGTCCCTTACTCTAGCCAGGGTCTTCCTGGTCCATTCCTTGTGCAGGTACATAGATCTAAAGAGGGTTAACCAGATTTTTGTATCAATAGTTTGGCGTTGTCTATGGGAATGACGTCGAAAGCCATTCTCACCTCATCAAAATTTAGTAATGGCGAAAGGGAAGAAGACCCCAGTGATGTTTCTAGTGATGAGTCGTACTGATATGTGGACTAATTAAGGATGCGCATACTAACATCGCATCTCTAGCATATGACATTGGACCATATAGGCCTTGTATTGCATAGCTTTGGTATGACTAACATCATTTATGGACTTACCAGTTTAGTCTTCCATTATTTTCGCTTACTCTGACATTTGTATGCTTCACACATGCATTGCGCATACATGAACACACTCTCTAAGCTTCATAGTAAAGTTATGCATGTTTGTTACATGCAAGTTGTGCTAGACCACATCAACATTGAGGTAGGAGCATGTGCCTGATCTTTTGGAGTTTTGTTATATCATGTATTTTCCTTTTAGCACTGTACTCAAAGATTATATTAGTGCATATGTGGTGCTAATGTTTTATGACTTGGGTACACTCGTGGTTATGCTCCTTTTAAAAAATTCACCCCGAAAATCCTCCTGGTAGGATCCCAGTATCAGAACCTGGCGCATGGGAGTTGGGAGCTGAGAATGGGGTACTACAGAGGCTGTTGGCACCAGATTCGACGGCTGAAAATTTCGTGAGCCCGGTTACCTAGTTTGGGGTGTGATAGAGTATCAATGGTTCTCCTGCTCGGGATTAGAGAGTAACGGAGGTGATCCCAAGTATCGGTTGAGTTGCTGAAATGCCAGCTCGTACTCTTTAGTCCATTCAGTTCTTATCTTTCCCTTCAAGTGTTAGAAAAATGGAAGGCACTTGTCAGTAGCTTTAGAAACGAATCGATTGAGGGCTGCAACTTTGCCTATCAGACATTATATCTCCTTTGTGGTCTTGGGTGAGCTCATATTCAATAGAGCTTATATCTTGTCAGGATTTTCCTCAATTCCCCTCTGGTTCACCAGGAAGCTGAGGAACTTTCTCGATCTGATACCAAAAGCGCACTTGTTTGGTTTCAGCTTCATCTGTTACCTTCTCCAAATCACAAACATCTCTTGTAGGTCGACCACATGGTCAGTGACTTTGATGCTTTTGATGAGATATTGTCGACATAGACTTTCATGGAACATCTGATCTATCGGGTAAACATTTTATTAACGAGCTACTGGTACATGTCCCCAGCATTTTTCAGCCTGAAAGGCATGAACTTATAGTGTAAAGCCCTTTGTCGGTGAGGAAGATCATCTTCTGCTTATGTAAGGGTGCATGATGATCTGATTATAGCCCAATTATGTGTCCATAAAGCTTAAGAGCTCGTGCCCGGTTGAGCTATGGAAGGGGAAAACTATCCTTCGAGCACGCTTAGTACAGGTCAGTGTAATCAACACATACCCACCACTTCCCATTTGACTTCTTCACCAAAATGGCATTGGTGACCTAGTCGGGGTAGTAAGTTTCTTCGATGAATCTGGCTTCTAAGAGCTTGCTGACCTCCTCACCAATAATGGTGTATCGTTCTAGGTCGAACACTCATCGCTTTTTCCTTATTGGTCGGTGGTTAAGATAAACATTCAGTTTGCGGATGATTACATCCAAGCTAATCCTAGGCATGTCCTGGTGGGACCATGCGAAGACGTCAGCATGACGTCGCAGAAGGTCCACAATCTGGTTCCACAGATCGAGAGGTAACAATGAGTCGACCTGTCCAATATGGGTTGGTTTAGATTTAGAAAGAGGAACTATTATGAGATCTTCCAAAGGAGAACCCCTTTCATAGGATTCTTCTTGAGGATCAAGGGAAGTGATGACCATAGAATGGTGTTGTGTGCATGTTCTCAGAGTTGTGGAATAACATTGAAGAGCTTCATGCTGGTCTCCTTTGACTTGTCCGACCCCGTGCTCAGTCAGAAATTTTATCATGAGATGGTAAGTGGACACCACTTCCTGCATGGCGTTCAAGGACGGGAGTCTAAGGATGAAGTTGTAAACTGTAACACTCCAAATTTTTTGCCTACCTGGAATTAGACGTCCTTAGGCAATGGGTCAACCATAATACCTTGGTAACCTCTCAGAACCCAAATCCAAAGCTAAAGAAATCATTTAGAACCAAATTCTTTAGAAATTTAATGTGGTTTAGCTAGCGCTAAACTAGATTACCTATAAAATTAGCACCAACCACTTTAAATATGATCTGTAAGACCTAAAACCTCTAGAATTATTACCGCTACGTTACCCTAAAATCTAAGATCCAACTCTAAGCCCAGTTGCTCTCGGGAGCACTTTGAAACTTCGTATCGGATCTAGACCGCACGTCGAAAGTTCAATAGCGATGAACTTAGACAATTATGACCGCCTAGTTGGACTTGACTATCATTTCGAAAATCAAGCCCAACCGATATCCTGAGACCATTTTCTTGAGTCCAGAGTAAAGAGTGTGAGAAATGTTAGAAATTAAATAAGATTTATGAAATCTGGCACGTGTCGCTTGCGCGACATTTTTAAGCATTTTGGTCATTGGAATTCGACCAAATTTCACCCTATGATTAGGATAGGTGGCCCTTATATGTCATACCACTTGTGGCTCTGATCGAGTTCTTATAGCCGCTGAACTGAAACTGGTCTGCCACGGTCGATCTAGAAACCTGACCAGACTGAAAATTTAGCTGGACCTAGATCCAATATTAGAGAGCTTAAGTCCGACCGCATTTAGTAACAGGACCTCCAGAAGTGCTCCGTTGGATCGGAACAGACCCGATTTGGTTATAACTTAAGTATACCTTGACTTGGAGTCTGTTTTCGTTATGTTTGGGCTTATAAAAGGGCCTTAAACCCTCTCTCACAAATCCTATACGAATTTCAAACCCTACCCAAATCAAAAGAGAGAAAAGAGAGAGAAAGTGAGGGAGAAGTTGGGGCTTTCTCATGGGATTCTTCCCTACTGCTCCACGTGTCAAAGTCATCCACCTGCATCACTATTCTGGCGATTCCAACTTCCTTCTAGGTAAGAAAACCCTAACACTAACCTGTTTTAAGGTTCTTATGGGTACAAGTTGCTAAGTAGCTGACTCACCTTGTGTTATAGGTCGTCATATCGACGTTAACGGAAGCATAGAGTACCTATTCAATTCATTACGCTTCTACGGTATAAGGTACGGATTTTAGACGCTTAGATTACCTGTTTTCAAAGCTTTCAATGCCGTTTAATGGTAGATTGTTGATAAGAATGTTGTTTGACATGTAGAGGTGTATGACGAACCCGAGTCGTACTAGAGTTGTCGGCAGTGGTTAGGCCACATGAAGTGCTTATGCACTTCATGTCAGTCGATTCAACGTGTGCTCGTTCTAGTTAGACCCATCAAGTAACCTGACTGACCATTGTATGTTCACCATGTATTGGTCATAACTGCTTGAACCTAGGGTACTGAACTTACCAGTGATAACCCTGATAACCATGGTACCTTGATCCACTAAGACTCATGAGCCGAGCATGGTGGTATGGGACACCGTGGTCGAGCTATCGGCCTATGCTGGGGCCACAAACCTCCCCGTAGTGACCAGTGAGAAACCCAGACTCGTGAGTAGATTATGGCACTATGGGACACTATATTCTTGTTGTCAACCTATATTGATAAGGTGATGGGGGAGTGGTGCAACGAGTGCGAGCAACAGCCCTGACAGCCCTTTGTAGTGACCTCGAGCGTAATCTGAGTCTACGTGAGGCGACGACCCTTCTGTAGTAACAAGAGTACAACTAGGCCTGTATTGATAAGGTGATGGGGGAGTGGAGCAACGAGTGCGTACAACAGCCCTGATATCCCTTGTAGTGACCTAGAAATATATCATCGTATGACACTACTAGGAGTGACGACCCTAGACAGGATCCTTATTGGGAATGATATAAAGGAAGTACCCTAGTTTCCCAATTCTGCTGTATGAAAAGGACTAATAACAACTCAGTAATCATATTCATATCGCACTGCATGTGCCTGAAAGATGTGGAGCACTGAGGGAAGAAAGCATGCCGCGGACGTAAGATGATATCGTATGAGAGAGTATGTTAGCGAGGGCATCCATCATGTCATTTCAACCTTGCATTAATCACAGTATTTAGGAATGTTTGATTTGCTTGCTTTATCATTATCGCTTAATTGATTTGATAACATGTTAACCTTTGCTCTATGATTCCACTGAGTTAGCTACTCACTCCCACGTTACGTGACGGTGTTCTGGACACCCACCAGACCCTGTTGTAGTTTCAGATGATGGCGCAGCCTGCGAGGCGGAGCCAGACTTGTATGATGATGAGGAGGATTTCTCCTATAGGTAGTTATCAGGTGGGTCTATGTAGACTGTGTTCTGATCGACGGGATTACAGGGAGGTTGATTTGATGCCATGACACTTGTCCTTTTATATTTTTGAAGCAATCATGTATATTCTTTTTTGATCATTTTTGGAGTATACATGTATATTTTTAACCTGGTAACATGTTCACACTCTGGAGACTTACAATAGTTCATATATTCTATATATCTATCACATTCTTTCGCTTGCTAATTTAACTGTCTTTGGAGTATGATATGATGTTTTGGCTTAATTCACTTCATGGTTTATGCACTATTACAGCTGACATTCATCCATCATTGAAAATGTTGCATAAGTGATGTTCTGGAACTCAGGAGTGGAGTTTATGCTCGACCCCTGATTTTTAGAATGTTACAAATGGTATCAGAGCATGATTTTAATTAAACCGGACCTGAGTTATGGACACGCGAGGTACGCTGCCGCCCTTTTACTTAGGTGGGTGTGAGAAGAATATAGAAACACTCATAGGGCCCCAATTTTGCCAATTGGCGAATGTAAGACCCGTATCCTAATCCGCACTGTTCCGTTGATTCCCGCGACCCTTCTCGTCAGATTCCGGCAATCCGCGACTTATGGTTGACGTTGCGCACGACCGTAAGTCGTATCCTATTCATTTGAGCCGGTTTAATCCAAGACTTGTATCGTTGCGACCGCACCGTCGCCGCGGTTCCAACGCCGCAACTCACGCACCGATCTGATACCCAGACGATGAGATACGGACCCACGTTCAGTTCGAGCAAAAACACCGCGCGTTGCAAATCCCAAGGAATCTCTACAATATGTCCCATCAATCCCATCAATCACCCATCAATCACCTCTCATGTCAAGTACACACACACCCATGCTTCCTTTCTCCACAAGACAAGCAACCACCTAAGTCAACTAACCTCTCACTTCACCCATCACTCACTTCACCCATCACTCACCTCACCCATCACTCACCTCACATCACTCCATCTCTCATTAATCACACCTCTCTCTCTCTCATTTCTCAACACTTCAACCCAAGCAAGGGAGAGCATCCAACGTCCAAGTCTCCCCATGGAGAGAAGTGCATATGTGAGGCCCACTTTCCACTCCCAAATCTCCCATCCTAGCCATCTATTCCTCATCTCCACCATCAAAGTGAAGCTCTAGGAGACCGGCTATCCAACGGACCAAGAAGATCTAGAGGTGGGTGCTTCTATAGGGTAGATTTATGTGTTTTTATGGTGGACCAAGTGAGGCCCACCGATCAATGGTGTGGATCTCACTTGGGACCTTTATTTGTGGCCGATGGACCACTTGGATCATCATGATCGTTCCATGATGGGGCCGTTCTCCATGCACCCCATCATGATGTTTATTTCATCTCAAAAAGGTCATCTAGACCGTCCATAACGGTGGAGAATGGATCTCCACCGTTGATTTACATTTTTGATGGTCCTTCGTTCAAAGGGGCCCGTTGTTGTATGATTTCATGTAAGGGAGGGCCCATAATGACGGGGACCCTCCATCATAAGCCGTGTCCCACTCTCCATGTCTCTCTCTCTCTATTTTATTTTTTTTTATTTTTAATTTATTTTATTTTATTTATTACAAAAGAATGGGGTGGCCCACTTGAATAGATCCCATCTTGATGCATTTATTTTATCCAAGTGGGGCCCACCTTTCACACCATTTCCATGCCGCCCATCAGGTGGTGGCCCACTTCATCAGGGCCTGACATATATAAAAAAAAAAAAATAAATAAATAAATTTATTTAACCATCCAGCGTCCCAGACGCTGGACGCTGTGAAGAAAAGAAAAAGAGAGAGAAAAAGGGAAGAAGGAAAGAAGAAAAGAAAAAAATGGGGTGGCCTCCTTGCATAGGCCCCACCCTGATGTTTATATCCGATCCGAGCCGTCCATTCCCTTTCCCGACTCATTTTAGGCGTTGAGCCGAAAAATGAGGATGATCAGAGCATCCAGTGGGCCATATCGTCGAAAATAGTACTATTACCATTGAAAGACGCCTTGGTCATTTTATACACCAATAAAAAGGCGGATATGGGTCTCATTCTAACTGTTTCGAGGCATAGAATACGGTGGATGGAGTGGATCTACCAGATATGGGCCCCACACCTGAAAAACCCCAAAAAAATGGGTTTACATTTTTTTTTAAAATTTCACACAGCAGCAATGCTGCTGTGTCAGGGCGCTGGCCGCACGCCAGCGGGCGGGCGGACGTGGGCAGGGTCCCACGGCCTGGAGTTTGGGCCCCACCATGATGCATATTTGGTATCTGCACCGTCCATAAGGTGGCCCACCCTCTGAGGTGGGTCGTCCCCAAAAATGAGGTCCATCCGAGACTCAGGCGGCCCACACCATGAGCAACAGTGTGAATTGAATTCCACCATTAAAACTTGTTGGGGTCCACAGAAATGTTGAATTAAGCTGAAATTTATTTTCTTCCTCCACACCCAGGTCTGAGTGACCTTATCAACGGGTAGGATGGCATAGAACCTTGTGGTGGGCCTCACATGGGACCCACATTGATGTATGTGTGGTATTGGTACCGTCCACCACCGTGGACGGTGGGAACCACCGTATTTGGGTAAGCCGTCCAGTCAGTTGCTGGACGGCCAGTAGGCCCACCCTCCAAACCGTTCATTCATTGGTTGGCCAGGTGTGTGGACCCGACCATGATGCGTGTGTTGCATCCAACCATCCCAACCATTTGAAAGCTCATTACATGAGCTACCGAATGAGGCAGAGCTGAAATTCAAATAGACCCCACCATTTAGGCAATGGTCAATGACACCCATCGTTCAAAAATATCTAAGGGGCATTATAGCTTTCCATTAAGTGGATATTTGTGTCCCACTTCATCTATCATTATGATAGTTTATAGGTTGGATGAGAAACATATGTCACAGTGGGCCTTAGGAATTTTTAATTTCAGAAGTCTTTTCACCACTCTTATTTGGTGTGGCCCATCTGGTATACTTAAAGCCCATGAGAACAGCCCGTTTAATGAATATAAGGCCCATGTTGATCCATTTATGGCCATTCATTCAGGCCCACCTTGGTGCACATCTAAGGCCATGGGAGTAAGCCCATTTGGCATGTGCAATGGCCATGGGAGTAAGCCCATTTGGCATGTGCAACGTACATGGGATTAGGCCCATTTGGTATGTGTAATGCCCATGGGTTTCGGCCCATTTGACATATGCAATACCCATGGGATCCGGCTCACCTACTCTATATAAAGCCCATGGGAACAAGCCCATTTGATGTGCATGGGGCACAAAAGGGAGCAGCCTAGTTGATATATTTATGTGCATAGGCCCATCTAGCATGTTTAAAGCCCAAGTTGTGAGACCACTTTAATGTATTCAAGGCCCATGGATCGTGGACCATTGCAATGTACATAAGGCTCATTGGTGAGGCCCATTAATGCAAACCATTTGGTGAATGTGGGGCCTATGTAATACGACCTATTTAATATACCGAAGGCCCGGGGATCGAGGCCTAACAAATGTACTTAGGGTTCATTGCAATGTACATTTCTCATGGTTCGTGAAAGGATATTTATGGCAGGCCGTGCCTGGGAAACAATGTTGGTTTGACGTCCACATTGTATGTACGATGTTGGTTAAATGTCCGCATTGTAATTCTCTTTAGGGCCCATTGATAGGTCTATACCTGTTACTATTCATTGCCTAATAATATGTTTAGAATAATCTCATGACTCATGCCCATACGCATCATATGTATGCTTGATATGAGTAATGACTGACCATAGCATACGCCATTGGGCAGACCATCTATGGGGCTCGTTAGGTGACTGAGCACCCCACATGATTGCGCAGTACGCGCTGGATTGCTGCATGTTTTGACAGCGTGATTCATGCATCTCGCATACGTATGACTTGATCACTGCACGCCCTAGCAACATCAGGGCCGTGGCTCCACAGGTACATCGTGGATGGCCGTATTGGATACCGGAAATACTTATTCTAGCACTGTGGGCACTTAGGATGTCCTTGGGTGAGAGTCCCAGAACCTTTTTGGTACCAGGAGATGCTCCAACGTCTAGACCGAGTGGATACACGAGCGCCCGAGTGCCAAATACCAGTAGGCCGCGTCTCCCACTGTGTCGTGGTCGGTTGGAAGGGGGTGTGGCCTTATCCGCCTGAGTGAGAGGGCTATAAGCTAGGCTGAGTTTGACTAGCTCGCAAATGAGTCCGCTATCGACGAGCCGGGTAGGTATTGGCATACTACTGGTCAGGCGGATAGTGAGGTCTTATCCGCTTGCTTGACTGTGCAGCTAGGGAGGTGGCAGTCTCTGCATGTGTATTGGACCCCGGTGATATTCAGAGAGGAACTGTACTGGTATACGCATGTGAGGAATACCGACTTGCTTGGATTGCATTTCGCATATGACATTTGGCTATGTAGGCCTTGCATCGCATCGGTGTGGCCGATGACATTCATATCTCGCATCATGCCTTGCATTACACAGCCTTGGTATATTCATGGACTTACCGCATGCTTCCGCATTGTTCTGATATTGTACACTTGGCGTTTGCCTTACGCACACACTTGCACCATCCTCTAAGCTTTTGAAAGCTTATGCACGATAGTTGCGTGCAGGTAGCGTTGGACGACAGCAGCGCTGAGACAGGAGTGCACATCAGGACCTTTTGGAGCTTTTGATCACCTTGTATTTCCCTTTCTGCATTGTACTTAAAATTGTTGTTATAGTGGATACGTGGTGATGTTGTTTTGTGACTTGGTTATGTCTGTGGTTATGCTCCTTTACAAAAAAAAAATTCATTCTGAAAATCCTCCTTGTAGGATCCCAGGGTCGGAATCTGGCATTAGATTATCAGGAGCCGAGAATGGGGCACTACGGAGGCTGTCGACACCGGATTCGGCAATCGGGATTCATGTGAATCCGATTTTCGGGTTTGGGGCGTGACAGCGAAGTTCACTCAAATCGATCATTTTAATCGAGTCCGTGTGCATCCGCGGTCGCATGAAACGACCCCGGACCACTTCTAGTTCGTGTATGGACGATCCTAGACCCTTGTTGATGCTATCCCAGCTGTTAAACATCGCTAAATGCGAATATGCAACAGTTAGTACCTAAAACGACCCGAAATAGTTTGAAATGGAGTCGTGGGCCTACCCACGCTAATCTGGGATGATCCAAGGTGGGACCCACATATATTTAGGATCCTTAGGGCAGGAGGACCTCGCCAAACATCACAGCGAGTGGTGAGGACCTCGTCGAGTCGGTGAGGCCTGCCGATCAGTGGGCCTCATTCGGTCGGGCCTATTGGCCGATGATGTTTGGGGGTTAGGGTAACCCCCTAGGTATGGGCCGTCCCTTAAAACCCTCCCAAACTGTGACCTCCTTTACAAAAGACACCTCTAAGCTCTCCCTTCCCTCTAAACTTGTTATTTTCTCTCTCCAACCTCCCTTCCAATTGTTCTTTCCTTCATTTTCTGTTATTTCTCTCATCCCTCTACTGTTCTCGCCCCTACCTAGCACCTACACTCTCCATTTTCTACGGTTGGAGCTCCCAAGCTCTCCTTTGAGCCTCAAAATTGTGTGAGCTTTTAACTCATCACATTTCTTCCTTTTCCCTTCTTTGATCCCTGCCTTTTGGACCTATTTCTCTCCTCTCTTAGACCTAGATCCCTGGGAAGCCATTAGGTTAGCCTTTTCTTCCATTTCATCAATTTTTCATGGCTCTTTTTGAGTTCATTTTAGCCATTTTCTTGATCTCTCCGCTTTCACCCATGGATGAGACCGAACGCTGTAGCTTAGTCCATAAAGAGTGACCATCTAGTGCTAAGACATCTAGAGTTTTGGACCTAGAGTTAGTACTCCTAGATTTGAAAGATCTGACGATATAGGAAATCCAATTTCAATTAGACAATCTTGACCCTAAGTGATGGAACGATTCCCTGTAGTAGAAATGGTGTGAAACCATTTAGCGTATAAGCTTAGGCTTTGGATTACAGCTAGTGAGTTACAGACTAGTCTACTAGTTATATTAAGTAGTGTAAAGCCTGTATATGCTAAGGAATAGTAGGTAAGATTTGGTTTGAGTAGAACCTCATTCCTTCGATAGATCCCCTTAATACTTATAGACTTCTGTAATAACCCTTAGGAAAGTGGTTTTAACTTAGAACCATTCACTCTCATGAAAAACTTATAAATCCCTCAGATTGAACTTAGAATAAACCAGCATGCCCCTTAGAAGTGCCCTCCCAAGGACTTATTGCAATCGGGAACGCGGAGTAAGGGAACTGTATGTAAGTGATGTATTCGCGGTTTGAATCGAATTCTCAATCCTAGTGGTTACCAATAAATCCAATGCACTGATCAAGCAGAAGATCGGCATCGACTCGGATTAAGAATTGATACGACAAATTTTCTCTCATCGCGGGACAGAAGGTTTATGTATTCGGCTCAGACCCACTACACAACTTTTCTTCCATGTTGGCCTGACCACCTACAACCAAAAGTTATTGCTTTGCCTTTGGAAAATGTTGAGGACATATAGCCAATAGAGATTAGACATCTTGCCGCAAGCTCACACCTGCCCTTGAACTCAATCACAATAGAGATTTGGCTTCTTTCTACAACCATAGGTACCATTGCCATAGAACACATCAGTAGTAAAGGAAGACCAACGTAGTGAGAGGTTGTTTCCCATTTCATGTCAAGGATAGGTCCTAAGTTACACCTCGTTCCGATATAAGGATCAAGACATAGATTCTTAAACCTTAAGTAGAACTAAGTTTTAAGGGGGGTAGAACATATTGAGCCCAATCTAGTTAGGATTAGCTATACAACCGTTGGATCAGAGTAGCGCAGCGGAAGCGTGGTTGGCCACTTCCCCACTGGCCTAGGATCGAAGAAGTTGATTTAGGTTATACGTAAGGTTAGGTCATTAAATAGGATTTGAACCTTCCTTAGAATGTCAATACTAAAGTCTTTCTAGGGACTCACTACCCTTAGCCAATTTCGGGGACAAAATTATGTTTTAAGGGGGGTAGATTGTAACACTCCAGATTTTTTGTCTACCTGGAATTAGACGTCCTTAGGCAATGGGTCAACCATAACACCTTGGTAACCTCTCAGAATCCAAATCAAAATCCAAAGATATCATTTAGAACCAAATTCTTTAGAAATTTAATGTGTTTTAGCTAGCGCTAAACTAGATTACCTGTAAAATTAGCACCAACCACTTTAAATATGATCTGTAAGATCCAAAACCTCTAGAATTGTTACCGCTACGTTACCCTAAAATCTAGGATCTAACTCTAAGCCCAGTTGCTCTCGGGAGCACTTTGAAACTTCGTATCGGATCTAGACCGCACGTCGAAAGTCCGATAGCGATGAACTTAGACAATTATGACCGCCTAGTTGGACTTGACAATCATTTCGAAAATCAAGCCCAACCGATATCCTGAGACCATTTTCTTGAGTCCAGAGTGAAGAGTGTGAGAAATGTTAGAAATTAAATATGATTTATGAAATCTGGCATGTGTCGCTTGCGCGACATTTCTAAGCGTTCTGGCCATTGGAATTCGATCAAATTTCACCCTCTGATCAAGATAGGTGGCCCTTACATGTCATACCACTTGTGGCTCTGATCGAGTTCCTATAGCCGCTGAACTGAAACTGGTCTGCCACAGTCGATCTGAAAACCCGACCGGACTGAAAACTTACCTGGACCTAGATCCAATATTAGAGAGCTTAAGTCCGACCACATTTAGTAATAAGACCTCCAAAAGTACTCCGTTGGATCGGAACAGACCCGATTTGGTTATAACTTAAGTATACCTTGACTTGGAGTCTGTTTTCGTTATGTTTGGGCTTATAAAAGGGCCTTAAACCCTCTCTCAAAAATCCTATAGGAATTTCAAACCCTACCCAAATCAAGAGAGAGAAAAGAGAGAGAAAGTGAGGGAGAAGTTGGGACTTTCTCTTGGGATTCTTCCCTACTGCTCCACGTGTCAAAGCCATCCACCTGCATCGCTATTCTGGCGATTCCAACTTCCTTCTAGGTAAGAAAACCCTAACACTAACCTGTTTTAAGTTTCCTATGGGTACAAGTAGCTAAGTAGCTGACTCACCTTGTATTATAGCTCATCATATCGACGTTGATGAAAGCGTAGAGTACCTATTCAATTCATTACGCTTCTCCGGCATAAGGTGTGGATTTTAGATGCTTAGATTACCTATTTTTAAAGCTTTCAATGCCATTTAATGGTAGATTGTTGACAAGAATGCTGTTTGACATGTAGAATGTAAGACCCGTATCTTGGTCCGTACTTTCCGTAGACTTCCGCGGTCTTACCGGTCGAATTCCGGCAACCTTCGACCCTTAACCGATATCGACGCGCGACCCTGAATCATATGCCGACAACTCGAGTCGACGTAGCCTGAGACCAATACAATAGCGACCGCATCGTCATTGCGGTTCCGATGCCGCGACTAGCGCGCCAAGGTGATACCCTGGTCAAGAGTTGTAGATCGACGTTCGGTGCAAGAAAATGCCGCGCGTTGTGAAACCCAAGAGAATCTCTACGATGTGTCATATCAATCACATCAATCCCATCAATCAATCAATCCATCACATGTCAAGTACACATCACTTTCATCCCTTTTCCCAAGCAACCACAAAAGTCTCCCAAACCCATACCTCTCTTACACAAAAAGCTACAAAAGTCAAGCTTTTCTTACACCTTTCATACCTCTCTTACACAAAAGGCCACAAAAGTCAATACTTTCTTACACAACTATCATTCATCCATCCATCCATCTCTCTACAACACTCTCTCTCTTTCTCTCTTTCTCATTTCAAACCCCAAGCAAGCTCCATACGTATGAGGATTTCTTCAAAATTTCCAAGCTCTAAGTGTGGTCCACTTTCCTACCCCATCATCTCCCATCTCAACCCTCCATTCCTCATCCAGGTCCGAGTGACCTTATGAACGGGTTGGATGGCACCTAAAAATTACTGTGGGCCCCACACGGGAACCACCATGATGCATGTGTCTTAGTCCACCGTCCAACAGACGGTGGCGCCCACCTTGCTGCTGCATTGCCTCCACCTTCCAGCAGACGGTGGAGCCCTCCTTGATGCGTGTGCCATTCCCACCGTCCAGTGGTAGTGGGACCCACCATGATGCATAGGATGCATCCAGCCCGTCCATCCACTTGGTGGGATCATTTAAAAGCATGAGCTATTGGTTGGGTGGGCCACTCACATATGGGTTAGGCCCATTTGATTTGTAACAGGCCTATGGGCTAGGCCCATTTGAATTACAAAAGGCCTATGGGCTAGGCCCATTTGACTTATGAAATGCTTATGAGCTAGGCCCATTTGATTCATTTAAGGCCTAAGAACTTGGGCCCACTTGATATGTAAAGCATATGGGCTTAGGCTCACTTGATATGTAAAGCCTATGGGCTTAGGCTCACTTGATATTTAAGGCCTATGGGTTTAAGCCCAATTAGTTCTAAGGCCAAGAGACTAGGCCATTTGATATATTGTAAGGCCATGAGACTAGGCCATTTGATATATTGTAAGGCCCATGGGACTAAACCCATTTGATTATAAAAAGGGTCCATGGGATTGGGCCCATTGGATTTATTTGAGACCCATGAGTTAGGTCCATTTTATTTGATTAAGGCCTAGGGGTTTCGGCCCATTTGACTCATGTTAGGTCTATGGGTTGAGGCCCACTTGATCTACATGTGGGACCCAATTGGTGTGGCCCATTGGTCACATATTAGACTCATGAGACTAAGCTCATTTGATGCAATCCAAGGCCCACGGGTTTTGACCCATTACAATGCACATAAGACCCATTGGTGTGGCCCATTTATGTGGCCCATCTGATGAATAAAAGGGCCATAGGATATGGCCCATTTGACATATATATGAAAAGCCCAATGAGATGAACCTAAGGTCCATTGCAATGTGTAATCCCAATACCGATTATGTAGCGATGTTTAAGAAGATCGTGCCTGGGAAGCAATGTTGGTTTGACGTCCACATTGCGAGTGTAATGCTAGTTGGATGTCCACATTATGACTCTCCTTAGCGCTCATTGTTAGGCCCGTACTTATTGTGTATAGGCCGTCCACGTCCATCTGCATTGTAAAATAGTTCATTTCATTATAGCATGTTTAGTATAGTTTCATGACTCATGATCATACGCATCACATGTATGCTTGATATGAGGATTGACTGATCATAGCATATGCCTTCGGGCAGGTTGTTTATGGGCTCCTGGTTAGGCAGTATTGCCCTACATGAGCGCATGATATGCGCATGAATGTTGCATGACTGGATAGCGTGAATCATGCATTTCGCATTTATGTGACATCGTTATTGTACGCCCTAGCGACATCAGGGCCGTAGTCTCCACAGACGCATCGTGGTTGGCAGGATTGGATACCGAAAATCTTGTTCTACATGGGGTACTATAGATATCCCTGGGTGAAAGTCCCTAAACCCTTATGGTACCAAGAGGTTGCTCCAACGTCTATACCGAGTGGGTAGATGAGCGTTGAGTGTCGATTACCAGACGGTTACGCTCTCCACTATGTCGTGGTCGGTTGGAAGGGGGTGCGGCCTTACCCGCCCGAGAGTAGGGGGCAATGCTAGACTGAGTCTGACCAGCTCGAGGAATGGGTACGCTATCGACGAGTCGCGCCCGATATTGGCAGACGGATAGTGTGGTCTCTTCCACTTACCTTATTGCACACGATGTGGCGGTAATCTGGTTTAGAGTGTACTAGACCCCGGTGATATCCCATATTTTGAGCTGTATTGATGTATGAACATAGATGAGGATCTGTATGCTTGAGTTGCATTGCACATCGCATGGCCTTGGGATGGCCGATACCATTCATGTCTTGTATCGCATAAGCCTTGGTACGGCTCATGATATTATAGATCCATCTGCATATTTCGCTTTACTCCGACAGTGCATGTTCATATTACTGCCTTGCGCACACACTTTCACCATCCTCTAAGCTTTCTATAAGCTTATGCATGACCGTTGCGTGCAGGTGACGTTGGTTCGCAGCATCGCTGAGGCAGGAGCACGTTGCAGATCGTTTTGGAGTTTTTGTTCTTTACCATTGTATTTTCATTTATGCTCATTGTACTTGTAAAGTTTTTTATCATAGTGGAAATGTAATGGAGTTTTTAGTTGTTGTTTGTGGGTTATGCCTTTGGTTATGCTTATTATGAATCAAAGTGACATTAAAAATCCTCCTCGTAGCATCCCAGGATCGGAACTTGGCGAATGGGAGCTAGGAGCCGAGAATGGGGTTCTACGGAGGCTGTCGGTGCCGGATTCGGTGATCGGGAATTTTGTGAGCCCGGTTTCTGAGTTTGGGGCATGACAGAAGTTGGAATCAGAGCATAACTTGGGAATAACTGAAAATAATATTACATGTCTGCAATGAGTGAAGAATGGCTAAGTCCCGAAGTTCGAATAGCTTCGCGACCTTCCAATACAGATCGTTAACGTGTGTACCTTCGAGAGTTTTAAAGTTGATAGGCGCCTTCGCTCTTTCCTGTAGGACATGACGCCTGGGAGGGTTACCCGATCGATGCACGCACCACCACCTGAGGATCCCGCTTCACCACCGGAGGCTCCAGCTTTACCACATGCGTCTCCCGTTCCACCCTCAGAGATCCCTGCTCCCTTCCCTGAGGATGACATTCCTCCACTTGAGGCCGATGCAGAGCCGACTGTGACTGTTAGTGCCTCTCAGTTACAGCAGATGTTACAGGTTGTGACAGCCGCACTCCAGGTATAGGGCAGGCGCCCATTGTTTCACCAGCTCAGGCAGAGCAGGAGGGCGCGTGCGCCTTACTTCGTGAGTTTAGATGGCTTGATCCCTCACGTTTCCAGGGTGAGCCAGATCCGACTGCAGCAGAGAGATGGCGCTCCGATGTGGAGAAGATTTTCGATACCATGTCATGTACGACCGAGCAACGCGTCTGGTTAGCAGTATTTCTCTTCCAGGGTGAGGCCGAGCATTGGTGGACCTCTGTTACCCGTGTTGCCGGATCTGATTATGTTTGGACATGGGAGGACTTTGTTGACCGATTCGAGAAGCAGTACTTCCCGACCATATCCGTCGTCACCGAGCCTTAGAGTTCGAGACTCTGGTGCAGGGAGACATGACTATGGCACAGTACGCGGCCCGTTTTGTGGCACTATCGAGATTCACACCGTATATGGTTGATGACGAGGGGCAGAAGGCCCGCCGTCTCCAGCACGGCTTACGTTACGGCCTTCGAGGTCGTGTTATTGGGCATGAGCTCCCTACCTTCCAGGCAGTGGTGCGGAGAGCTCAGATTTATGAGACTGAGTGGGCCGGTTCTCAGTCTAATCGTGGTCAGAGGAGAGACCGGAAGAGGCAGGCTTCTTTCAGTCATTCCCAGCAGCGTCGACCACAGCAGCAGAGGTGCACAGGTCGCCCAGCCTTCCGAGCACCATCAGCACCAGCAGCACCTCCACCACCACCTCAGAGGCAGTTCATCGACACTTGCTTCAGGTGCGATGTGATGGGACACCGTTCATGGGAGTGTCCCAGGCCCCAGCAGCAGCAGAGAGGTCCACAGCAGTAGAGGGCTCCCCAGTAGCCTCCACTGCAGCAGCAGAGACCCCCACAGCAGTAGCGACAACAGCCTCCACCACCGAGGCCACCTCAGCAGTAGCATCAGCATCATTACCAGCCTCAGAGGCCACAACAGCAGAGGCAGCAGTTTTGATCGCCTCAGCGACCCCAGCAGTAGCAGCAGCACGTTCAGAGGGGACAGGTACCTCCCCAGCCAGCTCAAGCTAGATTCTATGCAGCTCAGCAGGATCCGCAGTCATCTGGAGGAGTCGTTGAGGGTATACTTCCTGTCTCTGCATGCATTGCACGTGTGCTATTTGATTCCGGTGCATCGCACTCTTTTGTGGCTGAGAGCTTCTGTCGATCGGCTGGCTTACCGTTGGAGTCTGCTGGTGAGAGCCTATCAGTATCGACTCCCTTGGGGAGGACTGCAGTGTTGGAACGATTTTGCTCGTCTTGCCCCGTTCTGGTTGGGGATACCTTCCTGCCCACTGATTTGTTTATTTTGCCGATGTCCGAGCTCGACGTCATCTTGGGCATGGATTGGCTCACTGAGTATTATGCCATTTTGGACTGCGCCGTGAGGACAGTCACGTTCTGTATACCCGACGTGCTTAAGTTTTAGCTCGTTGCAGAGGCCAGAGGAGAGCGGTTGTCTTGCTTGATGTCCTGCGCCATAGAGGAGCCTGTTGCCGCTTGCATCGACCATTTGCCCATAGTATGCGATTTTCCCGATGTGTTCCAAGAGATTTCGGGATTACCGCCTCGTCGACTCACCGAGTTCCAGATCGATCTCGTGCCTGGTACCGCGCCTATTTTGAAGGCCCTGTATCGTGTGGCACCATTGGAGTTGCGGGAACTGTAGAGCAGTTGGACGAGTTACGTGAGTTGGGCTTTATCTGTCCGAGCAATTCTCCGTGGGGAGCGCCGGTACTCTTCGTGAAGAAGAAGGATGGCTCGTTGAGGCTCTGTGTTGACTACCGCGAGCTCAACAAAGTCACGATCAAGAACAGGTACCCGCTCCCTAGGATTGATGATTTGTTTGACCAGCTGCAGGGTGCACAGTTCTTTTCGAAGATTGACCTGCGTTCTGATTATCATCAGATTCGGGTCTGAGATGAGGACATTCTGAAGACGGCATTCAGAACGCGTTATGGTCATTTTGAGTTTCAAGTCATGTCCTTCAGACTGACCAATGCACTTGCTGTCTTCATACAGCTGATGAACGAGGTCTTCCACCCATATCTGGATCAGTTTGTTGTAGTCTTCATCGATGACATTCTAATCTATTCGAGGACCTGTGAGGAGCACGAGCAGCATTTAGAGATTACGTTGTAGACCCTCCGCGCACACCAGCTATATGCGAAGCTGGAGAAGTGCGAGTTTTGGTAGGAGGAGGTGAAGTTCCTCGGTCACGTGGTGACGAGGGAGGGTGTCGCAGTGGACCCCTCGAAGGTTGAGGCAGTACGTCAGTGGGGCCAGCCCACGACTGCGACAGAGATCCATAGTTTTCTTGGTTTGGCGGGCTATTACCGACGTTTCATCGAGGTTTTTTCTCGTATTGCAACCCCGCTGACTAGGTTAACCCGGAAGGGCGCAGAGTTTATTTGGAGTGACGCCTGCGAGCGAGCATTTATGGAGTTGAAGGACCGTCTGACGTCTGCTCCTGTCCTCACTCTTCCCTCTGGGAGTGACGGCTTTATTGTATTCACTGATGCCTCACATATCGGTTTGGGTACTGTCCTGATGCAGCACGGGATACCAGTGGCCTTTGAGTCTCATCAGCTCAAGGTCCATGAGCTGAACTATCCTACGCATGACTTAGAGCTGGCTGCAGTTGTCTTCGCACTGAAGGTGTGGAGGCACTATCTTTATGGGGTTAGGTTCGAGCTCTTCTCTGATCACAAGAGCTTGAAGTACCTCTTCTCGCAGTCTGAGTTGAATATGAGACAGATGTGCTGGATGGAGCTCCTGAAAGACTATGATTTTGATCTCCAGTACCACCCGGGCAAGGCGAACGTGGTGGCAGATGCCCTCAGCCGTCAGCCACGAGGCCTAGTGGCGCATATGATGATTCAGGAGTGGTGGATGCTTGAGGAGATCGTAGCGTATGACTTTGAGTTCGGCCTGCAGTCTTCCATCGTACAGTTATCGAGCCTGTCGATTCAACCCACTCTTGTCGCTAGGGTGATCGAGGCTCAGCAGGCTGATGAGTCGTTGCAGAGTTACATGGTTGAGGCTACATCTGAGAGTTAGGCAGATTGACAGATTGGTACAGACGGTGGACTTCGTTTCAGAGGCCGATTATGTGTCCCGGATATTCCAGAGTTACGCAGAGATCTTATGACCGAGGCACATCGATCGCGATTTTCTATCCACCCGGTCTCGACAAAGATGTACTGTAACATGAGACGACAGTATTTTTGGGCGGGGATGAAGCGCCAGATCGCCAGTTTTGTGGCTGAGTGTGACACGTGCCAGCGTGTCAAGGCCGATCATCAGAGACCTGGTCTTTTACAGCCGTTGAGTGTCCCGATGTGGAAGTGGGAGCACGTGTCGACTGATTTCATTATGGGTTTACCGAGGACTCAGCGTGGTCATGACTCCATTTGGGTTGTTGTGGATCGTCTGACGAAGTCGGCACATTTCCTTACGATGCGTGCGACTTGGCCTATGGACCGGCTTGCGAGATTATTTATTGAGGAGATTGTGAGACTGCATGGCGTTCCAGTCTCGATCGTTTCTGACTGAGACTCGAGGTTCACGTCTTAGTTTTGGGGGAGCTTACAGCGTGCGATGGGGACTGATTTGCAGCTCAGCACCGCGTACCATCCGCAGACCGATGACCAGACCGAGAGGGTCAACTAGATCCTTGAAGATATGCTTCGGGCTTATGCGATTGATTTCAGGGGTAACTGAGATGAGCATCTGCGATTGGCTGAGTTCGCGTACAATAATAGCTATCAGGTGACCATGACATGGCTCCTTTTGAGGCACTATATGGCAGACCATGCAGATCACCTAGTTGTTGGACCGAGGTTAGAGAGCGTCATCTCCTAGGTCTCGAGCTTGTGCAGGAGACTTTAGAGGCTATTGACATCATTAGGCAGAGGATGCGCACAGCTCAGAGCCGATAGAAGAGTTTTGCTGATCCTCGGCGTCGTCCCTTGGAGTTTGATGTAGGGGACCATGTGTATCTCAAGGTCTCACCCATGAAGAGCGTAGTTTGATTTGGAGAGCTTGCCCCGAGATTCATAGGACCTTTTGAGATTACTGGACGCGTTGGCGTCGTGGCCTATCGGCTTGCCTTGCCATCACAGTTGTCTGGCGTCCACGACGTTTTTCACGTCTCCATGTTGAGGAAGTGTGGGTCAGCCATAGTTCCCGTCATTGATTGGCAGCCGCTGGAGGTTCGTGAGGACGCTTCTTACATTGAGCAGTCAGTCCGTATCCTTGATCGGAAGGAGCAGGTCCTCAAAACCAAGGTCATTCCGTTGGTGAAGGTGCAGTGGGGTCACCATTCTATAGAGGAGGCTTCTTGGGAGCGTGAGGCTGAGATTCGAGAGCGTTATCCTCATCTCTTTGATGGTTGATCATGTGATGTATTTTGTATACTATCTCCGATTCTATATGATGATGTTATGTCTCTTCTTCTTTATGAGTAATGCTTAGTTGCGATGCTTGTGTAAATTTTGAGGATGAAATTTTTATAAGGAGGGGAGAGCTGTAAGACCCGTATCTTGGTCCGTACCTTTCCGTAGACTTCCGTGGTCTTACCGGTCGAATTCCGGCAACCTTCGACCCTTAACCGATATCGACGCGCGACCCTGAATCATTTGCCGACAACCCGAGTTGACTCAGCCCGAGACTAATACCATAGCGACCGCACCGTCGTTGCGGTTCCGATGCCGCGGCTCCTGCGCCAAGGCGATACCCTGGTCAAGAGTTGTAGATCGACGTTCGGTGCGAGAAAACGCCCGCGTTGCGAAACCCAAGTTAATCTCTACGATGTGTCACATTAATCACATCAATCCCATCAATCAATCAATCCATCACATGTCAAGTACACATCACTTTCATCCCTTTTCCCAAGCAACCACAAAAGTCTCCCAAACCCATACCTCTCTTACACAAAAAGCCACAAAAGTCAAGCTTTTCTTACACCTCTCATACCTCTCTTACACAAAAGGCCACAAAAGTCAATGCTTTCTTACACAACCATCATTCATTCATCCATCCATCTCTCTACAACACTCTCTCTCTTTCTCTCTTTCTCATTTCAAACCTCAAGCAAGCTCCATACGTATGAGAATTTTTCTAAAATTTCTAAGCTCCAAGTGTGGTCCACTTTCCTACCCCATCATCTCCCATCTCAACCCTCCATTCCTTATCTTAACCATTGAAATCCAAGCTAAGGTGCCGAGGAACTCCTAGGAGTAAGAAGATCGGACGGTGGGTGCCTCCTTAGGATAGTTTCTTTCTTGTTTTTATGATGGGCCAAGTGAGACCCACCGATCAATGGTGTGGATCTCACTTGGGACCCTAAGTTGTGGCTGATGGACCATTTGGATCATCATGATCATTCCATGATGGGGCCATTCTCCATGGACCCCATCATGATGTTTATTTCATTTAGAAAGGTCATCTAGACCATCCATATTGGTGGGGAAAGGATCCCCACCGTTGATTTTAAGTTTTGATGGTCCCTTATGCTAAATGATCCACTTGATGTATGATTCATTGCAAGGGAGGGCCATAGTGTCGGGGTCCCTCCATCACAAGCGTGTCCCACTCTCCATGTCTCTCTCTCTCTTTTATTTCTTTTTATTTTATTTTATCTTATTTTATGTAATAGGGTTGTGTGGCCCACTTGTATGGACCCCACCTTGAGACATTATTTTGTTCAAGAGTTATTCAAGTGGGGCCCATCATATACGCTGTACCCACGCCACCCCCAGTGGTGGCCCACTTCATCAGGGCCCACTACAATGTTTTTTTTTTTTAAAGAACAAAACCGTCCAGCGTCTGGGATGCTGGACGTTTCAAAAAAAAAAAAAGAGAAAGAAGAAAAGGGAAAGAAGAAAAGGTGGCACTTGGGTGGTCCACTTGCTTAGGCCCCACCGCGATGTATGTAATCAATCCACGCCGTCCATCCCATCCTCCACCTAATTTCATGCGTTGGGCCAAGATTTGGAGCCAATCCAATCATCTGGTGGATCATAGCGTCAAAAATTGCATCTTCACCATTCAAATATTATTTTCTTATTTTATTTCACTTCCTAAGCATATAAAAATTAGAACTCTGGACTCATTTGGACGGCCTCGAGCCGCTGAACGCAATGGCCGGGACGGATTCTGGTGAAGCGGGCCCCACGTGAGAAAAACCCCAAAAAAATGAGTTTTTCCTTTTTTTTGAAAATCACCATGGCAGAGGCTTTGCCTCTGCCTTTGTCAGCGGGTAGCGCCTGCATGCGCCTGCGTGCAGCCATTGGTTTAGGCGGACGGACGCAGGGGCCCACGGCCCTGCGTGTGGGCCCCATCATAATGTTTATTTGTTATCCAACTTGCTCATGAGGTGGGCCACCCCAGTGGTGGGCCCCCCTCCAAAAATGAGAACGATCCAAGGCTCAGGTGGCCCACACCACATGTAACAGTGGAATTGAAATCTACCATTTAAATCTGTTTGGGGCCCACAAAAGTGTTGGATCAAGCTGAAATTTATGTTTTTCCCTTCATCCAGGTCCGAGTGACCTTATAAACGGGTTGGATGGCACCTAAACATTACTGTGGGCCCCACACGGGAACCACCATGATGCATGTTTCTTAGTCCACCGTCCAACAGACGGTGGCGCCCACCTTGCTGCTGCATTGCCTCCACCGTCCAGCAGACGGTGGAGCCCTCCTTGATGCGTGTGCCATTCCCACCGTCCAGCGGTAGTGGGACCCACCATGATGCATGGGATGCATCCAGCCCATCCATCCACTTGGTGGGATCATTTTAAAGCATGAGCTATTGGTTGGGTGGGCCACTCACATATGGGTTAAGCCCATTTAATTTGTAACAGGCCTATGGGCTAGGCCCATTTGAATTACAAAAGGCCTATGGGCTAGGCCCATTTGACTTATGAAATGCTTATGGGCTAGGCCCATTTGATTCATTTAAGGCCTAAGAACTTGGGCCCACTTGATATGTAAAGCCTATGAGCTTAGGCTCACTTGATATGTAAAGCCTATGGGCTTAAGCTTACTTGATATTTAAGGCCTATGGGTTTAGGCCCAATTGATATGTTCTAAAGCCATGAGACTAGGCCATTTGATATATTGTAAGGCCCATGGGACTAAACCCATTTGATTATAAAAAGGGTCCATGGGATTAGGCCCATTGGATTTATTTGAGACCCATGAGTTAGGCCCATTTTATTTGATTAAGGCCTAGGGGTTTCGGCCCATTTGATTCATGTTAGGTCTATGGGTTGAGGCCCACTTGATCTACATGTGGGACCCAATTGGTGTGGCCCATTGGTCACATATTAGACTCATGAGACTAAGCTCATTTGATGCAATCCAAGGCCCACGGGTTTTGACCCATTACAATGCACATAAGACCCATTGGTGTGGCCCATTTATGTGGCCCATCTGATGAATAAAAGGGCCATAGGATATGGCCCATTTGACATATATATGAAAAGCCCAATGGGATGAACCTAAGGTCCATTGCAATGTGTAATCCCAATACCGATTATGTAGCGATGTTTAAGAAGATCGTGCCTGGGAAGCAATGTTGGTTTGGCGTCCACATTGCGAGTGTAATGCTGGTTGGATGTCCACATTACGACTCTCCTTAGCGCTCATTGTTAGGCCCGTACTTATTGTGTATAGGCCGTCCACGTCCATCTGCATTGTAAAATAGTTCATTTCATTATAGCATGTTTAGTATAGTTTCATGACTCATGATCATACGCATCACATGTATGCTTGATATGAGGATTGACTGATCATAGCATATGCCTTCGGGCAGGTTGTTTATGGGCTCCTGGTTAGGCAGTATTGCCCTATATGAGCGCATGATATGCGCATGAATTGTTGCATGACTGGATAGCGTGAATCATGCATTTCGCATTTATGTGACATCGTTATTGTACGCCCTAGCGACATCAGGGCCGTAGTCTCCACAGACGCATCGTGGTTGGCAGGATTGGATACCGAAAATCTTATTCTACATGGAGTACTATAGATATCCCTGGGTGAAAGTCCCTAAACCCTTATGGTACCAAGAGGTTGCTCCAACGTCTAGACTGAGTGGGTAGATGAGCGTTGAGTGCCGATTACCAGATGGCTACGCTCTCCACTGTGTCGTGGTCAGTTGGAAGGGGGTGCGGCCTTACCCGCCCGAGAGTAGCGGGCAATGCTAGACTGAGTCTGACCAGCTCGAGGAATGGGTCCGCTATCGACGAGTCGCGCCCGATATTGGCAGACGGATAATGTGGTCTCTTCCACTTACCTTATTGCGCGTGATGTGGCGACAATCTAGTTTAGAGTGTACTAGACCCCGGTGATATCCCATATTTTGAGCTGTATTGATGTGTGGACATAGATGAGGATCTGTATGCTTGAGTTGCATTGCACATCGCATGGCCTTGGGATGGCCGATACCATTCATGTCTTGCATCGCATAAGCCTTGGTACGGCTCATGATATTATAGATCCATCTGCATATTTCGCTTTATTCCGACATTGCATGTTCATATTACTACCTTACGCACACACTTTCACCACCCTCTAAGCTTTCTATAAGCTTATGCACGACCATTGAGTGCAGGTGACGTTGGTTCGCAGCAGCGCTGAGGCAGGAGCACGTTGCAGATCGTTTTGGAGTTTTTGTTCTTTACCATTGTATTTCCCTTTATGCTCATTGTACTTGTAAAGTTTTTGATCATATTGGAAATGTAATGGAGTTCTTGGTTGTTGTTTGTGGGTTATGCCTTTGGTTATGCTTATTACGAATCAAACTGACATTGAAAATTCTCCTCGTAACATCCTAGGATCGAAACCTGGCGAATGGGAGATAGGAGCCAAGAATGGGATTCTACGGAGGCTGTCGGCTCCGAATTCGGCGATTGAGAATTTTGTGAGCCCGGTTTCTGAGTTTGGGGCGTGACATAGAACATGCTGTCCGTTTTTCATTTCGAATACGTACGAAGAATATGAGATTTAGGGTATTTTGGGTATTTAAAGGAAATACTGTATATGTACGTATTTTGCTGATATGATTACCATGAGTATTTACCGTGTACCTATACCTGTTATGCGTGTATGATCGGTTTGGCGAAGGGATTCACCCTAATGCACATATTGGCCGACATATGCTATGTAGACTAATGTTTGTAGACTAAGTGTTTGTTGAAATGCCTAAATCAATATTATTTATGCCTGCCATATGCTTTGAATGTAAGAACATGATTGTTGTGTATTAGACATCTCCTTGATATAAGGATCTGTCACATTATATGTTGAAATCAACATACGTCAAGTACGTTGGAGTTGTGTAGTCTAAGTGTTTGTATAAATGTATGTATTAGTAAGCATTGAGTAAATGGTGTTGTAGATTAGCGTTGATACTGGATTCTTAACTAATTTAATGATGTACATGATTTCCTCCACGCTTGTTGTATTTCAATTGATTACCTTATGTGTGAAGTACTTGTGTATGGTTAACTGCTTATGATGTATGTTATAACATGCTGATACCATGCTGGAATTTCTTATATTTCAATTCTGTCTCTCTCATATGATTATTGATTTAGATTACAAGTGTTTGGGGCTATACTCTAGTCCAGGCAGTCGGTAATAGATTAGGATTCGTGGTTAGATTCTATTCACCACGAAGGATGTGTATGACGAACCCGAGTCGTACTAGAGTTGTCGGCAGTGGTTAGGCCACACGAAGTGCTTGTGCACTTCATGTCGGTCGATTCAACGTGCCCTCATGCTAGTCGGACCCATCAAGTAACCCGACTGACCATTGTATGTTCACCTTGTATTGGTCATAACTACTTGAACCTAGGGTACTGAACTTACCAGTGATAACCCTGATAACCGTGGTACCTTGATCCACTAAGACTCATGAGCTGGGCATGGTGGTATGGGACACCGTGGTCGAGCTGTCGGCCTACTCTGGGGCCACAAACCTCCCCTTTGTGACCAGTGAGCAACCCAGACTCGTGAGCAGATTATGGTGGTATGAGACACTATATTCTTGCTGTCAGCATACACTGATAAGGTGATGGGGGAGCGGTGTAACGAGTGCGAGTAACAGCCCTGACAACCCTTTGTAGTGACCTCGAGCGTACTCTGAGTCTACGTGAGGCGAAGAACCTTCCATAGTAACAAGAGTACTACTAGGCCTGTATTGATAAGGTGATATGGGAGCGGAGCAACGAGTGAGTGCAACAGCCCTGACGGCCCTTGCAGCGACTTAGAAATATACCATCATATGAGACTACTAGGAGTGATGACCCTAAATAGGATCCTTGTTGAGAATTATATAAGGGAAGTACCCTAGTTTTCCAATCCTGCTGTATGAAAAGGAATAATAACAACTCGGTAATCATATTCATATCGCACTGCATGCGCCTGGAAGATATGGAGCACTGAGGGAAGAAAGCATGCTGTGGACGTAAGATGGTGTCGCATGAGGGAGTATGTTGGTGAGGGCATCCATCATGTCATTTCATCCTTGCATTAATCATAATATTTAGGAATTTTTAATTTGCTTGCTTTATCATTATCACTTGATTGATTTGATAACATGTTAACCTTTACTCTATGATTCCACTGAGTTAGCTACTCACTCCCACGTTACGGGACGGTGTTCCAAACACCCACCAGACCCTGTTGTAGTTTCAGATGATGGCGCAGCCTGCGAGGTGGAGCCAGACTTGTATGATGATGAGGAGGATTTCTCCCATAGGCAGTTATCAGGCAGGTCTATATAGACCGTGTTCTGATCGATGGGATTACAGGGAGGTTGATTTGATGCCATGACACTTGTCCTTTTATATTTTTGGAGCACTCATGTATATTCTTTTTTGATCATTTTTGGAGTATACATGTATATGTTTAACCTGGTAACATGTTCACACTCTATAGACTTACAACAGTTCATATATTCCATATATCTATCACATTCTTCCGCTTGCTAATTTAACTATCTCTGGAGTATGATATGTTGTTTTAGTTTAATCCAGTTCATGTTTTATGCACTATTACAGCTGATATTCATCCATCATTGAAAATGTTGCATAAATGATGTTCTAGAACTCGGGAGTGGAGTTTATGGTCGACCCCCGATTTTCGGGATGTTACATAAACAGAATGGCAGTCGACCAGAAGGAAGTCGATCATCTCCATGATCTGATTCAGTCCTTCTCCTGCAACTACACAGAGCTAAATAGTCCCCTCGAAAATTACCTTTCCCTATTAAATCCTAGCAGAGGATTTCGGATAGGTCAGAGTCAGGATCTACCAATTCCCATTTTGTTAAAGGCAAAAATAAAGAGAATATCGGCTGGGCTACTGGTGTCCACTAGAATCTAGAATACCTCACAGTTAGCTATGTTCATGGCCACCACTAGGGCATCGTCATGTGGGTGGTGGATCCTATAGGCGTCTCCTTCGGTGAACATTAGCTCGTAGGGGGCCATCTTTTGCTCTTTTAAAGGGCAGCAGGTGAGGTTGATATGCTGCTTTAAGCTATTATGGGCGATGTCTAAGCATGAGCTTCATGAGCTCAGTTTGAGTCTCCTCCTCCAGTAGTTCTATCAAAGATGGTGCCGATTTCTCTTGTGGGCTCATTGTTATTCCTATCAATCTATTGCCCGTTCCTCTGATCTGGATGATCTAGTCATTCTTCTCTTCTACTCACATATTCACACAAGTGTCTAGTGCGGATAAGGGCTTTAATCTCCTCTTTCAGGTCGAAGAAATCACTAGTAGCGTGACTGTGGTCAAGATGGAAGTGGTAGTACTTACGCTTGTCTCGCTTGTTGGCGTCCGTCTTCATTCAGTTCGGCCAGCTTAAGAACCTTTTGTCCCGAATTTCCATGAGGACCTGCTCAGTAGTGGTGTTGAGGGGAGTATAGGAGCAGAACCTACTCTCTGGTCGTCGACTTGTTCTCTTCCTGGATGAGTCGTCGTCTCTCTTCCTTTTGTTATTCATGTTAGGTGAGGGCTTGTCCTTCCGCTTCTTGTCACTGGTTGAGCTTCCAACACTCTGATTAGCCTTACGGGAGCTAAATTACTCCTTCATATTGGAGTACTTCTGGGCTCGGTTGAGGAGGTCGGCCAAAGTGGTTGGAGGATTTTTATCGATTAAGAAGAGGAATTGGGAATCCTTCAAACCTGCCACCATGGCAGCTAGGGATATCTGATCCAAGTAGCCCTCCACTTGCATTGCTTCTTGGTTGAAACGCTTGATGTAATCTCTGACCAACTCATCTTCCTTTTGAGTAATAGTAGGAGGTGGGTTGCAGGCTTCCACCTACGCTTTCATCCAATAAACTTGGTGATGAAATCTTTGCTGAGATGTGTGAATGAGTTGATGGAGTTAAGGAGAACATTCTGCACATTACCAAAGTTAAGGCACCATGAAGCTCTATCCATGCCCTAAAAGACTCTAGATGCTCTGCGAGGTTGTTGGACCTAGAGTATGGGGTGAGTTGTGGCAGCTTGAATCCAGGCAGGAGCTGAGCTCACATGATGTCATAAGTGAATAGTAGTTTGGTTTCCTCCAGCATAGCTTCAATGGAGGTCGAAACTTGTGCATGGTAGGCCTCACGTATGTCATCGATTTGACCTTGTAGCTTCTCAAGTTTTGCTTCCCAAGGAACATTATTTTCTCCGACATCCTCAGGGGTTTTCCCACGCCTTTGATTCTCCAGCGCATATTGTAGGTCAAAAGTACGGAGATCGGTCATTCGAGCACTTTGGGTAGGTATTTAGTTAGGATACCCTCACTACTATTTGATCGCTTAAGGGACTTATGGGACTTTTGGAGGTTGAGACTGTTCAGTGGCAGCATCTTCCTCCACTGCTCGACCAAGAAGTGGATTATGTCTCTCTAGCATCTGCATGAGTCGATTTATATTCTCATTTAAAGTATCGACTCAATTTTCTAAAGAGACGAGCCAACCTGCCCAGTTGCAGGGTTTTGGAGCAAACACCATAGGCGCAGAATCAACTCGTTGCTGGGAAGATTAAGTGCCTTGATCTGTGGATGACAGCGCTAGAGTGGGCATGGCTGATGGAATGGTGGTTAGTACCTTCTTCCCTCATTTTGCCATCGTAGATCTTATAGAACTTAGGTAGGATGCAGATGACTTCAACATCGCTTCCCACAGATGATGCCAAATAGTTGATGCATTTTTCTGATGCTCCCTTTGGTGGACCTTCAAGAACCTGCAAGTATGGAAGATGAAAGAGATAAAGGAGACTCTAGCTGTAGCAGGGGGACCCTCTGATGCCTAAGTTAGAAAATAAGAAAAAGATGAAGGCCCTATAGATGAACCTATTCAGGAGTATAGGGGATGTGTGAGAATACAAATGATGTAACTTTTCCTGTACATGAAGGCCCTATATATAGGGCTAGAGTTAATTACATAGAGAGAGAGGTTTCCTGAATTAGAGGCGTGTACTCAGCGGACGTCTCTGAAAAGGGTGAGCTCCAAGTCCTAGATTGGGGGGGGGGGGGGGGGGGGGGCGATTATACCAAATAAAATGTGAAAAATAAACTTAAATAGCAGAAATCTATAGCAACATCAAATGCATAAGTATTAAGAGGTTGATACAAACTTTGTTCTAAGGACAACCTTACACCAAAAACTAATGGCTTATGGTAGGACAACCTAATTTTTAGAACGTCAATAAGTATCAAAAAGTCAAACTGATATAGAGGTAAAAGAAATAAACCTAGCTATTATAACATTCACCACAAAAGCATAAAATAGATTACAACATTCACACACATAATCAAATAAATCATCCACCACAAATCTAAGAATTATATTGGTTCGTGTGTGTACACCAATTGTTCGGAAACAGCCACACAACTACTCCACTCCCAATATCCATACCCATGGGATATTGGCTTTCAATAAGAAAGAAGATTTTCCAAGGTTCACCTTAAAACCTTTATAGATGTATTTTTCAATGGGCTTACACAATAAAAAACCTCACACTAAGATTTTCCTGGCTGATCTCAGTCAAAACTACAAAAAGAGATTTTTCAGGCTGAATCTCATAAATAAAAAATATAGAAAATTAAAATATAATACTTATCTGAAGAATGTTCTTCGATGTAGCTAGTAGAATTGCTTCTTTGTAGCTAAAGATGTTCAAAGTTCAATCTCACAAATGAAGGGGTTCTAGGTCTAAATGAATTTTAAATTAAATCCAACCTTTAGCTACTTGGATTCAATTTCTTGGATCTTAAAAAGGGTTAAAGAAAAACTCCCTTTTATATCAAATAGAATGGAATTGAGAGATTAAGAAATTAAGAAACCAAAAAGCTATTAAAATAAATTTTAAATACCTCATAATAGCTTCACAATAGTGGGGACTTATCTCTTAGAGTAGTAGCTTGAACTGGCTTAGAATGAATGAAAAAAATCTGAGAAATGTCTTCAATTTATAGGACAATTTATAGGCTATAATTTGGTTCTCTCAACTGGTCTAACATTCGACTCAATTGGTCCTGGCTGAACCAATTTTTAAATTTTCTGGCACGATCGAATAAAACAGACTCTCGACTAGTCGAGCACAGTGCTCGACTGGTCGAGTGAATAAAAATTGCATTGCTGGACTTTGAATCGAGTCTTACTCGACTTGTCAAGCCAGATTCCATGACCGGTCAAGGAGGGTACTCGACTAGTCGAGGACCTACCAGAAAATTCTGAAAATTTGAATTTAAATATGGACTAGTCGAGGAAAACCCTGGACTGGTCGAGCCAATGCCTGGACTAGTCAAACCAAGACTAGGACTAGTCGAAGAAAAGCCTAAAATAATTTGTATGACCCAAATTAAACATGCAATGTGTAAAACCCGTATCCTACAACGTATCGTTCCATAGGCTTCCTCGGTCCTCCTAGTCAAATTTCGGTGACTCGCGATCTGATATAGGCATTTGCGCGTGATCTTGAGTCGTGTCTTGTATTCTAGAGTCAGCTCGAACCGAGACTTGTACCCTTATGACCGCGTCGTCACTACGGTCCAACACCGCGTTTCGCGCGCCGAAACAATACCCGAGCCAGGAGATATGGCCTCTCGTTCAGTTCTTAAAAAAATGCCGTGCAGTTGCAAAACCTAAGAGAACATCACATCAATCCCATCAATCACATCAATCAAGTACACATCACTCCCATCACTCACACCCATCCTCAAGTCAACTTTCTCTTAATATAAAGTACACCCATCACTCACTTACCCATCACACCCCAACCCTCTCTCTCTTACAACCTCTCTCTATCATTATCTAAATAACCCATGTCCCAACCTCTATGAGAGAGCTTAGTGTGGCCCACCTTCTACCTCCCATCTCCACCATCCAAGCTTCATCTCGACCGTTGAATCTCATCCATTGGAGCTCTAGAATGCATTGATGGAAGGAAAAGTCTATGATCAAATGTAACACCCTGAATTTTTGCCAACCTGGAGTTATGCCTCCTTAGGCAATGGGTTAACCATAACACCTTGGTAACCTCTCAGAACCTAATTCCGAAGGCAAAGAAATCATGCAGAACCTTATTCTTCAGAATTTAACGTGAATTAGCCAGCACTACACTAGATTACCTGTGAAATTAGCACCAACCACTTTAAATACGATCTGTAAGACCCAAAACCTCTAGAATTGTTAACGCTATCCTACCCTGAAACCTAGGATCAAACTCTAAACCCGGTTGCTCACGGGAGCATTCGAAAACTCCATATCAGATCTGGACCGCACATCGGAAGTCCGATTATTCCGAACTTAGATAATCCTGACTGCCTAGTTGGACTTGACAGTCACCTCAAAAATAAAGTTCAGATGATGTCCCACGACGATTTTCTTGAGTCCAGAGTGAAGAGTGTGAGAAATGTTAGAAATTAAATAAAATTTATGAAATCTGGCACGTGTCGCTTGCGCAACATTTTTTAAGCGTTCTGGCCGTTGGAATTCGACCAAATTTCACCCTCGGATCAGGATAGGTGGCCCTTACATGTCAACGCACTTATAGCCCTGATCAAGTTTTGGTGACCGCTGAACTGAAACTGATCCGCCACGGTCGATCTGGAAACCCGACCGGACTGAAAACTTAGCTTGACCTAGATCCAATATTAGAGAGCTTAAGTCCGACTGCATTTAGTAACAGGACCTCCAGAAATGCTCCATTGGATCAGAACAGACCCGATTTGGTTATAACTTAAGTATACCTTGACCTCAAATCTGTTTTGGTTATACTCGGGCTTATAAAAGGGCCTTAAACCCTCTCTCACAAATCCCATACGAATTTCCCAAAACCTAGGAGAGAGAAGAGAGAAAAGAGAGAGGAAGTGAGGGAGAAGTTGGAGCTTTCTCCTGAGAATCTTCCCTGCTGCTCCACGTGCTGAATCCATCCACCTACATCGCTAGTGAGGCGACTAAGTGCAACGAGTGCGAGCAACAGCCCTGGCAGCCCTTTGTAGTGACCTCGAGAATACTCTGAGTCTACGTGAGGCGACGACCCTTCCGTAGCAACAAGAGTACAACTAGGCCTGTATTGATAAGGTGATGGGGGAGTGGAGCAACGAGTGCGTGCAACAGCCTTGACAGCCCTTGTAGTGACCTAAAAATATATCATCGTATGAGACTACTAGGAGTGACGACCCTAGACAGGATCATTGTTTGGGTATTGATATAAGGGAGGTACCTTAGTTTTTCAATCCTACTGTATGAAAAGGACTAATAATAACTCGGTAATCATATTCATATCGCACTGCATGTGCCTGGAAGATGTAGAGCACTGAGGGAAGAAAGCATGCCGCAGACTTAAGATGGTGTCGTATGAGGGAGTATGTCGGTGAGGGCATCCATCATGTCATTTCATTCTTGCATTAATCACAGTATTTAGGAATGTTTATTTTTCTTGCTTTACCATTATCGCTTGATTGATTTGATAACATGTTAACCTTTTCTTTATGATTCCACTGAGTTAGTTACTCACTCCCACGTTATAGGACGGTGTTGCGCACACCAACCAATCCCTATTTTAGTTTCAGATGGTGGCGATGCTTGCGAAGCAGAGCCGGACTTGATGATGATGAGGAGGATCCCTCCTATATGCAGGTTCTGATGGACGGGATTACAAGGAGGTTGATTAGACGCCATGACACTTTTCATTTTATATTTTTGGAGCACTCATGTATATTCCTTTCTTTTTATTTTGGAGTATACATGTATTTACTTAACCTGGTAACATGTTCACACTCTGGAGACTTACAATCATTTATATATTTTATATATCAATCACATTCTTCCGCTTTCTAATTTAACTGTCTCTGGAGTATGATATGCTGTTTTGGCTTAATCCACCTCATGTTTTATGCACTATTACCACCGACATTCATCCATCATTGAAAATGTTACATAAGTGATGTTCTGGAACTCGGAAGTTGGGTTTCTACCCGACCCCCAATTTTTGGAGCGTTACAGATGGTATCAGAGCATGATTTGGATTAAACTGGACCTAGGTTATGGTAACACAATGCACACTGACGCACTCTGACTTGGGAAGGGGGCGATGAAAACTTAGAAACCACATTAGAATCCCAGGTTTCACTGACAGGTGAGACTATACGGTAATTTAGGCCATAACATATCTTTGGTCGCGTGAAGCGATCTAAGTCGCCTTTAGGCTATCAGTCGACGGGTTCAAGTCGGTTCCTGAAGAATTTCAAACCTAGAAATGAATGTCCTTAGGTTGTGGGTCAACCACAACCCTTACACTCAATCTCAAGGCCTAAAACCCCTTTTTATCCAATTCCTTCAAAATCTCTCCTTTCACCACCTCATTCTTCAACTTTTTCTAAATCCTTTCACACTAGACATAAATCCTAATGTGTAAATGATAGTGAATCATACTTAAACAAAAATTTACTATAAATAGTAAATATATGTATAAATTTGACTTTTGACCATTCCAATTATGGAATCTTGTGGAATAAATGAATTAGTTGGATAGATTAGAGTCTCCTACCCCAAAATCATATGCCACATAATGCATAAACTCATTCCAGTTTGCAAATTGGCTCCAAAAATTCCTCAAATGGAAGGGGGGCCAAACGATCGACTTCCAGAGGGTTCCGAGGTGGGAACCTAACTTTTTTGGAGCCTAGGGGGCAGGAGGACCTCGCCCAAAGGGAGACCCCTCGCCATTTTGACCAAAAGTCGGCGAGGGCCTCGCCGGTCAACGGTCTCGGTTGGGTCCGGGCTTCGGGCCGACCAAGTTTGGGGCTTAGTGGGACCCAATGGTCTAGGGTCTGACCCTCTGTTCATTTAAAATCACCTACTTCCTTCACAAAATCACCCCCTAAGCTGTAAACCCTGAAAATCGGGGGTCGTGTATAAACTCAACTCCCGAGTTCCAGACCGTCACTTATGCAACAAAAATGGTTATGATTCAATGTTGTCTGATTTGAAGCATTCACATGAGTAAAAGTATACCAAAACTGCAATTCATACTTCAGATCCAGTGATAAAAGCAAGCGGAAGACTAAACAATATATATATCACTGTATGGAAAAACAAAGTAAATCTCATCTGTCTCCAAAGTATGACTACATCTCTGAGTCTCATATACATGTACATAAACAAAAAAAATAATGTTCAAAATAGTCCCACTGAAGTCCCCCCGATCCAGGTCGCCTGCGGGAAGCCGTCGTGATACTGCATATACGAGAACTCATCCTGGTCCTCGTCGATCTCTGGCTCCACCTCCTGGATCTCGTCCTCACCTGCATCTACAACAGGGTCTGGTGGGTGTTGCAAACACCATCCCGCAACGTGGGAATGAGTGATCAACTCAGTGGAATCATAGAGCAAAGATTAACATGTTCACAAATCAATCACGCGATAATAGTAAAGCAGTAAATCAGACAATCCTAATACTGTTATTAATGCAAGATGATATGACGTGATGTATGCCCTCACCGACGATCACCCTCATGCGGCAACATCTTACGACCGCGGCATGCCACACTCCCTAGAGTGCTCCACATCTTTCAGGCACATGCAATGCTATGGTGATATGATTTCCAAGTTGTTATTAGTCCATTCAAACAGCAGGATTGGGAAACTAAGGTACTTCCCTTGTATCAATCCCAACACAGATCCTGTCTAGGGTCGTCACTCCTAGTAATTTCATACGATGTATATTTCGTAGGTCACTGCAAGGGCTGCCAGGGCTATTGCTCGCACTCGTTGCACCGCTCCCCCATCACCTTATCAATACAGGCCTACTGTACTCTACTGCAACGGAAGGGTCGTCGCCTCCCGTGGACTCAGAATACGCTCGCGGTCACTACAAAGGGCTCGTCGCCTGATCAGTGTAGGCCGACAGCTAGAATATAGTGTCCCATACCACCATAATCTGCTCACGAGTCTAGGTGCTCACTGGTCACTACGGGGAGGTTTGTGGCCCCAGCGTAGGCCGACAGCTCGACCACGGTGTCCCATACCACCATGCCCGGCTCATGAGTCTTCGTGGATCAAGGTACCATGGTTAACAGGGTTTTCAGTGGTAAGTTCAGTACCCTAGGTTCAAGCAGTTATGGCACATACAAGGTGAACATACATCGGCCAGTCGGGTTACTTGACGGGCTCGACTAGCGCGATCGCATCTCAAGTCGAACGACATGAAGTGCGTAAAACACTTCGCGTGGCCTAACCACTGCCGCCAACTCTAAACACGAATCACGTTCATCGACGCGTCGTTCGTGGCTATGACCAGTCAGCCACGAATTCGCTCGGTTACCGACTGCCTGGACTAAGTCTAGTCCCACACATCTATGGAATCACATTAGCAATATATGCAAAGGTATTGGAATTGAAATACAATCATGTGAGCATGTTAACGCATGTTATAACATTCAACTTAAGCAAATCTTCAAGGCATACTTTCCATGCATGTAATGCAATCATGCATAAGGTCAACATGTAGGAAATCATTTAGGTCAGCATATTAATCAAGAAATCAATCTCAAACTACTACATAACATCATTTAATTCAATACATACTAATACAAGCATTTATACAAACACATACATAACATCATTTAATTCAATACATACTAATACAAGCATTTATACAAACACATACACTACACACTTAAGTCTACATATAGTATGTCGACCCAAAGTGCGCAACTAGGCGAATCTCTTCGCCAAACTGATTATGCAAGCATTCCTAACTCCCTAATGCGGCGACAAACCATGTCAATCACGTCAGCAAAATATGCATGTAGACCGTACTTCCTACAAATGACTAAAATGCCCTAAATCTCATATTCTTCGTTAATTTATGAAACAGGAAACGGAGAGCATGTTGTACATGTCAAACGGCGATGCCGTCGATAATCTACTATTAAACGACATTGAAAGCGTTGTAAACCGTCAATCAAAGCGTCTAAAATCCTCACCTAGTCTCTTACGGAAGCGTGATTTTGAACGGAGCGTGTACGCTTCGTCTACGGCAGTAGGAGGACCTGATTTATGAAGTACGTTAGCTAACATACCATGAATCTAGGTAAACCCTAAATCAGCAAGTTCTAGGGTTATTTTATACCTGAAAAAGTGGAGAAATCACCAGCCAGGTGATTGGGAAGAGTTGGTGAAGCAACAGCAATCGGCGGCTCGGAAGTGGGAAAAATCCCTTCCAATCTCTCTCTCAAACTCTCTCTCCTTTTCCTAGGGTTTGCAATTTTCGGATGGGAGAGAGAAATGAGGGTTTCAACCCCTTTTATAAGCTTAAAAATGCCGGAATTAGGCTCCGGAATGAAGTTTACTTGGTGCTTATCCATTTCGGGGCTGTTTCGGTTCAAAAGCTACTTTCTGGTGGTCCCCTGGTCGATTGCGATCGGACTTAAGCTCATGCGTACCAGGAGGTATCGGACCTTCGACGCGCGGTCTAGATCCAATTCAAGAATTCAATGTGGTCCAGAGAACAAACCTGCTTAGAGTTTGATCCGAGGTTATAGAGTGTTGTAGAGTTGTTTGTTCTACTCGATTTGGGTCTTGTAGAACGTATTTAAAGTGATCAGGGACTATTTCCCAGTTACTCTAGCGTTGCGCTAGCTAACTTACGCTTAATTTCCATGGAAATTATTTCTAGGCGATTTCGGGTCGAGTTGGTACTCGAGCCCAAGTACGGATTTTTCACGGGCGTTACAATCTACCCCCTTAACAAATAATTTCGTCCTCGAAATTTGTACCTGTTCGTACTCCTCGAGAAGCTGTGGGTAGTTCTTTCTGATCTCGGCTTCTATCTCCCAAGTAGTCTCCTCCTCAGAGTGATGCGTCCATAGTACCTTCACAAGGGGAATCACCTTGCTACGCAGTACCTGCTCCTTCCTGTCTAAGATGTGTGTCGGTCGCAGGATATAAGTAACATCCTCTCCTAACTGCACCTGCTCCCATCTGATGATATGGGAAGGATCAGCAACGTACTTCTTCAGCATAGAAACATGAAATACGTTGTGGACGCTCGCGAGGGGCGTGGGTAAAGCCAATCGGTAAGCCACTGCTCCCACACGATCGAGGATCTGGAATGGACCAATGAATCGCGGTGCCAGTTTCCCCTTCTTCCCGAACCGAAGGACTCCCTTCATAGGGGAAACTCGCAAAAACACGTGATCCCCGACTGTGAACTCTAGTGGCCGTCGTCTCGTATCAGCGTAGCTCTTCTGTCTGCTCTGCGCTGTAAGAAGCCGACGTCAAATAATATCAATCTTCTCTGACGTCGCCTGCACCAACTCTGGGCCAATCAAGCTACGCTCACCGACCTCTAACCAGCAATGCAGTGCGCGACAAGGTCACCCATACAGCGCCTCATAAGGTGCCATGCCGATACTCGCCTGGAAGCTATTGTTGTACGCAAACTCCGCATATGCAAGACAGTCATCCCAACTATCCTTGAAGTCCAATGCGCAAGCTCGCAACATGTCCTCTAGGATCTGGTTCACTCGCTCCGTCTATCCGTCCGTTTGTGGGTGGAAGGCAGTACTGAACTTCAACTTCACACCCATAGCCTCCTGAATGCGAGTCCAGAAAATAGAAGTGAACCGCGTGTCTCTGTCCGACACGATCTCCAACGGAACTCCATGCAGACGCACGATCTCTCTGATGTACAATCTAGCCAGCTCGTCTGCAGAGTTCGTAACTCTGATCGGTAGGAAGTGCGCCGACTTCGTCAATCGGTCGACGATCACCCAAATGGAATCATGTCTCTTTCTCGTCTTCGGCAACCTAGAAATGAAGTCCATGGAAATAAAATCCCACTTCCACTCTTCAATCGGCATAGGCTGCAAAAGTCGAGGTGGTCGGCGATGCTCTGCCTTCACCTGCTGACAAGTGAGACAACGGGACACGAACTCAGCTATGTGGGTCTTCATACCTTCCCACCAATACGTCCTCTTCACGTCACGATACATCTTTGTACTGACTGGATGCATCGCGAGTCTAGTAGAATGCGCAGCCTCGAGAATCTCTTGTCTCAAGTCAGGGACATCTGGGACGCATAGGCGGCCACGGTAACGTAATCCCCCATCCATACCAACTCACCAATCGACGTCAGCATCATCACTGGCCTGCTCTCGAAGCTCAGTAAGATGCGCATCGTCCCTCTGCGCCTCGATGACTCGGTCATCGATCTGAGATCGCACCTGTACCTGTGCGATGAACTCAAATGGCTCCTCTACGGTGAGTTTCTGCTCAAAGTCTCGCAAAAACTCAACCATATCCCACTCGGCAACCATCAGCGGAGCCGCAAACTCTATCGCCTTCTTGCGGCTCAACGCATCAGCCACAAGGTTCGCCTTCCCAGGATGGTAAGAGACTTCAAACTTGAAGTCCTTCAGCGTCTCCATCCATCGCCGCTGCCTCATATTGAAGTCTCGCTGCGTGAATATGTACTTGAGGCTCTTGTGGTCGTAAAAGAGCTCGAACTCCTCTCCGTAGAGGTAATGTCTCCAGAGTCTCAGTGCGAATATAACGGCTGCCAACTCTAGGTCGTGTGTAGGGTAATTCTCCTCGTGCTTCCTTAATTGTCTCGAGGCATACGAAATTACCCTGTCCCTCTGCATAAGGACACAACCCAAACCAACGCTAGACGCGTCAGTGTATATAGTGTATCTAACCCCTTGCTCTGGCAATACTAGCACATGGGCGGACGTAAGTCTGTCCTTCAGCTCCTGAAAAGCTGACTCCGCCTTATCATTCCAGGCGAACTTCACGTCCTTCCGTGTCAACTGAGATAAGGGTCTCACGATCTTCGAGAAGTCCTGAATGAAGCACCGATAGTAACCAGCGAGACCCAAGAAACTCCTCACCTCAGTGACAGAACCAGGCTGCTCCCAGTCCTGTACCGCAGCTACCTTAGACAGGTCAACTGCCATGCCATCCTTGGACACCACGTGTCCCAGAAACTTCACCTCCTGCTTCCAGAAGTCGCACTTCTTGTACTGTGCGAACAACTGATGCTGTCTGAGCGTATCAAGGACCAAACGCAAGTGCTCCTCATGCTCCTCTCGACTCCTAGAGTACACCAAAATGTCGTCAATGAAGACAACGACGAATCGATAAAGGAAAGGCTGAAATACCCGGTTCATCAGATCCATGAACACGGCCGGTGCGTTCGTGAGACCGAACGACATCACGAGGAACTCGTAGTGGCCAAAACTGGTCCTGAATGCTGTCTTCTGCACGTCCTCATCCCTGACGCGCAGCTGATGATATCCTGACTGAAGATCAATCTTCGAGAAGTACTGCGCTCCTCTCAACTGATCAAACAAGTCATCGATCCTGGGCAAAGGGTACTTGTTCTTCACCGTGAGCTGGTTCAGCCTGCGATAATCAATACACAATCGCATCGAACCATCCTTCTTCTTCACGAACAAGACCGGTGCTCCCCAAGGTGACACGCTAGGCCGTATAAGGCCAAGCTCTAGCAGACCATCAATCTGCGTCCTCAACTCCTCCATCTCACATGGTGCCATGCGATACGTCGGCAGTGAGACGGGTGTAGAACCAGGAATCAGATCGATAGTGAAATCGATCTCACGTCGGGGCGGCAAACCAGGGATCTTCCTGAACAGATCCCCGAACTCGGAAACAACTGGCGTCTGCTCAAGTACCTGGGCAACAGCGTTGCGCAATAGAGTGGCGTAGCTAAGTATGCGGAAAGGAAGATTTACCCGCACTGGAAATGTGAAGGATGCACCCTCAGGCTCGTACGCTGTGACTATACGAGTCTCGCAGTCAATCTCGGCTCTCGCTGCAGTCAACCAGTCCATGCCAAGAATGACGTCGAGATAAAAGAGCGAGGGATCGACGACCAGATCAAGAGTCATCGTCCTGCCTCCCAGATCAACCAAACAACCCTCACACATCTGGGTGACATCCGAATAATCTCCATGAACTGCAAAGACTCGCACGCTATCCATAGTGATAGTCTGTAACCTAAGACGCCTGACTACGGCACGCGATATCAAAGAAATCGTGGAACCAGTGTTCACCATGACAAGAACGGGAGTACCTCCAATATGGGCCGTGACCTCGAAAGCTGAATGCTGAAAAGTCGGCGTCGCAGCTGCCTCAGCTGTCAATGCATGAACCCGAGCCTGCTGTGGTCGGTTCGGCCGCTGTGTCAAGGGCCGTGGAGGCTGTCGGATCTGCGATACCGTAGGTCTGAAAGAAGGATGCGCAGGAGCTGACCGTATAGGCAGTGCTGATATCACCTGCGGACGTACACGGTCAATCTTCTGCGGTGGCGAGAACCCACTGTCCCGCATCCTCGAAAAGCAGCTCTGCGCCAAGTGGCCCGTCCTCCCACAGTATGTACATGTCAAATCAGGGCGCCGAAACGGTGGTACAGGCGCCGTAGTCCTAGTAGGAGGATCAATGCGAGGTCTCTTGCCCGCGAAGGGCCTGTCTGGCAAATCCGGTCGTGGCCTAAAAGCAGCCGGGCCACGAGATCGCGCAAGTCGATCCACGTCCTACTTTGCCCGCATGGACATGTGAATCAACTCCGCATAGGAGGGAAAACTAACACAGCACATCTTCGACCGAATATCCGGTCGCAAGCCCTCCAAAAAGCGCCGTATGCGCATCTGCTCATCAGCTAGGATCGTCGGGACGTACCTGCCCAACTCTGTGAACCGATGCTCATACTCGGTAACTGTCATCGCTGCCTGTCTGAGACGGAGAAACTCATTCTCCCTGTCGTGCCTGTAGGTCTGGGGATAATACTTCTCATGGAAGCGGAACTCAAATGCTGCCCACGTGCATACAAAGTCTGCGGCAACAGTCCGCAGTACGCTATCCCACCACATGCTGGCCTCTCTCTCAAACAGGAAGGTAGCCAGCTCTACCTGCTCAGCCTCGGTGCAGTGCAACATCCGCAAGATCTTCGACACCCGTTCGAGCCAGTACTCAGCCTCCTCGGGTCTGTGAGAACCCGTGAAAGTAGGAGGCCGCAAGCGCTGAAATCGCTCCAAAAGGCCCCGTGTGTCGGCAGGATTCCCCGCAGGAAAAGCAGGCGGCGCAGGATGAGCCATGCCCTCATCCTGGGCGTATGTATAGGCATCCTCAGCTGGATGCGCAGGTGGTGCAGGTGGAGTAGATGTAGTCGCACCCCCACCCTGGGCTAAAGTCCCCACTATGGTGGTCAGAAGCTGCTGCTGCTGTAGCATCATAGCCATCATCTGCTCGAATCTGTCAGGGGGTGGAGCAGGCTGTGGCGGATGCGGTGTGGAAGTAGATGCGCGATGTGCCTCTCTGACTGATGGAGTAAATGGCGGTGGTCCATCTGTAGGACCAGCGGCAGGCTGAGACGATCGAACCGCCTCAGGAATCGGGCCCACAGTAGGGTCCGCATGGGTGCCAGACTGTGAAGGAGTCTGATCCATATGCTCTGACAATGCAAGCCGAACCGTGCTCCGCGTAGTCTTAGGTGGCATTCCCTATATTCAAAATATGGTACAACCTTATCAGTCTCAATTGCACAAATACACCACAATCATTCACATAGAGAGTCAAAGGCATTCCATGTATCTCAATTAATCAAAATTGTCACAATACAAGGGATATATCCTTACAAGCATCATGACTAGAATTACATGGAAATTAAGACAATTAAGCAACAGCAACATAAGCAAAGCAGTAGCCCTAATAGGCTTACACACATAAAACAGGAAATGACTAACTACTGATAACAACATCAAAGATCGCATCGCCAGTCGGAGTCTGGTGACGGAGGAGGAGCACCCTTATCCTGTAAGCAACACAGGATTGCCTTCAAGGTGCGAGTCACCTTGCCAAATTTCTTCTTTGTAACGGCCTTGGCATCGGCGACTTCTACGCGAAGTTCTTGGACTTCCCTTCGCAAAGCGGTCTGACTCTCCTCCATCTGAGCAATGCGATCGTCGATAGTAGCCTGCGCAGAAGGAGGAGGGCTCTCATCAGTATCCTGAGCCTCCTCTTCTGCTTCTTCCTGAACCTCTGCTCTAGGTTCTTCTTCGCTTTGATCTTCCTCATCATCAAAGTCATCCCCACTATCCCTTTCAAGTTGATTTTCACGGTATTGTGACCCAATCTTCATCTTGACCATTGTCGACTCATCGATGGTGTGAATCGATACCGGCAATTTCGGCCCAAGTCTATAGGCAAACTCAAGCACAATCTTGTAAATAAGTCGGCCAAAGGGAAGCGATTCGGATGTTCTTCTTGACCTGGCTATGAGAACTATCTGCCGTAAGATGAAAGTAGCCATACATACGTTCTCTCCCTGGGCCACCAGAAATAAGAAATCGACCATAAGACGTGTACATTCAATGCGGTTCGTCGACCTGGGATAAACATTGAACGTGCAGATATGGTGCAGCAGGCGTAAATCCTCAGACATGTACGTCGCCTTGAGGCTATTATTAGGCTGCCATGGAACCAACTTACCGCACAGAAACCTGGTGCGGTGATCTCGTTCACGTGTAGTCCTCAGATTCTTCTCACTAGGATGCACATCACCTAGAGGCACGTTGAGAAGTCGCGCAATCAACCGAACGTCGATCGTAGCCATCCGATCTCTACCAAAAGGGATTTTGAACTGCAAAGGCTCCAAGGTAGGATTCTGGATACTTGCGTAGAAGGCACGAACGGTGCTCAGATTCTTCCCTTTATGCTCATTGTACTTGTAAAGTTTTTGATCATATTGGAAATGTAATGGAGTTCTTGGTTGTTGTTTGTGGGTTATGCCTTTGGTTATGCTTATTACGAATCAAACTGACATTGAAAATTCTCCTCGTAACATCCTAGGATCGAAACCTGGCGAATGGGAGATAGGAGCCGAGAATGGGGTTCTACGGAGGCTGTCGGCTCCGAATTCCGCGATCGGGAATTTTGTGAGCCCGGTTTCTGAGTTTGGGGTGTGACATAGAACATGCTGTCCGTTTTTCATTTCGAATACGTACGAAGAATATGAGATTTAGGGTATTTTGGGTATTTATAGGAAATACTGTATATGTACGTATTTTGCTGATATGATTGCCATGAGTATTTACCGTGTACCTATACCTGTTATGCGTGTATGATCTGTTTGGCGAAGGGATTCACCCTAATGCACATATTGGCCGACATATGCTATGTAGACTAATGTTTGTAGACTAAGTGTTTGTTGAAATGCCTAAATCAATATTATTTATGCCTGCCATATGCTTTGAATGTAAGAACATGATTGTTGTGTATTAGACATCTCCTTGATATAAGGATCTGTCACATTATATGTTGAAATCATTGTAAACCGTCAATCAAAGCGTCTAAAATCCTCACCTAGTCTCTTACGGAAGCGTGATTTTGAACGGAGCGTGTACGCTTCGTCTACGGCAGTAGGAGGACCTGATTTATGAAGTACGTTAGCTAACATACCATGAATCTAGGTAAACCCTAAATCAGCAAGTTCTAGGGTTATTTTATACCTGAAAAAGTGGAGAAATCACCAGCCAGGTGATTGGGAAGAGTTGGTGAAGCAACAGCAATCGGCGGCTCGGAAGCGAGAAAAATCCCTTCCAATCTCTCTCTCAAACTCTCTCTCCTTTTCCTAGGGTTTGCAATTTTTGGATGGGAGAGAGAAATGAGGGTTTTAACCCCTTTTATAAGCTTAAAAACGCCGGAATTAGGCTCCGGAACGAAGTTTACTTGGTGCCTATCCATTTCGGGGCTGTTTTGGTTCAAAAGCTGATTTTTGGTGGTCTCCTGGTCGATTGCGATCAGACTTAAGCTCATGCGTACCAGATGTATCACGTATTAAGTTTTCAGTCTGGCAGGGTTCGCAGATCGCACGTGGCGGACCAGTTTCAGTTCAGCGGTCACCGCACGTAGATCAGGGCTGAAAGTCTCATGATAATAAATAGAAATTTTTCCTGATCCGAGGGTGTAATCTGGATGAATTCTGACGGTCAGAACGCTTAATACTGATGCGTCAAGTCGTGTGCCAGATTTGAATTTGAAATTCCAATTTTGTCCCTATTCGCGGTCGCTTCAGTCCGGGTTCAATGAAATAGTCTGTGATTATCGGTTTGACTTGATTTTCGAGATGATTGTCAAGTCCAGCTGGGCGATTGTAACGGTCTAAGATAGGAGGTATCGGACCTTCGACGCGCGGTCTAGATCCAATTTAAGAATTCAATGTGGTCTAGAGAACAAACCTGCTTAGAGTTTGATCCGAGGTTATAGAGTGTTGTAAAGTTGTTTGTTCTACTCGATTTGGGTCTTGTAGAACGTATTTAAAGTGATCAGGGACTATTTCCCAGCTACTCTAGCGTTGCGCTAGCTAACTTACGCTTAATTTCCATGGAAATTATTTCTAGGCGATTTCGGGTCGAGTTGGTACTCGAGCCCAAGTACGGATTTTTCACGGGCGTTACATAAGCTCTCTTTTTCTTTCAAATCTGTTGTTTTCTCTCTCCAACCTCCCTTCCAATCGTTTCTTCCTTCATTTTCTGTTATTTCCTTCATCCCTCTACCGTTCTCTGCCATAAACAGAACCTACTTCTTCCTTTTTCTGCGGTTGGAGCTCCCATGGCTCCCATTTGAGCTCTAAAACGTGCCAGCCCCAACCTCCCCTATCTTGATCTTTTCTCTCTTCTATTTTTCCCTTTCTTTCACCCATTACACTCCTATTTCAGACAAAAACCCATGGCGACTTAGAGATCTCAGCCATTTCTCCACTTTCCTTCACTTTCCATGGCTCTTTCGAGCTAGTTTTAGCCATCTTCTCGATCTTTATGCCTTACCGTCGGGTGAGACTAAACGCAGTAGCTTAGTCCATAAGCAGTGACCATCTAGTGCTAGGACATCTAGAGTTTTGGACCTAGAGTTAGTACTCCTAGATTTGAAAGATCTGACGATATAGGAAGTTCAATTTCAATTAGATGATATTGACCCTAAGCGATAGAACGATCCCCTTTAGTAGAAATGGTATGAAACCATTTAGCATATAAGCTTAGGCTTTGGATTACAGCTAGTAAGTTACAGACTAGTCTACTAGTTATATTAAGTAGTGTAAAGCCTATATATGCTAAGGAATAGTAGGTTAGATTTGGTTGGAGTAGGACCTCATTCCTTCGATAGGTCCCCTTAATACTTATAGACTTCTGTTATAACCCTTAAGAAAGTTGTTTTAACTTAGAACCATTCACTCTCAGGGAAAACTTATAAATCTCTCAGATTGAATTTAGAATAAACCAGTACGCCCCTTAGAATTTCCCTTAGAATTTCCTTCTCAAGGACTTCTTACAATCGGGAACGCGGAGTAAGGGAATTGTATGTAAGCGATGTATTCGCGGTTTGAATCGACTTCTTAATCCTAGTAGTTACAATAAGTCCAATGCTCTGATCAAGCAGAAGATCGGCATTGACTCGGATTAAGAACCGATACGGTAAATTTTCTGTCTTAGCTAGGCAGAAAGTCTATGTATCTGACTCAGACCCACTACACAACTTTTCTTCCGTGTTGGCCCGACCACCTACAACCAAAAGTTATTGCGTTGCCCTTGGTAAATGTTAAGGACATATATCCAGTGGAGTAGCCAGTAGAGGGTTAGATATCTTGCCACAAACTCACATCCGTCCTTGATATCAACCACAACACCCATCATTTCAGCTCTTTTCTATAATCATAGGTACCAATGCCATAGAACGCATCATTAGCAAAGGAAGACCAATGTAGTGAGAGGTTGTTTCCCATTTCATGTCAAGGATAGACCCTAAGTTACACCTCGTTCCGATGTACAGATCGAGACATAGATTCTTAAGCCTTAAGTAGAATTATGTTTTAAGGGGGGTAGAACCTTATGAGCCCAATCCAGTTAGAATTAGTTAACATAACCATTGGATCAGAGTAGCGCCGCGAAAGCGTAGTTAGCCCTCTCCCTACTGGCCCAGGATCGAAGGAAATTCAGGGAAACAATTAAGGCTTAAGTGTTGGACCCATTCATATTAAATCATAGGCCTAGCAGTGTGAGCAGGCGAAGGTCAATGTATCCATAAACCTATTAGTTAAATATGAGCATAATAGAAGCCTTGGTTGATTCTGTATTATTAGGAATCCTTTAGGATGATCTATTAAAGTGTTTATAAATTCCTACCTTAGACATAGATTCAGGCGAGAACTCTCCTAGATCAAGATCCAAAGCACAACCTTATAAATAGAACTTTTGAATCTTTTAGTGATTGAAATTCCCTAAGCTTTTAGACTGATCGGACTACAGAGTTACTGAAATGAACAAATGCAAAACATTCACGGCTTGACCCAATTCTCAATCCTGGGTGACTGCAATGGACTCACTGCTTAGCCGAGCAGAAGATCAGGATCTACCAGGATCAGGAAGGGATACAACGTTGTCTACCTTGGCCAGGCGGACATTCGACGTATCAGGATCAAGCCCACTACAACCGTCTCTCTGTACTGGTCAACCACTGAAAATATATATCTTACTCTAAGTAGATGGGAATTGTCGTCAAGACATCAAATAGGTAAAGGAATAAATTGTAGCAAACCGTTAGGGTGTAAGTAATGCATAAAGAAGTAAGTTTTAAGGGGGGTAGACCAAAAGGAACCAGACTTATATAGATCGTATACACCCTACCACGTATAAAAACATGAAATCAACAAAACTTAGGAGAAGGAAATGATTAATCTTTCCTCATTATCCTTAGCCAATTTCGGGGGTTAAAATTTGTTTTAAGGGGGGTAGATTGTAACACCTCGAATTTTTGCCAACCTGGAGTTAGGCGTCCTTAGGCAATGGGTCAACCATAACACCTTGGTAACCTCTCAGAACCCAATTCCAAAGCCAAAGAAATCATGCAGAACCTTATTCTTTAGAATTTAACGTGAATTAGCCAGCGCTACACTAGATTACCTGTGAAATTAGCACCAACCACTTTAAATACGATCTGTAAGACCCAAAACCTCTAGAATTGTTAACGTTATCCTACCCTGAAACCTATGATCAAACTCTAAACCCGGTTGCTCACGGGAGCATTCGGAAACTCCATATCGGATCTGGACCGCACATCGGAAGTCCGATTATCCCGAACTTAGACAATCCTGACCGCCTAGTTGGACTTGACAATCACCTCAAAAATTAAGTTCAGAAGATGTCCCACGACGATTTTCTTGAGTCCAGAGTGAAGAGTGTGAGAAATGTTAGAAATTAAATAAAATTTATGAAATCTGGCACGTGTCGCTTGCGTGACATTTTTTAAGCGTTCTGGCCGTTGGAATTTGACCAAATTTCACCCTCGGATCAGGATATGTGGCCCTTACATGTCAATGCACTTATGGCCCTGATCGAGTTTCGGTGACCGCTGAACTGAAACTAATCCGCCACGGTCGATCTGGAAACCCGACCGGACTGAAAACTTAGCTTGACCTAGATCCAATATTAAAGAGCTTAAGTCCGACCGCATTTAGTAACAGGACCTCCAGAAATGCTCCATTGGATCAGAACAGACCCGATTTGGTTATAACTTAAGTATACCTTGACCTCAAATCTGTTTTGGTTATATTTGGGTTTATAAAAGGGCCTTAAACCCTCTCTCACAAATCCCATACGAATTCCCAAAACCTAGGAGAGAGAAGAGAGAAAAGAGAGAGGAAGTGAGGGAGAAGTTGGAGCTTTCTCCTGAGAATCTTCCCTGCTGCTCCACGTGCCAAATCCATCCACCTGCATCGCTATTCTGGCGATTCCAGCTCCGTCTTAGGTAAGAAAACCCTAAACCTAACCTGATTTGAAGCTTAGACTAGCTGTAGAAGAGTTCTAGCTAACCTGTTTCTTGCCATAGGCAGCGTACCTGCCGTTGACGAAGACTTATCGTCTGAATCAACTCCGTTTCGCAATTTCTGGTTTAAGGTGTGGATTTTAGACGCTTAGATTACCTGTTTTCAAAGCTTTCAATGACGTTTAATAGTAGATTGCTAATAAGGATGCTGTTTGACATGTAGAACATGTTGTCCATTTTTCATTTCGAATACGTACGAAGAATATGAGATTTAGGGTATTTTAGGTATTTGTAGGAAATACTGTATACATACGTATTTTGCTGATATGATTGCCATGAGTATTTATCGTGTACCTATACTAGTTATACGTGTATGATCTGTTTGAAGAGATTCGCCCTAATGCACACATTGGCCGACATATGCTATGTAGACTAATGTGTGTAGACTAAGTGTTTGTTGAAATGTCTAAATCAATATGATTTATGCCTGCCGTATGTATTGAATGTAAGAGCATGATTATTGTGTATTAGACATCTCCTTGATATAAGGATTTGTCATATTATATGTTGAAATCAACACACGTCAAGTACGTTGGAGTTGTGTAGTCCAAGTGTTTGTATAAATATATGTATTAGTAAGTATTGAGTAAATGGTGTTGTAGATTAGCGTTGAGATTGGATTCTCAACTAATTTATTGATGTACATGAATTCCTCCATGTTTGTTGTATTGAATTGATTACCTTATGTGTGAAATGCTCGTGTATGGTTAACTGCTTTTGATGTATGTTATAACATGCTGATAACATGCTGGAATTACTCGTATTTCAATTCTGTCTCTCTCATACGATTATTGATTTAGATTGCAAGTGTTTGGGGCTATACTCTAGTCCGGGCAGTTGGTAACAGTTTAGAATACGTGGTTGGATTCTATTCGCCACGAAGGATGTGTACGACGAACCCGAGTCGTACTAGAGTCGTCGGCAGTGGTTAGGCCACATGAAGTGCTTGTGCACTTAATGTCGGTCAATTCAACGTGCGCTCCTGCTAGTCGGACTCATCAAGTAACCCGATTGACTGTTGTATGTTCACCTTGTATTCGTCATAACTGTTTGAACCTAGGATACTGAACTTACCAGTGATAACCCTGATAACCGTGGTACCTTGATCCACTAAGACTCATGAGCAGGGCATGGTGGTATGGGACACCGTGGTCGAGCTGTCGGCCTACGCTGGGGCCACAAACCTCCCCGTAGTGACCAGTGAGCAACCCAGACTCGTGAGAAGATTATGGTGGTATGGGACACTATATTCTTGCTGTCGGCCTACATTGATAAGCTGATGGGGGAGCGGTGCAACGAGTGCGAGCAACAGCCCTGACAGCCCTTTGTAGTGACCTTGAGCATACTCTGAGTCTACGTGAGGCGACGACCCTTCCGTAGCAACAAGAGTACAACTAGGCCTGTATTGATAAGGTGATAGGGGAGTGGAGCAACGAGTGCGTGCAATAGCCCTGACAGCCCTTGTAGTGACCTAAAAATATATCATCGTATGAGACTACTAGGAGTGACGACCCTAGACAGGATCATTGTTTGGGTATTGATATATGGGAGGTACCTTAGTTTTCCAATCCTACTGTATGAAAAGGACTAATAATAACTCGGTAATCATATTCATATCGCACTGCATGTGCCTGGAAGATGTGGAGCACTGAGGGAAGAAAGCATGCCGCGGACTTAAGATGGTGTCGCATGAGGGAGTATGTCAGTGAGGGCATCCATCATGTCATTTCATTCTTGCATTAATCACAATATTTAGGAATGTTTGTTTTTTTTACTTTACCATTATCGCTTGATTCATTTGATAACATGTTAACCTTTACTCTATGATTCCACTGAATTAGCTACTCACTCCCACGTTACGGGATGGTGTTGCGCACACCAACCATTCCCTATTTTAGTTTCAGATGGTGGTGATGCTTGCAAAGCAGAGGCAGACTTGATGATGATGAGGAGGATCCCTCCTATATGCAGGTTCTGATTGACGGGATTACAGGGAGGTTGATTAGACGCCATGACACTTGTCATTTTATATTTTTGAAGCACTCGTGTATATTCTTTTCTTTCTATTTTTGAGTATACATGTATTTAGTTAACCTGGTAACATGTTCACACTCTAGAGAGTTACAATCATTTATATATTTTATATATCTATCACATTCTTCCGCTTTCTAATTCAACTGTCTCTGGAGTATGATATGCTGTTTTGGCTTAATCCACCTCATGTTTTATGTACTATTACCGCCGACATTCATCCATCATTGAAAATGTTGCATAAGTGATGTTCTGGAACTCGGGAGTTGGGTTTCTACCCGACCCCCAATTTTTGGGGCGTTACATCAAAGGTGAGTGATTTCATTTGGATTTAACGATTTGAGGGCCCACTTGTTGTGGGACCCACTTAATGTATATATTGTATGGGGAGGGCCCATAGTGGTGGGGTCCCTCCCCTTCACACGTTCCTCTTCCATCCCTTCTCTCTCTCTATCTATCTTCCCCTCTCTCCTTTTTGTTGGATTGTGGCCAACTTGATCTAGACCATCCATTTGTTGGGTCCCCCTTCTCGCTACCATGGATGAAGCAAAAATACAAATATTAGTTGATCCAAGTGGTGGTGGGTCACCCCATGGACCGACCTTGATCTATGTCTTTCTCTATACCGTCCAGAACGTCTGGATGGTGTTGTGTGGATACACTGTGATGTATGGGTTGTATCCCCATCGTCTAAAGGTAGGGATGGTGGGGCCTGCTATGATGTGTGTGGGGCCTCCACACGTGGGATGTGCGGGCCACCTGTAGCAATGGGGACCACCACGTTGTATGTGTACGACATCCAGGTTGTCCGTCCAGGGCCTGGACGTTGGAAGATTTAAAATAATAATAATAATATAATATATATACATATTTGTATATGTTATATATAAAATACATATGGTGGGCCCCACATGGGACCCACCTGCTGTGATAAACGATTGGCTGGTGTACCCTTAGCAGATATATAGCTACTGTATTGACATGAGGTATAGTGTTGATCCACACCGTCCAAATTATGGGACCACCATGTATATGTTTTATCTAGGTTGTCCAGCAGGCCTGAATGTGAGGAAAATACAAATGGCAGCTTGATCCAGACTATGGTGAACCATCCACATGGCATCACTGGTGCATGTGTTGTATCCATCTTCCATTAGGTTTGGATGGTGGGACCCAACAACTATGGGTTTTATCTACACCGTTTGTGCAGTGGACCACACCATGATGTAGGTGTTTTGATCCACACTGTCTAGTCTAACATCTGGATGTGGACCCACCATAATATATGTGATGTATTTACACCGTCCAGCCACATGGACAGTGGGAGCCCCACACACTGATGCATGTGCTTTTTATCCAAGCCGCTCACCTTCTGGGTCCTGTGCAGCAGGTAGCTGCTGCTGCCCTACACGTCAGCAGTTCTGTGAGCCACACCTTGATGTATGTGGTGTATGCACCCCGCCTAACACATCTGGATGGTGGACCACACCTAGATGTATTTATTTCATCCACAACGTCTAGAACGTTTGGATGGTGTTGGACAATGTTTGGACGGTGTTGTGGACCTCGCCTTGATGTATGTTCCATATCCACACCGTCCACAATGTTTGGACAGTGCTGGACAACATTTGGACGGTATCGATTTACATGGATAATGTTTGGATGGTGCTGATTTACATGGGAAATGTTTGGATGGTGCTGATTTACCTGGACAATGTTTGGACAGTGCTGATCGTCATTAGTGGGCCATGTGCCCCATGGAATGATAGTGTATAGTGATACACATGATACACCTACAACTATTGAAATGATTTTTGGTGTGGTCCAAGCCCACTTGAGGCCCATTGGTTCGGCCCATCCATGAGGCCCATCATGATGCAATTGAGGCCCATGTAATAGGGCCCATCTGCCTTACATTTGAGGCCCATGTGATAGGGCCCACCTGCCTTGTACTTAAGGCCCATATGATGAGGACCACTGCTTGAATTTGAGGCCCATGGTCCCACGATACGTTTGGCTCTATGTGGGCCAATCCTTGGGAGAAATGTTGGTTAAATGTTCACAATGATGGGTAATGATGGTTAAATGTCCACATTATGACCTTCCCTTCAGCCATTTATTAGGCCGATTCCAATTGCCAATTCCGATTATCGAGGCCAATTTCGATTGTCAATTTCAATTATCAAGTCCGATATCGATTATCGAGGTCAATTCTGATTGTTTAGGCCGATTCTGATTATCGAGGCCTATTCCGATTGTCGAGGTTGATTCTGATTATCAAGGCCGATTTCGATTATCGATGCTGATTATCAGTGCTTGTAATGTCCTGAAAAATGGGAGTCAAGCAAAGCTCAACTCCCGAGATCCAACGCATCAATTATGCAACATAAATAATGACGTTTAAATGTTGTCCATATTAGTGCATTAAACATGAGTAAGATTACACCAAAATGGCATATCACCTCCAGAGGTAATTTAATTAAGCAAGCGGAAGACTGTAACATGCATATTTGAATAAGTAAGCGATTTACAACATCCAGAGTATAAGTATGTATTTGGGCTGAATGTTTACATATATTGTTTCCAAAATCTATGAAATGGAAAAGCATAAAGTGTCCAACTATTCCATAACCCTATAATCCCAGTGACACAGCTCTAGGTCTACACAGACCAGCCTGAGAGCTGCATGTAGGAGAAATTCTCCTTATCGTTTATGAAATTTGGCTCCATCGCGTAAGCCTCGCCATAACCTGTATCTAAATCAGAGTTTGGTTGGTGTTTTAAAAAACCGTCCTAAAGTGAGAGTGAGTAATCAACTTAGTGGTACTATAAGGCAAATGTTAACATGTTATTAATTCAATCAAGCAGTAATGATAAAGTAATATAACAATCACTTTCTAATTACTCTTGTTAATGCAGAAATGATGTGCAGTAATAATGATGCCCTCACCTGCACTTCCTCAGCGACTTCATCTAACGATCGCGCATGATAAACTCCCTAAACGTGCGCTTTCTCTCCAAAGCACATGCAATGTGGTACATGGTCGTATTAGCCAAGTAATTGATTAAGCTTATTCATATAGCAGATTTATAAAGCTAAGGCACCTCCCTTTATATTATTAACCCAAATAGGGATCCATCTGTGGTCTTCAATCCTGGTTAATCACATATGATAGGTAAGTTGTAGGGCATCACTCCTAATGAGAACAGTAGATAGGTAAATTCAAGTGTTTATACTCGAGGTCACTACGGGAGGCTTGTCACCTGAATGTATGTCGACAGCTCGAATATGGTGTCCCATACACCACCCTATTCGGCTCACGAGTTTGGGTTGCTCACTGGTCACTACGGGGAGGCTTGTCACTCCAGCATAGGCTGATAGCTCGACCAGGTGTCCCATACCACCATGCCCGGCTCATGAGTCTTAGTGGATCATGGTATTATAGTTGAAATGAGTTTTATATTGGTAAGGGGTACCTTAAATTCAAGCAATAGTGTCCATACATGGTAAACACCCAATAGGCTAATTAGGCTATTTAACAAGTTCGATTGGTATGAGCGTATACTTAATTAATTGACATGGAGCGCATAAGCACTCCACATGGCCTAACCACTGATGATAATCACTGTACGACTTGGATTCATCGAACGTATCTAATGTGGCGAAACTAGTTCGGTCACTTAATTGAGAAACATTACCGATTGCCTGAACTACATAGTAGTCCCAATCATACTCAAATGCAATAGGTAGTCACATATGTTAATTATAACAGTATTTAATAAACAATTCAAACATAATTCTCATTTGAGCATTTTATCAAACACATTGAACATGTTATTATACATATGCATTTCATTCATTAATCTCATAGTAGTAATTTACATTACATGAAGAAAACTATAGATATGGATAAGGTAGTTGAGAATCCTATCTCAACACCCTTATTAAAAGCGATTCATCAAACAATTTCTCATTGAGACATTTTATCAAACACTTAGACTACACATTACTATATATATAAAATAAAATATTTATAACGTATATTATGGCAAATCCATTCATAAAGGAGTTGTCATACATACAACAAACATGTATTCTAGATTAATAGTCATAGCAAGCACAAATCATAATTATAATTTCATTTAAACATTTTAATAAACACATGGAATGCATTATATATTTACATGGTTCAGACACATGCATAATTTATCAAATACATCGTAACTAAGATCATATAGCAGCATTCAAGTCAAACATTAATCATTGCTGACATTGAAAGCCTTTAAAACCATAACCTAAATATTTATAATCTGCACCTTTCATTAGAATACTTGATTCGGACGCGGTTTGAATCCTACATTACCGTAAAAGGAACAACGGGTACTTAAATCATGAAATAGGTTAGCTATGTCCGTGCACACTTCACTGTGGTACCATGTCCAGTGCCCCTGGATGCTAGACAGTTGCATATAAGACATATCTAAGGTAAGCCCCACCTATAGGCGTGCTACCTAGGTGGGCCACCACATGGTTGGATGGTGTGGATAAGACATACATCAAGGTGGGGTCCATTTGAGTGGGCCACCTTTCCACATCATCACACACAAAAATAATTGAAAGAAAGAGAGGGGCACGCGTGTGATGAAGGGACCCTGCCACTATAGGTCCTCCCTTCCATACAACACAACATAAATTAAGTGGGTCCCATTACATGTGGGCCCACAGATCAAAAATCAACGGTGGAGATTACCTCTCCACCAAAATGAAAGGTCTAGATGACCTTTTTAAATCTAGAAAGTAAACATCATGATGAGGTCCATAGAGAATGGCCCCATCATGGAATGATCATGTGAATCATAGTGGGCCATTGACCACATCTAGGGTCCAAAGTGAGGTCCATACCATCAATCCATAGACCCCACTTGGCCCATCATAAAAAAAAATGACATCTAAGCCTATAAAAGCACCCACCATTCGATCTTCTTAATTCGATGGAACGTCGAGCTCCTTATGCTTCTCTTTAATGGAAGATAATGAGAAATAAATGGCTAGGATGAAGGATTTTGAGGTGAAAAGTGGGCCACACACACTCACTTTCTCTCCTTAGAATGCATGGACGTCCACCACTCTCTTGGTCTTTGTTGCTTGAAAAATGTGAAGAGAAAGAGAGAGAAAGGGGTGGTTGTAAGAGAGGGAGAGTGATGGGTGATGGATGTGAGGTGAGAGACTTGTTGACTTTAGGGTAGGTTACTTGACTTGTGGAGAAAGAAAGCATGGGTTGCTCTTGTACTTGACATGAGGTAATTGATTGATTGATTGATTGGATGGGTTATAGAGATTCTCTTAGGTTCGTAAACGTGTAGCATTTTCCTTGAACTGAATGCAGGCCCACATCTCCAGGTTTAGGAATCGGATCGGTATGCAAGACGTGGCGCCGGAACCACAGCGACTGTGCGGTCGTAATGGTACAAGTCTTGGATTAAGCCGACTCAAATCTTTGGGGTACAATTTAGGGTCATGCACAAATATTGATTATAGGTCACGGATTACTAGAATTCATCGGGAAGGATCGAGGGAGTTGACAGAACAGTACAGACTAAGATACGGGCCTTACAGCTCTCCTCACCTAATAAAAATTTCATCCTCGAAATTTAAACCACAACATAACTAATATAAAGCTTACCAAGGGAGGGAAACCATACCACTATATATATAAATATATATATAATCAGAACACAACATACCAACATAATCAAACATCTAAGAGATGGGGATAACGCCCACAAATCTCAAGATCTAACTTCTAAGATGCCTCATTTATGAACAATCTAGGAAGACGGTATAGGGGCTAAGTCACACGAATCGTCGATAACTCCTCCTGATGTCTGAGGATCCTGTTGCTGCTGCTGCCACTGATGAGGTCCCGACGGTAGATACCGTCATTGCTGCTACTGGTGCTAAGGACGGGGACAGTTGCTCCTATGATGCCCTATCCCATCACACCTAAAGTAAGCACTAGAGAACGGTTTGGGTGGCAGGGGCTGCCGAGGGTGGGGGCACTCCCAGAAGCAGTGCCCCGCCTCATCACATCTGAAGCATACACTTAAAGATTGACGTTTAGGTGGTATAAATGTGTAACATCCCGAAAATCGGGGGGTCGAGCAAAAACCCAACTCCCGAGTTCTAAAATATTTTTTATGCAACATAGATATGTATGATTGAATGTTGTCTATGATAATGTATTAAACATGAGTGAGATTAAGCCAGAACAACATATCATACTCCAGAGACAGTTAAATTCACAAGCGGAAGACTGTGATAGTATGTATAACATATATAAACTGTTGTATGCCTCCAGAGTGTGGATATGTTACCAGGTTACATACATACATGTATACTCTAAAAGTAGACAAAACGAATATACATGAGTGCGCTAAAAATATAAAATGACAAGTGTCAAAGTATCTAATCAACCTCCCTGTAATCCCGTCAATCAGAACTCACATAAAGGAGGAATCCTCCTCATCATCATCAAGTCCAGCTCCGCCTCGCAGGTCGCGCCATCATCTGCAATCACAAAAAGGTCTGGTGGGTGTCCAGGAACACCGTCCCATAACGTGGGAGTGAGTAGCTAACTCAGTGGAATAATAGAGCAAGGATTAATATGTTCTCAAATCAATCATGCGATAATAGTAAAGCAGTAAATCAAACAATCCTAAAACTGTTGTTAATGCAATATGACATGACGTGATGTATGCCCTCACCGACGATTTCCCTCATACGGCAACATCTTACGACCGCGGCATGTCACACTCCCTAGAGTGCTCCACATCTTCCAGGAACATGCAATGTTATGGTGATATGATTTTCGAGTTGTTATTAGTCCATTCAAACAGCAGGATTGGGAAACTAAGGTACTTCCCTTATATCAATCCCAACACAGATCCTGTCTAGGGTCGTCACTCCTAGTAATCTCATACGATGTATATTTCGTAGGTCGCTGCAAGGGCTGCCAGGGCTGTTGCTCGCACTCGTTGCACCGCTCCCCCATCACCTTATCAATACAGGCCTACTGTACTCTACTGCTACTGAAGGGTCGTTGCCTCCCGTAGACTCAGAATACGCTCGCGGTCACTATAAAGGACTCGTCGCCTGATCAGTGTAGGCCGACAGCAAGAATATAGTGTCCCATACCACCATAATCTGCTCACGAGACTAGGTGCTCACTGGTCACTACGGGGAGGTTTGTAGCCCCAGCGTAGGCCGACAGCTCGACCACGATGTCCCATACCACCATGCCCGGCTCATGAGTCTTCGTGGATCAAGGTACCATGGTTAACAGGGTTTACAATGGTAAATTCAGTACCCTAGGTTCAAGCAGTTATGACTCATGCAGGGTGAACATACAATGGCCAGTCGGGTTACTTGACGGGCTCGACTAGCGCGATCACATCTCAAGTTGACGACATGAAGTGCGTAAAACACTTCGTGTGGCCTAATCACTGCTGCCAACTCTAGAACACGGCTCGCGTTCATCGACGCGTCGTTCGTGGCGAAGATAAGCTAACCACAAATTCGCTCAGTTACTGACTGCCTGGACTAAGCATAGTCCCAAACAATTAAGGAATCACATCAGCAAATCATATGAGAGTATTGGAATTGAAATACAACCATGTGAGCATGTTAACACATGTTATAACATAGAACTTAAGTAAATCATCAAGTACATGCATTTCATACATACAATGAAACCATGCATATAACTAACATGTAGGAAATCATTCACATCAGCATATTAATTGAGAAACTAATCTCAAACTAATCCATAACATCATTTAATTCAATACATACTAATACAAGCATTTATACAAACACTTACACTACACACTTAAGTCTACATATAGTATGTCGACCCGAAGTGCGCATTTAGGCGAATCTCTTCGCCAAACTAATTATGCAAACATTCCTAATATCCTAATTCGACGAGAAGCCATGTCAATCACATCAGTAAGATATGCATGAAAACAGTACTTCCTACAAATGACTAAAATGCCCTAAATCTCATATTCTTCGTTGGTTTACGAAACAGGAAACGGATAGTATGTTGTACATGTCAAACGGCGTTGCCGTCGAGAATCTACTATTAAACGACATTGAAAGCTTTGGAAACAGTCAATCAAAGCGTCTAAAATCCGCACCTTTTTCCTTTTTGGGGTGTGAGTTCGAACGGAGCGTATACGCTTCGTCTACGGCGATTAGAGAACCTAATACACAAGTTCTATTAGCTACTTCGCTAGGAAATGAAAGGAACCTCAAATCAGCAACTTCTAGGGTATTTTCTTACCTGAGAACGCAGAGGAATCGCCGGGAAAGTGATCGGAGTGCGTTGCTTAGGCACTTGCAGCAGGTGGCACAAGCAGCAGGGAATTCTCTCCCACCTTCTCTCACAAACTCTCACCTTTTCTCTCTCCCAATCTAGGGATTTTTGCAAATTCGGATGGGAGAGAGGAGTGAGGGTTTCAACCCCTTTTATAAGCCCAAACTTGCCCGAAATAGGCTCCGGTACAAAGTTCACTTAGTGCATATCCAAATCGGGGCTGTTTCGGTCCAAACGATGCTTTCTGGTGGTCCCCTGACCGAATGCGATCGGACTTAAGCTCATGCGTACCAGATCTAGCACGTATTAAGTTTTCAGTCCGACAGGGTTCGCAGATCGCACGTGGCGGACCAGTTTCAGTTCAGTGGTCACCGCACGTAGATCAGGGCTGAAAGTCTCATGATATAAAATAGAAATTTCTCCTGATAAGAGGGTGTAATCTGGCTGAATTCTGACGGTCAGAACGCTCAATACTGACGCGTAAAGTCGTGTGCCAGATTTGAATTTAAAATTCCAATTTTGTCCCTATTCGCACTCTCTTCGGTCCGGGCTCAATGAAATGGCCTGTGATTATCGGTTTGACTTGATTTTCGAAATGAGTGTCAAGTCCAGCTAGGCGGTTCTAACGGTCTAAGATAGGAGGTATCGGACTTTCGACGCACGGTCTAGATCCAATACAAAATTTCAAAGTGGTCCAGAGAACAAACCTGCTTAGAGATTGACCCGAGGTTATAAAGTATTATAGAGTCATTGGTTCTACTCGATTTGGGTCTTGTAGAACGTATTTAAAGTGATCAGGGACTGTTTCCCAGCTACTCCAGCGTTGCGCTAGCTAACTTATGCTTAGTTTCTAAAGAAATTAATCCTAAGTGGTTTCTTTGGCTATAGAATTGGGTTCTGAATGATTTTCCAAGTATTTTAATTGACCCACTGCCTAAGGACGTCAAATCCCAGATTGGCCAAAATCCGGGGTGTTACAAAATGCTTGGAAGGACAGACGATTCCTATGCCTTTGCTGCCATCGACATCACTGTAGCTGAGAGCTACCGGAGGGGGCCTTCCTCTTCCGATCTACTCTCTGAAGAATGGTGGTCATTGCTTGCAACGTTTGCTGTAGTTGGTCCGTACTTATAGACACGGTTGGTGCTGCACTAGACTTGGATGGTGGTGCAGAAGTCTTAGGTGGGGGAACAGAAATCTCAAGCGAGGAAATGGAAGTCACTCGGGTCACTCTCTTGGGTGTCATGTCCTACAGGAAGGAACAAGGGCCTATCACCTTAGGCACTCTCGAATGCATACATGATATGGAGTCATATCAGGAAGTTTCTAAATTATTCGAACTCGGGGGTCTAACCATTCTAAGTTCTCAACAATCACACAGTGTAGTGTAGCTATCAGCAGATATGCGATGTTATCCTCACGTATTCCCAAGTTATGCTTTGATACCAACTTCTGTCACGCTCCAAACCCAAAAATCAGATTCACAGGAATCTCGATCACTGAACCCAGCGCCGACAGCCTCCGTAGTATCCCATTCTCGGCTCCCAGCATCCATACACCAGGTTTCGATCCTGGGATTCTACAAGGAGAATTTTCCAACATACATTTGTCTCATAAGAAGCATAACCACGAGTATACAAAAATCATAAAGGCAACATCATCATCACATATCCACTAATATTATCATTTAAATACAATGCTGAAAGAAAAATACATATATCGAAATCAAAGCTCCAAAAGACAGTTGCACGCTCCATGCTCAACGCTGCTTCAACCTAACGCCACCTGCACACATCTATCATGCATAAGCTTATAAAAAGCTTAGAGGGTGGTGAAAGTGTGTGTAAGGTAAGTGCTAAGTATACAATAAAGTCCATAATCATACATCATCGGGATAAGCAGAAATACTGATAAGATCATGAATCATACGATATTAGAATAAGCGAAAATATATTGGTAAGTCCATGAATCATATAATATCAGAATACGTAATATAAATCAACTATGTAAATGAGGAGTTACAGAGAGTCAAATATCAGATGCCGAGGGTACAATGCAATATGTAAATCCTGCTCAGTCCATCTAGGCCATATAAGTATAGAAAATATAACGACTCAAAATGCCATATGAATGCAGATGCAATATGCGATGCGAATGAAATGACCAAGCTGCAGTGTGAGGTCGAGATAATAGTATGTAGTATCATAGGCTGCGGGGTCCATCATAAGGGAATTTATCCAAACCAATCCCATACCTAAAATTGGATAGTCAGACTCATTGTGGTAAACTCCTGGTCTCAGGTTAGTCATGTGCCCCACCGAAATCTTGGTCATGTGAAGATACACGTAACAAATAGTTGTTTACCACCAGCCCGAGTGGATAGTGAATAAATGAATGAATGAATATGCAATTCCTTCTCAACAAGTCCACATATCAGTATGGTTCCTTTTTGGGATCATCACCACGGTCTAGTACACTCCATGCCACCTGTCACCTCATCAAGGACACAACTGGGTAAGTGGAAGAGACCTCACTATTCTCCTGACTAATAGTCTGCCAATACCTACCCTACTCGTCGATAGCAGACCCATTCCTCAAGCTGGTCAAACTCAACCTAGTTATGCCTACTCCCTCAGGCGGGTAAGGCCACACCCCCTCCCAACCGACCAGGATACAGTGGGAGACACGGCTCCTGGTATTTTACACTCGGGAGCTCGTGTATATCCACTCGGTCTCGACATTGGGGCCTCTGGTATCAAGAGGGTTTTAGGAATTTTCACCTAGGGCCATCTATGGCAGCCCGATGTTAGAATAGATTTTCGATGTCCTATCTGGCCATTCACGATATTCCTGTAGTGGCTATGGCCCTGATGTTGCTAGGGCGTACAGTAATCATAACTCACAATGTAAGATGCATGAGTCATATAATTCAGTCATGCATCAATCCTGTGCATACCGTGCGCTCACGTGAGATAACCTCCGCCTATCAGGGAGTCTCATAATAATCTGCCCAATGACATATGCAATAGTCAACCACACATCATAACAAACATGCAGATAATGCGTATGGGCATGTATCATGATTCTATGCTATCACATACTCATAATCGGTATCAATAATCAGTATTGATAACCGGCACTAATAATCGGCCTCACCAAGCAGAATCGGTAATCAGCCTAATAAAGGGCCAAAGGGAAGGTCACAATGAGGACATTTAACCATCATTGCCCATTAATGTAGATATTTAACCAACATTGCTCCGAAGGAGTGACCCATACAAAGGATTCATACACAACGTAATGGGTCATACGTACATCGCATTGGGCCTCAACCATGGGCCTCAATTACATCATAATGGGCCTTGCCCATAGGCCATGAATATATCGTATTGGGCCTCGCCCATGGGCCATGAATACATCACAATGGACCTCGCCCAAGGCCCTTGAATACCTCGCATTGAGCCTCACCCATGGGCCTTAGATACATCAAATGAGCCACATCACATGGGCCTCATATATATATATATATATATATATATATATATATATATATATATATATATATATATATATATATATATATCGAATAGGTTGCACCAATTGGGCCTTATATACATTGCAATGGGCCATACTATGGGCCTTGCATACATCACAATGGCCTCATATATATATATATATTAAGGTGGGCCTTAACAACGGGCCTCAACAACAGGCCTCATACACATCAAGGTTGGCCTCAACAATGGGCCTCAAACACATCTAGGTGGGCCTCAACAACGGGCCTCATACACATCAAGGTGGGCCTCAACAATGGATCATAAATATGGTAAGTGGGCCACATCACATGGGCCATGTGTATATCAAATGGGCCACACCCAAATATAGGTGGTGATAAGGAATTCCACCATTTAAAATTCCTAAGGGTTTAATGGTGGACATTCAAACCCATTGTTTTATATAATGTGGTCCACCTGATCTTAGATCCGTCTCATTCTTAGACTCAAGCTATAAGACAAGGTTTCTAAAGGGTTGGACGGTTTGGATGCAACACATGCATCATGGTGGGGTCCACACACATGGCCCACCAATTAAATGGACGATTTGGATATAACACAAACAGCAAGGGTGGGCCTATTGGCCATCCAGCAAATGTCTAGCGACATTGATAATACATACATGGTGGGTTCCACCGTCCACTATCGTGGATAATGTGATTAAAATACATACATCATTGTGGGGTCCCACCGTCCAGTGGTGTGGACGGTGTGGATACGTACATCATTGGTTCCCACGTGGGGCCCACCAAAATGTTTATCTGCAATCCAACTGTTGATAAGGTCACAAGGACCGGATGCAGAGGAAAACAAATTTCATAATGATCCAAAGCTTCTGTGACAACCCAAAAGGGTTCCAATGGCAGCCGTTCAATCCCACAGTTTCCTATGACGTGGGCCACCTAAGTCCACATATGGCTGATTTAAGGGGGGGTCCACCATTTAGAAAGGGGCCCACCTAATGCATGATGTTGATGCTCAACCCACATCACGGTGGGACCCACAGTTGGGACCCATGGTCCCTGGCCCAAACGCAACAGCGTCCTGCTGCATGCATTTTTTTTTTAAAAAAAATATAGTATTTTTATGGTTTTTCATGCATGAGGCTCGCATCAGGTGGATCCACTCCAGCCATTGCATTTCATGTCTCAAGACAGACCAAACAAGCTCAATATGCGGTATGTTTTGGTGTGTAGAAAAATTAGAGTGGGTTTCAACAGTAAAACCACTGTTTCATTTCCTACGGCTCACTAGATAGTTAGATTTGCTTCATTTTTCGGCTCAACACCTAAGAAATGGGGAATGGAATAGACGGCGTGGATCAAACTCATATATCAAGGTGAGGCCTATATGAGCGGCCCATCCAAAGAGTTTAAAATCAAACTGATATATATATATATATATATATATATATATATATATATATATATATATATATATATATATATATATATATATATATATATATATATATTGTTCTGATCGTCAGCACCCCACTGTCTGTGCACACTTCACTGTGGCACCATGTCCAGTGTCCCTGGACACTGGACGGTTGCATATAAGACATATCTAAGGTGAGCCCCACTTATAGGCGTGCTGCCTAGGTGGGCCACCATATGGTTAGATGGTGTGGATAAGACATACATCAAGGTGGGGTCCATCTAAGTGGGCCACATAACCACATCATCACACACAAAAATAAATGAAAGAAAGAGAGGGAGAGAGAGAAAGAGGGAGGCACGCGTGTGATGGAGGGACCCTGCCACTATGGGCCCTCCTTTTCATACATCACAACATAAATTAAGTGGGTCCCATTACATGTGGGCCCTCCGATCAAAAATCAACGGTGGAGATTACCTCTCCACCAAAATGAAAGGTCTAGATGACCTCTTTAAATCTAGAAAGTAAACATCATGATGGGGTCCATGGAGAATGACCTCATCATGGAATGATCATGCGAATCATAGTGGGCCATCGGCCACATCTAGGATCCAAAGTGAGGTACATACCATCAATCGGTAGGCCCCACTTGGCCCATCATTAAAAGAATAAAATCTAAGCCTATAGAAGCACCCACCATTCGATCTTCTTGGTCTAATGGAATGTCGAGCTCCCTGTGCTTCTCTTTGATGAAAGATGTTGAAAAATGAATGGCTAGGATGAATGATTTTGGGCTGGGAAGTGAGCCACACACACTCACTTTCTCTTCTTAGAATGCATGGACGTCCAACACTCTCTTTTGGTCTTTGTTGCTTGAAAAATGTGAAGAGAAAGAGAGAGAAAGGGGTGGTTGTAAGAGAGGGAGAGTGATGGGTGATGGATGTGAGGTGAGTGATGGGTGAGGCAAGAGACTTGTTCACTTTTGGGGTATGTTGCTTGACTTATGGAGAAAGAAAGCATGGGTTGCTCTTGTACTTGACATGAGGTGATTGATTGATTGATTGATTCTCTTGGGTTATAGAGATTCTCTTGGGTTCGCAAATGAGTGGCATTTTCTTTGAACTGAATGCGGGACCACACCTCCTGACCTGGGTATCGGATCGGTATGTAAGACATGATGTTGGAACCGCGGTGATTGTGCGGTCGCAATGGTACAAGTCTTGGGTTAAGCCAACTCAAATCTACGGGGTACGACATAGGGTTGTGTGCAAATGTCGATTATACGTCATGGATTGCAGGAATTTGTTAGGAAGGATCACGGGATTTGATGGAACAATATAGACTAAGATACGAGCCTTACATTTAAGGTCCTTATATAGGCCCAGAACCGATGTCAATGGCCCCAAGGCTATAGTATACTTAGGTTATAGCCAAAGGGTGCCTGTTTTTTAAAAACCAGAGCCCTTAGGAAGGTCCATTTCTTACCCATGTCATGGAGTAAGTTTTCTGATAATGGATCTATGCTAGGACTGTGTTTATGGTGCGATCTGACAAACTGATCGGCTGTGAAGGATCCGTATCAGATCAACAGTCGTCGTCCCTCGATCAGGGCCACAAGTATACTGCTAGGTGCAGGAAAATTTTCCTGATCCATGGCTATAGTTAGATTAAAAACTGATGGTTTGAAGTCTTTAATTTCACCCGCAAGCAAATGGTCCAATTTACTTAAGTTTGCGTTCATTTTTTAAAGATATTTGCGTTTCTCACACACTTCACTCAAGGCTAAAGTTGTGCATTTCTGGATGCTATTTGGGATCGATTCCCATGATGGTTGTCAAGCCCAATAAGATGGTCATAACCCTATAGTTTCACGATCATCAGACTTTTGACGTGCGGTCCAGGTCCGATACGGAGTTTCAATGTGCTCCCGAGAGCAATTGGATTTTTGGATTTTCCTGAGATTTTCAAGTAATGTTGAGCTAGCGATTTTAATGGTTTTAGGTCTTATAGTTTGTATAGATAGTGGATTAAGCTAATCCACCAATTATTTTAATTTAGTACTTAATTAATTTTCATCTAATTTTCATAGTATACGGTCTTTAGGGATTTCTTCCTGAGGTAGCACTCGAGTCTTTGTACGGATTTTCTAAGACCTTACAATCTACCCCACTTAAAGAAAACTTTTGTCACCGAAATTAGTACCTTTTCGTACTCCTCGAGAATCTGAGGGTAGTTCTTACGAACTTTAGCTTTCATTTACCAAGTAGTCTTTTCCTCAGTGTGGTGTGTCCACAGTACTTCACAAGTGGGATAACTTTACTACGCAACACTTGTTCCTTCCTATCTAGAATACGTGTTGGTCACAGTACATAGGTAGCATCTTCACTTAGCTGCACCTGCTCCTAATTGATAATGTGAGTGGGATCTAGAACGTATTTCTTCAGCATGGACATGTGAAATACGTTGCGCACACCAGCGAGTGATGTGGGAAAGGCGAGACAGTATGCTACCACACCCACTCGATCTAGAATCTAGAATAGACCTATAAGTCTTGGCATAAACTTCCCTTTCTTGCCAAAACAGAGTACTCCCTTCATGGAGAAAACCTTAAGAAACACATGGTCCCCAACTTTGAATTCCAACTGTCGTCATCATGTATCGGTGTAACTCTTCTATCTACTCTGTGCTACAAGAAGTCAACGCCTGATAATATCAATCTTTTATGAGGTCGCCTGAACTAAATCTGAGCCAATTAGGCTCTTCTCGCCAACTTTTGCTCAATAATGTGGTGTTCGACATGGGCAATCATACCATGCTTCGTAGGGAGCCATGTTAATGCTTACTTGGAAGCTATTGTTATAAGCAAACTCAGTATAAGGAAGACAGTCATCCCAACTATCCCTGAAATCAAGCACACACGCTCGCAACATGTCTTCAAGTATCTGATTCACTTGTTGCATCTGCCTATCGGTCTGTGGGTGGAACGCGGTACTGAACTTCAATTTCGCTCCCATTGCTTCCTAGATTTGAGTCTAAAAAATGGATGTGAATCGTGTGTCTCGATCCGATACAATCTCCATAGGAACTCCATGCAACCATACAATCTCCTTGATGTACAGCCGGGTTAAATCATCTGCTGAGTTTGAAACTCTAATCGGGAGAAAATGAGTCAATTTCGTTAATTGGTCCACAATTACCCAAATAGAGTTATGTCCCTTCCTCGTCTTCGGCAGCCCGAAAATGAAATCCATAGATATGAAGTCTCATTTCCATTCAACTATGGGCATGGGCTAATGTAAACCAGGAGGTCGGCGATGCTCGACCTTAACTTGTTGGCACGTGAGACAACAGGGATACATAATTTGCTATGTGGGCCTTCATGTTGTCTCACTAGTACGAATGCTTCATGTCACTATACATCTTTGTACTTCCCGAATGCATTGCTATCCTTGAATTGTGAGCGGCATCCAGGACTTCTCTTCTCAAGTCATGGAGATTCAGGACGCATAGGCGGCCGCGATATCTTAAACCTCCATCTAAGCCAACCCTCCATTCGGAGTCTTCACTATCACTTGCTCGTTTTCTCATCTTAATCAATAGTTCATCTTCTTTCTAAGCCACATTGATTCGATCATTAATAAGTGGTTATACGTGAATGTGTGAGATGCTCTCAAATGGCTCCTCTACTGTAAGCTTTTGTTCGAAGTCTTGTAAACACTCTACCATGTTACATTCTTCTACCATCAGCAGAGTTACAAATTCTATTGTCTTCTTATAGCTCAACGCATCTGCCATAAGGTTGGCCTTACTAGGATGGTAGGTGACCTCAAACTTGAAGTATTTTAAGGTTTCCATTCAACGACGCTGCCTTATATTAAGGTCTTTCATCGTGAAGATGTACTTAAGGCTCTTGTGGTCACAAAAAAGCTCGAACTTCACTCTGTAAAGGTAATGTTTCCAGAGCTTTAATACAAAAATGACCGCCACTAATTTCAGGCCGTGCGTGAGGTATTTTTCCTTGTGTTTCCTCAATGTCGTGAGGTATAGGCGATCACCCTATCCTTCTTCATAAGCACACATCCCAAACCGACTTAGGATGCGTTGGTGTATAGAGTATATTTGACCCCTTGCTCTGGTAATACTAACACGAGTGTGAATGTCAGCTTATCCTTTAATTCCTGAAATACTGTTTCTGCCTTCTCATTGTAAGTAAACTTAAGATCCTTTTGAGAGAGTTGCGATAACGGTCTAGCTATCTTGGAAATTTTTTTAATGAAGTGGTGATAGTAGCCAACAAATCCAAGGAAACTCCTCACTTCTGTAACGAAATTGGGCTGCTCCCAGTCCCAAACCGTGGCCACCTTGGCAAGGTCCATGACGATACCTTCCTTGGACACTACATGTCCTAGAAACTTGACCTCTTCCTTCCAGAAGTCACATTTCTGATACTGAGCAAATAACTTATTTTCCTGAGAGTATGGAAGATTGCTCACGGGTTCTCTTCATGATCCTTTTAGCTCTTAGAGTATATCAAGATGTCATCCATAAATACGATGACGAGCCGGTACAGATACGGCTGAAACACCCTGTTCATGAGGTCCATGAACACAGTTGGTGCATTTGTAAGCCCAAACAACATCACAAGGAATTCATAGTGCCCAAAACTAGTTCTGAATGCTGTTTTCTGCGCATCTTCATCCTTGACGCGCAACTAATGATACTTGGACTGTAGGTCGAGTTTTGAGAAATACTGTACCCCTTTCAACTGGTCAAACAGTTCATCTATCCTGGGTAGAGGGTACTTGTTCTTGACTGTGATGTGATTCAGTTTGTAATAATTAATACACAACAATAACGATCCGTCTTTCTTCTTTACAAATAAGACTGGTGCTCCCCAAGGGGATACAGTAGGTCATATAAAACTTAATTCCACCAGATCATCTATTTGTCTCCTCAATTCCTCCATTTCACAAGGAGCCATGCAGTATGTTGGTAAGAAAATGGGCGTCGTACCAGGCACAAGGTCAATAGTAAAGTCAATCTTGCACCGAGGAAGTAGTCTAGGTATTGTTCTAAACACGTCCATGAAATCTTGGGCTATAGGTGTGTCCTCAAGTGTCAGACCATCAACATTTTCTAATAAGGAAGTGTAACAACTAATACAGTAGGGCCAACTGACTTGAACTGAGAAAGTAAAGGTCGTGCCTGCAAGTCCACGGGCTGTCACCAATTTGGTATCACAGTCGATCTCTGCCTTCATTTCGGTGAGATAATCCATGCTGAGAATGATGTCGTAATGATGCAACAGGGTGACAATCAGGTCAATGCGCACCGTTCTGCTCCCTAAGTTTATCGGGCAATCTTTACAAAACTTAGTAGCATCAGAGAAAGTCCTTATCCTGGTAAGGACTCTCACCCTAACCATAGGGGTAGTGCTCAACCCTAATCGCTTGACTGTAGAGCACGATATTATTGAAATAGTGGACCTAGTGTCCACCAATAGAAATATAGGTGTACCTTGAATGTGGGCAGTGACTTCAAAGGCTAAGGGCACTGCCGTTGCTGTCTCATATGCTCTACCTGCTAGTGAATGTACACGTGCTTATTGAGGATGATTTTGTTGTGCTGCCATAGGTCATTGAGGAGACCTATTTCGAGGTATAGGTGGTCAGTAAAATGGCTATGCTGGAGGTGCCGATCGTAGAGGTGGAGCTGATATAGCTTGCGATTGCTGACAGTTGATCTTTTAAGGTGGCGTAAAAACTTTATCCCTCATCTTAATAAAATAATAGGTGTCTGTATGGCCCATATTCTTACAGTAGGTACTCTATAGATCTGATTGCCTCGACTGGGTCAGTGGATCCATAAGCCTAAGAGGCGAATCTGCACATGGCCTCTTACTGAGGAACGGTCAGTTCAGCAAATCAGGTCAAGGCCTCGAGCCCATGGGCATACGTGTCTGAGACAGTTTATCTCCATCCTACTCAGCTCGTAGGGATATGTTCACTAGCTCAGCATAATTGGGAATGCTAGCGCAACACATCTTCGTGCGGATATCAGGCTGCAGACCCTCTGAAAATCGCTACATTCTCATCGAATCATCCGATAGGATCAGTGGAGCATATCTTGCTAGCTCTGTGAATCTGTTCTCATTTTCTGACACGATCATTCCTCCCTTATGAAGGTGGAGAAATTCAGCCTCCTTTTCATTACAGTAAGTGAAGGGGAAATACTTTCCTTGGAAGGGGTTCTCAAATGCATTTCACATCCACACGTGTCTTGTGGGAACTGTTCGTAGGATACTATCCCACCATAGACTAACCTCCTTCTCGAACATATAGGTGACCAGCTCAACTTAATCTGCCTCAGTGCAGTGCAGCGACTTCAACATCTTAGAGATGCGATCTAGCTAGCATTCGACTTCCTCGGGCTTGTGAGTGCCTACAAAGGTAGGAGGATGGAAATGCTGGAAGCACTCAAAAAGGCCGCTGGTATTCATATTTTCAGTAGACTGCACAGGTGGTGTGGGCAAACCATATTCATGCTCTGGGCAATGGCCCCCACAATAGTGGTAAAAAACTATTGTTGTTGTTGTATTAAAAACATCATCTACTCCAACCTATCAGGAGGAGGAGCCGACTGAGTTATGTGTGGCATCAATGTAGACGCACGGTTCCGTTCTAGAACTGATGGTATAGAAGGTGTTGTCTCATTGGTGGGGCCAGTGGCTGGCTATGACTCTGGCATTGTGTCTCTATCCGGGCCCAAACTAGGGTCCATATGGCTATTGTTCAGGGGAGGTGCCCCATCAATCGATACTCCAAGTGCGACACGTGATATGTTCTGAGTATTTTTAGAAGGCATTCCCTATATACAACATAGGATGCAACATGTGTAAGGTTTAGAATAAGAATACTTAAAATTTTTCAATCATTCTACACGTTTCAATTCAAAGAAGCTTCATGCATTTCATCTAACCAAAATTTGTCACAATACATGAGATGTAGTATTACATGAATCATGACAAAAGATGCAAGAGAGCTAATCTAAAAAAATCTTTTAAACACTAAGCACACCAACAACCAACTAAGCCTACCAAGGCTATTACAAAGGAAAACAAGAAATATGGGAAACTCAAAGATGACTACAACATATGACTAGCTGTCTAACTCTGGTGAAGGGGGAAGCACACCCTTATTCTGCATACAACACATGAGGGCCTTCAGAGTGCGAGACATCCTCTTAAATTTTTTGCTTTAAGTAGCCTAATTCTTCTCAATCTGAGCCATGCAGGCTTCTAAGGCAACCTGATCACGGCGGTCCTCACGAGTAGCAGTAGGATGTCCCCCATCTGAACCTTGGGCCTCGAATACCACTTTTTGGTTATGAAACTTAATAAGTTCGATGTCCCGTAGTAGAGATCTCTCAATGGGGATCCTCGGGTCAAGATCCCGCTTTGACCTTCGCTCTCGATCAATGCTAGTGCTGCCTCGACGTTCGTCTTCTTCCTTGAACGGGTAGGGCGGCTAGGCTCGGGTTCATCCGCGGATGGCCTCTTCTTTTTCATAAAGGAAAGGAGCGTTGAGAGTGAGAATATGGTGGTAACTAGCTCGAAGAGCGCCATGGAAGCGAAAAAGCTTAGATATTGAAGTGAATGGGAAAGTTTAGGGATTTTGAGACACTAAAAATGGGTTTGTGTGCTCAAATGAGGAGAAATAAAGGAGGTGGAAGGTTGTAGGAGATGGGTTTGAGAGAATGGTGGAGGATGGGTGTGTAATGTAGAGGAAGAAGAAGCTTGAGTGTATTGAATGGAGATTTGAGAGGGAACATGGGATTTTGGAGGGTTTGGAGGTGAGAATGGAGTGAAAAGGGCCAAAAGGGGTTTAAGTGGAGGGTCCCACACATGTGGGTGAGGGCAGTGATGCTCCGGAACCGAGGGCCCGTCGTTGGCCGCTGAGGTCCGAGCGGTGTCGTTGCGGTCCTCTAGACTGCTGGCCGTGTCTCCGCTGGGGGCGGTGGTCACCCCTTGCCGAGACGCCGAAATCATGTGGGGGACCCCCTAGATTCCACCAAAAATTAGGCTTTGGGCCCCTACGTCTGTGTGATGTATTTCCTCGATCCATTTCGCACATATTCACGTCTTTTGGTGTGTTTGAAGTTTTGGATTCACTGACTAATAGCTTAAACCCATCGATTGACGGTTTACAAAGGAATTGAGATCATTTTACATGATCTCAGATGCATACGAGTTACATTTCAACTGTTAATCTCGCCCACTGATGAAACTTGAGATCCTATGATCATTTCTATATTTTTCACCCCCATCTAAATTAAAGTTCGTCAGAGTGCGTCGTGTTACCCTAACCTAGGTCCAGTTTAATCCAAATCATGCTTTGATACTAACTTGTAATGCTGTGAAAATCGGGAGTCGAGCAAAGCTCAACTCCTAAGATCCAACGCATCACTTATGCGACATAGATAATGATGTTTAAATGTTGTCCATATTAGTGCATTGAACATGAGTGGGATTATACCAAAAAAACACATCATACTCTAGAGGTAATTTGATTAAGCAAGCGAAAGATTGTAACATGCATATTTGAACAAGTAAGTGATTTACAATCTTTAGAGTACAAGTATGTATCTAGGATGAATGTTTACATGTATTGTTTTCAAAATCTACGAAATGGTAAAACATAAAGTGTCTAACTATTCCATAACCCTTTAATCCCGGTGACGCAGCTCTAAGTCTACATAGACCCTCCTGAGAGCTACATGTAGGAGAACTCCTCCTCCTCTTCTATGAAATTTGGCTCTGCCGCGTAAGCCTCACCATAACCTGCATCTAAATCAGATTCTGGTTAGTGTTTTAAAACAACATCCTAGAGTGGGAGTGAGTGATTAACTCAGTGGTACTATAAGGCAAAGGTTAACATGTTATCAATTCAATCAAGCAACAATGATAAAGCAATACAGTAATCACTTCCTAATTACTTTTGTTAATGTAGGAATGATATGCAGTAATGATGCATGCTCTAGCCTGCACTCCCTTAGTGACTTCATCTAACGATCGCACATGGAAAACTCCTTAAACGTGCACTTCCTCGCCAAAGCACATATAATACGGTGTATGGTCGTGTTAGCCAAGTAATTGATTAGGCTTATTCATGCAGCATATTCATGAAGCTAAGGTACCTCCCTTCATATCATTAACTCAAACGGGGATCCATCTAGGGTCGTCAATCCTAGTTAATCACATATGATAGGCAAGTTATAGGGAATCACCCCTAATGAGAACAGTGGATAGGTAAATTCAAGTGTTTATACTTGAGGTCACTACGGGAGACGCGTCACCTGAACGTAGGCTGACAGCTCGAATATGGTGTCCCATACACCACCATATTCGGCTCACGAGTTTGGGTTACTCACTATTCTCAATGGGGAGGCTTGTCAACCCAGCGTAGGTCGACAGCTCGACCACGGTGTCCCATACCACCATGCCCGGCTCATGAGTCTTAGCAAATTATGGTACCATGGTTGAAACAGGTTTTACATTGGTAAGTGGTACCTTAGATTCAAGCAGTAGTGTCCATACATGGTAAACACCCAATAGGCCAATCGGATTATTTGACAAGTTCGATTGGTATGAGCGCATGCTGAATTAATTGACATGGAGCGCATAAGCACTCCACGTGGCCTAACCATTGTCGATAATCACCGTACAGTTCAAATTCATCGAATATATCCAATGTGGTGAAACTAGTTTGTCCACTCAATCAAGAGCCGTTACCGATTGCCTGGACTACATAATAGTCTCAATCATACTCAAATGCAATAGGTAGTCACATATGTTAATCATAAAAATATTTAACAAATATTTCAAACATAATTCTCATTTGAGCATTTTATCAAACACATTGAATATCTTGTTATACATATGCATTTCATCCATAAATTACATAGTAGTAATTTATATTATATGAAAGAAACTATATATATGGATAAGGTAGTTGAGAATCCTATCTAACACCCTTATTAAAAATGATTCATCAAACAATTTCTCATTCAGGCATTTTATCAAACACTTAGACTACACATTACTACATACATGAACTAAATTAGTTATAGCATATATTATGGCAAATCCTTTCATAAAGGAGTTGTTAAACATACAACAAACATGTATTCCATATTAATAGTCATGGAAAGCACAAATCATAATTACAATTTCATTCAAACATTTCAACAAATACATGGAATGCATTATATATTCACATAGTTCACACACATGTATAATTTATCGAATACATCATAACTAAGATCATATGGCAGCATTCAAGTTAGACATAAATCATTTCTGACATTGAAAGCCTTGAAAACCATAACCTAAAAATTTATATTCCGCACCTTTCATTAGAATACTTGATTTGAACGTGGTTCGAATCCTACTTTATCATAAATGAAACAACGGGTACCTAAATCATAAAGGTTAGCTATTTCACTGATTACTCTATCTGAATTTCTAAAGCAAGATTATAGTTAGGATTCCTTACTTAAATTGTAGTTAGAAAGGTTCGTGTAGCGATGGTGGGGAGGCGAACGACATGTGGAGTCATGGGAAAAGAACCTAGTAACGACCTCCAGGAATCACCCTTCTCTGCTTACTCTTTTCTCTTCTCTTGTCTCTTCTCTCTCCTATGGTTAGAGAAATTCATATCAAATGAGGGGTGCTTTAAGGTCCTTATATAGGCCCAGAAGGGATGTCAATGGCCCCAGGGCCATGGTATACTTAGGGTATAGCCAAAGGGTGACTATTTTTAACAAACAGGGCCCTTAGGAAGGTCCGTTTCTTGCCTACGTCATGGAGTAAGTTTCTTGACAATGGATCTATGACAGGACTGTGTTTATGGTGCGATCTGACAAACTAATCGGCTATGAAGGACCCGTATTAGATCAACGGTCATCGTCTCTCGATCAGGGCCACAAATATACCAATAGGTGCAAGGAAATTTCCCTGATCTATGGTTGTAGTTGGGTCAGAAACTAATGGTCTAAAGTCTTCAATTTTATCCACAAGCGAATGGTCCAATTCACTTAAGTTTGGGTTCATTTTATAAAGATATTCGCGTTTCTCACACACTTCACTCAAGGCTCAAATTGTGCATTTTTAGATACTATTTAGGATCGATTCTCGTGATGATTGTCAAGCCCAAGAAGATGGTCGTAACCCTATTGTTTCATGGTCATCGGACTTTTGACACGCGGTCCAGGTCCGATACGGAGTTTCAATGTGCTCCCGAGAGTAACTGAGTTTTGGAATTTCCCTGAGATTTTTAAGTAATGTTGAGCTAGCAATTTTAATGGTTTTGAGTCTTACAGTTTATATAGATAGTGGTTCAAGCTAGTCCACTGATTAATTTAGTTTAGTACTTAATTAATTTTCGTCTAATTTCCACAGTGTACGGTCTTTAGGGATTTCTACCTGAGGTGGCACTCGAGTCTTTGTATGGATTTTTTTGATACGTTACAGTGTTAGTTGTCGGTACCGATTATGAGTATGTGGCAGCATAACATCATGATACATGCCCATACGCATCATCTGCATGTTTGTTATGAGATGTAGTTGATCATTGCATATGTCATTCGATAGGTTTCTATGAGACTCCCTGATAGGCAAAGGTTATCTCGCATGAGAGCACAGTATGCGTAGGATTGATGCATGACTGGATTGTATGACTCATGCATTTTGCATTTGTGTTGTGATTACTGTACGCCCTAGTGACATCAAGGCCGTAACCTCCACAGTCATGCATACCTTAAATGAGAGTATTGAAATTGAAACATTGGTTGCTTTGGTCGATAGTACACTTCGAAACACATGAAGCTTGACTTCATATACATGAGCTTGTGTCTTGAGTATGTGACTTGAGACTTAAGCTCGATCAAATGTATCTGAACTTGAACTTGAGCTTTAAGCTTGAACTTGAACTTAAGACAGTGCACTTGGACTTGGTGAACTTTAACTTGTTCTCGTAGTTGAATAAACATAATTGTAGCATACTAAATGTCAATGTAGATAACATGAAGCTCATCTTCGAATGAAGGTGAATGTTCCATCTATTTGAACTTGAAGGTGAACATTCCATCTATCAAAACAAGTCAAACATTTTGGAGTGTTTTGGCACAAAAAAATTTGACAATCCAGGGTGCTAGATTTACAACATAGCATTTACAATCTCCCCCTTTGTCAAATTTTTGACAAAACCAACTTATAGAAGATTAACCTTACATAGATTCACTCAATTCACATTAAATCCAATAATCACGACTCCCCCTCAATCAACTCCCCCTCAACTTGAGCTCAGTAGAGACCTGTGCGTATACATACCTAAAAATAATTCCACAAAGCCACATGCATATCAACATCTCTACATCCACTCCAGAACAAAAAAAAAAAAAAAAAAAAAAAAAAAAAAAAAGCAATAAGCAATCATATACTACACCAATTTCTCTGCCTTTTTGTCACAAAAATGACAAAGGAGGAAAAAATGAAAAAATATGGGAATGTGGTAGCTAAATATGTGAAGAGAGTAAGAAAGTGTATAAAAGTTAGCAACTTAAAACATAATAGAATGGAGTAACCGCATCACACATAATTAAACATGTCCAAATATAAGACTCACCAAGGAGAGTAAAGTTAAGTAGTTAATACAAGTCCAACAAAAGAAAGAGAACTAATCAGAACTAGATGAAGAGGGAGGTGGAATGGATGGATCAATCTGGTATAATCCCTTATCGATGAGTCTAAAATACCAAAATGGAACGAGAAAAAGATGCTCGAGTAGGTTTCTTCTTCGGTCTACCTTCCATTGCAAGGGAAAATAAGAAAATCCAAGAAAGGATTTAAGGGTTTCAAACCCAATAGATTTTTTTCTAAAATATCAAGAAAATCACAAGGAAACTTTAAATAAAGACTAAAATCAAGCAATATGACAATCAAGGAACTCAAATCTGAAAGAAAATTGAAAATGATGCACATACCAAGTAGTAATCGAAGGTGGGTTTGACCGGTTGGAGAAGGGGCTTGAGAAGAAGAAAGAAAGAAATGGAGAAAAAATGATTTTTACACATTAAAAAGCCCTCCAACCGTGCACCATGACTGGTTGAGTACATGCTCGATCGGTCGTACCACAACTGGTCGAGTATGTACATGACCAGTCGTGTAAGCACAAAAATGCACAATTTTATTAATTTTAAAATATGAAAGTTTACAAAAAAATATACAAAAATAGAACATGCAAACATGATAAACTCATATCAAATTACACATACCAATATCCATTTTTATTTTAGAGTTTAATGAATATATCTGCAAATTAATTTTCAGTTTGACCATAATCCAATGAAATAATTTTATCTTCCATTAATTCCCGAATATAATGATACCGAATGTCAATATGTTTGGTACGAAAATGCTGGATGGGATTGTTACATATATTGATTGTGTTAGAGTTATTGCAATATATAATTATTGTGTCTTCTGCAATGCTATAATCGTTTAACATTCTTTTCATCCACACAAGCTAAGTACGGGCATTTTCGGGTGCGATATATTTAGCCTCAACTATGGATAGGGATACAAAACTTTGTTTCTTTCTATGACGGGAAACTAAATAGTTCCCAACATAAAAGCAACCATGCTAATGGGTTTTCTATCGTCTATATTCCCAGCCCAGTCAGCATCCGAATAACCAGCTAAATGAACATTAGTATCATGTGGATACCATAGGCCTAAATTAATTGAACTTGTGACATACCTAATAATCCTTTTGACAGTAATCAGGTGAGATTCCTTAGGATCTGATTGATATCTAACATAGATACCTACGTTAAATGCTATATCAGGTCGAGTCACAGTTAACTAAAGTAGACTACCAATCATACTGTGATACAACCGAGGATCTACACTCTTACTTGTTGCATCTTTAGAAATCTTAAGAGTTGTACTTATAGGAGTATCAAAGTGCTTACCACTTTCAAAAAAAACTTCTTAACCAAGTTTAGAGCACACTTAGTTTGAGAAATGAAAATATCGTCTTTAAGTTGTTTCACTTGTAGACCTAGGAAGTAATTTAGTTCTCCCACCATGCATATTTCGAACTTGGACTTCATCAACATTGAAAACTCAGTAGATAGGTTAGAACATGTAGAGCCATAGATGATGTCATCAACATATATGTGTACTATAAGTATGTATTCATTATTTTTTCTTAACAAACAGAGTTTTATCAACACTCCCCTTAACAAAGTCATGACTTAGTAAAAACTTAGTCAATTTCTCGTACCATGCCCTAGGAGCTTGTTTTTAAACCATGGAGAGCTGTTTTCAGGCGATACACATGATCAGTGTGTTTAGGGTTTTCAAAACCCTTAGGTTATTCAACATAAACCTCTTCATGTAAATCACCATTCAAGAAAGCACTCTTGACATCAATATGATAAATTTTAAACTTTTTAAAATAAGCAATGGATATGAATAATCTGATGGATTCAAGATGAGCTACTGGAGCAAAGGTTTCATCATAATCGATTCCTTCTATTTGTGTGTACGCTTGCACAACTAGTCTTGCCTTATTTTTTATGATATTCCCTAACTTATTAGATTTATTTTTAAAGATCCACTTAGTTCCAATGATGTGTTTATTAGCTAGTCTAGGAATCAAATACCACACATCATTTCAAATGAATTGATTCAATTCATCTTACATGGCTACTATCCAGTTTTCATCAGTAAGCACCTCTTTTATATTGGCTGATTTAATTTAGGAAGTAAAACACACATAATTACAGATGTTTTCTAATTATTTTTGTATACGCACACCAATGAAAGGGTTACCTAGTATTTGATTAGTAGGTTCATCTTTAACTGATTTAAGTTTGGTGATGATTTGACTAGATGAGGAATCAGGTTTGTTAATTATATTGACTTTATTATCTTCTGAACTTGTGGTTGGAGTATTCAGGTAATCATCAATAACCACATTTATGGACACTTGAATATCACCTATTCTCTTATTGAGAACTCGATATGCTCTACCATTCAGAGTATATCCTAGGAAAATCCCTTCATCACTTTTATTGTCGAACTTCCCTAAATTTTTACGATCACGTAAAATATAACACTTACTGCCAAAAACTCATAAGTATTTAACTGTGGGCTTCTTTCTAAACCATATATAGTTCATATGATGTTTTATCTTTTGATTTTCTAATATAAACATGGTTTATTATATAGCATGCACTGTTCACTGCTTCAACCCATAGATTTTTAGGTAATTTCATGCTATTCAACATTACATTAGCCATTTCTTGAAGCACACGATTTTTCCTTTTAAGAACCCCATTTTGCTGAGGTGTCTTAGGTGTAGAAAAATCATGTGATATTCTGTGATCACTACAGAACTTCTCAAAATTCCTATGATCAAATTTCTATCCATGGTCATTTCGAATTTTAGAGATATTTGTTTCCTTTTCAGTTTGGATACACTTAAGTATCCTTATCACTTCATCAAGAGTTTCAGACTTCTCTCTCATGAAAGCTACCCATGTATATCTGGTAAAGTCATCCACAATTACTAGAAAATATTTCTTTTCTCCTCGACTCTCCATTCTAGTTGGTCTAACAAGATCCATGTGGAGGAGTTTAAGGGGTTTAGATGTGGCGAAGGAGTTCACTTTCTTGTGACTACTCCTTGTTTGTTTCTCGATTTGACATTCACCACAAATATTATACATTTTCTTCAATTTAGGTAAACCTCTTATTAAACCAGCCTTGCTCAGTTTATATAAATTCTGGTAGTTTACATGTTCAAGGCATTTGTGTCATAACTCGGTCTCATTGGTTTGGACCATGTAACAAGATAATTTATACTAGCTAGAATCACTTACAATATAGAAAATTTCAGATGTTCTTCGACCATTCAATATCACACAACCTTTCTCATTTGAGATCTCGCATCCTTAATTAGAGAATTTAACACTATGCTTATTATTGCATATTTGAGAAATAATCAAAATATTGTACTTAAGAGTTTCTACAAATAAAACAGTTTCAAAGGGAGAAAGGTTAAAAAGTTGAACTGTACCTTGGCCAATTATTTTGCGGTTGCTTCCATCACCAAATGTGACTGACCCATCAGTCATTTCTTTATAGTTGGTAAACAAATCTCTATCACCTGTCATGTGTCTAGAGCAACCACTGTATAGGTACCACTTTGATTGACTTGAAGCCTTGAAGGCAGTTTGGGCAACCAGACATGTAATCTTAGGGACCCATTTCATTATCAATTTAGGTTTGGAACATTATTAGTTTTCCTTCGCTTATAATTAATATTAACCCTCACATTTAAATTAGAATTCAGAAGTTCCTTAAGTAAATCTACAATCTTCTCAGCTAAGGGGTTATAATTTTGATTTCTAAAATTGATATGGTTAACATTAGGTTTGGTAGCTTGAAAAGTTTTAGGATTTGTGAAACTATTTTGATTTAAGCTTTTTCCTTTTGAGTTGGAGGACTCTCCTTTAACAAACTTAGGAGTAATCTAAATTTTTAGAGGCATATTAAATCACATTTAGTTTTTTCAAAACAATCGGAAATATGTGATTTTTCTAAAACTGAGTTTTCAAAATCCTCTTTTAATTTTAAAAACTTTTCTTTTTGAAGTTTAAGCTTGACAGCGATCTTACAACTCTCCTCGTATAAGACATTGTAGTATCCTGAAGATTGTCTTCATTTTTAAGGTCACTCCTCAATTTTTCATATTCAAATGTATCACAATTATATGTAGAAGTGACTCTGGTTAGAGTCATTAGGGCCTTAACTTCACTTGTAGATTCAGGTTCTGAATCATTCGACTCAGAAGAAGCTTCAGAGGAGGACGATTTATCCCATGTGACCAACATGCCTTTTCTCTTTGGCTTGTCCTTTTTTGGGCACTTATTTGCCAAATGCCCATATTCTTGGTAGTTGAAGCATTGGTTGTCTTTTAGTGATTTTCAATTTTTTACTTTTACCCTTTTTCTTCTCAGAGGTTTTTTGAAAATCAACTCTCTTTTTTCTTTTAAAAATCTTATAAAACTTTTTAACTATTAAGGCCATACCATCCTCTATGTTTTCACAATCAGAGTTACTATCTTGAGAAATACATTTGGATGATTTAAGGGTTATAAATTTACCCTTTGGAGCTTTGAAATTCAACTTGTAGGTTTGAAGTGAACCAACAATTTCTTCCACCCTCATATTATCAGTGTCTACAAGTTCTTGAATGGTAGTCACCTTGGAATTAAGTCTCTCAGGAAGTGAGCGCAGTATTTTTGCACGAACTTTACTTTATGGGATGCTATCTCCAAGATCCCACATAGAGTTGACTATGTCATTTAGTTTTGTATAGAAGTCTATGAATGATTCATTTTCTTCTATATGTATTTCTTCAAACCTAGTGGTGAGGATCTGAACCTTAAAATTTTTGACAATAGTCATTCCCTTTTGTGTCATTTATAAGATATCTCAAGTTTGTTTTGTAGTATCACAAGATATAATTCTTTTGAACTCATCTGGTGATAGTGCACATGTGATTGTATTTAAAGCTTTAGCATTAGCACTACTCTCATTTTCTGAGGTGTGGTCCATAAATAATAAGGCGGTACTTACATGGACTTGGTTCCATCACTACCTAGAACTTCAGTCATTGGTGGTTTCCATTTGGTAACTGTTGCTTACCACACACTTTCATTAATGGATTTCAGAAAGATTCTCATTTGGGCTTTCCAATAAGCATGATTGAAGTCATCAAACAGTGGTGGTCTAAGAATAAAAAAGCTATCAAAATTTGACACATTAAGAGCTTGATATCGCTTAGCTCAAGAAATTAATCCAATGAAATGAGCTATTAAGCTCTGACACCACTTGAAAAGGGTGAGCTCCAAGTCCTGAAGGGGAGGAGGGGGGTGAATAGGACTATGCCAAATAAAAAATAAAATGCGAAAAATAAACTCAAATAATAGAAATCTAAAGTAACATCAAATGCACAAGTATTGAGAGGTTGATACAAACATTGTTCTAAGGACAACCTTACACCAAAAACTAATGACTTATGGTAGGACAACTTGATTTCTAGAACGTCGGTAAGTTTCAAAAACTCAAACCAATATAGAGGCAAAAGAAATAAACCTAGCTATTACAACATTCATCACAAAAGCATAAAATAGATTACAACATTCACACACATAATAAAATACAATCATCCACCAAACTCCAAGAATTATAGTGGTTCATGTGTGTACACCAACTGTTCGGAAACAACCACACAACTACTCCACACCCATGGGATATTGACTTTCACTAAGAAAGAAGATTTTCCAAGGTTCACCTTAAAACCTTTACAGATGTGTTTTTCAATGGGCTTACATAATAAAAAACCCCACGCTGATATTTTCCTGGCTGATCCCAGTTAAAACCACAAATAGAGATTTTTCTGGCTAAATCTCACAAACCAAAAATACAGAAAATTGAAATATAATACTTATCTGAAGAATGTTCTTCGATGTAGCCGGTAGAACTATTTCTTTGTAGATGAAGATGTTCAAAGTTTAATCTCACAAATGAAGGGGTTCTAGGTTTAAATGAATTTTAAATTAAATCCAACCTTTGACTACTTGGATTTAATTTCTTGGATCTAAAAAAGGGTTAAAGAAAAACTCTCTTTTATATCAAATAAAATGAAATCAAGAGATCAAGAAATTAAGAAACCAAAAAGCTATTAAAATAAATTTTAAATACCTCACAATAGCTTTACAATAGTGGAGACTTATCTCTTAGAGCGGTAGCTTAAATTGGCTTGGAATGAATGAAAAATATTAAGAAATATTCTCAATTTATAGGCTGCAATTAGGTTCCCTCGTCTGGTCTAAGGTTCGGCTCGACTGGTCCTTGCAGAACTAGCTTTCAAATTTTCTAGCGCGATCGGATAAAATAAACCCTCAATTCTTCGAGTGGCCAGTTTGACTGGTCGAGTAAATAAAAATTGCATTGCTAGACTTTGAGTCGAGTCCTGCTCGATTGGTCGAGCCAGACTCCACGACCGGTCGAGTAGGGTACTAGACTGGTCAAGGACCTACTAGAAAATTTTGAAAATTTGAATTTAAATCTGGATTGGTCGAGAAGAAAACCCTGGACTGGTTGAGCCAGTGCCTGAACTAGTCAAACCAAGACTAGGACTAGTTGAAGCAAAGCCTAAAATAAGCAGTATGACCCAAATTAAACATGCAATGTTAATGACCTAATCCTAAGGTCTTTCTTAGGTCATGTATACCTTAAATTTGAGTATTGAAATTGAAATATCAGTCGCTTTGGTCGATAGGACACTTTGAAGCACATGAAGTTTAACTTCATATACATGAGCTTGTGTCTTGAGCAAGTGACTTGAGACTTAAGCTTGATTAAATGTATCTGAACTTGAACTTGAGCTTTAAGCTTGAACTTGAACTTAAAATAGTACACTTGGACTTGAGTACTTGGACTTAGTGAAATTCAACTTGTTCTCGTAGTTGAACATGCATAATTGTAGCACACTAAATGTCGATGTAGATAATATGAAGCTCATCTCCGAATGAAGGTAAATTTGTCATCTATTTGAACTTGAAGGTGAACATTCCATCTATCAAAACAAGTTAAATATTTCGAAAGTGTTGGCAAAACAAAATTTGACAATCCAGGGTACTAGATTTACAACATAGCACTTACAATCTCTCCACGAGATCAGCAGAGGCATGCATTCAGCGGATATTTCTTAACTGTTTTACAAGTTCTTCAACGGAGGTAAGATCGAGCGGTCGAGGTTGAGAGATGCAGTAGGAAACAGAAGTCGAACATCCGAGCTTCTCTCTATGAGACCGAAGACGGGCATCCGAGCTGCCCTCTATGACCTTCCCTAGGGAGAGCATCCTGAGCCATGTTTTCTAGTAGCTTACGGTTTGGTCTTTCTTCAACCTGCTCATGCGTGAGGATCATAGTTGAGCGTTGAGACTGAGGTGGATCACGGCTCGAGGGCTCTTCCCAATAAAAGATCCAAGCTGAATCTTGAAAATAGAAAGGAATGTTGAAGGAGCTCGGTGTTTGATAGAAGTAGAGATACTTCTTCTAATGAACGAGGTTAAATGTACACCAAGTTTTCTCAGTAATGGGTTTCCACTTCTGGCCATTGAGGAGCTCATTGGTCATGATTGGCATTGGTCGTCTATGCAGAGTACACAAATGTCCGAGCTGACCTCACAATTTTTACCAGTCCATTTTCACTCATAACAAATATTATAATATATAATATATAATTTATATAATTTATTTAAATATATAAATATTTACAAAATATTTATATTAAGTGAACCCGATCCGAGTTGAATTGATTCGAACCGAGTCAAGTTCCAAGCTGAGTCGAGTCAAGCTCAGTTTACTTTGGACTTTCAAGCTTAAAAAATATGTTCGACTCGACTCAAACCTAGTTTTGAGCCGAGTCCAGTCAAGCTTTTCCGAGTCGAGTCGACTGGGTTAACTAAACTAAGTTCAAGTACAACTTAAAATAATAATTAATAAATAAATAAAATCCTCTAATAGTCTTACTAATGGGAATATTGTGAAACTGCTCTTAAAACCTCTCAAGTTCAAACAGTGTTACCATGCTGAACTTTTTCTATTTTCATTTCATCCCGTGAGTTACAACTTATTGACGTGGTTGATCAAAGATACATACAACGTACACAAACCTCTGAACCAATGGTTGGTATTCCATCTTCATTGTTCTTTATAAAGCACCCCATATGCGTACTTAGTTGATCCTAGAATGTAAGATGGAATCTGACAGAGTGAGTTGATTTCTAATATTCGGGATTCGGATTATGAATCGGGTTAATCGGGATTCAGATTTGTTAGCCACCTCCAGTACCGACATCTAAAAGCTCTATGGGCCCACCATGATGAATGTGTTTTATTCACACCATCCATCCATTTTTCAGCTCATTTTAGGGAATGATCCAAATCGTGGTGATTGAAAACCCACCATTAAAAACTCCTTTTAAGTCTAGAAAAGTTATAGAGCAAGTAGACATTTGTGTTTTAGTAAATAAACATTAGAGTAGGCTTTTAACGGTAGGTATTTAATAACCTATGTTTGGTGTGGTGTGGTCAACCGAAGATTTGGATCTGTCTATTTTTTGGGTTCATACCCTAAAATAAACCGGCAAAATGGATGGACAGCGTGGACACAGATATAATGGTGGGCCCGCAAAGCACCTAAAAGTTATTTACACTACACTATAATTGTTTATTAGGTACGGCCAGTGCTTTGGTTCAGAAACAGTCTTAAGCCATTTTTAATTGAACACGGTCATAAACCATTTCTAAATGCAGCGACTGTACCCTCTTTCAACGTACGACTCTTTTACTTTCCCCTTTTTTTCATTCTCTCGTCTTGCGTCTCCTTCTCTTCAAATCTCTAATTTGGGTCATTCTACCCTCCTGCTCGTCATGCTCTTCTTCTTCTTCGTACTCCTTTAAAAAGCATCCCCATTATGTCAGATCTACGCCTCCAGATCTATTACCTCTCTCATTCTCCTCCGTTCTTCCTCCTCCATTTTGCAATTTCTCTCCAGATTTCTTCAGTTTCCTCATATGTAGGGTTTACAGATCCCGTTTCTGGAATCAGATCCACATTTCTTGCATTGTGGCCATGTATCTATCTCTTTTATAGCTGATTTTCTGTTAATTTCATCAAAAGCAAGTTTTAGGAAGAGTGAGAGGGAAGAAACCGATGTCTCTGTTTTAAGCGTAAAAAAAAATCGCCCAAATCTCTCTTTGAAAAATCTAGGGTTTCTTTCTACAACTAATGATGACAATTCTGTAATTCTGTAATTCCTTCTCGATTTTTTCCCTCTCGATCTGGGTTCTCTATTTTTAGGGGGAGAATTTGGGTCCTAAGCTTCAGAATTTGTTCTAGGTTTTTTTTTTTTTTTTCCTTCTATATCTGGAAATGGCATTTCCATGAATATTATTTCTAAATCTCTGTATGAAAATTGAAATTATGTATTTTTTTATTTTTATTTTTTCTTGATTTTTTATGGATGATTTTTCTATGTTGTTTGAATATCTGTGAAATTAGGGGTTTCCACTTTAAATCAAATGTTTCTTTTTATCATTTTCTTTGATTTTTTATTTTTGAAATTCCTATTTGGTTTTGTTGTTCCGTACGCGTTTTCATAGAATTTTGTGGGTGATTTTGATGTTCAAATGAAAATTTTTGTATTCTTTAATTCAAGAAAATTAGGCAATTCTAGCCACTGAATCCGTTCATTCTCTATTGATTTGTATAAAAATTTCATGCATTTTTGTTGCATTAATTTCCTACGATTTTGAACTTCTTTTGAAATTTCCACAAATTTTTTCAAATGAAGCTCTCTGTCCACATCAAGGAGAAGGCGAAATCTGCACCATTAGATCAGGTCCCTGTGATTGATCTCACGTAGTTTGGGTATGTCAAGCTCCTCGGCAAGGGGATGCTACCGGAGGGGCAGCCTGTCGTCGTGAAGGCGACGCTAGTGTCAAAGACAACAGAGAAGAAGATCAAGGAGGCTGGCAGGGCTGTCATGCTCACCGCCTAATCTGTGGGGACCAGTCGATGAATTGTAGGTTTTGATTTCAAATCCTTTTTTTTTTTTTTAATAACAGGATGTGGATACTTTTGGATATTTTGAGTTTCATAAAAGTACCATTTTGCACTTAGTAGGCTTTTTGTTCTTTGGTGCAATATTCATTATATATCGCCTTTGGTATTTGATCTGCTTAAATTCATTTATTCAGTGAATGATTTGTTGGTTTGGACCTGAGATTTTGTAATTTTTTTAAATTTTTTTAAATTTTTTAACATGCATAAAGTCCCTCACAAAGTTTGACCATTCCAATTGGAGATATACATATATATGTCATACATAAGCACATAGGCATAAAGTGTCCCTTACTCCGAGCATTTCAAATAACATATATATATATATATATATATATATATATATATATATATATATATATATATATATATATATTGAGTTAGCTTGTTAGTACACACCCATGTCAGTACACACATCCAGGTTAGCCACCCCCACTAGGGATCGATACTAAGACCTCAAGTGTTGAAACGAGGTATCTCCACTGAGTCTGCCAGTTGAGGTATGGATCTGGGTGTTCAAATAACATATATATGCATGCATATGTATATAAGACCTCAAATAACATATATATAAGCATAAGAAAGGATCAACAAGCTAGATGAGGTTAGTTTGGCGTGGAGGGACGAAAATGACATTATTACTCGCATCGGACCTCAAAAGCTTCACAAGATGAGGATCCACATTGAAAGCTGCTTCCAGAAGTGATGGTGATAGAGCTCTGAACAGTGATGTCTTCCCACCAAAATGACTGAAGACAGGCAGTGGACTAGAGATGACAGAAAACCATTCCAACCCTTCACCATCTGCAATTGAATATGAAGGGTACAATTCTGCTATATGCTTTAGTATTAAAGATTTAGTTAAAGATTCATAAATATAGTAGCTAGATCTATTGGTGATTTCAGATTTACATCTGTTGACTGTTTCATATCTACATCTTCTCTTTGTAGGTTGATGATTTTTTACTGATCGATCTGGTAAAATGGCTTATTCATTTGGTAGCCTCTTTATCATGTCTTAATGTTCTCTTTCTTTATTATTATTATTATTTTTTTGTCTTAACTCTCCCTTAGGATTAGAAAAAAAAAATGCAGGGGAGTTGTTTGTTAAAATGCCAAAGAGATGTGATTTTACAGATAATTGTGCTTGATCTATGTAGTCATTAGCCATTTACTGGGTAAAATGGTTTAAGTGAGTATGAAGAGATCATGGTGAGACAACTGAGCCCAATGCAAATGTATGCGTTGCTGGAAATTGGATGTGCTTTGTCATGCATGCCCAATACATGGTGTTATTGCACCTTGTAGGCATCTTCAAATCCTCCCAATTTTTTTGAGACTATCTATATAGTCTTATCTGAGTGTTGAATGGATGCAAGCTACTATCACAAAAGCTTGAAATCATTTATGTTGGAGGTTGAAAGTGGTTCAGATGCCTTTCTTACATGTTCAGTCTATTGGAAATGTAAGTGGGTGTTTCAATTGTTGCAAGTTGGTCCTATGAAGAGTTGTTCTAAGTACTTGGCAACATATTAATGGATGGTGAAAGTTTTGCAAGATTGAGGTTAGATTCGGCCATTCAACAAAGAACTGGTCTTTGGTAAATTCACAATACATATCTTGCATAAATTATTTTTTTTCTTGCATCAATTTTCTCATAAGATGTTGCTTCTTGTGCAACAGATTTTGTACATGCATGTTTCCATTTTCACCAAGACAGAATAAAAGACAAACAACAGATGACTGTGACTCTGTAAAAGCCAAAAAGTTAAGAGTGCCACCAATTTTATAGTTAGTAGTAGCAAAGGTGGAAATGGAGGGCAGAGATGTGGATAAAAATTCAAAATAAACATGTTACTTACAAGGAGAAAGAAATCATACCTTACCAAGTTGGCTAGTTGTGGCCAGTAGTACATTACATTTATGTTTATTTTGGATTACAAAGAAATCATACCAATTCAAGGGAACCGTAGATGTACTCTTATTGAGGTCAATGCATTACAAATTTTGGAGTAACCATTGACATAAAAAGGGTAATTAACCAATTCAAGGGAACCGTAGATGTGGATAGAAATCCAAAATAAACATGTATGTTGGAAGGAGAAAGCAATCATACCTTACCAAATTGGCTAGTTGTGGGTAGTAGCACATTACTTTTCAAATTTTCTATTAACAATGCTAGTCGGGAATACCAAGGTTTAGCTCACTACAAGAGATGACCCTATAAAAACCATTTTGAAAACATTATGGGCAGGTCATGTAGACCATGGGGACCTATTGATGCACAGGGAGCAGGGAGGAATATTAGTTGATTCAGATAGGTGATATGAATGCCATCAAAATTACACAGCCATTTCTTAAAGAAAAAATATTTTCAAACTCTTACCAGGGCACTTTGTGCTGTCTTTCACTGTTTGTTTTATTTCTGATCTAGTCAATAGGTATGTCTACATGCCTATTGTGACTTTTAAAAAAAAAATTTAAAAAGTAAAAAAAGTCAATAGGCATGTCTGCAAGTAACAAAGGAAGCAGAGAAGGAATATAAGAAATGATCAGACTAGATTAGTGGAAATATGGAAGTAATGACGGTGCTCTCATCTTCTTTGTAAGCATTAACTATGGGTTCTCTTTGAAGGTCCTTGCTGGTAGGAGTATAATCTGGTTATTTGTTGGTCAGGCTTCATATGCAGAATTCATTACAGAAGCACAAACTTCTGCATCCCATGGTATATAATATTTCCTGGGTGTATTTTTCTTCCCTTTCTTCCTTTTAGGCAAAGATTGGGAAGTTATGTACGCGTATGTCTCTGTTTCTTGATTTGTCTTCTGTTGGGTGTTTTCTAGTTTGAGTGCGAATTTCAATTTCTTGTTTTTAGTTTGGGGTTCGTTGTGACTATGCAAAACTATGCAGAGTTTTGGTGATAGACATGGACATCAGGTGTAGGATGTGACAAAGGTATGTGGTTTTTTTTTCTTTTTCTTTTTACAATTATCTGTCACATGCAATTTGCACAACATTTTTTGCTGAAATACATTTACCTAATCTTTACTACTCATTGATCATCACAAATCCTACACATGTTTTGTATGTCCGCACATGTAAGGAATCACCATTCTTGTATAGACCCACTGATTTGAGAAATACGCCCCCATCCCTTCTGCTTTTAGTCAGATAATAATACTAAATTAGAAAGTAGACATGATGGGTGCATTTTTATCAGGGTTGCAACAAACACAGGGTACTTTCTCATATTGATCTCAACTGTTCATGTTTGCTACTTTCTTGTAATCATGCTTCATTGATGATCCTATAACCTTTGAATCTTGGATTTGAACATGACTCACTAAAAAATTTACTTTTCAACATTCCATGTTCCTATTCATGCACAATCATCTGAAACCAATTTTCTTCAAATGGCACTGGTAGCATATAATCCACAGCATGATTTGGTTCAGATCATCATTTAAGATACAATTTAGTGGTGGATAACACCCGTAATGGATATATTAATTTTCAAATTATATTTTCAACAGTAACAGGTTGGATGATATTTCATTTCTTTTATGGTGGTTGGCATGCAGAGCTACTGGAACCAGAATAGGATACTATCTGCCACAGACTAGTCTTGAATGAGCAGCTAATCCGTCAAACAGAAGGTCGAGGGATTGATTGGTAGCATTTTGTATCAGGAAAAATAAAAAATCTACTTGCCACTGGAAAGGTGGGAGGTGTGCAGGGCACAGAAAGTGATTTTCTTATTAGGAAAGCCATTCATTTTCTTCCTTCTGAACTCAAAATTAATATTCTGCTTAGGTTGTGTAAGACAGAAACCTATGTGGCTGTTACTTTTGGGCTGAAGCTAATTCTGCCCAACCTCATTCTCTTAAAATGCTCAATATATGCATATCATATCTATTCTTCATTTCATCTAGGTGTATATATATATATATATATATATATATATATATATATATATATATATATATTCTCTCTCATGATGATTTCATTCACTGCAATCAGGATCATTATTATTATCCCTTCTGCTTTGAATTTGCTTGCAAATTATTACATGTCCTAGGTTGAAGAACAGAAGGTTAATGGTGATGAGTACCAGATGTTCAATGAAATGCCAAAGGGAGATATGTATACCAAATGTTTGATATAATAACTAATAGAAACTTGGTTTTTTCTTGTTGTTTGTGCTCCACGTGATTCCAACTCCATACCAAAGAAAGAACAATTAGCATGTTCTTTTTTAGTAGTATTGGACATTTTAGTTGCCTTTGCATCCTCTACTACTTTTATTTACTGTTTAGTGCAAGGATATGTGTGCTTAACGTGGCAAAGTAGGCATCTTCAAGAATGATGGGAAAAACTGATGCAGGCTAATGCAAGGGGTTCTAGCATAGTTGATGTAAGCTGAAGCAGGGGGTTCTAGCATAGGATGAGAATTGGATGGTAGGAAATTCGGTTCTATTTTTTTCCTCTTAAAAATCTGTGTGAATTTTCTGCTCATGGGATTTTTTCTACTTGAAAGAAAGGGAGTTTGGAATTTAAGTTTCCAGAAGTGCCCTTATGAAGGGTTTAATGCCTTTTCAGTAATTGTTTAATGTCCGTCTCACTTAAATGATATTGAATAAATAAAATTAGAGATACTTTCTTAGGCATTCCATAAGGACCTATCGTGCATATTGGAGCCACTGTGCAGTATTTTGCTCCTTTGCTTACTTAACAAGCCTGTTAGATCATGAGGGGCCTTTTTTCTTCCACTATGCAGTATTCTGCTTATTCAAGGTCGATTCAGGTGTATTGGAAACTAGAATATTTATATTCATTGGTTTTGGATGCATTGGAGTTCATTTCTCAAAAGAGGTTTGAATTCTGACTGTTATTCTGCTTCCTTTGTCATATTCAATTAGGTGCAAATTTATAGAATGATTTCAAGCATTTATTTTAATAATTCCTTGGATATTGTTTAGTGGAATTCATCCTTTTATTTGTTATTTCTGGTGCAAGGTGTCGACCCAAGAATCAAGGTGGAGGTTTGGCCAAGAGTAAGATTTTCACTTGGGGCATCTTTAGTGTAACCCAGTTGTTCAGATGTAGCAATTTTTAAAAATGAAATCTTGTTTATAGCCTTTTCTAATATCTTCAGTAAATGCCTCTCATCTTATATATATTTTTGGCTAGTAATTATCTTTCTATAATAAGTAATAACAACTCATATGTGAATTCATGATCTGGTCACTTGACACAGGCATCAAACTTTTGACATCACTAATCTAATCACTTTGAGAAGTGTAGCAGCCTCTCCAAATTTGGGAATCTTGTACTCCAGCTACTACAGAGAATTCTATCAAGATATTTCCACCATGGTCTTTAATGCAACCACCCACCCTAAGAAACGGGCAAACATCAAAATCCAACATGCTGCCATTTATTGTTTGCCAATGTGGATTTTGACATGTGCGTCCAACATGAAAATTTTTAGATGTATGGAGTGTTGTTCAAATTACATTGCCTTGTTTACCTCTGTAACTCAAAAGACTCATATTTAGCACCATTATTTCTGACATTCAATTTTGGTTAGGTTATCTTTTTTTGTGCTGCATCCAAGCTTGTTTCCATAAGTGGCATGTCTCAAATGTTTTTGATTATCGGGCATCTACTTTCTAGATGCCTTTCTGTTTGAAGGACTTTATCCTTGAGCCCTTGTTTTCTCTTAGAGTCCATTTTTAATTTTTAGCACTCTTGAACAGACCAATTTCTAGGCCTGCTAGTTTTTATTTAGATACATGAAACAGTAGAGTTCCCCATTCCTTGTTTTGGTAGCAAAGATATTAGGGACAACTGAACTGCGTGGCACAGTGAATTTTAATTCCTTATTTCCCTTCTTCTATAGCGACAGGGAATACGTGATAGGTCGCTGGATTTGGGAGTCAGGAAGAAATTATTGTGTGATGAAGGTAAGATAGGGAATATGGTTTTTAAATTGCATATGATTGAGAGTATCAGTCTCCAATTCTTTTTGTATCTTTATATTGGTAATAGGTATACAAATGCTTAGTAGGCATAGACATTTTATAGTAGAGGACTGCTCCATTAGTAGCCTCACTCTCCATTCCTAGTTAATAAAAGCATATGAGCATGCCGAATCCCCCCCTATTTTTGTTATTATTCTCTACTTGTGTTTATTTGATTGTTCATTTTGTTACAAACAGTTAAGGGCGTAAAGATATTTAGTGCTGCAGTAGCTTCCACCATTGATAGTCAACAAGCTGGGAAAGATGGTGAAGAAAAGCTGAAAATGCATACGCACTCTTACTGCTGCTTAGATTATGCTCAGGTTTGTCTTGGATCGGTTGGAAGTTTGTTTACTGAAATAAATGGTCTTTCTCCTTTAGCTTACTCCATTGAGAAACAAATTCCATGGTGGATGATACAATTCAAATTGGGTGTGGCTAGTCCTGCTCTATTTGCGTTGTGGCTAACAATGGGGTGTGTGTACTAAGGTGCTAACCAGAAAAAAGTCCTGCTCTATTTATTGTTGCCTCTTATTATTTATATCTTGAAAGGATATTGTAACATCCCGAAAATCGGGGGTCGAGCATAAACTCCACTCCCGAGTTCCAGAACATCAATTATACAACATTTTCAATGATGGATGCATGTTATCAGCATAAGGCATAAAACATGAGGTAGATTTAGCCAAAACAGCATATCATACTCCAGAGACAGTTAAATTTCTCAAGCGGAAGACTGTGATAAATATATAAAATGTATAATTGATTGTAAGTCTCTAGAGTGTGAACATATTACCAGGTTAACTAAATACATGTATACTCTAAAAATGGAAAGAAAAGAATATACATGGGTGTTTAAATAAAAGGCGAAATACCAAGTGTATTGACATCTAATCAATAACCCTATAACCCCGTCGATCAGAACCTGCATAAAGGAGGAATCCTCCTCCTCCTCATCAAGTTCGGCTCTGCTTCACAAGCATCGCCATCATTTGAAACTAAAATAGGGACTGGTTGGTGTGGCCAACACCGTCCCATAACGTGGGAGTGAGTAGCTAACTCAGTGGAAACTATACAGCAAAGGTTAACATGTTATCAATCCAATCAAGCAGTAATGATAAAGTAGTATAATCAAACATGTACTAGATACTCTTGTTAATGTAAGGATGATATGAAGAATGATGCATGCCCTCACCACAAACTCCCTCATGCGACATCATCTAACGATCGCGGCATGAATCACTATCACTGTGCTCTCACACATCGCCAATGGCACATGCAGTGTGATGTCATGAGTATGATTACCAAGTTCTTATTAGTCCTTTTCATACAGCAGGATTGGGAAGCTAAGACACCTCCCTTGTATCATTTCTCAACGTTGATCCATTCTAGGGTCGTCAGTCCTAGGGAATCTCATACGATATTATGGTTCTAGGTCGTTGCAAGGGTTGTCAGGGCTGTTGCGCGCAATTGTTTCTCCTCTCCCCCATCACCTTATCAATACAGGCCTATTTACATCCTTAAGACTACAGCAGGACTCGTTGCCCCTATGCAGTGTCAGGATAAACTCAAGGTCACAACAGATGGCTCGTCATCAATCAGTGTAGGCCGACAGCAAGAATATAGTGTCGCATACCACCATAATCTGCTCAGAGTAGGGTGCTCACTGGTCACTACGAGGAGGTTTTTGGCCCCAACGTAGGCCGACAGCTCGACCACGGTGTCCCATACCACCATGCCCGGCTCATGAGTCTTAGGGCATCTTAGTATCATGGTTAACGGGAGTTTCACTGGTAAGGTCGATGTCTTAAATTCAAACAGTTACGACCAAACATGGTGAACAAACATTGGTTAATCGGGTTAATTGATAAGTTCAACTAGGCCAAGTGCACGTTGAGTTGAACGACATGGAATGCATAAGCACTCCGTGTGGCCTAACCACTGCCGAACATTCCAAGTACGACTTGGGTTCGTTAAACTCATCCTATGTGGCGAAAATAACCTCCATTTGGAATACAATTACCGATTACTTGGACTATACAATAGCCCTAATCACATTCAATTACAACGATCTAGCATATGAGATACTCAAGGCAGTAATGGAGCAATGATCCAAATCATATAATCAATTGAGCATATTACGTAGTACAACATAAACATGTATCCACACTTATGCATTTCTAAGTAAAAGCAATGAGTATGAAAATAGAGTAAATGGATGAAGTCATACACATCATTAGAGTGGCTGAGAATCCTATCTCAACACCCATTTAAAGAATAGTTTACAAGTATTTATTCATACGGATCTATTTACAAACACTTAGCATACACATTAGGTCATACATGTATGTATTAGTTAGCATACGTATTAGGGCAAGTCCTTTCATCAAAGGGTAGTCGCCCATACAACAATCATATATCCACGACAGATTGTCATGGCTAGCACTAATACAGAGTCTGTACTCATTCAGTCATTTTCACATACACTTAGGCTACACATACTAAATACATATCATATGTTGACATATCATGTATTTGGACTAAACCTTTAGCTCAGGAGTTGTTACACATACATCTAGCATACATAGACGGCAATTAATCATGGCAAACACAAAACCAAATTTTATACGTATACGGTATTTTCTACAAATACGAGGAATACAGTATATTCAAAATAGTTAACGTATAACTGAAAAATAAAATGGATTGCACTTTATACATGTGAAATAGCATCCTAAGCAAGAATAAATCATTACTTAGCATTAAAAGTCTTGAAAACCATAACCTAAACATATATAGTCCGCACCTTAAACCAGAAAACACGTATCGGATATGATTCAGACGATAAGTCTTCGTCAACGGCGAATACGCTACCTATGACATGAAATAGGTTAGTTATAACATCATTGGAACTATTCTAGGCTTCAAAACAGGTTAGGGTTGGTTTAACTTACCCAAGAACGAAGCCGAAATCGTCGAAGAAGCAATTGTAAAGTGATGGTTAAGCACGTAGATCGGCAGGGAAGAATAGTATGAAGGTTTTTCCACTTCTCTCACACTTTCTCTCTTTTCTCTCTTCTCTCTCCTAGGATTTTTCTCAAATTCGTATGGGCTGAATGAGGGAGGGTTTAAGCCCTTTTTATAAGCCCAAACATGATGAAAACAGACTTGAAGTCAAGGTATACTTAAGTTATAACCAAATCAGGTCTGTTCCGATCCAACGGAGCACTTCTGGAGGTACTGTTACTAAATGCGGTCGGACTTAAGCTCTATAATATTGGATCTAGGTCTAGCTAAGTTTTCAGTCTGGTCGGGTTTCCAGATCGACCGTGGTGGACCAATTTCAGTTCAACGGTCACCGAAACTCGATCAGGGCCATAAGTGCTATGACATGTAAGGGCCAACTTTCCTGATCCGAAGGTGAAATTTGGTCGAATTCTAACGGTCAGAACGCTTAAAATTGTCGCGTAAGTGACACGTGTCAGATTTATTAAAAATTGAATTAATTTTTTAAATATTTTTCTTTTCTCACTCTCTTCACTCCGGACTCAGTAAAATGGTCTCAGGATATCGGTTGGGCTTGATTTTTAAAATGATTGTCAAGTCCAACTAGGCGGTCATAATGGTCTAAGATTATAGATATCAGACTTTCGACGTGCGGTATAGATCCAATACAAAGTTTCAAAGTGCTCCCGAGAGCAACCGGGTTTAGAGATTGATCCTGGATTTCAGGGTAAGGTAACGTCAATGATTCTATAGGTTCTGGGTCTTACAGATCGTATTTAAAGTGATTGGTGATAATTTTACAGGTAATCTAGTTTAGCGTTAGTTAATTCACATTAAATTTTTAAAGAATTTAGTCTTAAATGATTTCTTTGGCTTTGGAATTGAGTTCTGAGAGTGATATGGTTGACCCATTGCCTAAGGACGTCTAACTCCAGGTTGGCAAAAATCCGGAGTGTTACAGATATTGTCCTGGTTTCTCGCCTTCCATGAAGTTGTTGTTGCTGATGTCAAATGTTTTAGAATTTTACTTTTTGGATGCCAGTTCATACCCTACCCTGCGTATTTCATTCTGATGAGATTCTTTCTCCTTTAGCAGTTGAAACCAGTTAGTGTGGTCATCGATTTCACCAGCCCATCAATGGTTTATGACAATGTAACAGGTTGGTTTTGGTTAGAACTTGTAACTTGAACTTGTCATGTGGCATGTTATTAACATATACTCACAGAGATAGGAATTTCCTGAATAAGGAATTTCCTGAATAATCCATCATTCAATATACATTGTGCTATGTAGTTGTTTGATTCGGTGACTTCCAATCATGGGAATTTCCCGTGTCTTGAATTACATTTTTTCTCTATTTTTCTTATTTTATTATATTGCAATATGTCAATTGATGTCATTTCATCATTGATACAATTGTGGCCCACAACATAGAATAAGAAATCCCATTTGATATCTTCTATCAATTTAACAAAAGTCCAAAAAATAACAAAAGCCCTAAAAATCCAAAATCGTAAATCACAGTTTCAATAAAAACCCAAATGGCAGAATCCACAGGACGAATCCACAACAGTGAGTAGTTGTGTATTGGTGACTCAGGTTACACTTTTCTAATGTTTCGGGCAATCTTTATGCAACAAAATGAGGATAGTGTGAGTTTTGATTGCAATGGAGCCTCTGGACATGAGGATCCAAATTCACAAGCAAGCCTGGAAGATATTTGTCCATCACATCTCGTAAAGACAAGTTTCATAGGATACTTTTTACATTCATTTTATGTGCATTACACTATCTGTCATTATGTTCTATTGTGGAAGCCATTGATTCATGTTTCTACATGAAATTCAAGTTGTCCTAGTGATCCATGAAGGTATACGATATCATACAGCCTAGTTTTGAAAGCTGCAAACAGAGAAACAATTAGATATGCTTCACCTCAATGTGTAGTTGGATTAGAGTTAGCAATATCTAGTCAAGAACTTAATAGAATGATAAAATTTAGTGTTCGGGTCATGATAACCAAAAGTTTGGTCATTCTCGTATTTGGTGAGCCATTTCCCTCCATTTCCTAATGTGTTGTAACACCCCGGATTTTTGCCAACCTGGAGTTAGGCGTCCTTAGGCAATGGGTCAACCATAATACCTTGGTAACCTTTCAGAACCCAATTCCAAAGCCAAAGAAATCATGTAGAACTAAATTCTTTAGAATTTAACATGAATTAGCCAGCGCTACACTAGATTACCTGTGAAATTAGCACCAACCACTTTAAATACGATTTGTAAGACCCAAAACCTCTAGAATCGTTGACGCTACGTTACCTTAAAATCCAGGATCAAACTCTAAACCGGTTTGTTCTCAGGAACCCTTTGAAACTTTGTATTGGATCTAGATCGCGCGTTGAAAGTCCGACAGCGATAATCTTAGACCGTTAGGACCGCTTAGCTAGACTTGACAATCATTTCGAAAATCAAGCCCAACCGATGTTCTGAGGCTATTTCATTGAGCCTGGAGCAAGGAGTGTGAGAAAGAGTTAAAATTAAATAGGATTTAAATAAATCTGGCACGTTTCGCTTGCGGGATCAGTATAAGCATTTAGACCGTCGAAATCTGACCCAAATACACCCTCAGATCAGGAAACCTTTCTCACTCAGGTCAGTGTACTTGAAATCCTTGATCGAGTCTCTGTAACCGCTGAATTGAAACTGGACCGCCACGTGCGATCTGCGAACTCTACCGGTCCGAAAACTTGATGTGTGCTAGATCCAGTAACCATGAGCTTAAGTTCGACCGCGTTCGGCTAGGGGACCTCCCGAAACGCTCTTTTGGATCGAAAAAGACCCGATTTAGTTATAACTCAAGTAAACTTTGTTTTCAAGTCTCATATCTCTCTCATCCGAATTTGGATTAAACCCTAGAAAGAGAGAGAGAAAAAGTGAGAGATTGTGAGAGAGTTGTGGGAGGAATTTCCTGCCACTTGCACCATCTATAGTGAGTACCGAAGCATGCATTCAAATCACTTTCTCGATGATTTCCAACTCATTTCTAGGTAAGAAAACCCTAACCTATGGCTGTTTTAGGGAATCCTTTGATGCAAGTAGTGGTGTAGCTTATGTAACTTGTGATATATGTCGCCTTAATGCCGTTGACAAAGCGTACACGTTCTATTCGAATCGTTACGCTTCTACGACAAAAGGTGAGGATTTTAGACACTTAGATTGACTGATTTCAAAGCTTTCAATGTCATTTAATAGTAGATTATCGACGGCAACGCCGTTTGACATGTAGAACATGTTGTCCGTTTTCCATTTTGTATACGTACGGTAAATATGAGATTTATGGTATTTTGGTCATTAATAGGAAATACTGTATACGTCCGTATTTTGCTGAAATGATTGCCAAGTGAATTTGTCGTGTTATGATATTAGATATATGTGTATAATCTATTTGGCAAAAAGATTCGCCCTAATGCGCACTTTGGGTCGACATACGCTATGTAGGCTAAAGTGTGTAGGCTAAGTGTTTGTATAAATGTTTGTATTAGTATGTATTGAGTAAATGGTGTTGTGAATTAGTTTTGAGATTGAATTCTCAATTAATATGCTGATGTATATGATTTCCATCATGTTGGTTATATAAATTGATTCCATTATATTTATGGAATGCATGTGTTGGTTGATTTGCTTTCGTTGTATGTTATAACATGTGACAGCATGCTTGTATTATTGTATTTCATTTCTATTACTCTCATATGATTACTGATGTTGTGTAAAAATGCTTGGGGCTATGACCTAGTCCAGGCAGTCGGTAATGGATTGAATTCGTGGTTGGCTTCTATGTACCACGAAGGACGCGTCGACGAACGCGAGTAGTGTTTTGGGTTGGCGGCAGTGGTTAGGCCACACGAAGTGTTTTATGCACTTCATGTCGTTCAGCTTGAGATGTGCTCGTACTAGTCGAGCCCGTCAAGCAACCCGACTGGCCATTGTATGTTTACCCTGTATGAGTCATAATTGCTTGAACCTAGGGTACTGAACTTACCATTGGAAACCCTGTTAACCATGGTACCTTGATCCATAAAGACTCATGAGCCGGGCATGGTATTATGAGACACCTGGTCGAGCTGTCGGCCTACGCTGGGGCCATAAACCTCCCCGTAGTGACCAGTGGGCACCTATGACTTGTGAGCCGATTGTGGTGGTATGGGACAATACATTCGAGCTGTCGGCCTACTCTGATTGGTAAAGAGCCCTTTATAGTGACCTCGAGCGTATTTTGAGTCTACGGGAGGCGACGACCCTTCCGTAGCGATAAGAATACAAGTAGGCATGTATTGATAAGGTGATGGGGGAGCGGTGCAACGAGTGCGAGCAACACTTCTGACAGCCCTTGCATCGACCCACAAATATAACATCGTATGAGATTACTAGGAGTGATGACCCTAGACAGGATCTGTGTTGGGATTGATATAAGCAAGGTGCCCTAGTTTTTCAATCCTGCTGTATGAAAAGGACTAATAACAACTTGGTAATCATTATCCATATCGCATTGCATGTGCCTGGAAGATGTGGAGCACTGCGGGAAGAAAGCATGCCACCGACGCAGATGGTGCCGCATGAGGGAGTATGTCGGTGAGGGCATCCATCATGTCATTTCATGCATGCATTAACAACAGTATCTAGGAATGTTTGATTGATTGCTTTATTATTATCGCGTGATTGATTTGATAATATGCTAATCTTTGCTCTATTATTCCACTGAGTTGATCACTCACTCCCACATTACGGGATGGTGTTCTGGACACCCAACAGTCCCTATTTTAGTTGCAGATGATGGCACTGCTTGTGAAGTGGAGCCGGACTTGTATGATGATGAGGAGGACTTCTCATCCGTGTTTTGATCGATGGGATTACAGGGAGGTTGATCAGATGCCTTGACACTTGTCATTTTATATTTTTGGAGCACTCATGTATATTCTTTTCTTTCCATTTTTTGGAGTATACATGAATTTAATTAACCTAGTAGCATGTTCACACTCTGGAGACTTACAATCAATTATATATTTTATGTATTTATCATAATTTTTTGCTTGCTAATTTAACTGTCTCTGGAGTATGATATGTTGTTTTGGCTTAGTCTCAATCTTGTTTAATGCCATTCTACCGACAACATGAATTCATCATTACCTATATCGCATGAGTGACGTTCTGGAACTCGAGAGTTGGGTTTCTACCTGACCCCCGATTTTTGGGATGTTACAGATGGTATCAGAGTATGATTTGGATTAAACCGGACCTGGGTTATGGTAACACAACACATACTGACGCACTCTGACTTAGGAAGGGGGCGATGGAAATTTAGAAACCACATTAGAGTCCCAAGTTTCACCGACAGCCGAGACTATACGGTAATTTAGAAACCACCTAAGTCGCCTCTAGGTCGTCAGTCGACGGGTTTGGGTCATTCCCTGAAGAATTCCAAACCTATAAACGGATGTCCTTGGGTTGTGGGGCAACCACAACACCTTTACACTCAATCCCAAGGCCTAAAACCCCTTTTCATCCAAATCCTTCAAAATCCCTCCTTTCGCCACCCCATTCTTCAACTTTTTCTAAGTCTTTTCATACTAGGCATAAATTTTGATGTGTAAATGATAGAAAATCATACTTAGACAAAATATTTACTATAAATAGTAAATATAGGTAAAAATTGGACTTTTGGTCATTCCAATTAGGGAATATTGTGGAATAAATGGGTTAGTTTGATGGATTAGCCTCTCCTACCCCAAAATCATATGCTATATAATGCATAAACTCATTCCAGTTTACAAACTGGCCCCGAAACGCCTCGAATGGAGTCGGGGGGCCAAACGATCAACTTCCAGAATGATATAAGGTGGGCCCCACACCTTTTTGAGACCCAGGGGACAAGGGGAACCATCCCCATAGGGCGGCCATTGCCGGATTGGAGTTTGGCCTACGATGGCATCACCGGTCAAAATGATCGGTTGAGTCCGGGCTTCGGGCCGGAGGTGTTTGGGGGCTAGGGTAGCCCCCTGGTATGTGGGTCGTCCCTTAAAATCCCTCCGATCTAGTACCTCCTTCACAAACTATCCCCCCAAGCTCTCCCTTTCTCACCTTTTTACTGATTTCTCTCTTAAATCCCAGTTCCAATCACTCCCACCATCCATTTCTGTCTCAACCCATGCCACTCCACCATTTACAGCAATACACACTCCCCTCTCTCTCCATTTTTATCTGTTGGAGCTCTCCCATCCTCCCTTGAAGGCTGAAAATCGTGTAGACCTCCATTCCATCTTATCTTGCTCTTTTCTCTTTGAAAATCCAGCCTTTGGGAACTTGATTCACCCCTCTATAGGGCCTAAATTTGTTTCAGCCCATTAGGGCAGCCATTTCTCCCCCTTTCCTCCATTTTCCATGGCCATTATAGAGGTTATTTTAGCTCTCTTCTCCCTTTCCACCGTCGTCACCCATTCGAAAACTCCCTCCTACAGCTGCGGTCTCTCTCATGCCCCTTTTATTAGACCCTCTACACTCCCATGTCAGGTCCAAAGTCGTGGAGACCCAAAGACCTCATCCTTTCCCTTCATTTTCTTCATTTTTCATGGCTCATTAGAGCTAGTTTTAGCCATCTTCTCGACCTCCAATCTACTACCAACGGGCGAGACCAAACCCAGTAGCTTAGTCTATAAACAGCAACCATCTAGTGCTAGGACATCTAGAGTGTTGGACCTAGAGTTAGTATCCCTAGATTTGAAAGATCTGACGATATAGGAACCATTAAACAATCTTGACCCTAAGCCATAGAACAATCCCTGTAGTAGAAATGGTATGAAACCATCTAACGTATAAGTATAGATTTTGGATTATGGCTAGTGAGTTACAGATTTGGCTACTAGTTGTATTAGGCAGTGTAAAGCCTGTACATGCTAAGGAATAGTAGGTTAAATTTGGTTGGAGTAGAACCTTATTCTTCGATAGATCCCCTTAATACTTTTAAACTTCTATTATAACCCTTAAGAAAGTTGTTTTAACTTAGACCCATTCACTCTCAGGGAAAACTTATCAAATCCCTCAAGTTGAACTTAGAATAAACCAACACACTCCTTAGAATTGCCTTCCCCAAGGGCTTATTGCATTCGGGAACGCGGAGTAAAGGAACTGCATGTAAGCGATGTATTCGCGATTTGAATCGACTTCTTAATTCTAGTGGTTACCAATAAATCTAATGCTCTGATCAAGCAGAAGATCGACATCGACTCGGATTAAGAACCGATAAGGCAAATTTTCTGTCCAGCTAGTAGAAAGTCTATGTTTCTGGCTCAGACCCACTACATAACTTTTCTTCTGTGTTGGCCCAACCACCTACAACTAAAAGTTATCGCTTTGTCTTTGGGAAATGGCGAGGACTTATAGCCAGTAGAGGATTACACATCTTGCCGCAAGCTCACACCTACCCCTGAACTCAATCACACTAGAGATTAGGCTCTTTTCTACAACCATAGGTACCAATGCCATAGAACGCATCATTAGCAAAGGAAGAACAATGTAGTGAGAGGTTGTTTCCCATTTTGTGTCAAGGACAGGTCCTAAGTTACATCTCGTTCTGATATACGGAGCGAGACATAGATTCTTGAACTTTAAGTAGAATCAAGTTTTAAGGGGGTAGAACGTATTGAGCCCAATCTACTTAGGATTATCTAATACAACCGTTGGATCAGTGTAGCGCAGCGGAAGCGTGGTTAGCCTCTTCCCCACTGGCCCAGGATCGAAACAGTTGATTTAGGTTATACGTAAGGTTAGGTCATTAAATAGGATTTAAGCCTTCCTTAGAATGTCAATACGAAAGTCTCTTTAAGGACTCATTACCCTTAGCCAATTTCGGGGACAAAATTTTATTTTAAGGGGGGTAGATTGTAACACCCCAGATTTTTTTCAACCTAGAGTTAGGCGTCCTTAGGCAATGGGTTAACCATAATACCTTGGTAACCTTTCAGAACTCAATTCCAAAGCCAAAGAAATCATGTAGAACCAAATTCTTTAAAATTTAACGTGAATTAGCCAGCGCTACACTAGATTACCTGTGAAATTAGCACCAACCACTTTAAATACGATCTGTAAGACCTAAAACCTCTAGAATCGTTGACGCTACGTTACCTTAAAATACAGGATCAAACTCTAAACCGGTTTGTTCTCAGGAACCCTTTGAAACTTTGTATTGGATCTAGACCGCGTGTCGGAAGTCCGACAACGATAATCTTAGACCGTTAGGACCGCTTAGCTGGACTTGACAATCATTTCGAAAATCAAGCCCAACCGATGTTCTGAGCCTATTTCATTGAGCCTGGAGCAAGGAGTGTGAGAAAGAGTTAAAATTAAATGGGATTTAAATAAATCTGGCACGTTTCGCTTGCGGGATCAGTATAAGCATTCAGACCGTCGGAATCTGACCCAAATACACCCTCAGATCAGGAAACATTTCTCACTCAGGTCAGTGTACTTGAAATCCTTGATCGAGTCTCTGTGACCGCTGAATTGAAACTGGACCGCCACGTGCGATCTGCGAACTCTACCGGTCTGAAAACTTGATGTGAGCTAGATCCAGTAACCATGAGCTTAAGTGCGACCGCGTTCGGCCAGGGGACCTCCCGAAACGCTCTTTTGGATCTGAAAAGACCCGATTTAGTTATAACTCAAGTAAACTTTGTTTCCAAGTCTAATTTGGAAAGATTTTAGCCTATATAAGAGCTTGAAACCCTCTCATATCTCTCCCATCCGAATTTGGATTAAACCCTAGAAAGAGAGAGAGAAAAAGTGAGAGATTGTGAGAGAGTTGTGGGAGGAATTTCCTGCCACTTGCACCAGCTATAGTGCGTACCGAAGCACCAACAAAATCCTAACCTATGGCTGTTTTAGGGAATCCTTTGATGCAAGTAGCAGTGTAGCTTATGTAACTTGTGATATAGGTCGCCTTAACGCCGTTGACAAAGCGTACACGTTCTATTCGAATCGTTACGCTTATACGACAAAAGGTGAGGATTTTAGATGCTTAGATTGACTGATTTCAAAGCTTTCAATGTCGTTTAATAGTAGATTATCGACGGCAACGCCGTTTGACATGTAGAACATGCTGTCCGTTTTCCATTTTGTATACGTACGGTAAATATGAGATTTAGGGTATTTTGGTCATAATAGGAAAACTGTAAACGTCCGTATTTTGCTGAAATGATTGCCATGTGATTTTGTCATGTTATGATATTAGATATATGTGTATAATTTGTTTGGCGAAAAGATTCGCCCTAATGCGCACTTTGGGTCGACATACACTATGTAGGCTAAAGTGTGTAGGCTAAGTGTTTGTATAAATGTTTGTATTAGTATGTATTGAGTAAATGGTGTTGTGAATTAGTTTTGAGATTGAATTCTCAATTAATATGCTGATGTATATGATTTTCACCATGTTGGTTATATAAATTGATTCCATTATATTTATGGAATGCATGTGTTGGTTGATTTTCTTTCGTTGTATGTTATAACATGTGACAACATGCTTGTATTGTTGTATTTCATTTCTATTACTCTCATATGATTACTGATGTTGTGTAAAAATGCTTGGGGCTATGACCTAGTCCAGGCAGTCGGTAATGGATTGAATTCGTGATTGGCTTCTATGTACCACGAAGGACGCGTCGACGAACGCGAGTCGTGTTTTGGGTTGGCGGCAGTGGTTAGGCCATACGAAGTGTTTTATGCACTTCATGTCGTTCAGCTTGAGATGCGCTCATACTAGTCGAGCCGGTCAAGCAACCTGACTGGTCATTGTATGTTCACCCTGTATGAGTCATAATTGCTTAAACCTAGGGTACTGAACTTACCACTGGAAACCCTGTTAACCATGGTACCTTAATTCATAAAGACTCATGAGCCGGGCATGGTGGTATGGGACACCGTGGTCGAGCTGTCGGCCTATGCTGGGGCTACAAACCTCCCCGTAGTGACCAGTGGGCACCTATGACTCGTGAGCCGATTGTGGTGGTATGAGACACTACATTCGAGCTGTCGGCCTACACTAATTGGTGACGAGCCCTTTGTAGTGATCTCGAGCGTATTCTGAGTCTACGGGAGGCGATGACCCTTCCGTAGCGACAAGAGTACAAGTAGGCCTATATTGATAACGTGATGGGGGAGCACTGTAACGAGTGCGAGCAACAGCCCTGACAGCCCTTGCAGCGACCTACAAATATAACATCGTATGAGATTACTAGGAGTGACGACCCTAGACAGGATCTGTGTTGGGATTGATATAAGCAAGGTGCCCTAGTTTTCCAATCCTGCTGTATGAAAAGGACTAATAACAACTTGGTAATCATTATCCATATCGCATTGCATGTGCCTGGAAGATGTGGAGCACTGTGGGAAGAAAGCATGCCGCGGACGCAGATGGTACCGCATGAGGGAGTATGTCGGTGAGGGCATCCATCATGTCATTTCACGCATGCATTAACAACAGTATATAGGAATGTTTGATTGATTTCTTTACTATTATCATGTGATTGATTTGATAACATGCTAATCTTTGCTCTATTATTCCACTGAGTTGATCACTCACTCCCACGTTACGTTATGGTGTTCTGGACATCCACCAGTCCCTATTTTAGTTGCAGATGATGGCGCTGCTTGTGAAGGTGAGCCGGACTTGTATGATGATGAGGAGGACTTCTCCTCCGTGTTTTGATCGACGGGATTACATGGAGGTTGATTAGATGCCTTGACACTTGCCATTTTATATTTTTGGAGCACTCATGTATATTCTTTTCTTTCCATTTTTTGGAGTATACATGAATTTAATTAACCTGGTAGCATGTTCACACTCTGGAGACTTACAATCAATTATATATTTTATGTATTTATTACAGTCTTCCGCTTGCTAATTTAACTGTCTCTGGAGTATGATATGTTGTTTTGGCTTAGTCTCAATCTCGTTTAATGCCATTCTACAGACAACATGCATTCATCATTACCTATGTCGCATGAGTGACGTTCTGGAACTCGGGAGTTGGGTTTCTACCTGACCCCCGATTTTCGGGATGTTACATGTGTTAACAAAGATACAGCTAAAGCCATGCGAGCTATCAACTCTGACGTCATTTGATGTAGTATTTAATTTTTTCCCCCCATTTCCTAATGTGTTAACAATGCAAAAACAAGTCAGCCCAGATCTTTATGGAGATAACGACACAAGGCTCTTCACTTATTAGACTGTAAGTTTATACTTCTTTCATTTTTTATTTTTATTTTTAAAAATCTTTTATTGCCCTTTATTATGATTCATGTTTCCTTTACAAGTGATGAGCTCTCTTAAATGACATAGGACAATTCTCAGCTGATCCTTTTAACACCTAGCCTTATACTTTAGACTTCGAGATTTAAAGTGAGCAATTGACATTCTTGCATAATGGTCATGCAAGCAACATTTTCTTGAAAAAGCTATTCCCAAAAATGTTCATTTGTAATTATACTCGTTTGTCAACTAATTTTGATTGGAATTATATTGAGGGAAGTTTTAGGAATGGGAAACACATAGAGAGGATTCCCATATTATCTTTTTATGGCATATTTCATAGGTAAAGGTAAATAAATTTTTTTTAAAAAAAGTGGTTGCATACTGCTTGCTGCTTTGTTTTGATATTTGCTAATTTCGGAGCTTCTTTCTTATCCAAGTACAATTACAAGATTGGGGTGAATGCTCTAAATATTAAATTGTGAAACTTGTCCAACAGGCATTAATTACAATTTAGTATGTTCATTTTAAAATTCTTTCCATTAGTATCACAATTTGGGCTATACACCTAGAAGAGGAGCTTGAAGCAAATGAAAGAAATCTTGCGGAAATGCTTGGAGTATCAAATTCGAATAGAAAATGAGGATAAACGGAAATGCCACAGACAAATCTTTAGGTTCTTCAGTGGGCTTTCATACAGGATCTGTTGAGAGGATTGCAGTCCCTGGTAAATCTTCTACCAATGCCACCATGAGGACAGGCTTATGTTTGGTGTTTGTACATTAAGATGGATGCTTTAGTCTAAAATGTCTTTCCAGGTCCATCGAACCAAGGAGTTTTGGAGGATGTTCTTTCACCGAGTGGAAGGCAAGCTCATACCAGTGATGGACATTCTCAAACCATATCTAAGAAAGAAAACCATGAAGCCAGCCTTTCTCAAATTGAAGGTTGCTTCAAAGAGCAAACTCATCCATGGGGTAAGGATTATTTTCATGTTGACTGCAGTACAGCTGAATTCTTGTTTGTTTACTTGGATCAATCAGTACTAAGAGTTTGAATTACTTCTGAAACATGGAACTAACATTATAATCATATTCTTTGAAAATTAGTCGATCCACATCTAGAAGATAATGAATTTCTGCAATTCTGATTCTCGAATTTTATTGTTCATGTGCTCATGAAGGCTAAGCTTAAGTGAATGTGTCTAGACTGAGGTGGGTAGATGATGAAGAACAAATTTTGTTTTCCGGTTGTTTTATTGACTGGAAATCTGACTTATCCCAAAGGAAGTGGGAATGGATATGTGATTTGTTTCAATGAATTGTATCTGAAATCTGAACAGTGATGGCCCCAAGGGTTAGGCCAGTCCTGTTATTTTTGGTGATTTGTATAGTACTCTATGGTTCTGCTGTAGTGGAACCTGAGAAGGATGTCAATTATACAATACTTCTTTATATTACAATGTGGAAGTGGCCTTCAAGTTGCAGTTATGTTCCTTCCCACCTAAAAGGTATTGCTATTGCAATTTGGTGCTCTACCCCTTAATGTGAATGTTATAGAAGTAGAATTTGACCATTTCTGTTTTATTTGATTAGCTATTGCAATTTAGTTTGGTAGCACATCCATACACATCTATGACCTTCCTGGCATTATAAATCCAAATTGATTTTCTTGTATATTTGTCTCATGCTTTAACCTTTTGCGTGATCACTCTCTCCAAACATTTGTACTATTATAAGTGCAGGATTCTAGTTGCAAGTGTTTGCCATTTATTGGGAGAATCCTATAAAGTTGCTGGGGTGTGTATAACAAAAGGCATCCAGAGTGAAGATTGATGGGAAAAAGAATGAAGAAACCCTATCACCTACTTTTGTAAGTTTTTTTGTAATGGAAATTTCAAGATTGCAGAAATTGGATATGAAAATTAATTTCTGATGTGGAACAACTCAAAAAGTTTAAGATGCACAAAGGATAGTCTTTGTTTCTCTATAGTTTTTCTTTGGATTAATCTCTATTTTGATGGAATGCAATAAACTCCCTAAATTTCATAATTTCGTGTGTTTATCATGGTTTGAAATTGTTCTAAAATTCTGACATAAAATATGACCGTTGGCAACATTAAGAACGGTTTAAAACTGTTCCTAAATTTTTGTTCCTAAAATGACCGTTAGAACCACAACGGTTTAAAATCGTTCCTAAAATTCTGTTTCTAAAATTTGAAACAGTACCCAAAACAGTTCTGAACCGTTCCTGTTTTTCTGCGACACCTCATTTAGGAATGGTTTAAAACCGTTCCTAAATGACATTTTTTCTTGATTCTTCCTGAGAGTATGGAATACTGCTCGCGGGTTCTCTTCATGATCCTTTCAGCTCTTAGAGTATATCAAGATGTCATCTATAAATACGATGATGAGCCAGTACAGATACGGCTGAAATACCCGGTTCATGAGGTCCATGAACACAGTTGGTGCATTTGTATGCCCAAACAACATCACAAGGAATTCATAGTGCCCAAAACTGGTTCTGAATACTATTTTCTGCAAGTCTTCATCCCTGACGTGCAACTGATGATACTCGGACTGCAGGTCGAGTTTTGAGAAATACTGTGCCCCTTTCAACTAGTCAAACAGGTCATCTATCCTGGGTAGAGGATACTTGTTCTTGACCGTGATGTGATTTAGTTTGTAATAATTAATACACAACCGTAGCGATCCGTCTTTCTTTTTTACAAACAATACCGGTGCTCCCTAAGGGGATTCACTAGGCCATATAAAACTTAATTCCAGCAGATCATCTATTTGTCTCCTCAATTCCTCCATTTCACAAGGAGCCATGCAGTATGTTGGTAAGGAAATGGGCATCGCACCAGGCACAAGGTCAATAGTAAGTCGATCTTGAGCCGAGGAAGTAGTCTAGGTATTGTTCTAAACACATCCATGAAATCTTGGGCTACATGTGTGTCCCCAAGTGTCGGACCATCAACATTTTCTAATAAGGAAGCGTAACAACTTATACAGTAGGGCCAACTGACTTGAACTAAGAAAGTAAAGGTCGTGCCCACAAGTCCACGGGCTGTCACCAATTTAGTATCACAGTCGATCTCTGCCTTCATTTCGATGAGATAATCCATGCTGAGAATGATGTCGTAATGATGTAATGGGGTGACAATCAGGTCACTGCGCACTGTTCTGCTCCCTAAGTTTATCGGGCAATCTTTATAAAACTTAGTAGCATCAGAGAAAGTCCCTATCCTGGTAAGGACTCTCACCCCAACCATAGGGGTAGTACTCAACCCTAATCGCTTAACTGTAGAGCACGATATTATCGAAATAGTGGACCTAGTGTCCACCAATAGAAATATAGGCATACCTTGAATGTGGGCAGTGACTTCAAAGGCTAAGGGCACTGCTGTTGCTGTCTCATATGCTCTAGCTACTAGTGCATGTACACGTGCTTGTTGAGGATGATTTGGTTATGCTGCCATAGGTCATTGAGGAGACCTATTTCGAGGTACAGGTGGTCGGTAAAATGGCTATGCTGGAGGTGCCGATCGTAGAGGTGGAGTTGATATAGCTTGCGATTGCTGACAGTTGATCTTCTAAGGTGGCGTAAAAACTTTGTCCCTCATCTTAATAAAATAATAGGTGTCTGTATGGCCCGTATTCTTACAGTAGGTGCACTACAGATCTGATCGCCTCGGCTGGGTCGGTGGAGTCATAAGTCTGAGAGGCGAATCTGCACATGGTCTCTTGCTAAGGAATGGTCGGTTCAACAAATCAGGTCGAGGCCTCGGGCCCATGGGCATACGTGTCTGAGACAGTCTGTCTCCATCCTACTCAACTCGCAGGGATATATTCACTAGCTCAACATAATTGGGAATGCTAGCGCAACACATCTTCATGAGGATATCGAGCTGCATACCCTCTGAAAATCACTACATTCTCATCGAATCATCCGCTAGGATCAGTGGAGCATATCTTGCAAGCTCCGTGAATCTGTTCTCATTTTCTGACACGATCATTCCTCCCTTACTGACGTTGGAGAAATTCAGCCTCCTTTTCATTAAAGTGAGTGAGGGAGGAATACTTTCCATGGAAGGGATTCTCAAATGCGTCCCACGTCCACACGTATCTTGTGGGAACTGTTCGTAGGATACTATACCACCATAGACTAACCTCCTTCTCGAACATATAGGTGACCGGCTCAACTTTATCTGCCTCAGTGAAGTGCAGCGACTTCAACATCTTAGAGATGCGATCTAGCCAGCATTCGACTTCCTCGGGCATGTGAGTGCCTGCAAAGGTAGGAGGATGAAAATGCTAGAAGCGCTCAAAAAGGCCACTGGTATTCATATTTCCAGTAGACTGCACAGGTGGTGTGGGCAAGACCATATTCATGTTTTGGGCAATGGCCCCCACAATAGTGGTAAAAAACTGTTGTTGTTGTTGTATTAAAAACATCATCTACTCCAACCTATCAGGAGGAGGAGCTGATTGAGGTATGTGTGGCATCAATGTAGACGCACGGTTCTTTTCCAGAACCGATGGTGCAGAAGGTGTTGTCTCATTGGGGGGGCCAGTGGCTGGTTGTGACTCTGGCATTGTGTCTCTATCCGAGCCCAAACTGGGGTTTGTATGTCTATCGTTCAGGGGAGGTGCCCCGTCAATTGATACGCCAAGTGCGAGACGTGATATGTTCTAAGTATTTTTAGGAGGCATTCCCTATATACAACATAGGGTGCAACATGTGTAAGGTTTAGAAAAACAATACTTAAAAATTTTCCAATCATTCTACACATTTCAATTCAAAGAAGCTTCATGCATTTCATCAACCCAAAAATTATCACAATACATGAGATGTAGTATTACATGAATCATGACAAAAGATGCATGAGAGCTAATCTAACAAAATCTTTTAAACACTAAGCACACCAACATCCAACTAAGCCTACCAAGGCTATTACAAAGGAACATAAGAAATAAGGGAAACCCAAAGACGACTACAACATATGACTAGCTGTCCAACTCTGGTGAAGGGGGAGGCGCACCCTTATTCTGCATACAACACATGAGGGCCTTCAGAGTGCGAGACATCCTCTTAAATTTTTTGCTTTAAGTAGGCTGATTCTCCTCAATCTGAGCCATGCGGGCTTCTAAGGCAGCCTGATCACGGCGGTCCTCACGAGTAGCAATAGGAGGTCCCCCATCTGAACCTTGGGCCTCCTCATCTTCACTGATCTCCTCATCATTTCCTTCCTCAATGCTTTCCTCTTCACTACCTTCTTCCTCGTCACTCTCTTCTTCAATTTCATCCCTGGACTCATCAAGCCTTGGTTGTCGTTGCCTGGGGCCAATGCCCATATTGTTAAGCCTACTCTCACTGATAATGTGGATCGAGGCGATGTTATCCATATTGAGTCTAAAACTAAAGTGGTGGGAAATTTTACAAATAAGTCGGTCAAAGGGAAGTGAGGCATCTCCCCATGTAGATCATGCGGTACCCACAATCTGAGACGAGACGAATGTAGGCAGGCATAGCTTGTCTCCCTGACCATCTCTATATAAGAAATCCACCATGAGCCGAGTACATTCCGTGCGTTGACTCCACCTGGGAAATAGTTATACGTAAATATGTGGTGGAGTAGGCAGAAATCGTTTGTCATTTTGGTCGATGCAAGGCTATTTCCTCGCCTCCACCGCTTGAGCCGGCTGTAAAGAAAACGTGTGCGGCGATTTCTTTTTCGTTCACTAGCGAGGTTGTTCTCACTGGCATATACGACTATACGCTCCATTCCCATGATGTAAGCAACCACATTTACATTGACTATGGCCTCCTCTCTTCCCAAGGGGATAGAAAACTGAAGAGGCTCTGGTAGTGGGTCCCGTATGTGGGCGTAGAAGGCCTATATGGAGCCTTCACTCGCATGGGTATTTTCCTCAAATATGGGACCCCATCCAATTTCCAGGAGCATATCCATCACTGGATACATCCTGAAAAGCCTTTCATTCACATGAGCCTCGAATACCACTTTACGGTTACGGAACTTAATAAGTTCGATATCCTGCAGTAGAGATCTCTCGATGGGGATTCACGAGTCATGATCCTGCTTTGACCTTCGTTCTCGATCGATGCTAGTGCTGCCTCGACGCTCGTCTTCTTCCTTGAATGAGTAGGGCGGCTAGGCCCGGGTTCATCCGCGGATGACCTCTTCTTTTTCAAAAAGGAAAGGAGCATTGAGAGTGAGAATATGGTGGTAACTAGCTCGAAGAGCGCCATGGAAGTGAAAAAGCTTAGATATTGAAGAATGGGAAAGTTTAGGGATTTTGAGACACAAAAATGGGTTTGTGTGCTCAAATGAGGAGAAATAAAGGAGATGGAAGGTTGTAGGAGATGGTTTTGAGAGAATGGTGGGGAATGGGTGTGTAATGTAGAGGAAGAAGAAGCTTGAGTGTATGGAATGGAGATTTGAGAGGGAAAATGGGATTTTGAAGGGTTTGGAGGTGAGAATGGAGTGAAAAGGACCAAAAGGGATTTAAGTGGAGGGTCCCACACGTGAAACAGGGCCTCACACATGTGGGTGAGGGCAGTGGGCCTCCAGAACCGCGGGCCCGTCGCGGCCCGCTGAGGTTCGAGCGACATGCCGCTGATCGGGAGGTGTCCCTACGGTCCTCTAGACTGCAGGCGGTGCATCCGCCTGGGGGCGGTGGGCACCCCCTCCCGAGACGCCGAAATCATGCAGGGGACCCCCTAAGTTCCACGAAAAATTAGGCTTTGGGCCCCTACGTGCGTGTGATGTATTTTCTCGATCCATTTCGTACATATTCACGCCTTATAGTGTGTTTCAAGTTTGGGATTCACCGACTAATAGCTTAAACCCATCTATTGATGGTTTAAAAAGGAATTGAGATCATTTTACATGATCTTAGATGCATACGGGTTACATTTCAACATTTATTCTCGCCCATTGATGAAACTTGGGGTCCTATGATCATTTCTATATTTTTCACCCCAATCTAAGTTAAAGTTCGTTAGAGTGCGTCGTATTACCCTAATGTAGGTCCAGTTTAATCCAAATCATGCTTTGGTACTAACTTGTAATTCCACGAAAATCGGGAGTCGAGCAAAGCTTAACTCTTAAGATCCAACGCATCACTTATGCAATATAGATAATGATGTTTAAATATTGTCCATATTAGTGCATTGAACATGAGTGAGATTATACCAAAACAACATATCATACTCCAGAGGTAATTTGATTAAGCAAGCGGAAGATTGTAACATGCATATTTGAACAAGTAAGCGATTTACAACCTCCAGAGTATAAGTATGTATCTAGGCTGAATGTTTACATGTATTGTTTCCAAAATCTATGAAATGGTAAAACATAAAGTGTCTAACTATTCCATAACCCTTTAATCCCGGTGACGCAGCTCTAAGTCTACATAGACCTCATGAGAGCTACATGTAGGAGAACTCCTCCTCCTCTTCTATGAAATCTGGCTCCGCCGCGTAAGCCTCGCCATAATCAGCATCTAAATCAGATTCTGGTTAGTATTTTAAAACAATGTCCTAGAGTGGGAGTGAGTGATTAACTCAGTGGTACTATAAGGCAAAGGTTAACATGTTATCAATTCAATTAAGCAGTAATGATAAAGCAATATAGTAATCACTTCCCAATTACTTTTATTAATGTAGGAATGATATGCAGTAATGATGCATGCTCTAGCCTGCACTCCCTTAGTGACTTCATCTAACGATCGCACATGGAAAACTCCTTAAACATGCACTTCCTTGCCAAACCATATGTAATGCAGTGTATGGTCGTGTTAGCCAAGTAATTGATTAGGCTTATTCATACAGAATATTCGTGAAGTTAAGGTACCTCCCTTTATATCATTAACCCAAACGGGGATCCATCTAGGGTCGTTAATCCTAGTTAATCATATATGATAAGCAAGTTGTAGGGAATCACCCCTAATGAGAACAGTGGGTAGGTAAATTCAAGTGTTTATACTCGAGGTCACTACGGGAGGATCGTCACCTGAACGTAGGCCGACAACTCCAATACGGTGTCCCATACCCCACCATATTAGGCTCACGAGTTTGGGTTACTCACTGTTCTCAAAGGGGAGGCTCATCACCCCAGTGTAGGACGATAGCTCGACCACAGTATCCCATACAACTATGCCCGGCTCATGAGTCTTAGCGAATTATGGTACCATGGTTGAAACAGGTTTTACATTGGTAAGTGGTACCTTAGATTCAAGCATTAGTGTCCATACATGGTAAACACCTAATAGGCCAATCGAGTTATTTGACAAGTTTGATTGGCATGAGTGCATGCTGAATTAATCGACATGCAGTGCATAAGCACTCCACGTGGCCTAACCACTGTCGATAATCACCATACAACTCAAATTCATCGAACGTTTCCAAAGTGGTGAAACTAGTTTGGTCACTCAATCGGGAACCCTTACCGATTGCCTGGACTACATAATAGTGTCAATCATACTCAAATACAATAGGTAGTCACATATGCTAATTATAACAATATTTAACAAATATTTCAAACATAATTCTCATTTGAGCATTTTATCAAACACATTGAACATGTTGTTATACATATGCATTTCATCCATAAATTACATAGTAGCAATTTATATTATATGAAGGAAACTATATATATGGATAAGGTAGTTGAGAATCCTATCTAACACCCTTATTAAAAATGATTCATCAAACAATTTTTCATTCAGGCATTTTATCAAACACTTAGACTACACATTACTACATACATGAACTAAATTAGTTATAGCATATATTATGGCAAATCTTTTCATAAAGGAGTTGTCAAACATACAACAAACATGTATTCTATATTAATAGTCATGGCAAGCACAAATCATAATTACAATTTCATTCAAACATTTCAACAAACACATGAAATGCATTATATATTCACATAGTTCACACACATGTATAATTTATCGAATACATCGTAACTAAGATCATATGGCAGCATTCAAGTTAGACATAAATCATTTCTGACATTCAAAGCCTTGAAAATCATAACCTAAAAATTTATATGCCACACCTTTCATAAGAATACTTGATTCAAACGTGGTTCGAATCCTACTTTATCGTAAATGGAACAACGGGTACCTAAATCATGAAGGTTAGCTATTTCATTGATTACTCTATCTAGATTTCTAAAGCAAGATTAGATTTAGGATTCCTTACCCAAATTGTAGTTAGAAAGGTTCGTGTAGCGATGGTGGGGAGGCGAACGACATGTGGAGTTGTGGGAAAAGATCCCAGCAACAACCTCCAGGAATCTCCCTTCTCTCCTTACTCTTTTCTCTTCTCTTCTCTCTTCTCTCTCCTATGGTTAGAGAAATTTGTATCCAATGAGGGGTGCTTTAAGGTCCTTATATAGGCCCAGAAGCGATGTCAATAGCCCCAGGGCCATGGTATACTTGGGGTATAGCCAAAGGGTGCCTATTTTTAACAAACAGGGCCCTTAGGAAGGTCCGTTTCTTACCTACGTCATGGAGTAAGTTCCTCGACAATGGATCTATGCCAGGACTGTGTTTATGGTGCGATCTGACAAACTGATCGGCTGTGAAGGACCCGTATTAGATCAACGGTCGTCGTCTCTCGATCAGGGCCACAAGTATACCAATAGGTGCAAGGAAATTTTCTTGATCCATAGGTGTAGTTGGGTCAGAAACTAAAGGTCTAAAGTCTTCAATTTTATCCACAAGCGAATGGTCCAATTCACTTAAGTTTGGGTTTATTTTTTAAACATATTTGCGTTTCTCACACACGTCACTCAAGGCTCAAATTGTGCATTTCTGGATGCTATTTAGGATCGATTCTCGTGATGATTGTCAAGCCCAAGAAGATGATCATAACCCTATAGTTTCGCGGTCATCAGACTTTTGACACGTGGTCCAGGTCTGATACAGAGTTTCAATGTGCTCCCGAGAGCAACTGAGTTTTGGAATTTCTCCGAGATTTTTAAGTAATGTTGAGCTAGCGATTTTAATGGTTTTGGGTCTTGCAGTTTATATAGATAGTGGTTCAAGCTAATGCACCGATTAATTTAGTTTAGTACTTAATTAATTTTCGTCTAATTTCCACAGTGTACGGTCTTTACGGATTTCTACCTGAGGTGGCACTCGAGTCTTTGTATGGATTTTTTTGATACGTTACAGTGCTAGTTGTCGGTGTCGATTATGAGTATGTGACAGCATAACATCATGATACATGCCCATACGCATCATCTGCATGTTTGTTATGAGATGTAGTTGATCATTGCATATGTCATTGGGCAGGTTTCTATGAGACTCCCTGATAGGCGGAGGTTATCTCACATGACCGCACAGTATGCGCAGGATTGATGCATGACTGGATTGTATGATTCATGCATCTTGCATTTACGTTGTGATTACTGTACGCCCTAGTGACATCAAGGTCATAGCCTCCACAGTCATGCATACCTTAAATGTGAGTATTGAAATTGAAACATTGGTTTCTTTGGTCCATAGGACACTTCGAAGCACATGAAGCTTGACTTCATATACATGAGCTTGTGTCTTGAGTATGTGTCTTGAGTATGTGACTTGAGACTTAAGCTTGATCAAATGTATTTGAACTTGAACTTGAGCTTTAAGCTTGAACTTGAACTTAAGACAGTGCACTTGGACTTGGTGAACTTTAACTTGTTCTCGTAGTTGAATAAACATACTTGTAGCATACTAAATGTCAATGTAGATAACATGAAGTTCATCTTCGAATGAAGGTGAATGTTTCATCTATTTGAACTTGAATTTGAACATTTTATCTATCAAAACAAGTCAAACATTTCGAAGTGTTTTGGCACAATAAAATTTGACAATCTAGGGTGCTAAATTTACAACATAGCATTTACAATCTCCCCCTTTGTCAATTTTTTGACAAAACCAACTTATAGAAGATTAACCTATTATAATACATAGATTCACTCAATTCACATTAAATCCAATAATCACGTCTCCCCCTCAATCAACTCCCCCTCAACTTGAGCTCAGTAGAGACCTGTGCATATACATACCCAAAAATAATTCCACAAAGCCACGTGCATATCAACATCTCTACATCCACTCCAGAACCAAAAAAAAAGGGTGAATTTTTCATCTATTTGAACTTGAAGGTGAACATTCCATCTATCAAAACAATTTAAATATTCTGAAAGTGTTGGCACAACAAAATTTGACAATCCAGGGTACTAGATTTACAACATAGCACTTACAGTCTCTCCACGAGATCAGCAGAGGCATGCATTCAGCAGATGTTTCTTAACTGTTTTACGAGTTCTTCGACGGAGGTAAGATCGAGCGGTCAAGGTTGAGAGATGCAGTAGGAAATAGAGGTTGAACATCCGAGCTTCTCTCTATGAGACCGAAGACGGACATCCGAGCTGCCCTCTATGACCTTCCCGAGGGAGAGCATCCTGAGCTATGTTTTCTAGTAGCTTACGGTTTGGTCTTTCTTCAACCTGCTCATGCGTGAGGATCGTAGTTGCGCGTTGAGACTGAGGTGGATCACGGCTCGAGGGCTCTTCCCAATAAAAGATCCAAGCTGAATCTCGAAAATAGAAAGGAATGTTGAAGGAGCTCGGTGTTTGATAGAAGTAGAGATACTTCTTCTAATGATCGAGGTTAAATGTACACCAAGTCTTCTCAGCAATGGGTTTCCACTTCTGGCCATTGAGGAGCTCATTGGTCATGATTGGCATTGGTCGTCTATGCAGGGTACACAAATGTCCGAGCCAACCTCATAATTTTTACCAATCCATTTTCACTCATAACAAATATTATAATATATAATATATAATTTATATAATTTATTTAAATATATAAATATTTACAAAATATTTATATTAAGTGAACCCGATCTGAGTTGAATTGATTCGAACCGAGTCAAGTTCGAGTCAAGTTCCAAGCTGAGTCGAGTCAAGCTCAGTTTACTTTGGACTTTCGAGCTTAAAAAATATGTTCGACTCGACTCAAACCCAGTTTTGAGTCGAGTCCAGACAAGCTTTTCCGAGTCGAGTCGACTGGGTTAACTAAACTAAGTTGACGTACAACTTAAAATAATAATTAATAAATAAATAAAATCCTCTAATAGTCTTACTAATGGGAATATCGTGAAACTGCTCTTAAAACCTCTCAAGTTCAAACGGTGTTACCATGCTGAACTTTTTCTATTTGCATTTCATCCCGTGAGTTACGACTTATTGACGTGGTTGATCAAAGATACATGCAACGTACACAAACCTCTGAACCAATGGTTGGTATTCCATCTTCATTGTTCTTTATAATGCACCCCATATGCGTACTTAGTTGATCCTAGAATGTACGATGGAATCTAACGGAGCGAGTTGATTTCACATATTCGGAATTCGGATTATGAATCGGGTTAATCGAGATTCAGATTCGTTAGCCACTCTCCAGTACCGACATCTAAAAGCTCTATGGGCCTACCATGATGGATGTGTTTTATCCACACCATCCATCCATTTTCTAGCTCATTTTAGGGAATGAGCTAAATCGTGGTGATTGAAAACCCACCATTAAAAACTCCTTTTAAGTATAGAAAAGTTATAGAGCAAGCAGACATTTGTGTTTTAGTAAATAAACATTAGAGTAGGCTTTAACGGTGGGTATTTAATAACCTATGTTTGGTGTGGTGTGGTCAACCGGAGATTTTGATCTACCTATTTTTTGGGTTCATGCCCTAAAATAAACCGGCAAAATGGATGGACAGCGTGGACACATACATAATGGTGGGCCCACAAAGCACCCAGAAGTTATTCGCACTACACCATAATTGTTTATCAGGTACAGCCAGTGCTTTGGTTCAGAAACAGTCTTAAGCCATTTTTAATTAAACATGGTCCTAAATCGTTTCTGAATGCAGTGACTGTACCCTCTTTCCACGTATGGCTCTTTTACTTTCCCCTTTTTTTTATTCTCTCGTCTCGTGTCTCCTTCTCTTCGAATCTCTAGTTTAGGTTATTCTGCCCTCTTGCTCGTCCTGCTCTTCTTCTTCTTCACACTCCTTTAAAAAGCATCCCCATTACGTCAGATCTACGCCTCCAGATCTATTACCTCTCTCATTCTCCTCCGTTCTTCCTCCTCCATTTCCCAATTTCTCTCCAGATTTCTTCAGTTTCCTCAGATGTAGGGTTTACAGATCCCATTTTTGGAATCAGATCCACATTTCTTGCATTATGGCCACAGATCTATCTCTTTTGTAGCTGATTTTCTGTTAATTTCATCAAAAGCGGGTTTTAGGAAGAGTGAGAGGGAAGAAATCGATGTCTCTGTTTTAAGCACAAAAAAAGAAAATCCCCCAAATCTCTCTTCGAAAAATCTAGGGTTTCTTTCTGCAACTGATGATGGCAATTCTGTAATTCTGTAATTCCTTCTCGATTTTTTCCCTCTCCATCTAGGTTCTCTGTTTTTAGGGGCAGAATTTGGGTCCTAGGCTTCAGAATTTGTTCTAGGTTTTTTTTTTCTTTTTTTTTTTTTTAATTTTCCTTCTATATCTGGAAATGGCATTTCCGTGAATATTATTTCTAAATCTCTGTATGAAAATTGAAATTATGTATTTTTTTTTTTTTTTTCTTAATTTTTTATGGATGATTTTTCTATGTTGTTTGAATATCTGTGAAATTAGGGGTTTCCACTTTAAATCGGATGTTTCTTTTTATCATTTTCTCTAATTTTTATTTTTGAAATTCCTATTTGGTTTTCTTGTTCCGTACGTGTTTTCATAGAATTTCGTGGGTGATTTTCATGTTCAAAAGAAAATTTTTGTATTCTTTAATTCAAGAAAATTAGGCAATTCTAGCCACTAAATCCGTTCATTCTCTATTGATTTGTACAAAAATTTCATGCATTTTTGTTGCATTAATTCCCTACGATTTTGAACTTCTTTTGAAATTTCCACAAAAATTTCCAAATGAAGCTCTCTGTCCACATCAAGGAGAAGGTGAAATCTGCACCATCGGATCAGGCCCCTGTGATTGATCTCACGCAGTTTGGGTATGTCAAGCTCCTTGGCAAGGGGATGCTACCAGAGGGGCAGCCTGTCTTCATGAAGGCGACGCTAGTGTCAAAGACAGCGGAGAAGAAGATCAAGGAGGCTGGCAGGGCTGTCATGCTCACAGCCTGATCTGTGGGGACCAGTTGATGAATTTTAGGTTTTGATTTCAGATCCTTTTTAAAAAAAAAATTAATAAGCGGATATGGATACTTTGGGATATTTTGAGTTTCATGAAAGTACCATTTTGCACTTAGTAGGCTTTTTGTTCTTTGGTATTTGATCTACTTAAATTCATTTATTTAGTGAATGATTTGTTGGTTTGGACCTAAGATTTTTTAATTTTTTTAATTTTAATTTTTATTATTTTTTTTAACATGCATAAAGTCTCTCACAAAGTCTGACCATTCCAATTGCAGATATACATGTATATGTCATACATAAGCACATAGGCTGCCCACTCTAATAACATAAATGCATAAAGTGTCCCTTACTCCGAGCATTTCAAATAATATATATATATATATATATATATATATATATATATATATATATATATATATATATATATATTTGAGTTAGCTTGTTAATACACACCCATGTCAGTACACACACTCCATGTTAGCCACCCCCATTAGGGATCGATACCAAGACCTCTAGTGTTGAAACAAGGTATCTCCACTCAGTCTGTCAGTTGAGGTATGGATCTGGGTGTTCAAATAACATATATATGCATGCATATGTATATAAGACCTCAAATAACATATATATATATATATATATATATATATATATATATATATATATATATATATATATATATATATATATATATATATATATATATATAAAAGCATAAGAAAGGATTAGCAAGCTAGATGAGGTTAGTTTGGCGTGGAGGGACAAAAATGACATTATTACTCCCATCGGACCTCAAAAGCTTCACAAGATGAGGATCCACATTGAAAGCTGCTTCCAGAAGTGATGGTGATAGAGCTCTGAACAGTGATGTCTTCCCACTAAAATGACTGAAGACAGGCAGTGGACTAGAGATGATAGAAAACCATTCTAACCCTTCACCATCTGCAATTGAATATGAAGGGTACAGTCCTGCTATATGCTGTACTATTAAAGATTTAGTTAAAGATTCATAAATGTAGTAGCTAGATCTATTGGTGATTTCAGATTTACATCTGTTGACTGTTTCATATCTACATCTTCTCTTTGTAGGTTGATGATTTTTTACTGATCGATCTGGTAAAATGGCTTATTCATTTGGTAGCCTCTTTATCATGTCTTAATGTTCTTTTTCTTTATTATTATTATTATTTTTTTGTCTTAACTCTCCCTTAGGATTAGAAAAAAAAAATGCAGGGGAGTTGTTTGTTAAAATGCCAAAGAGATGTGATTTTACGGATAATTGTGCTTGATCTATGTAGTCATTAGCCATTTACTGGGTAAAATGGTTTAAGTGAGTATGAAGAGATCATGGTGAGACAACTGAGCCCAATGCAAATGTATGCGTTGCTGGAAATTGGATGTGCTTTGTCATGCATGCCCAATACATGGTGTTATTGCACCTTGCAGGCATCCTCAAATCCTCCCAATTTTTTTTTTTTTTTGAGACTTTCTATATAGTCTTATCTGAGTGTTGAATGGCTGCAAGCTACTATCACAAAAGCTTGAAATCATTTATGTTGGAGGTTGAAAGTGGTTCGGATGCCTTTCTTACATGTTCAATCTATTGGAAATGTAAGTGGGTGTTTCAATTGTTGCAAGTTGGTCCTATGAAGAGCTGTTTTAAGTACTTGGCAACATATTAATGGATGGTGAAAGTTTTACAAGATTGAGCTTAGATTTTTCCATTCAACAAAGAACTGGACTTTGGTAAATTCACAATACATATCTTGCATATTTTTTTTTTCCTCCATCAATTTTCTCATAAGATGTTGCTTCTTGTGCAACAGATTCTGTACGTGCATGTTTCCATTTTCACCAAGACAGAATAAAAGGCAAACAACAGATGACTGTGACTCTGTAACAGCTAAAAAGTTAAGAGTGCCACCAATTTTATAGTTAGTAGTAGCAAAGGTGGAAATGGAGGGCAGAGATGTGGATAGAAATTCAAAATAAACATGTTACTTACAAGGAGAAAGAAATCATACCTTACCAAGTTGGCTGGTTGTGGCCAGTAGTACATTACATTTATGTTTATTTTGGATTACAAAGAAATCATACCCATTCAAGGGAACCATAGATGTACTCTTATTGAGGTCAATGCATTACAAATTTCGGAGTAACCATTAACATAAAAAGGGTAATTGTAACACCCCGGATTTTGGCCAATCTGGGATTTGACGTTCTTAGGCAATGGGTCAATTAAAACACCTGAAAATTCGCTTAGAACCCAATTCCATAGCCAAAGGAATCACTTAGGATTAATTCCTTTAGAAAATATGACTAGGTTAGCTAGTGCAACGTTAGAATAGCTGGGAAATGGTCCCTGATCGCTTTAAATACGTTCTACAAGGCCCAAAGCGAGTGGAACCAAGGGTGCTATAATGCTCTAAAGCCTCGGATCAAACTCTAAGCCGGTTTGTCCTCGGGACCTCCTTGAAACTTTGTATTGGATCTAGACCGCACGTCGAAAGTCCGATACCTCCTATCTTAGACCGTTAGAACCGTCTAGCTGGACTTGACACTCATTCCGAAAATCAAGTCAAACCGATAATCACAGGCTATTTCATTGAGCCCGGACTGAAGAGAGTGTGAATAGGGACATAGTTGGAATTTCAAATTCAAATCTGGCACACAAATTTGACGCATCAGTATTAAGCATTCTGACCGTCAGAATACAGCCAAATTACACCCTTGGATCAGGAAAAATATCTATTATATATCACGAGACTTATAGGCCTGATCTTGGTGCGGTGACCGTTAAACTGAAACTGGGCCGCCACGTGCGATCTGGGAACCCAACCGGTCTGAAAACTGGATGTGTGCTAGATCCAGTATGCATGAGCTTAAGTCCGACCGCATTTGGCCTGGGGACCTCCAGAAATGCTCTTTTGGATCGAAACAGCCCCGATTTGGATATACTTTAAGTATACCTTGACTTGGAGCCTATTTTGGGCATGTTTAGGCTTATAAAAGGGGTTGAAACCCCCACTCCTCTCTCCCATCCGAATTTGAGAGAAGCTCTAGCTTGGGAGAGAGAAAAAGAGTGAGAGATTGTGAGAGAGTGGGAGAGTTCTTCCCGCCACTTGTGCTACGTGTTGCACATGCTTAAGCAACACTCCTCTACCGCTTTCCCGGCGATTCCACCGCAATCCTAGGTAAGTAAAAACCCTAAATAGTTGGTGATTTGAGTTTTCCTTGTTTCCATAGCGATGTAGCTTATGGATCTTATGTATTAGGTTCCTTATTCGCCGTAGACGAAGCGTATACGCTCCGTTTCAATTTCCGACTCTACAAGACATAAGGTGCGGATATTAGACGCTTTGATTGACTGTTTCCAAAGCTTTCAATGTCGTTTAATAGTAGATTCTTGACGGCATCGCCGTTTGACATGTACAAAATGCTCTCCGTTTCCCGTTTCGTAAGCTAACGAAGAATATGAGATTTAGGGCATTTTAGTCATTTGTAGGAAGTACCGTTTACATTCATATTTTGCTGATGTGATTGACATGGTTTGTTGTCGCATTAGGAAGTTAGGAATGCGTGCATAATTAGTTTGGCGAAGAGATTCGCCTAGTTGCGCACTTTGGGTCGACATGCTATATGTAGACTTAAGTGTGTAGTGTATGTGTTTGTATAAATGCTTGTATTAGTATGTATTGAATTAAATGATGTTATTTGATAGTTTGTGATTGATTTTTCAATTATTATGCTGCCCTAAATGATTTCCTACATGTTGACAAAATGCATGATTTCATCACATGCATGGAATGTATGTGCTTGAGGATTTGCTTAAGTTGAATATGCATGGGAAGTATGCCTTGAAGATTTGCTTAAGTTGAATGTTATAACATGTGCTAACATGCTCACATGATGTATTTCAATTCCAACACCTTTGTATAGTGTTAATGTAATTCCATAGATGTGTGGGACTTGACTTAGTCCAGGCAGTCGGTAACCGAGCGAATTCGTGGCTGACTGGTCATAGCCACGAACGACGCGTCGATGAATGTGATTCGTGTTGAGAGTTGGCGGCAGTGGTTAGGCCACGCGAAGTGTTTCACGCACTTCATGTCGTTCAATTCGAGATGCGATCGCACTAGTCGAGCCCGTCAAGTAACCCGACTGGCCGATGTTTGTTCACCTTGTATGTATCATAACTGCTTGAACCTAGGGTACTGAACTTACCATTGTAAACCCTGTTAACCATGGTACCTTGATCCATAAAGACTCATGAGCCGGGCATGGTGGTATGGGACACCGTGGTCGAGCTGTCGGCCTACGCTGGGGCCACAAACCTCCCCGTAGTGACCAGTGAGCACCTATGACTCGTGAGCAGATTATGGTGGTATGGGACACTATATTCTTGCTGTCGGCCTACACTGATAAGGTGATGGGGGAGCGGTGCAACGAGTGCGAGCAACAGCCCTGGCAGCCCTTTGTAGTGACCGCGAGCGTATTCTGAGTTCACGGGAGGCGACGACCCTTCCGTGCAGTAGAGTACAGTAGGCCTGTATTGATAAGGTGATGGGGGAGCGGAGCAACGAGTGCGTGCAACAGCCCTGGCAGCCCTTGCAGCGACCTACGAAATGTACATCGTATGAGATTACTAGGAGTGACGACCCTAGACAGGATCTGTGTTGGGATTGATATAAGGGAGGTACCTTAGTTTCCCAATATTGCTGTATGAAAAGGACTAATAACAACTCGGTAATCATATCACCATAGCATTGCATGTGCCTGGAAGATGTGGAGCACTCTAGGGAGTGTGGCATGCCGCGGTCGTAAGATGTTGCCGCATGAGGGTGATCGTCGGTGAGGGCATACATCACGTCATATCATAATTGCATTAACAACAGTATTAGGATTGTTTGATTTACTGCATTACTATTATCGCATGATTGATTTGATAACATGTTAATCTTTGCTCTATTATTCCACTGAGTTAGCTACTCACTCCCACGTTACGGGACGGTGTTCCGGACACCCACCAGACCTTTTTTGTGATTGCAGATGATGGCGCGGCCTATGAGGCGGAGCTGGACTTGATGATGATGAGGAGGATCCCTCCTTTATGCGTGTTCTGATTGACGGGATTACAGGGAGGTTGCTTAAATACCTTGACACTTGTCATTTTATATTTTTAGAGCACTCATGTATATTCTTTTGGTTACTTTTGAAGTATACATGTATGTATATAACCTGGTAACATGTTCACACTCTGGAGACATACAATGGTTTATATATGTTATACATACTATTACAGTCTTCCGCTTGCAAATTTAACTATCTCTGGAGTATGATATGCTGTTCTGGCTTAATCTCACTCATGTTTAATACATTATCACAGACAACATTCAATCATACATTTCTATGTTGCATAAATAACATTTTGGAACTCGGGAGTTGGGTTTTTGCTCGACCCCCCGATTTTCGGGATGTTACAGTAATTAACCAATTCAAGGCAACCGTAGATGTGGATAGAAATCCAAAATAAACATGTATGTTGCAAGGAGAAAGCAATCATACATTACCAACTTGGCTAGTTGTGGTTAGTAGCACATTACTTTTCAATTTTTCTATTAACAATGCTTGTCGAGAATACCAGGGTTTAGCTCACTACATGAGATGATCCTATAAAAACCATTTCGAAAACATAATGGGCAGGTCATGTAGACCATGGGGACCAATTGATGCACAGGGAGCAGGGAGGAATATTAGTTGATTCAGATAGGTGATATGAATGCCAACAAAATTACACAGCCATGTCTTAAAGAAAAAATATTTTCAAACTCTTACCAGGGCACTTTGTGCTATCTTTCACTGTTTCTTTTATTTCAGATCTGGTCAATAGGCATGTCTACATGCCTATTGTGACTTTAAAAAAAAAAGAAAGAAAAAAAAGAAAAAGAAAAAAAAAAGTCAATAGGCATGTCTGCAAGTAACAAAGGAAGCAGAGAAGGAATATAAGAAATGATCAGACTGGATTAGTGGAAATATGGAAGTAATGAAGGTGCTCTCATCTTCTCTATAAGCATTAACTATGGGTTCTCTTTAAAGGTCCTTGCTGGTAGGAGTATAATCTGGTTATTTGTTGGTCAGGCTTCATATGCAGAATTCATTACAGAAGCACAAACTTCTGCATCCCATGGTATATAATATTTCCTTGGTGTATTTTTCTTCCCTTTCTTCATTCTAGGCAAAGATTGGGAAGTTATGTACGCGTATATCTCTGTTTCTTGATTTGTTTTCTATTGGGTGTTTTCTGGTTTGAATGCAAATTTCAATTTCTTGTTTTTAGTTTAGGGTTCGTTGTGGCTATGCAGAACTATGCAGAGTTTTGGTGATAGACATGGACATCAGGTGTAGGACGTGACAAAGGTTTGTGGTTTTTTTTTTTGTTTTTCTTTTTACAATTATCTGTCAAATGCAATTTGCACAACATTTTTTGTTGAAATAGATTCACCTAATCTTTACTACTCATTGATCATCACAAATCCTGCACATGTTTTGTATGTTTGCACATGTAAGGAATCACCATTCTTGTATAGACCCACTAATTTGAGAAATACGCCCCCATCCCTTCTGCTTTTAGTCAGATAATAATACTAAATTAGAAAGTAGACCTGATGGGTGCATTTTTATCTGGGTTGCAACAGACACAGGGTACTTTCTCATATTGATCTCAAGTGTTCATGTTTGCTACTTTCTTGTAATCATGCTTCATTGATGATCCTATAACCTTTGAATCTTGGATTTGAACATGGCTCATTAAAAAATTTACTTTTCAATATTCCATGTTCCTATTCATGCACAATCATCTGAAACCAATTTTCTTCAAATGGCACTGGTAGCATATAATCCACAGCATGATTTGGTTCAGATCATCATCTAAGATACAATTCAGTGGTGGATAACACCCGCAATGGATATATTAATTTTCAAATTATATTTTCAACAGTAACAGGTTGGATGATATTTCATTTCTTTTATGGTGGTTGGCATGCAGGGCTACTGGAACCAGAATAGGATACTATCTGCCACAGACCAGTCTTGAATGAGCAGCTAATCCGTCAAACAGAAGGTCGAGGGATTGATAGGCAGCATTTTGTATCAGGAAAAAGAAAAAAGATACTTGCCACTGGAAAGGTGGGAGGTGTGCAGGGCATAGAAAGTGATTTTCTTATTAGGAAGGCCATTCATTTTCTTCCTTCTGAACTCAAAATTAATATTCTTCTTAGATTGTGTAAGACAGAAAGCTATGTGGCTGTTACTTTTGGGCTGAAGCTAATTCTACCCAACCTCATTCTCTTAAAATGCTCAGCATATGCATATCATATCTATTCTTCATTTCATCTAGGTGTTTTATATATATATATATATATTCTCTCTCATGATGATTTCATTCACTGCAATCAGGATCATTATTATCATCCCTTCTGCTTTGAATTTGCTTGCAAATTATTACATGTCCTAGGTTGAAGAACAGAAGGTTAATGGTGATGAGTACCAGATGTTCAATGAAATGCCAAAGGGAGATATGTATACCAAATGTTTGATATAATAACTAATAGAAACTTGGTTTTTTCTTGTTGTTTGTGCTCCATGTGATTCCAACTCCATACTAAAGAAAGAACAATTAGCATGTTCTTTTTTAGCAGTATTGGACATTTTAGTTGCGACCTTGCTTTGCATCCTCTAATGCTTTTATTTACTGTTTAGTGCAAGGATATGTGTGCTCAACGTGGCAAAGTAGGCATCTTCAAGAATGATGGGAAAAAATGATGCAGGCTAATGCAAGGGGTTCTGGCATAGTTGATGTAAGCTGAAGCAGGGGGTTCTAGCATAGGATGAGAATTGGATGGTAGGAAATTCGGTTCTATTTTTTTCCTCTTAAAAATCTGTGTGAATTTTCTGCTCATGGGATTTTTTCTACTTGAAAGAAAGGGAGTTTGGAATTTTAAGTTGCCAGAAGTGCCCTTATGAAGGGTTTAATGCCTTTTCAGTAATTGTTTAATGTCCGTCTCACTTAAATGATATTGAATAAATAAAATTAGAGATGCTTTCTTAGGCATTCCATAAGGACCTATCGTGCATATTGGAGCCACTGTGCAGTATTTTGCTCCTTTGCTTACTCAACAAGCCTGTTAGATCATGAGGGGCCTTTTTCCTTCCACTATGCAGTATTCTGCTTATTCAAGGTCGATTCAGGTGTATTGGAAACTAGAATATTTATATTCATTGGTTTTGGATGCATTGGAGTTCATTTCTCAAAAGAGGTTTGAATTCTGACTGTTGTTCTGCTTCCTTTATCATATTCAATTAGGTGCAAATTTATAAAATGATTTCAAGCATTTATTTTAATAATTCCTTGGATATTGTTTAGTAGAATTTATCCTTTTATTTGTTATTTCTGGTCCAATGTGTCGACCCAAGAATCAAGGTGGAGGTTTGGCTAAGAGTAAGATTTTCACTTAGGGCATCTTTAGTGTAACCCAGCTGTTCAGATCTTGCAATTTTTAAAAATGAAATCTTATTTATAGCCTTTTCTAATATCTTCAGTAAATGTCTCTCATCTTATATATTTTTTTGGCTAGTAATTATCTTTCTATAATAAGTAATAGCAACTCATATGTGAATTCATGATCTAGTCACTTGACACATGCATCAAACTTTTGACATCACTAATCTAATCACTTTGAGAAGTGTAGCAGCCTCTCCAAATTTGGGAATCTTGTACTCCAGCTGCTGCAGAGAATTATATCAAGCTATTTCCACCATGGTCTTTAATGCAACCACGCACCCTGAGAAACGGGCAAACATCAAAATCCAACATGCTACCATTTATTGTTTGCCAATGTGGATTTTGACATGTGCGCCCAACATGACAATTTTTAGATGTATGGAGTGTTGTTCAAGTTACATTGCCTTGTTTACCTCTGTAACTCAAAAGACTCATGTTTAGCACCATTATTTCTGACAGTCAATTTTGGTTAGGTTATCTTTTTCTATATTGCATCCAAGCTTGTTTCCATATGTGGCATGTTTCAAATGTTTTTGATTATCGGGCATCTACTTTCTGCATGCCTTTCTGTTTCAAGGACTTTATCCTTGAGCCCTTGTTTTCTCTTAGAGTCCATTTTTTAATTTTCAGCACTCTTGAACAAACCAATTTCCAGGCCTTCTAGTTTTTATTTAGACACATGAAACAGTAGAGTTCCCCATTCCTTATTTTGGTAGCAGAAATATTAGGGACAACTAAACTGCGTGGCACAGTGAATTTTAATTCCTTGTTTCCCTTCTTTTATAGCGACAGGGAATACGTGATAGGTTGCTGGATTTGGGAGTCAGGAAGAAATTGTTGTGTGATGAAGGTAAGATAGGGCATATGGTTTTTAAATTGCATATGATTGAGAGTATCAGTCTCCAATTCTTTTTGTATCTTTATATTGGTAATAGGTATACAAATTCTTAGTAGGCATGGACATTTCATAGCAGAGGACTGCTCCATTAGTATCCTCACTCTCCATTCCTAGTTAATAAAAGCATATGAGCATGCTGAAAACCAAAATGATGAATAATTCCCCTCCCCCCCCCCTACCCCACCATTTTTGTTATTATTCTTTACTTGTGTTTATTTGATTGTTCATTTTGTTACAGACAGTTAAGGGTGTAAAGATATTTAGTGTTGCAGTAGCTGCCACCATTTATAGTCAACAAACTGGGAAAAATGGTGAAGAAAAGATGAAAATGCATACGCACTCTTACTACTGCTTAGATTATGCTTAGGTTTGTCTTGGATCGGTTAGAAGTTTGTTTACTGAAATAAATGGTCTTTCTCCTTTAGCTTACTCCATTGAGAAACAAATTCCATGGTGGATGATACAATTCAAATTGGGTGGGGCTAGTCCTGCTCTATTTGTGTTGTGGCTAACAGTGGGGTGTGTGTACTAAGGTGCTAACCAAAAAAAAGTCCTACTCTATTTTTTGTTGCCTCTTATTATTTATATCTTGAAAGGATACTGTCCTGGTTTCTCACCTTCCATGAAGTTGTTGTCGCTGATGTCAAATGTTTTAGAATTTTACTTTTTGGATGCTAGTTCAAACTCTGCCCTGCGTATTTCATTTTGATGAGATTCTTTCTCCTGTGGTAGTTGAAACCAGTTAGCGTGGTCATCGATTTCACCAACCCATCAATGGTTTATGACAATGTGAAATAGGTTGGTTTTGTTTAGAACTTGTAACTTGAACTTGTCATGTGGCATGTTATTAACATATACTCACAGAGATAGGAATTTCCTGAATAATCCACCATTCAATATACATTGTGCTATGTAGTTGTTTGATTTGGTGACTTCCAATCATGGGAATTTCCCGTGTCTTGAATTACATTGATTTTTTCTCTATTTTTCTTATTTTATTATATTGCAATATGTTAATTAATGTCATTTCATCATTGATACGATTATGGCCCACAACATAGAATAAGAAATCCCATTTGATATCTTCTATCAATTTAACAAAAGTCCTCAAAATAACAAAAGCCCTAAAAATTCAAAATCGTAAATCACAGTTTCAATAAAAACCCAAATGGCAGAATCCACAGGCGGAATCCACAACAGTGAGCAGTTGTGTATTGGTGACTTGGGTTACACTTTTCTAATGTTTCGGGCAATCTTTAATTCAGCAATATGAGGATAATGTGAGTTTTGATTGCAATGGAGCCTCTAGACATGACGATCCAAATTCACAAGCAAGCTTAGAAGATATTTGTCGCTCACATCTTGTAAAGACAAGTTTCATAGGATACTTTTTACATTCATTTTATGTGCATTACACTATCTGCCATTATGTTCTGTTGTGGAAGCCATTGATTCGTGTTGCTATGTGAAATTCAAGTTGTCCAGTGATCCATGAAGGTATACGATATCATACAGCCTAGTTTTGAAAGCTGCAAACAGAGAAATAATTAGATATGCTTCAACACAATGTGTAGTTGGATTAGAGTTAGCAATATCTAGTAAAGAACTTAATAGAATGATAGAATTTAGTGTTAGGGTCGTGACAACCAAAATTTTGGTCATTCTTGTATTTGGTGAGCCATTTCTCACCATTTCTTAATGTGTTAACAAATATATAGCTGAAGCCATGCGAGCTATCAACTCTGACGTCATTTGATATAGTATTTGATTTTTTTCCCCCATTTCCTAATGTGTTAACAATGCAAAAACAAGTCAGCTCAGATCTTTATGGAGATAACAACACAAGGCTCTTGGCTTATTAGATTGTAAGTGTATACTTCTTTCATTTTTATTTTTTTAAAAAAAAATCTTTTATTGCCTTTATTATGATTCATTTTTCCTTTACAAGTGATGAGCTCTCTTAAATGACATAGGACAATTCTCAGCTGATCCTTTTAACACCTAGCCTTATACTTTAGACTTCGAGATTTAAAGTGAGCAATTCAAATTCTTGCATAATGGTCATGCAAGGAACATTTTCTTGAAAAAGCTATTCCCAAAAATGTTCATTTGTAATTATACTCTTTTGTCAACTAATTTTGATTGGAATTATATTGAGGGAACTTTTAGGAAAGGGCAACACATAGAGAGGATTCCCATATTATATTTTTATGGCATATTTCATAGGTAAAAGTAAATAAATTTTTTTTAAAAAAAGTGGTTGCATACTGCTTGCTGCTTCTCTGTTTTGATATTTGCTAATTTCGGAGCTTCTTTCTTATCCAAGTACAATTATAAGATTGGGGTGAATGCTCTAAATATTAAATTGTGAAACTTGTCCAATAGGCATTAATTACAATTTAGTGTGTTCATTTTAAAATCCTTTCCATTAGTATCACAATTTGGGCTATACACCTAGAAGAGGAGCTTGAAGCAAATGAAAGAAATTTTGCGAAAATGCTTGGAGTATCAAATTTGAATAGAAAATGAGGCTAAACGGAAATGCCACACAGACAAATCTTTAGGTTCTTCAGTGGGCTTTCATACAGGATCTGTTGTGAGGATTGTAGTCCCTGGTAAATCTTCTACCAATGCCACCATGAGGATAGGCTTATGTTTGGTGTTTGTGCATTAAGAAGGATGCTTTAGTCTGAAATGTCTTTCCAAGTCCATCGAACCAAGGAATTTTGGAGGATGTTCTTTCACCGAGTGGAAGGCAAGCTCATACCAGTGATGGACATTCTCAAACCAAATCTAAGAAAGAAAACCATGAAGCCAGCCTTTCTCAAATTGAAGGTTGCTTCAAAGAGCAAACTCATCCATGGGGTAAGGATTATTTTCATGTTGGCTGCAGTACAGCTGAATTCTTGTTTGTTTACTTGGATCAATCAGTACTAAGAGTTTGAATTGCTTCTGAAACATGGAACTAACGTTATAATCATATACTTTGAAAATTAGTCGATCCACATCTTGAAGATAATGAATTTCTGCAATTCTGATTCTCTGATTTTATTGTTCATGTGCCAACGAAGGCTAGGCTTAAGTGAATGTGTCTTGACTGAGGTGGGTAGATGATGAAGAACAAATTTTGTTTTCCGGTTGTTTTATTGACTGGAAAATCTGACTTATCCCAAAGGAAGTGGGAATGGATATGTGATTTGTTTCAGTGAATTGTATCTCAAATCTAAACAGTGATGGCCCCAAGGGTCAGGCCAGCCCTGCTATTTTTAGTGATTTGTATAGCGCTCTATGGTTCTGCTGTAGTGGAACCTGAGAAGGAAGTCAATTGTAACAATACTTCCTTATATTACAATGTGGAAGTGGCCTTCAAGTTGCAGTTATGTTCCTTCCCACTTAAAAGGTATTGCTATTGCAATTTGGTGCTCTGCCCCTTAATGTGAATGTTATAGAAGTAGAATTTGACCATTTCTGTTTTATTTGATTAGCTATTGCAATTTAGTTTGGTAGCACATCCATACACATCTATGACTTTCCTGGCATATATAAATCCAAATTGATTTTCTTGTATATTTGTCTCATGCTTTAACCTTTTGCATGATCACTCTCTCCAAACATTTGTACTATTATAAGTGCAGGATTCTAGTTGCAAGAGTTTGCCATTTATTGGGAGAATCCTATAAAGTTGCTGGGGTGTGTATAACAAAAGGCATCCAGAGTGAAGATTGATGGGAAAAAGAATGAAGAAACCCTATCACCTACTTTTGTAAGTTTTTTTGTAATGGAAATTTCAAGATTGCAGAAATTGGATATGAAAATTAATTTCTGATGTGGAACAACTCAAAAAGTTTAAGATGCACAAAGGAGAGTCTTTGTTTCTCTATAGTGTTTCTTTGGATTAATCTCTATTTTGATGGAATGCAATAAACTCCCTAAATTTCATAATTTCGTGTGTTTATCATGGTTTGAAATTGTTCTAAAATTCTGACATAAAATATGACCATTGGCAACATTAAGAACGGTTTAAAACTGTTCCTAAATTTTTGTTCCTAAAATGACCGTGAGAACCAGAACAGTTTAAAACCGTTCCTAATATTCCGTTTCTAAATTTTAAAACGGTACCCAAAACGGTTCTGAACCGTTCCTATTTTTCTGTGACACAAACCGTTCCTAAATGACAATTTTTCTTGATTCTTCCTGAGAGCATGGAAGACTGCTCACAGGTTCTCTTCATGATCCTTTCAGCTCTTAGAGTATATCAATATGTCATCTATAAATACGATGACGAGCCGGTACAGATGCGGCTGAAACACCTGGTTCATGAGGTCCATGAACACAGTTGGTGCATTTGTAAGCCCAAATAACATCACAAGGAATTCATAGTGCCCAAAACTGGTTCTGAATGTTGTTTTCTGCACGTCTTCATCCCTGACGCGCAACTGATGATACTCGGACTGCAGGTCGAGTTTTGAGAAATACTATGCCCCTTTCAACTGGTCAAACAGGTCATCTATCCTAGGTAGAGGATACTTGCTTTTGACCGTGATGTGATTCAGTTTGCAATAATTAATACACAACCACAACGATCCGTCTTTCTTCTTTACAAACAATACCGGTGCTCCCCAAGGGGATACACTAGGCCATATAAAACTTAATTCCAGCAGATCATCTATTTGTCTCCTCAATTCCTCCATTTCACAAGGAGCCATGCAGTATGTTGGTAAGGAAATGAGCGTCGCGCCAGGCACAAGGTCAATAGTAAAGTCGATCTTGTGCTAAGGAAGTAGTCTAGGTATTGTTCTAAACATGTCCATGAAATCTTGGGCTACAGGTGTGTCCCCAAGTGTCGGACCATCAACATTTTCTAATAAGGAAGTGTAACAACTTATATGGTAGGGCCAACTGACTTGAACTGAGAAAGTAAAGGTCGTGCCCGCAAGTCCATGGGCTGTCACTAATTGGGTATCACAGTTGATCTCTTCCTTCATTTCGGTAAGATAATCCATGCTGAGAATGATGTCGTAATAATGCAACAGGGTGACAATTAGGTCAATGCGCACCGTTCTGCTCCCCAAGTCTATCGGGCAATCTTTACAAAACTTAGTAGCATCGGAGAAAGCCCCTATCCTGGTAAGGACTCTCACCCCAATCATAGGGGAAGTGCTCAACCCTAATCGCTTGACTATATAGCATGATATTATCAAAATAGTGGACCTAGTGTTCACCAATAGAAATATAGGTGTACCTTGAATGTGGGCAGTGACTTCAAAGGCTACGGGCACTGCCGTTGCTGTCTCATATGCTCTAGCTGCTAGTGCATGTACACGTGCTTGTTGAGGACGATTTGGTTGTGCTTCCATAAGTCGCTGAGGAGACTTATTTTGAGGTACAGGTGGTTGGTAAAATGGCTATGCTGGAGGTGCCGATCGTAGGGGTGGAGCTAATATAGCTTGCGATTACTGACAATTGATCTTCTAAGGTGGCGCAAAAACTTTGTCCCTCATCTTAATAAAATAATAGGTATTTATATGGCCTATATTCTTACAGTAGGTGCACTACAGATCTGATCGCCTCGGCTGGGTCGGTGGAGCTATAAGCCTGGGAGGCGAATCTGCACATGGCCTCTTACTGAGGAACGGTCAGTTCAGCAAATCAAGTCGAGGCCTCGGGTCCATGGGCATACGTGTTTGAGACAGTCCTTCTCCATCCTACTCAGCTCACAGGGATATGTTCACTAGCTCAGCATAATTGAAAATGCTAGCGCAACACATCTTCGTGTGGATATCAGGCTGCAGACCCTCTGAAAATCGCTACATTCTCATCGAATCATCCACTAGGATCAGTGGAGCATATCTTGCCAGCTCCATGAATCTGTTCTCACGATCATTCCTCCCTTATGGAGGTGGAGAAATTCAGCCTCCTTTTCATTACAGTGAGGGGAAAATACTTTCCATGGAAGGGATTCTCAAATGCGTCCCACATCCACATGTGTCTTGTGGGAACTGTTCGTAGGATACTATCCCACCATAAACTAACCTCCTTCTCGAACATATAGGTGACCAGCTCAACTTAATCTGCCTCAGTGGAGTGCAGCAACTTCAACATCTTAGAGATGTGATCTAGCCAGCATTCGACTTCCTCGGGCATGTAAGTTCCTGCAAAGGTAGGAGGATGGAAACGCTGGAAGCGCTCAAAAAGGCCGCTGGTATTCATATTTCCAGTAGACTGCACAGGTGGTATGGGCAAGACCATATTCATGTTTTGGGCAATGGCCCCCACAATAGTGGTAAAAAACTGTTGTTGTTACTGTATTAAAAACATCATCTACTCCAACCTATCAGAAGGAGGCGCCGACTGAGGTATGTGTGGCATCAATGTAGACGCACGGTTCTTTTCCAGAACCAATGGTGCAGAAGGTGTTGTCTCATTGGTGGGGCCAGTGGCTGGCTGTGACTCTGGCATTATGTCTCTATCCGGGCCCAAACTGGGGTCCGTATGGCTATCGTTCACGGGAGGTTCCCCGTCAATCGATACACCAAGTGCGAGACGTGATATGTTCCGAGTGTTTTTAGGAGGCATTCCCTATATGCAACATAGGGTGCAACATGTGTAAGGTTTAGAATAACAATACTTAAAATTTTTCAATCATTCTACACATTTCAATTCAAAGAAGCTTCATGAATTTCATCTAACCAAAAATTATCACAATACATGAGATGTATATTACATGAATCATGACAAAAGATGCATGAGAGCTAATCTAACAAAAGCTTTTAAACACTAAGCACACCAACATCCAACTAAGCCTACCAAGGCTATTATAAAGGAAAATAAGAAATAAGGGAAACCTAAAGACGACTATAACATATGACTAGCTATCTAACTTTGGTGAAGGGGGAGGCGCACCCTTATTCTGCATACAACAGATGAGGGCCTTCAGAGTGCGATACATCCTCTTAAATTTTTTTCTTTAAGTAGGCTGATTCTCCTCAATCTGAGCCATGCGAGCGTCTAAGGCAACCTGATCACGGCGGTCCTCACGAGTAGCAGTAGGAGGTCCTCCATCTGAACCTTGGGCCTCCTCATCTTCACTGTTCTCCTCATCATTTCCTTCCTCAATGCTTTCCTCTTCACTACCTTCTTCCTCGTCACTCTCTTCTTCAATTTCATCCCTGGACTCATCAGGCCTTACATGTCGTTGCCTGGGGCCTATGCCCATATTGTTAAGCATGCTCTCACTGATAATGTGGATCGAGGCGACGTTATCCATATTGAGTCTAAAACTGAAGTGGTGGGAAATTTTACAAATAAGTCGGTCAAAGTGAAGTGAAGCATCTCCCCATGTAGATCGTGCGGTACCCACAATCTGAGATAAGACGAATGTAGGCAGGCATAGCTTGTCTCCCTGACCAGCTCTATATAAGAAATCCACCATGAGCTGAGTACATTCCGTGCGGTGACTCCACCTGGGATATATTTTATACGTAAATATGTGGTGGAGTAGGCAGAAATCGTTTGTCATTTTGGTCGATGCAAGGCTATTTCCTCGCCTCCACCGCTCGAGCCGGCCACAAAGAAAACGTGTGCGGTAATTTCTTTCTCGTTCACTAGCGAGGTTCTTCTCACTGGTGTGTATGACTATACACTCCATTCCCATGATGCAAGCTACCACATCTACATTGACTATGGCCTCCTCTCTTCCCAAGGGGATAGAAAACTGTAGAGGCTCTAGTAGTGGGTCCCGTATGTGGGCGTAGAAGGCCCGTATGGAGCCTTCACTCACATGGGTATTTTTCTCAAATATGGGACCCCATCCATTTTCCAAGAGCATATCCATCACTGGGTACAACCTAAAAAGCCTTTCATTCACATGAGCCTCGAATACCACTTTACGGTTACGGAACTTAACAAGTTCGATGTCCCGCAGTAGAGATCTCTCGATGGGGATCCGCAGTTCAAGATCTCGCTTTGACCTTCACTCTCGATTGATGCTAGTGTTGCCTCGGTGCTCGTCTTCTTCCTTGAACGGGTAAAGTAGCTAGGCCCGAGTTCATCCGTGGATGGCCTCTTCTTTTTCATAAAGGAAAGTAGTGTTGAGAGTGAGAATATGGTGGTAACTAGCTCGAAGTGTGAGATGGAAGCGGAAAAGCTTGGATATTGAAGTGAATGGGAAAGTTTAGGGATTTTGAGACACAAAAATGGATTTGTGTGCTCAAATGAGGAGAAATAAAGGAGATGGAAGGTTATAGGAGATGGGTTTGAGAGAATGGTGGAGGATGGGTGTGTAATGTAGAGGAAGAAGAAACTTGAGTGCATGGAATGGAGATTTGAGAGGGAAAATGGGATTTTGGAGGGTTTGGAGGTGAGAATGGAGTGGAAAGGGCCAAAAGGGGTTTAAGTGGAGGGTCCCAATGTGAAACAGGGCCCCACACATGTGGGTGAGGGCAGTGGGCCACCGGAACCGCTGGCCCGTCGTGGCCCGCTGAGGTCCGAGCAGCACGCCACCGACCGGGCGGTGTCACTACGGTCCTCTACACTGCTGACGGTGCCTCCACCTGGGGGCAGTGGCCACCCCCTCCCGAGATGCCAAAATCATGCGGGGGACCCCCTAGGTTCCATAAAAAATTAGGCTTTGGGCCCCTACGTCCGTGTGATGTATTTCATCGATCCATTTCTCACATATTCACGCCTTTTAGCGTGTTTCAAGTTTTGGATTCATCGACTAATAGCTTAAACCCATCGATTAATGGTTTAAAAAGGAATTGAGATCATTTTACATGATCTCATATGCATACGGGTTGCATTTTAATTGTTAATCTCGCCCATTGATTAAACTTGGGATCCTATGATCATTTCTATATTTTTCACCCCCATCTAAGTTAAAGTTTGTCAGAGTGCGTCGTGTTACCCTAACCTAGGTCCAATTTAATCCAAATCATGCTTTGATACTAACTTGTAATGCTGGAAAAATCGGGAGTCGAGCAAAGTTCAACTCCTGAGATCCAACGCATCACTTATGCAACATAGATAATGATGTTTAAATGTTGTCCATATTAGTGCATTGAACATGAGTGAGATTATACCAAAATAACAAATCATACTCCAAAGGTAATTTGATTAAGTAAGCGAAAGATTGTAACATGCATATTTGAACAAGTAAGCGATTTATAACCTCCAGAGTATAAGTATGTATCTAGGCTGAATGTTTACATGTATTGTTTCCAAAATCTATGAAATGGTAAAACATAAAGTGTCTAACTATTCCATAACCCTTTAATCCCAGTGACGCAGCTCTAAGTCTACATAGACCCTCCTGAGAGCTACATGTAGGAGAACTCCTCTTCTATGAAATCTGGCTCCGTCGCGTAAGCCTCACCATAACCTGCATCTAAATCAGTTTCTGGTTAGTGTTTTAAAACAACGTCTTAGAGTGGGAGTGAGTGATTAACTCAGTGATACTATAAGGTAAAGATTAATATGTTATCAATTCAATCAAGCAGTAATGATAAAGCAATACAGTAATCACTTTCTAATTACTTTTGTTAATGTAGGAATGATATGCAGTAATGATGTATGCTCTAGCCTGCACTCCCTTAGTGACTTCATGTAACGATCACACATGGAAAATTCCTTAAACGTGCACTTCCTAGACAAAGCACATGTAATGTGGTGCATGGTCCTGTTAGCCAAGTAATTGATTAGGCTTATTTATACATTATATTCGTGAAGCTAAGGTACCTCCCTTTATATCATTAACCCAAACGGGGATCCATCTAGGGTCATCAATCCTAATTAATCATATATGATAGGCAAGTTGTAGGGAGTCATCCCTAATGAGAACAGTGGATAGGTAAAATCAAGTGTTTATACTCGAGCTCACTACGGGAGGCTCTTCACCTAAACGTAGGCCGATAGCACAAATACGGTATCCCATACACTACCATATTCAGCTCACGAGTTTGTGTTACTCACTGTTCTTAATGGGAAGGCTTGTCACCCTAGCGTAGGCTGACAACTCGACCACGGTGTCCCATACCACCATGCTCAGCTCATGAGTCTTAGCGAATTATGGTACCATGGTTGAAACAGGTTTTACGTTGGTAAGTGGTACCTTAGACTCAAGCAATAATGTCCATACATGGTAAACACCCAATAGGCCAATCGTGCTATTTGACAAGTTTGATTGGTATAAGCGTATGCTAAATTAATTGACATGGAGAGCATAAGCACTCCATGTGGCCTAACCACTATCGATAATCACTATACAAACGTATCCAATGTGCTGAAACTAGTTTGGCCACTCAATCGGGAACCGTTACCGATTATCCGGACTACATAATAGTCTCAATCATACTCAAATATAATAGGTAATCACATATGTTAATCGTAACAATATTTAACGAATATTTTAAACATAATTCTCATTTGAGCATTTTATCAAACACATTGAACATGTTGTTATACATATGCATTTCATCCATAAATCACATAGTAGCAATTTATATTATATGTAGGAAACTATATATATGGATAAGGTAGTTGAGAATCCTATCTAACACCCTTATTAAAAATGATTCATCAAACAATTTCTCATTCAGGCATTTTATCAAACACATAGACTACACATTACTACATACATGCACTAAATTAGTTATAGCATATATTATGGCAAATCCTTTCATAAAGGAGTTGTCAAATATACAACAAACATGTATTCTATATTAATAGTCATGGCAAGCACAAATCATAATTGAAATTTCATTCAAACATTTCAACAAACACATGGAATGCATTATCTATTCACTTAGTTCACACACATGTATAATTTATCGAATACATCGTAACTAAGATCATACGCCAGCATTCAAGTTAGACATAAATCATTTCTGACATTGAAAGCCTTGAAAACCATAACCTAAAAATTTATATTCCGCACCTTTCATTAGAATACTTGATTCGAATGTGGTTCGATTCCTACTTTATCGTAAATGGAACAACGGGTACCTAAATCATGAAGGTTAGCTATTTCACTAATTACTCTATCTGGATTTCTAAAGCAAGATTAAAGTTAGGATTCCTTACCCAAATTGTAGTTAGAAAGGTTCATGTAGCGATGGTGGGGAGGCGAATGACATGTGGAGTCGTGGGAAAAGATCCCAGTAACGACCTCCAGGAATCTCCCTTCTCTCCTTACTCTTTTCTCTTCTCTTCTCTCTTCTCTCTCCTATGGTTAGAGAAATTCGTATCGAATGAGGGGTGCTTTAAGGTCCTTATATAGGCCCAGAAGCGATGTCAATGGCCCCAGGGCCCTGGTTTACTTAGGGTATATCCAAAGGGTGCCTATTTTTAACAAACAGGGCCCTTAGGAAGGTTCGTTTCTTACCTACGTCATGGAGTAAGTTCCTTGACAATGGATCTATGCCAGGACTGTGTTTATGGTGCAATCTGACAAACTGATCGGCTGTAAAGGACCCGTATTAGATCAACGGTCGTAGTCTCTCGATCAGGGCCACAAGTATACCAATAGGTGCAAGGAAATTTTCCTGATCCATGGGTGTAGTTGGGTCAGAAACTAATGGTCTAAAGTCTTCTATTTTGCCCACAAGTGAATGGTCCAATTCAGTTAAGTTTGGGCTAATTTTCTAAAGATATTCGCGTTTCTCACACACTTCACTTAAGGCTTAAATTGTGCGTTTCTGGATGCTATTTAGGATCGATTCTCGTGTTGATTGTCAAGCGTAAGAAGATGGTCGTAACCCTATAGTTTCGTGGTCATCAAACTTTTGACATGCGGTTCAGGTCCGATACAGAGTTTCAATGTGCTCTCGAGAGCAACTGAGTTTTGGAATTTCCCTAAGATTTTTAAGTAATGTTGAGCTAACGATTTTAATGGTTTTGGGTCTTACAGTTTATATAGATAGTGGTTCAAGCTAATCCACCGATTAATTTAGTTTAGTACTTAATTAATTTTCGTCTAATTTCCACAGTGTACGGTCTTTAGGGATTTCTACCTGAGGTGGCACTCCAGTCTTTGTATGGATTTTTTTGATACGTTACAGTGCTAGTTGTCGGTACCGATTATGAGTATGTGACAACATAACATCGTGATACATCCCCATATGCATCATCTGCATGTTTGTTATGAGATGTAGTTGATCATTGCATATGTCATTGGGGAGGTTTCTATGAGACTCCCTGATAGGCGGAGGTTATCTCACATGACCGCACAGTATGTGTAAGATTGATGCATGACTGGATTGTATGACTCATGCATCTTGCATTTGTGTTGTGATTACTATACGCCCTAGTGACATCAAGGTCGTAGCCTCCACAGTCATGTATACCTTAAATGTGAGTATTGAAATTGAAACATTGGTTGCTTTGGTCGATAGGACACTTCGAAGCACATGAAGCTTAACTTCGTATACATGAGCTTGTGTCTTGAGTATGTGACTTGAGACTTAAGCTTGATCAAATGTATCTGAACTTAAACTTGAGCTTTAAGCTTGAACTTGAACTTAAGACAGTGCACTTGGACTTGAATACTTGGACTTGGTCAACTTTAACTTGTTCTCGTAGTTGAATAAACATAATTGTAGCATACTAAATGTCAATGTAGATAACATGAAGCTCATCTTCGAATGAAGGTGAATGTTCCATCTACTTGAACTTGAAGGTGAACATTCCATCTATTAAAACAAGTCAAACATTTCGAAGTGTTTTGACACAATAAAATTTGACAATCTAGGGTGCTAGATTTACAACATAGCATTTACAATCTCCCCCTTTGTCAAATTTTTGTTAAAACTAACTTATAGAAGATTAACCTATTATAATACACAAATTCACTCAATTCACATTAAATCTAATAATCATGACTCCCCCTCAACTTGAGCTCAGTAGAGACCTGTGCATATACGTACCTAAAAACAATCCACAAAGCCACATGCATATCAACATCTCTACATCTACTCTAGAACCAAAAAAAGAAAAAGCAATAAGCAATCATGTACTACACCAATTTCTCTGCCTTTTTGTCACAAAAATGACAAAGGAGGAAAAGATGAAAAAATAAGGGAATGTGGTAGCTAAATATGTGAAGAGAGTACGAAAGTGTGTAAAAGTTAGCAAATTAAAACATAATAGAATGGAGTAACCACATCACACATAATTAAACTTGTCCAAATATAAGACTCACCAAGGAGAGTAAAGTTAAGTAGTCAATACAAGTCCAACAAAAGAAAGAGAACTAATCAGAACTAGATGAAGAGGGAGGTGGAATGGATGGATCAATCTGGTATAATCCCTTATCAATGAGTCTAAAATACCGAAATGGAACAAGAAGAAGATGCTCGAGTAGGTTTCTTCTTCGGTCTACCTTCCATTACAAGGAAAAATAAAAAAAATGCAAGAAAGGATTTAAGGGTTTCAAACCCAACAGATTTTTTTCTAAAATACCAAGAAAATCACAAGGAAACTTTAAATAAAGACTAAAATCAAGCAATATGACAATCAAGGAACTCAAATCTGAAAGAAAAATGAAAATGATGCACATACCAAGTAGTAATCGAAGGTGAATTTAACCGGTTGGAGAAGGGGCTTGAGAAGAAGAAAGAAAGAAATGGAGAAAAGGTGATTTTTACACATTAAAAAGCCCTCCAACCGTGCACCATGACTGGTCAAGTACATGCTCGATCGGTCATACCACAACTGGTCGAGTATGTACATGACCAGTCGTGTAAGCACAAAAATGCACAATTTTATTAATTTAAAAATATGAAACTTTGCAAAAAAATATACAAAAATAGAACATGCAAACATGATAAACTCATATCAAATTACACGTACCAATATCCATTTTTAATTTAGAGAACCTGTTTCTGTCAACTGGTTTAGTGAATATATCCGCAAGTTGATTTTCAATTTGAACATAATCCAATGAAATAATTTTATCTTCAATTAATTCCCGAATATAATGATACTGAATGTCAATATGTTTGGTACGAAAATGCTGGATGGGATTGTTACATATATTGATTGTGTTAGAGTTATCGCAATATATAATCATTGTGTCTTCCGCAATGCTGTAATCGTTTAACATTCTTTTCATCCACACAAGCTGAGTACGGGCATTTTCGGGTGTGATATATTAAGTCTCAGCTATGGATAGGTATACAAAACTTTGTTTCTTGCTACGACGAGAAACTAAATAGTTCCCAACATAAAAGCAACCACTGCTAATGGATTTTCTATCGTTTATATTCTCAGCCCAGTCAGCATCCGAATAACCAGCTAAATGAACATTAGTTTCATGTGGATACCATAGGCCTAAATTAATTGAACTTGCGACATACCTAATAATCCTTTTAACAGTAATCAGGTGAGATTCCTTAGGATCTGATTGATATCTAGCACAGATACTTATGTTAAATGCTATATCAGGTCGAGTTGCTGTTAAATATAGTAGACTACCAATCATACTGTGATACAATCGAGGATCTACACTCTTACTTGTTGTATCTTTAGAAATCTTAAGAGTTGTACTTATAGGAGTATCAAAGTGCTTACCACTTTCAAAACCAAACTTCTTAACCAAGTTTAGAGCACACTTAGTTTGAGAAATAAAAATATCGCCTTTAAGTTGTTTCACTTGTAGACCTAGGAAGTAATTTAGTTCTCCCACCATGCTTATTTCGAACTTGGACTTCATTAACTCTGAAAACTCACTAGATAGGTTAGAACATGTACAGCCATAGATAATGTCATCAACATATATGTGTACTATAAGTATGTGTTCATTATTTTTTCTTAACAAATAGAGTTTTATCAACACTCCCCTTAACAAAGTCATGACTTAGTAAAAACTTAGTCAATTTCTCGTACCATGCCCTAGGAGCTTGTTTTTAAACCATGGAGAGCTGTTTTCAAGCGATACACATGATCAGTGTGTTTAGGGTTTTCAAAACCCTTAGGTTATTCAACATAAACCTCTTCATGTAAATCACCATTCAAGAAAGCACTCCTGACATCAATTTGATAAATTTTAAACTTTTTGAAATAAGCAATGGATATGAATAATCTGATAAATTCAAGATGAGCTACTGGAGCAAAGGTTTCATCATAATCGATTCCTTCTATTTGTGTGTACGCTTGCACAACTAGTCTTGCCTTGTTTCTTATGATATTCCCTAACTCATTAGATTTATTTTTAAAGATCCACTTAGTTTCAATGATGTGTTTATTAGTTGGTCCAGGAATCAAATACCACACATCATTTCAAATGAATTGATTCAATTAATCTTACATGGCTATTATCCAGTTTTCATCAGTAAGCGCCTCTTTTACATTAGCTGATATAATTTAGGAAGTAAAACACACATAATTACAGATGTTTTCTAATTATTTTCGTATACGCACACCAATGAGAGGGTTACCTAGTATTTGATTAGTAGGGTGATCTTTAACCGATTTTAGTTTAGTGATGATTTGACTAGATGAGGAATCAGGTTTGTCAATTATATTGACTTTATTATCTTTTGAACTTGTGGTTGGAGTATTTAGGTAATCATCAATAACCACATTTATGGACTTCTGAATAACACCTATTCTCTTATTGAGAACTCGATATGCTCTACCATTATGAGTATACCCTAGGAAAATCCCTTCGTTACTTTTAGTGTCGAACTTCCCTAAATTTTTACGATCACGTAAAATATAACACTTACTGCCAAAAACTCGTAAGTATTTAACTGTGGGCTTCTTTCTAAACCATATATAGTTCATATGATGTTTTATCTTTTGATTTTTTAATATAAACACGGTTTATTATATAGCATGCAATGTTCAAAGCTTCAACCCATAGATTTTTAGGTAATTTCATTCTATTCAACATTACATTAGCCATTTCTTGAAGCACACGATTTTTCCTTTCAAGAACCCCATTTTGCAAAGGTGTCTTAGGTGCAGAAAAATCATGCGATATTCTGTGATCGCTACAGAACTTCTCAAAATTGCTATTATCAAATTTCGATCCATAGTCACTTCAAATTTTAGAGATATTTATTTCATTTTCACTTTGGATACACTTAAGTATCCTTTTCACTTATCGAGAGTTTCATCGAGAGTTTCAGACTTCTTTCTCATGAAAGTTACCCATGTATATCTGGTAAAGTCATCCACAATTACTAGAAAATATTTCTTTTCTCCTCGACTCTCCATTTTAGTTGGTCTAACAAGATCCATGTGGAGTTTAAGGGGTTTAGATGTGGCGAAGGAGTTCACTTTCTTGTGACTACTCCTTATTTGTTTCTCGATTTGACATTCGCCATAAATATTAACCATTTTCTTCAACACTATGCTTATTATTGCATATTTGAGAAATAATCAAAAGATTGTACTTAAGAGTTTCTACAAATAAAACATTTTCAAAGGGAGAAAGGTTGAAAAGTTGAACTGTACCTTGACCAATTATTTTGCAGTTGCTTCCATCACCAAATGTGACTGACCCATTAGTCATTTCTTTATAGTTGGTAAACAAATCTCTATCACCCGTCATGTGTCTAGAGTAACCACTGTATAGGTACCACTTTGATTGACTCGAAGCCTTGAAGGCGGTGTGGGCAACAAGATATGTAACCTTAGGGACCCATTTCATTATCAATTTGGGTTTTGGAACACTATTAGTTTTCCTTCGCTTATAATTGTTATTAACCCTCACATTTAAATTAGAATTCAGAAGCTCCTTAAGTAAATCTACAATCTTCTCAGCTAAGGGGTTATAATTTTGATTTCTAAAATTGATATGGTTAACATTAGGTTTGGTAGCTTGAAAAGTTTTAGGATTTGTGAAACTATTTTGATTTAAGCTTTTCCCTTTTGAGTTGGAGGACTCTCCTTGTCACGCCCAAAAGCCAAAAATTGGATTCACATGAATCTCGATTTTTGAATCCGGTGCTGACAGCCTCCATAATGTCCCATTCTCGGCTTCTGACAATTAAATACCAGATTCCGATCCTGGGATCCTACAAGGAGGATTTTTAGAATGAATTTTTTTTTTTTGTAATGGAGTATAACCACAAGCATAACCAAGTCACAAAACAACATCACCACATATCCACTATACCAAAAACTTTAAGTACAATGCGGGAAGGAAATACAAGGTGATCAAAAGCTCCAAAATGGTCTGATACGCGCTCCTGTCTCAGCGTTGTTGCTGTCCAACGCTACCTGCACGCAACTATCGTGCATAAGCTTACAAAAGCTTAAAGGGTGGTGTAAGTGGGTGCGTAAGGCAAACGCCGAGTGTACAATATCAGGGTAATGCGGAAGCATGCGGTAAGTCCATGAATAAAACCAACCATACCAATGCTATATGATGCAAGTCATGAATGTCATCGGTCATACCGATGCAATGCGAGGCCTACGTAGGCGAATGACATATGCGAAATGCAATCCAAGCAAGTTGGTACTCATCCAGTACACATATCAGTACAGTTTCTCTCTGGATATCACCGAGGTCTAATACACTTCGCAGTGACTGCCACCTCCCTAGCTGCACAGTCAAGCAAGCGGAATAGACCTCACTATCCGCCTGACCAGTAGTATGCCAATACCTACCTGGCTCGTCGATAGCGGACTCATTTGCAAGATGGTCAAACTCAGCCTAGCTTATAGCCCCCTCACTCAGGCGGATAAGGCCACACCCCATTCCAACTGACCACGACATAGTGGGAGACGCGGCCTACAGGTATTCGGCACTCGGGCGCTCATGTATCCACTAGGTCTAGACATTGGAGCATCTCCTGGTACCAAAAAGGTTCTGGGACTTTTATCCAAGGACATCCTAAGTGCCCACAGTGCTAGAACCAAGTATTTTTGTATCCGATACGGCATCTACGATGTACCTGTGGAGCCACGGCCCTGATGTCGCTAGGGCGTGCAGTGATCAAGTCACATATATGCGAGATGCATGAATCACACCGTCAAATCATGTAAAAATCCAACGCGTACTGCGCGATCATGTGGGGCACTCCGTCTCATAATGGATCCCATAAGTGGTCTGCCCAATGGCATATGCTATGATCAGTCACTACTCAAATCAAGCATACATATGATGTGTATGGGTATGAGTCATTGGATTATACTAAGCATGTTATAAAGTGATGAATTAGTAACAAGTATGGGCCTATCAATGGACCCTAGAGAGAGTTATAATGCGGACATCTAATCGACATTACTCTTACAATGTGGACGTCAAACCAACATTGCTCCCAAGGCATGACCCGCCATAAAACCTCATTACACAACCCATGGAGGGATTACACATTGCAATGGATCCTAAGGATGTCCCATTGGGCCTCGGCCCATAGGCCTCAAATACATCAAATGGGCCGCCTCGTATGGGCCTTATTTAAATCAAGTGGGTCGCATCAATGGGCCTTATGTACATTGCAATGGGTCATAACCCATGGGCCTTAGAATACATCAAAATGGGACTAATCCATAGGCTCCAAACACATCACAATGGGCCTCATAGTATGGGCCTTACATTCATAGAAAAGTGGGCCTCAACAACGGCTTTATACACCTAAAAAATGAACCATAACAATGGGCCATAAATAAGGGCTACACATGCATCAAGGTGGGCCTCCACGGACGGCCACAAGTACACCCATATGGGTACCATCACGTGGGCCTTATATAAACCAATGAGCTTCGACCCATGAGCCTTAGAATACATCAAAATGAGCCTTACATTCATCAAATGGGCTGCTTTAATGGGCTTTAAATCTACCAAATGGGCCACACCAAATAAGAGTGGTGAAAAGATTTCTGCAATAAAAATTCCTAAGGCCCACTATGACATATGTTTCCCATCCAACCTATTCATAAACTATCATAGTGATGGATGAAGTGGGACACAAATATCCACTTAATGGGAAGCTACAATGACCCTTAGATATTTTTGAACGGTGGGCGTCATTGACCATTACCTAAAATGGTGGGGTCCATTTGAACTTCAGATCTGCCTCATTCTTTAGCTCATGCAATGAGCTTTCAAATGGTTGGGATGGTTGGATGCAACACATGCATCATGGTGGGGTCCACATGAAGGCCTACCATAGAGTATATTAGATATAATATATACATGGTATATTATATATAATATAATGTTATATATATATATACACACACACACACCTGAACGCTAGTGGGTCCAACCGTCCACTATTTGTGGATGGTATAAATAAAACAGATACATTATTGTGGGCTCCACCGTCCAAGGCCCATACATCACTGTGGGTCCCATGTTGGGCCCACCATAATGTTTACTTACCATCCAACCTGTTGGTAAGGCCACAAAGGCCTGGATGAATGGGAAAGACAAATATTAGATTGATTCAAAACTTACGTGGGCCTTAGAAAGGGCTCCAATGGTAGAGTTCAACTCACACAGTTTCCTCTCACGTGGGTCACCTGAGCATTGGATGGGCCTTATTTTTGGAGGGTGGCCCACTGAACTGTGGGCCCACCTTATGAATAAACACCAAGGTGGGGCCCGTCCAAAGGGTGGGCGGTGTGGACAGAACCACGCATAGGTGGGCTTCACCGTCAACTGATGGTGTGAATAAAACATTTTTTTTTTACTGTGGGTCCCAAGTGGGGCCCACCTTAGTGTTTCTAAGCCATCCAAACCATTGATAAGGTCACGCAGACCTGGATTGAAGAGAAAAAAAAAATTCAGCTTGATTCAAAACTCCTGCGGACCCCAAGGAGGTTTTAATGGTAAAAATCAATCGCCGCTGTTTCTCATGGTGTGGGCCACCTGAGCTTTAGATATGCCTAATTTTTGGAGAGGACCCACCTGAGGAGGGGTCCCATCAAATGGATGGTGTGGATCCTGGACATACATCATGGTGGGACCCACACACAGGACCGTGCGTCCCTGCCTACACGGCCGCCCCCTCATGCGCAGGCGCTGCCTGCTCTCTGGCAGCAGCAGCCTTGCTGCTTATTTAGTTTTTTTTTTTTTTTTTTGAAATCGCATTTTCACGCGGTTTTTCAGGTGTGGGGCCCACATTAACCAAATTCACCCTGATCATTTGATTCTACGGCTTGAGACCAATCAATTGAGTCCAATATTGAATATGTATGGAAAACCTCAGGTGAATTTCAACGGTAAAGACGATGTTTTCTATGCTATGGCCGCCTGAGCATCGGATTGACTCCATTTTTTGGCTCAACGCCTAAAATGAGTTAGGGAATGAGATAAACGGCGTGGATTAGAATCATACGTCAAGATGGAGCCTGTATGAATGGGCCACCCCATGAGTGTGGAACCAAGCTTATATTTGTGTTTTCCTCTTTCACGTCCAGCGTCCAGGGGATGCTGGACGGTTGGGTGTGCACGAGCACTGAGGTGGGTCCCGCTTATGTGGGCCACCAAACTATGGATGGTGTGGGTATAACACATATAGAGTGGGCACCACCCTTAGACGGCTTGGATAAAGTACTCCATGGTGGGGCCTATTCAGGTGGGCCACACGGCCACATCAACACACAAAGAAAAAAAATGAAAAAGAGGAGGAGAAGGAGATAGAAGGAGAGTGGGACACGCGTGATGGAGGGACCCCGACACTATGGGCCCTCCATTTCAAGCATCCATTCTACATCAATGGGTCCCATTACATATGGGCCCTCCAAATAAAAGAACAACGATGGAGATCCCTCTCCACCCAAAATGAACGGTCTATATGACCTCTTAATGCAAGAAAAGTAAATATCATGATGGGGTCCATGGAGAATGGCCTCATCATGGAATGATTTTGATGATCAAGATGGGCCATCGGCCACATCTTAGGGTCCCAAGTGAGATCCAAACCATTAATCGGTTGGCCTCACTTGGCCCATCTTAAAAACATGAAAAAGGAGCCTATGGAAACACCCACCACTTGATCTTCTTGGTCCTTTGGATAGCCTATCTCTTAGAGCTTTACTTTGATGGTGGAGATGGGGAATGGATGGCTAGGATTATAGCTTTTGGGATGGGAAGTGGGCCACCAAAATCACACTTCTCTCTTATGGAAATGCATGGACGTGGGATGCTCTCTTGCTTGGGTTTGGTGCTTGGGAAATGAGAGAGGGAGATGGGATGTAAGGAGGAGTGATGGGAGATGGGTGATGGATGTGAGTGATGGGTGAGGTGATGTGTTAGTTGACTTTGGTGGTTACTTGACTTGTGGAGAAAGGAAGCATGGGTGCTTTGTACTTGACATAAAGTGATTGATGGGTGATTGATTTGACACTTTGTAGAGATTCTCTTGGGAATATAAATACGCGGTGTTTTCTCGAAATAAACGCCGACCTACATCTCTTAGTCAGGGTATCGGATCGGTGCGTGAGTCGCGGCGTTGGAACCGCGGCGAACAAGTCTCGGATTAAGCCGACTCAAATGTATAGGATACGACTTACGGTCGTGCACAACGTCAATTACAGGTCGCGGATTGTCGAAATTTGACGAGAAGGATCGCGGGAAGCGATGGAACAGTACGGACTAGGATACGGGTCTTACACTTCTTTAACAAACTTAGGAGTAATCTTATTTTTCAGAGGCATGTTTTTATCATAGCCCAGACCCGATCTATCTCCACACTTTCTTGATCCGGTTAATAGTTTTTCTAGTTTAGGGTATCTCTGGGCATACCTCCAAATATCCTTTGAACTCAAGAGGAAAGAGACCTCCATTTTTAGTTTCTTATTTTCTGATTTTAATTTTTTAAGTTGAGATGTTTTAAAATCTAAATCACAATTAGTTTTTTCAAAACAATCAGAAATATGTGACTTTTCTAAAACTAAGTTTTCAAAATCCTCTTTTAATTTTAGAAACTTTTCTTTTTGAAGTTTAAGCTTGATAGAAATCTTACAACTCTCCTCATATAAGACATTGTAATATCCTGAAGATTGTCTTCATTTTCAGGGTCACTTCTCGATTTTTCAAATTAAGATGTATCACAACTATCTGTAGAAGTGACTCTGGCTAGAGTCATTAGGGCCTTAACTTCACTTGTAGATTTGGGTTCTGAATCATCCGACTCAGAAGAAGCTTCAGAGGAGGACGATTTATCCCATGTGGCCAACATGCCTTTTCTCTTTGGCTTGTCCTTTTTAGGGCACTTATTTATCAAATACCCATATTTATGGCAGTTGAAGCATTGGCTGTCTTTTAATGATTTTCAATTTTTTACATTTACCCTTTTTCTTCTCAGAGGTTTTTTGAAAATCAACTCTCTTTTTTCTTTTAAAAATCTTATAAAACTTTTTAGCTAATAAGGCCATATCATCCTTTTTGTTTTCATAATCAGAGTTACTATCCTGAGAAATACATTTGGATGATTTAAGGGTTATAAATTTACCCTTTAGAGCTTTGAAATTCAACTTGTAGGTTTGAAGTAAACCAACAAGTTCCTCCACCCTCATATTATCAGTGTCTCCAAGTTCTTGAATGGTAGTCACCTTGGAATTAGGTCTCTTAGGAAGTGAGCGTAGTATTTTTGTACAAACTTTGCTTTATGGGATGTTATCTCCAAGATCCCACATAGAGTTGACTATGTCATTTAGTTTTGTATAGAAGTCTATGAATAATTCATTTTCTTATATACGTATTTCCTCAAACCTAGTGGTGAGGATCTGAACCTTAAACTTTTTAACAATAGTCATTCCCTTTTGTGTCATTTATAAGATATCTCCAATTTGTTTTGTAGTATCACAAGATATAATTCTTTTGAACTCATCTGGTGATAGTGCACATGTGATTGTATTTAAAGCTTTGGCATTAGCACTACTCTCATTTTCTGAGGTGTGGTCCATAAATAATAAGGCGATACTTGCATGGACTTGGTTCCATCACTACCTAGAACTTCAGTCATTGGTGGTTTCCATTTGGTAACTGTTGCTTGCCACACACTTTCATTAATGGATTTCAGAAACATTCTCATTTAGGCTTTCCAATAAGCATGATTGAATTCATCAAACAGTGGTGGCCTAGTAATAAAAAGGCCATCAAAATTTGACACTTTAAGAGATCGATATCGCTTAGCTCAAGAAATTAATCCAATGAAATGAGCTATTAAGCTCTGACACCACTTGAAAAGGGCGAACTCTAAGTCCTAGAGGGGGGGAGGGGGCGAATAGGACTATGCCAAATAAAAAATAAAATGCAGAAAATAAACTCAAATAATAGAAATCTAAAGTAACATCAAATGCACAAGTATTGAGAGGTTGATACAAACAATGTTCTAAGGACAACCTTACACCAAAAACTAATGACTTATGGTAGGACAACCTAATTTCTAGAACGTCGGTAAGTATAAAAAACTCAAACCAATATAAAGGCAAAAGAAATAAACCCAGCTATTACAACATTCACCACAAAAGCAAAAAATAGATTACAACATTCACACACATAATAAAATACAATCATCCACCAAACACCAAGAATTATAGTGGTTCATGTGTGTACACCAACTGTTTGGAAACAACCACACAACTACTCCACACCCATGGAATATTAGCTTTCACTAAGAAAGAAGATTTTCCAAGGTTCACCTTAAAACCTTTACAGATGTGTTTTTCAATGAGCTTACATAATAAAAAACCCCACGCTGAGATTTTCCTGGCTGATCCTAGTCAAAACCACAAAGGGAGATTTTCCTGGCTAAATCTCACAAACCAAAAATACAGAAAATTGAAATATGATACTTATCTGAATAAGGTTCTTCGATGTAGCCGGTAGAACTATTTCTTTGTAGATGAAGATGCTCAAAGTTTAATCCAAAAAATGAAGGGGTTCTAGGTTTAAAAGAATTTTAAATTAAATCCAACCTTTGGCTACTTGGATTCAATTTCTAGGATCTAAAAAAGGGTTAAAGAAAAACTCCCTTTTATATCAAATAAAATAAAATTAAAATATCAAGAAATTAAGAAACCAAAAAGCTATTAAAATAAAATTTAAATACCTTACAATAGCTTCACAATAGTGGGGACTAATCTCTTAGAGTGGTATCTTAAATTGGCTTGGAATGAATGAAAAAAACTGAGAAATGTCCTCAATTTAAAGGCTGTAATTAGGTTCCCTAGTGCAACGCCCTGAAATTCGGGGGTCGAACATAACTCAGCTCCCGATTTCCAAAACATCACTTATGTAACATATTTGTTGATGATTGTATGTTGTCTGTGTTAATGTATAAAACATGAAATAGATCAAGCCAGATTAGCAGACATAATTCAGGGATACTGAGGAAATGCAAGAGGAAGACTTAAACACATATATTATTCAAAATAAATCCCCAAATGATGCGTGCTCTATCTAGGGCAATATACATACAACTGTATCTCAAAATACATACATGAACCGATCAGAATGATCCAATACGTATCCCAAAAATAATCCTCGCTGGTCAGGACAAGGCTCACATGAACCCGCCTGAGAACTGCATATATGAGAACACCTCCTCGTCCTCGTCGAAGTCTGGCTCCACCTCGCAAGCATTGCCATCTCCTGTAGCTAAGTTAAAGTCTGGTTGGTGTTTAAACAACGTCCCAGAATGTGGGAGTGATTGATCAACTCATTGGTACTATATAGCAAAAGTTAACATGTTATCAATCCAATCAAGCAGTAATGATAGGGCAGTAGAATCACACAGGTCCTAGGTACTCTTGTTAATGTAAGGATGACATGAAGAATGATGCATGCCCTCACTACAATCTCCCTCATGCGACATCATCTAACGACCGCGGCATGAATCACTACCATTGTGCTCTCACACCAACGCCAATGGCACATGCAGTGTGTTGTCATGAATATGATTACCAAATTCTTATTAGTCTTTTTCATACAGCAGGATTGGGAAGCTAAGACACCTTCCTTATATCATTTTCCAACATTGATCCTTTCTAGAGTCGTCAGTCCTAGGATATCTCATACGATGTTATAGTTCTACGTCGCTGCAAGGGCTGCCAAGGCTGTTACGCGCAATCGTTATACCACTCCTCCATCACCTTATCAATACAGGCCTAATTATATCCTCAAGACTGCATCAGGACTCGTCGCCCCTATGCAGTGTCAGGATAAACTCAATGTCACTACAGAGGGCTAGTCACCAATCAGTGTAGGGCGACAACACGAATATAGTGTCCCATACCACCATAATCTGCTCAGAGTAGGGTGCTCACTGGTCACTACGGGGAGGTTTGTGGCCCCATCGTAGGTCGATAGCATGACCAGGGTGTCCCATACCACCATGCCCGGCTCATGAGTCTTAGGGGATCTTGGTACCATGGTTACGGGAGTTTTACTGGTAAGCTAAGTGTCTTAGATTCAAGCAGTAGTGAACAAACATGGTGAACAAGCATCGGTCAATCGGGTTAGTTGATAAGCTCAAATAAGCTAAGCGCACGCTGAGTTGAATGACATGGAATGCATAAGTACTCTATGTGACCTAACCACTGCCAAACACCCCAAGCACGACTCAGATTCGCTAAACTCATCCTGTGTGGCGAAAACTATCTCAACCACTATTTTCAGAACGACTTCCGATTGCCTGGACTGTGGCATAGCCCCATTCACATACATATATAATAACTAGCATACGATTCATATCCTGCATTCACATGAACAATAATGAAGTATAGCTTGAAATGTAAATAGTACATGCATGAATTTATACACACATCTAACATGATTCAACCAAGTACATAATCCATGGAGGAAATCATACACTCATTTAGCATGGATATTCTAAGTCACATGATTCATGAAGGAAATCATTCACACACACATTATGGTTGAAATCCATACCTCAACCATCTTAGCAAACACATTTTCTAACCATTATCTCATTTAGACATTTGAACAAACACTTAGCTTACACTATTCAACATACATCACGTATGTTGACACCGTTGCAAATTAGGGCAAGTCCTCTCGCCAAGGAGTTGCAGCATACATATAAGCCATATCACAACGACAATTTATCATGGCAAGCAAATCAGCAAATTTCATACGCATACTTGTATTCTAACATATACATGAAATACGATATTTACAATAAAAAGTATACGTATGCGGAAGACAAAACGGATAGCATATTTGGCATGTGTAACGACAAGCACACCATGAATAAATCATTATCTAACATTGAAAGGGTTAAAACCATACCTAAGCGTATATATTATGCACCTTAATCCAGAAAAGACGTATTCGATATGATTCAGATGATGTGTCTTCGTCAAAGGCGGATACGCTACCATGACATGAAACAGGATAGCTAGGACTCTACTACAGCTAGTCTAAGCTTCAAAACAGGTTAGGGTTAGCTTAACTTACCCAAAAACAGAATCAGAATCGCCGGAAGAATGATTCAGAAATGTCGGTTCAATGTATAGATGCACTAGGAAGAATCCTACGGAGTTTCACCTGATTCTCCCACACTTTCTCTCTCTTTTCTTTCTCTTAAATCTCTAGGGTTTGGGAAATTCGTATGGGTTAGAAAGCTAAGGGTTTAAGGTCCTTTTATAAGCCCAAACATAACGAAAACAGACTTTAAAGTCAAGGTATACTTAGGTTATACCCAAATCGGGATCTTTCTGATCCAACGGAGCATTTCTGGAGGTCCTCTGTCAAATGTGGTCGGACTTAAGCTCACTAGCATCGGATCTTTAGTAAGTTAAGTTTTTTGTCCGATCAGATATCCAGATTGTCCGTGGCGGACTAGTTTCAATTCAACGGTCACCAAACCTAAATCAGGGCTACAAGCTCTATGACATGAAAGGGACAACTTTCCTAATCCGATGGTGAAATTTGGTCGAATTTTAACGGTCAAAACGCTTAAAAATAATGTGCAAGTGAACCATGCCAGATTTCATAATAATAGAATTAATTTTCTAAATATTTTCCTTTTCTCACTCTCTTCACTCCGGACTCAGTAAAATGGTCTCAGGATATCGGTTGGGCTTGATTTTTGAAAGGATGGTCAAGTCCAACTAAGCAGTCATTATGGTCTAAGATTATAGATATCAGACTTTTGACGTATGGTCTAGATCCAATACAAAGTTACCAAACATTCCCGGGAACAACTAGGTTTAGAGTTGGATCCTAGATTTCAGGGTATTATAGCGTCATTGATTGTACAAGTTTTAAGTCTTACAGAACATATTTAAAGTGAACAGTGCAAATTTCATAGCCAATCTAACTTAGCGTTAATTAACTTATGCTTAATTTCTAAGAGAATTAATCCTAAGTGATTTCTGAATGAGGTGGTACTCGGGTCTTAGTACAGAATTTTTCTAGTCGTTACAATCTACCCCCCTATAAAGAAAATTTTGTCCTCGAAATTCATACCTTCTCATACTCCTCGAGAAGCTATGGGTAGTTCTTTCTGATCTCGGCTTCTGTCTCTCAGGTAGCCTCTTCTTCAGTATGATGCGTCCATAATACCTTCACAGGGGGATGACTTTGCTATGCAATACCTATTCCTTTTTATCCAAGATACGTGTCGGGGGCAGTTCATAAGTGGCATCCTCGCTCAACTACACCTGCTCCTATCTGATGATATGGGAAGGATCAGGAACGTATTTCTTCAGCATAGAAACATGAAATACATTGTGTACGCTTGCGAGAGGTGTAGGTAAAGCTAGATGGTATGCTACTGTTTCCATTCATCAAGTATCTAGAATGGGCCAATAAATCTCGGCGTGAGCTTCCCCTTCTTCCCGAACCGAAGGACTCCTTTCATAGGAGAAACTCTCAAGAATACGTGATCTCCAACCGCGAACTTCAGCGGTTGTCGCCTTATATCGACATAACTCTTCTGCTTGCTCTGCGCTGTGAGAAGTCGATGCCTGATGATGTCAATCTTCTCTAAGGTCACCTGTACTAACTCAGGACCAATCAATTTCTGCTCGCCGACTTCAACCCAGTAATGAGGTGCTCGACAAGGAGGTTATTACAAGGCCTTATAAGGTGTCGTACCGATACTCGCCTGAAAACTGTTATTGTACGTGAACTCCGCATATGGAAGACAATCATCCCAACTGTCCTTGAAATCCAACACGCAAGCCTACAACATGTCTTCTAAGATCTAGTTCACCCGCTCTGTCTGTCCGTCGGTCTGTGGGTGGAAGGCAGTACTGAACTTTAACTTCACATCCATCGCTTCCTGGATGTGAGTCCAGAAAATAGAAGTAAACCGCGTGTCTCTATCCGACACGATCTCCAAGAGAACTCCATGCAGACGAACAATCTCCCTGATGTACAATCTAGCCAACTCGTCTATAGAGTTCGTAACTCTGATCGGAAGGAAGTGCGTTGACTTCGTCAAACGGTCGACGATCACCTAGATAGAATCATATCCCTTCTTCATCTTCACCAGTCCCGAAATGAAATCCATAGAGATATAGTCCCACTTCCACTCAGCTATAGGCATAGGCTGAAGGAGACCAGGGGGTCGGTGATGATCTGCCTTCACCTGCTGACAAGTGAGACAACGGGACACATAATCTGCAATGTGAGTCTTCATGCCATCCCACTAGTACATCCTCTTCATGTCACGATACATCTTCGTACTGCCTGAATGCATCGCAAGTCTAGAACTGTGTGTAGCCTCGAGAATCTCTCGGTTTAAGTCAGGGACATCTGGAACGCATAGGCGGCCATGATAACGTAAGCCCCCATCCATTCTAACTCGCCACTCGGCATCTGTATCATCACTGGCCTGCTCTCGAAGCTCAGTCAGATGCTCATCGTCCCTCTGTGCCACAATGACCTTGTCATCGATAAGAGGTCGCACCCGAACGTGTGCGATAACCTCGAATGGCTCCTCCACAGTGAGTTTCTGCTCAAAGTCTCGTAAAAACTCAACCATGTCTCACTCGGCAACCATCAGCGGAGCCGCAAACTCTATTGCCTTCTTGCGGCTCAACACGTTAGCCACAAGGTTCGCCTTACCCAGATGGTAGGAAACCTCAAAATTAAAGTCTTTTAGGGTCTCCATCCATCGTCGCTGCTTCATATTCAGGTCTCGCTGCGTGAATATATACTTGAGGCTCTTGTAGTCGAAAAAGAGCTCGAACTCCTCTCCATAGAGGTAATGTCTCCAGAGCTTCAATGCGAAGATGACCGCTGCCAACTCTAGGTCATATATAGGGTAATTCTCCTCGTGCTTCCTTAATTGTCTCGAGGCATATGCAATCACCCTGTCCTTCTGCATAAGGACACAACCTAAACCAACGTGAGACGCGTCCGTATAAATAGTATATCTAACCCCTTGCTCTGGCAATACTAGCATAGGGGTGGACGTCATCCTATCTTTTAACTCCTAGAAAGCCGATTCCGCCTTCTCATTCCAGGTGAACTTCAGATCCTTCTGTGTCAACTTAGACAAGGGTCTGGCTATCTTGGAAAAGTCCCGAATGAATCATCGATAGTAACAGAAAGTCCCAAGAAACTCCTCACCTCGATAAACAAACCAGGCTGTTTTCAATCCTACACCGCGGCTACCTTAGCAAGGTCCATTGCTATCCCATCCTTGGACACGACATGCCCCAAGAACTTGACTTCTTCCTTCCAGAAGTCACACTTCTTATACTGTGTGAACAACTGGTGCTGTCTCAGAGTATCTAGGACCAATCGCAAGTGCTCCTCATGTTCATCTTGACTCCTGGAGTATATCAGAATGTCATATATAAATACGATGACGAATCGATAGAGGAACGGCCGAAATACATGGTTCATTAGGTCCATGAACACGGCTGGTGCGTTCGTAAGACCGAATGACATCATGAGGAACTCATAATAGTCAAAACTAGTCCTAAAAGCCGTCTTCTGTATGTCCTCATTCCTAACGCGTAACTGGTGATACTCTGACTATAGATCAATCTTTGAGAATCACTGTGCTCCTCTTAGTTGATCAAACAGGTCTCTATCCTAGGCAATGGGTACTTTTTCTTTACCGTAATCTTATTCAGCCTGCGATAGTCAATGCATAACCGCAATGAGCCATCTTTCTTTGTCACGAACAACACAGGTGCTCTCCAAAGAGACACACTCGGTCGTATAAAGCCAGCTTCTAATAAATCATCAATCTGTTTCCTTAACTCCATCTCACACGGGGCCAGGCGATACGTTGACAATGAGATGGGCATCGAACCGGGTACCAGGTCGATAATAAATTTGATCTCGTACTGGGGTGGCAACCCAGGTATCTTCTGAACACATCCTCATAATCACGGACTACTAGCGTGCTTTCAAGTGTTGAGACATCAACATTCCTTAACAAGGAAGCATAACAAATCACTCGAGAGGGGTGACTGACATGCACCAGAAATGTAAAGGACGTGCCCTCCGGTTCATAAACTGTCACTAAAAGAGTCTCATAGTCAATCTTGGCCCTCCCCGCAGTTAGCCAATCCATGCCAAGAATGATGTCGAAATGATAGAGAGGGATCGACGATAAGGTCAATGGCCATCGTCCTGTTCCCTAGATCTAGTAAACAACCCTCACACATCGTAGTGGCATCAGTATAGGTCCCGTGTGCTGAAATAACTCGCACCCCAACCATACGAGTAGTCTATAGCCAAGGTGCTTGACTACATCTGCTCAAGTCTATCAAAAGATGGAGCGGACTATGATGTAGAAGGCATCGACGTAGATGCACGATGCTGCTCACGAGGCACAGGTGTGACAGGAGGCACCATAGAAGGTGTCACAGGAGGTGGCCCAGCAGCAGGACCAGAAGCCGGCTGAGAACTCAGCCTGGGATCTGAATGAGATGGGCCCGCATGAGGATCCATAGGAGTATCACTCGGGGCGAAGGCCCCATCAAGTGAATCACCCAAAGAGAGACGGGCCGAAGATCTCGAACCCTTAGGTGGCAAACCCTACACACAACAGAGGGTATCAACCAAAAGGAGTAGGCATTCATACAATTCATTCACAACATGTACTTCACAAACTAAGGAAACCACATGCATTTCATTAGCAAAATTGTCACAATACATGATTTACAGCATTACATGAATCACGACAGAGAAAGCATATGAACAAAACACTAAACTTCAAACACTGAACAACTACTAACTGACTAACAACCATCAAACCACATATAAAACCAAACATCAAACAAACAAAAAAATAACTACATAAGTCTATGCATCCGAATCTGTGTTGGAGAACGGGCACCCTTATCCTTCAGGTAGCACAGGATGGCCTTCAAGGTGCGAGTCACCTTACCAAATTTTCACTTCATGACGGTGTTGGTATCTTCAAGCTCTTGTTTTACCTCAGCCTAGAGTTCTTGGACTTCTCGTCGCAAGGCAACCTGACTCTCCTCAAGTCAGGCTATATGAGCATCCCTAGTAGCTCGAGTTGCAGGAGGATGACTCTCATCAATATCCTGAGCCTCTTCTTCTTCTTCTTCTTGGACTTTTTCCTCCATTCCTGCACCACTTTCTTCTTCACTTTCTTCCTCTTCACTATCATACTCACCCTCGCTGTCATCACTAAGCTGGGCCTCGCGCTGCTGAGGCCCTATCTTCATCTGGTTCATAGTAGCCTCATTGATGATATGAATGGGCACAGGCAGCTCTGCCCCAAGTCTATAGCCAAACTCGAGCGCAATCTTACATATGAGCCGGCCAAAGGGAAGTGACTCTGACATTCTTCTCGATCGTGCTATGAGGATGATCTATCACAGCACAAACGTAGGCATGCGCACGTTCTCTCCCAGCCCTACTTGATACAGAAAATCTACCATAAGACGTGTACATTCACTGCGATTGCTCCACCTGGGATAAATATTAAAACGTGCAGATATGGTGAAGCAGACAGAAATCAGGTGACATATGGGTCGCTAAGAGGCTCTTGTTATGCTGCCACTCAAATAAATGATTGCATAGAAACCTGGTGCGACGATCTCGCTCACGAACACTGTTCAGATTCTTAGCACTTGGATGTACATCGCCAAGTGGCACATTCAGGAGTCAAGCTATCAAGCGAACATCGATTGTGGCTTCCCGATCTCTGCCAAAGGGGATCTTGACTGCAATGGCTCCAGCGTGGGGTCCCGAATATGAGCATAAAAGGCACGAACGGTGCTCACATTAGCACGAGACTGGCCTTCAAATAGCGGACCCCACCTGGTAGCTTCAATACGCTCGAATAACAAGTACTCACCAAATAGGCGCCCATCCACATGCGCTTCAAAAAGAACCCTACGGTCCGTATATGCACCATGAGCCAAATCCACCAATAGTACTCTTCCTATTGGAGAGCGTGGGAATCCAAATCCCACTTCGTGTGTATTTCTCTCCCAACACTTGGACTTGTAGTAGCTCCTCTAGTCTACCTTGAACGAGCGGGAAGACTAGGCCCAGCCTCATCCGTAGGGGCACGTTTGTTACCCATCAACGAGAGGATAGTGGAAATGGAAAAAAAAGCTAGAATAGCCTCTATAAAGGCCATGGAAAAGTGATGAAAGGGAAGAGAGAGGGCTGACCTAATGGGTTTCCATGAGTTTGGGTCAGATACAGGGGTGCAATGGGCTAAGAAAAGAAGGAATAGAAGAAGAGAAAGGCCAAAGACAAGAGAGATTGAAGGTTACCACATTTTGGAGCTTCAAATGAGAGCTTGGGAGCTCCAATCACAGAAAATGGATGAAGTAACTGTTGGATATGATTGAGAACAGTAGGAGGATGAAGGCAATAACAGAAAATGAAGGAAAGAATGATTGAAAGGGAGGTTGGAGAGAGAAAATAGCAGTTTTGGATGAAAAGGAGAGCTTGGGGGGTGATTTTGGGAAGGAAGTAGTGGATTTCGAATGAATAGGTGGCCGAACCCTGGACCAAAGGGTCCCATTTAACCCCAAACCTCATCGGCCAGGGCAGCCCAGCCCGAAAGGCCCCCTGACCGGCGAGGTCCTCGTTGCTCTCTGGACACTCTGGCTAGGCCTTGCCAAAGGGGCGAGGTCCACCTACCCCCTTATGGCCAAAAACATGTAGGACCCACCCTGAGTCCCCCTGAATGTGTTAGATTTGAGCCCTACCTCCGTTTCGAACCATTTCAAGTAGTTTCGGAACTAACCTAATCTCTGTTGAAAATTAGCGATTTTTAACGGCTGGAATGAAATGAAATGTGGTCTATACCCATCAATTGATGGTCTAGAAGTGATTTGGGGTCACCGTGTGTGATCAGGAGTGTGCACAGACTCGATCAAAATGATCGATTTGAGTGAACTTCGCCAATTGGTGAAACTGGGATCCTATGAAGGTTTTTATGTTCTTCACGCACCCTCCTACGGTATAGTGGCATCAACGTGTGGTGTGTGACCCTAACCCAAGTCTAGATTAATCCAAATCATGCTTTGAAACTAACTTGTAACACCCTAAAATTCAGGGGTCAAGCATAACTCAGCTCCCGAGTTCCAAAACATCACTTATTCAACATATTTGTTGATGATTGTATATTGTCTGTGTTAATGTATAAAAAATGAAATAGATTAAGCCAAATTAGCAGACATAATTTAGGGATACTGAGAAAATGAAAGCGGAAGACTTAAATACATATATTATTCAAAATAAATCCCCAAATGATGTGTGCTCTGTCCAGGGCAATATACATACCACTGTGTCTCAAAATACATACATGAACTGATCAGAATGATCCATACATATCCCAAAAATAATCTCCGCTGGTCAAGACAAGCTGACATGAACCCACCTTTTAACTGCATATATGAGAACGCCTACTCGTCCTCGTCGAAGTCTGGCTCCGCCTCGCAAGCATCGCCATCTCCTGTAGCTAAGTCAGAGTCTGGTTGGTGTTTAAACACTGTCCCAGAAAGTGGGAGTGAGTGATCAACTCAGTGGTACTATATAGCAAAAGTTAACATGTTATCAATCCAATCAAGCAGTAATGATAAGGCAGTACAATCACATAGGTCCTAGGTACTCTTGTTAATACAAGGATGACATGAAGAATGATGCATGCCCTCACCACAATCTCCCTCATGCGACATCATCTAACGATCGCGGCATGAATCACTACCACTGTGCTCTCACACCAACGCCAATGAAACATGCAGTGCGATGTCATGAATATGATTACCAAGTTCTTATTAGTCTTTTTCATATAGCGGGATTGGGAAGCTAAGACACCTCCCTTGTATCATTTTCCAACATTAATCCTTTCTAAGGTCGTCAGTCCTAGGATATCTCATACGATGTTATGGTTCTACGTCGCCGCAAGGGCTGTCAGGGCTGTTGCGCGCAATCGTTACACCACTCCCCCATCGCCTTATCAATACAAGCCTAATTATATCCTCAAGATTGCATCAGGACTCGTCGCCCCTAAACTCAAGGTCACTACAGAGGGCTCGTCACCAATCAGTGTAGGCCGACAGTAAGAATATAGTGTCCCATACCACCATAATTTTCTCAGAGTAGGGTGCTCACTGGTCACTACGGAGAGGTTGGTGGCCCCAGCGTAGGCCGACAGCATGACCACGGTGTCCCATACCACCATGCTCGGCTCATGAGTCTTAGGGGATCTTGGTACCATGGTTATGAGAGTTTCACTGGTAAGCTCAGTGTCTTAGATTCAAGCAGTAGTGAACAAACATGGTGAACAAGCATCGATTAATCAGGTTAGTTGATAAGCTCAACTAGGCCAAGCGCATGCTGAGTTGAACAACATGGAATGCATAAGCACTCTGTGTGGCCTAACCACTTCGAACACCCCAAGCACGACTCAGATTCGCTAAATTCATCCTGTGTGGCGTAAACTACCTCAACCACTATTTCCAGAACGGCTTCCGATTGCTTGGACTGTGGCACAGCCCCATTCACATACACATACAATAATTAGAATATGATTCATATCCTGCATTCACATGAATAATAATGAAGTATAGCTTGAAATGTAAATAGTACATGCAGGAATTTATACACACATCTAACATGATTCAACCAAGTACATAATTCATGGAGAAAATCATACACTCATTTAGCATGGATATTCTAAGTCATATTATTCATGAAGAAAATAATTCACACACACATTATGGTTGAAATCCATACCTCAACCATCTTAGCAAACACATTTTCTAACCATTGTCTCATTTAGACATTTGAACAAACACTTAGCTTACACTATTCAACATACATCACGTATGTCGACACCGTTACAAATTAGGGCGAGTTCTCTCACCAAGGAGTTGCAGCATACATATTAGGCATATCACAATGACAATTTCTCATGGCAAGAAAATCAGCGAATTTCATACGCATACGTGTATTCTAACATATACATGAAATACGGTATTTACAATACAAAGTATACGTATACGGAAGACAAAATGGATAGCATATTTGGAATGTATAACGGCAAGCACAACATGAATAAATCATTATCTAACATTGAAAGGGTTGAAAACCATAACCTAAGCGTATATAGTCCGCACCTTAATCCAGAAAAGACGTATTCGATATGATTCAGACGATGTGTCTTCGTCAAAGGCGGATACGCTACCTATGGCATGAAACAGGTTAGCTAGAACTCTACTACAGCTAGTCTAAGCTTTAAAATAGGTTAGGGTTAGCTTAACTTACCCAAAAATGGAATCAGAATCACCGGAAGAATGATTCAGAAACGCCGATTCAATGTATAGATGCACCAGGAAGAATTCTACGGAGTTTCACCTGATTCTCCCACACTTTCTCTCTCTTTTCTTTCTCTTAAATCTCTAGGGTTTGAAAATTCGTATGGGTTAGAAAGCTAAGGGTTTAAGGTCCTTTTATAAGCCCAAACATAACGAAAATGGACTTTAAGTCAAGGTATACTTAGGTTATACCCAAATTGGGATCTTTTTGATCCAACGGAGCATTCTGGAGATCCTCTGATCAAATACGGTTAGGCTTATGCTTACTAGCATCGGGTCTTTAGTAAGTTAAGTTTTCAGTCTGATCGGATATCCAGATTGTCCGTGGCGGACCAGTTTCAATTCAACGGTCACCGAACTTAAATCTGGGCTACAAGCTCTATGACATGAAAGGGCCAACTTTCCTGATCCGAGGGTGAAATTTGGTCAAATTCCAATGGTCAGAATGCTTAAAAATAATGCGCAAGTGAACCGTGCTAGATTTCATAATAATATAATTAATTTTTTAAATATTTTTCTTTTCTCACTCTCTTCACTCCGGACTCAGTAGAATGGTCTCAGGATATCGGTTGGGCTTGATTTTTGAAAGGATGGTCAAGTCCAACTAAGTGGTCATAATGGTCTAAGATTATAATATCAGACTTTCGACGTGCGGTCTAGATCCAATACGAAGTTACCAAACATTCTCGGGAACAACTGGGCTTAAAGTTGGATCCTAGATTTCAGGGTATTATAGTGTCATTGATTCTACAAGTTTTAAGTCTTACAGAACATATTTAAAGTGAACAGTGCAAATTTCACAGCCAATCTAACTTAGCGCTAATTAACTTATGCTTAATTTCTAAGAGAATTAATCCTAAGTGATTTCTAATCGAGGTGGTACTCGGGTCTTGGTACAGAATTTTTCGAGTCGTTACACCTCGATTGGTCTGAGGTACTGCTCGACTGGTCCTTGGAGAACTAGCTTTCAAATTTTCTAGTGTGATCGGATAAAATAAACCCTCGATTGGTCGAGTGGCCAGTTCGACTGGTCGAGTAAATAAAAATTACATTGATAAACTTTGAGTCGAGTCCTGCTCGATTGGTCGAACCAGACTCCACGACCGGTCGAGTAGGGTACTCGATTGGTCAAGGACCTACTAAAAAATTTTGAAAATTTGAATTTAAATCTGGATTGGTCGAGAAGAAAACCCTGGTCTAGTTAAGCCAGTGCCTGAACTAGTCAAACCAAGACTAAGACTAGTTGAAGCAAAGCCTAAAATAAGTAGTATGATCCAAATTAAACATGCAATGTTAATGACCTAATCCTAAGGTCTTTCTTGGGTCATGTATACCTTAAATTTGAGTATTGAAATTGAAATATCAGTCACTTTGGTCGATAGGACACTTTGAAGCACATGAAGCTTAACTTCGTATACATGAGCTTGTGTCTTGAGCAAGTGAGTTGAGACTTAAGCTTGATTAAATGTATCTGAACTTGAACTTGAGCTTTAAGCTTGAACTTGAACTTAAGATAATACACTTGGACTTGAGTACTTGGACTTAGTGAAATTCAACTTGTTCTCATAGTTGAACATGCATAATTGTAGCACATTAAATGTCGATGTAGATAATATGAAGCTCATCTTCGAATGAAGGTAAATTTTTCATCTATTTGAACTTGAAGGTGAACATTCCATCTATCAAAACAAGTTAAATATTCTGAAAGTGTTGGCACAACAAAATTTAACAATCCAGGGTACTAGATTTATAGCATAGCACTTATATACTCTCCACGAGATTAGCAGAGACATGCATTCAGCGGATGTTTCTTAACTGTTTTATGAGTTCTTCGATGGAGGTAAGATCGAGCGGTCGAGGTTGAGAGATGCAGTAGGAAATAGAGGTCGAACATCCGAGCTTCTCTCTATGAGATCGAAGACGGACATCCGAGCTTCCCTCTATGACCTTCCCGAGGGAGAGCATCCTGAGCTATGTTTTCTAGTAGCTTACGGTTTGGTCTTTCTTCAACCTGCTCATGCATGAGGATCGTAGTTGAGCATTGAGACTGAGGTGGATCACAGCTCGAGGGCTCTTCCCAATAAAAGATCCAAGCTGAATCTTGAAAATAGAAAGGAATGTTGAAGGAGCTCGATGTTTGATAGAAGTAGAGATACTTCTTCTAATGATCGAGGTTAAATGTACACCAAGTTTTCTTAGCAATGGGTTTCCACTTCTGGCTGTTGAGGAGCTCATTGGTCATGATTGGCATTGGTCGTCTATGTAGGGTACACAAATGTCCGAGCTGACCTCACAATTTTTACCAGTCCATTTTCACTCATAACAAATATTTAATATATAATATATAATTTATATAATTTATTTAAATATATAAATATTTATATTAAGTGAACCCGATCCGAGTTGAATTGATTCGAACCGAGTCAAGTTCCAAGCTGAGTCGAGTCAAGCTCAGTTTACTTTGGACTTTCGAGCTTAAAAAATATGTTCGACTCGACTCAAACCCAATTTTGAGCCGAGTCTATTCAAGCTTTTTCGAGTCGAGTCGACTGGGTTAACTAAACTAAGTTCACATACAACTTAAAATAATAATTAATAAATAAATAAAATCCTCTGATAGTCTTACTAATGGGAATATCATGAAACTGCTCTTAAAACCTCTCAAGTTCAAACGGTGTTACCATGCCGAACTTTTTCAATTTGCATTTCATCCCCTGAGTTACGACTTATTGACGTGGTTGATCAAAGATACATGTAACATACACAAACCTCTGAACCAATGGTTAGTATTCCATCTTCATTGTTCTTTATAATGCGCCCCGTATGCGTACTTAGTTGATCCTAGAATGTAAGATGGAATCTGACGGAGCGAGTTGATTTCACATATTCGGGATTCGGATTATGAATCGGGTTAATCAGGATTCGGATTCGTTAGCCACCCTCCAGTACCGACATCTAAAAGCTTTATGGGCCCACCATGATGGATGTGTTTTATCCACACTATCCATCCATTTTCCAGCTCATTTTAGGGAATGAGCTAAATCGTGGTGATTGAAAACCCACCATTATAAACTCCTTTTAAGTCTAGAAAAGTTGTAGAGCAAGTAGACATTTTTGTTTTAGTAAATAAACATTAGAGTAGGCTTTTAACGGTGAGTATTTAATAACCTATGTTTGGTGTGGTGTGGTCAACCGGAGATTTGGATCTGCATGTTTTTTGGGTTCATGCCCTAAAATAAACCAGCAAAATGGATGGAAAACATGGACACATACATAATGGTGGGCCCGCATAGCGCCTAAAAGTTATTCGACTAAACTAATGATGGAGAGATTGGATTTATCCTATGACTGTCCCACGGTAGAACATGCGGGGGTGTATAGACCGGAAGCCGATTAGTTGTTGTACCACAGGCCACCGACATCATGGTGTATTGACGTCACCAAGTTTTGTGACCCATAATTTTGGTCAGATGAATTGAAAAGGATTACATGTAGAGCTGGGCATCAGACCGAGTCAGATCGAACTCAATTCGGTCCAAAATCTACATGGGCTGACCCAAACTCGATCCGATCCGGGACTGAGTCTAGGACATCTAACTCGAACCGATCCGATGCACTATTAGCCTGACCTGAACTGAGTCCAACTCGGTCAAGGAAACCGAGTCAGATCAGGTTGGGTACGGTTCGAATCATGTTGGGTCTGTGGGTCAAACTATGAGGTATTTGTTATATCCAAACCGTCCATCCATTTGAAGAGTTCGTCTTAAGGCCTGAGCCAAAAAATAAGACAGATCTAAAGATTAGTTAGACCACACTGCAAAAAACAGTGGGGGATTGAACATTTACCATTGAAAACCTTTTGGAGATCACGGAAGTTTCGGATTAATATGAAATTTGTTTTTCCTCTTCATCCATGCATTTTTAACCTTATTAACAAATTAGATGGAAAATAAATGTTATGGTGGACCTTACGAATTTTTTAACGGTGAAAATCATTATCCTCGCTACTATTTTCGGTGTGGTCCATTTCAGCTTTAGATATGATTTATTTATTTTTCAAATGCTCTAAAAGGATCATGAAAAATGGATAAATGGTATAGATATAATAAATACATCATTATGGGGCCCATGTAATTTTGATCTCATTTGAGTCGTTCGTACAACTCAGAGCTTAAGGTGCATCTTCGCTAAGGTTGAAAGTCGTGCAGGGGGTCGGGTTGGTGCTCAACCCTAACCCAACCCAACCCAATCTCGAGTTAGGAATTCTCAACCTAAGCCCAACCTAAATGAGCTCGATCGGGTTAATCAGGTTGGTCGGGCATATACGCGCTAATATTTTCGTTATTACATTAGTTTATTATATTTCAATATAGGACTTATTTTTTGTATCTATGATTTTATTAATTATATATGTGATTATTCATCATAGAAAACTTCATTTTTTTCTTTAAAAAAACAAGCTAAAATATAAGACAACTACTCCTTTAAAAGTCATGTAGCATAGCACACAATCTATTTGGGAGAGAGAAATCTAGCATATCTTGTTAGTTTGAGTCCTTTGAAATGACGTGGACAGATGAGACTCAACATCACTAGTGTGCCTTCGACAAAAATGATCCACACTTAATTATAATTTATAAGTAACTTATATATTGATCGGGTTCGGGTTGGGTCGAGCAACCCGAGCCCAACCCAAGTTTTATCGGGTTGGTGTTTGTATAGCCCAAGCTTGAGATCGAACACGATATATCCTACCCAAGCCCAACCCAATGTTAGGTCGGTCGCGGGTCGATCGGGTTGAACCCGCCCAACTTTCAGCCCTAGTCTCTGCTCATCTTTGCACGACACGTATCTACACTAGTTGTAAAAGCTGTTGTGTTGACATGCCATGCATGACACGTATCTACACTAACTACGTGTCTTCGCTCTTATCGTATTGAGTAAACTTAGTTGGTCCCACCTTAAATGTATGTGGTCTATCCATGCCGTCCATCCATTTTTACACCTCATTTAAGGGGTTGGGTCCAAAATTGAAGCATATAAAAGGCTTAAGCGTATCATACCACAAGAAACAGTGGGAATAATGATTTCCACCATTAAAACCCTGCTAGGTCCCACAATGATGTTTATTTGTCATCTAACATGTTCATAAGATCATACCGACATAGATGAAGGGAAAATAAAAATATAAGCTTGATCCAAAACTTCTGTGGCCCCCAAAATTTTTTCAATGGTAGACTTTCAATTCACATTGTTTCCCATAGTGTGGTTCATTTGAGATTTGGATATGCTTCATTTTTTGGCTTAAGCCCTAAAATTATCTTATAAAATGGATGGAAGGAGTGGATAAAATATATAAATCACGGAGGACCCCACAAAGTTTACTAAGTATGCAATTTGCTTTCCATGAAATTGCATTAAGGGCTCTTACTGTACTGAGTAAACTCTGTTGGGGCCCATTGTGAATGCATGTAGTTTACCACCCCATCCATTCATTTTTCCAGATCATTTTAGTGGTTGAACCCAAAATTGATGCATATCCAAAGCTCAAGTGGGCCATACCGCAGGAAAAAGTAGAAGTATTGATTTCCACCATTGAAAAATTTATAAGGCCCTAGTGATGCTTATTTGTCATCCAACTTGTTCATAAGATAAATATATGTGATAAATATCCATAAGAATCACTCTGGATTAGATTGGATCTGTTCGGTTCAGATTAGTCCGGATCGACTACGATTCGATGAACGGTCTTGAACCACACCGATCCAGGCCTTCGGTTCAGTTCGGTTTGGATCGGGTCAGTTTGTGCCCAGCTCTAATTACATGGGACGGAATTGATGGAATCCCATCTTTAATGACTAGGCAGGTATTTGTGGTGGGATAATGGGAGAGTTGTGAATCTAAGGATAGGGGGTGCAACATTTGGATCCACTGTCCCATGTTACCAACCCTTGGGATATGTGACTGGGCGTGTTTGGAAATGCTATGGGATGCACATGGAGTGTGGGAATCCCATTGGTTGAACTGTTTGGAATGTGCGGTGTTTGGTAGGATGCACTGGACATAGCAACTACACTTTTCATTGTAACTCCATATTCATGGGTGCTCTCCCAGTTCAATACTCTTGTAAGTGGAATCAAACACCACGGTAAGGGGCCATGAAGCCTGGTGAATGAGCATATCCCACATTGACAATGAAATATTTTCCTACATTGTGTAAGAGGTATTGTTTTTTCAGCAGTGTTTTCAGTATGATGTTAAAATGAAAAGGATGACCAGACATTGGTGAAAATTGATTACCATGTGGCACAATTAGTAGATCATCACTTTGTGTCAAAGCTTTATGTAGAACCGTTGCATCTGAAGCAGAACCTTCTCATCTGTCTAACACATATAATATTTTCATATCAAATGAAAAAGTAGCAAGTACATTTTGAGACAAGATACCCTTCTTGTTGTGGAAGCTTGGGTGGTGGGATGTTTTTACGTGAGCAGGAATATGTGTCTCATCAATTACACCAATACAATCCTATCCAGTGTTTTATCGAAATTCATTTATAAGTTAATATGAAACACGTTAACTTATTTTAAAATAAACATATTTAGGGCATATAGAGACTATTACGTCTAAAACTTAGTGAAAGTGACAGCTTATGGAATGACTAGTTATTCCTCAAGACTAGCATTACGAGTATCACATAGCTGTATCCTCTCACACACTACATTGTATAATTGGAAAAAACCTTCTTGTTGCCATTCTAAGCTGAGTAACACAATCCATGTCACTTGTGCGAATGATAGAGTTGATAAATCTTGCCCGCTCTTCATTCCTTTAACGCACCGGTTGTCACAACATGTAATAACGACAATATTCCCCAATAGCGGCAATGCACGCGACCATCGCGAGAACAACAACGGACTCAGCCATCTCTTCATCATCGTTGCTATCATCACCTACACTTATGGAAGTAAAATACTATAAAATGAGCTGTGAAAGCCCAAGTTAAATCTTCAGATAAGACACATAGATCACTAGGTGGCTCCATAGAGTTTACTTAATACGTTAAGCGTATGACATTCATCAGATGGCCCACATTCAGAGACATATCCGTGGTTTAAAGCAGATATGAAGAGTTGTGTTTATTGAATAAATGGATAGTATGGTGTATGCACATTGGAAAAGCACCAATACAATCTTAGTGTTTTGTCTCACAACTTATGTATTTACGTAGATAGACAATGGATGCCGGCACTCAAGAAATAGGAAACCTAAATTGACTATGTGTGTGCCAAACTCACCATCACGTGCGTTATTCATCTTACTCCTACAACTCAACCGTTGAAGATTAGAAAAAATCATTCTAGTTAGATCAAAGTTGTAGCTCATTATGGTATTTCCCCCCCTATATAAGGAACAAAAATCCAGCTATGTATGCACAATTCCACATAGTGGATGTCTAATTCAAACAATCAAAAGGTTATTTTGGATCAATTACAATATTCAAAAAGACACCACAAAGTTGTACATTATTTTCAACTTGTATATCGATATTAGAACATCACACTAACTTTGACATAACGTAACATCATGGTTGTTGTACTAGAAATAGAAAATGAGTTAGAACATACCTATTCGATCAAGCAACAATTATATTAAAGGGTGAGACTTTCCAGCCAACGATACCACATATAAAACATCTCCATAGTTAGTTACCCATCTACAGAGACGTAGCTATAATTATGGAAAGGGCAATGAAATTTGCCATTGAGCAAAATGATAAACACTAGTAGAATGAAATCACTCATGAATGTATGGTTTAGTGTAAATTAAGTTACTCTTTGAGAATAATTCCATATCAACCTATGGAATGGTAGACATTCCTAAATCAATCTATGATTAGGTGATCCACTACCTATACTCATCAATCATGGTTTCCATTTGGAGCATATAAGAATCCACTGCATAAGAAAAATCTGATTCCCTTAAATGACTATGCATATCGATTTATATCATATTTAATTTAATAGTCCCACTGTACAGTAGTGACCACAATAAACAGAACTGGAAGTCAATCTACCCAACTTATAAACTTCAAAACAAACTCATACATATTCATCTACATGTATGACAAAGGGAAAGAATATTGCTTTTCTAACGTTGTTTAATAGAAGGTGATAAAAAGAAGTTGTGTGTAGGGTATCCTTTCCATGTACACAGTTGCAATTGGACTTCTTGGTATCCACAACACTCATCTGGACCATTCTATTAGGTACAATCCACTTTTATTCCACTAACAATGTAAAAATCATAGCAAATAGAAGGTTTTAGATCACCTTAGATAATTTTTTATTTTTTTTATAAGGCAGCCTATGTGCAGGTTCCCACGCACATATTAATGATATGGATCGTCTGCGTGTCCAAATATAAGAAGATGCATGAAAAGGTCCCTATGCACATGGCCCATCACATCATTTCTCCTTAAACAGACCCATACATACTCAGCCACATCAGGATTTCTTGACATAATTCAAACAGACCCATATTAAAAGACTGATGAGTACAGATAGAAGATTCAGTTGCATGATTTGAAAACGTACCGTAGCTAGCAGCACCAACCCATTTGTGTGTTAATTGTCCAAATGAATCCATTTGAACAAATAGGCTTATCTCCACTCCAAGTAGATAGGAAGAAAACCGGCCATGAAGAATTGTTTGCATAAACAATAGACATATATATGCTACTTCAAAGGGTTACTGTCAATCAAAAAGTGCAACATATTGTTATTTTGTTTGTAATGACATAGTCCTACAATCACAAAAATGGCAACATACTGCCATTTCCTCATTTCCTACAGCATGTCCCTCATAAGCATGACCCTAAAATTGCAAGATATGCAAGCCATATTCATTTAACCCCAATAGATTTGCGGGCAAAACCCACATAGGCAATCACAATCAATTATTTTGAGAAGATGGAAGATTGTTGAGGGTCTAATATTTGACCCCAGTTATTGTCTGCTTTTACAAACATAATACTGTTTAATGCCTTATTTTAATCGTGTTTGTGATGCAAGGTGTATTTATGAGCGTGGACTGAAAAAGGGTACTAAAAGCGTGGATTTCACACTCTGAAGTCACTGAGGCAAGGGACGGACTTTAGGGGACCAAGATCGATGAATTTACATGCCAAAGATCCTGAAAAACCAAACCATTCACATGAAATAGGCCGAAAAGTCGTCCAAAATGTAAAATCATAGGGTTCTCATCATTTGTTCGGCTCGAATCTATATATATGGCCTGAGGACTATTAATTAACCGTACACGCTGAAAATCAGCCATTGGATCTTTGTGGAAATGATGCAATGGACAGATCAGCCCATAAATTGTCAATCTGGGGCCCACCTGATCTTTGTATATGCTTCAATTTTGGTCTCAACCCCTTAAATGAGACGGGAAACAAGATGGACGGTGTGAATTTTGCATATACATCAAGGTGGGACCCGCTTTATATAAGTGGAGTGCAGAGAGACTGCACTGCCCATGCACCAAAACAAAGTAGGTCAGTTAGCACCCGCTGACCTGACGTGGTTTCACGAAAACAGAATTTTCATTTCTTATTTTGGCCGAGAAGATGTGTGGCCCACTTTCATCATCTAAAAGGATGATCCGAGCCATCCACTGTGCTTGGGAGGCAAAACCGACCGTAACCCTGGTGTTTTTTGGGACCTATGCATGTGCACATACGTAGATGCAATTGAAAATGTATAACGGACGATGGCTTTACAGATTTCGTGGGCCACCCCGAATCTAACCCAAAACCAGTCAATTCCAATTGGTTTTTCGTTGTGCATTCAATGGACAGATTGGATTTTCCTGAATACACTGATCATGGGCCCACCAACTTCTACAGCGCAAGGTCGTGCAAGCTCTGTTTCGCAACAGAGCTGCAGTCGATCCAGGTGGGTCACCATCGTTGATTGGATGGCAAATCCAAACCATCCATCTTGAAGAATGTCCAAAACTGTCTAGAGGGGCGTTGTTTTAATGACTTTCAATGGATGCTAGGAGGACCACGAACGTGCACACGATCAAAGGTGTTGCGTATCTGATAATGTAACTCTGTTTACGCAGAAGTTTTACACCGCCTCTCTTATGTACAAGCTTCAACCGACCGACTCAAGGATTTCCTTATCTATACGAAATAGAGAGAGAGAGAGAGAGAGAGAGAGAGAGAGAGAGAGAGAGAGAGAGAGAGAGAATGAAAAGGGGAGCTGGATCCAGGGAACGTGAGTGCCAGCTGGTTTGGATGTGGAGACATAGAAGAAGAGAGAGAGAGAGAGAGAGAGAGAGAGAGAGAGAGAGAGAGAGAGAGAGAGAGAGAGAACGAAAAGGGGAGCTGGATCCAGGGAACGTGAGAGCCAGCTGGTTTGGATGTGGAGACATAGAAGAAGAGAGAGAGAGAGAGAGAGAGAGAGAGAGAGAGAGAGAGAGAGAGAGAGAGAGAGAGAGAGAGAGAGATCAGGGCAGCCGGTTCCCACTTTATTCTCCTTCAATCTTTATTTACTTTATTCTTTTAGCTGTCTATGCTAGGCTAAACCTCTTAGATAGGGCTAATAGGTGAAACTTGTAGTATAATGGGAGACTTTTTGCTTGTGCCTTTTGTTTAGACTGAACTGATGTTGATTTTAGTTTAATTAAGGGAATGTTTTTAGTTTTTAATGGTCGGTTGTGACTAAAATTACAATGGGTCTGCGATAGCTTTGAGCATGTTCCTTTCCTTTTTATGTGTATGACATTAGGAAGCCCTGTTGTTCACCATCGTCTCCTGGGCATGGTCAGATGATGGTACCCTTCCTAACCTTCATACATTATTGATTGGTTGGTAATTAGTTTAATTCCATTATTTACTTTGTCTCCTGGGCATGGTTTGGTGATGGAATCCATTCTAATTTTTATACCTTTCATCTCTTGAAAACTATATCAAAGGAAGTTCAGTTTGATTTTCATGGTTACACCCTTCAACTGGATGAAGATGAGACTTTACGTCTAGTTGAGTTCTTAAAGCAGGCATAAGATCTCCCTGATCTCAACAAGTGAATCCTCTAAATCCCTAGTTTTCTGCCTCTGATCTTATAACACCCCGTACTTTCAGTACTCGGGTGTTCCTATGCGACCTAACTCAGTATAAGTACAAACCTAGCTTGAGAAAACATTTACATGCATTCCAGTTTAAATTTAACTGTTAAAAGTAATCCCAATCCATGTATCAAACTGTTCATCCATCGATTTTCAAGATGGATCACCATGCCACTAAGAGACCAATTTTTAGGATCCAAATTTCATCGGTGGACAAATCTAGCCGACCATTACAACCCTAGATCATGAAGTCTACCGTTCACCAAGTTTACAACGTCCTATAGGATGATTCACCATTTAAAAACACAGATCGAATTATCTAGTTTTATATACAACTCTCAAATCACACTTAAACACTCTTTAGGATCCCTAGGGTTATTGATGGTAAGGATAGAAGCAATCCAACCGCCGAATTGCTGGAATGGCCACGGAACCGAGAATTCATATCTAAACATTCATGTGATGTGGTCCATGTAACAATTGAAGTAAGCTAGGGATTAGGTACATGAAGCATGACGGTTGACCTACCATGATGACAATTTTTCCTGGAAGTGGGCCCTACAATTTAATTTAGAATAATAATAATAAACTGAAACAAAAGTAATAATAGTAATAAAATTTATATTATAAGTAGTATTTGGGCTAGTACCATTTTATGAAGTTTTAACCGTTGACGTTAAATTTCGAAGCAATCTAACCATCGGAATGATGTAATCGACACCTAAAAAGGGCCTAATTGATTAGTACGGCCCACCTAAGCTTTGGATCCACCTCATCTTTATCCAAGTGTCATAACGTGACTCGTAGAATCGTTTGAGCGGAGTAGATTTGAAAAACACATCCTAGTGGACCCCACCTTAGTGCGTGCATGCACGTGAAAGGCGTGCATCCGCTGATCACCCAACCTCCAATGAGTCAGATGAGCGCGGGTCAATGGGAATTTTCCGTACTACAACCGTTTGAAATGTGGTGTTTTTCTCCCTTCTTTAATCGAGACGTGGCCCACCATGTGGCTCCATCACAAAGATCCAAACTGTCCATCTGATAGATCACCCACGTCTTACCAAAACCATGGTTATTTCACCTGGTGAGGTGCACACCAGTGCTCACAAATACCTCTGCGAGAGAGCTGTTTGCGCTGCCATCTTTCCAAAAACAGAAACTTCTGTTTTTCTTCTAGCTTGGCGATCCGCGTGCTTAAGAATCCGTCGATCTCGGCCGTTCATAGGAGTGAAATCCTAGTCGTCCATTCATAAGAAGTCGGTTTAGGTTTTTTATTCTTTATACCAGGAAAACAAAAATGGCCGGTTTCAGCCCAGACCACTGTTTTGATGGTGGTTTCCACTAGATTGAATCTGGGGCACTCATTAACGATCCTGTGGTTTAGGATAGCTAGAGAGACCCCATATATAGCCACAGATTGAGTGTATTAGGGCTCTTCACAGCCGGATAGAGAAAAGCAGCCGTTTCCCTTCCACCTTCGAACCCATCAAGAAAAGCTCATCTGAGCTTCGTTTCTTCTATTCTCCAAGCTTACTGGGGTCCATTAGATCGGTCCACAACAAGTGGAATGAGGAAAGACCCACCGAATTTCGATCCACCATTAGAGCCGCACCATCTTCCCCGATCGTTTCTTCATTCAACGGTGCTGCTGGTGCCACGGGACTGAGGCTGTTGGGTGCGGTCTGGTCCAGTAGTTGTCAACCAGTGCAGATAAGAAGAAAAAGGAAAGAAAGAAAGAGCTAGAGAGAGAGAGAGAGGAGTCAGGCGGACTCGAGCTAGTGCCGCACTAGCTGTTGCACCAAGCTAGGTTAGGTCTGATCAGATCCAGACCATTCTTCTGGTCGAAGTAGTGAGGAGAAGGAAGAGAAGAGAGATAGGGGAGGAAAATGAGAAGGAGAGAGAGAGGGCTGTTGCATCATTGCATCAGCTTGGAATGGGTCGAGTCACAGTCGTGACTCAGGCCAAAAAGGCCCCAAGCCACGCTGAGTTCGGCCTGAGTTGGGTTTTGGTTTAGTCTAGGAACTCTGATGAGTATATAAGCCTGAGGAAGAGAAAAGAAAAACAGAAAGAAGTAGAAGAAAGGAGGAAGATATTGCCTTCCTCATTGGTTCTGTCGAGTCAACCCGCTGACTCGTTTGGGACCCAGTGCAACCAGGGTTGCTGCTGATTTGGTCCAGGAAAAGGAGAAAGAGAAGGAAAGAGATTAAGGGAGAGGTCAAATTAGAACGACTCGCCGCCGAGTCGACTCGGCTAAAACTCGTCAAGTCTAATCGAGTCAACTCACTCAAATCTTGCTCAAGTTAGGTAAGCCACCCTATTCAATCATATTCGCTGTTGTTATTACTGTCATCAATGGTAATCCTAATTATTAATTTCCATCCTAATGATTTTTATTATCAAGTTGGCTAATATAAATCATAACACTAATGGTAATAATGATTTTATAATTAGTAAGTTTATATAGTAATTAATGGTACACCAAGCTAGAAGGATCTCGATTTACAAACCTTATTACTATTGTCATGGTAAATTTTATTATAGATATGATTAGCCACTAATAGATTACTCATGTTAGTTAGTATAGATAAAATCATAACTTTCGTTATTAGGATTTTACTCACCATTCTTAGATATCGTTATTGGTAGTAGAAGTATATTGATTTCTACCATTAAAATTATTATTATTGTCACGATTAACTAATAGTAATTCTATCATTAATACTAATAATTTACTATAGTTATAAACTATCATGTTAATTAATTTTACATGAATTAACATTCAAATCCTAAAATCTAAGTTTAAGACTAAGCTCAAGAATGAAAACCCTAACCTTATAGCAAAATCCTAAATATAACTAAAACCCTAGGTAGTGTGTAGAGCTTAGATCTAATTGTACAAATTCTTGATTCATGGTAGGATTTGATTCTAAGGGAACGCACATTCCCTAGCAGCATGGGTAGGCGATTCAAAGTATAAGGTGATGATTCTTCCCCTTGAGCTTTCCATCTTCTCATTAGCTTAAGTTATAGTTTTTATTTAAATTCACAATTAATATCTCCTTTAATAATCACATGTGTTAACTGGTGGAAATTGAATTGTTGTATTACATGTTTTACGATTATCCTGTATAATTGCTCATGCTTATGGATTTCTTTTTGTGGTTTGCTTATGGAAATTAAACTGGTACATTAGTGGAAAATTCCCATATATGAATGTACACCCATACTTGGGGTGTAACTTGACTAGTTGTACTCGTAATGGATCTTCGTCTTGGTGGTTATTGAGTGATGCCCTTGGTGGATCATTGATGTGGGCCTACCATCCAGGGTTTTTATCTCTGATGGTTTTCAAAGATGGTCTTTTATCGCACGGTTATAATACTCTCCCTATGTGGCCTACTTTGATATCGCCCTATATGGCTTTGTTCCAGTATTTTCCCTGTATGGGTTGGATGTTTTAAACTATACAACCATGCAATGGTGAGCCCCATATATTGTAATATGATTGGCCACTAGTCGACAGGGTACCATTAAACATCTTAAGGTGGTAGTCTCATGAGCTGGGGATGGTGGTATGGGACCTATGCCCGAGCTGTCGGCCTACGCTGGGCTGTACGCTCCTCGTAGTGACCTTTGAGCTTATTTAAATTGGCTGGTTGTAATTGAACTAATAACGAGTTAGCTAATCATGCATGCATAGCACAGACCAGCATCTATTGTTGTCATACGAAACATACAGATTCGCCTGTCTGGATGTCTTACCCGAGGCACCAACCATCATCTGTTGTTATCGTACATTGCTGTCATACGTAACATATAGATTCGCCTGTCTGGATGTCTTACCCGAGGCACCAACCATCATCTATTGTTATCGTATATATTTTCCTGTATGAATGTCTTACCCGAGGCACAGACCGTCTGGATGTCTTACCCGGGTCAATGATTGCATGGGTGACGACCCTTATGTCCGTCTGGATGTCTTACCCTGGACTGATTACATTCACGCATCCATGCATCTAATAAGACTGCATTTACTCTGTTTTAGTTGTCTGGATGTTTTATACTATTTCTTACCTAATGCGGCGGTGTGTAATCTTGAGGGGAATTCACACTGAGTTGGCCACTCATCCATCAAAAATATAACCGTACAGGTAGCACAGGTGGCCTAAGTAATATGCATGCTCAGATTTGATGAGGAGCAGGGTACGATCGCCAGGGATGCATGACTGTATTTTCTTGGAGGAGCCACATGATCTTGCGGCCTATATTTATATGTTTTCTGTTATTCTTCATATATTAGATTCTTGTAAATCTTGTATTTGTTAAATCTAGAGACATTGGTTTGTATAAGTCATTATGGGCAGCTTCTTGTATACTTGAATGATAATGAAATTTTTCTTTATGTCGATTTGTCCACACTACGCTCATTTGCTTACTCTGATAAAAGAAAAAAAAATGTACACTCAAATTTGACCATCCTTTAAGGTTAACACTCGAGTTTTTGGGAAACGAGCCACATACTCGGGTCCTGAAAAGTCGGGGCGTTACAGTGGTCGGCTAGATTTGTCCACCGATGAAATTTGGATCCTAAAAATGGGTCTCTTTAGTGGCATGGTGATCCATCTTAAAAATCGATGGATGAACAGTTTGATACATGGATTGGGATTACTTTTAACAGTTAAATTTAAACTGGAATGCATGTAAATGTTTGCTCAAGCTAGGATTGTACTTATACTGAGTTAGGTCGCACAGGAACACCCGAGTACTGAAAGTAGGGTGTTGCAGATCTCTCTAAATTTTAGATAAATATATCACCATTACTCCTTAAATTTACTTGATTTAGATTTCATCTTAGTCTAGTTCTGGTTCTACTTAGTTTCAGATAACGTATAAGTATCAATCCCTTGGGATTCGACCTCGGTCTCACTGAGTGTATTACTACATCACAACCCTATACTTGGAGAGTGAACAAGTTTTTAGCACCATTGCTGGGGATTGATGGTTACGTTTTCTGAGATTAACTGGTTTTAGTATTAGTTTAAATCAGGATTTTTCTAATTTTAGGTTAGAATTTTTTCTGTTTGATGTTTAGAAACTAACTTGTTTCCTGTTTTGTAGGATCCTAACATGCACTTCTAATTCAGTAATTTCTTTCTAATTTCTCTACGTTTTCTATTTTCTAATTTTATATTTAGATTATTCCTCTAAGTAACCTTCTATTTATTTATTTTTTAATTTAGTAAATTTTCCCTTTTTAGAAACTAACTTAGCTTCTAGGTTTAGGAAACTTTCTTAATTGTTTTAGAAACGTTCTAATTTTAGGATTTCTATTTGTAGAAACTAATTTCTTTTATTTCCTTTTGCAGAATTTTAACTTAGAAATCTCTAATCTGGTAACTTCTTTCTAACTTCTCCCCCTCTTACTTTCCATACTGTTGTAGGATCCTTTCTTTTATTTTTCTTAAGATTAGATTCAGATTTAGGGTCTCACCATGTATATTCATAGTGGGAAAGTCAGTATGCTAAGAAGAATAATATATATTGGGATGATAATTATGGTAGAAATCAACCTATGTCTCAAAAATTTTCTGAAACTATCATCGAGAACCAACCGGAATATAATGATCCACCGGTTAAGAAGCCCTTACATGATCATATGCGAAAGAACAATTACACCCCACGGATCAACAAAATAGTACGTGAGTGCTTGGGTTATCATAATTATGGGCATGAGGACTATTATCACCCATCAAATAAGAAGAAAACAATGCGCGATTATATTATGAGTGATAATAAGTATTACCAACCATCAGATTCTCTCACATATGATCTGTATGACTATAATTAGTGGAAACATCAATATTGGAAAGATGAATCAGCAATATATCATAGTGATAATTCTCGTAGATCCTCTACATTTGAAACCCAATCAGAAACATTTCAAGAGAATTCACTTTAGAAACTCATGAAAGCACAAGAGCAGTTTAATCAACCTGTCATTCAAGTATGTGAATTGCTCAAATCCTCAATTCCAATAATTCGGTCACACCTTATGGCAAGGGAAGAGGCTAGGTTACCCCAGTCTCATCCCAATCTAGAAGCACAATGTGAAGAAAATGATCATAACTCGCTTGTGGAAGAAACTAAAATTACATATGAGGAGTTGGAGTCCATTAATGAGTATATGGTTCAATTCTTTGATGAGTCGATCTCGATGATGGAACAAAGGAATGGTCAAGAGACATGGGTATCTTTCAAATATAGTGATGATTACACACCTCCCTCACATGACACACATGATTTCAATGGTAAGGTAAAGGTTAGTTTATTCGAACCTCAACCCAATTCAGGAATGAAATGTGAGGAAAGCAATCCCATCTCATGTGTGCACTACTGCACGAAATTAGACAATGATGCATATTGGGATGACTATTATGAACATGCAGCCCAAATTCCCATAGAATCAATCTCACGTTTGGTCCAAGTCAATGATCAAGACGTATACGAAGTGGTCGGTCATAATGAGCCACTCCCCTCACCTGACATGTCTAATTTAAAAGTGAAGGATGAGCCCCTTACAACTGACCCTTCTAACCCTGTGAAACATGTGTGGACCATTCCTCTTAACCGAATGATGATGTGATTTGGGAGAATAACAAATTGCTTGCTACGACTCTGGAATTTAAAACCATTCAGTTGAAGTCACCATGTGAGTTGTACACGCTTGACAATTCAATGCCCCGATTGAGTAGTTTCAATGAACAAAGTGATCACTTCGACACTTCTCCTATTGATCTTCAATTTTTCTGTGCGAGACTGGAGTAAGAGAGCATACCTCCATCCACTTTTAAGGACGATGGACTCCTTGTGCAGATCATCATGAGCTCTAATGTGGAATATAACTCAAACTCTATTGAATTTCCTAACTCTTTGGATGATTGTTTGGCACACTTTGCAGATTTAAATGATCTCATGTCAAAGGACAAAGTGGATGCCTCACAAGATAATACCTTGGTAGATGTCATGGACTAAGAGAACCCTCATTTTGAAGCCCCTCCTGAAAATTGAACCGAAGTCTAGAACTTCGAAATGTGTTGAGACTACATTACTTCCTGAGAATTTTTCTGAATTTTATTTACCTATAGTCTTCAATTCACCCTGGAGTACTAATTCTAAAACTTTCTCTATCACAGGTGAATCATATATACTTTGGATATCTCAAGCGATTTAATAAAATTTTTTTAATGAGGTACATAAGTTTCTCTAAAAAGTCATGCTCCAAGGCATCCAAGTCTATTACAAAAAGGGTTTTTGGATGATCCTGTTGAGGAACTTACTGGGAAACTTATCAAGATACTGGCCGGAAGAGGAACCTTGCGGCATGACTCAGTAGATTTTTCCTACTTTCATTGGACTAGGGTTGTTTGTTTTATGCTATTCTAGGATAGATGGTTTTATGCCATTAGGTTAGTTTACTTTCTGCATTGTTTTAGGATAGTTTGCTTTCGTGTCTTCACTCCCGTGATGACCGACTTTCATGCTATGATCTCTTGGAAAGTCTCTCTTGATTCGTTATCCAGGTACTATCTTCCCATCACTTCTCATTTGCTTTGATTGTCTCGTGTGCATTGCATGTTTATTTCCCTTACATTGAGAATAATGTAGATTTTAGGTTGGGGGTGGGAGATTAGGTTACCTAATCAGTATTTTTTTGGTCTTGAGCGAAATTTGTGAAAATTTTTAAAATTTTTCCAAAAATTCTTGTGAACTCAAAGTGATTTTAATGGCCATATTTGATTCACAATTATAAGATACGTAATGTTAGATTTATGACTCTTGGATTCAGTTATCTATTAGATTTCATAGTTAAGTTTGAGTTGTTAATCCAAAATTAGAAGTTGTAAACAATGATTGAGTCATGATTTCTCATGTCACATTTCGTTTTCACATTAAGGTTTCAGTTTGATATTGAAAGGTTAACTTGATAATCATTAAGCATGCAAGGAACCAGCCTAAAAAATTTTCCTGTCATGATCAATTAAAGAAAAAGAAAATGGCCAGCTAAAAAAAAAAAAAAAAAAGACAGATACCTTTGAAAAGGGTTGGGCGAATAATTTTCACCACAGATTTGCTCCCTATAAGTGTAGATTTAAATCCCCGTGGATGATATGTGAAAGGGGTTGGGTGTACAGTCTTCACCATAGGTTTTCTCCCCATAGGTGAGGATTTGATTCCCCTTCATGGCGTTACTTTTAATGAAAAAATTAAAAGCTGGAAGAATGAAAAGATGATCTGTGAGGCAATTTTTGGTTTAAGTCTTAGTTATCATAAATTCTCTTGTTGGTTACCAATGATATCCTGAAATAGAGAAGTGAATTTTAATGATAATAAGCTGAGATTAGACTATACACTCATGGATCCTAATGTTTAGAATTTTTTTTTAATTGATGAATTAATACTTTGATCTTGTAACGCCCGTGAAAAATCCGTACTTGGGCTCGAGTACCAACTCGACCCGAAATCACGTAGAATTAATTTCCATGGAAATTAAGCGTAAGTTAGCTAGCGCAACGCTAGAGTAGCTGGGAAATAGTCCCTGATCACTTTAAATACATTCTACAAGACCCAAATCGAGTAGAACAAATGACTCTATAATACTCTATAACCTCGGATCAAACTCTAAGCGGGTTTGTTCTCTGGACCACTTTGAATTCTTGTATTGGGTTTAGACCGCGCGTCGAAAGTCCGATACCTCCTATCTTAGACCGTTAGAACCACCTACCTGGACTTGACAAGCATTTCGAAAATCAAGTCAAACCGATAATCACAGACTATTTCGTTGAACCCGGACGGAAGAGACTGCGAATAGGGACAGAATTGGAATTTCAAATTCAAATCTAGCACATGACTTGACGCGTCAGTATTAAGCGTTCTGACCGTCAGAATTCATCCAGATTACACCCTCGGATCAGGAAAAATTTCTATTTATTATCATGAGACTTTCAGCCCTGATCTATGTGCGGTGACCGCTGAACTGAAATTGGTCCGCCACGTACGATCTGCGAACCCTGCCAGACTGAAAACTTAATACGTGCTATATCTGGTACACATGAGCTTAAGTCCGATCGCAATCGACCAGGGGACCACCAGAAAGCAACTTTTGGACCGAAACAGCTCCGAAATGGATAGGCACTAAGTAAACTTCGTTCCGGAGCCTGTTTTCGGCAATTTTAAGCTTATAAAAGGGGTTGAAACCCTCGTTCCTCTCTCCCATCCGAAAATTGCAAACCCTAGCTTTGGGAGAGAGAAAAGGAGAGAGAGTTTGAGAGAGAGAGTGGAAGGGATTTTTCCCGTCTCCGAGCCACCGACTGCTAGTGCTTCAGCAACTCTTCCCAATCACCTGGCTGGTGATTTCTCCACTTTTTCAGGTATAAAACAACCCTAGAACTTTCTGATTTAGGGTTTACCTAGATTCATAGCGTGTTAGCTAACGTACTTCATAAATCAGGTCCTCCTACTGCCGTAGACGAAGCGTACACGCTCCGTTCAAAATCACGCATCCGTAAAAGACTAGGTGAGGATTTTAGACGCTTTGATTGACGGTTTACAATGCTTTCAATGTCATTTAACAGTAGATTATCGACGGCATCGCCGTTTGACATGTACAACATGCTCTCCGTTTCCTATTTCGTAAATTAACGAAGAATATGAGATTTAGGGCATTTTAGTCATTTGTAGGAAGTATAGGTTACGTTCATATTTTGCTAATGTGATTGACATGGTTTGTTGTCGCATTAGGAAGTTAGGAATGCGTGCATAATTAGTTTGGCGAAGAGATTCGCCTAGTTGGGACTTTGGGTCGACATACTATATGTAGACTTAAGTGTGTAGTGAATGTGTTTGTATAAATGCTTGTATTAGTATGTATTGAATTAAATGATGTTATGTGATAGTTTGAGATTGATTTCTCAATTAATATGCTGACCTAAATGATTTTCTACATGTTGACTAAATGCATGATTTCATTACATGCATGGAATATATGTGCTTGAAGATTTGATTAATTTGAATGTTATAACATGTGTTAACATGCTCACATGATTGTATTTCAATTCCAATACTCTTACATAAACTGTCGATGTGATTCCATAAATGTTTGGGACTAGACTTAGTCCAGGCAGTCGGTAACCGAGCGAATTCATGGCTGACTGGTCATAGCCACGAACGACGCATCGATGAACGTGATTCGTGTTTGGAGTTGGCGGCAGTGGTTAGGCCACGTGAAGTGTTTTACGCACTTCATGTCGTTCGACTTGAGATGCGATCGCGCTAGTCGAGCCTGTCAAGCAATCTGACTGGCCGATGTATGTTCACCTTGTATGAGTCATAACTGCTTGAACCTAGGGTACTGAACTTACCATTGAAAACTCTGTTAACCATGGTACCTTGATCCATGAAGACTCATGAGCCGGGCATGGTGGTATGGGACACCGTGGTCGAGCTGTCGGCCTACGCTGGGGCCACAAACCTCCCCGTAGTGACCAGTGAGCACCTAGACTCGTGAGCAGATTATGGTGGTATGGGACACTATATTCTAGCTGTCGGCCTACACTGATCAGGCGACGAGTCCTTTGTAGTGACCGCGAGCGTATTCTGAGTCCACGGGAGGCGACGACCCTTCCATTGCAGTAGAGTACAGTAGGCCTGTATTGATAAGGTGATGGGGGAGCGGTGCAACGAGTGCGAGCAACAGCCCTGACAGCCCTTGCAGTGACCTACGAAATATACATTGTATGAGATTACTAGGAGTGACGACCCTAGACAGGATCTGTGTTGGGATTGATACAAGGGAAGTACCTTAGTTTCCCAATCCTGCTGTTTGAATGGACTAATAATAACTTGGAAATCATATCACCATAGCATTGCATGTGCCTGGAAGATGCGGAGCACTCTAGGGAGTGTGGCATGCCGCGGTCGTAAGATGTTGCCGTATGAGGGAGATCGTCGGTGAGGGCATACATCACGTCATGTCATCTTGCATTAACAACAGTATTAGGACTGTCTGATTTACTGCTTTACTATTATCGCATGATTGAATTGTGAACATGCTAATCCTTGCTCTATGATTCCACTGAGTTGATCACTCACTCCCACGTTACGGGATGGTGTTTACAACACCCACCAGACCCTGTTGTAGATGCAGGTGAGGCTGAGATCCAGGAGGTGGAGCCAGACATCGACGAGGACCAGGACGAGTTCTCGTACATGCAGTATCACGATGGCTTCCCGTAGGCGACCTGGATCGATGAGACTTCAGTGGGACTATTTTGAACATTACATTTTTGTTCATGTATATGTATATGAGACTCAGAGATGTAGTCATACTTTGGAGACAGATGAGATTTACTTTGTTTTTCCATACAGTGATATATATATTGTTTAGTCTTCCGCTTGCTTTTATCACTGGATCTGAAGCATGAATTGCAGTTTTGGTATACTTTTACTCATGTGAATGCTTTAAATCAGACAACATTGAATCATAATCATTTTTGTTGCATAAGTGACGGTCTGGAACTCGGGAGTTGAGTTTGTACACGACCCCCGATTTTCAGGGTGTTACAGATCTTGATTGTGAAGTCTACCGAGCACTTGAGTATAGGGAATGTAATGCCCAACATTCATGAATCTTAGACTTGTAGTATCTTGATTAATTTTAAAAATCACTCGAGTTTTTAGAGATTGTCCTGTAATTCTCAACTTATTTTTCGCATACTTTACTCGGGACTAGCAAGATGTTGGTTAGGGATTTTGTTGAGGGTCAAATATTACATATTAGACCCCAGTTATTGCCTGCTTTTACGAACATGATATTGTTTAATGCCCTATTTTAATCGTGTTTGTGATACAAGGTGTATTTACGAGCGTGGACTGAAAAAGGGTACAAAAAGCGTGGATATGACGCTCTGAAGTCACCAAGGCAAGGGATGAACTTTAGAGGACCAAGATTGATGAATTTACACGCCAAAGATCCTGAAAAACTAAGCCATTCACGCGAAAGAGGCCGAAAAGTCGTCCAAAATGCAAGATCACAGGGTTCTTATCATCTGTTCGATAAAATCAACCATTAGATCTTTGTGAAAATGATGCAACAGACAGATCAGCCCACAAATCGTCAATCTGGGGCCCACCTGATCTTTGGATATGCTTCGATTTTGGTCTCAACCCCTTAAATCAGAAGGAAAACAAGATGGAAGGTGTGGATTTTGCATATACGTCAAGGTGGGACCCACTTTACATAAGTGGAGTGTACAGAGACTGTGCCCTCACTGTGCACAAAAACAATGCAAGTCGGTCAATGCCTACTGACCCGACACGGTTTCACAAAAATGGAATTTTCGTTTCTTATTTTGGCCGGGAAGATGTGTGGCCCACTTTCATCATCTGTAAGGATGATCCAAGCCATCCAATGTGCTTAGGAGGCAAAACCGACCATACCCCAGGTGTTTTCTGTGGCACATGCATGTGCACATATGCAGTTGCAATTGCAAACATATAATGGATGGTGTCTTTACAGATTTCATGGGCCACCCCGAATCTAACCCAAAACTAGTCAATTCTAACTGGTTTTTCGTTGTGTATTTAGTGGACGGATAAGATTTTCCTGAATACACTAATCATGGGCCCACCGACTTTCATAGCGCAAGGCCACGCAAGCTCTGTTTCGCAACAAAGCTGCAGTCGATCCAGGTGGGCCACCATCGTTGATTGGATGGCAAATCCAGACCATCCATCTTGAAGAATGTCCAAAACTATCCAGAGGGGCGTTGTTTTAACGACTTTCGATGGATGCTAGGAGGACCACGAACGTGCACACGATCAAAGGTGTTGCGTAATTGACTGCGTAACTCTGTTTGTGCAGAAGTTTTCCATCGCCTGTCTTATGCAGAAGCTTCAACCAACCAACTCCCGGCTTTCCTTATCTATAAGAAAAAGAGAGAGAACAAAAAGGGGAGCTAGATCCAGGGAATGTGAGAGCTAGCCGGTTTGGACGTGGAGAGAGAGAGAGAGAGAGAGAGAGAGAGAGAGAGAGAGAGAGAGAGAGAGAGAGAGAGAGAGATATCAGGGTAGTTGGTTCCCTCTTTGTTCTCCTTCGATCTTTATTTACTTTATTCTTTTAGCCTAATCATGTCTATGCTAGGGTAAACCTCTTAGATAGGGCTAAGAGGTGAAGCTTGTAGCGTAATGAGAGACTTTTTACTTGTGCCTTTTGTTTAGATTGAACTGATGTTGATTTTAGTTTAATTAAGGGAATGTTTTTAGTTTTTATTGGTCTATTGTGACTAAATTACATTGGGTTTGTGATAGCTTTGAGCATGTTCCTTTACTTTTTATGTATATGACGTTAAGAAGCCCTGTTGTTCACCATCGTCTCTTTGGCATGGTCAGATGTCAATACCCTTCCTAACCTTCCTACATTGTTGATTGGTTGGTAATTAGTTTAATTTTGTTGTTTACTTTGTCTCCTGGGCATGGTTTGGTGATGCAATCCATTCTAATTCATATACCTTTCTTCTCTTGAAAACTATATCAAAGGAAGTTCAGTTTGATATTTATGGTTACACCCTTCAACTGGATGAAGATGGGACTTTAAGTCTAGTTTAGTTCTTGAAGCAGGCATAAGATCTCCCTGATCTCTACAAGTGGATCTTCTGAATCCCTAGTTTCCTATCTCTGAACTCTCTAAATTTTAGATAAATATATCACTATTACTCCTTAAATTTATTTGATTTATATTTCGTCTTAGTTTAGTTCTAGTTCTACTTAATTTTAGATAACGTACAGGTATCAGTCCCTTAGGATTCGACCTCGGTCTTATCGAGTTTATTACCACATCACAACCCTATACTTGGGGAGTGAACAAAGATTAGAGAAGGCGCTGAGGGTTTCATCTTTTTCTTCTTTCCATTTCGGACAATGCACCTCTTTTAAGAATGTACATAGAAATTATACTAGTATTTTTTCCCGTAAATGGTTTTGGACCACCAGAGATGGGTTTGTTGTTGAGGGTCAAATATTGCATATTATCCCCCATTTATTACTTGGTTTTATGAATATGATAATGCATAATGTCCTATCTTAATCATGATTATGTTGCAAGGTGAATTTAAGAGCTTGGATTGAAAAGGATGCTAAAAGTATGGATTTAATGCTCAAGAATCACCAAGGCAAAAGAGGGGTCTTAGGAGACCAAGAACGGAGAATTCTCATGTCAAAGATCTAAGCAAACAAAGTATAAAGGATGGAGAAAACATTGACAAGATCACAAGTAAAACAGTAGAAAAGCAGCCAATTTTGGTGCTACTTAAGCCAACTTCAGTAGCTACTTAAAGTGCACAAAACTGTCCAGCAAGAAAATAGCTTAATTCGGTGCTACCTAAGCTTGATTCGGTACCACTGAAGTCAATTTCGGTAGCAACTTCGGTAGCACATTTTGTTACCTAAGCACTCTACACATACAATTTCTAATGCAAAAAATTTCAGATACGACTTCGGTGCTACTGAAATTGTGCAGAGTTGTTGCACAGGGCCGACACAGATTGCGTAAATTGAGGCCTTTCGTAAGTGGTTTCTGAAAATTTCAAGTCAGTGCGTAAGAAGGGGATGCACAATTATAAATAAGAGTCCCTTGGATGTTTCTAGGCATCATCTAGGGTTTAAGGAGTGGACTAAAAGCGTGGAGAGTGAAAAGGGCGAGCTCTCAGTCCTAGAGAGGGAAGGGGGGGGGGGGGGGGGGGGGGGTGAATAGGACTATGCTAAATTAAAAAAATACAGAATATAAAATCAAATATCTGAAATAAATAACAATCTCAATTACAATAGTATTGAGAGGTTGATACAAGCATTGTTTAAAGGACAACCTTACACCAAAAACCAAGGTTTATGTTAAGACAACCTGATTTCTTGAACTCAGTAAGGATAAAAAACTCAAATCAAAGCTAGAAGCAATAAAAAGAAATCTAACTATTACAACGTTCACCACATGTACATGAAAGAGATAGAAGCATTTAACACATATACATCACTTATAACATCCACCACAACTCCAAGAATTATAGTGGTTTGGTGTGTACACCAACTATTCGCTAACAGTCACACATACTCCACTCCCAATAATCATAACCCATGTGATATTGGCTTTCACTAAGAAAGAAGGTTTTCCAAGGTTCACCTTAAAACTTTTAAAGTTGTGTTTTTCAATTAGGCTTACACAATTAAAAACCCTGCACTAAGATTTTTTTGGCTGATCTCAGTCAAAACCAAAATAGAGATTTTCTAGCTCATCTCAAAAACCAAAACAGAGATTTTTTGGCTAATCTCACAAACCAAATACATAAAATATAAAATACTTACTTGAAGATTCTTCTTTGATGTAGCCTGGTAGAATCGCTTCTTTGAAGTCAAAGATGTTTAATGTTCAATCACACAAATGGAAGGGTTCTAGGTCTGAATGAATTTTAAATTAATTCAACCTTGGGCTATTTTGATTCAATTTCTTAGATCTCAAAAGAGATAGATCAAAATTCTCTTTTATAAAATTAGATTGAAGTAGCAAGAGAGCAAGAAATTATAAATTAAAAAAGCTACAAAACAATCTTTAATTACCGTACAATAACTTCACAATCACGGAGACTTAACTCTCAGAATGGTGGCTTGATTAGCTTGGAATGAATGAAAAACTCTGAGAAAATATCTCTATTTATAGGCATAAAAATGGTTCCTTCGACTGGTCTAAGGTCTCCCTCGACTAGTCTTAAGAACAACCAAATTTTAAAAATTCTGGCGTGATCGGATAAAATCGACCCTTGACTGGTCGAGTGGACTGCTCAATTGGTCGAGTGGCCTGCTTAACTAGTCTAGTGGAGCACAAAATGGTTGCTAGAGTTTGAGTTGAGCCCTGTTTGACTGATCGAGCATTGTTCCCACGACTGGTCGAGAAGAGTGCTTACAAAATTCTCCCCCTTTTTGTCACAAAGTATGTAACGCCCCGAATTTTCAGGACCTGAGTATACGACTCGTTTCCCAAAAACCCGAGTGTTAACCTTAAAGGATGGTCTAATTTGAGTATATTTTTTTCTTCATCAGAGTAAGCAAATGAGCGTAGTGTGGACAAATCGACATAAAGAAAAATTTTATTATCATTCAAATATTCAAGAAGCTACCCATAATGACTTATACAAATCAATGTCTCTGAATTTAACAAGTACAAGATTTATAAGAATTTAAAATATGAAGAATAGCAGAAAACATATAAATATAAGCCGCAAGATCACATAGCTCCTTCAGGAAAATATAACCTTACATCCCTGGCGATCGTACCTTGTTCCTTATCAAGTCTGAACATACATGTCACTGAAGCCACCTGTACTACCTATACGGTTGTATATCTGATGGATGAGTGGCCAACTTAGTATGAATTCCCCTCAAGATTACACATCACCGCATTAGGTAAGAAATAATATAAAATATCTAGACAACCAAAACAGAGTAAATGCAGTCTTATTAGATGCATGGATGCATGAATGCAATCATCGAACCTGAGAAACATTATCCAGTCGGGTCACCCATGCAATCATCGACCCAGGTAAAACATCTGGACGGGCATTGGAGTCGTCACCCAAGGATGTGACTAGTCATTAGTGTAATACTTGGCGTAATCGCATGGGCATGAAGATCCAAGTCATCATCATAAATTGAATGACTGATCATTAGCGCAACACTCAGTATAATCGCATGGGCATAATGATCTATGTCACTCTAAATATGCCATGTATGCATGATTAGCCAAGTCATTATTAGTCCATTTATAACCAGCCAATTTAAATAAGTTCAAAGGTCACTACAAGGAGCGTATAGCCTAGCGTAAGTCGACAGTTCGGGCATAGGTCCCATACCACCATCCCCAACGCATGAGACTACCACCTTAGGATGTTTAAGGAACCCCATCGACTAGTGGCCAATCATATTACAATATATGGGGCTTACCATCACATAATTGCATGGTATAAAACATCGGACCCATATAGGAAAAATATCAAAACAAAACCACGTAGAGTGAATATCAAAATATGCCACATTGGGAGAATATTAAAACCATACGATAAAGACCATCCTTAAAAATCATTGGACACAACAATCCTGAATGGTAGGCCCACATCAATGATCCATCTAAACCACCACTCAATAAATACCAAGTCGAAGGTCCATTACGATCACAACTAATCAATTTACATCCTAAGTATGGGTGTACATTCATATGTGAAAATTTCTCACTAATGTACCAGTTTAAGTTCCATAAGTAATCCACAAAAAGAAATCCATAAGCATGAACAATTATACAGGATAATCATAAAGCCTGTAATACAACAACTCAATTTCCACCAACTAACACATGTGGTTATAAAGGAAAATATCAATTATGAATTTAAATAAAAACTATAACTTAAGCTAATGAGAAGATGGAAAGCTCAAGGGGAAGAATCATCACTTTATAGATCGCCACTAATGTTGCTAGGAAGGACGTGTGCGTTAGAATCCATCATACCATGAATTGTAAAATTGTATTTGTAAGTGCTATGATTTCATATCTCTTTAGTTATCAAATTTTGTGGTGCCAAAACCTATTTCTATGACTTGTATATCTTGTGTTCTATGTTTGAAGACTAGTCATTGCAATTAACATCACATTTCAAGTCAAGCTCTTAAAAGAAGAAATTTTCAAGTCTTGGATGAAGAAATCAAGAATAGAAGTATTCAAGGTTGCATGTTCAAGGTTTGATCAAGTTCAAGTTTACTAGAAGATTTTGTCAAGTCAAGATCAAGCTTATGAAGGCCTACTACAAGTTTTGAATATTCACAAGCTTCTCTTAAGGGTCATCTGAATGTACAGACTTTCAATGTCCATCTCACTTTTAAGGTTTGTTTGACCTTAGATTGACCTTAGGATGGGCTTTATTGTAGGTCATTCCGGATACATAACTCATATATCTTTATATGCTTGTTTGGAGTGTTATAAGACCAGTCCTAGGGACTTCAAGACCAGTCCTAGCTTTGCTACGACCAGTCTTAGGTTTTTCAGGACCAGTCCTAGGTAGTTGAAGATTTTCAGATCTTTCTAACTGTCCTACGACCAGTCCTGTGAGTTCTACGACTCATCCTTCGACCGGTCGTAGACTTATGACTCAAACTCCAGCAACCATTTTTGGGGTCCTACGACCGGTCGTAGGCGTCTCACGACCAGTCGTAGGTGGCCCACAACCGGTCGTAGACCACCCTCGACCGGTCGTGGAACCGAAAATCAAATCCTGCGAAAATCTTTCGAAAATCTTTGGAGCTACGACCAGTCCTAGGATCCTAAGACCAGTCGTAGACAGGATTTTTCAGTCTATAAATTGAGCACAAACTTCAGAGTTTTAGCACTTCAAATCAATTCTATTCAAGCATTCTTTAGGCTATTCTCTGAGATAAGTTTGTGTTTATTTTTAGCTGCTTTGTGCTTATTTAATATTCATTTTTCTAGCTTATTCTTATTTGATTTTGATCTACATTCCAATCTTATTAGAAAAGGAGAATTTCTGATATTCCTTCTTCTGGATTCAAAATCAAATAGATCTAGCCCGTTTGATCTAAAATCAATTAGACTTAGAACCATTCTTAAAGTGAGTATTGTACTTTGAACGTCGAATCGAACTTCTACTCCGATTAGTTCTACCGGGCTTCATCAAAAGGTGATTCAGGTATTTTACATGTTTTGTAATTTACTTTCTCTGGTTTTTGTTTGAGATTCGCCAGAAAAATCTCATTGTATTGGTTATCTGAGGAGAGCCAGAAAACTCAGATTGTGGGGTTTTTGGATTGTGTAAGCCCGAGATCAAAGACACAATTGTGAAGGTTTTAGGTGAACCTGTGAAACCTATTTTGATAGTGCATGCTAATATCCCCTGTGTGAGGATATTAGGAGTGGAGTAGCAATCTGTGTGGCTGTTGGATAACAGTTGGTGTACACACAGCCGAACCACTATATATCGTTGTGTTGTGGATGTGCTTTATTCTTTCATTCCTTTATTCATTCAGTTTTGTGATCTGTGTTTGTGGATGAATGTTATAATCACTTCAAGTAAAGTGTGGATGAATGTTGTAATAACTTAGGATCTATTTTTCGCAAGTTATTTTGATTTCATTGCTTATTATTCCTCTTTGGTTTATGATATAAGGATGTTCTAGAACTAAGGTTGTCCTACCTTAAACCTCTGATTTTTGGTGTAAGGTTGTCCTTAGAACTGAAAAAGTATCAATCTCCTTATTCTAGGCTATTGTAATTGTTTTATATTAAGCATTGTGCTTTAAATCTTTTATTATTCTGCTGTTATTAATTTTATTTGGCATTGTCCTATTCACCCCCCCTCTAGGACATATAGCTAGGCCCTTTTAAGTGGTATCAGAGCCTAATAGCTCGTGCTTAGTGTTTATTTATTGGATTTATTTCCTGAGCTAACGATCTAAGCTATATTAAGATGTCAAATTTTGATAGCCTATAAGTCACTAGGCCACCACCCTTTAATGGCACAAACTATGCCTATTGGAAAGCCAGGATGAGGATCTTCCTCAAATCCTTGGATGAAAGTGTGTGGCTGGCCACAGTGAATGAATGGAACCCTCTTATCACTGAAGTTGCTAATGACGATGGTTCAAAAACTATGAAAATAACGGCTTATTCTCTTTGGACTACACTTCAGAAAAGTGAAAGTAGTGCTAATGTAAAAGCACTAAATGCAATTACTTGTGTATTATCACCAGATGAATTCAAAAGAATCATCTCTTGTGAAAATGTAAAACAAGCATGGGATATATTAGAAATGACACACGAGGGTACATCTATTGTCAAGAAATCTAAAGTCCAACTCCTCACAACTAAATTTGAAGAAATTCATATGGAGGAGAATGAGATGTTTATGGACTTCTACACTAGATTGAATGACATAGTGAACTCTATGTGGGGTCTTGGTGATAAAATCCCTGAAAGTAAAGTGTGCGCAAAAATACTACGTTCACTTCCTAAACGGTTCAATTCTAAAGTGACTGCGATTCAGGAACTTCGTGATACGGATATCATAAGGGTTGAGGAATTAGTTGGTTCACTTCAAACCTATGAGTTATCCTTTAAGGCTCCTAAAGGAAAATCAATAGCTCTCAAATCATCTAAAAATATTTCTCAAGAGAGCACTTCGGATTTAGAAAATACTGAAGATGATATGGCACTTTTAGCAAAAAGGTTTTATAAAATTTTCAAAAATAAGAAAAAGGTTGATTTTCAAAAATCAAATGATAAGAGACGATCTAAACCTAGAACTCGTAAATCCTTGAAAGATAGTCAATGTTACAACTGTCAAGAGTATGGGCACTTATCTAACAAATGTCCTAAAAAGGACAAATCAAAAAGGAAAAGCATGAAGGCTACTTGGGATGAATCATCTGATTCTGAATCCTCTTCTAAATCAGAAGATTCTGAAACCGAGTCGGGCGATGGTGTTAAAGCCCTTATGACTCTAGCCAAGATCACCTATTCAGATCATGATGATATATCTAGTGAAGAAAATCTGAATAGTGATTGCGATTATGATGATGATCTTCAAGATGCTTATAATGCTCTTTATAAAGAGAGTTGTAAAATTGCTGTCAAGCTTAAATTACAAAAAGAAAATTTTTTTAAGCTTAAGGAAGATTATGAGTCTCTTGTCTTAGAAAAATCTCATATTTCTGATTCTTTTGAAAAACCAAAAATGATTTAGATTTCAAAACCTCTCAAATTGAAGATTTGAAATCCAAAAAATAGAAACTTAAAAATGAGGTAGCTTCTCTTCTGAGTTTGAAAGACACATGGAGATATGCCCAAGGAGATTCGAAATTGAAAAAATTATTGTCCGGATCAAGAAAATGTGGCGATCGATCCGGGTTGGGCTATGATAAAAATACATCTCCTAAACAAAAGAGCATTGCTCCTAGATTTGTTAAAGGAAAGTCTTCGACCTCAAAAGAAAAGAATACCTATCAAGGTTTTTCCAAAAATTCTAGGTCTTTCCAAAAACCTAAAAGTGGTCATGTCAACATTAATTTTCAAAACTGAAATCAATTAGCTGAAAAAATTATTGATCTTCTCAAGGAGTCATTAAAGTCGAACTCTATATGTCGTTCCTACGACAATAGACAGAATAAGACCATCTATACTCCTAAACCCAAAACAGTTATGAAATAGGTTCCTAAAGTTGCCAGCTTGGTTGCCCACACTGCTTTCAAAGAAACAAGCCATTCAAAGTGGTACCTAGATAGTGGTTGCTCCAGACATATGACAGGTGACAAAGCTTTATTCACCGATCTTAAAGATATGACTGACGGGTCAGTCACATTTGGTGATGGAAGTAATTGCAAGATTATTGGCCAAGGTACGGTTCAACTTTATAACCTTCCCTTATTTAAGAATGTCTTATATGTTGAGGGTTTAAAACACAACCTATTAAGCATTTCTCAGATATGTGATAACAACCATAGTGTAAAGTTTTCTAATCAAGGTTGTGAGATAGTTAATAAAAGGGGTTCTGTTATATTAACTGGTTGCAGAACTTTTGAAAATTGCTACATCGTTAGTAATACTAGCTCATCTACTCAATCATGTTATATGGTCCATACCGATGAGACTGAATTATGGCATAAACGTCTTGGACATGTACACTATCGAAACTTATTTAGATTGAGAAAAAGAGAACTAATTAGAGGTCTACCCAAATTGTAAAAAGTAGACAAAATATGTGGTGAATGCCAGTTGGGCAAACAAATTAGGAGTTCTCACAAGAAAGTGAACTCTAACACCACATCTAAACCACTTGAGCTTGGATCTTATTGGACCTACCAGATCGGAGAGTTAAGGTGGCAAAAAATACATTTTGGTTATCGTAGATGACTATACAAGATTCACTTGGGTATCATTCTTAAAAGACAAAATTGAAACCTTAGATGAAGTAAAAAAGGTCATCAAACGAATCCAAAATGAGAAAAGTTCTCATGTTAGCAAGATCCGTAGTGATCATGGATCTGAATTCGAAAACAGTAGTTTTGAGAAATTCTGTAACGATCAGGGAATATCACATGAATTCTCAGCTCCCAAAACACCGTAACAAAATGGTATAGTTGAAAGGAAAAATAGAGTGCTTAAGGAAATGACTAATGTTATGTTGAATAGCATGAAGCTCTCTAAAAATCTTTGGGCTGAAGCAGTTAATACCGCATGCTATATTATTAATCGGTTGTATACCAATAAATTTGATAATAAGACTTCTTATGAATTATGGTTTGAAAAGAAACCTACTGTCAAATACTTTTGGGTTTTTGGCAGCAAGTGTTATATTTTACAGGATCGTGAAAATTTGGGTAAGTTTGATACGAAGAGTGACGAAGGAATTTTTCTTGGTTATTCTTTGAACAGTCAAGCTTATAGGGTTCTAAATAAGAAAACTGGTGTGATTCAAGAGTCCATCAATGTGGTCATTGATGATCATTTGAATACATCAGCCCCAAGTTCAGATGATGATGAAGCTATTATTATTGACAATCTAGATATCTCATCAAGTTAAAAAGAATCTGAACCAAGGACTATTAAAGATCATCCAACCAATCAAATACTTGGAAATCCTCTCACTGGAGTTCGTACTCGCAAACAACTTGAGAACATATGTAATTATGTTTGTTTTACATCCCAAATAGAACCGGTCAACGTAAAAGAAGCACTTTCTGACGAAAATTGGATAGTTGCTATGCATGATGAACTTAATCAATTTGTTCGTAATGATGTCTGGTCTCTTGTTCCTAGACCTAAAGATAAAAACATTATTGGAACAAAGTAGATCTTTAAAAATAAGTCTGATGAACTCGAAAATATTATACGAAAGAAGGCTAAACTGGTTGTACAAGGGTACACTCAGATTGAAGGCATAGATTACGATGAAACCTTTTCTTCAGTCGCTCGCCTTGAATCAATCAGACTTTTTATTTCCATCGCATGTTTTAAAAAATTTAAAATTTATCAGATGGATGTAAAGAGTGCTTTCTTGAATGGCGATCTACATGAAGAGGTGTATGTTGAACAACCTTCAGGGTTTGAAGACCCTAAGTTATCTGACCATGTATTTCGTCTCAAAAAGGCTCTCTATGGTCTAAAACAAGCACCTAGGGCATGGTATGAAAAATTTAATAAATTCTTACTTAGTCATAGCTTTCAAGTAGGTAGTGTCGATAAGACGCTTTTTGTTAAAAAGAATAACAATGATATTTTGATGGTTCAAATATATGTTGATGATATTATTTATGGATCTACTTATTCTAACATGTCTATTGAGTTTACAGAGTTAATGAAATCAAGGTTCAAAATGAGCATGGTTGGCGAACTTAACTATTTCCTAGGTTGCAAGTAAAACAACAACCTGATGAAATTTTCATTTCTCAGACCAAATATGCTTCAAACTTGGTTGAAAGGTTTGGATTTGAGAATGTTAAGAACTTTGATACTCCTATGAGTACAACATTAAGACTCTCAAAAGACTCTACAGGTAAAGATATAGATCCTAAACTATATCGCAGTATGATTGGTAGTTTATTATATCTTACAGCTAGTAGACCTGATATCGCATTCAGTGTTGGAATTTGTGCGAGATATCAGTCTAATCCTAAGGAATCACATCTTACTACTGTTAAACGGATTATTAGATATGTCGCAAGTTCTATAAATTTAGGACTTTGGTATCCTTTTGATACTAATGTTCAATTAGCCGGGTATTCAGATGCTGATTGGGCCAGAAATATTGATGATAGAAAATTAACCAGTGGTGGTTGTTTTTACATTAAAAATTGCTTAGTTTCTTGGTTTAGCAAGAAGTAAAGCTCAATATCGCTCTCTACTGCTGAGGCTGAATATATTGCAGCTGGATATGCATGTACTCAACTAGTTTGGATGAAACGCATGCTTAGCGATTATAGAATTAATCAAGATTCAATGATTTTACATTGTGATAATTCCAATGCTATAAACATTTTTAAAAATTTAATCCAGCATTCACGTACTGAGCATATTGACATTAGGTATCATTACATTCGTGAGTTGGTTGAAGAAAAAATCATTTCATTAGAATATATATCAACCGAAACTCAACTTGCTGATATATTTACTAAACCGCTCGACAAAAGCAGGTTTAATAAATTGAAATTTGATCTTGGTATGTGCATTTTACATTGAATATGCTTGCTTTCATGTATCATAGTGTATTATATTTCACATTATAATTGTTTAAATTTCAAATTTTTTCATTTAAAATGCATTTTTGGTCAATGCACGACCTGTCGTGGTTGTACACGACCAGTCGTGGTTCGACCGATCGTGGACCACACACGACCGGTCGTGGATCTCATGAACATATAATTTGGGAAAAATCCCCTTCTTCTTCATTTCCACACCCACCTACGACGAGTCATGGCTCGACCAGTCATAGAATTTCTAGTTTTTCTTCAAGTTAAGTCCTATTTCATCATTTTTCTTGAAGATTCATGATCTCTATGCTTTGATTTGTTCATAGTATAGTTTGATTTCATCTCTTGTTGAGTTTTTCAAGGGTTTGCTCTCTATTTGCTGATCTAGAGAAAACCCATCTTTCATTTGTGCATCTTGCTTGTTTTTTGTATATCTTTTTGAATATGGATGCTAGAGAAAAAAAGAAAACATCCCGTGGTCCATCTTCATCCAGATCTGGACCAATAACTAGACGGCATCTTCGATCACTCGAAGATAATACTCAAGATGTACGGGATTTGCATGCCCGTAACATTATCATTGAGCATACCGCTGATCTAAATCACATTGCTCCATATGGTGTCATTCCCCTTCTAGAATCTGTAGGTTGGACTAACATTTTGCTTTGGGGTGGGTCTGCATACCAGTCCATTGCTCAATTAATGGTTGCATGCATTTCAGATTTTTTCCTTGATAATTTAACATTTTCTATTGATACTAGAGAAGGAAAATTTGAAGTAGACCGTCATTTAATATCACGTATTATGGATATACATGTTAATGATGAAGGAATACCGATTCATACTTTATACGACAAACCTTCAGAATCGGAAAAACGCATGTTAACTAGAGATTTATGCAAAATTGATGTGCATTGGACTCATAAAGAGAATGTGCTCCCTGCAAAGTATCTGTTACCCAAATACAGAATACTACATCGTTTCTTCATTTCAAATGTATATCCTCGGTCCGGTAATAAAACCGAGTTAACTTCTTTCATGGTTCGTGTGTTGCATTCTATTGCTTCTGGAATCAAGGTTTGTCTTCCTTCTTTGATTTGTCATTTCATTATATAATTTCATCTCCATCTAGGTCATAGTGATATTCCATTCGGTTATCTTATGAATGTTCTAGCCACTCACATGCTTGTCGATAAACCTGTTAATGAGGCACCAATTCTTCATCTCATTTTCAATAATGCCAATCTTAATAAGATGAAATTGGAACTGCTTCCTGGCCAATTTGATGAAGCTGGTGTTAGTGGTGTTGGTGATGATGGTGATGATGCTGGAAACGAAGAGGAAGCTGGTGATCTTCCACAACAAGATGTTAATATGGATGACTTATTTGATGACATAGAAACTGATTCACCTAATGATCCAGATTATGATCCTTCTAGTTTTGATGCACGCCTTCGTGTATTGGAGGAAAAACTTGATAATATGAATATAGCCCATGACATGAGATTCAAGTACATGCGAAAATATCTTCGTCGCATAAATAAGGGCTTACACCAGAATGATCCATCTATTCCTGCTCCCTCTTCTGGATCAGATTAAGTGAATTATCTTCTGAATAGTATAACATTTCTTTTACTCTGGATATGTATTATGGATTCTGCTTTCATAACATTTTGGATATTGTACTTTGTGGTATGGATTATGACTTGACACTTCAGATTTATTTTATGTCCTTTCATATCACCTTCTCATTATTTGCTCTCTATATTCTCCTTTATATTGTTCCTTTCCCTTGTCATTTTATGAAAAAAAGGGGGGAGTAGTAAGCATTGCTAAAAGGGGAGTAATACGGATAGGGGGAGTAAATTTGTTTGTATTAATTGAGAAGGATATGTGGAATGATGGATATGTGGATTGAAGTTTTGAGGTTTTCATGTTATGTATTGATTATACGTGCAATACTCGTATTACTCAGGGGGAGTAGAGTAGTTTGTGGTTTCATGCTTTATCATTCCTTATTATCTTTGATGCTATGTGTTTTGTCACAATTTGACAAAGGGGGAGATTGTAAGTGCTATGATTTCATATCTCTTTAGTTGTCAAATTTTGTGGTGCCAAAACCTATTTCTATGTCTTGTATATCTTGTGTTCTATGTTTGAAGACTAGTCATTGCAATCAACATCGCATTTCAAGTCAAGATCTTAAAAGAAGAAAGTTTTCAAGTCTTGGATGAAGAAATCAAGAATCGAAGTATTCAAGGTTGCATGTTCAAGGTTTGATCAAGTTCACGTTTACTAGAAGATTTTGTCAAGTCAAGATCAAGCTTATGAAGGCCTACTACAAGTTTTGAATATTCACAAGCTTCTCTTAAGGGTCATCTGAGTGTACAGACTTTCAATGTCCATCTCACTTTTAAGGTTTGTTTGACCTTAGATTGACCTTAGGATGGGCTTTATTGTAGGTCATTCCGGATACATAACTCATATATCTTTATATGCTTGTTTGGAGTGTTATAAGACCAGTCCTAGGGACTTCAAGACCAGTCCTAGCTTTGCTACGACCAGTCTTAGGTTTTTCAGGACCAGTCCTAGGTAGTTGAAGATTTTTGGATCTTTCTAGCTGTCCTACGACCAGTCCTGGACATCCTACGACTAGTCCTGTGAGTTCTACGACTCATCTTTCGACCGGTCGTAGACCTATGACTCAAACTCCAACAACTATTTTTGGGGTCCTACGACCGGTCGTAGGTGTCTCACGACCAGTCGTAGGTGGCCCACGACCGGTCGTTGACCACCCTCGACCGGTCGTGGAACTGAAAATCAAATCCCGCGAAAATCTTTCAAAAATCTTTGGAGCTACGACCAGTCCTATGATCCTAAGACTAGTCGTAGACGAGATTTTTCAGTCTATAAATTGAGCACGAACTTCAGAGTTTGTGTTTATTTTTAGCTACTTTGTGCTTATTTAATAATCATTTTGCTAGCTTATTCTTATTTGATTTTGATCTACATTCCAATCTTATTAGAAAAGGAGAATTTCTGATATTCCTTCTTCTGGATTCAAAATTAAATAGATCTAGCCCATTTGATCTAAAATCAATTAGACTTAGAACCATTTTTAAAATGAGTATTGTACTTTGAACGTCGAATCGAACTTCTACTCCGATTGGTTCTACCGGGCTTCATCAAAAGGTGATTCAGGTATTTTATATGTTTTGTAATTTACTTTATCTGGTTTTTGTTTGAGATTCGCCAGAAAAATCTCATTGTATTGGTTATCTGAGGAGAGCCAGAAAACTCAGATTGTGGGGTTTTTGGATTGTGTAAGCCCGAGATCAAAGACACAATTGTGAAGATTTTAGGTGAACCTGTGAAACCTATTTTGATAGTGCATGCTAATATCCCCTGTGTAAGGATATTAGGAGTGGAGTAGCAATCTGTGTGGCTGTTGGATAACAGTTGGTGTACACACAGGCGAACCACTATATATCGTTGTGTTGTGGATGTGCTTTATTCTTTCATTCCTTAATTCATTCAGTTTTGTGATTTTTGTTTGTGGATGAATGTTGTAATCACTTAAAGCAAAGTGTGGATGAATGTTGTAACAACTTAGGATCTATTTTTCGCAAGTTATTTTGATTTCATTGCTTATTATTCCTCTTTGGTTTGTGATTCAAGAACGTTCTAGAAATAAGGTTGTCCTACCTTAAACCTCTGGTTTTTGGTGTAAGGTTGTCCTTAGAACTGATAAAGTATCAATCTCCTTATTCTAGGCTATTGCAATTATTTTATATTAAGCATTGTACTTTAAATCTTTTATTATTCCGTTGTTATTAATTTTATTTGGAATTACCCTATTCACCCCCCCTCTAGGGCATATAGCTAGGCCCTTTCAGTATGGTCAAATACATGTTCTATACGTTCGCTTTGGTTAAGACCATGACCTAGAGTTTGGATTACTTTTAGGATTTTAGTATATAATTAGAGCCTCATGCTAGAGTTTAGCCATAGTCCTTAGATTCTAGGACTTGAATCCTAAATTATTATTATTATTATTATTATACGATGGGCCCATTAATATTCATGATAAGAGTATTAACCCATCCATATTAATGATGACAGTCCATAATTTTATATTTAAATGCACTGATATCATTTGATACTTTTATAATTACTAGTAGTCCCTTAAATAATATAAGTAATAATAATATAATATTTACTATATAATAAGGATTAATACAAATAATTATATAAATGAGTATTTCAATAATCCCATAAGGACAATGATAAATGTTTTCAAATGCTACTATTCATAACTATAATGAATCTAGCCATGATAATAGCTACCATGAGCTACCATGAATTTTGAGTTTCTGCACTTTGGTCAAACCTAACCCACCATATATGTTTACAGTTTTGACCTAGAGCTTAGGTTACTTAGATGCAAGACTTTATCCTAGGATTTAGGTCTACGATAAATTTTTGGATTTGTGCTTTCGTCGGTGTACCATATAGACATAATAATTTACAAGATAATCATTATCATTAGTGCTATAATTTATATTAGCTAACATAGTAATGACAATTGTTATGATGATAGCTAACATTGTGATCTATTCTTATATCATTTAAGAGTGGTAAAATAAAACACTAGAAGTTAATAATGATATTATAATTATTGTTATCCCTTTGCCTATAATAACTATTATTAGTATAAATAATTTACTAATGGACATCCATATCTGCCACAAATAATCCCAACAATGATCTTAACAATGTTAATGGTAATCAAAAGAATCTCAAAATGGAGAAAGACGTGGACTCACCTTAGTCGATTCAGTACGAGTCGAGTTGAGCTAGTGTGGCTATGCTCCCACTCACTCGTTCTCTTCTTTCTTCCTTTCTCTTTCTTTTCTCTCACTTTCCCTTTCTCTCTCTCTTTTTTTTTTTTTCCTTTTCTTTTCTTTCCCCTTAGTCTAACCCAAATTAGGGCAGATCCCACCTAACCAAGCTGCAGTCGACCTCAACCAAGTAGATTCAGTTCCAGCCGAGTCAACTCGGCCTAACACCTTCACCCACCTATTCTCACTCTCTCCTTTTCTCTCTCTTTCTTCTTCTCCTTTTCCCATTCTTTTCTCCCTTGCTGGGATGTCCAACAACGGGTCTGGACAGAACAACCCAGCTTGATTCACTTAGACTCGATGAGTTGACTCTGTTTGGGCTGGACAACCCATCTTCTTCTCCTTCGTTTTATCTTATCTCTCTCTCTCTCTGAATCTCTCTCTCTTTTCTATTTCTTTCTTCTTCTTTTTATCCCTCCTTCTACTGCTGAAAGCATCCAGCAATGGGTGCATCATACAATGGCCTAACTTGACCCAAATCCTATGGCTTGGGCAAGTCAATGAAGTTCGGCACCCTCCACTAGCAGTGTGGTGCTCGGATTTCTCTCAAACGCTCTCTGTCTTCTCATTTAGAGAGGTCTAGAAACTTCTGGACTCAACCCAGTCCAACTCAGACCGAACCAGGCCCGATTACCCACAATCTGACCAGCTGACTCGGCTCGGTTTGAGCTATTGTGTTGGTGTGGCGCAACAAGCTCACCATCACTTCCCTTCCCTTCTTCATCTCTCCATTTTCCTTCCTCATTTCTTTCTTTTTCTTCTAGTTGAGAAGGCCCAATAATGGACGTTTAGACTAAACTCAAGCTCGGTTGATCTGAGTCATGTTGGTGCCGCTGAACAATAAAGAAGGAGACCCACCATTAATGGTGGATCTCAAACGAAGACTTCCTCCTCTAATCATCTCCCTTCAGACGGTCCATGTGGACCCTAGAAAGCTTTTAATCGAGCTCTTACAAAGCTTAGGAGAGGTTTGGCTAATGGGTTTACAGGGAGAAGAAAACAGTGGATTTTCGAGTTGAGGCAAGGGAGTGGGTGAGAGACCCATTGCAACTCCCATCTCTTGCACTTGAATCGATCCCTAAGTTCTCTCAGGGTCGTATGATCGTCAATGGGTGTCCTAGATTTATTTGGTATAAACTGCCTCCCAAAAATGATGGGTGAAAACCAAAACCATCCCTGGTTTTGCTGGGAACGCCCTAAGCAAATGGATGGCTGAGATGAAAGTGCCCTTGTCAGTGCCCTGGTTTGTTAATTAGTGTGTGTGTTGAGTCAGTCGGACTGTAGAGCCTCACAGGAAGATCAATTCAAGCGTCTGCCTCAACTGGATGTGCGAAAGCTCACCATAGGTAAATCTAAGCCTCACATCCCATGTCCCAAAACACCAGGTGAATAAAACCCTTAAAACAAGTTAGACATCATAGGGTTTTTAAGTGAGAAAACTTTTTTTAAAATTAAAAAATCTCTAAGTTTTCTTGCTCTATCGATTGTATCGATACATGTCTCAATACGATCGATCTACGCTGTCGATGTCCTCGGAAGCTCAATCGATAAAATCGGATGAGGACTTAAAGTGTCCAGCAACTACATATTATCTGGATGGAATTATCGATATATCGATATGCATATAAATATCATCGATAATTGAATCGCGAGTCGATCAAAGGTGACTCAATAATATCGACAGGCAGATCCAACGCCCCTATTTTTTATTAAGAATATCATATATGCTTCGAAATATTGAAGCCATCATCGATACCATCAGAGTTCAAATCGCGATGATATCAGTTGGCTCTCGATTATATCAGTCATGGGCACGAAGTTGTTCAACAACTTTTTTTCAGGTGGTTTTCAATTCTAATTGGGGGTCACTCGATAGAATCGATATTCAAATATCGATGATATCAGGGTCAGATCGATTACATCGAGAATGGATAAAACTGTCCAGTAAGCTCACTGATAAAATCTTTAGATTTATCGATGCATCGACACGACTTTCGATATCATCGACATTCAAATTCCGATGATATCGAGTATCCCCCGATCATATCTGATGACATGAAAATTTTTAAAGTCTCTCTCATTTTCAAATGTCGAGGACTCGATCCTTGTATCGATAATATCAGAGTTTGAAATCCGATGGCATCGACACGAGTATCGATTCCTTCGACCATTTGGCAAGAGGTTTTCCAAAAGCATATGACATTGAGTTTGTGTCATCGAGCGGACCATCGATACAATCAAGAGTATATGCTCGATGATATCAAACCCGCTCGATGATATCAAACTCTGTCATAAATGTGATTGTTTTATATCCGTTGAAAACTTTTGCCTATATAAAGGGAGCTTGGCTTTAGTTGCTGGCAAAGAAAGAAGAGAGTGCTTTTGAGTGTTTAACGTTAAATCATTTACCCAAAGCCCTTTCTCTCAGGGTTTTATCCTCCAATCCACCCTCATCATTGATATTCAATAAAGTGGATTGAGGAATGAACTTTCGCATTCAAGGATCCTCCAACTACTACCTTAATGGAAAATCATTAAGTTGGGATGCCTTGAATGCATAGATGATTGGAATCGCTCTATCTTCCTAATAGGAAAACATTTAAAGAGTAGGATTCCATCATAACCTTGACCCAACCCGTCACCATATATTGGTACATCATTTGTGTTGTGGATTAAGGGAACAGAAGATTCTTCATCAACAACGAGGAGATCTTCGTCAACGTGTTGAATGGGGCTCATCCACTTATCTGTAAGTATCTAGAGTCTAGAGGACCCTTTGATCATTCCTTTGTAGGATTGGGTCTAAGGTGTTTCTCACCCTTTGAAGTCCTCAAGGAGGCCTTCGGTGGGAGTGTACGTGGTGGGTGCATTGTCTGGACCCTTGCTCTGTAGAGAGCATAAACATCTGGTTGAAGGTGAACCAGTCAAAACCTTAGGTTTGAGGTGAATCGCTGTGAAACCACGGTTTAGAGGTAAATCGCATAAAACGTCTATTAGGGTCTTTTGGATGATGCTTAGCCAGTGTACCTAAAAGTGGGTGCGATGTGTTGACCCTTACTCGTGAGAGCACAAATAGTCAGCCTCAGTGTAGGTTGTAAAGGTTGAAAGTGAACCTGATTTAGAACCTTAGGCTAGAGGTGAACCACTGTGAAACCTCCTTAGTGAAATCTGGTACACTCAAGGGTTGAGTGCGGTTATCGCGAGTGGAGTAGAAAAGTAGTCGAACCACTATAAAAATGATTGTGTTTGAGATTGTTATTCTTTGGTTTTTGTGATTTGCTTTAATATTTTCATATCTGAATATCTGAAATCACACCTCACACACATACACAGCATTATCCATCATAAACTAGTTTACTCATCATTCTCTTCTTAAATAGTTTGTGATTGGATCCTCTACTGGGCTTGGAAGCCAATAGAGTTACTTATGAGTAATCCTAATCTGTGCTTATTATTAGGATTAGTGTAATAGGATTTTTAAATAAATTGTAAAAACTTTAAGAAGTCCTATTCACCCCCCCTCTAAGACATATTGGCATATTCCTACTTCAACTAAAGCGGTCTTCACCGCTATTTCATGAGATGTCATCAAACGGACGTCTGAGATGAGAGGAATTACTCTCGCGCGGATTGCCAGAGTGATCGCACGGAGAACAGTTTCTATTTTAGGAAACTTTATTTTTATGGGTTCGGTTTTGGTCGGTTCTTGTGTACATGAGGGTGCACTCAGTAGGTGGAGGTATCGAGGTTTTGGTTAGGGCTGAAGGACGCACATGACGGACGGTTTGGATTGTTCAGATGGACAATGTGGGTCGGCCATGGATCGAGAAAATGGATGCTCGTCCACCGGTTGGTAAAAGTAGAGGGAGAGAGAATTGTCTCTCCATTTTAAGTAAAACGTGAGTCAACCCACTGCTGACCGAGCTGGCACACCCAATGCACTGCGGGTACAGGTACACTAGGTGCACTCACACCACATGTGGGGCCCACCGTGCTGTTTGGAAAAAATTGACACCATCCATTCTATTTGGTGGGTCCTGCCAGAGAGCTCTTTACCAAAGTTGGGGCAGATCCGAGGTCTGGGTAGGTCATACAGGTCGATTCCTAGGTCTAACGGTGGATTCTCGTCGATCTAATAGTCGGATTGTTTCGAAATTGAATGTCAATGGCTAAAATGGTCCTCAGAATTTATCAAACAACTGGGTCCACCTCTATTTTGATCTTAGGACATTAATTGTTTTTATTAGAATAAGTTTTAATATTTCTTGTTATTATTATTATTATTATTATTTCCATGTGTGTGCATTGTTAATCATGTTGTGGGTCCCGCTCCATAGGACTACCTATCTCATGATTTTACATTATTATTATTACAGCCCTTGTAGATTTTGTTCTACTTTTCCTTAAGTTGTTTACGTGAGTCCCATCTTAATCAGCACCATCTATTTACTCACTCAGCCTTGTAGGGCTTTGATCATAATTAAAATCATTTTAATTTGTAAGTGGGCCATACTTGTGATCTTACAGACAACTAATGATTCCCTCTAATCCGACGGTCAGATCATCTTTATGTCTTGCCCTCAGGGTTTTTAATGACTCTTAGTTGGATCTAGAAGGAATCTAATGGCCTCTACTACAATTAATTGGTTAGATTTATCTAAGTATGTAGTGGATTTCAACATTAAGTGACATAACCTAGAGGACCTAGCAGTCTGGGCTTCAATACAAGATAATATAAGTTCATTTTATAACCCGGTGGTTAGATTATGAAAATTACGTGTTGAAGTGACCGACGACACGTTGTGGATCTATTGAATGGTACATATCGTGGTTCAATCTTCCTATTCCAAGATGGACGGTTGGATCTTAACAATCAAGGGTACTAGTATCCTAAAGTAAGTTTTTTTTTTTTTTTTTTTGGAATCACTTGATGGTCCATCTCAAGGATCAATCAAATGGAAAGCTCGATTTATGGGTGAATTCTACCCCTAACGGTTAGATGAATTAATATATCGATGGAGATTATACTAGATAACCTAGATGGATAGATTGTGGGTTACTAGATGATGATGTGTAAGGTAAGTCATGTGTGCTCCCACACACGTGCAAACTGATTTAGATATTTATAGTAGTGCCCGAGTATTGAAAAGTACGAGGTGTTACAATCTACCCCCCATAAAGAGAATTTCATCCCTGAAATTCAGTACTTCTACCGTGGTTATGAATGATGACAATCTAATTTACAATGCTCCTAAGTATTCATAATTTTTCTTTTAGAGGTTGCTTGTTTGTACAATTGTATACGATTAGTTATGAAAACTAGGGTGGTTACATTCTACCCCCCTTAAAGAGAAATCTAATCCTCCAGATTTGATGACTCTCACCGAAATCCTTGTTCATCCGAGTAGTTGCATTATCCTAATGGTGTATCCTATTTCATATATGTCTAAGTGTCAAATCACCTCATATACATTTTTAACAAGCTACATCTAAATTTTCCATGACCCTTAAATTCTTTCATCTAGCCAATCAATCCCCACTAAGTACTTGGGACCATTCCAGTATTAGCCAATACTAAGGATTTATTTGAGTGTTTATCAACATCAATGTCTTGTCGCATTTACTAAAGTTGTAAGTTCATTCAGGCGACCACTACTAGTAATTTCCCCCTTTTTTTTTCTTCCTTTACCACTAATGATAATTCACAATATTTAAGGTACAATACAAATTTTTGGTTTCTTGTGTTCAGGCCATTACGAATAGATGGTTATAGTAGGTTTGAGCCTGATACATCGACCCTTTACCTACGTAAAATAGAGGATTTTCTGTATCAATCCCTAATCCTAGTAAATCTCGATCTTCTGCCTAATCAGGGCATTGATATCATTGGAATCTACTAGGATATGGGGTTCGGATCAAATAATGCAACTTCACTTAAATGTGGTTCCATCAACCTGTGGTTTTGATTATTCAAGACTCCTGGGGAAATATCAAGTACTCTTCTACCTCCGTAACGGATAAGACCATGTGGCCTACTACGCTTCTAATGTTTACTCTGAGTACTTAATGCACTATTAAAAAGAAATTTCATGACCGAAATTTCTACATAAAATCTGAGTTTGAAATTTATTGAATTCAACTAAGATTTCAAATCTAGTCTCGGCATGCTCAGACTATGGTTTAATATTTGCCTATGATTTTATAAGTGCACCTCTAATTAATTTCTACGTGCTGAAACTTGTGGGAAATGTTATATCTAAGGAGATGTATTAGGGGATTCAACCTATAATTTCTAATGCCATCCTTAAGTTTAGAGAGCACTTGTGTCCAATCAGATGTACAATCTGGTGACTAAGGAAATTCTATGAAAGGTAAGTTCATCCTACTCACTTAGTGTTGTGATAATGTTATGTCTAACTAGGGAATTTATATAAGAGTTTGGATCCTAAATTTCAAGAATGTTCTTTGGGAATCAAGTCTAAGGAATATTCTTATTAGATCTCAAATATGTCATGGTGGGTATTTGTTCTTTCACAGGACATGGGTTTAATTTCTAAATTCAAATAACAATTTCGGTAGTTCTCAAGGGAACGTAAAGTTATATTTCTAAGTTTGAAGGTTATCCAACCAATGTGTTAGGAAACCTAAGATCTGAATCTCTATGTTCTCGATTTCTCCCAATTCCAAGGGAATTTTACCTAAGCTCAAATGACTAACCTAAAATGCTCAAAGAGGCCTAAGTTCATTCCTAAGTTCTACGATCATCCATATAATTATCTAGGGGGCCTAAGATCTTGAGTTCCTACATTCTCAGTTTCTCCAAACTACAGGGGAAGTTCAAATGAGTTCAAATGGTTATTCTAATAATTTCTAAGGGGACTTAAGTTTTGATTTCTACACTCTTAATGTCCCTTACTTATAAGGGATTCTACATCAATGCAAATAGCTATCTTAGTGATTTATAAGGGAGCCTAAGTTTGGGTCTCTACATATCCAATCATTCTTCTAAGTCTAAGGGAATTTCTTCTAAGTTCAAATTTCTAGTTTCAAATATTCTAACTTGAGACATTTCCAAGCTTGTATAAGATCATTTTTCAAGGCCAAGTTTGTCCAAACTATGCTCTGATGCCAACTTGTAACGCCCCGACTTTTCAAGACCCAAGTATACAACTCGTTTCCCAAAAGCCCAAGTGTTAACCTTAAAGGATGGTCTAATTCGAGTATTTTTTTTCCTTCATGAGAGTAAGCAAATGAGCATGGTGTGGAAAAATTAACATAAAGGAAAATTTCATTATCATTCAAATATTCAAGAAGCTGCCCATAATGACTTATACAAACCAATGTATCTGAACTTGACAAGTACAAGATTTAGAAGAATTTAATACACGAAGAATAGCAGAAAGCATATAAATATAAGCCGTAAGATCACGCAACTCCTCCAGGAAAATACAGCCTTGCATCCCTGACAATCGTACCTTGCTCCTCATCAAGTCTGAACACATATATCACTAAAGTCACCTGTACTACTTGTACGGTTGAATATCTGATGGATGATTGGCCAACTCAGTGTGAATTTTCCTCAAGATTACACACCACCACATTAAGTAAGAAATAGTATAAAATATCTAGACAATCAAAACAGAGTAAATGTAGTCTTATTAGATGCATGGATGCATGGATGCAATCATCAAACCTAGGAAACATCATGCAGTCGGATCACTCATGCAAACATCGACCTGGGTAAAACATTTGGATGGGCATTGGGGTCGTCACCCAAGGATGTGACTGGTCATCAGTGTAACACTCGGTGTAATTGCATAGGCATGAAGATCCAAGTCATCATCATAAATTGAATGACTGGTCATTAGCACAATACTCAACGTAATCACATGGGCATAATGATCCATGTCATCGTAAATATACCATGTATGCATGATTAGCCAAGTCATTATTAGTCCATTTACAACCAGCCAATTTAAATAAGCTCAAAGTTCACTACGGGGAGCGTATATCCCAGTGTAGGCCGACAGCTCGGGCATAGGTCTCATACCACTATCCCCGGCTCATGAGACTACCCCCTTAGGATGTTTAATGGAACCTCGTCGACCAGTGGCCAATCATATTACAATATATGGGGCTTACCATCACATAATTGCATAGTATAAAAAATCAACCCATATAGGGAAAATATCAAAACAAAACTACGTAGGGCGAGTATCAAAATATGCCACATAGGGTGAATATCAAAACCATATGATAAATACCATCCTTAAAAACCATTGGGCACAACAACCCTGAATGGTAGGCCCACATCAATGATCCATCTAGACCAGCACTTAATAACCACCAATTCGAAGGTCCATTACGATCACAACTAGTCAAGTTACATCCCAAGTATGGGTGTACATTCATATGTGGGAATTTCTCACTAATGTACCAGTTTAAGTTCCATTAGCAATCCACAAGCATGAACAATTATAGAGGATAATCATAAAGCATGTAATACAACAATTCAATTTTCACCAGCTAACACATATAATTATAAAGGGAGATATCAATTATAAATTTAAATAAAAACTATAACTTAAGCTAATGAGAAGATGGAAAGCTCAAGGGGAAAAATCATCACCTTATAGATCGCCACTAATGTTGTTAGGAAGCACGTGTGCCTTAGAATCCATCCTACCATGAATTGTAAAATTGTAAGGTCAGATACAGGTTCTATATGTTCTCTATGGTTAAGACCATGACCTAGAGTTCAGATTATTTTTAAGGTTTTAGTATAGAATTAGAGCCTCATGCTAGAGTTTAGCCATAGGCCTTAGATTCTAAGACTTGAATCCTAAATTATTATTATTATTATTATACGATGGGTCAATTAATATTCATGATAGGAGTATTAACCCATCCATATTAATGATGATGGTCCATAAGTTTATATTTAAACGCACTGACATCATCTAATACTTTTATAATTACTAGTAGTCCCTTAAATAATACAAGTAATAATAATAGAATATTTACTATATAATAAGGATTAATACTAATAATTATATAAATAAGTATTTCACTAATCCCATAAGGACAATGATAAATGTTTTCAAATGCTAATATTCATAACTATAATGAATCTAGCCAAGATAATAGCTATCATTAGCTACCATGAATTTTGAGTTTCTGCACTTTCGTCAAACCTAACCCACCATCTATGTTAAGGGTATTGACCTAGAGCTTAGGTTGCTTAGATCTAGGACTTTATCCTAGGATTTAGGTTTACGATAAATTTTTGGATTTGAGCTTTTGTCAGTGTACCATATAGACTTAATAATTTACAAGATAATCATTATCATTAGTGCTATAATTTGTATTAACTAACATAGTAATGACAATTGTTATGATGATAGCTAACATTGTGATCTATTCTTATATCATTTAAGAGTGGTAAAACAAAACACTAGAAGTTTATAATGATATTATAATTATTATTATTATCCCTTTGCCTATAATAACTATTGTTAGAATAAATAATCTACTAATGGCCATCCATATCTACCACTAATAATCCCAACAATGATCTTAACAATGCTAATGGTAATCAAAAGAATCTCAAAATGGAGGAAGATGTGGACTCACCTTAGTCGACTCGATTCGAGACGAGTTGAGCTAGTGCGGCTATGCTCCCGCTCACTCGTTCTCTTCTTTCTTCCTTTCTCTTTCTTTTCTCTCACTTTCATTTTCTCTCTCTCTCTTTTTTTTCTTTTCTTTTCTTTCCCCCTAGTCTAACCAAAATTAGGCTAGATCCCACCTGAACCAGCTGCAGTCGGCATCAACCCAGTAGATTCAGTTCTAGCTGAGTCAACTCGGCCCAACACCTTCACCCACCTATTCTCACTCTCTCTTTTTCTCTCTCTTTCTTCTTCTCTTTTTCCCTTTTTTTTCTCCCTTGCTGGGATGTCCAACAACGAGTCTGGACAAACCAACCCAGCCCGACTTGCTCAGACTCGATGAGTTGACAGAGTTTGGGCCGAACATCCCATCTTCTTCTCCTTCGTTTTCTCTCTTCTCTCTCTCTCTCTTTTCTATTTCTTTCTTCTTCTTTTCTTCTCTCCTTCTGTTGCTGGAAGTGTCCAGCAATGGGCGCAGCATACCATGGCTTAACTCGACCCAGATTCTATGGCTTGGGTGAGTCAGTGAAGTGCGGCACCCTCCAATAGCAGTGTGGTGCTCGGATTTCTCTCAGGCACCCTCTTTCTTCTCATTTAGAGAGGTCTACAAACTTCTGGACTCAACCCAGTCCAACTCAGACCGAACCAGGCCTGATTACCCACAATCCGACCAGCTGACCCGGCTTGGTTTGAGCTGTTGTGTCAGTGTGGCGCAACAGGCACACCATCACTTCCCTTCCCTTCTTCATCTCTCCAACTTCTTTCCTCATTTCTTTCTTTTTCTTCCAGTTGAGAAGGCCCAACAATGGATGTTCAGACTAAACTCAAGCTCGGTTGATCTGAGTCATGTTGGTGCGGCTAAACAACGAAGAAGGAAACCCACCATTAATGGTAGATCTCAAATGAAGACTTCCTCCTCTAATCGGCTCCTATCCATGTGGACCTTAGAAATCTTCTGATTAAGCTCTTACAAAGCTTAAGAGAGGTTTGGCTGATGGGTTCGCATGGAGAAGAAAATGGTGGATTTTCGAGTTGAGGCAAGGGAGTGGGAGATAGACCCATTGCAACTCCCATCTCTTGGACTTGAATCGATCCTTAAGCTCTCTCAAGGCCGTCGGATCGTCAATGGGCATCCCAAATTTATTTTGGTATAAACTGCCTCCCAAAAATGGTGGGTGAAAACCAAAACCAACCCTAATTTTTCTAGGAATGCCCTAAGCAAATCGATAGCTGAGCTGCTATCAAAAGGACGTCCGAGATAAGAGGAATTCCTCACACACGGATTGCCAGAGTGTTCGCACGGAGAACATTTTCTATTTCAGGAAACTTTATTTTTATGGGTTTAGTTTTGGTCGATTCTTGTGTGCATGAGGGTGCACTCAGCAGGTGTAGGTATCGGGGTTTTGGTCAGGGCTGAAGGACGCACACGGTGGATGGTTTGGATTGTTCAGATGGACAGCGTGGGTGGGCTAGGGATCAAGAAAACAGATGCTCGTTTACCGGCTGGTAAAAGTAGAGAGAGAGAGAGATGTCTCTCCATTTTAAGTAAAATGCGGGTCAGCCCACTACTGACCGAGCTGGCCCACCCAGTGCACTGTGGGTATGGGTACACTGGGTGCACTCGCACCTCGTGTGGAGCCCACCGTGCTGTTTGGAAGAAATCGACATCATCCATTCTATTTGGTGGGTCCTGCCATAGCTCTTTACCAAATTTGGGGCATATTCGTGGTTTGGGTGGGCCATACATGTCGATTCCTAGGTCTAACGGTGGATTCTCGTCGATCTAATGGTTGAATTGTTCCAAAATTGAACGTCAATGGCTAAAATGGTCCTTAAAATTTATCAGACAACTGGGTCCACCTCTATTTTGATCTTAGGACATTAATTGTTGTTATTAGAATAAGTTTTAATATTTCCTATTATTATTATTATTATTATTTTATTATTATTATTATTTCCATGTGTGTACATTGTTAATCATGTTGTGGGTCCCGCTCCATAGGGCTACCTATCTCATGATTTTACATTATTATTATTATTATCATTATTATTACGATCCTTGTAGATTTTATTCTACTTTTCCTTAAGCTGTCTACATGAGTCTCATCTTAATCAGCACTATCTATTTACTCACTCAGCCTTGTAGGGCTTTGATCATAATCAAAATCATTTTAATTTGTAAGTGGGCCATACTTGTGATCTTACTGAAAACTAATGATTCCCGCTAATTCGACGGTCAGATCATCTTTAGGTCTTGCCCTCAGGGTTTCTAGTGACTCTTAGTTGGACCTAGAAGGAATCTATTGGCTTCTACTATAATCAAATGGTTAGATTTATCTAATTATGCAGTAGATTTCAACATTAAGTGACATAACTTGGAGGACCTAGCAGTCTGGGCTTCAATACAAGATAATATAAGTTCATTTTATAGCCCGGTGGTTAGATTAGGGAAATTACGTATTGAAGTGACCGATGACACGTTGTGGATCTACTGAATGGTAGGTCACGTAGTTCAGGCTTTAAATTCCAAGATGGACGGTTGGATCTTAACAATCAAGGGTACTGTTATCCTAAAGTAAGTTTTTTTTTTCGGAACCACGTGATGGTCCATCCCAAGGATCAATCGAATGGAAAGCTCGATTTATGGGTGAATTCTACCCCTAACGGTCAGATGACTTAATATATCATTGGAGATTATACTAGACGGCCGAGATGGATAGATTTTGGGTCACTAGATATTTATAGTAGCACCCGAGTATTGAAAAGTACGAGGTGTTACAATGTGACAAAGGAAGATATTAACAGTAAACAACCATAGATGTGATTATGATAATAGTAGTAGAATCAGAGTTTAAAAAATGTAAAGGAAGTAGAGTTTAAGATGAAGATAGGAAAATAAGTGTCATAAAATTAAGCTTCCAAAATATCAAGCAGTCATAGAAGTCCAGCAAAATATAAAGTCATAATCCAAGTTAGACATGTCCAAAATGTAAAGAAAAAGATCATTAATCTAATCCGGAAGAAGTCGGAGGTGGAATAGATGGATCAATTTGATGGAGTCCTCTGGTAATGTGATGAAAGTATTTTTGCATATATTTCATGGATGATTTATGACTCTCATGCCGATTGTCTTGAGAAATTTTCAAGGCATCCACCTTCTCTTCCAAAGAGCAAAGATGCTCATTAAAGTGAGGTGCCTGAAAATCAGGATCAGCTTCGACATCGTCAGAATCAAGTTCATTAAATATATCTTCCATCATGGTCTCGGTTGGCAATGCATCTTCTTCACCAACTTCTTCTGCTCCCACATCCATTTGGCCTGGATTCAGCTTTAGGTTCATCTTGTGTATATTTGAGTTGTTGAAGGGGATAACCGAAATAGGAACTTCACTAGGAGGCATGACCATATTACAGTGCATGGCTAAGGTGGTCATCAATTAGGCGAAGGGAATATATTTGTGGCCTGGATGAAGATGAAATTAAATAATAACGTAGCATATCAAATATGGAAGACAAATGGGAATACTAGACACAACGGAATGTAAAATGCGAGCCATGAAAGAAGTAAGCTCGGCTTTGTTTCCAAAGTGTGAATAAACATTTGCAATAAAAATGTGATGCAGGACCTTATATTTGGGTAACATTTGATTGGCCCAAAGTGCATTTCCATCATTCCATTCTGAGTCCATGTTACATAATTTACGAGTTACCAAACGTCTTTCCGATTCATTCAATCGATAGGCTAAATTTGGTATGGGTATACCATCATCATTCACATTGATCTAGCAAACTTGAAATTACAAACCTATCAACTTGAAAATTGCGTTCCCTAAAGGTAATTGTGCAAGTCAAATTTTCAAGTGATACGTCGCTCATACAAGTAAACATACCCTGCGTAATGGAGCGGTATGCGGGTCCACCCCAATTCAAAATGTTTTCCCAACCTATAGTCACTAGGATGGGAAGAAGTTGAAACTGAGCCAAGTGATTTGAATTGACGGTCTGCTCAACAATGATCCCCCGAGTGTAAAAATCTCGAACATATTCGAGATCTTCCTTGGGTGATCAAAGGGTTTGTACCCTAATAAGTGTAGAATGAGAAGAGGAAGATTGAGTATATTTCTTCTTCGAGAAACCTTTCATTGAAAGATACAAAGTAAGAAAAACAACAATGGAAGACGGGGTTTGAAGTAAATCAGATTTTAAGCTAAAACCCCCTTACAAATCAAGAGAAAACCTCAAATCTACACCAAAATCTAGCAAGATATGCAAATGGGAACCAAAATATGGAAGGAAATAAAAATGAAGCACTTACCAAGCACTAATCGAAGGTGGGTTCGAAGGGACGGCAAAGGGCCAGATGTGGAAGAAGAGAAAATGGTGAAAAAAGTGATTTTTCTCTCTCATAAAGGGCCTCCAACCGCATAATTCGACCAGTCGTGTACAAGCTTGACTTGTCGAGCCACGACTGGTCGAGTATGTGCTCAACTGGTTGTGTAAGCACAAAATAATTGAATTTTTATTCAAATTTTTGTATTATTTTACACCAATTATTTGCACAAAAAATATAACAAATAAAACTTACAAAATACAATGATAAGCTCAATTAGAATTACACATACCAATATCCACTATCAATTTTAAAATCAATTTCTGTCAAGAGTTTTAGTAAATACGTCAGCAAGTTGATTTTCCATTTGAATATATTCCAACGAAATAACTTTATCCTCAACAAAATCCTGGATATAGTGATATTGAATGTCAATATGCTTCGTACAGGAATAGTGGATGGGATTTTTAGATATATTAATTGCACTAGAATTATTGCAATACAAAATCATTGTATCTTGTCCAATACCATAATCATTGAGCATCCATTTCATCCATATAAGTTGGGTACAAGCATTTCTGACTACAATGTATTTAGCCTCAGTTGTAGATAATGATACGGAACTTTATTTCTTGCTGTGCCAAAATACTAGACAATTTCTAACATAAAAGAATCCACCACTAGTAGATTTTTTGTCATCTATGTTCCCAGCCCATTCAACATCCGTATAACCAGCTAATTGAACATTAGTATCACGAGGATACCAGAGACCTAGATTAGTCGTACTTGTGTGTAACATCCCGGAAATCGGAGGTCGAGCAGAAACTCAGCTCCCGAGTTCCAGAGCATTACTTATGCAACATTTTTTATGATGGATGAATGTCGGTTATATGAGTGCATAAAACATGAGGTGGATTAACCCAAAACAACATATCATACTCCAGAGACAGTTAAATTACTTAAGCGGAAGACTGTGATAAATATATAAAATGTATAATTGATTGTAAGTCTCCAGAGTGTGAACATATTACCAGGTTAACTAAATACATGTATACTCTAAAATGAAAAGAAAAGAATATATATGGGTGTTTAAATAAAAGGTAAAATACCAAGTGTATTGGCATCTAATCAGTATCCCTGTAACCCCGTCGATCAGAACCTGTATATAGGAGGAATCCTCCTCATCATTATCAAGAAAGACCGACTCTGTCTCGCAAGCATCGTCACCATTTGAAACTGAAATAGAGACTAGTTGGTGTGGCCAACACCGTCTCGTAACGTGGGAGTGAGTAATTAACTCAGTGGAATCTATACAACAAAGGTTAACAAGTTATCAATCCAATCAAGTAGTAATGATAAAGCAGTACAATCACACAGGTCCTAGGTACTCTTGTTAATGCAAGGATGATATGAAGTATGATGCATGCCCTCACTACAAACTCCCTCATGCGACATCATCTAACGATCGCGGCATGAATCACTACCACTGTGCTCTCACACCAATGCCAATGGCACATGCAGTGCGATGTCATGAGTATGATTGCCAAGTTCTTATTAGTCCTTTTCATACAGCAGGATTGGGAAGCTAAGACACCTCCCTTGTTTCATTTCTCAATGTTGATCCATTTTAGGGTCGTTAGTCCTAGGAATCTCAGAGGATGTTATGGTTCTAGGTCGCTGCAAGGGCTGTCAGGGCTGTTGCGTGCAATCATTGCTCCACTCCCCCATCATCTTATCAATACAGGCCTACTTATATCCTCAAGACTGTAACAGGACTCGTCGCCCCTATGCAGTGTCAGGATAAACTCAAGGTCACTATAGAGGGCTCGTCACTAATCAGTGTAGGCCGACAGTAAGAATATAGTGTCTTATACCACCATAATCTGCTCAGAGTAGGGTGCTCACTGGTCACTACAGGGAGGTTTGTGGCCCCAGCATAGGCCGACAGCTCGACCACGGTGTCCCATACCACCATGCCTGGCTCATGAGTCTTAGGGGATCATGGTACCACGGTTAATAGGAGTTTCACTGGTAAGCTCGGTGTCTTAGATTCAAACAGTTGCGACCAAATATGGTGAACAAGCATCGGTTAATCGGGTTAGTTGATAAGCTCAACTAGGCCAAGCGTACGTTGAGTTGAACGACATGGAATGCATAAGCACTCCGTGTGGCCTAACCACTGCCGAACATCCCAAGCACGACTCAGAATCGTTAAACTCATCCTACGTGGCGAACAACCTCAACCACCATTTGGAGTACGGTTATAGATTACCTGGACTGTAGTACAACCCCAATCACATACAAATTCCATAACAGGCATATGAGGCATATCCTACAATCATGTGGACATTCGTGAAGTATAACTTAAATGTAAATACAGTACATGAAAGAAATCATACGCACATGTAATATGATTCATCTAGGTTAATCAATCCATGGAGGAAACCATACACATAGTTAAGATGGATATTATGCGTTACATGATTCATGAAGGAAATCATACACATCATTAGAGTGGCTGAGAATCCTATCTCAACATCCATTTAAAGAACAATTTACGAGTATTTATTCATATAGACATATTTACAAACACTTAACATACACCTTATATCATACATGGTATGTATTAGTTAACATACGTATTAGGGCGAATCCTTTCGTCAAAGGGTTATCGCCTATACAACAACCATATATCCATGACAGTTAGTCATGGTGAGCACGAAAGCGAATTCCATACTCATTCAGTCATTCTTACAGACACTTAGAACACATACATTATCATACATGTGTATGTTGATTATACATGTATTAGGCCAAATCCTTTCACTAGGGAGTTACCCCATATACCACTTGCATATACCCATGACGGATAATCATGGCATGCATGAATCTGGGTTCCGTATTCATTTAGACATTTTCACAAACACGTGGGCTACACACTTTAACATATACAGCGTATATTGGTCGTGGCGTGATTTAGGACAAGTCCTTTCACTAAGGAGTTGTCACACATGCAACGAGCACATATACATGGCAAATAATCATGTTGAACACAAATCTAAATTCTATACATATACGGTATTTTCTACAAATATGAGGAATACAGTATATTCAACATAATCAACGTATAATTGAAAAATGAAACGGACAGCACTTTATACATGTGAAATAGCATCCTAAGTAAGAATAAATCATTACTTAACATTGAAAGTCTTGAAAACCATAACCTAAATGCATATAGTCCGCACCTTAAACCAGAAAACGCGTATCGGATATGATTCAGACAATAAGTCTTCGTCAACGGCGAATACGCTACCTATGGCATGAAACAGGTTAGCTATAATGTCATTGGAACTATTCTAGGCTTCAAAATAGGTTAGGGTTGGTTTAACTTACCCAAGAACGAAGCCGAAATCACCAGAGAAGCGATTGTAAAGTGATGGTTAAGCACGTAGATCAGCAGGGAAGAATAACAGGAAGGTTCTCCCACTTCTCTCACACTTTCTCTCTCTTTTCTCTCTTCTCTCTCCTAGGGTTTCTCTCAAATTCATATGGGCTGAATGAGGGAGAGTTTAAGCCCTTTTTATAAGCCCAAACATGACAAAAACAGACTTGAAGTCAAGGTATGCTTAAGTTATAACCATAACGAGTCTGTTCCGATCCAACGGAGCACTTCTGGAGGTCCTGTTACTAAATGCGGTTGGACTTAAGCTCTCTAATATTTAATCTAGGTCCAGCTAAGATTTCAGTCCGTTCGGGTTTCCAGATCGACCGTGGCGGACCAGTTTCAGTTCAGTGGTCACCGAAACTCGATCAGGGTCATAAGTGCTATGACATGTAAGGGCCAACTTTCCTGATCTGAGGGTGAAATTTGATCGAATTCTAACGGTCAGAACGCTTAAAAATGTCACAGAAGTGACACGTGCCAGATTTATTAAAAATTGAATTAATTTTCTAAATATTTTCCTTTTCTCACTCTCTTCACTCCGGACTCAGGAAAATGGTCTCAGGATATCGGTTGGGCTTGATTTTCGAAATGATTGTCAAGTCCAACTAGGCGGTCATAATGGTCTAAGATTATAGATATCGAACTTTCGACGTGCGGTCTAGATCCAATACAAAGTTACAAAGAATTTTAGGGAGCAACTGGGTTTAGAGTTGGATCTTAGATTTTAGGGTAACGTAGCGTTAACAATTCTAGAGGTTTTGGGTCTTATAAATCGCATTTAAAGTGGTTGGTGCTAATTTTACAGGAAATCTAGGGTAACGTTGGCTAATTCACGTTAAATTTCTAAAGAATTAGGTTCTAGATGATTCCTTTGGCTTTGAAATTGAGTTCTAAGAGGTTACCAAGGTGTTATAGTTGACCCATTGCCTAAGGACGTCTAATTCCAGGTAGGCAAAAATTCGAGGTGTTACATTGTGACATATCTAATTACGTGCTTGACAATAATTAGATGAGATTCCTTAGGATCTGATTGATATCTAGCATAGATACCTACACTGAATTCTATATCAGGACGACTTGCAGTTAAGTATATGTAACGCCCTGTGTTTTCAAGACCCGAGTATATGACCCGTTTCCCAAGAGCTTGAGTGTTAACTTAAAAAGAGTCAAATTCCATATATAATCTTTTCTTTTATCAGAGTTAGCAGATATGTGCAGAATGGACAAGTCAGCATAAAGGAAAATTTTCATTTACATTTAGAGTATACAGGAGTTTGCCTATAATGACTTATACAAACCAATGTCTTTAGACTATTAATTACAAGATTACATATATAAGAAATTTAATGTATATAAAACATATAAACGATAGTTGTAAGATTGCGAAGCTTCCTTGGTAGGTACAACTATGCATCCTTGACTGTTATAACGACTCCTCATCAGTCTGAACTTGCATATCACTTAAGCCACCTTTTCTACCTATACGGTTATATATTGATGGATGAGTGGCCAGCTCAGTGTGAATTTCCCTCAAGATTACACACCACCACCTTAACTAAGCATAGTTAAAAATAACATGCATTCAAAACAACCAAAATACAGTCTTATTTAAATGAATGGATGCGTGAATGCACATCAACCTGGGGATGCTCATCTAGTTGAACTTGGTCTCATCACCCATGCAATCATCGACCTGGGAATGCTCATCCAGTCAGAACTTGGGCTCGTCACCCAAAAATAAGCCGATAGTCGATGGTCTAGGAGCTAGCAAAACAATAACCCAATAACACTTAGGCACGTGCTACAGCATTCAGAATTAGCCACCTGTCATTACCAATATGCTATGAATGTATGATTAACCAAACCATTATTATTTCAATTACAATCAGCCAATTTAAGTAACTCAATGGTCAATACGGGGAGCTCTTCACCCAGCATAGGCTAACAGCTTAGGCATAGTGTCCCATGACCACCATCCCCGGCTGATGAGATTTCTCCCACCTTAGGATGCTTAATGAAACCCATCGATCCGTGGTCAATCAAATTAATTAAGTAGGAAATTCCATGTTTACCATAACCTCCACTTGAGGGTCTATTCCATTTCACATTCCATCATGTTACATCCTAAGTATGGGTTCATATACACCAGAGGCTTATCCACTAATAAGTGTAGTGAATATAGGTCCATAATGACTTACAACAATTCATATGAAAATATACCGCTATAGCATGACAGACATATGTTAAGCATAATAATCACAACAAGTCATGATGTGAACTATAAATTAAAATGAGAGCTATCATGTAAGCAACTATCATATGCAATCATGTTTCACAATTATCAACCGTAAATCAAATATAAATCATGTAAGAGATTGCATGATATAAATTAACAATTTTAACATTTGATAAAGACTATAACTTAAACCAATTTGGAAATGGAAAGCTTAAGGGGAAGAATCATCACCTTATACTTTAAATCGCCTACTAGTATTGCTAGAGAATGCGTGCTTCCTTAGAATCAAACCCTATCATGAGTTGTAAAGTTATACAGTTAGGTTCAAGCTTACACACTATTTAAGGTTAAGTCTCAACCTAAGGTTTGGATTACCTAGGTTTAGGGTTTATCCATTAATCTAACATGCGACTTTGGTTTGGAGTTTAAAATTTGACTCATATAATTAATTTATAATGATAAATAATAATTGTCTATTAAGCCATCTTGCGTATGTTTCATGCCATATCACGCACTTAAGTTCTCATTCCGTGTACCGGGTCGAACATTGATACAGGTAAGATCCAGGTAATGTTGACCACACTCCACATGGAATATATGTATAGTGATCAAACCAGAGATCATGTGGGTCGGTAGGTGGGATGGAAAACTTCAGCCAAGTTTTTTTAATAGCCGCATAATTCATTTTGCAAATTGTGGCCCATCTGACCAGTGGATCAACCTGATTTTTGGGTGAAGGCATTAATACAATGGTGTTGTTCTAATGGATGGATTTGATCCTGGACCTATCATGCCATGCTCCACATGTGTGGTGCGTACTTGAGCCTTATTGCAGACGCGTGTGAGCTTAGCAAAAGCTTCGACAAGCTGGTAGGAATTTATTTTACTTCCTCTCCTCTCTTTTTTTTAAAACATTTTTATTTTAATTTCTTTTTACGACTGGCATGCAAGATTAGGATTCATTTGGCAACAATACTAATAAGAGGGGGGTTTTATAACAATGGATGAAAAGATAGATGTTTGTATGTCAAAATCAGGAAGTGAGAGCCAGACCTTTTAATGTGGCCGAAATGCAACCGGTTTCAAGAGATCCGCACTGGAATTGGAATCGAAAGTTTAAAACAGAAAACTATGTGAGATGAACTAAAATATCGATCAAAACAGGAGGATTTGAATCCAACTAAAGGGAGAACGGCTAGATTCTAATAATGGCGTGAGTTGGGGTTCAGATCTAGGGTTTTACCTGAATCCTCCAACCTTCTCTTTCTTATTTCTTTTCGTGTGTTCCTCTCTTCCTGTTCTATTTTCCTAACGCAACCGAGAGTCGTCTTATATAGACAACCTTCAAATCTTCTAGAGGTTGATTAGGTGGCTTGACTGTGTAATCTTGTGCGCGGGATTGTCATTGTGTAGATGAATGGTTTGGATATTTGAAATGGTATAAACTCTGTTATTCATGATCAACATTTAAATGAAGAAGATGACCACTCTTTAATGGCAGATTTCATTTCAGCCCATCTTTCTTCAAACCAAATTCAATGGACATCTTGGATTGTTCATTTAGAGCTCATGGATGCAAAAAATCAAAGGTTTAGCAAGCTTTGGTCGGTGGTTTACATAAGATTGCATTGAGATGATTTTTCACAATCCCTTACAAGCACGTCGATAATGTCGGTGTTTTACAATGCATTATTATTCTTTTAATCTTTTCGAATTTCTTGGTGGGAGTCAGAATTCAATCCATGTAAGCTTGGACGATCCAAATTAGTGGCGACGTAGTTCTTTGGAATCTTGCTTCTTTGAAAATCCCTTGAAACGCACGGCTTTGGCAGCAATGTTACAGTGATTGTTTTCGATTGTCGATAAGTGGGGTCCACCGTGGAGATGCGTGGAATCCACTCCGTTCTTTCACTTTTGACTCGGTCACAATGCCTGTGAGTTCAGGAATGATGCAGATCCAATGATTAAGTGGGTCATAACGATCAATGTCAGGACAGGGATTTCTAGCGTGGCCGAGTCATTCTAATCTTCTTGAAATTTCTTGTTGTGGTTGGAATTCATTCCACTAGAATCTAGATGGTTCAAATCAGTTCTAGATTCCCAAACCTGGGCGTTCTTTGTGGAGAATATCTCTCACCAACACGTTTCTCGGACAGACTCTTTCAGCGTTGTAACATCGTGCAAAACTTTTATTATATTGGTCCAATTGTAAGGGTTAGGTGGGGCCCACTCTGATGATATTCCCAGAGATCTAATCCGTTCATTAGTTTTGTATGGTTATTTTAGTTCAGGGGCCAAACTATGGGGGGAATCCATTGATCAGGTGACCCACACGCAAGGTAGGGAGGTAAGGTGAAACCCATCATTCGTCCGAGTTAGTCGTTGTAACAGTTGTTACATCCTGTACGGGAAGGTGCCAATTTGGATTGGTTAGATGAAGTCCATTTGTGATGATCTTTCGACGAATCCATGCCATTCACCACTTTCTACATGTCGTTGTGGCCCACAGCCCCATGTTTGAGTCAAATTCGATTTCCAGGTGGGCCACACGATCCTTCGATGCATGAGGTGTCTTTCACCGTTTAACCCCATCCTCATTAGTACGTGGTTGCCATGCACTTGGTATTTACAAATTTGCCCTTCCCCCTTGCAGTATCTTTCGCCATCCGTTCCTCCGTACTATGTTATCCAAAAGAAGTGAAACTTTACCAATCATCCTTATTTCTTAAGATCTCTCAACCGGTTAAATTTGGGGCCCGATCTATCAAGGATTCCGAGATGCTTTTTCATTGGCTAACACTCTCCATAATTAGATACAGTATTTGTACACCTTTAATTGACGAGTTACCGGGTAGTTTCCACATATGCCTTAAGATCATTATGATGGTTGGTTCACCATAATATTCATGTGGCCCGTTGGGCGGATCCATACATGATGGTTGGTCAGATGACTAGCTAAAAAATAGGGGACTTAGTGGTTTGCACTCTGACCATGTATGTAGGTAAATGTACAGTCAATTTAATATGCGAATGGTCATAAAGTGTGTTTCTGGAGTAGTTAGGGGTATGTCATGTATATTGTTAGGTTTGAGTGTCTCTCTCACACGTGTGGGTTTTTCATATTGTAATTCTAATTGTGGGTTAAGCATATTCATATGGTGTGTTTCAACAAGGAAACAAATGCGTTTTATTTGGGAAATTTATTAAATGATACCAAAGAATTTCAATGAGAGAACATTGATCACATTTATCTGAGTTATTTACATCCTCTGATTCCCTTGATTCTGAAAACAAAGTACAATTAATGCAATGTAATGAAAGAGAAGATAGCTCGATGGAAATTTTGGTAGCATTTCGATGCTATTTTGGTCATCTCCTAGATACTTAGGAGGAATTAACGAATCGATCAGCCAATCTCCAAGGAGATAGAAATTTCGACAGCATTCCGGCGCTATTTCGGTCATCTCCTAGGTACTTATGAGGAATTACTGATCTGATCAACCAGTCTTCAATGAGATGGAGTATCCTTCCGGTCATTCTTCCTTAAAATATACACCAGTCAATTAAAGTGTGGCCAGGCCATGAGGAAATCAGGCCGATCATGCTAAATAGGCCTGAAAAGTCACCCAGAATGTAAGATCACGGGGTTGACACCATCCATTCAGATCAAAACTTTCTGTGTAGCCTTAGAACTACAAATTATCCGTACACCTCAAGTTTTAACTCCTGAATCCTTGTAGAAATGGCCAAACTGATAAATCAGCCCCTGAAATCATGATTTGGGGCCCGCCTATCATCTGGATTCACTTCAAATTCGATTTTAACCCGTTAAATGAGCTGACAGTGCGGATGAATGGAGTGAATTTCTCACAAACATCCTCATGGACCCTGCATGCACATTGCATGTGCATAGAGTGCATGTGCATTAGTCGTGCACCATTATAACCAAAGTCGGTCAGCACCCGCTAATCGACTCTTTCTTCTCTATTTCTAAAAACAGAAAGCGTCCTTACCGCGACCACCATTTTTCTGTAGTGAGGCCCACACATCAGTTAGTTCGATGATCAGAACTGTTCACTTGTCTCTGGAGGGAAGCATTAACCTTGCCTAGTTGTCCTTTTGACACCATGCAGGTTGTTGTAAAATCTTAACCGTTAATCACAGAATGAACAGCAAAATAGATAAACCCATGGGCCACCCTGATTTGACTCCGAAAGCACACCATTCCTGATGGTTTTTCATCCTAAATCCAATGGATGGAGTGGATTTTCTGCCTAATGTCAATCAGAGGGACACAAGCCATCACAGCATCGACGTGCGTTGACTCTGTTCGAAACAGAGGCTCTGCCTGTGCGTTGTGGGCCACGATCATGCAGTAAGAGATTGATCTGAAACGTCCGTCAAGTAGAGGGAGAAAAACCCATCGAGGTGATGTTGATCTTTGGTGACTATGATCATTCTCATGATCATGGCAATGATCGCCAGCAGACCATTCAGATGTTGTTTTAGCTTGATTTCCTCAGTGGGCCACATCATCTGATGATCAAAACTGGTCATTTATGGTCGAAAACCTGAGAGAGAGACAGTAGACAGTGTGGATCTGTCAAAAGACAACTATAATGGGCATCATCAGCAGCCCAGACTTCTTCCTCTTATGCACGCATGGTTGAAATTCCACCTGGTTGCGCAGCTGGCACAATGCGGACTTTGCATGTGCGGCTCGCGCAACTACCTTTATCCATTGGCGGATGGCGCAACAGACCTCATCCATTGCGCGAATGGCGCAACAGAAGCTCTTCCTTGCGCGGTCTGCGTAACTATGCTCTCCCTCTTGCTCCTCACTTCTTCTTCTCCATTTCTTTGGCCCACCATCTGATCTCACTGATCCAACCCCTCCAAATTAAGTAGGAAGGGGTATTTATAGGCCTTACCATTCTTAGTAAGTGGTGATCACCACCACTTATCTCTTCACATATGAACTTCTTCTTTTCTTAAACCATGGTGACCACCAAGCTCCCTCTTAAATGGTGGTGTACAACCTTTCTCTTTTAAAATGACACATGTGCATCCTTTTTTACCAAACTACCCTTTCCAATGCTTTTTTACCAAAATACCTAAACTACCCCTTGACATGAAATTTTACCAAAATACCTAAACTACCCCTGGACATAGAATTTTACCAAAATACCGAAACTACCCCTGGACATAGAATTTTACTAAAATACCTAAACTACCCTTGGACATAGAATTTTACCAAAATACCTAAACTACCCCTAGACATAAAATTTTACCAAAATACCTAAACTACCCCTGGACATAGAATTTTACTAAAATACCTAAACTACCCTTGGACATAGAACTTTACCAAAATACCTAAACTACCCCTGGATATAGAATTTTACCAAAATACCTAAACTACCCCTGGACATAGAATTTTACCAAAATAGCCCCGGACATGGAATATTTTTATGCCTCAACAGATGCCCCCTCGATCCTTCTTTGATTGATTCCTGAAATTAAATGGAAGATCGATCTTCCTCCGCCTGAAGAACTTGAATGAACTGCAACTTAAGAATGACCAGATGATTATACTTGCATGGCAGAATGGATGATCATACTTGACCAAAAGATTAAATGATCGCGTTTGATCGAAAGATTGGAATGATCGCATCCAAACGGAAGACCGGGTGATCGCATTTGAATAGAAGGCTTGCGTGATTGCATTCGACCAGAAGACTTGAATGATGGCACTCGAACAGAAGACTTGAATGATGGCACTCGAGCGGAAGACTGGAATGCTCGTGCTCGAATGAAGGGCTTGAATGATTCCGTTTGACCAGAAGACTTGAATGATGGCGCTCGAACAGAAAACTTGAATACTCATGCTCGAACAAAAAGCTTGAATGATTCTGTTCGAACAAAAGACTTAAATGATGGCGCTCGAACAGAAGACTTGAATGATGGCACTCGAGTGGAAAACTGGAATGCCCTCAGTCAGCAGTGTCGAGCAGATGTTTTACTAGAGAGGATAAAATTCTCTTTTCATTGAAACACGCCTCTGCAACAACTGTGACGACTTCATCTTTGAGTGACTTAATCAGAGAACTTTCTTTCAACAGTGCTGCTGCTATCAGGATCTCTTTGATCAACTCAGCGATTCTTTCCTTTTGATCAACTCCAGCGATTCTTTCCTTTAACTCTGTATCTTTCTTTAATGCTGTTCCTACCGCAACACCTTTTTCAATTTTTTCCTTTATTCATGATCTGCATAACCCAAGCTTTCAAATGATGATCTTTCCTGCCAAATTAATCAGAATTAGTATCTCAATTCATTATATATTTTTTTTCAATATAGCTTTATGAAGTATTGATAAATTTTTAAATAGATTAGTGTGATATTCGCCATATGATTTAAGCAATCTTTACGCTTGTCATCGTGCTTCGTATTGTATTCTTTATCTTCTTTATACTACGCTCTTAGAGATTTCATCTTTCGCTCCAAAGGTTCAACTGCTGAGTCTTTTTACTGAGTCTTCTCTAGTTTGTGCTCCTTAGTATTTTTTCATAGACTTTTCCTTTGATCTTTGCTGATTTGATAATGATTCCATTTGTTCTTTGTCTCCATTAGATCTGATACTTGGAGTCTTATAATATTATTATTCATAATACTCAGTATATGAATTCCTCAACCTTGCATAAGAAGTTATCAGAAAGACCAAGGCATAGATTATTTTGAAGACATTAAATCCTGCCCCCTTTTCAGGTCAATGTCGCATAAAGATTTTTTTTAGAAGATAATATTTCTAAAATGAAGCCTTCCGATACTCCTGAAGAATGGATAATCTTTACTGCTCTTTTCATGACTCTAAAGAATATTATGTTCTTATACTGTCCGATAGAGAATGATAATTCTTCACTAATTTATTCTCTGCCCCCTTTTGAGAACCTTGTGCAATAATATGTCTTTATTCATTAAGAAAGTGAGAGATGAAAAGACCTCACGGCTCTTGTCAATATATTAATTGACCTTGGAGACTTGAGCTTTTGAGTAGATAATCGCTAATATCTTGAAGGCATTTATTGTTGATGTGATTTGAACCTGATTCAAGAGAAATGCAGTTTTACAAGTTGTCTAATCAATGTTTAAAATTTTCATCAGGAAATTGCATATTTGATTATATCTAAATTGAAATATGTATCTGCTACATTTTGAATGCTATGCATAGTTTATGCTTTTGAGCAGTGGTGGTAGTGTACTCTTGACTAACCATACTTTGACTGGACAAGACTAAACTTGACTTGACTTGACTCGACCAGACGACTGAACTGGACGACTGGATTTGACTGAACTGGACTTGACATTAGGCTCAAAGAGCAAGATAGTTTACCACCAATTTCAGGCAGGGCTCAAGGAGCAAAATAGTTTATCGTCCATTTCGGGAAGCCAATTTTGGACTTTAGAGGTCTTATGTGTAGTTGGCCATATAGGCTTGGCTAGGCAGCCTTAAATGATTATAGGTCTTAAGCGTAGCTGGCCGTATAGGCTTGGCTAGGCTGCCTTAATTGATTATAGGTCTTAAGCGTAGCTGGCCGTATAGGCTTAGCTAGGCTGCCTTAATTAATTATAGGTCTTAAGCGTAGCTAGCCGTATAGGCTTGGCTAGGCTACCTTAATTGATTATAGGTCTTAAGCATAGCTGGCCGTTTAGGCTTGGCTAGGCTTCCTTAATAGATATTTTTCCATCGCTGTCGTAAGATCTGTATGGTTGACCATGTAGGTTTATCCCACTGCTTATTTCATTATCATGAACGGTGAATCCATAGCTGATATTTCACCATCTGTTGATATATTCTGAGAATCAATATTTGATATTTCACCATTGCCGATATATTCTGAGAATCAATAATTGATATTTCGCCGTCGCCGATATATTTTGAAAATATTCATGTTGTATTTGAAATAGTTTATCAGCTTGGTGATGATAGCAATTTTGATAAAATAAGTTTGCATGAGCCATTGATGACAACAATGATAGTTGCTTATTTTGGCGACGATTATTGGCACTTGCTTATTTTGGCAACAATCATCGATGCTTTTATTTAGCGATAATCATTGACGCTTTTATTTGGCGATTGTCATTAGTGCTTCGCATTTAGCGATGACTTGATATGCTTGAAAGCTTTCACTTTATTCAAATACAAAAGAAACATATTATATGGTGAGAAATATATTTCACAGTTTTTACTCACCTGTCTTGCCCCCCTTTTTATTAGGAAGCATTGATATGGGAATCTTCATAATCAAAACCATGATGTTGCGACCTTTAACAAATATACTGATGCCGCATCATCTCATTCTTTTGTTTAAGATTAGCTTTGCCCCCAATCTCGAACTAGTCAAGCCTGTGTACTCTTATTTCTTCTTTCATGTCTTATACCTTAACAATTTTTCTTTTATCAATCGTCCTCCGCAACTTGTTCTTCAAGCCATTTTCTTTTCTTTTTTTTTTGAATTGTATCTCCTTGTCTTTCGCAATCCTTTTGTTCCTCAAATTATCAGTGACAATTGTCAATGCTTGATAGCAATCATCAATGCTTGCTTTTGTCCCAACTTTAACCTGTAAAAATTAATATAGACAATTATTATAAACAATTATCATTTCGAGGAGTCAACAATTACCTTATTTCGAATTCTGAGATTTTGTCATTCTAAGACTTTGCTGATCTTGCTCCCTTTTTTTTAAAAAAAAACATCAAAACTGTAGCTCTTTACTTATTTTGTATGCCTTTGTCTGCCCCCTGAATAATTGTACCGTGAATCTTTTGAGTTAACATACTGACTTGCTTTCTTCTTGCTTGTTCTTCTTTTCTTCTTTATTTTATTTCCTTTAATACTTTAACTATGGCAATTTAATTTCCTCTGCAGCTAGCGATTGATTCCTCATAAGTAGTACATCGCCTTCTTCAGCTATATGTTTCATATAGTCCTTGAATTGTCTGAACTCTTTCTTTACTTTTTTGTTTGTAAAATTGTCGATGTTCTCTTTAGCAGAAAATTCAATCCTTTACTTTTTGACAATCCTTCTTTTTACCTTCTTTCTTCGGTAATATCTATTGTCATTCCCCTAGGACTCTTGAAATAGCCAATTCATATGAGAATGGAGCAGCTTTACTTTGACCCTTACTCTTCTAACCTGGAAAGTTGTGACAATGGCCCCAGGGCTCTCTATTGACCGATGAATTCGTTAATTCATTAATTGATTTGTTTACTTATTGGCAAGCAACGCTGGACTTAGTTGAAATAACTTCTCATCTGAAGGCTTTGTACATTCTTTGTGCACCAACACGCTATAATCTACCCTTCATTGTCTCACAGCGCTACTGATGAAGCAGAAACTGCTTTCGACGCTACCTGGCATTATCTATTTCTTGATCGCAGCTAATTTGATCTGCCCTGATACTTTCCGGCATTAGTTTTATTTTTTAATACTTTCACCATTACCTTGCTTCTTCTTCACTAAGTGATTTGACCAGCCATGCCAATACGCATTATATCAATTTCATTTTCACCATAATAAAAGTTTCATTTCCACCATCGTCAACTGTTACTACTGAAAGCTTTGCCAGTGTTACACCTGCTGTAAATGGATAACCAGGATTGCTTTCAAGATCTTCATATCTAATGTGGATATTGGTAATAGAGAGCTTCAGGTTCCCTATTATCATGTTGATCAGAGAGCCCAGCCATGATGCATTCACTTCAGATTTTAATTGTTGCCTACTTTTCAACAGCTTCATTTCCATTTCCCTTATTCTAGTCTTCTTTTCTTCCTGGACAGTGTCCTCACTTGTAACGCCCGTGAAAAATCCATCCTTGGGCTCGAGTACCAACTCGACCCGAATTTGCGTAGAATTCATTCCTTTGGAAAATTTGACTAGGTTAGCTAGTGCAACGTTAGAATAGCTGGGAAATGGTCCCTGATCACTTTAAATACGTACTACAAGGCCCGAAGCGAGTGGAACTAAGGGTGCTATAATGCTCTAAAGCCTCGGATCAAACTCTAAGCCGGTTTGTTCTCTGGACCACTTTGAATCTTTGTATTGGATCTAGACCGCACGTTGAAAGTCCGATACCTCCTATCTTAGACCGTTAGGACCGTCTAGCTGGGCTTGACACTCATTCCAAAAATCAAGTCAAACCGGTGATCACAGGCTATTTCATTGAGCCCGGACCGAAGAGAGTGTGAATAGGGACATAGTTGGAATTTCAAATTCAAATCTGGCACACAAATTTGACGCATCAGTATTAAGCATTCTGACCGTCAGAATACAGCCAAATTACACCCTTGGATCAGGAAAAATATCTATTATATATCACGGGACTTATAGGCCTGATCTTGATGCGGTGACCGTTAAACTGAAACTGGGCCGCCACGTGCGATCTGGGAACCCAACCGGTCTGAAAACTGGATGTGTGCTAGATCCAGTATGCATGAGCTTAAGTCCGACCGCATTTGGCCTGGGGACCTCCAGAAATGCCCTTTTGGACCAAAACGGCCCCGATTTGGTTAGGCACCAAGTAAACATTGTTCCCAAGCCTATTTTGGGAATGTTTTGGGCTATAAAAGGGGTTGAAACCCTCACTCCTCTCTCCCATCCGAATTTGAGAGAAGCCCTAGCTTGGGAGAGAGAAAAAGAGTGAGAGATTGTGAGAGAGTGGGAGAGTTCTTCCCGCCACTTGTGCTACGTGTTGCACATGCTTAAGCGACACTTCTCTACCGCTTTCCCGGCGATTCCACCGCAATCCTAGGTAAGTAAAAACCCTAAATAGTTGGTGATTTGAGTTTTTCTTGTTTCCATGGCGATGTAGCTTATGGATCTTATGTATTAGGCTCCTTACTCGCCGTAGATGAAGCATATACACTCCGCTTCAATTCCCGAGTCTACAAGACACTAGGTGAGGATTTTAGACGCTTGGATTGACGGTTCCCAATGCTTTCAATGTCGTTTAATAGTAGATTCTTGACGGCATCGCCGTTTGACATGTACAAAATGCTCTCCGTTTCCCCTTTCGTAAGCTAACGAAGAATATGAGATTTAGGGCATTTTAGTCATTTGTAGGAAGTACTGTTTGCATTCATATTTTGCTGATGTGATTGACATGGTTTGTTGTCGCATTAGGAAGTTAGGAATGCGTGCATAATTAGTTTGGCGAAGAGATTCGCCTAGTTGCATACTTTGGGTCGACATGCTATATGTAGACCTAAGTGTGTAGTGCATGTGTTTGTATAAATGCTTGTATTAGTATGTATTGAATTAAATGATGTTATTTGATACTTTGTGATTGATTTTTCAATTATTATGCCGACCTAAATGATTTTCTACATGTTGACAAAATGCATGATTTCACTACATGCATGGAATGTATGTGCTTGAGGATTTGCTTAAGTTGAATATGCATGGGAAGTATGCCTTGAAGATTTGCTTAAGTTGAATGTCATAACATGTGCTAACATGCTCACATGATGTATTTCAATTCCAATACCTTTTATAGTGATTCCATAGATGTGTGGGACTTGACTTAGTCCAGGCAGTCGGTAACCGAGCAAATTCGTGGCTGACTGGTCATAGCCACGAATGACGCGTCGATGAATGTGATTCGTGTTGAGAGTTGGCGGCAGTGGTTAGGCCACGCGAAGTGTTTTACGCACTTCATGTCGTTCAGTTCGAGATGCGATCGCGCTAGTCGAGCCCGTCAAGTAACCCGACTGGCCGATGTTTGTTCACCATGTATGTATCATAACTGCTTGAACCTAGGGTACCGAACTTACCATTGTAAACCCTATTAACCGTGGTACCTTGATCCACGAAGACTCATGAGCCGGGCATGGTGGTATGGGACACCGTGGTCGAGCTGTCGGCCTACGCTGGGGCCACAAACCTCCCCGTAGTGACCAATGAGCACCTTGACTCGTGAGCAGATTATGGTGGTATGGGACACTATATTCTAGCTGTCGGCCTACACTGATCAGGCGACGAGCCCTTTGTAGTGACCGCGAGCGTATTCTGAGTTCACGGGAGGCGACGACCCTTCCGTGCAGTAGAGTACAGTAGGCCTGTATTGATAAGGTGATGGGGGAGCGGTGCAACGAGTGCGAGCAACAGCCCTGGCAGCCCTTGCAGTGACCTACGAAATGTACATCGTATGAGATTACTAGGAGTGACGACCCTAGACAGGATCCGTGTTGGGATCGATACAAGGGAGGTACCTTAGTTTTCCAATCCTGCTGTTTGAATGGACTAATAATAACTTGGTAATCATATCACCATAGCATTGCATGTGCCTGGAAGATGTGGAGCACTCTAGGGAGTGTGGCATGCCGCGGTCGTAAGATGTTGCCGTATGAGGGTGATCGTCGGTGAGGGCATACATCACGTCATATCATCTTGCATTAACAACAGTTTTAGGACTTGTCTGATTTACTGCTTTACTATTATCGCGTGACTGAATTGTGAACATGCTAATCTTTGCTCTATGATTCCACTGAGTTGATCACTCATTCCCACGTTACGGGATGGTGTTTGCAACACCCACCAGACCCTGTTGTAGTTGCAGGTGTCGATGAGATCCAGGAGGTGGAGCTAGATGATGACGAGGACCAGGATGAGTTCTCGTATATGCAGTATCATGACGGCTTCCCGTAGGTGACCTGGATCGAGGGGACATCAGTGGGACTTTTCTTTTTGAACATTATTCTTTTGTTATGTACATGTATATGAGACTCAGAGATGTAGTCATACTTTGGAGACAGTTGAGATTACTTTGTTTTTCCATACAGTGATATATATCTTGTTTAGTCTTCCGCTTGCTTTTATCACTGAATCTGAAGTATGAATTGCAGTTTTGGTATACTTTTACTCATGTGGATGCTTTAAATCAGACAACATTGAATCATAACCATTTTTGTTGCATAAGTGACGGTCTGGAACTCGGGAGTTGAGTTTATACACGACCCCCGATTTTCAGGGTGTTACAAGTTGGTATCAGAGCATGAATGAGAGTATACTGGGCCTGGGTTATGGTCTTGCGACGTACGCTGTCGCTTCCTTTGACTTAGGTGGGTGCGAGAAGGGTCTAGAAACACTTCTAGGATCACAGATTCGCCGATAGGCGAAGTTTATAAGGATCGATCGCAAGATCGAGTCTGTAACGTATCTCGGGTCGCGTTAAGCAACCCGAATCACTTCTAAGCTGTAGGAAGTCGGGTGGAGATGTCCTATGAGCGGTTTTAAACCGCAAAAGTGAATCCATGGGCCGTGGAATGACCACGACTCTAGTAATCAATCGCCAGGGCTTAAAAACCCCGTTTTGCCAAAAATTCTTAAAATTCCTTCTCTAAACACTTCAACCTTCAGTTCTTTTGTATCCATTTCATGTTAGGCATCAAACCTAATGTGAAAATAACACAAATTAGTACATTCACCAAATTTTACAGTGAATAGTAAAATTTCATAAAAAATGGCCATAAAGCCATTCTAACTTCACTTTCTTTAGCAACTAAGGAGCTAGAAAGATGTACTGGATCCTTCTACCCTAAATCCATATGCTGCATCATATGGTTTGGTATTCGGGACTGCGATGTGGACCCGGAAAGCCCCAAAAACATGTTTGGGCTCATAGGGACCAAAATACTATGAAGTAAGGGGTGGGACTAGACTTTTTGGGACCCTGGGACCATGGGGGACCAGACCCATGGGGTCCCGCTGGCCAACCTGGAGGTTGGCCGGCGATGCCATCGCCGGCCGGGCGATGCATCGCCGGCCGGCCACCTCGGACGGTGCTGCCCTTTGGGCGCACCCACTTAAATACATCCCACAACACCCCTATGTACCTCCCATCCCACGAAAACCCCTAAAACACCCCTCTCCTTCACAAACAGCCCCCTTGCATGCCCTAGATTTGATTTTCAGCGCTCCATTCCAAATCCCGGCGACCCAAACCCATCCTAATCCCTTCCTTGGCCAAAACCGACCACCACCCATCGATTATTGGGTGTTGGCAGCTTCTTTCCTTGAAGATTTTCCCATTTGGAGCTCCAAAATCCCCCAAATAGTGTCGAAATCGTGAGCAGCTCCATTCCATCTTTTTGTTCTTATTTTTCCCTGAAACTACAGCCTTGGGAAGCTTGAAGCATCCCTCTACGACGCCTAGATTTCCTTTTGTCAGATTGGGCAGCCATTTCTCCGCATTTTCGGCGTTTTCCATGGCTTTCGTGGAAGCTATTTTGGGACTTTTGTCACTCTCATCCATCCTGTCTTTGATGGGTAAGAGGAAAACTGCAACAGACGAGGCTGGGCCGAGCCGCCCTGCTCAATCGAGAAGACCGCGGGGTGGTGCCGCAAGTTCAAGCGCCGCCGCAGGTCCAGCTGCAGTCCTGGAGTGCCGTACGAAGCGGGATTTGGATCCCCATGCACACCTTGGACGAACCATCCTATCAGAGATGCCTCATGGTGAATACACTGATCGTAGAGTGTTATTTGAGGCGGACGTAGATGGACGATTGTTCGGCGAATATCTGTTGTTCGAACGCATTGAAGCTGCGCACTGGGGACCGATCTTTGAAGCTCGCGCTCGTGCTAATGTGAGCACTGTTCGTGCCTTCTATGCTAGCATCCAGAGTCCTACCTTGGAGCCCTTGCAGTTTAAAATCCCTTTTGGTAGAGATCGGATGGCTACGATCGACGTCCAGTTGGTTGCGCGACTTCTCAACGTGCCTCTAGGTGATGTACATCCAAGTGAGAAAAATTTGAGGACTAGACGTGAACGAGATCGCCGCACCAGGTTTCTGTGCGGTAAGTTGGTTCCATGGCAGCCTAATAATAGCCTCAAGGCGACGTACATGTCTGAGGATTTGCGTCTGCTGCATCACATCTGCACGTTCAATGTTTATCCTAGGTCGACGAACCGCATTGAATGTACACGTCTTATGGTCGATTTCTTATTTCTGGTGGCTCAGGGAGAGAACGTATGTATGGCCACTTTCATCTTACGGCAGATAGTTCTCATAGCCAGGTCGAGAAGAACATCCGAATCCCTTCCCTTTGGCCGACTCATTTGCAGAATTGCGCTTGAGTTTGCCTATAGACTTGGACCCGAGTTGCCGGTATCGATTCACACCATCGATGAGTCGACGATGGTTAAGATGAAGATTGGGTCGCAATATCGTGAACATCAACTTGAAAGGGATAGTGGGGACGACTTTGATGAAGAGGAAGATCAAAGCGAAGGAGAACCTAGTGCAGAAGTTCAGGAAGAGACTCAGGAAGAAGCAGAAGAGGAGGCTCAGGATACTGATGAGAGTCCTCCTCCTTCTGCGCAGACTACTATTGACGATCGCATTGCTCGGATGGAGGAGAGTCAGACCGCTTTGCGAAGGGAAGTCCAAGAACTTCGAGCAGAGGTCGCTGATGCCAAGGCCGTTACGAAGAAGAAATTTGGCAAGGTGACTCGCACCTTGAAGGCAATCCTGTGTTGCTTACAGGATAAGGGTGCTCCTCCTCCGTCGCCAGACTCCGACTAGCGACGCGATCTTTGATGTTGTTATGAGTAGATAGCCATTTTCCGTTTTATGTGTGTAAAGCCTATTAGGGCTAGTGCTTTGCTTATGTTGCTGTTGCTTAACTGTCTTAATTTCCATGTCATTCTAGTCATGATGCTTGTAAGGATATATCCCTTGTATTGTGACAATTTTGATTAATTGAAATGCATGGAATGCCTTTGACCCTTTAGTGAATGATTGTGGTGTATTTGTGCAATTGAGACTGACAAGGTTGCGCCCTATTTTGAATATAGGGAATGCCACCTAAGACTATGAGGAGCGCGGTTCGGCTTTCATTGTTAGAGCAGATGGATCAGGCTCCTTCTCAGTCTGGCACTCGTCCGGACCCTGCTGTGGGCCCGATTCCTGAGACTGTTCGATCGTCTCAGCCTGCTACTGGTCCTACAGATGGACCACCGCCATTTACACCATCAGTTAGAGAGCCACAGCGCGCATCTACTTCCGCACCTCATCCGCCACAGCCTGCTCCACCACCTGATAGATTCGAGCAGATGATGGCTATGATGCTACAGCAGCAGCAGCTATTGACTACCATAGTCGGGACTTTAGCCCAGGGTGGGGGCGCGACTGCATCTACTCCGCCTGCACCACCTGCGCATCCAGCTGAGGATGCCTATACTTACGCCCAGGATGAGGGCATAGCACTTCCTGCGCAGCCTGCTTTCCCTGCGGGGAACCCTGCCGACACACGGGGCCTTCTGGAGCGATTTCAGCGCTTGCGGCCTCCTACCTTCACGGGTTCTCACAGACCCGAGGAGGCTGAGTTTTGGCTCGACCGAGTGTCGAAGATTCTGCGCATGTTGCACTGTACTGAGGCAGAGCAGGTAGAGCTGGCTACCTTCCAGTTTGAGAGAGAGGCCAGTATGTGGTGGGATAGTGTATTGCGGACTGTTACCACAGACTTCGTATGGACATGGGCAGCATTCGAGTTTCGCTTCCATGAGAAGTATTATCCTCAGACCTACAGACACGAGAGGGAGAATGAGTTTCTCCGTCTCAGGCAGGCAGCGATGACGGTCACCGAGTATGAGCATCGGTTCACAGAGTTGGGCAGGTACGTCCCGACGATTCTAGCTGATGAGCAGATGCGCATACGGCGCTTTTTGGAGGGCTTGCGACCGGATATTCGGTCGAAGATGTGCTGCATCAGTTTCTCCTCCTATGCGGAGTTGGTTCACATGTCCATGCGGGCAGAGCAGGACGTGGATCGACTTGCGCGATCACGAGGCCCGACTACTTCTAGGCCGCGACCGGAGTTGCCAGATAGGCCCTTCGCGGGCAAGAGGCCTCGCATTGATCCTCCTACCAGGACCACGGCGCCAGTAGGACCGTTTCGACGCCCTGATCTATCATGCACATACTGTGGGAGGACGGGCCACCTAGCGCCGAGTTGCTTTGCGAGGATGCGGGACAGTGGGTTCTCGCCGCCGCAGAAGATTGATCGTGTACGTCCACAGGCGATATCAGCACCGCCTATACGGTCAGCTCCTGCGCAGTCCTCTTTCAGACCCACAGTATCACAGATTCGACAGCCCCCACGGCCCTTGACACAGCGGCCGAACCGGCCACAGCAGGCTCGAGTTCATGCACTGACCGCTGAGGCAGCTACGACGCCGACTTTCCAGCATTCAGCCTTCGAGGTCACGGGCCATATCGGAGGTACTCCCGTTCTTGTCATGGTGGACACTGGTTCCACGATTTCTTTGATATCGCGTGCCGTAGTCAGACGTCTTGGGTTGCAGACTATTACTATGGATAGCGTGCGAGTCCTTGCAGCTCATGGAGATTATTCGGATGTCACCCAGATGTGTGAGGGTTGTTTACTTGATCTGGGAGGCAGGACGATGACTCTTGATTTGGTCGTCGATCCCTCGCTCGTATATCTCGACGTCATTCTTGGCATGGACTGGTTGACTGCAGCGAGAGCCGAGATTGACTGCGAGGCTCGTGTGGTGACGGTGTACGAGCCTGAGGGCACGCCTTTCACATTTTCAGTGCGGGTAAATCTTCCTTTCCGCATTCTTAGCTACGCCACCCTGTTGCACGACGCTGGTGCCCAGGTACTTGAGCAGACGCCAGTTGTTTCTGAGTTCGGGGATCTGTTCAGGAAGATCCCTGGTTTGCCGCCCCGACGTGAGATCGATTTCACTATCGATCTGATTCCTGGTTCTACACCCGTCTCACTGCCGACGTATCGCATGGCACCATGTGAGATGGAGGAGTTGAGGACGCAGATTGATGGTCTACTAGAGCTTGGCCTTATACGGCCTAGCGTATCTCCTTGGGGAGCACCGGTCTTGTTCGTGAAGAAGAAGGATGGTTCACTGCGATTGTGTATTGATTATCGCAGGCTGAACCAACTCACAGTGAAGAACAAGTACCCTTTGCCCAGGATCGATGACTTATTTGATCAGTTGAGAGGAGCGCAGTACTTCTCGAAAATTTATCTTCAGTCAGGATATCATCAGTTGCGCGTCAGAGATGAGGACGTGCAGAAGACAGCGTTCAGGACCAGTTTTGGTCACTACGAGTTCCTCGTGATGTCGTTCGGTCTCACGAACGCACCGGCCGTGTTCATGGATCTGATGAACCGGGTACTACGGCCTTTCCTCTATCGATTCGTCGTTGTCTTCATCGACGACATTTTGGTATACTCTAGGAGTCGAGAGGAGCATGAGGAGCACTTGCGTTTGGTCCTTGATACGCTCAGACAGCATCAGTTGTTCGCACAGTATAAGAAGTGCGACTTCTGGAAGCAGGAGGTGAAGTTTCTGGGACACGTGGTGTCCAAGGATGGCATGGCAGTTGACCTGTCTAAGGTAGCTGCGGTGCAGGACTGGGAGCAGCCTGGTTCTGTCACTGAGGTGAGGAGTTTCTTGGGTCTCGCTGGCTACTATCGGCGCTTCATTCAGGATTTCTCGAAGATCGCGAGACCCTTATCTCAGTTGACACGGAAGGACGTGAAGTTCGCCTGGAATGATAAGGCGGAGTCAGCTTTTCAGGAGCTGAAGGATAGACTTACGTCCGCCCCTGTGCTAGTATTGCCAGAGCAAGGGGTTAAATACACTATATACACTGACGCGTCTAGCGTTGGTTTAGGTTGTGTCCTTATGCAGAGGGACAGGGTAATTTCGTATGCCTCGAGACAATTAAGGAAGCACGAGGAGAATTACCCTACACACGACCTGGAGTTGGCAGCCGTGATATTCGCACTGAGACTCTGGAGACATTACCTCTATGGAGAGGAGTTCGAACTCTTTTGCGACCACAAGAGCCTCAAGTACATATTCACACAGCGGGACTTGAATATGAGGCAGCGGCGATGGATGGAGACGCTGAAGGACTTCAAGTTTGAAGTCTCTTACCATCCTGGGAAGGCGAACCTTGTGGCTGATGCGTTGAGCCGCAAGAAGGCGATAGAGTTTGCGGCTCCGCTGATGGTTGCCGAGTGGGATATGGTTGAGTTTTTGCGAGACTTTGAGCAGAAACTCACCGTAGAGGAGCCATTTGAGTTCATCGCACATGTTCAGGTGCGATCCCCGATCGATGACCGTGTCATCGAGGCGCAGAGGGACGACGCGCATCTTACTGAGCTTCGAGAGCAGGCCAGTGATGATGATGACGCCGACTGGCGAGTTGGCATGGATGGGGGTTTACGTTACCGTGGCCGCCTATGCGTTCCTGATGTCCCTGACTTGAGACGAGAGATTCTCGAGGCTGCGCATTCTACTAGACTCGCGATGCATCCTGGCAGCACGAAGATGTATCGTGACGTGAAGAGGACGTACTGGTGGGAAGGTATGAAGACCCACATTGCTGAGTTCGTGTCCCGTTGTCTCACTTGTCAACAGGTGAAGGCAGAGCATCGCCGACCACCTGGACTTTTGCAGCCTATGCCGATTGCAGAGTGGAAGTGGGATTTCATTTCCATGGACTTCATTTCTGGGTTGCCGAAGACGAGGAAGGGGCATGATTCTATTTGGGTGATCGTCGACCGATTGACGAAGTCGGCGCACTTCCTACCGATCAGAGTTACGAACTCTGCAGACGAGCTGGCTAGATTGTATATTAGAGAGATCGTGCGTCTGCATGGAGTTCCGTTGGAGATCGTGTCGGACAGAGACACGCGGTTCACTTCTATTTTCTGGACTCGCATTCAGGAGGCTATGGGTGTGAAGTTGAAGTTCAGTACTGCCTTCCACCCACAGACGGACGGACAGACAGAGCGAGTGAACCAGATCCTGGAGGACATGTTGCGAGCTTGCGCATTGGACTTCAAGGACAGTTGGGATGACTGTCTTGCATATGCGGAGTTTGCGTACAACAATAGTTTCCAGGCGAGTATCGGCATGGCACCTTATGAGGCGCTGTATGGGCGACCTTGTCGCGCACCGCATTGCTGGTTAGAGGTCGGTGAGCGCAGCTTGATTGGCCCAGAGTTGGTGCAGGCGACGTCAGAGAAGATTGATATTATTCGACGTCGGCTTCTTACAGCGCAGAGCAGACAGAAGAGCTACGCCGATACGAGACGGAGACCACTAGAGTTCACAGTCGGGGATCATGTGTTTTTGCAAGTTTCCCCTATGAAGGGAGTCCTTCGGTTCGGGAAGAAGGGGAAGCTGGCACCGCGATACATTGGTCCATTTCAGATCCTCGATCGTGTGGGAGCAGTGGCTTACCGATTGGCTTTACCCACGCCCCTCGCGAGCGTCCACAACGTATTTCATGTTTCTATGCTGAAGAAGTACGTTGCTGATCCTTCTCATATCATCAGATGGGAGCAGGTGCAGTTAGGAGAGGATGTTACTTATATCCTGCGACCGACACGCATCTTAGACCGGAAGGAGCAGGTACTGCGTAGCAAGGTGATTCCCCTTGTGAAGGTACTATGGACGCATCATACTGAGGAGGAGGCTACTTGGGAGACAGAAGCCGAGATCAGAAAGAACTACCCACAGCTTCTCGAGGAGTACGAAAAGGTACAAAATTTTGAGGACGAAATTATTTGTTAAGGGGGGTAGATTGTAACGCCCGTGAAAAATCCATCCTTGGGCTCGAGTACCAACTCGACCCGAATTTGCGTAGAATTCATTCCTTTGGAAAATTTGACTAGGTTAGCTAGTGCAACGTTAGAATAGCTGGGAAATGGTCCCTGATCACTTTAAATACGTACTACAAGGCCCGAAGCGAGTGGAACTAAGGGTGCTATAATGCTCTAAAGCCTCGGATCAAACTCTAAGCCGGTTTGTTCTCTGGACCACTTTGAATCTTTGTATTGGATCTAGACCGCACGTTGAAAGTCCGATACCTCCTATCTTAGACCGTTAGGACCGTCTAGCTGGGCTTGACACTCATTCCAAAAATCAAGTCAAACCGGTGATCACAGGCTATTTCATTGAGCCCGGACCGAAGAGAGTGTGAATAGGGACATAGTTGGAATTTCAAATTCAAATCTGGCACACAAATTTGACGCATCAGTATTAAGCATTCTGACCGTCAGAATACAGCCAAATTACACCCTTGGATCAGGAAAAATATCTATTATATATCACGGGACTTATAGGCCTGATCTTGATGCGGTGACCGTTAAACTGAAACTGGGCCGCCACGTGCGATCTGGGAACCCAACCGGTCTGAAAACTGGATGTGTGCTAGATCCAGTATGCATGAGCTTAAGTCCGACCGCATTTGGCCTGGGGACCTCCAGAAATGCCCTTTTGGACCAAAACGGCCCCGATTTGGTTAGGCACCAAGTAAACATTGTTCCCAAGCCTATTTTGGGAATGTTTTGGGCTATAAAAGGGGTTGAAACCCTCACTCCTCTCTCCCATCCGAATTTGAGAGAAGCCCTAGCTTGGGAGAGAGAAAAAGAGTGAGAGATTGTGAGAGAGTGGGAGAGTTCTTCCCGCCACTTGTGCTACGTGTTGCACATGCTTAAGCGACACTTCTCTACCGCTTTCCCGGCGATTCCACCGCAATCCTAGGTAAGTAAAAACCCTAAATAGTTGGTGATTTGAGTTTTTCTTGTTTCCATGGCGATGTAGCTTATGGATCTTATGTATTAGGCTCCTTACTCGCCGTAGACGAAGCATATACACTCCGCTTCAATTCCCGAGTCTACAAGACACTAGGTGAGGATTTTAGACGCTTGGATTGACGGTTCCCAATGCTTTCAATGTCGTTTAATAGTAGATTCTTGACGGCATCGCCGTTTGACATGTACAAAATGCTCTCCGTTTCCCCTTTCGTAAGCTAACGAAGAATATGAGATTTAGGGCATTTTAGTCATTTGTAGGAAGTACTGTTTGCATTCATATTTTGCTGATGTGATTGACATGGTTTGTTGTCGCATTAGGAAGTTAGGAATGCGTGCATAATTAGTTTGGCGAAGAGATTCGCCTAGTTGCATACTTTGGGTCGACATGCTATATGTAGACCTAAGTGTGTAGTGCATGTGTTTGTATAAATGCTTGTATTAGTATGTATTGAATTAAATGATGTTATTTGATACTTTGTGATTGATTTTTCAATTATTATGCCGACCTAAATGATTTTCTACATGTTGACAAAATGCATGATTTCACTACATGCATGGAATGTATGTGCTTGAGGATTTGCTTAAGTTGAATATGCATGGGAAGTATGCCTTGAAGATTTGCTTAAGTTGAATGTCATAACATGTGCTAACATGCTCACATGATGTATTTCAATTCCAATACCTTTTATAGTGATTCCATAGATGTGTGGGACTTGACTTAGTCCAGGCAGTCGGTAACCGAGCAAATTCGTGGCTGACTGGTCATAGCCACGAATGACGCGTCGATGAATGTGATTCGTGTTGAGAGTTGGCGGCAGTGGTTAGGCCACGCGAAGTGTTTTACGCACTTCATGTCGTTCAGTTCGAGATGCGATCGCGCTAGTCGAGCCCGTCAAGTAACCCGACTGGCCGATGTTTGTTCACCATGTATGTATCATAACTGCTTGAACCTAGGGTACCGAACTTACCATTGTAAACCCTATTAACCGTGGTACCTTGATCCACGAAGACTCATGAGCCGGGCATGGTGGTATGGGACACCGTGGTCGAGCTGTCGGCCTACGCTGGGGCCACAAACCTCCCCGTAGTGACCAATGAGCACCTTGACTCGTGAGCAGATTATGGTGGTATGGGACACTATATTCTAGCTGTCGGCCTACACTGATCAGGCGACGAGCCCTTTGTAGTGACCGCGAGCGTATTCTGAGTTCACGGGAGGCGACGACCCTTCCGTGCAGTAGAGTACAGTAGGCCTGTATTGATAAGGTGATGGGGGAGCGGTGCAACGAGTGCGAGCAACAGCCCTGGCAGCCCTTGCAGTGACCTACGAAATGTACATCGTATGAGATTACTAGGAGTGACGACCCTAGACAGGATCCGTGTTGGGATCGATACAAGGGAGGTACCTTAGTTTCCCAATCCTGCTGTTTGAATGGACTAATAATAACTTGGTAATCATATCACCATAGCATTGCATGTGCCTGGAAGATGTGGAGCACTCTAGGGAGTGTGGCATGCCGCGGTCGTAAGATGTTGCCGTATGAGGGTGATCGTCGGTGAGGGCATACATCACGTCATATCATCTTGCATTAACAACAGTTTTAGGACTTGTCTGATTTACTGCTTTACTATTATCGCGTGACTGAATTGTGAACATGCTAATCTTTGCTCTATGATTCCACTGAGTTGATCACTCATTCCCACGTTACGGGATGGTGTTTGCAACACCCACCAGACCCTGTTGTAGTTGCAGGTGTCGATGAGATCCAGGAGGTGGAGCTAGATGATGACGAGGACCAGGATGAGTTCTCGTATATGCAGTATCATGACGGCTTCCCGTAGGTGACCTGGATCGAGGGGACATCAGTGGGACTTTTCTTTTTGAACATTATTCTTTTGTTATGTACATGTATATGAGACTCAGAGATGTAGTCATACTTTGGAGACAGTTGAGATTACTTTGTTTTTCCATACAGTGATATATATCTTGTTTAGTCTTCCGCTTGCTTTTATCACTGAATCTGAAGTATGAATTGCAGTTTTGGTATACTTTTACTCATGTGGATGCTTTAAATCAGACAACATTGAATCATAACCATTTTTGTTGCATAAGTGACGGTCTGGAACTCGGGAGTTGAGTTTATACACGACCCCCGATTTTCAGGGTGTTACATCACTACATGCTTCAACCTGTGTTGCAGGCTCAACTAATTATGAAAATCTGATCCAAATGGAGTAAGACTGGTTCTTCACCTAGCCTGCTCCGTGAAACCTTGAGCTTCACAGATCCAAGAAATCATGCCTTAACTTTCACAGGAAACTTCAAGGCATTAAGCGCCTCTGGCTTCAGCAGCATATTTGTGAGCTCCACATCACCTCGCTAGACGCTGATCTCGAAGGCTTCCTTGTTAAGGCCTCTCACGTAGTTTCCAAGGTATTTCTGTAGCAAGAACACGAATTAATCTTCCAACATCTCTCCGTACTTCCTCGCCATGGAAGTGCTTCTGTATGATACCATTATTTGGTCAGCATGTGAGCACAGCTTTGCATAAAAACCAGGTGAATTTGAATTGGCTCCAGAACTCTGAATGCTTTCTATCAAGCATCTAAAATTGTCGAATTGGCTTTCTTCTTCAGTGTGCTTCTGAGCAAACAATAATTCCCCATCCACCGTTGGGAATATAACTTCATCCTCAGCAATGCTATGGAAGATGCATACTCCAGCAATGAATTGTAACCTGTCATTGAAAACTAATAATGAATCAAAGAAATCTCCTGAAAGTTGCATTTTCCTTGTTCCTTCAGTGATATCATTCAATTCTCTTTTAATAGCATTGTGCCAATATTTCATCGATTGGATGTGCTATAATTGAATCAGCAGCTGACTCCAGATGTTTCCTTTTTCTAGTCTTGGAAGATTCACAAGTTCTCCACCCTTCCTCTGCTCGATCTATTAACTGGCCATGTGTGGGAGCCACACAACACTTTTGAAGAAGCCCTTCATCTGAGACAGATCAAGGCAGCCTGTTCCTCTTCCTTAAACATGTACTGACTAGCTGATGTTTGTATCGCTTTCGTACAAGAAGCTAGCTTTCTCTGGTAACTGTCATCGTTTTGGCATTATTTGTCTTTGATCGAAACTGATTTGATCTTCTCTGACACTTTTTTTTGTAGGAGTCTATTGAATGTGAAGTAAACAATTATAGTAGTCGAGAGAAAGATCACCGCGGTATATCTGTCATTCAGAACAAAATGTTAGTTAATTTATTAAATAAAGTCGTACTTTATTTTCAGAGATGAAGGGGAGGATGTTCCCGTTAAGAGTCGCCATTTGGCGTCTGTGTGATAAATGTTCTCGGAATATTTTTTAAGTTACCATCGAATAATAAGTATCCCCATTGGAGTCGCCATTTTGTTTCGATAAGGAAACAAATGCATTTTATTTGTGGAATTTATTAAATGATACCAAAGAATTTTAATGAGAGAACATTGATCACATTTATCTGAGTTCATTTACATCCTCTGATTCCCTTGATTCTGAAAATAAAGTACAATTAATGTAATATAATGAAAGAGAAGATAGCTCGATGGAAATTTTGACAGCTTTCCGAAGCTATTTCGGTCATCTCCTAGATACTTAGGAGGAATTGACGAATCGATCAGCCAATCTCCAAGGAGATAGAAATTTCGATAGCATTCCGGTGCTATTTCGGTCATCTCCTAGGTACTTAGGAGGAATTATTGATCTGATCAACCAGTCTTCAATGAGATGGAGCATCCTTCCGGTCATTCTTCCTTAAAATATACAGCAGTCCATTGAAGTGTGGCCAGGCCATGAGGAAATCAGGCCGATCATGCTAAACGAGCCTGAAAAGTCTCCCAGAATGTAAGATCATGGGGTTGCCACCATCCATTCCGATCAAAACTTTAAGTGCAGCCTTAGAACCACAAATTAGCTGTACACATCAAGTTTCATCTCCTGAATCCTGGTAGAAATGGCCAAACTAATAAATCATCCCCTGAAATCATGATTTGGGACCCGCCTATCATCTGGATATGCTTCAAATTCGGTTTCAACCCTTTAAATGAGCTGACAGTGCGGATGAACGGAGTGGATTTCTCACAAACATCCTCATGGACCCTGCATGCACATTGCATGTGCATAGAGTGCATGTGCACTAGCCGTGCACCATTATAACAAAAGTCGGTCAGCGCCCGCTGATCGACTCTTTCTTCTCTATTTCTAAAAACAGACAATGTCCTTACTGTGGCCACCATTTTTGTGTAGTGGGGCCCACACATCAGTTAATTCGATGATCAGAACCGTTAACTTATCTTTGGTGGGAAGCATTAACCTTACCTAGTCCTTTTGACACCATGCAGGTTATTGTAAAATCTTAACCGTTAATCACAGAATGAACGGTAGAATAGATAAACCCACGGGCTACCCTAATTTGACTCCGAAAGCACACCATTCCTGATGGTTTTTCATCCTAAATCCAATGGACGGAGTGGATTTTCTGCCTGATGTTAATCAGAGGGACACCAGCCATCACGGCGTCGACGTGCGTTGACTCTGTTCGAAACAAAGGCTCCGTCCGTGCATTGTGGGCCACGATCATACAGTAAGAGATTGATCTGAAGCGTCCATCAGGTAAAGGGAGAAAAACCCATCGAGGTGATGCTGATCTTTGGTGACTATGATCATTCTCATGATCATGGCAACGATCGCAAGCGAACCATTCAGATGCTATTTTAGCTTGATTTCCTCAGTGGGCCATATCATCTAATGATCAAAACTGGTCATTTATGGTCGAAAACCTAAGAGAGAGATAGTAGATAGTGTGGATCTCAAAAGACGGCTATAATGGGCATCATCAGCAGCCCAAACTTCTTCCTCTTATGCATGCACAATTGAAATTCCGCCTAGTTGCGTGGCTGGCGCAACTACGGACTTTGCATGCGCGGCTCACGCAACTACCTTTATCCATTGTGCGGATGGTGCAATAGACCTCATCCATTGTGCGGACAGCGCAACGGAAGCTCTTCCTTGCGCGGTCCGCGTAACTACGCTCTCCCTCTTGCTCCTCACTTCTTCTTCTCCATTTCTTTAGCCCACCACCTGATCTCACTGATCCAACCCCTCCAAATGAAGCAGGAAGGGGTATTTATAGGCCCCACCACTCTTACAGAGTGGCGATCACTACTACTTATCTCTTCACATATGAACTTCTTCTTTTCTTAAACCATTGTGACCACCAAGCTCCCTCTTAAATGGTGGTGTACAACCTTTCTCTTTTAAAATGACACGTGCATCCTTTTTACCAAACTACCCTTTCCAATGCTTTTTTACCAAAATACTTAAACTACCCCTGGACAAAGAATTTAACCAAAATACCTAAACTACCCGTGGACAGAGAAATTTACCAAAATACCTAAACTACGTGTGGACATAGAATTTAACCAAAATACCTAAACTACCCTTGGACATAGAATTTTACCAAAATACCTAAACTATCCCTAGACATAGAATTTTACCAAAATACCTAAACTACCCTTGGACTTAGAATTTTACCAAAATACCTAAAATACCCCTGAACATAGAATTTTACTAAAATACCAAAACTACCCCTCGACATAGAATTTTGCCAAAATACTCCCGGACATGGAATATTTTTTATGACTCAACATGGTGTGAACAAGGTGAACGGATCAGAATCTTGATCTGATAAGTGTACGGACCAATGTAGAATCAAGTAGCTAATTTAATGTGATCTAAGAGCTAAAATTTGATGTGTACGATTAATTTATGATAATTAGACTTTGTATAAAACTTCACATTAAACGGATCATGAGAACCTTGTGAATTGGAATTCAGGATTTAGGTTGATGGTATTTTCATAATTATTTCTAATCTAAGAGTTTTGTGAAATCTAATGGTTCTAGATGATTATATGTCATTTTCTAAACAATTCTTACAAAAGAACTTACATATAAATCATTATGGTTAAAAAGTTATTCACCGATTTAGTCGAGGGAAGGTACATGTATCCGACCACATGATCAATGATCGGATGACTTGATTTATGGATGAAGGTCATTCCCAGTGGTCAAATTTAGGTTCGAGGGTAGATGCAAGGTGGGGATAGTTTAATTGGTATTGTACCCATGTACGTGTTACGGTAAATCTCACGGTAACACTCGAGTACTGAAAAGTACAGGGTGTTACAGCATAGTAAGCTACCAATCATACTACGATAGGGCTAAAAGTCGAGCGGGTTGGGTCGGGTAGGTGATCAACCCTAGCCCAACACAAGGTTCCTATACCTTAACCCTAACCCAACCCAACCCAATCTCAGGTTAGGAATTCTCAACCCAAGCCCAACCCAAGCGAGCTTGGTCGGGTTGATCGGGTTGGTCAGGTATATACGTGCTAATATTTTCATTATTACATTAGTTTATTATATTTCAATATAGGACTTATTTTTTATATCTATAATTTTATTAATTATATATGTGATTATTCATTATAAAGAACTTCATTTTTTCTTTAAAAAACAAGCTAAAATATAAGACAAGTACTCCTTTAAAAGTCATGTAGCATAGTATGAAGTCTATTTGGTTGAGAAATCTGACATATCTTGTTAGCTTGAGTCCTTGGAAATGACGTGGACAAATGAGACTCGACATCACTAGTGTACCTTCAACACAAACGATCTACACTCAATTATAATTTATAAGTAACTTATATATTGATCGGGTTCGGGTTGGGTCGGGCAGCCCGAGACCTCAACCCAAGCCCAACCCAAGTTTTATAGAGTTGGTGTTTGTATGGCCTAAGCTTAAGATCAGACCCGAAATTTCTTGTCCGAGCCTAACCCAATGTCAGGTCGGTCATGAGTCATTCGGGTTGAACCCACCCAACTTTCAGCCCTATACTACGATATAACTGAGGATATATACTTTTACCTGTTTCATCCTTCGATAGCTTGAGAGTCGCAGTCATAGGAGTATCGAATTTCTTACGATTTTTGAGTACAAATTTCTTAACCAGGTTTAAGGTTTACTTGGTTTGAGAAATGGAGATACCATCATCTAGTTGCTTAACCTGTAGTCCTAGAAAGTAGAACAATTCTCCCACCATACTCATTTCAAATCTGGATTTCATCTGCTCTGCAAACTTAGTAGACAGGTTAGTGCAAGTAGAACCATAAATAATATCATCCATGTATATTTGTACTATTAGTATGTGTTCAGTATGTTTTTTAACAAAAATAGTTTTATCAACACTCTCCAAAACAAAATTATGACTTGGTAAGAACTGAGACAATTTTTTATACCATGACTGAGAGCTTGTTTCAACCCATAAAGTGTCTTTTTAAGGCGATACACATGATTATAGTGTTTAGGGTCCTCAAAACCCTTAGGTTGTTCAACGTAGACTTGAAATAGCCAAGCTATATGTCCTAGAGGGGGGCTGAATAGGACTATGCCAAATTAAAATTAAATACAGCGGATTAAAATAAAGAAATAGGCTTACAAAATAAATCAATTCACAATGCTGAAATTAAATCAATCTCAATAAACAAGCATTGAGAGGTTGATACAAATTCAGTTCTAAGGACAACCTTACACCATAATCAACAAGGGCTTATGGTAGGACAACCTTATTTCTAGAATATCTTTTGAATCGAGAACTCAATCTGAAAATAAATAGCAAGGAATAAATTGCTGAAATAAAACTCTAAATTATTACAACATTCCCACATTTGCTTGAAATGTAAATAGTTACAACATTCACATCCACATGTACATTCCACAAAATTGAATGATGAAAGATAAGGAATTAAGCAAGCAATCAATCTACAAGACAAAGAGTTATAGTGGTTCGCCTGTGTGTGCACCAACTATTTTACAACAGCCACATAGAATGCTACTCCACTCCTAATATCCTCACAGGTATATTAGCGTTCACTATCAAAATAGGTTTCACAGGTTCACCTAAAACCTTCACAATTGTGTCTTTTAACTTGGGCTTACACAATCCAAAAACCCACACTATTCTGAGTTTTCTGGCTCTCCTCAGATAACCCCACAAATGGAATTTTTCTAGCAAATCCCAAACAAAAACTAAAAGAATGAAAATTTTATAAAATTATAAATTACCTGGATTTCTCCTCTTATAGCAGCCCGGAAGAACCAATTGGAGTAGATGTTCAAATATGAAAGTTCAATGTCCAATACTCACTTTATAATGGTTATAAGTTCTAATTGATTTTAAATTAAATTAGGCTGGGATAACTCTATTTGATTTTAATTCCCAAAAGAAGGAAAACAATATTTCCTCTTTTCAAATCAGATTGGAATATTGAATCAAATCAAATAGAAAGAAACTAACAAAAGGAAATAGAATTATGCACAATATAGCTTAAGAACAGACACAAACTTATCTCAGAGTGGAGCTTTGATTTCACTTAGTTTTTCAATGAAAAACTCTGAAATTTGTGTGCTATTTATAGCTGCAGAAATTTATCTTCGACTGGTCCTAGAGTCACCACGACTAGTCGAAGAAGAAACAGATTTTTGAATTTTCAGGCGCGATCGGATAAAACCGTTACACGACCAGTCATGAGCAGTCCACGACTGGTCGAAGGCAGTCCACGACTAGTCGTGACCACCCACGACTAATTGAACGACACTTGATTTAGTCGCTGGAGTTTGAACTGTAGCTCCACGACTGGTCGAAGGTCGAATCGAGACCATCCCACGACTAGTCAAGTAGACTCCAGGACTGGTCGTAGCCGATTAGAAAATTTTGATAAAATGCAACAAAATTACGACTAGTCTTGGAATATCTTAGACTGGTTGAACTAGTGCTAGGACTAGTCGAACAAGGTCCAGGACTAGTCTTAGAACAGACCAAACTCACTTGTAAAAGATATATGAATTATATATCCAAAGTGACATACTCTAAAGGTCAACCTAAGGTCAATCAAACCTCAATAAGTAAGGACATTGAACCTTTATTTGCTTAGACGTTGAGATTTACAAAGCTTGAGTTCTTCTTGATGTAGCTTAAACCCTTCACAAGTTTGAGTCTTGAACTTGAATATATGTGAACTTTGCATCTTGAACTTGAACTCGAGCTGGAGTCTTTAACTTGAACTCTTCTTTAAGATCATCAATATTGTAGCTTGAACTAGCTTGAGGAGTTCATCATCTTGTCTCGAAGTGTTGACGTGATGTCTCGAACATATTTAACAAGATACAAACACATGACATATATAGAGGTTTTGACACACAAAATTTGACAACCAAAGAGGATTCAAACCATAGCACTTACAATCTCCCCCTTTGTCAAATTTGTGACAAAACACACTCATATAGTAAGAGAAATAGAGCACAAGCATCAATAAAGATTCATGCACCAGTTATCATGAGTTAACCAAGCATTACATCCTATAATCTGAGTAGTGCACCTACCAATCATCATGCACCAGTTATCATGAGTTAACCAAGCATTACATCCTGTAATCCTATAAGTTTACCAACTCCACCCAAGTAGTACACCTACCAATCATCATATTGAACCAATCATCCAAATACCAATCATAATTAATCCCACAATTCTCCCCCTTTTTATCAAAAATATGACAAAGGAAGAATAAAAAACAAGATAAGTATTAAGGAGTCAGAATATCCAGTCATAAAATGATATCAAATCAAGTCAAAGAAACTCAGTCACACAAGTAAAGATAAATTAAAGTCTTATAGTTATTACAAACCAAAGAGTAAAATCCTCAATCTGATCCAGAAGAAGGAGCAGGTATGGTAGGATTAATTTGATGAAGGCCTTTTTGTAAGCGCCTAAAATACTTGCGCATATTTTTAAATTGAGCATTGTGGACAACATTCGTCTGTTCTACCTTCTCCTCTAATGCACTCAGACGTGCATCAAAATCAGATGGTTCATAGTCTGGATCATTTCCACAATCTGACTCAATTTTATTAAAAATATCGTCCATATTGATATCAACTGGAGGAAGAGCATCACCCTCTTCATCATTCCCGGCTTCAGCAGTAGCTCCACCTGCACCAATATCAACTTGTCCTCAAGCCAAATCCAACTTCATTTTTTTTATATTACAGTTGTTGAATATAAGGTGTTGGATAGGAGCTTCTCCAACAGGCATAGCTACTAACATGTGAGTGGCTAACACATTCATCAGATACCCAAATGGAATATCACTATGACCAGGATGAATACAGAATTGAATGATAGAGTAACAAATCAAAGAGGGCAAACAGATATTAGCACCAGTAATGATTGAGTACAAAATGCGAACCATAAGCAGAGTTAACTTATTCTTGTTACCAGAGCGAGGATACAGATTAGAGGTGAAGATACGATGTAAGACTCTGTATCTGGGCAACAAGTATCTGGTTGCGAGTGCATTCCCAGTACTATTCCATGTGCATCCATCTTACACAATGTTCTAGTATAAACGCATTTTTCATATTCTGACACTTTCTCAGCAAGTGTGCTAGGGTGAATACCATCATCATTTACAGAAATATCCATAAGGCCTGAGATTAAATGTTGATCAATAGGAAAAGGCCCTTCTCTAGTAGCAATAGCAAAAGTCAGTTGCTCAGTAGAGAATTCAATAATACACACTACCATGGCCTGCGTTATGGACTGGTATGCCGCCCCACCCCAGCGTAAAATGTTTTCCCAACCTACAAATTGAAGGAGAGGAAAAAGATTGAAAGGAGCGATAAGGTTGAAATCAACGGCCTTTTCTATAATTACATTGTATATACGCAAATCCCGAACAAACGATGGATCATCTTCGAGAGACCTAAGATGACGTCTAGTGATAACATTTGATCTAAAAGAAGAAGCACCTCTAGAATTTTTCTTTTTAGCTCTAGGGTCTATTTTCTTGAAGAAATATAAGGAATTTCAAGAAAATAGAGATGGGTTTCGCTAGAATCAGAAAATGAGGAAGACAATCCAAAAAAGAGATGAAATAGACAACAATAATCGAGAAATTGAAGAGAAAAGATAATGATTCTTCAAGAAAAACAAGTAAAATGCTCTAACCTGAAGGAATCGAACACAGGGGTTCGACTAGTCGTAGCTCGACTAGTCGTAGCTCGACTCGTTGGAGAGGAGGGTTAAAATGAAGAGGAAGAAGTTTTTCTCCCAAATAAAGACAATCAGCGTGCTATACGACTGGTCGTGGGTCGTCCTCAACTGGTCGTGGCACGACTGGTCGAGTACGTCCTCGACTGGTCGTGTACCATAAAAAAAATATAATTTTTATCAAAATTTGAAATAAAAATTATTAATATATTTATATATATATATATATATATATATATACACACACACACTATGCTACAGAGATGCATAATCAATCATTTTAAATTGCACATACCAAGATCAAATTTTAATTTATTAAACCTGCTTTTGTCGAGCGGTTTAGTGAATATGTCAGCAAGTTGAGTCTCAGTAGGAATATATTCTAAGGATATTACTTTTTCTTCCACTAATTCACGAATATAATGAAATCTAATGTCAATGTGCTTAGTACGTGAATGCTGGATTGGGTTTTTCAAAATATTTATCGCATTGGAATTATCACAGTATAAAACCATTGAATCCTATGTGATACCATAATCACTCAACATTCATTTCATCCAAAACAGCTGTGTATATGCATTTCCAGCTGCAATATATTCAGCCTCAGCAGTTGAGAGTGATATGAAACTTTTCTTCTTACTAAACTAAGAAACCAAGTAATTTTTAATGTAAAAATAACCACCACTGATTGATTTTTTGTCATCAATATTACCGGCCCAATCAGCATCTGAATACCCAGCCAATTGAACACTAGTATCAAAAGGAAACCAAAGATCCAAGTTAACTGAACTTGCGATATATCTAATAATTCGCTTAACAACAGTTAAGTGAGATTCTTTAGGATTAGACTGATATCTAGCGCAAATTCCAACACTTAAAGAAATATCAGGTCTACTTGTAGTTAAGTAAAGCAAACTACCAATCATGCTACGATACAACTTAGGATCTACATCTTTACCTATAGAGTCTTTTGAAAGTCTTAGAGTTGTACTCATAGGTGTATCAAAATTCTTACCATTTTTAAATCCAAACCTCTTAATCAAGTTCAAAGCATACTTGGTTTGAGAAATGAAAATTTCATCAGGTTGTTGTTTTACTTGCAACCCTAGGAAATAATTTAATTCCCCAACCATACTCATTTCAAATTTTGATTTCATTAACTCTGCAAACTCAACAGTCATGTTAGTACATATTGATCCATAAATAATATCGTCAACATAGATTTGAACCATTAAAATATCATCGTTATGCTTCTTAACAAAGAGCATCTTATCGACACAACCCATTTGAAAATTGTGACTCAGTAAAAACTTTGTCAATTTTTTACACCATGCCCTGGGAGCTTATTTCAAACCATAGAGAGCTTTTTAAAGATGATATACATGATTAGTAAACTTAGGGTCTTTAAACCCTAGAGGTTGTTCCACATATAACTCTTCATGTAAATCGTCATTCCAAAAGGCACTTTTTACATACATTTAAAAAATTTTAAACTTCCTAAAACATGTAATGGATATAAAAAGTCTAATAGATTCAAGACGGACTACAGGGGCAAAGGTTTCATCGTAATCGATGCCTTTAATTTGTGTGTACCCCTGTACAACTAGTCTTGCTTTATTTCGAATAATATTTCCAAGTTCATCAGACTTATTTTTGAAAATTCATTTTGTTCCAATAATGTGTTTATCTATAGGTCTAGGAACAAGATACCAGACATCATTACGAACAAATTGATTAAGTTCTTCCTACATCGAAACTATCCAGTTTTCATCAGAAAGTGCTTCTTTTACGTTTACCGGTTCAATCTGGGATGTAAAACATACGTAATTACATATGTCTTCTATTTTTCTATGAGTACGCACACCTGTGGGAGGGTTTTCAAGAATTTAAGAAGTTGGATGATCTTTAACAATCCTTAATTCAGAATTAATTTCACTTGATGAAGTACCCGATTTTTCAATTACAAGAACTTCAACATTGTCTGAACTAGGGGCATGTGTATTCAAGTGATCATCAATGACCACATTAATTGATTCTTGAATCACACCAGTCCTGTTGTTCAAAACATGATAAGCACGACTGTTTAAAGAATATCCTGAAAAGGTCCCTTCGTCACTTTTAGTGTCGAACTTTCCCAAGTTTTCAAGGTCACGTAAAATGTAGCACTTGCTGCCAAAAATATAAAAGTATTATACAGTAGGATTCTTGTCAAACCACATTTCATAAGTCATTTTATTATTTGATTTACAAGTATAAGCACAGTTAATAATGTAGGAAATATTCATTACTTCAGCCAATAGATTTCTAGGGAGCTTCGTGCTATTTAACGTAACATTTCCCATTTCTTGAAGCACTCTATTTTTCCTTTCCACAATACCATTTTGTTGTGGTGTTTTGGGCACAGAAAATTCATGTGATATTCCTTGTTCACTATAAAATTTCTCAAAACCGCTATTTTCAAATTCGGATCCATGATCACTACGGATCTTACTGACTTGAGAACATTTTTCACTTTGGATTTGTTTGATGATCTTTTTCACTTCATCAAGGGTTTCTGATTTTTTTCTTAAAAACGAAACCTAAGTGTATTTTGTATAATTATCTACGATAACCAATATGTATTTTTTGCTGCCTCGACTTTCCGTTCTTGTTAGTCCTATAAGATCCATGTGGAGAAGCTCGAGTGGTCTTGATGTGGCATTGGAGTTCACTTTTTTGTGAGAGCTCCTAGTTTATTTACCGTACTGGCATTCATCACATATTTTGTCTATTTTTTATAACTTAGGTAGACCTCTAATTAGTTCTCCTTTGCTCAATCTGTATAAATTTTGGTAGTGTACATGTCCGAGGCGTTTATGCCATAATTCTGTCTCATTGGTGTGGACCATGTAGCACTTTTGGTTAGATGAGCTACCATCAATTACTATATAGCAGTTTTCAGAAGTTTTATGACCAGTTAATATTACAGAACCCTTTCTGTTTATGATCTCACAACCTTGATTGGAAAATTTCACACTATGGTTGTTATCGCATATTTGAGATATGCTTAACAGGTTGTGTTTTAGTCCCTCAACATATAAAAAATCTTTAAATAAAGGAAGGTTGTAAAGTTGAACCGTACCTTTGCCAATAATCTTGCAATTGCTTCCATCACTAAATGTGACTGACCCATCAGTCATGTCTTTAAGATTATTGAATAAAGCTTTGTCTCTTATCATATGCCTAGAGCATCCACTATCTAGGTACCACTTTGAATGACTTGTTGTTTTAAAAGCAGTGTGGGCAACCAAGCAGGCACCCTTAGGAATCTATTTCAGAACTGTTTTGGGTTTAGGAGTATAATTGGTCTTCTTTTGATTGTAGTTGTAAGAATGACCTACCGAGTTAGATTTTAAGAGCTCCTTGAGTAAATCAACTATCTTTTTAGCTAGTGGGTTTCTGTTGAAATTGACATGGCTGCTTTTAGGTTTTTAAAAAGTTTTTGTATTTTTAGAAAAACCTCGATAAGTACTTTTCTCTTTTGAGTTTGAGGCTTCTCCTTTCACAAATTTGAGAGGAGTATCCTTCTGTTTAGGAGGTATATTCTTATCGTAGCCTAACCTGGATCGATCACCACTTTTTCTTGATTCGGATAATAATTTTTCTAACTTTGGATCACCTTGGGCATATCTCCATGTGTCCTTCAAACTTAGAAGAGAAGATACTTCATTCTTAAGTTTCTCATTTTCATATTTCAAATCTTCAATCAGGGAGGTTTTGAATTCCAAATCACATTTTAATTTTTCAAAGCAATCTGAAATTTGAGATTTTTCTAAAACAAGAGTCTCAAAACATTCTTTGAGTTTAGAAAACTTTTCTTTTTGAAGTTTAAGTTTGACAACAATTTTACAACTTTCCTTATATAAGGCATTATAAGCATCTTGAAGATCTTCTTCATTTTCATGATCACTATTCAAATTCTCTTCACTAGTTAAATCGTCGTGATCTAAAAATGTGTAACACCCTGAAAATCGGGGGTCGTGTATAAACTCAACTCCCGAGTTCCAGACCGTCACTTATGCAACAAAAATGGTTATGATTCAATGTTGTCTGATTTAAAGCATCCACATGAGTAAAAGTATACCAAAACTGCAATTCATACTTCAGATCCAGTGATAAAAGCAAGCGAAAGACTAAACAATATATATCACTGTATGGAAAAAAAACAAAGTACTCTCAACTGTCTCCAAAGTATGACTACATCTCTGAGTCTCATATACATGTAAATAGACAAAAAAAATAAGTCCAAAATAGTCCCACTGAAGTCCCCCTCGATCCAGGTCACCTACGGGAAGCCGTCGTGGTACTGCATATAAGAGAACTCATCCTGGTCCTCGTCAATCTCCGGCTCCACGTCCTGGATCTCGTCGCCACCTGCAACTACAACAGGGTCTGGTGGGTGTTGCAAACACCATCCCGTAACGTGGGAATGAGTGATCAACTCAGTGGAATCATAGAGCAAAGATTAGCATGTTCACAATTCAATCACGCGATAATAGTAAAGCAGTAAATCAGACAAACCTAATACTGTTGTTTAATGCAAGATGATATGACATGATGTATGCCCTCACCGACGATCACCCTCATGCGGCAACATCTTACGACCGCAGCATGCCACACTCCCTAGAGTGCTCCACATCTTCCAGGCACATGCAATGCTATGGTGATATGATTACCCAGTTGTTATTAGTCCATTCAAACAGCAGGATTGGGAAACTAAGGTACTTCCCTTGTATCAATCCCAACACGGATCCTGTCTAGGGTCGTCACTCCTAGTAATCTCATACGATGTACATTTCGTAGGTCACTGCAAGGGCTGCCAGGGCTGTTGCTCGCACTCGTTGCACCGCTCCCCCATCACCTTATCAATACAGGCCTACTGTACTCTACTGCACGGAAGGGTCGTCGCCTCCCGTGAACTCAGAATACACTCGCGGTCACTACAAAGGGCTCGTCGCCTGATCAGTGTAGGCCGACAGCTAGAATATAGTGTCCCATACCACCATAATCTGCTCACGAGTCAAGGTGCTCATTGGTCACTACGGGGAGGTTTGTGGCCCCAGCGTAGGCCGACAGCTCGACCACGGTGTCCCATACCACCATGCCCGGCTCATGAGTCTTTGTGGATCAAGGTACCACGGTTAATAGGGTTTACAATGGTAAGTTCAGTACCCTAGGTTCAAGCAGTTATGATACATACAAGGTGAACAAACATCGGCCAGTCGGGTTACTTGACGGGCTCGACTAGCGCGATCGCATCTCGAATTGAACGACATGAAGCGCGTAAAACACTTCGCGTGGCCTAACCACTGCCGCCAACTCTCAACACGAATCACATTCATCGACGCGTCGTTCGTGGCTATGACCAGTCAGCCACGAATTCTCTCGGTTACCGACTGCCTGGACTAAATCAAGTCCCACACATCTATGGAATTTCATTACTACGATGCAAAGGTATTGGAATTGAAATACATCATGTGAGCATGTTAGCACATGTTATAACATTCAATTTAGGCAAATCTTCAAGGCATGCTTTCCAAGCATATTCAACTTAGGCAATTCTTAAGGCATCATTTCTATGCACATGATGCAATCATGCATAAGGTCAACATATAGGAAATCATTTAGGTCAGCCTATTAATCATGAAATCAATCTCAAATTACTACATAACATCATTCAATACAATACATACTAATACAAGCATTTATACAAACACATACACTACACCCTTAAGTCCACATATAGTATGTCGACCCAAAGTGCGCAACTTGGCGAATCTCTTCACCAAACTGATTATGCAGGCATTCCTAACTCTCTAATGCGGCGACAAATCATGTCAATCATGTCAGCAAAATATGCATGGAGACCGTACTTCCTACAAATGACTAAAATGCCCTAAATCTCATATTATTCGTTAATTTGCGAAACAGGAAACGGAGAGCATGTTGTACATGTCAAACGGCGATGCCGTCGATAATCTACTATTAAACGACATTGAAAGCGTTGTAAACCGTCAATCAAAGCGTCTAAAATTCTCACCTAATCTCTTACGGTCGCGAGAATTTGAACGGAGCGTGTAGGCTTCGTCTACGACAGTAGGAGAACCTGATTCATGGATTTCGTTAGCTAATACGTTCAGAATCTACGTGAACCCTAAATCAGCAAGTTTTTAGGATTTTTCTATACCTGAAAAAGCATAGAAATCACCAGCCAGGTGATTGGAAGGAAGCGTTGATGCAGCAACTGTTGGCGGCTCGGAAGCGGGAAAAATCTCCTCTTCCCTTTCTCTCAAACTCTCTCTCTCTTTTCTAGGGTTTAGGGAAATTCGTATGCAAGGAAGGAATGAGGGTTTCAACCCCTTTTATAAGCTTGGAAACGCCCGAAATAGGCTCCGGGACGAAGTTTACTTATTGCCTATCCATTTCGGGGCTGTTTCGGTCCAAAAACTGATTTCTGGTGGTCCCCTGGTCGATTGCGATCAGACTTAAGCTCATGGGTACCAGATGTACCTCGTATTAAGTTTTCAGTCTGGCAGGGTTCGCAGATCGCACGTGGCGGACCAGTTTCAGTTCAGCGGTCACCGCACATAGATCAGGACTGAAAGTTCCGTGACAATAATTAGATATTTTTCCTGATCCGAGGGTGTAATCTGGATGAATTCTGACGGTCAGAACGCTTAATACTGACGTGTCAAGTCGTGTGCCAGATCTAAATTTGAAATTCCCAATTCGTCCCTATTCGCGGTCGCTTCAGTCCAGTTTCAACGAAATACTCTGTGATTATCGGTTTGACTTGATTTTCGAGGTGATTGTCAAGTCCAGCTGGGCGGTTCTAACGGTCTAAGATAGGAGGTATCAGACCTTCGACGCGCGGTCTAAATCCAATACAAAAGTTCCATATGGTCCAGAGGACAAACCTGCTTAGAGTTGGATCCAAGGTTATAGAGTATTGTCGAGTTGTCTGTTCTACTCGATTTGGGTCTTGTAGAACGTATTTAAAGTGATCAGGGACTATTTCCCAGCTACTCTAGCGTTGCGCTAGCTAACTTACGTAAAATTTTCATGGAAATTATTTATACGCGATTTCGGGTCAAATCGGTACTCGATTCCAAGTACGGATTTTTCACGGGCGTTACAAAATGTGAACTTAGCTAGAGTCATAAGGGCTTTTACATCATTGCCCGACTCAGTTTCAGAATCTTCTGATTCAGAAGACGCTTCAGAATCAGATGATTCATCCCATGTAGCCAACATACCTTTCTTTTTGGGTTTGTCCTTTTCAGGACATTCGTTTGCTAAATGCCCATATTCTTGGCAGTTGTAACATTGACTATCTTTCAAAGACTTCCAAGTTCTAGACTTTGGTTTAGAACGTTTCTTTTCGTTTGTCTTTTAAAAATCGACCATTTTCTTACTTTTGAAAATCTTATAAATTTTTTTTGTTAAAAGTGTCATATCATCTTCTGAATTTTTTAAATCCGAGTTTTCTTGAGAAATACCTTTAGAAGATGTTAAAGCAATAGATTTACCTTTAGGATCTTTAAAATTCAATTCATAGGTTTGTAAAGAACCAACTAGTTCTTCTACCCTCATGTTATCCGTATCACGAAGCTCCTAGATCGTGGTTACTTTTGAGTTGAACCGTTCAGGAAGAGAGCATAGTATCTTTGCACACACTTTACTTTCTGAAATTTTATCACCAGGACCCCACATTGAGTTTACAATGTCATTCAATCTAGTGTAAAAGTCCATAAACATTTCATTTTCCTCCATATGAATTTCTTCAAACTTAGTTGTGAGGAGTTGGACTTTAGATTTCTTGACAATTGATGTACCCTCATGTGTCATTTCTAATATATCCCAGGCTTGCTTTGTAGTATCACAGGATATGATTCTTTTGAACTCATCCGGTGATAGTGTGCAAGTGATAGCATTTAGTGCTTTAACATTGGCACTACTCTCACTTTTCTGAAGTGTAGTCCATGAGAAATAAGTAAACACTCTCATTATTTTTGAACCGTCGGTTCCAGTTACTTCAGTGGTAGGGGGTTTCCATTCGGTCACTATGACTTGCCACACACTCTCATCCATTGATTTGAGGAAGATCCTCATTCTGGATTTCCAATAGGCATAGTTGGAGCCATCAAATGGTGGAGGCCTAGTGACTGAAAGGCTATCAAAATTTGACATCTTATAGCTTTGATCGTTAGCTCAGGAAATAAATCCAAATTAAAGCAATAAGAACGAGCTATTAGGCTCTGATACCACTTGAAATGGCCAAGCTATATGTCCTAGAGGGGGGGAGGGGGGGGGGGGGGGTGTGAATAGGACTATGCCAAATTAAAATTAAATATAGCGGATTAAAATAAAGAAATAGCCTTACAAAATAAATCAATTCACAATGCTGAAATTAAACCAATCTCAATAAACAAGCATTGAGAGGTTGATACAAATTCATTTCTAAGGACAACCTTACACCATAATCAACAAGGGCTTATGGTAGGATAACCTTATTTCTAGAACGTCTTTTGAATCAAGAACTCAATCTGAAAATAAATAGCAAGGAATAAATTGTTGAAATAAAACTTTAAATTATTACAACATTCCCACACTTACTTGAAATGTAAATAGTTATAGCATTCACATCCACATGTACATTCCACAAAATTGAATGATGAAAGATAAGGAATTAAGCAAGCATTCAATCTACAAGACAAAGAGTTATAGTGGTTCGCCTGTGTGTGCACCAACTATTTTACAACAGCCACATAGAATGCTACTCCACTCCTAATATCCTCACAGGTATATTAGCGTTCACTATCAAAATAGGTTTCACAGGTTCACCTAAAACCTTCACAATTGTGTCTTTTAACTTGGGCTTACACAATCTAAAAACCCACACTATTCTGAGTTTTCTGGCTCTCCTCAGATAACCCCACAAATGGAATTTTTCTAGCAAATCCCAAACAAAAACTAAAAGAATGAAAATTTTATAAAATTATAAAATACCTGGATTTCTCCTCTTGTAGCAGGCCGGAAGAACCAATTGGAGTAGATGTTCGAATATGAAAGTTCAATGTCCAATACTCACTTTATAATGGTTCTAAGTTCTAATTGATTTTAAATTAAATCAGGCTGGGCTAACTTTATTTGATTTTAATTCCCAGAAGAAGGAAAATAATATTTTCTCTTTTCAAATCAGATTGGAATATTGAATCAAATCAAATAGAAAGAAACTAACAAAAGGAAATAGAATTATGCACAATGTAGCTTAAGAACAGACACAAACTTATCTCAGAGTGGAGCTTTGAATTCACTTAATTTTCAATGAAAAACTCTGAAATTTGTGTGCTATTTATAGCTACAAAAATTCATCTTCGACTGGTCCTAGGGTCACCACGACTAGTCGAAGAAGAAACAGATTTCTGAATTTTCAGGCACGATCGGATAAAACCGTTACATGACCGGTCATGAGCAGTCCACGACTGGTCGAAGGCAGTCCACGACTAGTCGTGACCACCCCACGACTAATCGAACGACACTTGATTTAGTCGATGGAGTTTGAATCGTAGCTCCACAACTGGTCGAAGGTCGAATCGAGATCATCCCACAACTAGTCAAGCAGACTCCAGGACTGGTCATAGCCGAATAGAAAAATTTGATAAAATGCAACAAAATTATGACTGGTCTTGGAATATCTTGGACTGGTCGAACTAGTGCTAGGACTAGTCGAAAAAGGTATAGGACTAGTCTTAGAACAGACCAAACTCACTTGTAAAAGATATATGAATTATATATCCAAAGTGATCTACTCTAAAGGTCAACCTAAGGTCAATCAAACCTCAATAAGTAAGGACATTGAACCTTCATTTGCTTAGACGTTGAGCTTTACGAAGCTTGAGTTCTTCTTGATGTAGCTTGAGCCCTTCACAAGTTTGAGTCTTGAACTTGAATATATGTGAACTTTGCATCTTAAACTTGAACTCTTCTTTAAGATCATCAATATTGTCGCTTGAACTAGCTTGAGGAGTTCATCATCTTATCTCGAAGTGTTGACATGATGTCTCGAACATCTTTAACAAGATACAAACATAAGACATATATAGAGGTTTTGACACATAAAATTTGACAACCAAAGAGGATTCAAACCATAGCACTTACAAGACTTCTTCATGCAGATCACTATTTAACAATGCACTTTTAACGTCCATTTAGTAAACTTTAAACTTTTTAAAGCATGCAATGGATATGAATAATCTGATGGATTCAAGACGATCTATTGGGGCAAAGGTTTCATCATAATCAACTCCTTCAATCTGAGTGTACCCTTGCACACCAGTCTAGGCTTATTTCTGATTATGTTCCCTAACTCATCAGATTTATTTTTAAAGATCCACTTGGTTCCAATTATATATTTATTAGATGATCTAGGAACCAAATACTACACATCATTTCTAACAAATTGATTCAGTTCATCTTGCATGACAACTATCCAATTTTCATCAGTGACTCTTTTAAGTTAGCCGGCTCAATTTGGGAAGTAAAACACACATAATTACATATTTTTCCAATTGTCTTTGAGTACGCACACTAGTGAGAGGGTTGCATAGAATTTGATCAGCGGGATGGTCTATGACTGATCATAGTTCAGAATTGATTTGACAAGACGACGGGTTAGATTTTTCAATAATATTGACTTCATCATCTTCTGAACTAGTAGGTGGTGTATTCATCAATAACCACATTTATGGACTCCTGAATGACACCAGTTCTCTTGTTGAGAACTCAATATGCCCAACTATTCAAAGCATACCCTAGGAATATCCCTTCATCACTCATAGTGTCGAACTTCCCTAAATTTTCACGGTCTCGCAAAATGTAGCACTTACTTCCAAAAACTTGAAAGTATTTAACTGTAGGTTTCTTGTTAAACCACAGTTCATAAGCTATTTTATCTTTTAATTTTCTAACGTAAACATGATTTGTTATATAGCACGCAGTGTTAACAACTTCAGCCCATAAATTTTTAGGTAACTTCATGCTATTCAACATTACATTGGCCATCTCTTGTAGTACTTTATTTTTTCTTTCAACAACCCCATTTTGTTGAGGTGTCTTAGGAGTTGAAAACTTATGCGATATACCATGATCGCTACAGAACTTCTCAAAATTGCTATTTTCAAACTTTGATCCATGATCACTTCGGATCTTAGCAATATTCATTTCTTTTTCAGTTTGAATATGTTTAAGTATTCTTTTAACTTCATCGAGAGTTTCAGATTTTTCTCTCATAAATGCTACCTAAGTAAATCTAATAAAATCATCCACAATTATCAAGAAATACTTCTTATTACATCTACTCTCCGTTCTGGTTGGTCTTACAAGATCCATGTGGAGAAGTTCAAGAGGTTTAGATGTGGTAAAGGAGTTCACTTTCTTGTGACTACTCCTCGTTTATTTTCTGATTTGACATGCACCACATTTTTTATCCATTTTCTTCAATTTAGGTAGATCTCTAATAAGATTGACTTTTCTCAGTTTATATAAATTTCGGTAGTTTACATGTCCAACGCGTTTATGCCATAATTCAGTTTCATTGGTTTGGACCATGTAACAAGATAATTTAGACAAGCTAGAGTCACTTATGATATAGTAATTTTTAGATGTTCTATAACCATTCAAATCACATAACCTTTCTCATTTGAGATCTCATATCCTTGATTAGTAAATTTAACACTATGCTTGTTATCGCAGATTTGAGAAATACTTAAAAATTGTGATTAAGACCTTCTATAAATAAAACATTTTTAAAAGGAGAAAGTTTAAAAGTTGAACTATACCTTGGCCAATTATTTTGCAGTTGCTTCCATCACTAAATGTGACAGAGCCATCAGTCATTTCTTTTTAGTTGGTGAACAAATCTCTGTCACCTGTCCTGTATCTTGAGTAACCACTGTCCAGGTACCACTTTAATTGACTCGAAGCCTTAAAACTAATGTGAACAACCAGACAAGTAACCTTAGGAACCCATTTCATTGTAGTTTTGGGTTTTGGTGTACTGTTGGTTTTCTTTCGCTTATAATAACTATTAACTCTCACATTCAAGTTAGATTTGAGAAGCTCCTTGAGTAAGTCTACAATTTTTTCAGCTAAAGGATTATAATTTTGTTTCCTAAAGCTGACATTATTAACTTTAAGAGCTTGAAAAGTTTTTAAATTTTTAAAGTTGTTTTGATTCAAGCCTTTTCCTTTTGAGTTAGAGGATTCTCCTTTAACAAATGTATGAGATACACTCTTAGTTTTCAGAGGCATGTGTTTATCATAGCCTGGACCCGATCTGTCTTCACATTTTCTAGATGCGGATAGTAACTTTTCAAGTTAAGGGTCTCCCTGGGCATACCTTTATGTATCCTTTGAACTCAAGAAGGAAGAAACTTCAAGTTTTAGTTTCTCATTTTCTGATCTTAATTTTTTAAGTCTAGATATTTTGAAATTCAAGTCACATTTTGCTTTTTCAAAACAATCATAAATATGCGACTTTTTTAAAATAAAATTTTTAAAATCCTATTTTAATTTCAAAAATTTCTCTTTTTGAAGTTTTAGCTTGACAATAACCTTACAACTTTCCCTATATAGGGCATTATATACATTCTGAAGATCATCTTCATTATCATTTTCAAGGTCACTCTTCAGATTTTCATATTCGGTCAAATTGTAACTATCTATGGAAGTGACTCTAGATAGAGTCGTTAAAGCCTTATCTTCATTTGAAGTTTCGAGTTCTGATTCATCCGACTCAAAAGAGGCTTTAGAGCTGGATGATTCATCCCATGTGGCTAACATGTCATTTCTCTTTGACCTGTCCCTTTTTGGACACTTATTTACTAAATGCTCATATTCATGGTAGTTGAAGCATTGACTATCTTTTAGAGATTTCCAATTTTTTGGATTTTCCCTTTTTCTTCTCAGAGGGTTTTTGAAAATTAACTCTCTTCTTACTTTTAAAATGCTTATAAAACTTCTTAACGAGTAAAGCCATATCATCCTTTGAGTTTTCACAATCAGAATTAGCATTACTATCTTGAGGAATAAATTTGGATGATTTAAGAGATATAGACTTACCTTTTGGAGTTTTAAAATTCAACTCGTTAGTTTGAAGTGAACCAACAAGTTCCTCAACCTTCATTTGGTCTATGTTTCTAAGTTCTTGAATGGCAGTCACCTTGGAATTAAATCTCTCAGGAAGTGATCATAGTATTTTTGCATAGACTTTGCTTTATGGGATACTGTCTCCAAGACCATACATAGAGTTAACTGTGTCATTTAGTTTCGTGTAAAAGTCCATGAATGATTCATTTTCTTCCATACAAATTTTCTCAAACCTAGTGGTGAGGATTTGAACTTTAGACTTTTTTACTATAGTTGTTCCCTTATGTGTCATTTCAAGAATGTCCCAAGATTTTTTAGCAGTATCATAAGATATAATTCTTTTGAACTCATCAGGTGATAGTGCACAAATGATTGCATTTAAAGCCTTTACATTTGCACTGCACCAATTTTTCTGAGGTGTGGTCCATAAATAATAAGGCGATATTTGCATGGACTTGGTTCTATCACTACCTAGAACTTCAGACATTGGTGGTTTCCATTTAGTAACCGTTACTTACCACACACTTTCATCAATGGATTTCAGAAAGATCTTCATCCTAGCTTTCCAATAAGCATAGTTGGAGCCATCAAACGGTGGTGGCGCTCTCAATCCTAGAGGGGGGGGAGGGTGAATAAGACTATGCCAAATAAAAATAAAATGCAGAATATAAAAAAATATAGTTGAAATAAATAATAATCTCAATTGTAATAGTATTGAGAGGTTTCTACAAACGTTATTCAAAGGACAACCTGTAACACCCCGGATTTTTGCCTACCTAGAGTTGGACGTCCTTAGGCAATGGGTCAACCATATCACTCTCAATGATCAATCCCATGGTCTAAAAATCATTTTTCAACCTATTTCCTTCAAATCTCACCTTTCACCACCTCATTCTTCAAATTTCTCCAAGTACCTTCATATTAGACACAATCCTAAAGTTTAAAAGGTGAAGAACTATACTTAAACTAAAACTTACCGTAAATGGTACGTACATGCATAAAATAGGATTTTGACTATGGAATTCTTAGAATCTTATAATGTAGATAAGTTATTTGGATGGATTAGCTTCTTCTACCCCAAACATATATTGTACGTCGTGTAACTCATTTCGGTTTGCAAATGAGATTCGATAAATGCCTCGACGGACTCGTGGGCCTAAACGGCTCAATTCGGGGGGATCCAAGGTGGGCCCCACATGTTTTCGGCATCCCTCGGGGGTGAGGACCTCGCCCCTGGGGTGAACCCAAGACAAATAGGTCAGTGACTGGCAAGGACCTCGCCGAGTTGGCGAGGCCTCGTCCGTAAAGAGGACAGGCAGCCCGGTTTCTGCACTTTTTCTATGAATTTTGTCAAACTTTGAAAAATCATATCTCCTTCGTTATAACTGCGATTTAGGTGATTCAAAAATAAAATTGAAGCTAAATGAGTCTAGTTTTATATAAAAATATAATAAAATATTTAATATAGTTTAAAGTAGGACGTTGTGATAACTATTCGAAAATCACTTGTTGGACAGCTGCTGCTTTCAGAATTTTTAGAATTTTTATACAACTTGAAATCTTTTGAAAGTTGGTGGAGACAAGGTAAACTTGATGATGAACTCTTAAAAAAATAATAAAAATAATATGATAACTAAAAGTCTCCAAAATGGGGTATAGAATGGCCCTAGGACTGTATTTTACCCTATTAGGGTAGAATTTGGTTAAGTACCAAACTGAATACTCAGTAGAATTAACTTGAATCACTTTAAATATAAACTATAAGACCCAAAATGAGTATGACCACTAATGCTATGTTACCTAAAAATCTAGGATCCAACTCTAAACCCAGTTGCTCTCGGGAGCACTTTGAAACTTCGTATCAGATCTAGAACGTACGTCGAAGGTCCGATAGCGATGAACTTAGACCATTATGACCGCCTAGTTGGACTTGACAATCTCCCAAAAAATTAAGTCCAGATGATGTCCCACGATGATTTTCTTGAGTCTAGAGTGAAGAGTGTAAGAAATGTTAGAAATTAAATAAAATTTATGAAATCTGGCACATGTCGCTTACGCGACATTTTTAAGCATTCTGGCCATTGAAATTTGACCAAATTTCACCCTCGGATCAGGATAGGTGGCCCTTACATGTCATAGCACTTGTGGCCCTGATCGAGTTTTGGTGACCGCTGAACTGAAACTGGTTCGCCACGGTCGATCTGGAAATCCAACCAGACTCAAAACTTAGCTTGACCTAGATCCAATATTAGAGAGCTAAAGTCCAACTGCATTTAGTAACAGGACCTCAAGAAGTACTTCGTTGAATCGGAACAGACCCGATTTGGTTATAACTTAAGTATACCTTGACTTCGAGTCTGTTTTGGTTATGTTTGGGCTTATAAAAGGGCCTTAAACCCTTAGCTCTCTAACCCATATGAATTTGGAGAAAACCTTAGGAGAGAGAGGAGAGAAAAGAGAGAGAAAGTGAGAGAGAGTTGGAGCTTTCTCCTGGGATTCTTCCCTGCTACTCCTTGTGCTTCAACGCCGCTTCTGCACCTCCATTCCAGTGCTTCCAGATCCGTTCTTAGGAAAGAAATCATAACCCTAACCTATTCTAGAGTTCCAAATAGCATAAGTGATGATGTAGCTAACCTATTTCATGGTATAGGTTGTCGTTGAGCCATTGACGAAGACTTATCATCTGAATCAACTCCGTTTCGTAATTTCTGGTTTAAGGTGCGGATTATAGATGCTTAGTTTACCATTTTTCAAAGCTTTCAATGCTGTTTAATGGTAGATTGTTGATAAGAATGCTGTTTGACATGTAGAACATGCTTTCCATTTTTCATTCCGAATACGTCGAAGAATATGAGATTTAGGGTATTTTAGGTATTTGTAGGAAATACTGTATACGTACGTATTTTGCTGATATAATTGCCATGAGTATTTACTGTGTACCTATATTAGTTATGCGTGTATGATCTGTTTGGTGAAGAGATTCACCCTAATGCACATATTGGCCGACATATGCTATGTAGACTAATGTGTGTAGACTAAGTGTTTGTTGAAATGCCTAAATATGATTTATGTCTGCCATATGTTTTGAATGTAAGAACATGATTGTTGTGTATTAGACATCTCCTTGATATAAGGATATGTCATATTATATGTTGAAATCAGCATACGTCAAGTACGTTGGAGTTGAGTAGTCTAAATGTTTGTATAAATGTATGTATTAGTAAGTATTGAGTAAATCGTGTTGTAGATTAGCGTTGAGACTGGATTCTCAACTAATTTGATGATGTACATGATTTCCTCCATGCTTGTTGTAATGCAATTGATTACCTTATGTGTGAAGTACTCGTGTATGGTTAACTGCTTATGCTGTATGTTATAACATGCTGATAACATGCTGGAATTTCTTGTATTTCAATTCTGTCTCTCTCATATGATTATTGATTTATATTACAAGTGTTTAGGGCTATACTCCAGTCCAGGCAGTCGGTAACAAATTTGAATTCGTGGTTGGATTCTATTCGCCATGAAGGATGTGTATGACGAACCCGAGTCGTACTAGAGTCGTCGGCAGTGGTTATGCCACACGAAGTGCTTGTGCACTTCATGTCGGTCGATTCAACGTGCGCTCGTGTTAGTTAAACTCGTCAAGTAACCCGCCTGGCCATTGTATGTTCACCTTATATTGGTCATAACTGCTTGAACCTAGGGTAATGAACTTACTAGTGATAACCCTGATAACCGTGGTACCTTAATCCACTAAGACTCATGAGCCGGGCATGGTGGTATGGGACACCGTGGTCGAGTTGTCGGCCTACGCTGGGGCCACAAACCTCCCCATAGTGACTAGTGAGCAAGTTAGACTCATGATCAGATTATGGTTGTATGGGACACTATATTCTTACTGTCGGCCTGTACTAATAAGGTGATGGGGGAGTGGTGCAACGAGTGCCAGCAACAGCCCTGACAGCCCTTTGTAGTGACCTCGAGCGTACTCTGAGTCTACATGAGGCGACGACCCTTCCGTAGCAACAAGAGTACAACTAGGCTTGTATTGATAAGATGATGGGGCAGTGGAGAAACGAGTGCGTGCAACAGCCCTGACAGCCCTTACAGTGACCTAGAAATATATCATCGTATGAGACTACTAGGAGTGACGACCCTAACAGGATCCTTGTTGGGAATGATATAAGAGAAGTACCCTAGTTTCCCAATCCTGCTGTATGAAAAGGACTAATAACAACTCGGTAATCATATTCATATCGCACTGCATGTACCTAGAAGATGTGGAGCACTGAGGGAAGAAAGCATGCCGCAGACGTAAGATGGTGTCGCATGAGGGAGTATGTTGGCGAGGGCATCCATCATGTCATTTCATTCTTACATTAATAATAGTAATCAGGAATGCTTGATTTTCTTGCTTTATCATTATCGCTTGATTGATTTGATAACATGTTAACCTTTGCTCTATGATTCCACTGAGTTAGCTACTCACTCCCAAGTTACGGGACGGTGTTGCGCACACCAACCAGTCCCTATTTTAGTTTCAAATGGTGGCGATACTTACGAAGCAGAGCCGGACTTGATGATGATGAGGAGGATCCCTCCTATATGCAGGTTCTGATTGACGGGGTTACAGGGTTACTGATTAGATGCCAATACACTTAGTATTTTGCCTTTTATTTAAACACCCATGTATATTCTTTTTGCTCATCCTTGGAGTATACATGTATATGTTTAACCTGGTAACATGTTCACACTCTGGAGACTTACAACAGTTCATATATTTTATATATCTATCACATTCTTCCGCTTGCTAATTTAACTGTCTCTGGAGTATGATATGCTATTTTGGTCTAATCTCACTCATGTTTTCTGCACTAATATGAAAAACATTCATCCATCATTGAAAATATTGCATAAGTGACGTTTTGGAACTCGGGAGTTGGGTCTCTACCCGACTCCCGATTTTCGGGGCGTTACACAACCTTATACCAAAAACTAAGGTTTATGGTAGGACAACCTGATTTCTTGAATTCAGTAAGGATAAAAAACTCAAACCAAAGCAAGAAGCAATAGAAATAAATCTAACTATTACAACATTCATCACATGTACATGAAACAGATAAACAGATACAAGCATTCAACACATACACATCACATATAACATCCACCACAACTCCAAGAATTACAATGGTTCACCAACTGTTCACAAATGACCACACCTACTCCACTCCTAATAATCACAACCCACATGATATTAGCTTTCACTAAGAAAGAAGGATTTCCAAGGTTCACCTTAAAACCTTTATAGTTGTGTTTTTCAATTGGGTTTACACAATAAAAAACCCTGAGCTAAGATTTTCCAGCTAATCTCAATCAAAACCAAAAATAGAGATTTTTTGGCTTATCTCAAAAACCAAAACAGAGATTTTCTAGCTAATCTCACAAACCAAATACATAAAATATAAATTACTTATCTGAAGATTCTTCTTTGATGTAGCCCGATAAAATCGCTTCTTTGAAGACAAAGACGTTCAATGTTCAATCACACAAATGGAATGGTTCTAGGTTTAAATGAATGTTAATTAATTCAACCTTAGGCTACTTTGATTCAATTTCTTAGATGTCAAAAGGGATAGATCGGATTCTCTTTTATAAAATCAGATTGAAGTAGCAAGAGATCAAGAAATTATAAATAAAAAAAGCTATAAAAGAATCTTAAAGTACCATCCAATAGCTTCACAATCACAGGGAGTTAACTCTCAGAATGGTGGCTTGATTTAGCTTGGAATGAATGAAAAACTTCGAGAAAATACCTCTATTTATACGCAGAAAAATGGTTCCTTCAACTAGTCTAAGGACTCCCTCTACTGGTCCTGAGAACAACCAAATTTTAAAAATTCTGGCACGATCGAATAAAATCGACCCTCAACTGGTTGAGTGGACTGCTCGACTGGTCAAGTGGAGCTCAAAATTGTTGCTGGAGTTTGAGTCGAGCCCTGTTCGACTGGTCAAACACAGTTCCCACGACTAGTCGAAAAGAATGCTCGACCGGTCGTGACCCTACCAAAAAATTCTGAAATTTTAAGTTATTTCCTGGACTGGTTAAACCAGAGCCTAAACTAGTCAAACATAGGCTAAGACTAATCGAACCAAAGCTTATAACAAGTATATTAACCCATATACAATATGCAATATGAGTGAACTAATCCTAAGGTCTTTCTAGGGTCATATATACCTGAAAGTTGAACATTGAATCATGTAACTTCAGTTTCTTCCAATTGATCTTGTACTTGAAGTTCTTGAAACATGATCCTATACACTTGAAATTCTTGAACTTAATCTTGAACATTTGAAGTTCTTGAACTTGATCTTGTCCATATAGTGCTTTTGAGCTAACATATAGACTTGAAGTAGCACATGAACTAGGTCTAAAACTTGCACTTGAGCTAGCACTTTGACTTGATCTTGAATTTGAAGTCGTACTTGAACTTGAAGCAATACTCCATAACTTGAATGTAGCACATCTTCACTTGAAGGTGAACTTTCCATCACCTCAACTTGAAGGTGAACTTTCCATCACTTGTACAGGTCCATCAATCCAAAGTGGTTTGACACAACGAAATCTGACAACTAAGGGTGCTGAATATATAATATAGTACTTACAATCTCTCCCTTCGTTAAATTTGGGACAACTATAAATAGGAGTGGCACAACTATAAATAGAAGTCCCTAAGATGTTCCTAGGCATCATCTAGGGTTTGAGGAGTGGAGAAAAAGCGTGGAGAGCCACTGCCAAGAGTTTTTCTTCCTCTTCCTTAGTTGTTTTTAGTTGTTTTTATGCTTTTCTTAAGAGACTTTAGTTCAATCATGTCTATGGTTGGCTAAACCTCTTAAGTAAGGCTAAGAGGTGAAGCTCGTAGCATGATTTGGATGTTTGCTTTGTTTTTATTTATGTTTTATTGAACTCTCTTGGATTCTAGTTTGATTATAAGGAATATTTTAGTTCTTAATAGTTTATTGTGACAAATTACAATAGATCTCCGATAGCTTTGAATATCTTTTTTCCTGATTTGAGATTGTGAATTTACCAAGTCCGATTGTTCACCATTGTCCCTTGAGCATGGTAGGATGATGGAATATTTCCTAACTTTCACAATTCTCTTATGATTGGTTGTGGGATTGGTAAATCTTATTGTTTGCTTTGTCTCCTGGACATGTTAGGTGATGGAATCACTTCCAAATCCTCACAACTTTCATCCATTGATTATTAGATCCATAAGAAGTTCAGAGATATGACAAATCTCTTTTTACCAATTGGATAAGATAGGACTCTGATTCCAGTTGTGTCCTTGAATCAAGCAAGGTAGCATCCTGAGAAGCCACAAGTGGATCCTTAGCACCCTAGTTCCTTTTAATTGATAATTTAAACCTTATTCACAATTACTCCTTTAAATTCAGATTTCTACTTTAGTTCTTCATCTAGTACTAGTTTAAGATAAACTCAGAAGATACGTACAAGTCAGTCCCTGTGGATTCAACATCGGTCTCACCGAGATTATTACTACATCGCGACCCTACACTTGGGGTTGTGAACAAGTTTTTAACGCTATTGCTGAGGACTAACGGTTGCGTTTTTCTAAGTTTAACTAGTTTTAGAATTAGGTTAAGATTAGGATTTGTTTACTTTGTATTTTTAGGTTTAAATTTTTCTGATTTATTTTTAAAAACTAACTTACTTTCTAATTCTAGGTTTAGAACTCTCCTAATCAGTTTTTAGAAACTAGGTTGCTATTTTTAGAAACTTTCCTTTCTAGTTTTAGAAACTAACTCGTCTTTCTATTTCTATTTTTAGAAACTTTCTTATTTCTTTTTAGAAACTAATTCACATTTCTTTTTCTTTTGCAAGATCCTAATATAGAAACTTTTAATTTGGTAACTTCTTTCTAATTCTCTCTCTTTCCATTTCTAGATTTCTATTTCCCTCTTTCTTTCTAGGTTTATGTTAAATTCTGAAATTGAGGGCTGAGAATGTTTCGTGCCCAAGTGGGTCCATGACAACACTTGATGTCTCTTGAGTGAAGGAGGATTGGTTAAGGGTTATCTATCCATCATAGGATTAGACACCACTCGAGATACATGGAGTTAATTAAGGTTATGGCTGCAAATGAACCGTTGAATTAGCTATAACTTTGGGTTGCAGAAGTCCAAGATGAGAATGAGGTCTACCATGCACCCTTGTCTCGTACTTTACAAGATTACTTACAACTGGCGGGGGTGAGCACCCCTTCCTGTATGGTTTTTCCAGAAAACACAGGAAACATGGATATCAAGCCTGGAGTGATCCAAATCCTTCCAAAGTTCCTTGGACTTGAATTTGAAATTCCATACTTGCACTTGTAAGAGTTTGACGAAGTTATAGCCACTTTATACTTTCGTAACGTGTATGAGGACATGGTCAGGCTGAAACTCTTTCCTTTCTCGTTAAAAGAAAAGGCTAAGATGTGTTTGCTCTTACTACATCTGCAATCTATTGGCACATGGAATGACATGATGAATGAATTCATAAAAAAATATTCCATACCATAAGATGAACACCATCAGGAAGTCGATCATGAACTTCGCCCAAAAGGAAGATGAAACATTTTCCAATTTTGGGAGCAATTCAAAGATCTCATCAATTCATGCTCACAACACGGTTTTGAAACATGGCACATAACAACTTTCTTCCACAATATACTAACATCTTCCATACGCCAATTCATCGAGACGATATGCAATGGGGAGTTCACGAACAAAAATGTCGATGAGGTGTGGGATTAGTTTGAAAAACTCGCTGAAACTGCTCGTTCATGGGACATCTCCCCAAAACCTAGAACCACATTTAAGCCTACTCAAGCAAGGGAGAGGGGTGGGATATACTTGCTGAAAGAGGATGATGATAAAAATGCTAAAGTGGCCAGTCTAGCAAGAAAGGTTGAGGCCATAGAACTTAAGAAGGATAAGGCTAAGGAAGTTGTTTGCGATATTTGTGCTTGCAATATACATACAACTGAAAATTTCCCAACGACACCTACTTTTTGAGAGGTACTGAATGAGTAATCGAATGTTGTGAACAACTACTAAAGACATTTCAATGGATCCATCTCTAACACCGTAACACCCCGTACTTTCCATTACTCGAGTGTTACCATGTAGATAAATTTAATATAAATACAAATAAACATATATAAATAGTGCAACCTAAATATATACACTATGAGATGAATATACTTTGTAAAGATTTAAAATCTCATGCTAAAATGATACATATGTATTTAATGTATATAAGACGTTATGAAAATAATATTATATTAAATAAACACAATGAATAATAATTTCACAACATAATATCAAATTTTAAATAATGATGTGGCAGTGAATATTTTTATATCCGTACGTATACAAAAGTCATTAGATAATTTAATGGAATTGTATATTATTTAACAATATTATCAAATACAAATATAATTTTAATTAAATATGATATTGTATAATCTTCAATTCATTTCTACATATAATATGAATCATGTACATTAATGAATGTGTGATCAGCAACATGTAATTAGTAATATGTTAAGATTAAAAGTATATATATGTATATATGTATGAGATTTTAAATATATTATAATTATAAGTAATTTATAAAAATTATAAAAATTATATTAATACTAGTATCGGTTAGTGATATATGACGAAAGCATTACAAATGGCCCCATTAGGAACTTTTAGCCGTTGACGTTTGATTTCGGGAAGATCAGGCCATTAGATCAACGGAAGCCTACCACCAGAACTAGAAATCAATTTGCATGGCCCGCCCGAGTTTTAAATTAGCCCTATCCCTGGGCCCATGACCAAAATGAGAGAAATAAAGGGTTGGACGGATTGGATTTATCACAAACATCACCATGGGCCCCATAAGGGCGTGTATGTACACTAATGCAACAACACCTGAACTGCACCAGGTGCCCCAAGCCGGTTAGAGCACGCTAACCCATGCCTGCCAAAAATGAGAGATTTCTCTCTCCCGCCTATGGGCATTTTTGAAAAATGGGCGGATGCTGTGCTCGATCAATGGCCCACTATATGATCTCATCTTCACGATCTAAATCATCCATTTGACTTGGACGGAAGGCTTGACCAAAACCCTAGCTATTTCACGTGATTGTGTGCACGTATGTGGGCATAAATCCAAGCGTATCTTGACTATAGAAAACCGTTCTTTTCCAAAAATGGAAACTTCCACGCTAGCAATTCATGTGAGCTTTGTCTCCTCCAATCTCGGCCTTCCACATGGCATAATCTTAACCAATCAATGACCTTTCGCATGGATTTTGGTTCTCATAGAAAACCAGCAACCTAAACGACTGTCGGTTTGAGAATACCGGCTGTATTTAGAGCCGTTGCAAAACCCCCTTCATCCTAGCCATTTATTCTCCATCCTATGGCTGAGAGGCTTAGAGAAGTGGTATAAGGAAGGTAAGGGCTGCGAAAGTCAGAGGATTTTTCTCATCTTCTTTCAAAAAACCTAGAAAACAGCCGCAACCTTCAACGCTTGAACCCACCGCCCAAATCTCTCTCAAGCTTCGAAAAACCTTACCTATAAGCCTCCTAGAATTTATATAAACCTTCCTAAAGGGATGGATTAAAGAGCAACATCGTTGTTTGGAAACCGCCATTAATGGCGGAGCTTCTTCCTCATTTAAGGGACACCAAACCGAGTCGATTAGGATCAAATGTGGTGGTCCAGTGACTCCACTGGACCTACAGCAGATGAAAGGAAAAGAAGAAAGAAGAAAGAAATGGAGGAATTAAGAGAGAGAAGGGAGAATGAGGGGTGGCTGTTACACCAACCCGACCTAGTTGTGGTGTGCAAATCAGGCAGGGCCATCAGTGTCATTAGATCTGTAGTAGATGAAGTTCGAGGGAAAGTATGAGAGTAGAAGGAAGAAAAGAAAGGAGAAGAGAAACAAAGGAGAAGAAGATGGTAGGGAGAAAGAGATTATGAGAATAAAGAGAGGACTGTAGTGACCGGTTGTTACACTAGTCATTGCCGCACCAGCTCATATAGCTACTGAGCTTAGATCTTGGGTCGAGCCTACTCCAGATTGGGCTGGATTTGTGTGGGAAAAAAGCAAGTGAAAAGAAGAAGAGAAGAAAGAATGAAGGAGGGAGAGAGGAAGAAGAATGAGACAAGTAAGGGAATTGATTGTGTGTCGCTGTCGAGTTGACTCGGTTGAAACCGAGTTTGACTTGGTCGAGTCAGGGTTGGGCCTGGTCCAGACATTGCTGGACATTCCAGCAAGGAAGAAAAGAAGAAGGAAATGAGAAGGAGAAAGAGAGAGAAGGAGAGAGAGAATGTAGAGGTGGTGGTTAAGTGGAGCCGAGTCAACTCGACTCGAACCGACTCGCCTAGGTGAGTCCCCATTTTCCTCCTAGATTTGAAATTATTTCAATTATCATCGTATTATTATTATTCTTTTTTTTTATTAAATTTAGATACAACTAACCATTAGTAAATTATCTATGCCGACATTGGTTAATACATATGGAAATCATCATTATTAAGATATTAGCATTTTATTTCACCGTTCTTAAAATATTAACATTGACCTTAGGACATACTATTTATTTTCATCAAGATGATTATTAGTATTACGCTAGCTAATATTAGTGATATTGTTAATATAAAAATTTCTTTGGAATTATTAGCATTAATATTCATCATAGGTTGTTGTTTGGTAATTTTAATAGGATAGTAGCCGTTATTAATATTCATAAAACTAATAACTAATTTATTTGATTATTTTTATTCGTTCATTATTTTCTTTAATAATATCATTAACAACCACACAAGATAGAATTCAATTCCATAATCTAAACCTAGAATTAAACCCTAAAATGAAAACCCTAATTCTACATTAAAACCCTAAAAGACAACCCTAGGCTATGATCCTAAACCCTAGGTGGTGATTAGAATTTAGACCTGATTATACAAGTTCATGACTTGTGGTAGGATACAATTCTAAGGGCGCAAGCACTTAGCGATACTAGAAGATGATTCAAAGTATAAGGTGATGATTCTTCCCCTCGAACTTTCCATCTTCTCATTAACTTAAGTTATAGTTTTTATTTAAATTCATATTTGATATCTCCCTTTATAATCACATGTGTTAGCTGGTGAAAATTGAATTGCTGTATTCCATGCTTTATGATTGTCTTGTATAATTGTTCATGCTTGTGGAATTCTCATTGTGGATTGCTTATGGAACTTAAACTAATACATTAGTGGGAAATTCTCACCTATAAATGTATGCCCATACTTGGAATGTAACTTGATTGATGGTGATTACAATGGACCTTCGATCTAGTGGTTATTGAGTGGTGGTTTAGATGGATCATTGATGTGGGCTTATCATCCAGTGTTGTTGTGTCAAATGGTTTTTAAGGATGATCTTTATCATATGGTTTTGATATTCGCCCTATGTGGCATATCTTAATACTCGCCTTATGTGGTTTTGTTTTGATATTTTTTCTATATGGGTTCGATGTTTTATACCGTGCAACCATGCGATGGTAAGGCCCATATATTGTAATATAATTGGCCATCAGTCGATGGGTTTTCATTAAACATCCTAAGATGGTAACCTCATGGGCTGGGGATGGTGGTAATGTGCTCCCCATAGTGACCATTGAGTTACTTAAATTGACTGATTGTAACTGGACTAATAACGATTTGGCTAATCATGCATCCATAGCATATTGGCGATGACGAGTGGCTATTTTGGATGCTGTAGCACGTGCCCTTAGGATCATCGGGGTATCATTTCCCTAACTCCCAGACCACCGACATCGACCCCTATCCGACTGGATGATTTACCCAGGTCGATGATTTGCATGGGTGATGAGCCCAAGTCCGGCTGGATGTGTATCCCTAGGCCGATGTGCATTCACGCATCCATGCATTTAAAAAGATTGCATCATGTGTTGTTTTGATTGCGTTGTTGTTTTATGACTATGCTTACCTAATGCGACGAGATGTAATCTTGAGGGGAATTCACACTGAGTTGTTTACTCATCCATCAAAAATATAACTGTACAGGTAGCACAAGTGGCTTAAGTGAAATGCAGGCTCAGACTGATGAGGAACCATTATGGTGGTCAAGGATGCGCGGTAGTACCTATCAAGGAAGCTGCGTGATCTTACAGCTTTCGTTTATATGTTTTATATGCTTTTAAATTTCCCATGTGTGCAATCTTGTATTTGTTATTGTGGAGACATTAGTTTATATACATCAATATGGGCAACCTCTGGTATATTTAAATGTAATTGTAATATTTCCTTTATGCCTACTTGTCCATTCTACGCTCATCTTCTTACTTTGATGGCTGGAAAAAAAATATACTCGAATTTGACTATCCTTCAAGGTTAACACTTAAGTTTTTAGGAAATGGGTTGTGTACTCGGGTCCTGAAAACACGGGGCGTTACAAACACATACAATCCTAGTTGGAGAAATCATCTGAACTTTAGTTGGAGGAATGGACAAACTGCTACTCCTCGAGGAATCCCTAACAAATTCTTGAATCAAGGGAAATCTCAAGAGGATCCGGTCAGGAAACATATTTAAAATTAAGAGCTTATCAATCAGAGTATATTACAAACCCTTCAAGACCTTTCAAAGGTCGTATAAGGGCATGAGATAAAAAATTCAATTGGGGAGAAAGGGATCCTACTGACTCAACCTCTTCCCAATACAAAATTAGTGATCCAAGCTCTACAAAGCAAATGGAGCAAGTCAAGTCTATCACCACTCTTAAGAGTGGAAAAACAATTAACAAATCTATCCCAGTAAGGACTGAAGAGTCTAAGGACCAGGAAGAAGAAACAAAGGATAGACTTAACATTGCTCCACATGGATTAGAACTGAAACCTCTAAGCAAGTCGATTACTAAATTCCCCTAATGGTTGATTGCACCAAAATCTCTCTCTAACTCTTAGGATATCCTAGAGGTGCTTAAACAAGTGAAGGTCAACATCCCTCTCTTAAACGTCGTGAAACAAATTTCTTCATATGCTAAATTTTTGAAAGACCTATGCATGACCAAGAGGCGGCAAAGTATCAAAAAGAAAATTTTTCTGACAGAAAAAGTGAGTGTTATGCTTAAGCAAGATATGCCACAAAAATATAAAGATCCTGGTAGCCCAACCATCCCTTGTGTAATTAGGAACTACCAGATTGAGCACGTACTTCTTGACTTAGAAGCAAGTGTGTAATACCCTAGTTCTCGAAACCCGAGGATGATCGCTCGAGCATGAGAACCTGAGTATTACACTATGAAGTGAACAACTCTATATCTAATCAATAGAAAATTTTCATGACATAAAGTAAGGCAACCATTGCATAAACTGAGAAGTTCATAAGTAATAGTAAAGTAGTTCAATACAAGTAAGCAACAAAATGAAATCCATCAGTAGGGGAATTTTTATTACAATTCAAGTAAAACACAAGGTCTGAAGTACGAATATAAGTAAAATCCTAAGATATCAATTGAGCCCCAACGGCTCAACTACATTCACATAGAGTACTTCCTCGCCAAGCTCCACCTCAACCGCCCCTAGGATCCCTTCATAGGGGTCTCCACTTGTCATCAAACCTGTGCTTATTTGGTGCAACCGCATGATTGGGTAAGTGAAAACTTAGTGAGAATTTTCTATAAGGATTCATGCATATCATATTATTCCAATTTAAACCAAACATAATCAATCATAACGAGGATAGTGTGAATTTAAATGTAAATGTATGGATGTATGAATGTATGTTCAAGTCACAGATCTGGGAATGCACATCTAGCTGTCAAAATAAAGGGTCACCTAAGGAGAACTAGTCACCCGAAAAAATACTCATAGGTATGCCCAAGGATAACTAGCTGCCTAGAAAAGACCATGTAGGTGAGCGTGCCTAAGGATATCTCATGAAAAAATACATGGGGTACGCCCGAGGAGTGTCTAATTCTAGAAAAGCCTCATGTAAAGAAAAGCGCCCAAAGTGATCAAAATGCACGGTTTCTGTGAATTAAACCAGTGTTAGAACTTTCAGTAAATCGAATAGAGTGTGGCTTACATTGAGTACTTAGAAAAGATCATATGTCATGCATGAATGTCATGTACCATGATACATAGGTATGTTCCATAAGATTAAGAAGATTGCTCTTATAACATTGTCAAAGCTTGTTGTCTTTCAATAGTATATTAAACATCCAAACATGAGCCCAATCATGATTTCATTTACACTTCTCTAGGATCAAATGAGGGCCTATAAATGTAACATGTCAAGTACGATCAATTGTTGGTAAATTCTGGCTATGTTTCTTATAGAAAATAACATTCTACTCATAATCTTCATGGTGCCATATGTAACATAGAATGAAATGAAATTTCATTACTCTTTTCATTTCTAGTTGAAATGCGCATATGATTAAACAATTGCTAACATGATATAGGGAATACAAGATTAAATCATATCTACATAATTATTGAATTTGGGGTTTGAGTCATAAGGGATAAAGTATTTCCTCAAGTTCATCAATAAACACTAGGAATAAAAGGTTTCAATTTCCATCCACATTAATCTATACACATTAGATTTAAACTAAATAGAGTCTAGCACATGTATAAGAAGCAATAATAAAATTTATAGGATGGGTGGAAACATGATTCTTTACTTCATATTATACTAATAGGAACGTACATATAACTAAACAATTTCAAATGTAGCATGAGAAGCATATTACCAAAATCCTATGAATTAGAGTGATATGCTTCAGAACATCCATTAGTAATTATCAATATCAACTAGACCAAAGAGAGCGAAATTAGCAATTATTCTACTCATTAGGCTTAAAACCAATTTGGATTGAAATGAGTGAAAGAAGCCATGTGGGACATCCCTCACCTTAGGGTTGGATCATCACTTTTTCTTTCTCTCTTTTTGGCTGGTCCAGCAATGTAAGTCAGATTAGACCTGACACAACTTGACTTGGTGAGTTTCAATCGGGCCAACTAGGCAATGCTCCATCAATCTATCTTCCGTCTTCTCTTTGCTCCCATCTTCTTTCTTTCTCTCCCTTCTGACCAGACAACGTCTGGATATGACTAGACCCATATACAACTCGGGTGATCTTGGCCTCGCGAGTCGAACTGAATTGACTCGAGTTAGCGAGTCGCCGACTCACTCCATTTCTCTCTCTCTTTCTTCTTCTTCTCTTTTCTTTGCTTCTCCTTCTCTCTGCATTATGCTTAACCTGGGCCCAAGCCAGATCTGTACCAACTAGAGCTGACAACGGGATTTGACTCGTCTCAGCTGAGTCAGGCCCGATAGCAACCCGACACCCTTCTCTCCTTTTATCTCTCGTCTTCTCCTTCTTATTCTTCTTGTTATGCTTGCTTCCTATCTTCCTCTCCCTATTTTTTTCTTCTGTTACTACTAGAATGCCTAAGAAGAAACCTAGGCCAGTTAGTGTCTGGATGGGACCAGACGCACCTAACTCGGTCTGGACTCAGTCCAGACTCGGCAGTCACCAGGCTTAGCTTGGTGCAGCAGAACAACCACACGCCCCTCTCTTTTCTCTCTCATCTTTCTCTACTTCTTCTTCTTCTTCTTCTGCTCCTTCTCTTCCTCCTTTCTTTCTGCTAGGAGAACTACAGAGGCATTGGATTCGGCCCGATTCAAACTGAGTCGACTCGACCAACTGTAGCACCCACAGTGGCGCCCTTTCTCTCTCTCTCTCTATTCCTTATCTTCTCTTGGAAATCGCCCTAAAATCTGGCTACTTATAGCCGTTTCTATTTCTAGAGGATTCTTCTGCTAATTATGAAGGTTAGTCATGGAGATACCGTGAGTTAGCTGAGAGTGGCTTACCATTAGGGTCTCCCTACCTGTTAGATCTTATGTACGGGCCTATACATTGCTCCTAACAGACTTTAGGTGGGGTGGGCCATACGATGAACGGCTTGGATGTGTGAAAGAATGGCTTTGTTGGAAGGTGGTATTTCTGGTCAGATCAGGGAAGATGATGGGTCCGATCATGACGAAATGTGATCGGACGAGCCATCGTTTGATTTGAGCCACATGGATGGTGTGGATTTATTCCGTGTTCATTGCAGGACTCGCTACTTGTATGGCGATTAGCGTTTTAGCTTAAGTTCGATCCCATTTGCAGCAGTGGTGGAAAGATTCAAATGCTAGCTATGTAGATGCCCTAAAATGAAAGGTTTGGATGATGTTCATCCAACGACCAAGGTTGTAAGAGGCTAGGGTTGCTAGCCTGGAAAATAGGAGAAGAAATGGAGTTTTCCATTTTTGGAAAAGTAACTGCACATACCCAATTTGTGCAAGAGAGTGTGTATGTGTACACATGCATCCACATGTGGGAGGAGCTGGGTTTTGGTCAAACCCACCATGACAACACAATGGACGGTTCAGATCATTGTAATGACCCATGATGGTGGGCCTCAAGCAACACACATAGACGGTGTTTTTCAAACGTCATTATTGGCGGGGAAGTTTATAAGAAAGAGGAAAAATTCTCTTTTTGGATTTTCATCGGGTCAACAGCTTGTTGACTCAAGCTTTAGTTTTGTGCACCACGAGTGCACCACTCGCAGGTGCGTGTGCAAGCTTAGAGTGGGGTTCACAAAGATGTTTGGTGCAATCTACACCGTCCATTCAATTTTACTTGTCCTGTTAGGACATCTATCCATTTATTAGGCAATTCACATGCTTAGGTGGACTATATTTACGAAAATATCAGTTGTTAAGTGATCATTTCATTGATTCGATGGTTGGATCAGTTCTACTTTGTACATTCAGTGTGCAAGTAGTCCCCTTACATTATATTTTAATTTTTATGAATTAGTCTTCGAGTTTATTCTTATGTTACGGTGTTTTGGTAATGTTTGGTTTGATTCCAGACCATCAATTTATCATAAATCGATGATCAATGGTATCCTCGGGATTCCAAGGTGTAGGTGTATAGCTGAAGTCCTAAATCAACGATCAGATTGGCTTTGAATCGGAGATGCGGTGACCACGGGGTTTCTTCCCAAGGATCCATGGTTGGATGATTTGATTAAAGTGGAATAAATGATCATTCGTCCTTTTAGGGTCCTATGATGTAAAAGTCATCAATTTACAGTTTAAGATCTCTTAGGATTATTCAGGTGAATTTGAATGATTGATTTAGTAATCATTTGTTGACAACCCTAGTAGTTCTACTATCCATCCATGTGGACTTTAATGTTTAGCTAAACATTTAGATTGTTTGATTAGTGTGATTAGGTGGTGGATTACTTTATGGGGTGTTGTTGGCCTGATGATTGTATATTTGATGGCGAGTCTTAATATTAAAATGATTGGTTTAATTTATATATGATTGAGTTACATGCGGATCTCGACATCGATTGCTCAATTAGACTCATTCTATGATTACAATGTGAATTAATCAAGTTGATTTAAGGCTAAGTTAAGAGATTGTAACTATATCGATTATGGGTTTGAACACCATTGTTGGTGTAGTCTTATGTTGAAAGGTCAAAGTTCAATTCAAAGTACCTTGTAGATACGTTGAGGGTTGTTTAGTCTGAATCTAATGATCAAGATGGATAGATTGAGAATTGTTGGATGGAGGTGTGAGGTCAAAATTACGTGTGTTCTCCCACATGTGAAAAGTCATTTAGATCTCCATAGTAACACCCGAGTATAGAAAATACGAGGTGTTACAAAGTGTAAATCTGATCCCTTACTCAGTCTATGAATAACTGGGTCTAGGTGAATTAAAACCCACTCTGAGCACATTACAACTTGCTGATTGTTCAATTCATGTACTGAGAAGGATAATTAAGGATGTCTTGGTCCAGGTTGACAAATTCTACTACATAGTAGATTTTATCATCCTGGATACTCAACCCATCGTGGACATGAGCACTCAAATTCCTGTCATTCTTGGTCACCCATTCCTTGCTACATTAAAAGCAATCATTAATTGCAGGAATGGAGTCATGAGTTTTGTCTTTTGAAAATATGACATTGGAGTTGAATATCCTTTTCAATACATGTCACGCCCCAAATCTGGGGATGGACAGCTTCTGTAATGCCCCGAATCTGGCACTCGACTTCCATACACTAAGTTCCGAGTTCGGTACACCACAAGGAAGATTTTTTATTAATTTTTTTAATAATAATACCTAAGCATGATGATCCGTAATCACAATACTAAGTAACAGTCTCCATTATAAATCCTGATTGTTACAAGTACAATGCTTTTCCAACAGGTACACAATGTCAATATTGCCAAATCACAAAATAGATACAATGCATCAAGAAAGCTATGTCCTCCAAGTTACTCCTGCCCTGAAAAAAATGGAAAATAGGAAGCTTAGGCAAAAGCCTAGTGAGTACACTCGTGTGTGTGTAGCGTACAAACATATAGTAACAATCAAATATCAGAGTACACAAGCAAAAGTATAGTGACCAAGTAATGTTACATAAAGTGAAGAGGGCATGATGCAATGTAAGAGATGATATGCAAAAGTATGCCGTGTGTATGCAGGCATGCAAATCCTCCTCTAAAGGTCCACATCACAATATAGTTATCATCACTGGGAATCACTGGGGCCTAGTGTCCAGAGCAAGTCTAAAACTTGTTGAGTAGAAGTGTCACACCCTAAACTCAGAAATCAGATTCATAGGAATTTCGATCACCGAATCTGGTACCGACAGCCTCCGTAGTACCCCATTCTCGGCTACTAGCATTCATATGCCAAATTCCAATCCTGGGATCCTACAAGGAGGATTTTTTATTATTATTATTTTTACATTTAACTAGTAATAAGTATAACCATAAGATTACCCAATTTACAACGGCAACATCGTCATCACATATCCACTAATATAATCATCGAATACAATACTAAAAGAAAAATACATAAATAGAGAATCAAGCTCCAGAAGACCACTGCACGCTCCAAGCTCAACACTGCTGCAACCTAACATCACCTGCACGCATCTATCGTGTATAAGCTTATAGAAAGCTTAGAGGGTGGTATAAGTGTGTGCACAAGGTAGGTGTAAGTATTTAATACAATGTCATAACCATACAATACTGAAAAAACTAATAATCCATAAACCATAGAATGTCTGAATAAGTAGAAACACTGACAAGAGCAGGAATTATCAGAGTAAGTAGAAATACTGACAAGATATAAATCACATGATAACAGAGTAAGCGGAAGTATGGACAAGTCTATGAGTCAATCAATATCAGAATACGCAATATAGAATAGCTATGCGATAAGGAATCATAAAGAGCCAAATATCAAATGCCGAGGATGCAATGCAATATACAAATCCTGTTAAATCTATTTAGGCCATATAAGTGCAGAAATAGCAACCCAAAATGCCATATGCATGTAATATACGATGCGAATGAAATGACCATGCTGGAGTGTGAAGTCAGGATGATATTACGTAGTATCACAGGCTATGGGGTCCACCACAATGGACTTCTATCCAAACCAGTCCCATACCTAAATTTGGATAGTCAAACTCAACGTAGTAAACTCCTAATCTCAAATTGGTCTCGGGCCCAACCGAAATCCTTACCATAACGAAGGTACACAACAATTAGTTACGCACTACCAGCCCGAGTGGATAGTGAATGAATGAATGAATGAGTATGCAACTCCTACTCGATAAGTCCACATATCAGTACGGTTCCTCTCTGAGAAATCACCGAGGTCTATTACACTCCAAACCAGATTGTCGCCCCATCACGGGCAATAAGGTGAGTGGAAGAGACCTCACTATCCACCTGCCAATATCGTGCCCGGCTCGTCAATAGCGGATCCATTCCTCGAGCTGGTCAGACTCAGCCTAGCAATGCCCCCTCCTCTCGGGCAAGTAAGGTCATACCCCCTTCCAACTGACCACGACACAGTGGAGAGCACAGCCATCTGGTAATCGACACTCGGCGCTCATCTACCCACTCGGTCTAGACGTTGGATCAACCTCTGGAACCAAGAGGATTTTGGGACTTTCACCCAAGGATATCTATAGCACCCCATGTAGAATAAATTTTCGGTATCCCATCTGACCATCCACAATATGCCTGTGGAGGCTACAGCCCTAATGTCGCTAGGGCATTCAGTGGTCATGTCACACAAATGCGAGATGCATGAGTCATACAATCCAGTCATGCATCAATCCTGTGCAAATCGTGCGCTCATGTGAGACAATCTTCGCCTATCAGGGAGTCTCATAACAACCAGCACTATGACATATGCAATGGTCAATCATATCTCATAACAGACATGCAGATGATGTGTATGGGCATGGATCATGATGCTATGCAGTCACATACTCACAATCAGTATCAATAACCGGCATCAACAATCGGTCTCGACAATGTGAGCATCTAACCAACATTACCCCAAGGAGTGACCCTCATAGATCCAAACGTATAATGGGCCCACGGCCTCGTACAAGGGCCTAATATACAACACAATGGGCCTTACTCAAGGGTTACATGTACACAACAAGTGGGCCCTGCTCATGGGCCTAACATACATCACAATGGGCTCATTTTCCTGACCCTTAAATGAATCACAATGGGCCTCATCACCTAGGCCTCAATATACATCACATTGGGCCTTAGACACGGCTGAATACACATCACGTCGGGCCTCAAATAATGGTCGCATGTTCATCACATTGGGCCTCGACAATCAGAATAGACAATCGGCCATGGCAATTCAAAATCAGTAATCGGCCTCAATAGATAATCGGCAATCGGCCACGACAAATCAAAATAGGCAATCGGCCTTGATCGATAATCAGCCTATATCGATAATCGACAATCGGCCTTGATCGATAATTAGCCTCGATCAATAATTGGCAATCGGCCATTAGAATCGGTAATCGGCCTCGATCGATAATCGACAATCAGCCACGACAAATCAGAATCGGTAGTCGGCCTTGATCGATAATCGGCAATTGGTCACGACAAATCAGAACCGATTGAAAATCAGAATTGGTAAATCGGTCACGTCAATCAGAATCAGCAATTGGTCGCGACAATCGGAATCGATCGATAATCAGAATCGATAATCGACAATCGAAGTCGGCCTCGACCCTGATAATCGAAATCAGTAATCGACAATCGAAATCGGCCTCAATAATCAAAATAGGTGATCGGCAATCGAAATCAACCTCGATCGTTAATCGGTCAATTGGTCACGACAATCAGAATCGCCAATTGATAATCAGCCTTGATGAGAATAGGCCAAACAAGGCCTAACGGAAGGTCACAACGTGGACATTAAACCATCATTGCCCATCAATGTGGACATCTAACCAACATTATTCCCGAGGAGTGGCCTACCTATAGAGCCAAAACATGTAATGAGCTCGTGGCCTCATATAAGGGCTATATACACATTAAGTGGGCCGCATCGCATGGGCCCCGAATATATTACATTGGGCCTCGCCCATGGGTCTCGAATACATCAGCTTGGGCCTTGCCCATAGGCCTCAAATACATCATCTTGGGCCTCGCCCATGGGCCTTGATCACATCACATTGGGCCTCGCCCACAGGCCTCGAATACATCACCTTGGGCCTCGAATATGTCAAATGGTGGGCCGCCTCATATGGGCCTTATAAAATAATCAAGTGGGCCGCATCAATAGGCCTTATGTACATTACAATGGGCCATAACCCATGGGCCTCAAATACCAAGGTGGGCCTCATAACATGGCCTCATATATATATCAAAGTGGGCCTCAACAACGGGCCACAAATACATAAAGACGGGCCTAATCACGTGGGCCTCATATATACATCATAGATGGGCCTCATCACATGGGCTGAAAATACATCACATCAAGCCTTGCCCATGGGCCTCGAATACATCACAGTGGACCATGTCCAAAAAGGGCCATAAATACACAACAGGTGAGCCCTGCACATAGCCCTCATACATCTCAGGTCGGGCCACGACCCATGGGCATCAGATACAACAAGTGGACCACATCAATAAGCCGCACCAATGGATATGGAAAACTGGATGGACGACATAGATGTACAATACATAAATCACGGCGGATCTCGCAGATGGTAGGCATGGATGCAAAACAGGTGGATGGCATTAATGAATTCACAAAAATCACGGTGGGTCCCACTGATCTGGATAGATGGATGGAGTGGTCATAGAATAATACATCAAGGTGGGACCTACCTGCTGCCAAAACAGATGAACAGCTTGGATCAAAACACAGCTCAAGGTGGGTATCTAAGCTGGTAGAACAGATGGACAGCTTGTATAGGACACATACATCCGAGGTGAGTCCCACCATCCCAATCCAGCGGATGGTGCGGGTGAAATGACTACATCAAGGTGGGCCCTGCACGCTGCAGATGAACGGCCCGCATGAAACACATGCATCACGGTGACCCTTACAATAACTAAATTATTACTGGGCTGCTGCCCAGCAGCCCAACAGATGGACGGAGCTGATAAAATACATAAATCATGGTGGCCCACTAGTTGTACGACTGGTATTTTATTGTTACTACCGTCCAGGTGATGGACGGTAGGATGAGACATACATCCTGGTGGGCTCCACACGTCCCACGTGGATGGATGGTGTGGAGATAACACATATCACATGGGTCCCACAGCTGTTGGATGTCAGTCCAGCAGCCTCCACAGATGGACGGTGAATGAAACACATACATTAAAGTGGGCCCCGTGTGCTGGAGGCAGCACGTGACCAGGTGGGCCCCACCTCTAGTGACCACACGTATCACCAAGGTGGGCCTTGCACGGATGGATGGAGTGGGTTAAAACCCATGTGGATGGACGGTCTACATATAATACATACCTCATGGTGGTTCCCACGTGTGGGGCCATAGCTGCTAGGCAGCGTGGATAAAACGCTTACATCACGGTGGATCTCACCATCCTTGCTAGACGGTGAGGATGCCACACGTGTAGTCAGGCTCCACCGTTGGATGACATGGATTGAAACATAAACATCAACGTGGGTCCACTGACGGTGCAAGTGGAAAGCAGATGAACGAAGTGGAATACATACAGCATGTGTGGGGTCCACGCCTAGTCCATTGACGTCAGCAGCAACAGTAGTTGTTGCAAGGAGATGCACGGCGTGGATGAAGCCCATATTATAGTGGGCCACGTCCAGATGAACGGACGGCTGGATAAAAATCATACGTCACCTGGGTCCCACAGCGAGGGACAAAACACATATATATTACAGGTGGGTCCCATCCCATACGTGCAGCACGTGTGGAGGTTGGCTCCACACGAGCTAAATGAAAGGATAGTTTGAATATGGCACAAACCTCAGGATGGGGCCACCGAACTTGCTGCATCAGCGTGCTGCTGGATGGTCAGCAGTGTGGGCCCTGAATGATGAATAGCTTGGATAAATTACAAATATCATAGTGGGGCCCACACGACTTGTCACGCCCCAAACTCGGAAACCGGGCTCATAAAATTCCCGATCGCCGAATCCGGGGCCGACAGCCTCCGTAGAACCCCATTCTCGGCTCCTAGCACCCATTCGCTAGGTTCCGATCCTGGGATGCTACGAGGAGGATTTTCAATGTCAGTTTGATTCGTAATAAGCATAACCAAAGGCATAACCCATAAACAATAACCAAGAATTCCATTACATTTTCACTATGATCAAAAACTTTACAAGTACAATGAGCATAAAGGGAAATACAATGGTAAAGAACAAAAGCTCCAAAACGATCAGCAACGTGCTCCTGCCTCAGCGCTGCTGCGATCCAACGTCACCTGCACGCAATGGCCGTGCATAAGCTTACAGAAAGCTTAGAGGGTGATGAAAGTGTGTGCGCAAGGTAGCAATATGAACATGCAATGTCGGAGTAAAGCAAAATATGCAGATGGATCTATAATATCATGAGCCGTATCAAGGCTTATGCGATGCAAACATTAATGGATTCGGCCATCCCAAGGCCATGCGATGTGCAATGCAACTCAAGCATACAGATCCTCCTCTATGTCCACACATCAATACAGCTCAAAATATGGGATATCACCGGGGTCTAGTACACTCTAAACCAGATTGTCGCCACATCGCACGCAATAAGGTAAGTGAAAGAAACCTCACTATCCGTCTGCCAATATCGGGCGCGACCCGTCGATAGCGGACCCATTCCTCGAGCTGGTCAAACTCAGCCTAGCATTGCCCCCTACTCTCGGGCGGGTAAGGCCACACCCCCTTCCAACCGACCACGACACAGTGGAGAGCGTAACTGTCTGGTAATCGGCACTCAACGCTCATCTACCCACTCGGTCTAGACGTTGGAGCAACCGCTTGGTATCATAAGGGTTTAAGGACTTTCACCCAGGGATATCTATAGTACCCCATGTAGAACGAGATTTTCGGTATCCAATCCTGCCAACCACGATGCATCTGTAGAGGCTACGGCCCTGATGTCGCTAGGGCGTAATAATAACCATGTCACACAAATACGAAATGCATGATTCATGCTATCCAGTCATGCAACAAATCCTGCGCATATCGTGCGCTCATGTAGGGTAACACCGCCTAAGCGGGAGCCCATAAACAACCTGCTTGAAGGCATATGCTATGATCAATCAATCCTCATATCAAGCATACATATGATGCATATGATCATGGGCCATGAAACTATATTAAACATGTAAATGAGTGATGAACCATTCTTACAATGCAGATGGGCCTAATGGCCAAAACACAGCAAGTACGGCCCAGTAATGGGCCCTAAGGATAGTCGTAATGTGAACATCCAACCAACATTACACTCGTAATGTGGACGTTAAACCAACATTGCTCCCAAGGCACGATCTTTGTAAACATCGGTACTTAGTCTGTAATGGATTTACACATTGCAATGGACCGTAGGTTCTTCCCATTGGACCTTACATATATATCAAATGGGCCATATCTTATTGGCCTTTTATTCATCGGATGGGCCACATAAATGGGTCATACCAATGGGTCTTATGTGCATTGCAATGGGTCAAAATCCATGGGCCTTGGACTGCATCAAATGAGCTTAACTCATGGGTCTTAAAGGTAATGAATGGGCCACACCAATTGAACCCCATATGTATGCCAAATGAGCCCTAACCCTTAGGCCTTGCATGCATATCAAAGTGGCCTAAAACCCTAGGCCTTACATATATCAAATGGCCTACTTCCGTGGGCTTTAAAATTTCAACAAAAGGGTCCAATTTCATGGCCTTGAAGTACATCAAATGGGCCTAGTCCCATGGACTTGCAATATATCAAGTGGGCCTAAGCTCTTAGGCCTTAAATAAATCAAATGGGCCTAGCCCATAAGCATTTCGTAAATCAAATGGGCCTAGCCCATAGCCCTTTTGAAATTCAAATGGGCCTAGCCCATAGGCCTGTTATAAATCAAATGGCCTAACCCATATGTGAGTGGCCCACCCAACCAATAGCATCAGGCTTTAAAAATGATCCCACCAAGGGGATGGACGGCCTGGATGCATCACGTGCATCATGGTGGGTCCCACTGTCGCTGGACAGTGAGGACCACACATACATTCCAAGGGCCCCACCGTCCGCTGGACGGTGGGAGTGCAGATACTCAACGGTGGGTGCCACCGTCCACTGGACGGTGGACTTAAAGGCACATGCATCATTTGTGGGTCCCATGTGGGGCCCACTGTAATATTTATTTGGCATCCAACCCGTTCATAAGGTCACTCGGACCTGGATGAAGGAAAAACATAAATTTCAGCTTGATCCAACACTTCTGTGGGCCCAGGAAGAGTTTCAATGTGTAATGCCCGTGAAAAAATCCATACTTGGGCTCGAGTACCAACTCGACCCGAGATTGCGTAGAATTAATTCCTATGGAAATTAAGCGTAAGTTAGCTAGCACAACGCTAGAGTAGCTGGGAAATAGTCCCTGATCACTTTAAATACGTTCTACAAGACCCAAATTGAGTAGAACCAATGACTCTACAATACTCTATAACCTCGGATCAAACTCTAAGCAGGTTTGTTTTCTAGACCACTTAGAATCTTTGTATTTGATCTAGACCGCGCGTCGAAAGTTCGATACCTCCTATCTTAGACTGTTAGAACCGCCTTGCTGGACTTGACAATCATTTCGAAAATCAAGTCCAACCGATAATCACAGGCTATTTCATTGAGCCCGGACTGAAGAGAGTACGAATAGGGACAGAATTGAAATTTCAAATTTAAATCTGGCACACGACTTGACGTATCAGTATTAAGCGTTCTGACTGTCAGAATTCAGCCAGATTACACCCTCGAATCAGGAAAAATTTCTATTTCATATCATGTGACTTTCAGCCCTGATCTACGTGCGGTGACCGCTGAACTGAAACTGGTCTGCCATGTGCGATCTGCGAACGCTGCTGGACTGAAAACTTAATACGTGCTAGATCTAGTACGCATGAGCTTAAGTCCGATCGCATTCGGCCAGGGGACCACCAGAAAGCATCTTTTGGACCGAAACAACCCCGAATTGGATATGCACTAAGTGAACCTTGTACCGGAGCCCATTTTCGGCATTTTTGGGCTTATAAAAGGGATTAAAACCCTCACTCCTCTCTTCCATCCGAATTTGAGAGAAACCCTAGATTTGGAGAGAGAAAAGGTGAGAGTTTGTGAGAGAGAGTAGGATAGATTTTTCCAGCCTTCGTGCCACCTGTTGCTAGTGCCTAAGCAACACCTCCTGATCACCAAGCCGGTGATTCTTCCACGTTTTCAGGTATGAAACAACCCTAGAAGTTTCTGATTTAAGGTTCACTAGGATCCATAGCTTTTTAACCAATAGATCTTGTAAAACAGGTTCTCTTATTGCCGTAGACGAAGCGTATACGCTCCGTTCAAATTTACGCATCCATAAGAGACTAGGTGAGGATTTTAGATGCTTTAATTGACGGTTCCCAATGCTTTCAATGTCGTTTAATAGTAGATTATCGACGGCATCACCGTTTGACATGTACAACATGCTATCCGTTTCCTGTTTCGTAAATCAACGAAGAATATGAGATTTAGGGCATTTTAGTCATTTGTAGGAAGTACAGATTACATTCATATTTTGCTGATGTGATTGACATGGTTTGTTGTCGCATTAGGAAGTTAGGAATATGTGCATAATTAGTTTGGCGAAGAGATTCGCCTAATTGCGCACTTCAGGTCGATATACTATATGTAGACTTAAGTGTGTAGTGTATGTGTTTGTATAAATGCTTGTATTAGTATGTATTGAATTAAATGATGTTATGAATTATTTTGAGATGGATTTCTCAATTTATATGCTGACATAAATGCTTTCCTACATGTTGACTATGTACATGATTCCATACTATGCATGAAATGTATGTGCTTGAAGATTTGCTTAAGTTGAATGTTATAACATGTGTTAACATGCTCACATGATTGTATTTCAATTCCAATACTCCTACATAAATTACTGATGTGAATTCATGTGTTTGGGACTAGACTTAGTCCAGGCAGTCAGTAACCGAGCGAATTCGTGGTTGGCTGGTCTTGGCCACGAACGACGCGTCGATGAACGCGAGTCGTGTTTGGAGTTGGCGGCAGTGGTTAGGCCACGCGAAGTGTTTTACGCACTTCATGTCGTTCGACTTGAGATGCGATCGCACTAGTCGAGCCCGTCAAGTAACCCGACTGGCCAATGTATGTTCACCCTGTATGAGTCATAACTGCTTGAACCTAGGGTACTGAACTTACCATTGTAAACCCTGTTAACCATGGTACCTTGATCTACGAAGACTCATGAGCCGGGCATGGTGGTATGGGACACCGTGGTCGAGCTGTTGGCCTACGCTGGGGCCACAAACCTCCCCGTAGTGACCAGTGAGCACCTAGTCTCGTGAGCAGATTATGGTCGTATGGGACACTATATTCTAGCTGTCGGCCTACACTGATCAGGCGACGAGTCCTTTGTAGTGACCGCGAGCGTATTCTGAGTCTACGGGAGGCGACGACCCTTCAGTAGCAGTAGAGTACAGTAGGCCTGTATTGATAAGGTGATGGGGGAGCGGTGCAACGAGTGCGAGCAACAGCCCTGGCAGCCCTTGCAGCGACCTACAAAATATACCTCGTATGAGATTACTAGGAGTGACGACCCTAGACAGGGTCTGTATTGGGATTGATACAAGGGAAGTACCTTAGTTTCCCAATCCTGCTGTTTGAATGGAGTAATAACAACTCGGAAATCATATCACCATAACATTGCATGTGCCTGAAAGATGTGAAGCACTCTAGGGAGTGCGGCATGCCGCGGTCGTAAGATGGTGCCGTATGAGGGAGATCGTCGGTGAGGGCATACATCACGTCATGTCATCTTCCATTAACAACAGTATTAGGATTGTCTGATTTACCGCTTTACTATTATCGCATGATTGATTTGTGAACATGCTAATCTTTGCTCTATAATTCCACTGAGTTGATCACTCACTCTCACGTTACGGGATGGTGTTTGCAACACCCACCAGACCCTGTTGTAAATGCAGGTGATGCTGAGATCCAGGAGGCAGAGCCAGACTTCGACGAGGACCAGGACGAGTTCTCGTACATGCAGTATCATGATGGCTTTGCTTAGGCGACCTGGGTTGACAGGACTTCAGTGGGACTATTTTGAACATTTGATTTTGTTCATGTATATGTTTATGAGACTCAGAGATGTATTCATACTTTAGAGACAGATGAGATCTACTTTGTTTTTCCATACAGTGATATATATATATTGTTTAGTCTTCCGCTTGCTTTTATCACTGGATCTGAAGTATGAATTGCAGTTTTGGTATACTTTTACTCATGTGAATGCTTTAAATCAGACAACATTGAATCATAATCATTTTGTTGCATAAGTGACGGTCTGGAACTCGGGAGTTAAGTTTGTACACGACCCCCGATTTTCAGGGTGTTACACAATGGTAGATGTTCATTCACACTGTTCCCTATGGTGTGGGCCACCAGATAAATGGATGGGGCTGAAATTCGGAGGGGGCCCACTACTGGGGGTGGCCCACCTCGTGAGCAGATTGGATAACAAATAAACATTTTGGTGGGGCCCACGCGCAGGGCCGTGGGCCCCTGCTGGACGTCCGTCCTCACGGCTGCACGCAACAGCGTGCAGCGCTGCCCGCTGACGTGAAGGCAGAGGCTCTGCCTCTTTCCAAAAATTGGGAAAAATGGTTTTCCTGTGGTTTTTCATACATGGGGCCCGCTAAAATGAGATCCGCTCTGGCCATTGCGTTCAGTGGCCCACAACAGTCGAAATGAGTCCAGAGTTTGAATTTTTTTATGATTAGAAAATGAAATAAAATCAGAAAAGGATCCTTGGAGGGTAATGATACATTCTTCGATGCTATGGCCCGCCAGATCTTCCAATCAGCTCCAAACTTCTACCCAACGGCTAAAATATTATGGGTAAGAGGATGGACGGCTTGGATCGAATATTTACATCAAAGTGGGGCCTACACGAGGGGACCACCCCAAAAACTTCACTTTTTCCTTCTTCTTTTTTATGCACAGGGACGTCCAGTGTCCCAGATGCTGGACAATGGGCCTCTTTAAAAAAAAATGCATTGTGGTGGGCCTTTTGAAGTGGGCCACCACTGATGGATGATGGAGGGTACAACATGTAAGGTGGGCCCCACTTGAAGGACTCTTGCACAAAATAAATACCTGGAGGTGAGGTCCATTCAAGTGGGCCACACAACCCTATTGCATAAAATAAAAATAAAAATAAAATAAAAAGAAATAAGGAGAGAAAGAGACATGGAGAGTGGGACACGCTTGTGATGGAGGGACCCCGACACTATGGGGCCTCCCTTGCAATGGATCTTACATCGAGTGGGTCATTTAGCATAAGGGACCATCAAAACTTAAATTCAACAGTGGGGATCCTTTCCCCACCAATAAGGATGGTCTAGATGACCTTTCTAAATGAAATAAACATCATGATGGGGTCCATAGAGAATGGCCCCATCATGGAATGATCATGATGATCCAAGTGGGCCATCGGCCACATTTTAGGGTCCCAAGTGAGACCCACACCATTGATTGGTGGGCCTCACTTGGTACATCATAAAAATAAATGAAAAACTAGTATAATTTAGCACTCACCGTCCAATCTTCTTACTCCTAGAGGTTCCTTGGCACCTTAGCTTCAATCCTAATGGATGAGATGAGGAATGGAGGGTTGAGATGGGAGATGATGGGGTGAAGAGGTGGGCCACACTTGGAGTTTAGGAAGCTTGGAGAAATTCCATACGTATGGAGTCTTGGAATTTTTTTGTTGCTTGGAAATTTGAAATGAGAAAGAGAGAAAGAGAGAGAGTTGTAAAGGGAGAGAGAGAGAGTGATGGATGGATGTGGTGAGTGATGGTTGTGTAAGAAATCTTTGACTTTTGTGGCCTTTTGTGTAAGAGAGGTATGGGAGATGAAGACTTTTGTGGCCTTTTATGTAAGAGAGGTATGGGAGATGAAGACTTTTGTGGTTACTTGGGAAAAGGGGTGAAAGTGATGTGTACTTGACATGTGATGGATTGATGGGTTGATTGATCGATGGGATTGATGTGATTGATGTGACACATCGTAGAAATTCCCTTGGTTTTTATAACGCGCGGCGTTTTCTCGCACCGAACGTTGCCCCACAACTCTTGACCAGGGTATCGCCTCGGCATGCAAGTCACGGCATCGAAACCGCTGCGACGGCACGGGTATTGGTCTCGGGTTGAGTCGACTCGGGTTGTCGGCATATGAATCAGGGTCGCGCGTCGATATCGGTTAAGGGTCGAAGGTTGCCAGAATTCGACCGGTAAGACCGCGGAAGTCTATGGAAAGGTACTGACCAAGATACGGGTCTTACACGACTGGACAGTGTGGGTATAAAACATATACATCAGGGTGACCCACGCACCGTCCAAACAGCCCAACACCGTCCAAACGTTTTGGACGGTGTGGAGAAAGACATACATAAAGGTAGGTACATGTGGTGGCCCACCACCGCTTGGATTAACTGATATTTGTACTTTTGCTTCATCCATGACAGTGGGAAGGGGGGGCCAACAGATGGATGGTATAGATCAAGTTGGCCACAATCCAACGACGAGGAGAGAGGGGAAGAGAGATTGAGAGAGAACGGTGAAAATGGGAGGGACCCCGCCACTATGGGCCCCTCCTATATACAAAATATACATCAAGATGGGTCCCACCACAAGTGGGCCCTAAGATCATCAAAATCATACAATAAAAATTCACCCACCTTTGATCTTCTTGGACTTTTTCTTCCATCAATGTATGCCAGAGATCCAATGGATGCACTTCAACGGTTGAGATCGACTTAGGATGGTGGAGATAGGAGATAGGAAAGTGGACCACACTCACTCTCCATGGAAGCCATGGACGTTGGGTGCTCTCATGGGGTTGTTTGAGAGAAAATGATAGAAATGAGAGAGAGAAAGAGAGAGAGAGAGAGAGAGAGAAATGATGTGAGTGATGGAGTGATGGGAAGAGGGATGGGTGAAGTGATAGAAAAGTTGACTTTAGAGTACTTTTGTACGAGAAAGTATGGTGGCTTGTACTTGACATGTGAAGTGATGGATGGGATTGATTGATGTGACATTTCGTAGAGATTCTCTCGATACCCGCAACGCGTGGCATTTTCTTCAAACTGAACGTAGGCCCACATCTCCTGGCCTAGGTACCGCCTCGGCACGCGAGACGCGGCATCGGAACTGCAGCGACGCTGCGATCGCACTAGTACAAGTCTCGGGTCGAGTTGACTCTAATATATGAGACACGACTCATGATCGCGCGCAAACGTTGATAACTAATCGCGGTCGTCGGAATTCGACCAGAAGGATCGCGGGAGTTGACAGAACAGTACAGACTAGGATACGGGTCTTACAAGGGGCCTCACATACCTGCCTTGTCAGTGGGGGGCCTATAACCATGCTAATACCCACCCGGTACACTGGTAGTGGACCCATTTCAGGGGCTAGTTAAACCTAACCACATTCGCTCCAACTCTTCAGCTAGGCATGGCTGAAACTCTTCTCACACGACCACATTAATGGGAGTTAGGCCTACTATGGTCTTCGGCAGCAAGTGACCCATAACATCTGCCCAGTTTTGACGAAGAGGCTCGAGGGTACCACTTGAGGTTTAGGGAGTTTCACCCAGGGGTCTAGGACCTAGTATAAAGAAACCCAAATTTTCGTTGTCCACATACGCCAACCACGATGCCATTGTGCTGATCTCATCAATATAACTATGGTGTTGTTATGGTGTTCAATCCATCACATAAGGATGTTATGCAAAATGCAATGATAATCCATAAGCACACTATGCAGTATAATTGCACTTAAGCAATGTTATGCATGTAAGCCACATATGCATACGAGGCAACCCTAATACCAATCAGGCTCCTTTGTCAACCACATCTGATCTGCAATCCACACTCATCGTGGAAAGGATATACATGTAATATAAATTACAATGTAGCATCAAGTGAGATTTAGGGACTTTAACCCAAGGATCAAGCCCGCAATCTCTCAGACCAGATAATATCCGCACATACTCCATTATGTGCACACCGCATTAACATCCTCTACCACATACTCCATCATGTGCACCCCGCACTAACATCCTCTATCACATGCATATGATCTCCGCATGATCAAACTATGCACACCAAGCGCTCCTCATGTACACCCCGAACTTTTCAATATTCGAGTATTGAAAGTCCTTGAGTGTTACCATGAATTTAACCTATTATGTACATGTGTACGATAGCAATCCAGCTAAACTAACCCTACATCCATCCTCCAACATGAATCTGACCAATTGAGAATGATCTTCACTCATAAATCAAGTCATCTAACCGTTGATCGTAAGACAAGACCGACCATCAAGTGGTTCAACATACGTACTTCCTCATAAATGAATTTCTGAATAACTCCCTATCCATAATGATTTTGATAGATGTTCTTTTATAAGAATTACTTAGAAACATGCCTATAACCATCTGGAGTAATTAAATTGCCCAAAATTCGCAGATCAGCAAAAATTATAAAAATGCCATTAACCTAGACCCTGAATTCTGGATCACATCGTACCCACGATCTGCTTGATGATAAATTTTACACCATGTTTATTACTCATAAATTAACTGTACATGTTGAATTTTAGCCCTTAAATCATTGTAAAAGTGGCTGAATTGATAAATCAGCCCATAACCATTGATTTTGGTGTCTATCAAGCGAAGAAACCTCGTGGGTAGTCGTAGTAGGATATTTCCTTTCATATGAATGACTTGGATTAGCCATCATATGGGCCAAGTGTGAAATAGGAAGACCCCACCTTGGTAGTCTTTTACTTAGTCGTCAAGTTAACGTTTTAAGGCTTATTAACTTTATATAAACTCAAATATTCAGATCTAACTACTTCCTACCATCCATCACAAATCAAACTTGGACCACACCTTGGCCTCATATGACTACAAAATCATACAAAATTTGGACCTTGATTTAGGATCTTATACCATTAAACACTAAAGCCAGTTCCTTCCTTTTGCACAAAAAGTGAAATTTCAAATCATCTAGACCTCTTTCACCATCAATCAATCATCAAACTCTGTCCAAACATTTGTCTATCCTGACTACACATTTTCTCCAAAGTTGGGCTCTGATCATTAAGTGTGGACCGTCAAATAAGATCAAGTCCATCTCGACACTCGCTAGGAAAACTTCGAAAATAAGACTATCTAAGGTTCAGATCTACTTCATATTTGGGCTTATGGGCCAATAGGACCTGACTAGGCTAACGAGTGGAGTAGATTTCTTGAATATCCATCACAGTGGACCCCACTGATTTCATACAATCAAACCAAAATGTGCAACCTCCGCATGCCAACGCATGAGGAATTTGTTACTTAAGTGGCTTTTGCATGGGAGTAAAATACATACGTTGTTACAACATGTGACTAACCTAGGACCAACACTCATTTTCTATGGCTGAAATGGACCTTAACATTAACTGACAAAATGGATGGATGGAGTAGATTTCTCACAAATAACATTGTGGGCCCCACCTATAGTGCATGAGCACCACACATGTACAACCATGATGCACCGAACCAGCATCTCGGGTCAAAACTCCCATGACCCGTCGAAATAAGAAGGATATCCTTCCTTGTTTCAAACTCCATTCCATTGCGCTAGGTGAACCGACATCGTCTGCTGGTACGTGCTGGGACCCACTACCTTTGATCATGCGATCAATCCAAGCCGTCCATTTTGTATATGGAACAAATTCGACCAAACCTAAGGGTTCTTTTTAAACTCTGCAATTAGGTGGACCCTGTTGTAAAGTCAAAGAAACAATGACCAAAGAAATAAGGCGTTATTGGGTTCTTTCCAGGTGGGAAATCCCTACCGAAATTGTAGGTCCGATCGGAACCGTCCAAAAAGAAGAAGGAAGGATTTTTTGGTCCCTCCACAACACCTGAAACAGATTAAGAAACCAAATAGATCAGAAGTGCCACTCGCAGCGGACGGGCAGCAATCTGTGTGGGATGAGTTGGGGGCCACCATCTGAAATAGATCAGATGATCTAAACCGTCCATCGTGAACCCAAGGCCAAACCCAACAGACCCTAGCTTTCCCCATGTGGCATCGATCAGTGATGTGCACAAGGGTTGCAAACAACTAGACGGTCTTTCGCAACCCACCCTCGCAACTGTATAACTTGTTCTCACAAAATACGTTTTGCGTACAGGATACACAGGAACATTCTAGATATGCCAAGGCATTATAAAATCCCACGACCAAACACTGGGGAGCAAGCCAGTAGGAAAAGAAAAGGAGAAGAAAAGAAAAGAAAGGAAAGAAAAGAAAAGGAAGAAGAGAAAGAAAGAAGGAAAGAGAAAGAAGGAAAGAGAGAAAGAAGGAAAGGAAGAAAGATAGAAAGAGAAAGGAGGCCGAGTTGACTTGCTAGGTGCTGGGCTCTAGGTCGAGTCGAGATTAAGGTGAAGGTTTTATCCTTTGAGCTTACATTAATTCATCCTGCTTTACATGTATTCCTTTTACATATCACTTTGAATCTTCCATGCTATTACATGTTTCACCATCAATTATTGGCCTCTTTCGCTCCTTTTTACGATATGAATTATCATACCTTTTCATGCATTTATTAAGGTGAGTTATTTCGTCTTTCATGTTTATATTTTCTAAGAATGATCCTATCAATTGATTTGGTTAATATCCTTACAACTATTAGCCCTTTGGGATTATGACATGATGTCAAATACAAGTGATTTCTCTGAATTCATGTGAGGCCATATATACAAGCCTTACCCTGCCTTCTCAAATTTATTGAGTTGGCCCTGCTACTCGTCTCTTTATTTGAGCTAGCCCTTGCAACTCTTTTTGTTATTGAGTTGGCCTTTGCCACTCTTATATCTATTGAGATAGCCATTGCTGCTCTCTTTTTTTTTTGTTGAGTTGACCATTGTCACTCTTCTCTTTATTATGTTGACCTCATGTCGTCTATCTTTAAGGCTTGGGCATGTGTCTTGCAACTCCAAAACCTCCATGATTCAGATTATATCCTTCATGATTCAATTTATATTAACTATGATTCATTTTATATTTTCTTGATGCAAGTACTATGATGGGCATCCCACTTTTAGCAATCGGTTAAATATTATGGATGTAATGCATTTTTGGTAGCGGCCCTGAGGCACCACGTAATTCCAGGGTTCTCGGGTGATGTTGCACTGGTTAGTGTACGTGAGTCATTCTGTATACGCAGTACATCAATTCTTATCTTAGGGGGCGTTGATTGTCATAAATAATCGCTCCAGTCTCTGGGTGTGCATTCACCTGGATATGTGTTGTGGTCGTCTTAGGATAACCACGTAAAACCATGTTAAACGTGAGACACACCAGCGAATATCCTTAGCATGGGATGTGGATCAAGTTGGATAACTATAATCATATTCCATATTGTGGCAATCATTAAGAGTGATACACCGCATATACTTTGCTAGGCATGCATCTCATATAGATTGATTGCGCATTGATACCTCTTGTAGTGTGGATTACTTGATGTATCAGAATATTTACATCACTTGAATGAATCTCTTGAATTATTGTTAATCTTAAAAGGATAACCTTCACTATGAGTTGGGCATTGACCCTCTCCCAATCATATAGATATTGTAGGTGACATATAGATTGAAGACTTAAAGGACCAGCCTTCTATAGAAGACTAACACCGAAAGAATATGAAGACAGTTTATTTAATTAACTTTATACTTCCACTGCGAACTTGTTGAATGTAATGAGTTTCCATTGGGAAGGCCTTTGATTATTCTTTTTTACTTTGATGAAATATAATCAATACAGTTGATTTTATTCTTGTGAATGTTACCTTCATGAATTTATCTAAATGCGATCCAAATGAAAAAAATAAAATAAAATAGGGTATGATTTTTAAAAGCATCCAAGATTATACAATATTAACACCTGGTTTTCTCGGGCACGAGTATGAACTCTGGCCATGAAATCTCAAGCTATTACACCTCATCCATGATGCATGTACATGTATATGTGCATGCAGATGCAATATGCACAAATATCATAAGATCAGTCAAAAATTATCATGATACCAAAATGGCAAAATCAGTGGTATAATGTGCACTCTCCCTCATGATTATGGGGCTATGCGAGTGTCCACACTTACACGTCACAAGTGTCCACCAACCATACAATAGCACAACTAGGATCAATCCATCATTCGGCACCAATTGCATGGCCAAAACCTCATATAGTGGCACTAAAACAAGTTGTATATCAAACACATGCAAGTGATGCACACATACCATAACATGTCTCAATTCCGCATGTAAATATCCATAGTTATTCGAAAGATAGTTCGTATCACCAACATACTCATTCATGGTTAAGAGTTAAGTGGTTCACCTCATCAGTTCCATAGGAAGTGTGTGTTTAAGTGTCACGTCATTATACGACGTTAGGTGCACTATCTATGACTCGAGGTAATGCAATGGTGGCCACTTAGTCCTTACGTCTAATCGAACACCATCCAAGAATATAAACATAAATTAGCATTGCCATACAATACAATCATCGCATCTAACCATGCACACATCATCATCACCACAAGTATCACATTACACAATCACCGCACATGTGCCATCACCACATGTATAATTAGATTTCATTCCAACGCCTTAACAAGTCTAGCTATCATTTCAAGTGGATTAAGGTCCAGTTCATTGCCACACTTGAATGGGCTAGTTAGTGAGTTGCTACATCCCATTCTTTTGGCTTGTTAGGTGGTCCATTTGATTACCACAAACGGTTCATTCGAGGACTCAATCATAACTCATTCACAATGCCCAAATGGGACTTGGCATACATACATCACAAGGAGTCTCATGTACTTAACAAGAAGCCCAAACATAGGCCCAATATGCATTTCTCATAGAGTTTTATGTTCTTAGTAAGAGGAGGTAACCTATAGGCCTGATAGGTTTACCGCTAATGGGCCCACAAGGCGTCCACTCAAGGTGGGCTTTAAGGCTAATATGCCCACCACTCTAATGTCATTGTGAACATATTAGTGGAGTCCACAAATTAAGCCTAATATTATTAATAAGATGGGTTCAACAATTAATCTAACACACATCCTAAGTTCACATACCCAAGAGATTACATCATCGGTATAGCCCACGATTCTGGAGTGACCACACAATTCTCATATGCCCATATGGTCCTGTGGCCCCTCCATTATTAGAAGTCCATATGGTTGAGTGGCCACACAAATGTCACTCTACTTGCCACAATAAAGGATTTAAGGTCAGATAGTTGCTTATTTTTTTACTATACCATGGCTCGCATAATGGGGCAACCACTTTATTAAAATTTCTCATGGTCAGGTGGCCAGTACCATAATTTCACATAGATTAGTATATGTACGATTACTATCATGATCTAGCGTCCACATTTCAAAGTATCCAAACGTAATCGAACAATCATAATCATACCCACCATTCATGGCTACACTACGTTACGCTAAGTCTTATATTACAATCACTTCACACGTCACATATTTAATGACTCATATTCAGTGTCACATAGTTAAGGGTCAAGAGTTACATTTCATCATACCATTTACAGTTTAGAGAACACATCGCATAGAATCCATGACTTTGATAGCATTAGCTTGGGTAACATAATCCTACATCATACTCAGTCTAATGTACATTCATACATGATTCAAGTGGCAATGTCTATGTCGATAAGCATAAACCCACATTATTGAATGGCCACCAATGCCACTTGATTTCATACAGTTAGGTGGCCTTGTGCGTATTTCACATTCATACAGTTAGATGTCTACATATACTCCACCATTGCCTATGATTAGGTGGCCATACATACATCAGATACCCACATGATTAATGGGCCAAATAGGTATATCACATCCTCACACCACTAGAGTCTACATATTTATTATAATTGAACATGTTTAAAGGTTTAAACCCAAGTCACATATTCTATTACTTGGGGCCGCACTCCAACCAAAGTGCTGAGTGGTCAAGGGTTGTTCATTCATTATATAATTATCTAATCTAGGGAAGCAACCCAATCCCACACGATTTAGGACAGATGGCACATCACATGATCATGTGGTGGTAGACCACTCATGCCACACAATTTCACATGGATCAGGGATGACTCATGCACCAAAAGTTCATATAGCTTAGTAGTTGCCTAATCATCAAAGATCATGTAGTTTGGGCCACATAAAATCACAAGTCTGCACATGCAAGGTGGACCACATCAAATTACCAAATCCCATAATTTAAGACCATAAAAGTCTTGATATCCTCTCCATCTAGGTTACGTTACCTTAGGAACAAGTCGAAAGACAAATAACCATCACTACAGGCCCACCCGCTGGACAGTGTGGGCTACAAGCTTTGGTCCTGCTCTAAGTTTTGTACCGTACTCTAAAACAAGTGAACATGTGGATGAACGACGTTGATATGAAGCACATCCCTCACATGGAATCTACAGCGAACCCATGATCTGGATAGTTTTGACGACACATAAGCAGTATAGTGGACCCGATAATGTCTTTTAAAGGTAAATACTATTGTCCCATGGACATGGTATACTGAGATTTGCATCTAATTTATTTTGAGTTAACATGAAGGGTTGGGTCTACTTAAATGGTGGGGTCCACTTCCCAAATGGCTATAAAATGGATGAGCGGTGTAGATATGCAACACGTACAACCAAGTGGGCTACACATGCACCAATTCATGGTGGGCTTAAGGCTTAAAATCAAGTCGATATGTGGCGTGTGTGGGCCACACCACACATAAAGTTGAGAGGGTTACCCTTCATTAAACATTCATAATCATTTGTTGGGCCCACCGAGATGTGGTTCACAAATTCAGCCCATCCATTATGTGTGTCCCACTTAGTTAAGGGGTCATTCCAAGTTTTAGATGAATCCAAATTCCAGGTGGATCCCGGTAAGTGTTTTTGTATGTTTTAGCCATATCTCCACATGACTTTAGATGGTGTGGGCCACTTGAGTTCTGTGTACGGATGGTTTTTGGGGCAATCCATTATTTAAAGGGGACCCATCAAATGCACGGTGTTAATGCTCGACATACATCATGGTGGGGCCAGTGGTAGGCGTAACGCCCTGAAATTCGGGGGTCAAGCATAACTCAGCTCTCGAGTTTCAGAACATCACTTATGCAACATAAACAATGATGGATGTATGTTGTCTGTATTAGCGCATAAAACATGAAGTAGATTAAGCCAAATCATCAGACATAATTCAGGGATATTGGGAAATTGTAAGCGGAAGACTTAAGTACATATATAATCCAAAAATAATCTCCAAAAGATGTGTGCCCTGCCCAGGGTAATAAATACAACTGTGTATCAAAATACATGTATCAAACTATGCGAAATCAATATAAACATATCCCAGAAGTCCCGCCAGTCAGGACAAGGCTCACATGAACCCGCCTGAACTGCATAAACGAGAAAGCCTCCTCGTCCTTGTCAAACTCCGACTCCACCTCGCAGGCATCACCGTCACCTGCAGCTAAGTCAGAGTCTGGTTGGTGTTTAAGCACCATCCCAGAATGTGGGAGTGAGTGATCAAATCAGTGGAACTATACAGTAAAGGTTAACATGTTATCAATTCAATCAAGTAATAACGATAAAGCAGTATAATCAAACATGTCCTAGATACTATTGTTAATGCAAGAATGATATGAGAAAATGATGCATGCCCTCACCACAATCTCCCTCTACGATCTTCATCTTACAGTCGTACATGTCAGTCACTTCCTTAGTGCTCTTACACCAACACCGATAGCACATGCAGTGCGATGATATGAGTATGATTACCAAGTTCGTATTAGTCCTTTTCATACAGCAGGATTGGAAAGCTAAGACACCTCTCTTAAACCAATTTACAATCATTGATCCATTCTAGGGTCATCGGTCCTAGGCAATCGTATGATGTACGGTTCTAGATCGCTGTAAAGGGCTTATCACCAATCAATACAGGTCTAGTTATATCCTAAATACTGCAACAAGACTCGTCACCCTTATGCAGTATCAGAATATACTCGAGGTCACTACAGAGGGCTCGTCATCAATCAATATAGGCCGACAGCATGAATATAGTGTCCCATACCACCATAATTGGCTCACAAGATTAAGGTGCTCACTGGTCACTATGGGAGGCTCGTCGCCCCAGCGTAGGTAGACAGCTCGACCACGGTGTCCCATACCACCATGTACAGCTCATGAGTCTTAGAGGATCACGGTACGAAGGTTAACGGGAGTTTCACTAGTGAGTTTGGTATCTTAGATTCAAACAGTAGCGACCAAATATGGTGAACATACATCGATCAATTGAGTTAGTTGATAAGCCCAACTAGGCCAAGTGCACGTTGAGTTAAATGACATGGAATGCATAAGCACTCCGTGTGGCCTAACCACTGTCGAACATCCCAAGCACGACTTGGATTCGTTAAACTCATCCTCCGTGGCGAAAATGACCTCAACCACCATTTAAAGAACGGTTACCGATTACCTGGACTGTAGTACAGCCCCAATCATGTACAAGCTCAATAACAGTCATTTGATTCATATCCTACATTCATATGAACATTCATAAAATATAACTTGAACTTAAATACAGTACATGGAGAAAATCATACACAGTTAACATGAATAATCTAGGCTACACAATTCATGGAGAAAATCATACACACAGTTAACATGATTGAGATTCATATCTCAACAACCTTAACAATCACACTTTACTAACTACTAATTCATTCAAGCTTTTGTACAAACACTTAAGCTATACTATTCAACATACATCACGATGTCGACTCCATTACTTATTAGGGCAAGTCCTTTCGCCAAGGAGTCACCATATACATATCAAGCATACGTCTACGACAAATAATCATGGTAACCATAACAACAAATTCCATACGTATACGGTTATCCGAACATATACATGAAATACGCTATTTAGAATATAGATTACACATATCCATAAATCAAAACAGATAGCACAATTGGTATGTGTAATAGCATTCACGTCATGAATAAATTATTATCTAACATTAAAATTCTTGAAAACCATAACCTAAACATATATAGTCCGCACCTTAAACCAGAAAATGCGTATTAGATGTGATTCAGACGATAAGTCTTCGTCAACTACGGATATGCTACCTAAGGAATGAAACAGGTTAGCTATAGCTTCACTACAACTATTCTAAGCTTCAAAACAGGTTAGGGTTTGTTTAACTTACCCAAGAACGGAATCAGAATCGCCAAAATAACGATTCAGATACGTAGATTCGATACGTAGATGAACTGGGAAGAATCCCACGGAGAATCAACAGGTTCTCTCTTACTTTCTCTCTCTTTTCTCCTCTTGAATAGATAAGGTTTAGGAAATTCGTATGGAATTTGGGAATGAGGGTTTAAGGCCTTTTTATAAGCTTAAAGTCGATGAAAACAGCCTTAGGGCCAAGGTATACGTAGATTATAACCAGATTGGGCTCTTTCTGATCCAAAGGAGCACTTCTGGAGGTCTTCTTATCAAATGCGGTCGGGCTTAAGCTCACTAGTATTGGATCTTAAGCAAGTTAAGTTTTCAGTCCAATCGGGTTTCTAAATTGTCCATGGCGGACCAGTTTTAATTCAATGGTTACCGAAATTCGATCAGAGCTATAAGTGCTATGACATATATGGGCCACCTTTCCTGATCCGAGGGTGAATTTGGGTCGAAATCTAACGGTCAGAATGCTTAGAAATATCGCGCAAGCGACACGTCTCAGATTACTTAAAATCATATTTAATATTCTAAAAATCTTCATTTTCTCACTCTCTTCACTCCGGACTCAAGGAAATGGTCTTAGGACATCGTTTGGGCTTGATTTTTGAGGTGATAGTCAAGTCCAACTAGGCAGTCATAATGGTCTAAGTTCACCGATATCAGACTTTCGACGTGCGGTCTAGATCCAATACGAAGTTACAAAGTATTCCCGGAAGCAACTGGGTTTAGAGTTGGATCCTAGATTTCAGAGCAATATAGCGTCAACGATTCTATAGGTTTTGGATCTTACAGATCGTATTAAAAGTTATTGGTGCTAATTTCACATGTAATCTAGTTTAGCGCTAGCTAATACACATTAAATTTCTAAGGGATTTAGTTCTAAATGATTCCTACTGGAGGGGGTACTCGGGTCTAAGTACGGATTTTTTTAAGACGTTACAATCTACCCCCCTAAGAAAAAAAAATTCATCCTCGAAATTCGTACCTTCTCATACTCCTCGAGGATCTGGGGGTAATTCTTCCTGACCATAGCTTCAGTCTCCCAAGTAGCTTCTTCTTCGCTATGATGCGTCCACAGAACTTTCACAAGTTGGATAACCTTTCTACGCAATACCTGCTCCTTCCTATCCAAAATACACATCGAGCGCAGTTCATAAGTGGCATTCTCGCTTAACTGTACCTACTCCCATCTGATAATGTGCGAAGGATCGGGAACGTACTTCTTCAACATTGACACATGGAAAACATTATACATGCCTACGAGTGGTGTGGGCAAAGCATGGCGATACACTACTGTCCCCACTCGATCAAGTATCTGGAATGGGCCAATAAATCTCGGCATGAGTTTCCCTTTCTTAGCAAACCTAAGAACTCCTCGCATAGGGGAAACCTTAAGGAATACATGATCTCTAACATCGAACTCAAGCGGTCACTGTCTCGTATCGGCGTAGCTCTTCTGCCTGCTCTGTGCTGAGAGCAGTCGACATCGAATAATGTCGATCTTCTCTGAAGTCGCCTGGACCAATTCTGGGCCAATCAGAGTCTTCTCGCCCACTTCTGCCCAACAATGCGGCGCTCTGCACGGGCGACCATACAGTGCCTCATAAGAAGCCATGCCAATACTCGCCTGGAAGTTGTTGTTATACACGAACTCTGCATAAGGAAGACAGTCATCCCAACTGTCCTTGAAGTCCAACACACAAGCTCGCAACATATCCTCTAAAATTTGATTCACATGCTCCGTTTGCCCGTCTGTCTGCAGATGGAACACGGTACTGAACTTCAACTTCACACCCATCGCTTCCTGGATACGAGTCCAGAAGATAGATGTGAATCAGGTGTCTCGATCAGAAACAATCTCTAAGGGAACTCCATGCAAGTGTACAATTCCTTGATATACAATCTAGCCAACTCGTCTGCAAAATTTATGACTCTGATCGGTAGGAAATGAGCTGACTTCGTCAACCTATCAACGATCACCCAAATCGAGTCATGTCCCTTCCTTATCTTTGGCAGTCCAGAAATAAAATCCATAGAAATAAAGTTCCACTTCCATTCAGCTATGGGCATGGGTTGAAGCAATCCAGGAGGTCGGCGATGCTCTGCCTTAACCTGCTGACACGTGAGACAACGGAATATGAACTCAGCAATCTGGACCTTCATATTGTCCCACCAGTAAGATCTTCTCATATTCCGATACATCTTCGTGCTACCTGGATGCATTGCAAGCCTCGAACTGTGGGCTGACTCAAGAATCTCTCGCCTTAAGTCAGGTATGTCTGGAATGCATAGGCGGCCTCAATATCGCAAGCCCCTATCCGTACCAATAGTTCACTTAGAGTCCTCGTCAGTACCAACCCGCTCCTTCATCTTCACCAGAAGCTCATTGCCCGCTTTAGCCTCGATAATGCAACTATCTACGAGGGGTTGTACACGAACATGTGCGATGACTTCATACGGCTCTTCCACTATGAGTTTCTTCTCAAAGTCTTGCACGAACTCTACTATAACCCATTCTGCAATCATAAGCAAAGCCGTAAATTCTATAGTCTTCTTACGGCTCAACGCATCTGCCATAAGGTTTGCCTTGCCCAGATGGTAGGAAACCTCGAACTTAAGTCTTTCTAGGTCTCCATCCATCGGCGCTACCTCATGTTCAAATCTCACCGTGAGAATATATATCTAAGGTTCTTGTGGTCACAAAAGAGCTCAAACTCCTCTCTGTAGAGGTAATATCTCCAAAGCTTTAATGCGAAAATGACAGCTGCCAACTCTAGGTTATGCGCAGGGTAATTCTCCTCATGCTTCCTTAATTGTCTTGATGCATAAGCAATCACCCTATCCTTCTACATAAGAACACAACCCAGACCAACGTGAGATACGTCAGTATATATCATATACTTAAACCCCTTGCTCTAGCAATATTAGCACAGGGGCGGATGTCAACTTGTCCTTCAGCTCCTGAAAAGCTGATTCAGCTTTTTCATTCCAGAAAAACTTCAAGTCCTTCCGTGTCAACTGAGACAACGATCTAGCAATCTTGGAAAAGTCTCAAATGAATCGTCGATAGTAACCTGCTAGACCCAGAAAACTTTTCACCTCAGTAACTGAATTGGGCTGCTTCCAATCCTGAACCGCAGCTACCTTAATGAGGTCTACAGCAATACCTTCCTTAGACACCACATGTCCCAGGAACTTAACTTCTTCTTTCTAGAAGTTGCATTTCTTACACTGCGCGAACAAGTAGTTCTCCCTGAGAGTATTCAATACCGTTCTCAAGTGCTCCTTATGCTCTTCCAGACTTATGGAGTATATCAAAATGTCATCGATAAAGACAATGATAAACTGGAATAGAAATGGCCGCAACACTCTGTTCATCAGTTCCGTGAACACGGCCGGAGCATTCGTGAGTCTAAAAGACATCACAAGGAACTCATAATGACCAAAACTGGTCCTGAACGCAGTCTTCTCCACGTCCTCATCCCTAGCGCGTAACTGATGATACCCAGACTGCAAATCTATCTTTAAAAAATAACGTGCTCCCTTCAACTGATTGAACAGATCATCAATCCTGGGCAAGGGATACTTGTTCTTCACTGTCACCTGATTTAGCTTGCGAAAATCAATACACAACGACAGGGAACCATCTTTCTTCTTCACAAACAAGACAGGCACCCCTAAGGTGACACACTTGGTCAAATAAAGCCTCCCTTAAGCAAAACATTAATCTGTCTCCTCAACTCCTCCATCACACATAGAGGCATATGATACGTTGGCAAGGAAATAAGTGTCGTACCGGGCACAAGATCGATAGTGAAGTGAATCTCGCGCCGAGGGGGAAGCCCTGGAATCTTCTCAAACACATCAGAGAAATCATGAACTACTAGCATAACTTCTAACGTCGGAACATCAGAACTCTCTAACATGGAAGTGTAGGTGCTAACACGACAGGACCAACTGACCTGAACTGGAAAAGAGAAGACCGTGCCCTCAGGTCCGTAGGCTGTCACAACTCTGACCTCACAATGAATCTCTGCTCTCATCTTCGCGAGCCAGTCCATCCCAAATATAACATCATAATGACACAGTGGGGCGACAATCAGGTCGACGACCACTGTCCTGCTACCCAAATCTATCGAGCAAGACTCACATGTCAGAGTAATATCTGACGTAGTCCCTATAGCTATCGTGAGTCTTACTCCCTTCGCAAGAGCTGTAACCAAACCTAGTCGCTTGACCACAGCACAAGAGATGATTAAAACAGTGGAACCAGTGTCCACCAACAAGAAGATATGAGTACCTAGGATGTGAGCAGGAACTTAGAATGATGACGGTGCTGAATCTGCCTCGGGCACCTCAGCTGTGAGCATATGAACCCGAGCCAGCTGTTGGCGATGCGGTGGAGGAACCATGGGCTGTTATGGTGGCCTGAAATGAGGTGCTAGAGGTCTAAAGGAAGGATGATCTGGTGCTGATCGAATGGGTGGTGCTGAAATAGCCTGAGGCATCGGACGACCGATCCTCTGAGGCGGCGAGAAACCAGTATCTCGCATCCTGAAAAAATAAGATATCTCAGCATGGTCAGGCTTCTTACAATAGCTGCACCACACATCAGGACGTCTCACATGGGAAGGAGATGCAGAAAATCCTTGTGGTGAATCGATATGAGGCCTCTTACCGAGGAAAGGCCTACTCAAAAATCAGGTCACGGCATGGGAACCATAGGTGCACGCGTGCGGGACAATCTCTCCCCATCCTGCTCTGCTCGTAAGGACATGTTCACCAACTCAGCATAAGAAGAGATACTCACACAGCACATCTTTGATTGAATCTCTAGCCGTAAACTCACAAAAAAATGCCACATCCTCAACGGCTGATCACCCAAAATCAAAGGAGCATACCTACCCAGCTCTGTAAATCGATTCTCATACTCTGTCACCGACATGCCTCCCTAATGAAGGTGAAGGAACTCACTCTCCTTCTCATGTCTGTAAGTGACAGAAAAATACTTCTCATGGAAACGAGCCTCAAATGTCGCCTACGTCCAATCAAATCCCTCCATAACTGTGCGGAGAATAATATCCCACCATAAGTTAGCCTCCTTCTCAAACATGAAGGTGGCAAGCTCAACCTGCTCCTCCTCGAAACAATGCAACAGTCTAAGTATCTTAGAGATGCGTTCGATCCAATACACAGCCTCCTCGAGTCTGTGAGTACCTAAAAATGTAGGAGGCCTCAAGCGTTGAAATCGCTCGAAAGTGCCGCTCGCACTAGGATTCCCAATAAGGTGTAGAGGCGAGGCAGGTAGAGTCACCCCCATCGACTGAGCAAAGATACTAGCCATGGAGGACAAAAACTGCTACTGCTATTGTATCTGCTGCTGCTGTATCAACAGCATCATCTGTTCTAGCCTATCAGGAGGTGGAGCAGACTGTGATGTAGAAGGCATCGACGTAGACGCACAGTTCTGCTCGAGAACTGCAGGTGTTACAGGAGGTGCCACAGAAGGTGTCACGGGAGGCGGCCCAGCAGTAGGGCCAGAAGCCGGCTGAGAACTCGACATGGGATCAGAATGAGATGGACCCGAATGGGGGTCCATATGAGTATGACACAGGACAAGGGCCCCGTCTAGCGAATCACCCAGAGAGAGACGGGTTGAAGATCTCGAGCCCTTAGGTGGCATACCCTACACACAACAGAGGGTAGCAACCAATGAGATTAGGCATTCACACAGTCCATCCATAGCATTAACTTTACAAGCTAAAGAAACAACATGCATTTTATTATCAAAATTGTCACAATACATAATGTACAGCATTATATGAATCGCGATAGAGAAAGCACGTGAGTAAACAACTAAGCTTCAAACACAAAACAACTATCAAACTTCCAAACCACTACCAAACCACACATAAAAACAAGTAACAATAAACAAACAACAACTACATAAAGGACTATTCCTTAGAATCTGGCAATGGAGGAGGGGCACCTTTATCCTACAGACAACACAGGATCGTCTTCAAAGTGCGGGTTACTTTCCTGAACTTATGCTTCACGTAGCCATGCAAATCTACAATATCCTGTCGAAGAGTGGCCTGGCCCTCCTCAAGCCTAGCCAAACGGGCTTCTCTATCAGCCCTATCAGGATCATGGTCCTAAGTCTTAGGAGGAGGACTCTCATCAGTATATTGAGCCTCCTCTTCCTCTTCATCCTGCACTTCTTCCTCTACCTCTGCCCCACCTTCTTCTTCACTTTCCTCTCCTTCTTCGCTCTCAGACTCATCCTCTCTCTCTTCAAGTTGGGCTTATCGTTGCCAAGGCCCAATCTTCATCTGGTTGAGAGTGGTCTCGGTGATGTAATGGACCGACGCTAGCAATTCCACCCCAAGTCTATAGCCAAACTCAAGTGTAATCTTGCATATAAGTCGGCCAAAGGGGTGCGACTCAGTCGTTCTTCTTAATCGCATGATAAGGATGATCTGTCATAGGACAAATGTAGGCATGTACAACTTCGATCCCTGCCCCACTTGGTACAAGAAATCCACCATAAGACACGTGCACTCACTGCGATTGCTCCACCTGAGGTAAACATTGAACGTCCAGATGTGGTGAAGCAAATAGAAATCACCCGACATATGGGTCGCTAAGAGACTCTTGTTATGCTGCCACTCAACTAAACGACCACATTGAAACCTGGTGCGGTGATCCCTCTCACGAACACTATTTAAATTCCTCTCACTAGCATGTACCTCGCCAAGTGGCACATTCAGGAGTCGAGCTATTAACCTAACATTGATTATGGCTTCCCGGTCTCTGCCAAAGGGAATCTTGAACTACAAGGGCTCCAGCGTAGAGTCCCAAATGTGGGCATAGAAGGCTCAAACAGTGCTCACATTTACACGTGATTCGTCTTCAAATAGCAGACCCCACCCGGCTTCTTCCAGACGCTCGAACAACAAGTACTCACAAAAGAGTCGCCCATCAACATACACTTCAAAAAGAACCCTACGGTCCTCGTAAACACCATGAGCCAACTCTGCCAACAACACTCTTCCTATTGGAGCATGGGGATCCAAATCCCACTTCGTCTGCACTTCTCTCCCAGCGCTTGAACTCACGGTAACACCTCTAGGCCTTCTCGAACGCGGGGGACGACTAGGCCCAGCCTCATCCACAGGGGCTCGCTTCTTTCCCATCAGATAAAGGATGGTGGAAATGGAAAATAGAGCAGTAACAAGCTCCAAGAAATCCATGAAAAGTAAAGAAAATGAAGGAAAGGGCTGAGATCTTTGGGTCTTCACAAATTTGGGCCCTATATGGGGGTGTAAAGGTTCAAGGAAAGGGAATATAGAAGAAAGAAAATAACAGAACAAGATGGGTAGGGGGTTGACATAATTTTGAAGCTTAAATGAGGGATTTAGAATCTTAAATCAAAGGAAATGGAAGGATTAGGTGATGGGTATGGTTAAACATGGTGAAGGGATGACAGATTTAATGAAAAATGAAAGAAGGAGTGATTGGAAGGATGATTTGAAAGAGAATGGGGCAGTTTTGAAGAAAAGGGAAAGCTTGGGAGGAGGATTTGTGAAGGAAGTAGTAGATTGGGGATGAAATAGGGTCGAACCCTACACCAGTGGGTCCCACTAGGCCCCATGTGCCATCGGCCCGAAGGCTCGTTCTAAACAGGCCCGCCGGTCTATAAGGCCTCGCCGACCACTGACCAAACCGGCAAGGCCTCACCCTTTAGGCAATGACCTCCCCACTCCTTGGGTCCAAAAAAGTCAGGGTCACACCTTGGGACCCTCTAAAAGTGGTTCGTTTGGCCCCCTCTTCCGATTCAAACAATTTCGGGTCGTTTCGAAACAAAACTGATTTCTATTCACATTTATCGATTTTTAACGGCTAGAATGGGATGAAACACAGTCTGTACCCATCAATTGATGGTCTAAACTTAATTTGAGGTTGTTTTGTGTGATTAGGAGTGTGCACGGACTCGATCTCGGTGATTATTTTTAGTAAACTTTCGCCAGACAACACATATGGGGTCCTAGACCTGTTTCTAGAGGGTTCTCATACCCTCCTACGCTATAGTGGCATCAACGTGCATTGTGTGACCCTAACCCAGGTCTAGTTTAATCCAGATCATGCTCTGATACCAACTTGTAACGCCCTAAAATTCGGAGGTCGAGCATAATTCAGCTCCCGAGTTCCAGAACATCACTTATGCAACATAAACAATGATGGATGTATGTTGTCTGTATTAGTGCATAAAATATGAAGTAGATTAAGCCAAATCAGTAGACGTAATTTAGGGATATTGAGAAATTGTAAGCGGAAGACTTAAGTACATATATAATCTAAAAATAATCTCCAAAAGATGTGTGCTCTGCCCAGGGCAATAAATATAACTGTGTATCAAAATAAATGTATCAAACTATGCGAAATAAATATAAACATATCCCAGAAGTCCCGTCGGTCAGGACAAGGCTCACATGAACCCGCCTGAGAACTACATGAACAAGAAAGCCTCCTCGTCCTTGTCAAACTCTGTCTCCACCTCGCAGGCATCATTGTCACCTGCAGCTAAGTCAGAGTCTGGTTGGTGTTTAAGCACCATCCCAGAATGTGGGAGTGAGTGATCAACTCAGTGGAGCTATACAACAAAGGTTAACATGTTATCAATTCAATTAAGTAATAATGATAAAGCAGTACAATCAAACATGTCCTAGATACTCTTATTAATGCAAGAATGATATGAGGGAATGATGCATGCCCTCACCACAATCTCCCTCTGTGATCTTCATCTTACGGTCGCGTATGTTAGTCACTTCCTCAGTGCTCTTACACCAACACCAATAGCACATGCAGTGCGATGATATGAGTATGATTACCAAGTTCTTATTAGTCCTTTTCATACAGCAAGATTGGGAAGCCAAGACACCACTCTTAAATCGATTCCCAAACATTGATCCATTCTAGGGTTGTCAATCCAAGGAAATCTCATACGATGTATGGTTCTAGATCGCTGTAAAGGGCTCGTCACCAATCAATACATGTCTAATTATATCCTAAATACTGCAACAAAAATCATCACCCTTATACAGTGTCAGAATATACTCGAGGTCACTTCAGAGGGCTCGTCACCAATCAATGTAGGCCGACAACACGAATATAGTGTCCCATACCACCATAATCGGCTCACGAGAGTAAGGTGCTCACTGGTCACTATGGGGAGGCTCGTCGCCCCAGCGTAGGCCGACAGCTCAACCATAGTGTCCCATACCACTATGTCCATCTCATGAGTCTTAGAGGATCACGGTACCAAGGTTAACGGGAGTTTCACTAGTGACTTCAGTGTCTTAGATTCAAACAGTAGCGACCAAACATGGTGAACATACATTGGTCAATCGGGTTAGTTGATAAGCCTAACTAGGCCAAGCGCACATTGAGTTGAATGACATGGAATGCATAAGCACTTCGTGTGGCCTAACCACTGTCGAACATCCCAAGCACGACTCGGATTCGTTAAACTCATCCTCCGTGGCAAAAATGACCTCAACCACCATTTAAAGAACGGTTACCAATTACCTGGACTGTAGTATAGCCCCAATCATGTACAAGCTCAATAACAGTCATTTGATTCATATCCTACATTCGTATGAACATTCATGAAATATAACTTGAACTTGAATACAGTACATGGAGGAAATCATACACAGTTAACATGAATAATCTAGGCTACACAATTCATAGAGGAAATCATACACATAGTTAACATGATTGAGATTCATATCTCAATAACCATAACAATCACACTTTACTAACTACTAACTCATTCAAGCTTTTGTACAAACACTTAGGCTACACTATTCAACATACATCACTTATGTCGAATCCATTACTTATTAGGGCAAGTTCTTTCGCCAAGGAGTCACCGTATCCATATCAAGCATACGTCTATGACAAATAATCATGGCAACCATAATAGCAAATTCCATACGTATACGGTTATCCTAACATATACATGAAATATGCTATTTATAACATAGATTATACATATCCATAAATCAAAACAGATAGCGCATTTGGCATGTGTAATAGCATTCATGTCATTAATAAATCATTATCTAACATTGAAAGTCTTGATAACCATAACCTAAACGTATATAGTCCGCACCTTAAACCAGAAAATGCGTATTAGATGTGATTCAGACGATAAGTCTTCGTCAATGGCGGATACGCTATCTAAGGCATGAAACAGGTTAGCTATAACTTCACTACAGTTATTCTAAGCTTCAAAACAGGTTAGGGTTTGTTTAACTTACCCAAGAATAGAATCAGAATCGCCGAAATAACGATTCAGATATGCAGATTCGATACGTAGATGAACTGGGAAGAATCCCACGGAGAATCAACAGGTTCTCTCTCTTTTCTCTTCTCTTGAATAGCTAGGGTTTAGGAAATTCATATGAAATTCGAAAATAAGGGTTTAAGGCCTTTTTATAAGCCTAAAGTCAACGAAAACAGCCTTAGGGCCAAGGTATACTTAGATTATAACCAAATCGGGCTCTTTCTGATCCAACGGATCACTTCTGGAGGTCCTCTTATCAAATGCAGTCGGGCTTAAGTTCACTAGTATTGGATCTTAAGCAACTTAAGTTTTCAGTCTAATCGGGTTTCCAGATCGTCCGTGGCAGACTAGTTTCAATTCAATGGTTACCGAAATTCGATCAGAGCTATAAGTGTTATGACATATATGGGCCACCTTTCCTGATCCTTGAGTGAATTTGGGTCGAAATCTAATGGTCAGAATGCTTAGAAATATCGCGCAAGCGTCACATCTCAGATTACTTAAAATCATATTTAATTTTCTAAAAATCTTTATTTTCTCACTCTCTTACTCCGGACTCAAGGAAATGGTCTTAGGACATCATTTGGGCTTGATTTTTGAGGTGATAGTCAAGTCCAACTAGGCAGTCATGATGGTCTAAGTTCATCGATATCAAAATTTTGACGTGCGGTCTAGATCCAATACAAAGTTACAAAGTATTCCCGGGAGCAACTGGGTTTAGAGTTGGATCCTAGATTTCAAGGTAATATAGCGTCAATGATTCTATAGGTTTTGGGTCTTACAGATTGTATTAAAAGTTATTGGTGCTAATTTCACATGTAATCTAGTTTAGCGATAGCTAATACACATTAAATTTCTAAGGGATTTAGTTCTAAATGATTCCTACTAGAGAAGGTACTCGGGTCTAAGTACAGATTTTTGTAAGACGTTACAGTAGGGCCCACCGTCCTTACTTGTTCTAAGCAGCAGGACACTGCTTGCTGCAACATCCTCTAGACGCTGACAACAAGGGGCGTCTAGCACTTCATTTTTTTTTATATGGTTTTTCATAGGTGGAGCCCACATCAGGATGATCCACTTCGTCTGTCGAATTCTCTGGCTCGTGACAGGTCCAATGAGCCCAATATTCGATAGGTTTAGGCGTAAAGAAACATCACGGCTGGCCCTAACAGATTTGATAGAAATGTCACTGTTAAAAATGATTTTCTATGGTGTGGCCTACCAGAGATTTGGATTGACTTCATTTTTCGGCTCAAGGCCTAAAATGAGCTGGGAAATTGGATGGACGGTGTGGATCAAATACATACATCATGGGGGTGGGGGCGTTATTTGAAGCAGTTGGGGCGCTGCTTGCTGTAACGTCCTCTCTCCCTCCTTATTTATTTATTGTGTAGGGTGTGAGGAATGTGTGTGTGACAAGTCATCCCAATGTGCCCAACAAATGGGATGATTTAGATAATCTAAAAACATCATAGTGGATTCATGCCCCCTAGTCAAATTGTTATTCATGTATTCCCTTCATCTAGGTCTTAGAATGTTATGGACGTTGGATGAATACTAAACATCATGGTGGGGCCACGATCAACGGGTCCCACATTATCATCATCATCAACAACAATAACATTTTATCATCATGATCATCATCATCCATACCACATAAGAATAAAAGACTAAGTGAAAGGAGGGTATACTCACCTTGATGGACTAGATGGATGGTTGTGATGGATGAGAGGGATGGGATTGATGGCCCACCAAGATCACTTCTCTCTCTCTCTCTTATGGTAGGAAAAATGGTGAGAATGTTGAGGATTAAAGGGGGTATTTGTAAAGAATTTGCTAAAATTGTAGTTAAGTTAGATTAATGTGGTTATGATTAGCTTAGGCAAGGATTATGGCAAGTAATGCATGATTAGGACTTAATGGTAGATTAAATGAGACATGGGGTGGCATGGGATGATGACATCATGCATAAGGTGTTGTATGGAGAATGGTTGACTTTGGATACACATGAGAGAGGGGTGGTATGGGTGTGTGACATCACACACATGGGTAGAGATTCTCTCAGTCATGTGTGTATGGTGCATGTATGCATAGCATGTGTTGTGCACATGTGTGGAATAGAACATATGGCTCCATGCACACATTATACACCAATGATTCTTTGTGGCATATCTCACTAACGGAGCGTCATACAGATGCACGGGTGGTACCTCGATAATCATGGCGATGGGGCAGTTGATATGAAATAGGTTTCGAGGCCTTAGGGTTCCGGTCAGTTGGGTGTGCACTATATATGGTCAATCCAGGTCTCACTAAAGGCATCGATCATCATGCATATAGACATAAAAAATGTACGGAATGGACAGGGTCTTACAATACAAGTAAACAGTTAGAGGATGATGATAACTCCCACGATATTAACCTGATTGACTCTTTCGTGGATAATAGAACACTTTTGACCTTATCCTTTAATCCTCTAGAGACATGTCTAGTCCACTCCCATGATTTTGATAATGATATGATTAGGGAGATGAGGACCATGCTAAATACCGTGCCGATACCTGAAGTTAACTGGTGGAGGCCACATTTTGAAGAATTATCCCAACTGATGTAATGCCTCTACCGTCTAACCTCAAGGCACCGAAGCCTGACCTAAAACCTTTGCCTTCTGATTTAAAATATGTTTATTTAGGTCAAGATGAGACATACTTGGTGGTGATTTCTTCCCACCTTGAGCAAGAATAGGAGAGTATGCTCATCTCTATTCTCATTGAGCATAAGGGAGCCCTTGGATGATCGATTGCAGACCTCAAGGGAATTGACCCTTCGATTTGTACTCATCGCATTTATCAAGAGAATAATGTGAAGACCTCCTGATAACCACAATATAGATTAAATCCAAACATGAAGGAAGTGGTTAAAGCCGAGGTTCTTAAGCTATTAAATGTAAGTATCATATACCCTATATCGGATAGCCAATGGGTGAGTCTAACTCAGGTGGTTCCTAAGAAGTCTGAAATCATCATCGTAGCCAATGCTAACAATGAACTTGTGTTAACTAGAGTCACTACTAGTTGGAGAATGTGCATGAACTACAGGAAGTTGAATACCATCACAAGGAAGGACCACTTTCCTTTGTCCTTCATTGATCAAATCTTGAAAAGGGTAGCTGGTCATTCCTATTACTGTTTCCTTGATGGATATTTGGGCTACAACTAGATAAAAATAGCCCTTGAAGATCAGGAAAAGACCATATTCACATGTCTGTTTGGCACCTTTACTTACCAAAGGATGTCATTCGGACTGTATAATACCCCCACCACTTTTCAGCGATGCATGTTGAGTATTTTTTCTGACATGTTGGGGCAATATCTAAAGGTATTCATGGACGACTTCTCTGTATTTAGTCCATCCTTTAGTGATTGTTTGAAAAATCTTAAATGTATGCTGAAGCGATGTGAGGAAAAGAATTTGGTACTAAATTGGAAGAAGTGTCATTTCATGGTTCGTAAGGGGATTGTCCTTGAACATATCATCTCGTCCAAGGGAATTAATGTAGATAATGTTAAGATTGATCTTATCTCTAACTTACCTCAGCCCAAGAACGTACGAGACATGTGATCCTTTTTAGGACCCACTGGATTTTACAGAAGATTCATAGAGGACTTTAGTTACCTCTCTCATCCTTTATGCAATCTACTTCAAAAGGATGTTCCATACGAGTGGACTGAGTAATGCCTGGAAGCTTTTTCTATGCTAAAGGGCATACTAACCACATACCTATCATGCAGCCACCCGATTGGAGCATCCCTTTTGAACTCATGTGCAACGCATCCGATTATGCTCTTGAAGCAGTATTAGGTCAGAGAAAAAATAAGAAGCCCTACGTTAAACATTATGCAAGTAGAACCTTAAATCCTGCCCAAGTAAATTACTCTACTATGGAGAAGGAACTCTTAGTCGTAGTATTTGCTTTAGATAAATTCTGGTCCTACTTGATCAGATCCAAGATCATCATCTACATTGATCATGCGACACTCAAGTATCTTCTTTCTAAGAATGATGTTAAGCCTCGTTTGATAAGATGGATCCTTCTACTCCAAGAATTTGATTTAGAAATAAAAGATAAAAAGGGAGTAAAGAACGTAGTGGCTGACCATCTTTGCCTCCTTGATCCCTCTGATTCTCTTAAGAAGACACATATAAATGACATGTTCCCTAACGAATAACTTTTTAAAGTCTCTCATTTACCTTGGTTTGCAGATATTACTAATTATCTTACTACAGGTTTCATGCCAACACATTGGACTGCGCAAGATAAGAAAAAAAATTCTTTGCCGAGGTACACAAATTCTTTTGGGATGATCCATATTTATTTAAATATTACTCAGACCATATCTTAAAGAGATGTGTGTCAGACAATAAACACCAAACTGTCATCTCCTTCTATCACACTCAGGCCTATGGTGGTCACTTTTCTGCTAAAAAGACCACGACCAAAATTTCGCAATGTGGCTTTTACTGTCCCACTATGTTCAATAACACTCATGAGTTTTGCAAAGCTTGTGAGCTTTGTCAGAAATTAGGAGCATTGTCCCATCGAAATATGATGCCCCTAAACCCCATTCTGATCATTGAAGCATTTAATTACTAAGGTATCAATTTCATGGGACCATTCTCCCAATCTTTTGGGAATTTATACATTTTTCTAGCTATAGACTATGTCACTAAATGGGTCGAAGTAATCCCGTGTTGAAATAATGACCATCAGACGATCATTAAATTTTTAAGGGAGAATATCCTTTCCCGATTCGGAATGCCTCAAGCCATCATTAGTGATGGAGGCTCGCATTTCTATAATACGTCATTTGTAAACTTAATGAAGAAATATAGCATCTCCCACAAAGTGAGCACTCCATACCACCCACAAACAAGTGAGCAAGATGATATTTTTAATAGAAAAATTAAACATATTATAGAGAAAATGATTTGCCCTGACCGTAAGGATTGATCAATCCGATTTACTAATGTCTTATGGGCTTACCGTACTGCATTTAAGACTCCCATTGGAATGTCTCCCTTTAGACTCATCTATGGGAAGCTCGCCACTTACTTGTGGAGCTGGAACATAGAGCGTATTGGGCTATTAAAAATCTGAATTTCAATTTGGACAATGCTGGCTTGTGGCGCAAACTTCAGTTGAATGAACTTGAATAGATCCGGAATAACGCATATGAGAATTTGAGAATTTACAAGAATAGAATGAAAGTGTTTCATGACCAACACATTCTCAGAAAATCATTCACACTAGGTCAGAAGGTCCTTTTGTACAATTCTTGGTTATATCTCTTTTCTCAAAAACTCTGATCTTGTTGGACTGGTACTTTCACTGTTACTAATGTTTATCCTTATGGGGCTGTCAAGATTCGGAATCCAAACAATGGCAATGATTTCAAAGTGAATGGACATCATTTAAAGCCATTTGTTAAAAAATTTGATTCATAGGACATGTTCATACCTTTGAATGATCATGTTTTCCAAGATTAACTTCCTAGTCTGATGGAAGTGTAGTTAGGTTTATTGCTTTCTGTTGTTTTAGGATATTTTTTTTTTCGCTATTTTAGGATAGTTTGTTTATCGTCTATTTGAGTCTTTTGTGCTAACCCATTTTTCACACTGAGATCACTGGAAAAGCCTCAAAATTCCTTCTTCAAGTACTATCTTCCTATCACTTCCCTTGTCTTTTTATTACCTCTTTTCCATTACATGTTTATTTCTTTTACATTGAGGAAAATACAGATTTTAGGTTGGGGATGAGAGATTAGGTAAACTAATCAGTTGTTTTCTTAGTCTTCGAGTAAAAAATTACGAAAATTTTGAAGAAAATAAAAGATAGAATTTTTTTTAAAGTTTAAGATGCTTAACGTTGATGATTTATGTCTCTTGAATTCAATTATTTAGAGATTTCGAAGTGAGTTTGAATTATTAATCCATGATTAGGAGTTTTGAATGTTAATCAAGTCATGATTTCACATATTACATCTAGCTTTTACATTAAAGTTTCAGTCAACATTGAATTGTTAACTGGGTGATTATTTAACATAAAAGGAACCGACCTGGGGAATTTGTCCATCACGATAAAAAAAAATAACAATAATACCTAGCTAAAAAAATAGTTGTCTTCGAAAAGCCTATCTATTAAAGATCTTTAAAAAGGTTGGCATAACATGAAAGTCATCAATGGAAAAAATTAAAAGCTGAAGGAATAATAGGAGAATTAAAAGATGAACTTTAAGTCAATTTTCGTTTTAGGTTTTGGTTGTCCTGAATGCTCTTTTAATTATCAATGTTATCATGAAAATGAAGAATTGAACCTTTGATTGTGATAAGTTTAGACTTCATTATGCACCTATGGAACTCAATGTTTGGAATGGTTCTAATTAGAGGATTAATGCTTTGAACTTGATTATGAAGTTACCAAGTGCTACAGTTTAGGAGAGAATAATGCTCAACATTGATGTATTTTGAAACTCTATTATCTAGACTATTTTTAAAACCTCTTGAGCTTATGGAAATTATACAATGGTTTTCAAAATATTTTTTCACATACATTGCTCGGGACTAGCAAAATGCTGGTTGTGGATTGTGTTAAGGGTCAAATATTGCATATTATCCCTCATTTATTACTTAGTTTTATGAACATGATAATGCTTAATGTTCTATTTTAATCATGTTTATGTTACAAGGTGAATTTAATAGCTTGGATTGAAAAGGATGCTAAAAGCATGGATTTAATGCTCAATAATCACCAAGGCAAAGGAGGGACCTTAGGAGATTAAGAACAGAGAATTCTCATGCCAAAGATCCAAGAAAACCAAGTACAAAGGATAGAGAAAAGATTGACAAGAGCACAAGTAAAATAATAGAAAAACAATCAATTTTGGTGCTACCTAAGCCAACTTCGATAGCTACCTAACGAGCACAAAATAATCCATGAAGAAAATAGCTTAATTCAGTGCTACCTAAGCTTAATTCGGTACCACCGAAGTCAATTTCAGTAGCAACTTTAGTAGCACATTTTGCTACATAAGTACTCTGCACATACAACTTCATATGTGAAAATTTTCAGATACAACTTCGGTGCTACCTAAGCCAACTTCGGTGCTACTGAAATTGCACAGAGTTGTTGCACAGGGCCGACGCAGATTACATAAATTGAGGCCTTTCGTAAATGGTTTCCAGAGATTTCAAGTTGGTACGTAAGAGGGGGATGCATAACTATAAATAGGAGTCTCTAAAACGTTTATAGGCATCATCTAGAGTTTAAAAAGTGGAGCAAACGAGTAGACAGCCACTGCCAAGAGTTTTTCTTCCTCTTCCTTAGTTGTTTTTAGTTATTTTTAGGCTTTTCTTAAGAGACTTAACTTTAATCATGTTTATGCTTAGCTAAACCTCTTAGCTATGGCTAAGAGGTGAAACTTGTAGCGCAATTAGGATGTTTGCTTTGTTTTTATTCATGTTTTGTTGAACTCTCTTGGATTCTAATTTGATTATAAGGAATATTTTTAGTTTTTAATAGTTTTTTGTGACAAATTACAATAGACCTGATGTAAGACCCGTATCCTAGACTATACTGTTCCGTAGGCTTCTACGGTCCTACCGGTCGAACTCTGGCAACCCACGACTTGTAATTGGCATTTGCGGGTAGCCCTGAGTCGTGTCCCATATATCAGAGTCAGCTCAACTCAAAACTTGTACCAGTGCGACCGCGCCTTCGTCACGCTTCTGATGCCACGTATTACGTGCCAAGGTGATACCAGGGCCAAGAGATCTGGGCCTGCGTTCAGTTCAAGGAAAATGTCGCATATTTACAAACCTAAGAAAACATCACATCAATCCCATCAATCTCATCAATCAAGTACACATCACCTCACATGTCAAGTACATGCCCCATCCCCAAGCAACCCTAAGGTCAACTTTGTCTTACAATCAAGTATACCCATCACTCACCCATCACTTAGCCCATCCATCACCCATCCCTCTCTCTCTCTCTTACAACCTCTCTCTCTCTCTCATCTCTCTCTCATTTCTCCCAAGCAAGAGAGAGAAATCATCCATGGCCTTCCAAGGGAGAGGAGAGGAGCTAGTGTGACCCACCTTCATACCACCCAATCCCACCATCCAAGCTTCATCTCCACCGTTGAAACTCTTTCCTTAGAACTCTAGATTGCATTGGCAGAAGAAGGAAGAAGAGATTAAAGGTGGGTGATCTTGGACCCACATCTTTCATTTTTATTTTTTTATGATTTAAGGGCCCACATATGGTGGGACTCACCTTGAGGTATGCCTTGTATCAATGAGGGGTCCATAGTGCCGAGGCCCCTCCATCACCACCAGCCTCTCCCTTTCTCTCTTTCCTTCTTTCTCTCTCTCTCTTTCCCTATGAACGATGGCCCACCTATGATGTGTGTATTTTATCTATGTCGTCCAACACGTAGGCCACCTTGACCCCGATTTGGGGCTTGCATGACCAGACGGTCACACAGGCCCGAATGAAAGGGAAAATTAAATATCAGCTTGATTTAAATTTAGTGGCCCACTACGTGGGACCCACCTGTTAGATGGAAGGAGATTGGCTGGTGTACGCTAGTCAGTAGACAGCGAGATAGTTGTTGTACGTAGGAATTTCAATGGGCCCCACACAATATGTGTGGATTACATCCACACCATCCGTCCATCTAGACGAGACCCGCCCAATGTGTGGATCTCAACCACACCGTCCATCTGTTGGTATATAGATCGTCCATTTGATGGATGGTGGGCCAGCACATGCAGCTGGCAGCTGCAGATGTCAGCAGGCTAGGTGGGCCCTAACCATGATATATGGTTTACATCCACACCGTTCATATCACGGTGGACCCCTCCACAATGTATGTATTACATATTCACCATCCAGACGGTGGGACCCACCCCCACACATGGGGCCTACCTTGAGGATGTGAGCATCCACTCCGTCCGTTGCATGGACGTGGGACCCACCTAATGTGCCTACACGTGTGTAGTGCACTAGACGTGGGTCTCACTGACATACATATTGTATTCCACACCGTCCATTAGTGTGGACTCCACCATAATGTATTTATTAGCTACCCGTTCATCTGGACGATGCTATGAGGGCCACTGTGATATATGGGTCTTATCCACACCGTCCAGATGGCTGGACGATGGGACCCACCATTGATGTATTTATTCTATATCCACGCTGTTTAGCAGGTGGACCACACTGCAATCAGTGAGGGGTTGAACGTCTACCATTGAAACCCCTCTTGGAATGTGAAGAAGTTTTAGATCAATATGAAATTTGATTGTTCCACTCAATCCAGGTCCTTGTGACCGTATGGATAGATTGGATGGAAAATAAACATTATTGTGGGCCCCCCGTTGGATTTTAAACAATGAAAATCATTATCTCCACCATTATTTAGGGTGTGGTCCAGATGATATTTCGATATGATTCATTTTTGGTAATGCTCTAAAATGACCTCTCATTGATGTGTGGGCCCCACCTTAACATGATGTATTCGAGGCCCATGGGCGAGGCCCATTGTGATGTCTTCAACGCCCATGAGCGAGGCACATTATGATATATTCAAGGCCCATTGGTGCGGCCCATCCATAAGGCCCATCATGATGTATTTTTGGTCCATGTACGGGCCCACCTGTTTGTATTTTTGGCCCATGTGATGGGGTCCACCTGTTTTGTATTTGAAGCCCATATGATGAGGCTCAACTTGATGTACATGAGGCCCATAGTGATATGTATTAGGCCCATGTGAGCGGCCCATAGTGATGTGTATTAGGCCCATGTGAGCGGTCCATAGTGATGTGTATTAGGCCCATGTGATGCGGCTCATAGCGATGTGTATTAGGCCCCTGTGATGTGGTCCATAGTGATGTGTGCTAGGCCCATAGTGATATGTGTTAGGCCCATGTGAGTGGCCCATTGCAATGTATATTAGGCCCTATCGTGACGCTATGGGCCCACTATATGTTTGGCTCTATATAGGTCATTCCTTAGGAGCAATGTTGGTTAAATGTCCATATTAATGGGGAATGATGGTTAAATGCTCTCATTGTGACCTTCTCTTAGGCCCTTTGATAGGTCAATTATCGATGCTGGTCATTAATACTGATTATGAGTATGTGATAGCATAGCATCATGATACATGCCCATACACATCATCTGCATGTTTGTTATGAGATGTGGTTAGCCATTGCATATGCCATAGGGCAGGTTGTTCATGGGACTCCTTGATAGGCGGAGTTGTCCCACATGAGCACTCAGTATGCGCAGGATTGATGCAGATTGGATTGTGTGACTCATGCATCTCGAATTATTTGATTATGATTATCGTACTCCCTAGCAACATCAGGGTCGTAGCCTCTATAGGCATATCGTGGATGGCTAAATAGGACACCGAAAATCTGTTCTACATAGGATGTTATAGATATCCTTTGGTGAAAGTTCTAGATCCCTCTTGGTTTCAAAGGTTGTTCCAACGTCTAGACCGAGTGGACGCATGAGCGTATGAGGGTTGTATACCATTAGGCCCCATTTCCCACATGTCATGGTCGGTTGGAAAGGTGTACAGCCTTACCTACCTGAGAGGAGGGGGCAAAGCTAGGTTAAGTTTAACTAGCTCAAGGAATGGGTCCGGTATCGATGAGCCGGGACGGATATTGGCAGGCAGATAGTGAGGTGTCTTCCACTCACCTTGTTACGCTCAATGTGGCGGCAATCTGGTTTGGAACGTACTATACCCCGGTGATTTTTCAGAGAGGAACTGTACTGATATGTAGACTTATGGAGTAAGAGTTGCATGCTCATTCATTCATTCATTCACTATCCAGTTGAGATGGTGGTGTGCAGCTAATTATTGTGTACCTTCGTAATGATAAGGATTTCGGTTGGGGCGCGTGACTAACCTGAGATCAGGAGTTTACTACATTGAGTCTAACTATCCAAATTTAGGTATGGGACAGATTTGGATAGAAGTCCCTTGTGATGGACCCCATAGCCTGCGATACTACCTACTATCATCCCAACTTCACTCTAGCTTGGTCATTTCATTTGCACTGCATATTGCATTGCATCCACAACATTTAGCATTTTGGGTTGTAATGTTTCTGTGCTGATATGGTCGTTAGCATTCATACCTTACACGCATAGCCTTGGTACAACTAATGGAACTCATGGACTTACCAGTATATTTTTCACTTACTCTAATATCGTATGATTCATGATTTTACCAGTATATTTTTGCTTACTCTGATATCGTATGATTCATGATCTTGTCAGTATTTCTGCTTACTTTGATAATTCATGATCTTGTCAGTATTTTCTCTTATTCTGATATTGTATGATTTATGACATTATATTGCATACTTCTCTGATATCGTATGATTCATTATATTGTCAATATTTCTGCTTACTCTGATATCTATATGCTTGACACGTACATCATATACTTACACTACCCTCTAAGCTTTCTATGAGCTTATGCATGGTAGATGCATGCAGGTGGTGTTAGGTTGCAGCAGCATTGAGCATGGAGCGTGCAGCGGTTTTCTGGAGTTTTGATTTCGATATATGTATTTCCCTTTCAGCACTGTATTCAACGATTTATATTAGTGGATATGTGATGATGTTGTTGCCTTTGTGATTTGGGTAACTTGTGGTTATGCTTCTTACGAGATAAATGTACATTAGAAAATCCTCCTTGTAGGATCCTAGGATCAGAATCTAGCATATAGGCGCTGGGAGCTGAGAATGGGGTACTATGGAGGCTGTCGACACCAGATTCGGCGATCGAAAATTTTAAGAGCACTGTTTCTAAGTTTAAGGCATGACATCTGTGATAGCTTTGAATATCTTCTTTTCCTGATTTGAGATTGTGAAATTAGCAAGTCCAGTTGTTCACCATCGTCCCTTGGGCATGGTAAGATGATGGAATCTTTCCTAACCTTCACAATTCTCTTATGATTAGTTATGAGATTGGTAAATCCTATTGTTTTCCTTATCTCCTGAGATTGGTAAATCCTAACCCATTCATGAGTTGGTTAAACTCAGCCTAGCTATACCCCTTTCTATCAGGCGGGTAAGGCCACGCCCCCTCCCAATCGACCACGACACAGTGGGAGATGCGGCTTCCTGGAATTCAGCACTCGGGCGCTCATGTATCCACTCAGTCTCTACATTAGAGCATCTCATAGCCTCAGAGGTTTAGAGATTTTTACCCAGGGCCATCTATGGCAGCCCGATGCTAATAACAGATTTTCGGTGTCCCATCTAGCCATCCACAATGTGCTTGTGAAGGCTACGATCCTGATGTCATTTGGGCATACAATAATCACAACACATAATGAAAGATGCATGAGTCATACAATTCAGTCATGCATCAATCCTGTGCATACTGTGCACTCATGTGAGATAACCTCCGCCTATCAGGGAGGCTCTTAACAACCTACCCAATGACATATGCAATGGTCAATCACATCTCAAAATAAACATGCAGATGATGCGTATGGGCATGTATCATGATGCTATGCAGTCACATACTCATAATCGGTATTAATAACCGGCATCGACAATGTGGACATTTAACTAACATTACCCTAAAGGAATGGCCCATATAGAGCCTAACATACAGTGGACCCATGGCCTCACACAAGGGACAAATATATAACACCATGGGCCTCACTTAAGAGCTTAATACACATCACGATGGGCCTTTCTCATGGGCCTAACATACATCACAATGGGCTTCATCACCTGGCCCTCAAATGCATCACATGTGCCTCATACACATCACATTAGGACTTAAACAAGGGATGAATACACATCACAACGGGCCTCAAATACAGGCCGCATATACATCACATTGAGCCTCAAACACGGGTCAAATGCACATCACAATGGGCCTCAAACATGGGCCGAATACACATCACAATGGACCTCAAATAATGCATCACATTGGGCCTCAATAATCAGCCTCAATATCCAGCCTCGACAATCTAAATCAGCCTTGATAATTAACCTTAAAAATTGGCCTACACAGTCGACCTCAACAATCAGAATCAGCCTCGACAATCGGAATCAGTATCGACAATCGGAATTGTCATCAACAATCGGCCTTGACAATCGGAGTCAGAATCGACAATCAAAATCATCCTCGATGATCAGCCTCAACAATCAGAATCAGAATCGGCCTCAACAATCGGCCTTGACACTTGGAATCAGAATCCGCCTCAACAATCAGCCTCGACAATCGGAGTCGAAATCGATAATCAGAATCAGCCTCGACAATCGGAGTCAAAATCGATAATCAGAATTAGCCTCAATGATCGACCTCGATAATCAGAATTAGAATCGGCTTCAACAATCGGCCTTGACAATCGGAATCAAAATCGGCCTCAACAATCGGAGTTGGAATCGATAATTAGAATTAGCCTTGACAATTGGAATCGGCCTCGATAATCAGAATTGGCCTCGGTAATTAAAATTGGCCTCGATAATCAGCCTCGACAATCGAAATCAAAATTGACAATCAGAATCGGCCTCAACAATTGGAATTAGACTCGGCAATTGAAATCGGCCTCAGCAATTAGAATCAGCCCCGAGAATCAGAATCGACCTCGAGAATCTAAATCAGCTAGAATAGGCCTAAAAAGGCCTAAGGGAAGGTCATAATGGAGACATTCAACCATCATCGCCCATCAATGTGGACATTTAACCATCATTACTCCCAAGAAGTGGCCCACATAGAGCCAAACGTATTGTGGGCCCATGGCTTCACACAAGGTTCTAATATACGTCACAATGGGCCTCACTTAAGGGTAAAATATACACCACATCGGGCCTTGCCAAATGGGCCACAAATACTTTACAACGGGCCACATACCTGGGCTTATATACATCTTATGGGCCACATCTTATGGGCTGAAAATGCATCACAATGGGCCTTATCGCACGAGCTTTAAATACATAACAAGTGGCCTCTCTCACGAGCCTAGTATACATTATGATGGGCCACATATACAGGCCTAACACCCATCACTATAGGCTGCTCACATGGGCTAGAAATACATCTCATTGGGCCTTACCAAATGGGCCAAAAATATATCATAATGGGCCTCATATACATCATGTGGGCCACATCAATGGACTACACCAATGGGGAATGGGTGGGCCCCATACATGCAGCAAATGGGCCACAATTACATCATAATAAGGTAGACCCTGCACAGCCAGCAGGTGGGCCTACACCTTCCAAATGGGCCCACCAAATGAACAACATGGATACATATATCATGGTGTCTTACGAGGCTGGGTATGGCGCAGATGAAATAGATGGACGGTGTGGCTAAAATACATATATCACGGTGGGCCATACGTCCATCAAAATGGACAAATGGTGTGAATACAACACATTCATCAAGGTAGGCCTTATACATCAGGGTGCGTCCACTTGATGTGATGGACGGTGAGAATATAAAATACATGCAATCAAGGTGGTCCACGTATTGTACAACACTTGTATCAGGGTGGTCCACCATCCTTGATGAATGGTGCGAAAGAAAAACAGGTGGACGGCTTGGGTGTAAAACAGATGGACGTGAATGAAACACATATATCACGGTGGCCCCGAGCTACTGCTGCACAGGTAACACATTATCAAGGTGGGCCCCACGTGTTATGCATGGACAACACACTATCAAGTGGGCCCCACATGTTGTGCATGGACAACACATATAATGAATACAATAAGGTGGGTCCCTGTAACATCCCGAAAATCGGGGGGTCGAGCAAAAACCCAACTCCCGAGTTCCAAAATGTTATTTATGCAACATAGATATGTATGATTGAATGTTGTCTGTGATAATGTATTAAACATGAGTGAGATTAAGCCAGAACAGCATATCATACTCCAGAGACAGTTAAATTTGCAAGCGAAAGACTGTGATAGTATGTATAACGTATATAAACTGTTGTATATCTCCAGAGTGTGAACATGTTACCAGGTTATACACATACATGTATACTCCAAAAGTAGACGAAACGAATATACATGAGTGCGCTAAAAATATAAAATGACAAATGTTAAAGTATCTAATCAACCTCCCTGAAATCCCGTTAATCAGAATACGCATAAAGGAGGGATACTCCTCATCATCATCAAGTCCAGCTCCGCCTCGCAGGCCGCGCCATCATCTGCAATCACAATAGGGACTGGTGGGTGTCCGGAAACACCATCCCGTAACGTGGGAGTGAGTGATCAACTCAGTGGGATAAGAGAGAAAAGATTAGCATGTTATCAAATCAATCATGCGATAATAGTAAAGCAGTAAATCAAACAATCCTAATACTGTTGTTAATGCAACATGACATGACGTGATGTATGCCCTCACCAACGATCTCCCTCATACGGCAACATCTTACGACCGCGGCATGCCACACTCCCTAGAGTGCTCCACATCTTCCAGGCACATGCAATGTTATGGTGATATAATTTTCAAGTTGTTATTAGTCCATTCAAACAGCAGGATTAGGAAACTAAGGTACCTCCCTTGTATCAATCCCAATACAGATCCTATCTAGGGTCGTCACTCCTAGTAATCTCATATGAAGTATATTTTGTAGGTCGCTGCAAGGGCTGTCAGGGCTGTTGCACGCACTCGTTGCTCCGCTCTCCCATCACCTTATCAATACAGGCCTACTGTACTCTACTGCTACGGAAGGGTCATCGCCTCCCGTAGACTCAGAATACGCTCGCGGTCACTACAAAGGACTCGTCGCCTGATCAGTGTAGGCCGACAGCTAGAATATAGTGTCTCATACCACCATAATCTGCTCACGAGACTAGGTGCTCACTGGTCACTACGGGAAGGTTTGTGGCCCCAGCGTAGGCCGACAGCTCGACCACGGTGTCCCATACCACCATGCCCGGCTCATGAGTCTTCGTGGATCAAGGTACCATGGTTAACGGGGTTTACAATGGTAAGTTCAGTACCTTAGGTTCAAGTAGTTATGACTCATGCAGGGTGAACATACAACGGCCAGTCGGGTTACTTGACGGGCTCGACTAGCGCGATCGCATCTCAAGTCGAACGACATGAAGTGCGTAAAACACTTCGCGTGGCCTAACCACTGCCGTCAACTCCAAACACGACTCGCGTTCATCGACGCGTCATTCATGGCGAAGATAAGCTAACCACGAATTTGGTCAGTTACCGACTGCCTGGACTAGGCATAGTCCCAAACAATCATAGAATCACATCAGCAGTTGTGTAAGGGTAATGGAAATGAAATACAACCATGTGAGCATGTTAACACACGTTATTACATATAACTTAAGCAAATCATCTTACACATGTCTTTCACACATATAATGAAATTAAGCATGTCGCCAACATATAGGAAATCCTCTCCATCAACATATTAATTGAGAATTCAATCTCAAAGTAAATCATAAGGAAATCATCAAGCACATGTTATAACATACAGCTTAAGCAAATCGCCAAGCACATGCATTTCATTCATATTATGAAATCATGCATATGGCTAACATGTAGGAAACCATTCACACCAGCATATTAATTGAGAAATCAATCTCAAACTAATTCATAACACCATTTAATTCAATACATACTAATACAAGCATTTATACAAACACTTACACTACACACTTAAGTCTACATATAGTATGTCGACCCGAAGTGCGCATTTAGGCGAATCTCTTCGCCAAACTAATTATGCACGTATTCCTAACATTCTAATGCGACAATAAACCATGTCAATCACATCAGCAAAATATGAGTAAAAATAATACTTCCTACAAATGACTAAAATGCCCTAAATCTCATATTCTTCGTTGGTTTACGAAACAGGAAACGGACAGCATGTTATACATGTCAAACGGCGTTTCCGTCAAGAATCTACTATTAAACGACATTGAAAGCTTTGGAAACAGTCAATCAAAGCATCTAAAATCTACACCTTTTTCCTTTTTAGGGTGTGAGTTCGAACGGAGCGTATACGCTTCGTCTACAGCAATAAGAGAACCTAATTCACGAGTTACGTCAGCTAACAAGGTATGAATCCTAGTAAACCTCAAATCAGCAACTTTTTAGGGTTATTTCATACATGAAAAAGTGGAGGAATCAACGGGAAAGCGATAGAGATGCGTTGCTTAAGCACGTTCAACACGTAGCACAAGTGGCAGGAAGAACTCTCCCACATTCTCTCACAAACTCTCACCTTTTCTCTCTCCCAATCTAGGGTTTTTGCAAATTCGGATGGGAGAGAGGAGTGAGGGTTTCAAGCCCTTTTATAAGCCCAAACTTGCCCGAAATAGGCTCGGGAGCAAGTTTCACTTGAGGGATAACCAAATCGGGGCTGTTTCGGTCCAAAAGATGCTTTCTGGTGGTCCCCTGGTCGAATGCGATCGGACTTAAGCTCATGCGTACTAGATCTAGTACGCATTAAGTTTTCAGTCCGGCAGGGTTCGCAGATCGCACGTGGCGGACCAGTTTCAGTTCAGCTGTCACCGCACGTAGATCTTGGCTGAAAGTCTCATGATATAAAATAGAAATTTCTCCTGATCCGAGGGTGTAATCTGGATGAATTCTGACGGTCAGAACGCTCAATACTGACGCGTCAAGTCGTGTGCCAGATTTGAATTTGAAATTCCAAATCTGTCCCTATTCGCACTCTCTTCGGTCCGGGCTCAATGAAATAGCCTGTGATTATCGGTTTGACTTGATTTTCGGAATGAGTGTCGAGTCCAGCTAGGCGGTTCTAACGGTCTAAGATAGGAGGTATCGGACTTTCGACGCACGGTCTAGATCCAATACAAAGATTCAAAGTAGTCCAGAGAACAAACCTGCTTAGAGTTTGACCCGAGGTTATAGAGTATTATAGAGTCATTGGTTCTACTCGATTTGGGTCTTGTAGAACGTATTTAAAGTGATCAGGGACTATTTCTCAGCTACTCCAGCGTCGCGCTAGCTAACTTACACTTATTTTCCAAAGGAATTAGTCCTACGTGATTTCTTTGGCTATGGAATTGGGTTCTAAGCGATTTTTCAGGTGTTTTAGTTGAACCATTGCCTAAGGACGTCTAATCCCAGATTAGCCAAAATCCGGGGTGTTACAATCTACCCCCCTTAAAACAAAATTTCATCCCCGAAATTGGCAAAGGGCAAGGAGTACTTTTTCTAAGGAAGGTTCAAATCCTATTTAATAACCTAACCGTACATATAACCTAAATCCAATGTTTCGATCCTGGGCCAGTGGGAAAGAGGCCAACCACTCTTCCGCAGCGCCACTCTGATCGAACTGTAACGTTGACTAACCTAACTAGATTGGACTCAATACGTTCTACCCCCCTTAAAACTTGGTTTTACTTAGAGTTTAAGAATCTATGCATTGCTCCGTATTTCAGAAAGAGGCGCAACTTAGGGGCTATCCTTAACCTAAAATGGAACCAACCTTTCTCTACATGGGTTTCCTTGCTAATGATGCGTTCTATGGCATTGGTACCTATTATCATAGAGATGAGCCTAATCTCTATTGTGGTTAAGTTCAGGGTCAGGTATGAATTGGTGGCAAGATGTCGAATCCTCTACTAGCTTTAAGTCCTCGCCATTTCCCAAAGGCAATGTGATCCTGTTTGGTTATAGGTGGTTGGGTCATCATAAAAGAAAGGTTGTGTAGTAGGTCTGAGCCGGATACATAGACTTTCTATCTAGCTAGAACAGAAGATTTATTGTATCAATTCTTAATCCGAGTCGATGCCGATCTTCTGCTTGATCAGAGCATTGGATTTATTGGTAACCACTAGGATTAGGAAGTCGATTCAAACCGCGAATACATCGCTTACATATAGTTCCTTTATTCCGTGTTCCCGAATGCAATAAGCCCTTGGGGAAGGCAATTCTAAGGGGCGTGCTAGTACATTCTAAGTTCAATCTGAGGGATTTATAAGTCTTCCCTAAGAGGAAATGGTTCTAAGTTACGTAAGCTTCCTGAGAGTTACTAAAGGAGTCTATGGATGTTATGAGGGTCTATCCAAGGAAGGGAGTCTCATTCCAAGTAAATCTAACCTACTATTCCTTAGCATATACAGGCTTCACACTACTTAAGGTAACTAGTAGGCTAGTCTGCAACTCAGTAGCTATAATCCAAAGCCTAAGTTTATACGTTAAATGGTTCCATACCAATTCTACTACAGGGAGTTGTTCTATTACTTAAGGTCAAGATTATCTAAATGGAATTGGATTTCCTATGTCGTCAGACCCTTCAAATCTTGAAGTACTAACTCTAGGTCCAAACGTCAAGGGCCTATGTGGCCCGTAGCGTTTAGTTGTATTAAATGGAACCGCATTTCTAGTCCCATAGCGGGATCGGAAGTGGCATGCTTGGTAGGAGAGTGGGTTGGGATAAAAATTAATTTGCAGGCTGAATCCCGGGAGTTACCATACTCCCAACCTAGGGACAATACCTGACAACAAACGAACGGCATGCACTCCATTCAACAAAATTTGGCTATATTAAGCCCAAACCACTACACAAACACATTTTCTACCGGTGACATCACTAGACCCAATAACAACAAAACACAGAAATCCTTAAAACAAAAATCAAACAATCTACAGGGCAACGACATAGATGCATAATTCTACCAAAGGACTTCTACCATGGTCCCAATTAACCTTCTTGAATACTATCTAGTTTAGTACTGTCAGTTGCCCATTAGAGCTCTATCGGCCAAGTATTTTCAATACTTCTCAAAAGAAGAAAGTTGAGAAATGGGATTTGAGGTTAGCACGATTTTTGAGACCCAAAAAGAGGGTAAGGCTCAAATAAAAGGGACATGAGAACGAGGATGGTGGAAAAGTAGAAAAAGGCTAAAACAGCTTAACAATAGCTATGGAAAGCGAAGAAAATGCGGAGAAATCGTCGCCCAAATGGACAGAATGAAATCTAGGTATCGTAGAGGGATGCTTCAAGCTTCCCAAGAGTGTATTTTTAAGGAGAAATGAAAACGAAAAAGTGGAATGGAGCACCTCACGATTTCAGCTCGATTTAGGGGTTTTTGGAGCTCCAAATGTTGAAATCTTCAAGAGGAAGGGCTGCCAACTCCAAGGGAATGGTGGATGGTGGTCGTTTTCAACAGAGAAGGGATTTGGGAGTAATTTGAAATCATGATTTTTGGGATAGGGCAGCTGAAAATGAAAATGGGGCTAGGGAAGGGGACTTTTGTGAAGGAAGTACCCCGTTTAGGGGGTTTCGAGGTGCGAACCATACATGGGGGAGGTGTACAGGGCGTATAAGGGCATGCGCCCAAAAATCAGACCAAGTGGGCCCCACCAGTCGGCGATGGCATCGCCGGCCATCTTGCACAGTGGCCGGTGGGACCACATGAGTCTGGTCCCCCATGGTCCAGGGACCCCAAAAATGTGCGGCCCCCACCTTGGTTCATTGTATATTCACCTATAGAGGCCCAAACATGTGTTCGGGGCTTTTCGGGGCTAATTTGTAATCCTGAATACAAAACCCTCTTATGCAGCATATGATTTTGGGGTAGAAGGAGCTAGTACATCCATCTAGATCATTATTTGCTAAAGAAAGCAAATTCAGAATGGCCTTAGGGCCCTTTTTCATAAAATTTTACATTCGATGTAAAATTTTGTGAAAGTATGATTTTGTATTATTTTCACACTAGGATCAATGCCTAACATGAAAATAAGATGAAATAATTAAAGAATGGAGTGGTAAGAGGAAGAATTTTGAAGATTTTCGGTGAAACGGGGTTTTTAAGCCCTGGCGATTGAATACAGGGGTCGTGGTTGTCCCACGGCCCAAGGATTCATATTCACGGGTTTAGAATCATTCAAATAACGTCTCAACCCACTTACCTACAACCTAGGAGCTATTCGGGTTGCTTCACGCGACCCGAGATGCGTTACGGACTCGATCACGCGATCGATTCGAATAGACTTCACCTATTGGCGAATCTGGGATTCTAGAAGTGTTTCTAGACCCTTCTTGTACCCTCCTAAGTCAAAGAAAGCGACATCGTACGTCGCGTGACCATAACTCAGGCTCGGTTTAATCCAAATCATGCTCTGATACCATCTGTAACATCCCGAAAATCTGGGGGTCGAGCAAAAACCCAACTCCCGAGTTCCAAAATGTTATTTATGCAACATAGATATGTATGATTGAATGTTTTCTGTGATAATATATTAAACATGAGTGAGATTAAGCCAGAACAGCATATCATACTCCAGAGACAGTTAAATTTGCAAGCGGAAGACTGTGATAGTATGTATAACGTATATAAACTGTTGTATGTCTCCAGAGTGTGAACATGTTACCAGGTTATACACATACATGTATACTCCAAAAGTAGACGAAACGAATATACATGAGTGCGCTAAAAATATAAAATGACAAATGTCAAAGTATCTAATCAACCTCCCTGAAATTCCGTTAATCAGAATACGCATAAAGGAGGGATACTCCTCATCATCATCAAGTCCAGCTCCGCCTCGCAGGCCACGCCATCATCTGCAATCACAATAGGGACTGGTGGGTGTCCGGAAACACCATCCCATAACGTGGGAGTGAGTGATCAACTCAGTGGGATAAGAGAGCAAAGATTAGCATGTTATCAAATCAATCATGCGATAATAGTAAAGCAGTAAATCAAACAATCCTAATACTGTTGTTAATGCAATATGACATGACGTGATGTATGCCCTCACCGACGATCTCCCTCATACGGCAACATCTTACGACCGCGTCATGCCACACTCCCTAGAGTGCTCCACATCTTCCAGGCACATGCAATGTTATGGTGATATGATTTTCAAGTTGTTATTAGTCCATTCAAACAGCAGGATTAGGAAACTAAAGTACCTCCCTTGTATCAATCCCAACACAGATCCTATCTAGGGTTGTCACTCCTAGTAATCTCATACGATGTATATTTTGTAGGTCGCTGCAAGGGCTGCCAGGACTGTTGCACGCACTCGTTGCTCCGCTCCCCCATCACCTTATCAATACAGGCCTACTGTACTCTACTACTACGGAAGGGTCGTCGCCTCCCGTAGATTCAGAATACGCTCGCGGTCACTACAAAGGACTCGTCGCCTGATCAGTGTAGGCCGACAGCTAGAATATAGTGTCCCATACCACCATAATCTGCTCACGAGACTAGGTGCTCACTGGTCACTACGGGGAGGTTTGTGGCCCCAGCGTAGGCCGACAGCTCGACTACGGTGTCCCATACCACCATGCCCGGTTCATGAGTCTTCGTGGATCAAGGTACCATGGTTAATGGGGTTTACAATGGTAAGTTCAGTACCCTACGTTCAAGTAATTATGACTCATGTAGGGTGAACATACAACGGCCAGTCGGGTTACTTGACGGGCTCGACTAGCGCGATCGCATCTCAAGTCGAACGACATGAAGTGCGTAAAACACTTCGCGTGGCCTAACCACTGCCGTCAACTCCAAACACGACTCCCGTTCATCGACGCGTCATTCGTGGCGAAGATAAGCTAACCACGAATTCGCTCGGTTACCGACTGCCTGGACTAGGCATAGTCCTAAACAATCATAGAATCACATCAGCAGTTGTGTAAGGGTAATGGAAATGAAATACAACCATGTGAGCATGTTAACACACGTTATTACATACAACTTAAGCAAATCATCTTACACATGTCTTTCACACATATAATGAAATTAAGCATGTCGCCAACATATAGGAAATCCTCTCCATCAACATATTAATTGAGAATTCAATCTCAAAGTAAATCATAAGGAAATCATCAAGCACATGTTATAACATACAGCTTAAGCAAATCGCCAAGCACATGCATTTCATTCATATTATGAAATCATGCATATGGCTAACATGTAGGAAACCATTCACACCAGCATATTAATTGAGAAATCAATCTCAAACTAATTCATAACACCATTTAATTCAATACATACTAATACAAGCATTTATACAAACACTTACACTACACACTTAAGTCTACATATAGTATGTCGACCCGAAGTGCGCATTTAGGCGAATCTCTTCGCCAAACTAATTATGCACGTATTCCTAACATTCTAATGCGACAATAAACCATGTCAATCACATCAGCAAAATATGAGTAAAAACAATACTTCCTACAAATGACTAAAATGCCCTAAATCTCATATTCTTCGTTGGTTTACGAAACAGGAAACGGACAGCGTGTTGTACATGTCAAATGGCGTTGCCGTCAAGAATCTACTATTAAACGACATTGAAAGCTTTGGAAACAGTCAATCAAAGCGTCTAAAATCCGCACCTTTTTTCTTTTTGGGGTGTGAGTTCGAACGGAGCGTATACGCTTCGTCTACAGCGATAAGAGAACCTAATTCACGAGTTACGTCAGCTAACAAGGTATGAATCCTAGTAAACCTCAAATCAGCAACTTTTTAGGGTTATTTCATACATGAAAAAGTGGAGGAATCACCGGGAAAGCGATAGAGATGCGTTGCTTAAGCACGTGCAACACGTAGCACAAGTGGCAGGAAGAACTCTCCCACCTTCTCTCACAAACTCTCACCTTTTCTCTCTCCCAATCTAGGGTTTTTGCAAATTCGGATGGGAGAGAGGAGTGAGGGTTTCAAGCCCTTTTATAAGCCCAAACTTGCCCGAAATAGGCTCGGGAGCAAGTTTCACTTGAGGGATAACCAAATCGAGGCTGTTTCGGTCCAAAAGATGCTTTCTGGTGGTCCCCTGGTCGAATGCGATCGGACTTAAGCTCATGCGTACTAGATCAAGCACACATTAAGTTTTCAGTCCGGCAGGGTTCGCAGATCGCACGTGGCGGACCAGTTTCAGTTCAGCGGTCACCGCACGTAGATCTTGGCTGAAAGTCTCATGATATAAAATAGAAATTTCTCCTGATCCGAGGGTGCAATCTGGATGAATTCTGACGGTCATAACGCTCAATACTGACGCGTCAAGTCGTGTGCCAGATTTGAATTTGAAATTCCAAATCTGTCCCTATTCGCACTCTCTTCGGTCCGGGCTCAATGAAATAGCCTGTGATTATCGGTTTGACTTAATTTTCGGAATGAGTGTCGAGTCCAGCTAGGCGGTTCTAACGGTCTAAGATAGGAGGTATCGGACTTTCGACGCGCGGTCTAGATCCAATACAAAGATTCAAAGTAGTCCAGAGAACAAACCTGCTTAGAGTTTGACCCGAGGTTATAGAGTATTATAGAGTCATTGGTTCTACTCGATTTGGGTCTTGTAGAACGTATTTAAAGTGATCAGGGACTATTTCCCAGCTACTCCAGCGTCGCGCTAGCTAACTTACACTTATTTTCCAAAGGGATTAGTCCTACGTGATTTCTTTGGCTATGGAATTGGGTTCTAAGCGATTTTTCAGGTGTTTTAATTGTCCCATTGCCTAAGGACGTCTAATCCCAGATTAGCCAAAATCCGGGGTGTTACAGTCCCACCCGTCTAACACATGGACGGTGTGGAAATGCCCCACATTCCACACGTGGGACCTACAGAACTTGTTGACCCAATGCAGCAACTATGTAGCTGGTGCGGTACACTAGCCAGTTCGATCCTGGACGTTGTGGATGTAAGATACACCATGGAGCCCCACATAATGGATAGATGGAGTGGATGCCACGTACATCACTGTGAAACCCCACCATCGCACCCATGGACGGTGTGGATACAATTCACGTACATAAAGGTGGGCCCACCCAGCCAATGGATAGACAGTGTGGTATATCCCATACCTCGTGATGATATACATTAGGATGGTCCCACATGGGGCCCACCAGATATATATATATATATATATATATATATATATATATATATATATATATATATATATATATATATATATATATATATATATATATTATTATTACTACTTTACATATTCGATGGTCCCCACACGTCCAACGTCTGGAGATACAAAATATACATTGTTGTGGGGCCCTGATCTGGACGGTCTGTGCATCAGATGATGCCACGTCCAGACCCTTGACAGTCTGGGTATAACACAAACATCACTGTGCAACCCCACCATCCAGAAATCTAGACGGGGGAGATAAAACACATATATTATGGTGTGGTCCATGGCTCAGATGGAGGGACAGCGTGGATGCAGTCCACACATTGGTGGGTCCACATGTGTGGCCCACCTCAACTCAAAATGGGGCTGGTATTTGCATTTTCTCTTCATCTAAGCCTGTTCAGACGGTAGCCAGGTGGACCCACTCGGCAGACGGCATGGATAAAATACATACATCACAGTGGGTCCACGATCGGTGTGGATCTAGTGGGCCACGCCCATCACAAGAGAGATGGAGAGAGAGAGAGAGATTGGTGAGAAGGGGAGGGACCCCGCCACTATGGGCCCTCCCTTTACAATGCATACATCAAGATGGGTCTCACAATAAGTGGGCCCTTAAATTACAAAATCAAAAGATAAATCACCTACCGTTCGATCTTCTTAGTCTGATGGAATGCCAAACTCCTTATGTCTCACTTTGATGAAAGATGATAAGAATTGAAGGGCTAGGATGATGGATCTTAGGATAGGAAGTGGGTCATACAAAGCTCTCTCATGGAGCTCTCACGGACATTGGGTTGCTTGCTTGAAAATGGAAAAAGAGAGAGAGAGAGAGAGAGAGAGAGAGAGAGAGAGAGAGAGGATGGGATGTAAAGAGAGAGGGATGGGTGATGGAGTGAGTAATGTGTACTTGACATGTAAGGGTGTGTAAGAGAGAGAGTTGACTTTGGAAATGTTGTTATACTTGACATGATGTAGTGATTGATGGGATTGATTTGATTAGAAATTCTCTTGGGATTTGCAATGCTCAGCATTTTCCTTAAACTGAATGTGGGCCCACATCTCCTATCCCGAGTATCACCTCAGCGCATAATATACGGCGTCGGAACCGTGGTGACAGCGTGGTCGCAAGGGTACAAGTCTTGGGTCAAGCTAACTCAGATATACGGGACACAACTCAGGATCATGTGCAAATGCTGATAACGGATTGCGGGTCACCAAAATTCGATCGAGAGGACCGTAGAAGCTTATGTAACAGTACGGGCTAGGATACGTGCCTCACACCTTAGTTCCTTTTAATTGATAATTTAAACCTTATTCACAATTACTCCTTTAAATTCAAAATTTTATTTTATTTTTTCATCTAGTTTTAGTTTAAGTTAAACTCAGAAAATACGTATAGGTCAGTCCCTATGGATTCGACCTCGGTCTCACCAAGATTATTACTACATCGTGACCCTATGCTTGGGGTTGTGTAATGCCCTGAATTTTAGGGCCTAAGTAGGAATTCAGTTTGCAAATTCCCACGTGCTATGTGTACCCTAATGGGCTTCAGATTTAATTACATTTGGATGATCTCAAAAGTAATGGAGAGTTTAGCAAGGCATAAAGCATTAGTAAGTAATAAAACAATATTAAGTGCCACTAAATAAAAAAATATTCAAACAATGAATCTAAAAATATCCAAATAGGGAACTAGTCCCACCCATACATTTGTCCCAAAGTGACTAGGGCCCTAGCCCATAACCCGTGATCGCTTGAACTCGGACTAAAAGGATCGTTCAAAAGTCTAGAAATACGCTCGCTCCTCCTCACGTCCACACTGGCGTCCCCCAGTGCATTCAGCTCCGTCGTCCCTGCATCTATAATAGGTTTTGTTTGGTATTTTAAAACACCGTCCCAGAATAGGAGTGAGTGATCAACTCAATGGTACTATTAACTATAAGTTACACAAGTTATCATGCAAAAGAGTAAATTTAGTGAAAAGCATACATTCACAGAACCCTAGATACTTTGATTAATATAAATGCATTGTTTAATGATATGATGCATGTCTCTCGCCACAACACTCCCTCTTGTGACAACATCTAATGTTCGTGAACCAACACTCCCACAAGTGACCTCGACTACCCAATCATAAAAGTAGTCAATGCATGGGGTGCACATGTTAGTCAAGTTGATTAGTTAGGTTCATTCATCTAGTAGGTTAAGGAAACAGAGATGCCCTAATCTAATCGCGTGGCTCTAATGGCCGTGGCCGTATGACACTCGTGATTCTTAGTCCTTGTGGGTTAGTCAATCCCATAGTTCTCAAACTCATACGAAAATAATTAGGACTCCTAAGTCCTACTCGTGGTGACTACAGGGAGGTCGTCCCCCCAGCATAGGTCGACAGCTCAGATATAGTATCACATACCACCATAACCAACTTATGAGTCTTTAGTACTCACTGGTCACTATGGAGAGGCTCGTCAACCCAACATAAGCCAACAGCACGGGCATAGTGTCTCATACCACCATCCCCGACTCATGAGTCTTGTGGGCCGTAATTTATGATTATTAGTGGGCGCAAGGGTCACAGGGTACCTCAGTTCAATCAGGTGTGTACAACCATGGTTAACATACATGGATGGCTAACCAGTGGGCTAATATGCCCCCACGAGATGAACCATAGACTATATGGCCTAAGAACAACGTCTCGTATAGTCCAACTACAACCGGCAATTCACGGTTCGACTAGTTAGGCCAAAATTGCCCTTGGGTGGACCTAACGGAAAGGTTGCCTAAAGGATTCCAGTTGGCTGGCCAATCCATAAAGGGGCATGTGAGCAAGTATGTAGCATACATTCAACAATTTCAGGGATAATACCAGCAATAAATTAACATATTTTAGAATTTCAACAATACGGACAGTAATACACTTGATTCCCACAAATTAACCACATGCGACAAAGTCTAACTTACAAAATCAGCAACATTGGGAAATGACGTTCAACATATTTCAACAATTCAGCAAAGTAGATAACCATACACCCAACTTACACCATTTCAATAGCGTGTGCCAACACATAACATAAAAATCAGTAACATAGGGGAAATCAAATGCAACATAATTCTTTCATTCGACAAGTGGATAACAATTCACCCAGTTACTTCTATCAATTGCATGTGGCAAAATTTAAGGTGTAAAATCAGTAACATTGGGGAATTGTACACACAAATCCCTAAATTTACCAAAAATTCAGAAATGTACGTATTTGGGAAACCCTGGATTTAAATCCCTCTCCCAATTTTAGAAAAATTTTACGCATGGATCGTAAACCGAAAAATACATAAAATTCAGCAACATGCACACATATCCATCACACAATATCACTATGATTTACGCTATGCATGATAATTGGCCACCTAGAGGTAATGATACACACCTATGGTTGACCGAAAGTCCTTGCGGTCATCCTAGTGGTGCTAGGTTCATAAATTCGATGTATCTAAGCCCTGCGCCAAGGAATGCATGTCAAGACGCATGTATGTGGCCCTAGCTTAAGAGAAATGGAGGAAAAGTTGAGATTGTTACCTTCGATCAGCCGCACCTCGTCTTTACTACTGTAGGGCAAAGGTTTTCGACTTGCGGCAGTGGTAAGGGTGCATGAATTTCAATTCCCTAGCTCCCATGCACATGCACCCTCTCTCTCTTCCTCCCTCTCTCTCTCTCTCTCCCTCTCTCAACTACTGGAAATGGTTGTAAAAAATGAGGGAGAGAGAGAAGAAATGGGTTATATACCCTGATTTTTATTTCAGTTGGCCCTGAGTTTTATAAATTCCTTCGAATGGCCCTATGGGACCCATTCTGACTGGTGAAGATTCCCTGATGGCCCCCTGGCCTATCTAATTTATGAGATAGGTGCCCCATGGCCCGATGAAAGGAAGTACAAAGTTTGATGGCAAACAGACATGAAATTTTATCGCAATGGTCCGATTTGCTATCAACGGTCACCATTTCGCGATCGAGGGTCAGATTTGGCAGTCGAGTGCAGGTAAATATTTTCAACCTATGGTGTAAATTTGGGTGGAATCTGATGCCTGAAATGTCTTAATTTATTATCCTAAGTGGCAGGGCCATTTGTTTAAAAATCAGATTTTTAGCCAATACTTAGGAGAGTTGCATTTTACATGTGCCGACTGGACGGCATAAATTGTCTATTTTTAACGTTGTTTGACTCCATTTCCTGCGATGGACTACAAGCCCAGTGAGATAAGGATTACTTTATAATTTTAGGACTACTGGCCCACTAACGAGCGGTCTAGAGCTTGTTTGAGTAATCGGGGCATTTCTGAAATAAATCGGGTAGGGAGATTTCTTGGGCATAGTTGTTGAGATATGGATTAACTAAGTTCACAATATGGCTTATTCAAAATTAGTGAAAATGGGGATTCGTTCATGATCACTCTAAACCGTCGATTTTAAGCTAAAAGAGTAACTGGGTTGATTTGGTTTATTAATTAAGGTATGATTCATAGTTGGCTCGAGTTTGGGTAAATCTCTAATTTAGTTACGGTTATTCGATTAGTTGGTGGCAGGTCAGTTAAATTTAGGCCCTATGTGAACAAATCATGAGGATAAACTTAATGTTTAAGTGAACGGTTAGATTCATTAGTTTCCTATGATTAATCAAATTTTTTTGTACGGTTGTTTATCGGTACCAGCCGCGTATAAGCTCACCTTGAGCGTCAATGGTCCGTAAGTGATGACGTGGCTAGTTATTAAGAAAAACTTTTTAAGGATTTTTGATAAATCCAAATAGTGAAAATTCGGGGTGTTACAATCTACCCCCCTTAAAACAATTTCGTCCTCGAAATTACCTAATGTACATAAGTAAAGGTATTTTAATTCTGTATGCCTAAGTTTTATTGATTTCACATTCATGTGCATGGTAAGGTGCATACTATCTATGCTAGTCTGGCCTATTATAGTCTACCCCCTTAAAGCTTTTTTGCCCTGTTGGTTTATTATATATATATATAAAAAAAGATTTAGATTCATGACGATGGTTCCCCTCTATCTAGAATAAAAATATATGTTTTCAATATTCGACTAACACGGATAGACGGTTGTAGTGGGCTTGAACCCAATACGTCGATCATCTACTTGACCAGAGAAGAAGGTTCATTGTATCCCTTCTTAGTCCTGGTGGATCCTAGTCTTTTGTTTGGTCAAAGCAATGAGTCATTTGGTAGTCCCACAAGATTGAAAAATGGGTCAAGCCACGAATGTTTCGTAGGTGTATAGTTCCGTAATTCAGTAGTCCGATCAACCAAAATGTTTAGGGAATACCTATCATTGAAAAGTTTAAATCTACTATTTACAAGGTTGTCCATTGAGACTTAATCTAAGATAGTTCATGTTTTAATTTATGTCCAAAGTAGGGGTTAATAAATCTCTCAATATGCCTATGGTTAAAGATCATCCTAAAAAGACTTAATCTAAGATAGTTCATGTTTTTTTAATGTATATTTTCATTTTGATCTTATAGCTAGTGGGTTATGACCAATTACACTTCAGTTTTGTTAACTTCGATAGGAAAAGAAGAATCAAAAGTTCTAAGATATTTTGGAGGTTTAGAGTACTAATAACGTTACTAATGACATAGAAAAGGAAAGATGAAGAATATCATCTTCTGGATATTGTTTGAACCTTGAGTCCATAAAAGAATAAGAAAATTTAAAATATTTTACTGTAGTCCGCCTCTAATATGATCTTATAGAGTATTGAACTATGAAACTCAATCCTACTCAAGGGTCCTAGCTTAATTACACCAAACAACTTAAACAAAAAAATATGTGTATATATATAATCAAATTTAATCATGGGATGATTCCTAGTATAATTATAAATATTCCTAAATAGACATCAAATATTAAACTTTAATATGAAAAGACATGACTAGTCTCTTGGCAACTCGAAGTTGCAGAAATTTTTGGTTTTAACTCTTCTATTATATGTAACATATTTATCACATTTAGTTACTATATTATTTTTATAATTTTTTTATAGTAATCCATCATTAAGCTTAATTTTATTTTATAAATTTTCATTTCATTTGAAGTTCCACAAAAATTATAAAAATTTCACAAGTACCGGTTGTCCAAAACCAATGATTTTTCATTTGTTTCTAAAATGTTAAAAGTAATTAAATTATTTTTAAAATTTTTATATGAGTTATCAATAAGTTTAATTTCATATTATAAAATTTTATCTCATTTTGAATTGTAGAAAAATTATTAAAATTCTAGAAGTGACAGTTATTTGAAACTAATGATTTTTTACATGATTGCGAAATGTCTCTATTTCTTGTAACATTTCTTAACTTTTAGTATTCGAATTATTTTAAAAATTTTAGGATAATTTATTATTAATTTTAAATCGATTTAAAAAAATTTCATCTCATTTGGAGTTGTAAATAAATTATTAAAATTCTAGAAATAATAATTATCTAAAACTAATGATTTTTAGATAATTATCAAATCATCCTAAATTTAACTATATTATAATTTTTATTTTATTTTTATATAAAACTAGACTTATCAAGCTTCAATTTGGCTTTTGAATCACCCCAATTGTAATTATATTGAGGGAGATATGACTTTTTGAAGTTTGCCTAAAAATTTAGATTTTTCTGAAAAAAATCCGACAATGGCTCCACTACTACCTGTGGTGGTCAGCGGTGACGCCGCCACCCTTTATGGTAGTCAGCAATGGGCCACTAATCCAGCAGTGGTTCTGCCACTTGATATTTAAAACTGGTGTATTTCTCAATCCAAAATGAGTTACTTGGCATGTCATATATGAATTTGGTGTAGGAGAAGAAACTTTATCCAAAAAACTAGGTTATTATGTGAGATTCCATAAGGTTAATGGTCAAAAGTCCATTTTATTTACATTTTTACTATTTATAGTAAATTTTTATTTAATTTTAGGTCTTCATCCCCTGGGCATTAGGAGTTGTGTTCAACATGAAAAGTACTAGAAAAAATTAGAAGAATAAAGTGGTGGAAGGTGAGATTTTTAAAGGAGATGGGTAGAAAGGAGGAGTTAAGACTTAGGGATCGGGTTTTGAGAGCTTAGGAAGAGAATAGGGTGATGACTTGAGAGTGAAAAGGGTAGAAAGTAATAGAAATAGGGTAGGAATGAAGTATAAATAGCCCTAGGTGAAGCCCCTAGGGCTTTTAAGTGATTTGGTGGATCAATGAGGGGGGTATCCACACACATTTTGAGTCGTATTGTCTCCAATCTTTGAATTCTCAACTACAAGTGATTTAGATCACTTTTTATGGCCTAAGTCCCTTCTATACCAAAAACTTAGGCTAAGACTTCAGTGTTCAGATTATCCAGATGGCTTGGTCCTATGGTCTTTTAATGTCACTAGGTTTAATCGCTCCCACCTATTTCAATGTGGCGTTATGATAAACCTACTACCCAAGGCCCAACTTAACCCCGAACCATGTTTTAATACCATCTGTAATGCTCCGAATTTCAGGGGCAGAGTAGGAACTCGGCTCTCGAATTCCCGGGTGCCACTTGTGCCCTAATAGGCTTCATATTTTAATTACATTTGGATGATCTCATAAGTAATGGAGAGTTTAGCAAGGCATGAAGCATAAATTATAAAGCAGTATTGTAACACCCTGGATTTTTGTCAACTTGGGATTAGACGTCCTTAGGCAATGGGTCAACCATAACGCCTTGGTAACCTCTCAGAACCCAATTCCAAAGCCAAAGAAATCGTGTAGAACCAAATCCTTTAGAAATTAAGCGTAAGTTAACTGGCGCTACGTTGGATTAGCTGTGAAATTGTCCCTGATCGCTTTAAATACGTTCTGCAAGACCCAAAACTTGTAGAAACAAGGACGCTACAATACCCTAAAACCCAGGATCAAACTCTAAACCGGTTTGTTCTCTAGAACCCTTTAAAGCTTTGTATTGGATCTAGACCACGCATCGAAAGTCCGATATCTATAATCTTAGACCATTATGACCGCCTTGTTGGACTTGACAATCGTTTCGAAAATCAAGCCCAACCGATGTTCTGAGGCTATTTCATTGAGCCTGGAGTGAAGAGAGTGAGAAATGGGTTAGATTTGGAAATTTTAATCCAAATCTGGCACGTGACTTGGCGCGTTATTATTAAGCGTTCTGACCGTCAGAATTCAGCCAAATTACACTCTCGGATCAGGAAAAATTTCTCTTTCATATCATGAGATTTGTAGACCTGATTTAGGTGCGATGACCGCTGAACTGAAATTGGACCGCCACGTGTGATCTGCTAACTCTACTGGACTGAAAACTTGATGTGTGCTAGATCCAGTAACCATGAGCTTAAGTCCGACAGCGTTCGGCCAGGGGACCTCCCGAAACACTCTTTTTGATCGGAAAAGTCCCGATTTGGTTATAACTCAAGTATACTTTGTTCCCAAGTCTATTTTGGTGAAGTTTTAGCCTATATAAGGGCTTAAAATCCTCTCATATCTCTTCCATCCGAATTTGGATAAAACCCTAGATTGAGAGAGAGAGAAAGTGAGAGATTTTGAGAGAGTAGTGGGAGAGAATTCCCGCCACTTGTTGTAGCTTTTGCACGTGCCAAAGCACCGTACTCCAATGACTTTCCCGGTGATTCTAACGCACTCCTAGGTAAGAAAAACCCTAACTACTTACTGATTTAGGGTTCTTTTGATTCAAATAGCAACATAGCTTATGTATCTTGTGCATTAGGTCGCCTGTACGCCGTTGACAAAGCGTATACGTTCCATTCGAATCGATACGTGTCTAAGGTGAAAGGTGAGGATTTTAGACGCTTAGGTTGACTGATTTCAAAGCTTTTAATGTCATTTAATAGTAGATTATTGACGGCAATGCCGTTTGACATGTACAACATGCTGTCTGTTTTCCATTTCGTAAACATACGGTAAATATGAGATTTATGGTATTTTAGGCATTTATGAAAAATACGGTATAAGTCCGTATTTTACTGAAATAATTGTCATGGCTATTTGTCGTATTATGATATTAAAAATATGTGTATGATCTTTTTGTCGAAGAGATTCGCCCTAATGCACATATTGGCCGACATACGCTATGTAGACTAAAGTGTGTAGACTAAGTGTTTGTATTTGTAGGTATTGAGTAAATGGTGTTGTGAATTAGTTTTGAGATTGAATTCTCAATTAATATGCTAATGTAAAGGATTTCCATCATGTTGGCTATATGTATTGATTTCATTATACATATGAAATGCATGTGTTGGATGATTTGCTTAAGTTGTATGTTATAACATGTGTCAACATGCTTACATTGTTGTATTTCATTTCTGTTACTCACATATGCTTACTGACGTTGGTTTTCAAATGCTTGGGGCTATGATCTAGTCCATGCAGTCGGTAATGGATTGAATTCGTGGTTGGTTTCTATGTACTACGAAGGACGCGTCGATGAACGCGAGTCGTGTTTTGGGTTGGTGGCAGTGGTTAGGCCACACGAAGTGTTTAATGCACTTCATGTCGTTCAGCTTGAGATGCGCTCGTACTAGTCGAGCCCGTCAAGTAACCCGACTGACCATTGTATGTTCACTTTGTATTTTTCATAACTACTTGAACCTAGGGTACTGAACTTACCATTGGAAACCCTGTTAACCATGGTACCTTGATCTATAAAGACTCATGAACCGGGCATGGTGGTATGGGACACCGTGGTCGAGCTGTCGGCCTACGCTGGGGCCACAAACCTCCCCGTAGTGACCAGTGAGCACCCTACTCTGAGCAGATTATAGTGGTATGGGACACTATATTCTTGCTGTCGGCCTACATTAATAAGGTGATGGGGGAGTGGAGAAACGAGTGCGAGCAACAGCCCTGGAAGCCCTTTGTAGTGACCTTGAGTTTATCCTGACACCGCATGGGAGCGACGAGTCCTGATGCAGTCTTAAGGATATAAATAGGCCTGTATTAATAAGGTGATGGGGGAGCGGTGCAACGAGTGTAAGCAACAGCCCTGGCAGCCCTTGCAGCGACCTACAAATATAACATCGTATGAGATTACTAGGAGTGATGTCCCTAGACAGGATCTGTGTTGGGATTGATATAAGCAAGGTACCCTAGTTTCCCAGTCCTGCTCTATGAAAAGGACTAATAACAACCTGGTAATCATTGTCCATATCGCATTGCATGTGCCTGGAAGATGTGGAGCACTGCGGGAAGAAAGCATGCCGCAGACGCAGATGGTGTCGTATGAGGGAGTATGTCGGTGAGGGCATCCATCATGTCATTTCATGCATGCATTAACAATAGTATCTAGAAATATTTGATTATTTGCTTTACTATTATCCCGTGATTGATTTGATAACATGCAAATCCTTGCTCTATGATTCCACTAAGTTGATTACTCACTCCCACGTTACGGGACGGTGTTCCGGACACCCACCAGACACTTTTGTAATTACAGATGATGGCGCGGCGTGCGTGGCAGAGCCGGACTTGATGATGATGAGGAGGATCCCTCCTCTATGCGTGTTCTGATCGACGAGATTACAGGGAGGTTGAGTAGATGCCTTGACACTTATCACTTTATATTTTTGGAGCACTCATGTATATTCTTTTCTTTCCATTTTTAGAGTATACATGTATTTAATTAACCTGGTAACATGTTCACACTCTGGAGACTTACAATTAATTATATATTTTATGTATATATCACAGTCTTTCGCTTGCTAATTTAACTGTCTCTGGAGTATGATATGTTGTTTTGGCTTAGTCTCAATCTTGTTTAATGCCATTCTACAGACAACATGTATTTATCATTATCTATGTTGCATAAGTGACGTTCTGGAACTCGGGAGTTAGGTTTCTACCTGACCCCTGATTTTCGGGGTATTACAAGTATCAAGTGCCACTAAATATAAAAATATCAAAACCACAAATCCAAAAATATCCAAACAGGGAACTAGTCCCACCCATACATATGTCCTAAAGTGACTAGGGCCCTGGCCCATACCCCGCGATCGCCTGAACTCAGACTAGAAGGATCCGCCGAACGTCTGGAAGTACACTTGCTCCTCCTCATCGTCCACGCTAGCGTCCCCCAGCGCATTCAGCTTCATCGTCCCTGCATCTATAACAGGTTCTGGTTGGTGTTTAAAACACCGTCCCAGAGTGGGATGAGTGATCAACTCAGTGGTACCATTAATTATAAGTTACACAAGTTATCATGTACAAGAGTAAATTTAGTGAAAAGCATACATTCACAGAACCCTGGATACTCTGATTAATACAAATGCATGGTTTAATGATATGATGCATGCCTCTCACCATAACACTCCCTCTTGTGACAACATCTAACATTCGCGAACCAACACACCCACAAGCGACCTCGACTGCTCAATCGCAAAAGTAGTCAATGCATGTAGTGCACATGTTAGCCGAGTTGATTAGTTAGGTTCATTCATCCAACAGGTTGGAGAAACCGAGATACCCCGACGGATCATTGCCCTAATCTAATCGCGCAGCTCTAATGGCTGTGGTCGTATGACACTCACGATCCTTAGCCCTTGTGGGTTTGTCAATCCTATAGTTCTCAAACTCATATGAAAATAATTAAGACTCTTAAGTCCTGCTCACAGTCAATACGGGGAGGTCGTCACCCTAGCATAGGCCAACCGCTCAGGTATAGTGTCTCATACCATCATACCCGGCTCACAAGTCTTTGGTGCTCACTGGTCACTAAAGGGAAGCTCATCACCCCAGCGTAGGCTGGCAGCACGGGCATAGCGTCTCATACCACCATCCTCGACTCATGAGTCTTGTGGGCCATAATTTATGATTATCAGTAAGCACAAGGGTCACAGGGTACCTCAAGTTTAATCAGGCCTGTACAACCATGGTTAACATACAAGGATGGCCAACCAGTGGGCTAATATGCCCCTACGAGATGAACCACAGAATGTATGGCCTAAGAACAATGTCTCGTGTAGTCTAACTATTGCCGACAATTTGCAGTTCAACTAGTCGGGCTAAACTTGCCCATGGGCGGACCCAATAAAAAGGTTGCCCAAAGGAATTCCAGTTGGCTGGCTAATCCATAAAGGGTCATGTGCGCAAGTATGTAGCATACATTCAACAATTTCAGGGACAATAACAGCAATAAATTAACATTTTTCAGAATTTCAACAATATGGACAGCAATACACTCGATTCCCACAAATTAACCACATGCGATAAAGTCTAACTAACGAAATCAGCAACATTGGGAAATCAAGTTCAACATATTTCAACAATTCAACAAAGTAGACAACCAAACACCAAACTTACACCATTTCAATAGCATGTGCCAACACATAACATACAAATCAGCAATGTAGGGGAAATCAAATGCAACATAATTTAGCCATTCGACAAGTGGACAAAAATTCACCCAATTACCTCTATCAATTACATGTGGCAAAATTTAAGGTGCAAAATCAGCAATTGGGGAATTGCAAACAATTTCATAAATTTACCAAAAATTCAGAAATCAACATATCAGGGAAACTCAGGATCTAAATCCCTCTCCCAATTTTAGGGAAATTCTATGCATGGATCCTAAACCAAACAATACATAAAATTCAACAACATGCACACATATGCTTCACACAAAATCACTATGATTTATGCTAGGCACATTAATCGGCCACCTAGAGGTAATGGTTTGCACCTATGGTTGACCAAAAGTCCTTGCGGCCATCCTAGCGGTGTCGAGTTCGTAAATTCGACGTATCTACGCCCTACACCAAGGAATGCATGTCAAGACACATGCATGCGACCCTAGCTTAAGAGAAATGGAGGAGAAGTCGAGATTGTTACCTTGGATCAGTCACACCTCGTCTCTACAGCAGTAGGGGCAAGGTTTCTGGCATGCGGCGGTGGTAGGGGTGAGAGAATTTCAACTCCCTTGCACATGCACCCTCCTCCTCCTCCTCCTCCTCCTCCTCTCTCTCTCTCTCTCTCTCTCTCTCTCTCTCTCTCTCTCTCTCTCTCTCTCTCTCTCTCTCCTCAGCCTCTCCCTCTGTAACACCCCGTACTTTTAGTACTCGGGTGCTACCAAGTAACCCTACTTAGTATGAACCTAGCTAAAGCAAACGTTCATGTGCATTCCAGTCAAAATCCGACCGTTGAAAGCGGTTCCCATCCATACATCAGTCTATCCATCTGTTATTCTTCTAGATGGACTGACACATCATTAGAAAGACCCATTCTTAGGATTTTAATTTCATTGATACATAAATCTAATCGACCATTAGGGTTACCATTGTAAGGCCCATCATTCTTAAATGTAATCAAATTATTTTAGTCCATATTCAATCCGCACATTATGCCTAAACACCCGTTAAGATCCTAGGACCATTGATAAATAATTTTGAGGCAAACCAACCATTTAATTATAAAGCGAGCGTTCCAGTTAATGTACAACGTAAAGATGCGCATTTGCTCAAATAACTTAATCAAATGGTTGGATGGAGAGAGACACTACAGCTCGGGAGTTTAATGGCTTAAGAATCATGTGAAAATGACTATTCAAATGCACCTACACTAGTCATGACCCCTAAAACCACTCTATGTCAAGTTAGAAGCTAACCGCCCATAGAACAAACTAAAGTCAATTTAATCTTTATTTTTCAAATTCTATAATTAATCATTAAAAACTATAATAAATGTTATTCTGTGTGACCCACTAATCGACCCTAAATCTAGGCCCGACGCTTAGTAAGGACTTGTAAATTTAACAGAGGTCTCTGACAGAAAATAGAATAAAATAAAGTAAAGAAGATAACAACTAACTATGATAATAATAATAATAATAATAATAATAGTTAAATATCTGATAATATAAAAGTAGGAGATGAATGACCCTAATAACCTAACCCACAACATGATTATGATATGTGTGTGTGTATTTATATATAAAAGAAATAAAATTAATATATTATTTGAATAGAAACATGTGATGGTGTGCTTAGAGATACAAATGATCCCTGAGGACATTTTAACTGTTGAAGGTCAAATTAGAACTAATCCGACCGTTAGATTGACACAATTGATAATAAAAGGCCCTAATCAGTTCGTATGGCCCACCTAAACTTTAGATCTACCTAACCTTTAGTTAGAGGCACTGGTTGGGACCTCCAAAGAGAATGGATGGTGTAGATTATAGAAATACACAATCATGGACCCCACCATGGGTTGCATGTGCACCACCGTAAGCATGCACTAGCAGTGCATGGGACCAAGGATGCTAGTCAATTGGGTTTGACCCGAAATTTTCCAAAAAAAAAGAAGAAATTTCTCTTTTATTTCTTTCACTGCTCCCACCTACAGGAAATTTGAAAATGGACGTCCGTGCATCGATCATCACCTCATGCCGGGACGGTCTGAACCGTCCATCATATTTTAGACAAACTGCTGACCAAAACCATGCCCTTCTCGTACATGGGAACACGTGTACGTGCTCACGACATGTAGCAAAATGTCTGAACGAGATTTTGTTTCCAACCCTCCTAAGATCACCCCACTGTGATTAATGTGGACCACCTTAAGCCAATCCAAACTGTTCATTTGGTAGAGTATCACCGTCCCACCAAATCCATGTCATCCATACACATTCGTGCATCCATGCGTGTACACAAAGGTGGGCCCGAGTGCAGGTAGGTGCGGCAGTTTTTAAAAATGGAAACCCATTGTGTTGCCATGTCAGCAATCCGCATGCCTCTTTTTCTCTCGATCTCAGCCATCCTTCAAAGCACCATTCCAGCCCCACATTTTGATGCTGAAAATGGTTAGGAAAATGCCTGTTAGACGAGTCAGCGTGGGAGATATTTTCACTTCGGGAAAGTCTCCCTGGCACAATTCGAGCCCTTCGATCGAGTTCGTAGACCATCTCGGCCATCCACACAAGTGCTACAACAGCCCTAGTTTCTCTATATGAAGAGAGCCTCTATCCCACGAGAAGTTGCTGCAGTCGAGATTATCAAGGAGCACCAATGATATAGGGATTGCATCCATAAATGGTTGGTCCCACAATAGTCTACGAACTCATTTAATCCATCCGAAAGGACCAGATCAATGGGATATATCACGAAGGAAGAATCACCATGTGAGATCCTTTCATCTTCTCCGTTCAAGTAAAAAACCCATCATCATGAAGTGGGCTTTACCCATCGATCAAAGACGCCCTTCTGACAGCTTAAATGGATAGGAACTCATCCATGTCATCAGATCAGAACCATACAAGTAGGATCCTGCAAATCATGCATCTTAGCTTTCGTGGTTAAAGGAGGAGGTCATAACTAATCCAATGATCAGTTACTGTAGAAGGCGTTAGAAGCTATTAAGGAGGCTATAAAAACCCTTCTGAAATAGGCTCCTCGAATTAGCCCTAAAATCCAGGGAAGAAAATACAAGAAAGAGAAGTAGAAAGGAAGGTAGGTGCGGCACCATGTTTGTGCTCCAACAGGCTAGTGCGACACCGAGTTTGAGATCCAGTAACTCATCCAGACATAGCTAAGTTCGATGGCAGTAGTCTCCGACTAGCCTCAAGAGCTTTGGGCATTTAAGGAGAGAAGAACGAAAGGAAATGAAAAGGGAAGGTGAAGAAGAAAGAGAGAGCAGGTCACTGCCACGCTCTCTCTCGGTCCGACCTAACTCCCACTCGAGTCGGACGAGTCTGGTTAAGACTAGATGTCTTCTGGTTTTGAGAAAGGAGAAATAGAGAAAGGAAGAAGAAAGAAGAGGAGGAAGGTGTGGCCATTGCACCAGCTCGAGTCAACTCACTGGAGATAGTTGGGTCCAGTAGCTTATGGAGTCAGGGTTGCTTGTCATAAGAAGAGAAGAGAAGGAGAATAAAGGAAAGAAAGAAAAGAAGAAGGAAGAAAGAAGAGCGAGGGAAAGGGATCCATTCCGAGTCAACTCGACTCGGCTGAAACTCACTGAGTCGAGTTGTGCGAGTTAGGCTAGTTCTGGTTAGTCCAGAGACTTGCTAATGTAGGTCTTGAGTGAGGAAAAAAGAAGAAGAAAAGGAAAAGAAGAAAGAAAGAGAGAAGGAGAGAGAGAGAGAGAGAGAGAGAGAGAGAGAGAGAGAGTAGATGGGAGCTTGTGTCAAACCGAGTCAACTTGGCTCGAACTGAGTCAACTGATGTAAGTTAGTTTTCTCTCTCAAAGTAAGTCATTGATTTATTATCATAAATTGGTGTTACTATAGTTATTGCGATTATTAATTTTATTTAGCCATTAGTAGGTTATGTATGATAATATTGGTTATTATAAATAAATTATGACCATTAGATGTTAGATATTAGCATTTATCTATCATCCCTGGACATTACCATTTATAATAGATCACACCATTCATTACCATCATGATGATTATTTTCCTACACTAGCTAAAATTGATTATAACACTAATGTTAATAAATACTTTATAATATTAAATTAATGTTAAAATTAATTGCACACCAATTAGGGTTCAAACCCTAAAAATCTAGCCTAGACTTAAACTCTAGGGTGAAATCTTAAATCTAATTAATCTAAACCCTAGGTCTATACTTAAGACGTAAATAGTAAGTTAAGTTTGGATATAATTGTAGGATTTCATAATTCGTGGTAGATCATAGTATTTATTATCGTGCCTAGACTCACTGTTGATAGTTATGACTATTATCATTAGAAAATCTTATCATTTTCCTTATGGGATTAGTGTAATTCTTGTTAATACGATTGTTAGTATTATTTCTTGTATCATTTAATAGATTATTAGTCATTATAGGAATATTAGAGAACATTGGTATATTTAAATATGAACTTGTGAATCACCATTATTAATATTGATTATTTAATACTTCTATTATAGCTATTACTTCATTCATGGTACAAAAAATAATAATAATACTAATTAGAGTTCAAATCCTAGCATCTAAGTTTAGGACTAAAACCCTAGGATGAAAATCCTAATTTTACATTAAAACCCTATGACAAAAAATTCAAACCCTAGGCCACGATCTTAAACCTAAGTAGCACCTAGAACTTGGATCTAACTGTACAAGTTCATAATTTGTGATAGGATTCAATTCTAAGGGCGCAAGCACATAACGATGCTAGAAGGTGATTCGGTTCATTAGGTGATGATTTCTTCCCCTTGAGCTTTTCATTTTTCCATTAGCTTAAGTGATAGTTTATATTTAAATTTTAATTGATAATTGATATCTTCACTTTGTAATCACTTGTGCTAATTGTTGGAATTGAATTGCTAGATTACATGCTTAATATTTATCTTGCATATCTTCTTATCCATATGGATTACTTGTGGATTGCTTATGGAACTTAGATTGGTATATTAGTGGAAAACTCCCGCTTATAAATGTACACTCATACTTGGGATGTAACTCAATTGAATGTGATTGTAATGGACCTTTGACTCAGTGATTATTGAATGGTGGCTTGAATTGAATATTGATATGGGCCTACCATTTAGGGGTTGTTGTCTTAGTGGTTTTTAAGGATGGTCTTTTATCGCATGGATTTAATATTGGCTATGTGTGGCTTAGTTTTGATAATTTTCCTATGTGACTTAATTTTGATAATTGCCCTATGTGGCTTAGTTTTGAAATTCGCTCTAGGTGGCTTTATTTTAGTATTTGCCCTATATGGTTTGATGTCTTATATTGTGCAACCATGCGATGGTAAGCCCCATATACTGTTTTATGATTGGTCACTAGTCGACTTTCCATTAAACATCCTAAGATAATAGTCTCATGAACCGGGGATGGTGGTATGGGACCTATGCCAGAGCTGTCGGCCTATGCTGGGCGACTAGCCCCCCGTAGTGATCTTGAGCTTATTTAAATTAGTTGATTATAACTGGACTAATAATGGTTTGACTAATCATGCATACATTCCACAGACTAACGTCTATCACTATCGTACGTGATGTACATACTCTGTCCGACTGGATGAGCATTCCCAGGTTAATGATTGCATGGGTGATGAGCCCACTGTCCGCGCAAATGAGCATCCCATGAGCAATGATTGCATTCACATATTCATGCATCTAATAAGACTACATCATGTATTGTTTTGTATGCCTTATTTTATTTTTGTAACTATGCTTACTTAATGTGGTGGTGTGTAATCTTGAAGGGAATTCACACTGAGTTTGCTACTCATCCATCAAATATATAACCGTATAGGTAGCACAGGTGGCCCAGATGATATTCACGTTCTTATTGATGAGGAGCATGCTATAATTGACAAGGGCACATGATTGTATTTGCTAAGAATTGCTCCAGGATTTTACATTCTAAGATTATTATAATTTATTTTGTTTCACATGTAATATTATTTCATTTCGTAATTGTTAATTTTAAAGACTTTGGGTGTATTAGTCATTATGGGCAGCTTCTTGTATATTTAAATGATCATGCAACTTTTTCTTACATTTGATTTGTCCATACTACGCTAACTGCTAACTCTAAATGATATATATATATATATATATATATATATATATATATATATATATATATATATATATATATATATATATGGAATTTGACTCTTTATAGGTTAAAATGAGTTTTTGAAAAATAGGTCATATACTCGGGTCCCGAAAACACGGGGCGTTATACACACACACACATACTCTCTCTCTCTCTCAGCTGTTGGAAATGGTTGTAGAAATGAGGGAAAGAGGGTTGAAATAGGTTATATACCCTAAGTTTTATTTCAATTGGCCCTGAGTTCTATAAATTCCTTCAAATGGCCCTATGGGACCCATTTCTGACTATTAGGGCTACCATGATGGACCCCTGGCCCATCTGATTTATGGGATAGGTGCCCATGGCCCAATGCAGGGTTGTGTAAAGTTTGACGGCAAACAGACGTGAAGTTTTGTCGCAATGGTCCGATTTGAGATCAACGGTCACCATTTTTCGATCGAGGGTTAGATTTAATGGACGAATGTTGAGAAATATCTTCAACCTATGGTGCAAATTTGGGTGGAATTTGATTGATGAAATATCCTAATTTATTGTCCTAAGTGGTGGGGCCATTTGTTTTAAAATTCAGATTTTTAGCCAATACTTGGGAGAGTTGCATTTTACAAGTGCCGACTGGATGATGCAAATCGTCTATTTCCAGGCATCGTTTAAGTCCATTTCCCGCGATAGACCACAAACCCAGTGAGATGGAAATTACTTTATAATTTCAGAATTAGTGACCCACAAACGAGTGGTCTAGAGCTTGTTCATGTAATCGGGTCATTTCTAGAGTAAATTGGATAGAGATTTCTTGGGCATAGTTGTTGAGATATGGATTAACTAAGTTCACAGTATATCACGCCCTAAACTCGAAAACCGGGCTCACAAAATTCTCGATCGCCGAATCCGGCACCGATAGCCTCCGTAGTGCCCCATTCTCGGATCTCGATACTCATGTGCTAGGTTCTGATCCTGAGATCCTATAAGGAGGATTTTCGGTATGATTTTTTTTTTTTGTAATGGAGCATAACTAAGTCATAAAATAACATCACCACATATCCCCTATATAAAAAAAAACTTTAAGTACAATAAGGAAAGGGAAATACAAGGTGGTCCAAAAGCTCTAAAATAGTCAGATACACACTCCTGCCTCAACGCTGCTGCTGTCCAACTCTACATGCACGCAACGGTCGTGCATAAACTTACGAAAGCTTAGAGGGTGGTGTAAGTGTGTGCGTAAGGAAAATGACAAGTGTACAATATCAAAGTAACGCGGAAGTATGCGGTAAATCCATGAATAAAACCAGTCGTACCAAGGCTATGTGATACAAGGCATGAAAGCTATCGGCCATACCAAAGATATGTGATGCAAGGTATGAATGCTATCGGCCATACCAAGACCATGCGATGCGAGGCCTATGTAGCCAAATGTCATATGAAAGATGCAAAGCAAGCATGCCAGTACTCATCAAGTACAAATATCAATAAAGTTCCTCTCTATACATCATCGGGGTCTAATACACTTCATAGTGACTACCTCCTCCCAAGCTGCACAGTCAAGCAAGCGGAATAGACCTCACTATCCGCCTGACCAGTAGTCTGCCAATACCTACCCGGCTCATGGATAACGGACTCATTTGTGAGCTGGTCAAACTCAGCCTAGCTTATAGCCCCCCTCACTCAGGCGAATAAGGCCACACCCCCTTCCAACCGACCATGATACAGTGGGAGACACTGCCTATTGGTCTTCGGCACTCGGGCGCTCGTGTATCCACTAGGTCTAGACATTGGAGCATCTCCTGGTACCAAAAAAGTTCTGACACTTCCACCCAAGGACATCCTAAATGTCCACAGTACTAGAACCAAGCATTTTCGGTATCTGATACGGCCATCCACGATGTGCCTGTGGAGCCACGACCCTGATGTCGCTAAGGCGTGCAGTGATCAAGGCACACATATGCGAGATGCATGATCACACCCTACAATCATGCAGTAATCTCATGTGTACCACGTGATCATGTGGGGCACTCCATCTCATAAGGAGTCCCGTAAATGTCTCAGCTCATCGGCTTATGCTATGGTCAAACATTCCTCATATCAAGCATACATATGATGCGTATGGGCATGAATCATGAAACTATACTAAGCATGTTATAAAGTGATGAATTATCAATAAGTATGGGCCTATCAATGGGCGCTGAAGAGAGTTACGATGCTGACATTTAACCAATATTTTACTTACAATGTGGACGTCAAACCATCATTGTTCCCTAGGCACGACCCACCATGAAAATCATTACATAATTCATGGGGAATCATACATTGCAATGGACCTTAAGGACATCCTGTTGGGCCTCGACCCATGGGCCTTGGATACATTAAATGGGCTGTATCACATGGGCCTTACATTCATCAAATGGTCTGCATTAATGGGCCTCACCAACGAGCCTTATGTACATTACAATGGTCCATAACCCATGGGCCTTAAAATGCATCACAATGGGCCTCATAATATGGGCCTTACATCTATCAAAGTGGGCCTCAACGGATAGTCACAAGTACATGAAAGTGCACCTACTAGTGCCCTGGTTTGTTAATTACTGTGTAAGTTGAGTCAGTCGGACAACAGCGCCTAAAAGGAAGATCAACTCAAGTGTCTGCCTCAATTGGATGTGTGAAAGCTCGCCATAGGTAAATCATAGCCTCACATCCCATGTCTCAAAACACCAGGTGATTAAAACCCTTAAATCTAAGTAAAACATCTTAGGGTTTTAGTGTAAGAAAACTTTTTACCAAACAGAAAAATCTTCAAGTTTTTCTTACCCTGTCAATTATATCGATTCCCCTTTCAATATGATCGACCTACTCTGTCGATTCCTCGGCATCTCAATCGAGTGAGGACAAAAAGCGTCCATCAATCAAACATTCATCTAGATAATTTATCGATATATCGACGGATCAGTTGATATCATCGATATTCAAATATCGATCCTATCGAAAGTGGATTGATAATATCGATAGGCAGTTTTTTAGCGTCCCTGTTTTTCTAAAGAAAACTACTATGAGCTTCGATATATCGATGACTTTCCGATTCAATCTGAATGCAAATATCGATCATATCGGAAGTCAGTCGATCATATCGATAGTGGGCGCATGTTTCCTCTAACATAAATTTCAGGGTGTTTTAATCGTTGATCGGGGTGCCAGTCGAGAAATCGATATTCCTATGTCGATCATATCGATACCTAGTCAATTGGATCGAGACCGAACACAAACCATCCAGCAAGCTTATAGGTAAATTTATACGATTTATCGATCCCATCGATACGGACTCCGATATTATCGATATACAAATTTCGATGATATCGACTGTTCCCCGATCATATCTCTAGAACTTGAAATTCTTCAAGGCATGTCTCTCTTGTTTTCACCTGTCGATAGATCGATCCCGCTATTGATGAAATCGGAGTTCAAAATCTGATAACATCGATGTGTGTCTCGATCCCATCGACCAGCTAGCAAAAGGTTTCTAAAAGCGAAAATGACATTCGAGTTTGTATTATCGAGAGGTCAGTCGATACAATCGAGAGTATACGCTCGATCATATCGACTCTTGCCGATGATATCGAACTCTATCATAAATGTGACCGTTTTATATCTGTCGGAACCTTTTGCCTATATACAGAGAGGTTAGTCTTTATTGCTGGTAGAGAAAGAAGAGAGTGCTTCTGAGTGTTTTAAACTTCATATCATTTACCTTAAGCCCTTTCTCTCAGGGAGTTCATCCTCCAATCCACCCTCATCATTGATATACAATAGAGTGGATTGGGGAATGAAGTTCTGCATTCAAGGATCCTCCAGCTACTACCTTAATGGCAAATCATTAAGCTGGGATGCCTTGAATGCATAGATGATTGGAACCACTCTATCTTCCTAATAGAAAAATCTTTAGAGAGTGGAATTCCATCATAACCTTGACCCGACCTAAAGCCTAGTATAGGTATATCTTTTGTGTTGCGGATCAAGGGAGTTGAAGACCCTTCAACATCAAGGAGGAGATCTTTGACATTGCACAAAAAGGGACTCATCAACTTATTTGTAAGTACTTGGAGTTTAGAGAACACTTGTGATCATTCATTTCTAGGATTGGGTCTTAAGTGTTGCTCACCCTTTGAAGTCTTCAAAGGAGGCCTCTGATAGGAGTGTACGTGCGGGGTGCGTTGTGTGGACCCTTGCTCTGTGAAGAGCATAAACATTCAGGTGCGTTGTGTGGACCCTTGCTCTGTGTGGACATAAACATCTAGTTAGGAGTGCGCCAGCAAAACTCCAGGGTTAGAGGTGAACCGAGTAGAAACCTCCGTGTAAAGGTTGAAGTGAACCTGATTTAAAATCTTAGGTTTGGGGTGAACCATGGGAAACCTCCTTAGTGAAATCCAGTCACTCAAGGGTTGAGTGTGGAAGTCGGGAGTGGAGTAGACAAGTAGTCAAACCACTATAAAATGACTGTGTTTAAGATTAGAATTGTCTTTCATTTATGTGATTTCCTTATATGCTTTTATATCTGATCATCTGAAATCACATCTTATACACACACACAGTCATATCCATCACAATCTTATCTATAAATTGTTTGTCTTTTAAATAGTTTGTGATTAGATCCTCTACCAGGCTTGGAAGCCAGTAGAGTTAATTTTGAGTAATCCTAATCTGTACTCTATGATAGGATTAGTGTGATAAGGATTTTTAATAATTCATAAAAACTTTAAAAATTCCTATTCATCCCCCCCCCCCCCCTCTAGGATATATTGGCATATTCCTACTTCAACTCAAGGAGTCTTCACCACTATTTCAAATGGTATCAAAGTGGGTCTCTCTTCAAGGGCTTCACCGCCTAGAGAGTGATCTTGACTGAAGTTGAAATATGGCCAAAGGAGGGGGCTCATCTGTCACTAGACCTCCAGTATTTGATGGTTCAAATTATGCTTACTGGAAGGCTAAAATGCATTACTTCCTGAGATCTTTAGATCATGAAGTTTGGGATGTAGTTGAAAAAGGATATGTGGTACCATCTGAACAAATTATACTTGAAAATGAAACCACAATCACTAAACCCAAACCTAATGAAAAGTGGAGAACGTTTGACAAAGAACAGCGAAATGCTGAAGCAAAAGCAATGAACGCCATCTACTATGTTGTGTCCCAAGATATTTTCAATCAGATAAGTATGTGTGGGAACTCTAAAGAAGCATGAGACTTATTGGAAACAACCTATGAAGGCACAAGCACTGTGAAGAGATCTAAACTATAACTTTTAACTTCACAGTTCGAAAATCTCAGGATGGAAGAGCATGAGACATTTATGGAGTTTTTCACCAAATTGAATATCATTTGTAACTCCATGGGTGGATTAGGAGAGAAGGTTCCAGCACCTAAAATATGTAGAAAAATCTTAAGATCCCTACCGGAACGATTCAATCCTAAGGTAACAACAATTGAGGAGTGTAGGAATATTGATGAGATAGAAGTAGAAGAACTAGTAGGTTCCCTATAAACTTTTGAACTAAACTTTACACAACCCCAAAAATCCAAAAATGCTATCTTAAAAACTTCTAAGAAAATAAAACATGAGGACAGTGAGAGTGAAAAAGAAGATGAAGATGAGGAGTAGCTCTACTAGCACAAAGATTCAGAAGATTCTTTCAAAGGAATCGTGGCCACCCCTCTAGGGTAGAAAGGTGGATGACAAACCTCCTACAGGAAAATTTAGGAAAAAAACCAAAGAACCACAATGTTATGCCTATCATGAGTATGGACACTTATCTACTGAATGCCCAAACAGAAAAATCAAAGGCAAGGCGATGGCTGCCACATGGGATGATACGGAAGAGTCAAACTCATAAAACAGTGACTCAGAGAGTGATGGAGATAAAAAATCCTTAAAAATACTTATGGTCTGCACTACTTCAATCATTCCAACTGAATCTGAGAAAGACCAACAAGCCACTGAATCATTTTCATCTAACAATGAGGAAATTGAAGAAGAAGAAGATAAAGAGCAAAATGAATTACAAGACGCTTACAATCAACTTTACATTCATAGCGTTAATACTGTCAAAAGAATTGGAATAATTGAGAACAAAAAGGAATTTTTGCAACTAGATCTGGATAAAGCTTCAAATATTAATACTCATCTAATTACTGATTTGCAGCAATGTCACTCAAATAATTATAGACTTGAAAGAACTAACATCTTTTTGAAATCTAAGACAGAAAAATTAAAGAAACAAGTCAAAGCTCTAAATGAGGAACACTTGATCCTTCAAAATAAAAACTATACACTTCAAAATGATCTAGAAGAATCTAGAAAAATTGCTAAAATAAACTGTAAATTTTTCCAGAGTGGTGAGAAATTAGAAAAACTGTTAGGAATGGGAAAATATGGAGAGGACAAAAAGGGATTAGGTTATGGAAAGGCTAAAATAAAAACTAAATTTAATGCACAACCATTTAGAAAATCTGTTGCATCCAGTAGTAACACCAAACCTATCCCAGCTCGTTACAAAAATAAGGAGTTAGTTTATGAGCTAAACAAAAGAAGTATACAATCATCACCACTTGAGATAGTTGATAGGATGAAGGAGAAGTTAAATCATGTGGACAAATCAGATAAGAAGAACAAATCTACCACAAGTAAAACTCCTGTCACAAAGTGGGTGATTAAGGAAATGACAAATTTTCTTGTTACTCATTCAGATCATTTATCAGGCAATGTAGCTAAATGATACCTAGACAGTGGTTGCTCAAGACATGTCACGGGTGACAAGTCCCTCCTTTCAAACTATAAGGATCTTCACAAAGGGGTAGTCACCTACGGAGATGGAACCATTGCTGAAGTAATTGGACAGGGAATCATAAAAGGAATTAATCTGTTTAAGAATGAGAATGCCTTTTGCATAAAAGGCATGGCACATAACCTACTAAGCATCTCTCAAATCTGTGATACTGGGCATGTGGTCAATTTCAACAAAGAAGAATGCGAGATCCTAGATCGATCAGGAAAATCAATTATGAAGGGTCTTCGCACAAACAACCACTACTACATCATTATAGGAAAGGAAAGGAGTGATATTGAAAAACACCAAGAGTGAAGAAACTGGTCCAGGTTATGCATCAAAATCTGAATACTTGTTGAAATGATGCAATTTTTCTGAAGAAACAATCTGAGGTCTCTCACCTCATTTTTTTTGCACATTAACAATCAAATGTTTATACCCTTGAAGTACAGAAGCTATACAAAATTTTGCTTATAATTCTTGCTAAGAACTTTAGTAGATATACTATTCTGTACATGAATGATCATCAGACTATAGAAAAACTTGGAAAGATCCACTTTCGATATGAGCATCGATTGGTCACTTGCGAATGTCGATCACATCGACTGATAATCGATAGAATCGATGACTCTCCAGGTAGTTGAAACGTCGGGACGGTTGTTCTTCTCTAGAACTTGAAATTAAAAATCAAAATTTAGAATCTGGGAACATGATTAAAGGGATAGATTGTCGTTGCTTGGTAAGAATCAAAAGACCAAAAAGGAGAGTTGCATCTGATGCTCTCAGACCTGGATATTTCATCTCTTCAAGATGGGTAAAAACAAAGGATTGTTTCATCCACAACATGCATCAACTGGAAAGAAGAAAGGTAAGCAGGATGCAACTGCCTCTTTTCCTCTATTCAACTTAAACCCTGTGGCGGAACGAATGGTTCACAAAAAGAGCATTGAACCCTTTAGGATCATCGATCTCTTGAAACAAATTGGGTGGGAAAATGTTGTGAACCTTGGAGGAACTTTTCAACATAATCTGATGCATCAGTTTCTAAGTTTGGTTTACAATGTTGAAAAAGATCCCCTAGTTATCTCGGTGTCGGTCATAAATCGGGTTGAATACATCACACCAAACCGGGTCAGTAGGATGCTTAACTTGAAAATGACTAAAATACCTATATCAAATCGAAATATGAATGGTCTAGGTGTGTGAGGGGAAGTTACTCGTACATTGTGTAATGGTGCCACCATTCCCAGGAATGTCAAAAATGTTCTTCATGTCAAGTATCTTGATCCTACCTATAAAATTCTCCACAGCATTTTTAGCTCGAATATCTATCCGTGTGAAGTCTGTAGCAACCAGCTCTCACCATACATCCTCAACATTTTGTACGACATTCATCTGAGAATTTCAATATGCCTACCCACTCTAATCGTACAACAGCTGATACACGTATTTACAGAAGCATCCATCACTACACTACCATTTCCATGTCTTCTATCTAAGTTTTCACGTCAATTCGGATTGCTATCGACTAATGATCTGTAACATCCCGAAAATCGGGGGGTCGAGCAAAAACCCAACTCCCGAGTTTCAAAATGTTATTTATGCAACATAGATATGTATGATTGAATGTTGTCAGTGATAATGTATAAAACATGAGTGAGATTAATCCAGAACAGCATATCATACTCCAGAGACAGTTAAATTTACCAGTGGAAGTCTGTGATAGTATGTATAACATATATAAACTGTTGTGTATCTCTTGAGTGTGAACATGTTATCAGGTTAAACATATACATGTATACCTCAAAATAGAAAGAAAGTATATACATGAGTGCTCTGAAAATATAAAATGACAAGTGTCAAGACATCTAATCAACCTCCCTGTAATCCCGTCGATCAGAACACGCATAAAGGAGGGATCCTCATCATCATCATCAAGTCCGGCTCCGCCTCGCAGGCCGCGCCATCATCTACAATCACAAAAGGGTCTAATAGGTGTCCGAAAACACCATCCCGTAACGTGGGAGTGAGTAGCTAACTCAGTGGAATAATAGAGCAAGGATAAACATGTTCTCAAATCAATCATGCGATAATAGTAAAGCAGTAAATCAAACAATCATAAAACTGTTGTTAATGCAATATGACATGACGTGATGTATGCCCTCACCAATGATCTCCCTCATACGGCACCATCTTATGACCGCGTCATACAATCGACCCTCAAGTGCTCCATATCTTCCAGGCACATGCAATGTCATGGTGATATGATTACCGAGTTATTATTAGTCCTGTTCATACAGCAATATTGGGAAACTAAGGTACTTCCCTTATATCAATCCCAACACAGATCCTGTCTAGGGTCGTCACTCCTAGTAATCTCATACGATGTATATTTTGTAGGTCGCTGCAAGGGCTGTCAGGGCTGTTGCACGCACTCGTTGCACCGCTCCCCCATCACCTTATCAATACAGGCCTACTGTACTCTATTGCTACGGAAGGGTCGTCGCCTCCCGTAGACTCAGAATACGCTCGTGGTCACTACAAAGGACTCGTCGCCTGATCAGTGTAGGCCGACAGCTAGAATATAGTGTCGCATACCACCATAATCTGCTCACGAGACTAGGTGCTCACTGGTCACTACGGGGAGGTTTGTGGCCCCAGCGTAGGCCGACAGCTCGACCACGGTGTCCCATACCACCATGCCCGGCTCATGAGTCTTTGTGGATCAAGGTACCATGGTTAACAGGGTTTACAATGGTAAGTTCAGGTTCAAGCAGTTATGACTCATGCAGGGTGAACATACAACGGCCAGTCGGGTTACTTGACGGGCTCGACCAGCACGATCGCATCTCAAGTTGAACGACATGAAGTGCGCAAAACACTTCGTGTGGCCTAACCACTGTCGCCAACTCCAAAACACGGCTCGCGTTCATCGACGCGTCGTTCGTGGCCAAGATAAGCCAACCACGAATTCACTTGGTTACCGATTGCCTGGACTAAGTATAGTCCCAAACAATCATGGAATCACACCAGCATTCATGTAAGAGTAATGGAAATGAAATACAACCATGTGAGCATGTTAACACATGTTATAATGTACAACTTAAGTAAATCATCCTACACATGTCTTTCACACATATAATGAAATTATGCATATAGCCAACATATAAGAAATCCTCTCCATTAGCCTATTAATTGAGAATTCAATCTCAAACTAAATCATAAGGAAATCATCAAGTACATGTTATAGCATACCACTTAAGTGCAACATCAAGCATATGCATTTCATACATATAATGAAATCGTACATATGGCTAACGTGTAGGAAATCATTTACATCAGCATATTAATTGAGAAATCAATCTCAAATTAATTCATAACACCATTTAATTCAATACATACTAATAAAAGTATTTATACAAACACTTACACTACACACTTGAGTCTACATATAGTATGTCGACCCGAAGTGTGCATTTAGGCGAATCTCTTCGCCAAACTAATTATGCACGCATTCCTAACATTCTAATGCGACAACAATTCATGTCAATCACATCAGCAAAATATGAATGAAAACAGTACTTCCTACAAATGACTAAAATGCCCTAAATCTCATATTCTTCGTTGATTTACGAAACAGGAAACGGACAACATGTTGTACATGTCAAACGGCGTTGCCGTCAATAATCTACTATTAAACGACATTGAAAACTTTGGAAACAGTTAATCAAAGTGTCTAATATCCGCACCTTTTTCCTTTTTGGGGTGTGAGTTCGAACGGAGCGTATACGCTTCGTCTACGGCGATTAGAGAACCTAATACACAAGTTCTATTAGCTACTTCGCTAGGAAATGAAAGGAACCTCAAATCAGCAACTTCTAGGGTATTTTCTTACCTGAGAACGCGGAGGAATCGCCGGGAAAGTGATCGGAGTGCGTTGCCTAAGCACGTACAGCACGTGGCACAAGCAGCAGGGAATTCTCTCCCACCTTCTCTCACAAACTCACACCTTTTCTCTCTCCCAATCTAGGGATTTTTGCAAATTCGTATGGGAGAGAGGAGTGAGTGTTTCAACCCCTTTTATAAGCCCAAACTTGCCCGAATAGGCTCCGGTACAAAGTTCACTTAGTGCATATCTAAATCGGGGCTGTTTCGGTCCAAAAGATGCTTTCTGGTGGTCCCCTGACCGAATGCGATCGGACTTAAGCTCATGCATACTGGATCTAGCATACATCAAGTTTTCAGTCTGGCAGGGTTCGCAGATCGCACGTGGCGGACCAGTTTCAGTTCAGCGGTCACCGCACGCAGATCAGGGCTGAAAGTCTCATGATATAAAATAGAAATTTCTCCTGATCTAAGGGTGTAATCTGGCTGAATTCTGACGGTCAGAACGCTCAATACTGATGCGTCAAGTCATGTGCCAGATTTGAATTTGAAATTTCAATTCTGTCCCTATTCGCACTCTCTTCGGTCCGGGCTCAATGAAATGGCCTGTGATTATCTGTTTGACTTGATTTTCGAAATGAGTGTCAAGTCCAGCTAGGCGGTTCTAACGGTCTAAGATAGGAGGTATCGGATTTTTGACGCGGTCTAGATCCAATACAAAGATTCAAAGTGGTCTAGAGAACAAACCTGCTTAGAGTTTGACCCAAGGTTATAGAGTATTATAGAGTCATTGGTTCTACTCGATTTGGGTCTTGTAGAACGTATTTAAAGTGATCAGGGACTGTTTCCCAGCTACTCCAGTGTTGCGCTAGCTAACTTACGCTTAATTTCCATAGGAATTAATCCTAAGTGGTTTCTTTGGCTATGACATTGGGTTCTGAGCGATTTTCCAGGTGTTTTAGTTGACCCACTACCTAAGGACGTCAAATCCCAGATTGGCCAAAATCCGGGGTGTTACATGATCTCCCTCATCCATGTGCATGGTTCAACTTTGAAGATATATATAGACTAAACATCTTTGAAAATGTATTTTGTAGTGGAAGAACCGGTTCAATTCCTAACAGTAGCAGCCTGATGCAAAATTCTGACTCTCTTAAGGTCATTCCAAACATCTCTGTACGAGACAATATACAAGATCTTCTGGATGAACAGAATCACATTATGAAGCTGCTAGATGATTGCGAAACCCACCTTTCTAAAGTTTGACAACGACTGATGGTCCTGCAATGTGCAATAAAACACATTATGGAACGGATACCTGCCCCATAAGCTTACCCAGAATAAACATCCATCACAACCCTGAAGTCCTCCTGAAATGCTCCAGGCCTAAATATCTTTTTGGATGGCTGTGGTCATATTTATGGGTGTGATAGATTACAAACTTGGCAAGGTTAGGTTGCCGATGTGAAGAATTTCTTTTTAATAACCTATTTTCCTTACAAACTGTTGATGTGCATATGATGTTCCCTGTTTACTGTTCCCTGTTTACTGTGATTATCCATCTCTGTTTACTTGTTTTGGGTATCCCTACATGGGGCTGACATTTCTGTCTGATGATTTTGATATTGCTGTCTGGGGCAGTATATATATATATATATATATATATATATATATATATATATCTTTTGGGATAGATGTTTCTAGATAATGAAACTTTTTGTTGATATGGCTGAATTCAATTCTTATTTTATTGTCATTCCTATTGTCTATACAATGACTGATCTGACATCTACCTTCAGTCAATATCACTTGCTATATCTTTGTCAATGACTGACAAAAAGGGAGAGAAAAATTATAGACACCCCTGTGAAAAATTGGATATTTGTGCTCTTATATGTTGCAGGTGTTAGGGGGAGCAGCCGCAACAAGAAAGGGGGAGTTTTTGAAGTAAGGGGGAGAAATTACTGATTGTGTACATGGGTGATTAGAATTTATAAAATTGTGTTAATGCATGCACACACAATTTAGGATGTATCTGTCTAAATATTTTTCTAGGGTGTTTTGGGTATTTTGTCACGTAATTGACAAAGGGAGAGATTGAAAGTGTACCTACTAGTGCCCTGGTTTGTCAATTACAGTGTAAGTTGAGTCAGTAGAACAACAGCGCCTAACAGGAAGATCAACTCAAGTGTCTGCCTCAACTGGATGTGTGAAAGCTCTTCATAGGTAAATCATAGCTGTAAGACCCGTATCTTAGTCCGTACCGTTCTGTAGACTTCCGCGGTCTTACCGGTCGAATTTCGGCAACCTTCGACCCTTAACCGGTATTTGCGCGTGACCTTGATTCGTACGCTGTCAACTCGAGTCAACTCAACCCAAGACCATTACCATAGCGACCGCGCCGTCGCTGCGGTTCCGATGCCGCGACTCACGTGCCAAGGCGATACCTTAGTCAGGAGATATGGGTCAACATTCGGTGTGAGGAAAACGCCGCGCATTGTGAAACTCAAGAGAAACTCTACAAGATGTCACATCAATCCCATCAATCAATCAATCCCATAACATCACATGTCAAGCACATGTCAAGTACAACATCACCTCACACCCCATCCCCAAGCAACACATAAGTCAAAAGTTTCTTCCACACCCCATACCTTTCTTACATCACCCCCTCCCTAAAGTTAACAAAGCCTTACACACCCATCTCTCTCCCATCCATCACTCCATCACCCCATCACCTCACATCTCCTTACAACTCTCTCTCATTTTCAAACCCATTCCAAGCAACAAAAAAATCCATACGTCCAAGCCTCTCCCCATTTCTCTCAAAATACAAGTGTGGCCCACCTTCCCACCCTCTCATCTCCCATCTCAACCATCCAAACCTCATCTCCTCCGTTAAGATTGAAGCTAAGGAGCAAAGAAGCCATTGGAGCCAAGAAGAAAAGATCTAAGGTGGGTGATCCACCGTTGTTTTGCTATTACAAGGTCCACTTGTGATGGGACTTTTTTTATGTTTGTATTGTGATCATGGAGGGCCCATAGTGGCGGGGTCCCTCCACCACCATCCGAACTCTCTTTTCCTTTTTTTCCCTCTATCTTTTTCTCTTGTATGGTTGTGATGATGATAAGATGTGTGGCCCACCATGATGTTTGCATCCAAGTCATCTATCGGTGGATCCCATCCATATGGGACACATCATGATGTTTACATGATATCCCAACCGTCCATCCTCATCCAGGATGTGGCCTACCCAGGTGTGCATGTGGGGCCCTACACCCTGATCCATAGCTCAAGTGGCCGACCGAGTGAAAGATACCCCCCGTTTCAACGCTGGGGGGTCCTGGTATGGATCCCTGTGGGGTGGCTAGCATGGAGTATGTGTACTGACGTGGGTATACTCACGTCAGTAGTGAAAAGGAGAAAAAGAAAGGTTTTTTGGGTGGCCGGCTCATGTAGGCCCCACCTTGATATATGTGTTCGATCCATGCCGTTCATCCCTTTTACCAACTCATTTTAGGCATTGAGCCGAAAAATGAGGTTGATCTGTTAATCAGGTGGGCCATACCATATAAAATTGTATTCCTTACCATTCAAAGCTATTAAGACCCACCTTGCTGCATCTACACGCCAAAAATGCCAACATCGGACTCGTTCAGCGTGTTTTGAGCCCTATAATTTATTGGACGGAGCATATTTTCGAGAAGTGGGCCCCACATGTGATTTTTCTCAAGAAAATTAAAAAAAAAAAACAAAAACGCAAGAGGCAGAGCCTCTGCCTCTCTGACATAGCAGCAGCAGCAGCACACTGCTGTGTGCAACGGGCGGGCGGACAACGTCCCACAGCCCCTGCCATGGGCCCCACCATGATGTATATGTGAAATCCAACCTGTTCATGAGGTGGGCCCCCTCCAAGTTTCAGCTCCATCCAACACTCGGGTGGCCCACGTTGCAGAAAACAGTGGGATTGAACCTTTTCCATTGAAACCCTTATGTGGGCCACAGAAGTTTTGGATCAAGATGAAATTTGTGTTTTCCTTTCACTCAGGTCCACGTGACCTCATGAATGGTTCGGATGGCAAGTAAACATTTCAATGGGCCCCACATGGGACCCACAGTGGTGTATTTATTTTGCATCCACCGTCCAGGCGGACGGTGGTACCCACCATGATATATTTGTTTTATATCCACCGTCCGTCCAACGGACGATGGAGCCCTCTGTGATGCATGTGTTGCCTGCACTGTCCAGCGACAGTGGGACCCGCCATGATGCATTTGATGCATCCAGACCGTCCATCCACTTGGAAAGATCATTTTAAGGCATGAGTTAAAGAATGATACCGATCTATTATCAAGTGGGCCACCTATGTTTTAGATGTGGCCCATTTGACATATAAGGCCTATGGATTTAGGCCCACTTAATATATAAGGCCTATGGATTTAAGCCCACTTGATATATAAGGCCTATGGGTTTAGGCCCATTTGATTTATATAAGGCCTATGGATTTAGGCCCATTTGATTTATATAAGGCTTATGGATTTAGGCCTACTTGATATATAAGGCCTATGGGTTTAGGCCTATTTGATTTATATAAGGCCTATAGGATTAGGCCCATTTGATATATATAAAACCCATGGGATTAGACTTATTTAAGACACATAAGGCCCATGTGATTAGACCCATTATGATGTACTTTGAGGCCCATGTGTTATGACCCATTGCAATGTACCTAATGTCATTGGTGAAGCCCAGTAATGCGGCCCATTTAATGAATGTAAGACCCACTAATGTAGCCCATTTGATGTAATGAAGGCCCAATAGGATGTACCTAAGGTCCATTGCAATGTGTGAAACCCACATGGTTTGTGTAATGATGTTTATTACGGGTTATGGCATGGGAGCAATGGTGGTTTGACGTCCACATTGCAAGTATAGTGTTGGTTAAATGTCCGCATTATGACTCTCCTTAGGGCCATTGGTAGGCCGTAATCGTTGTGTGTAGGCCGTCTAGGCCCATCTGCGTTGTAAGGATAATTCATTACTTTGTAACATGCTTAGTATAATTCCATTATTCATGACCATATGCATCATATGTATGCTTGATATGAGGAATGTTTGATTATCGCATAAGCCGTTGGGCCAAGATATTTATGGGACTCCTTATGAGATGGAGTGTCCCACATGAGCGCATGGTGCCCACGAGATTGTTGCATGATTGTATAGTATGACTCATGCATCTCGCATTTATGTGACATGTGACATCAGGACCGTAGCCTTCACAGACAGATCGTGGTTAGCAGGATTGGATACCGAAAATCTCATTCTACATGGGGTGCTATAGATATCCCTGGGTGAAAGTCCCTAAACCCTTATGGTACCAAGAGGTTGCTCCAACGTCTAGACCGAGTGGGTAGATGAGTGTTGAGTACCGATTACCAGATGGCTGCGCTCTCCACTATGTCGTGGTCGGTTGGAAGGGGGTGCGGCCTTATCCGTCCGAGTGTAGGGGGCAATGCTAGGCTGAGTCTGACCAGCTCGAGGAATGGGTCCACTATTGAGGAGCCGGGCCCGATATTGGCAGATGGATAGTGAGGTCTCTTCTACTTATCTTATTGTGCGTGATGGGGCGGTGATTTGATTTAGAGTGTATTAGACCCCGGTGATATCCCAAATTTGAACTGTATCGATATCTGGACTTGATGAGGACTGTATGCTTGAGTTACATTTCGCATCGCATGGCCTTGGTATGACCGACATCATTCATGCTTTGTACCACATGGCCTTGGTATGACCTACAGTATTCATAGATCCATCAGCATATTCCGCATTACTCTAATATTGCATGATCATATTATTAGCCTGCGCACACACTTTCACCACCCTCTAAGCTTTCTATAAGCTTATGCACGACCGTTGCATGCAGGTGACGTTGGGGCGCAGTAGCATTGAGGCAGGAGTGCTTTGCAGATCACTTTGGAGATTTTATTCATCATCATTGTATTTCCCTTTATGCTCAATGTACTTGTAAAGTTTTTGATCATAGTGAAAATGTAATGAAGTTTTTGATTGTTGTTTGTGGGTTATGCCTTTAGTTATGCTTATTACGAATCAAACTGACGTTGGAAATTCTCCTCGTAACATCTCAGGGTCAGAACCTAGCGAATGGGCGCTAGGAGCCGAGAATGGAGTTCTACGAAGGCTGCCGGCGCCAGATTCGGTAATAGGAAATTTTGTGAGCCCAGTTTTTGAGTTTAGGCCGTGACAATAGCCTCACATCCCATGTCCCAAAACACCAGGTGATTAAAACCCTTAAATCTAAGTAAAACATCTTAGGGTTTTAGTGTAAGAAAACTTTTTACCAAACAGAAAAATCTTCAAGTTTCTCTTACCCTGTCGATTATATCGATTCCCCTTTCGATATGATCGACCTGCTCTGTCGATGTCCTCGGCATCTCAATCGATACAATCGAGTGAGGACAAAAAGCGTCCAGCAATCAAACATTCATCTAGACGATTTATCGATATATCGACAGATCAGTCGATCCTATCGAAAGTGGATCGATAATATCGACAGGCAGTTTTTCGGCACCCCTATTTTTCTAAAGAAAACTATTATGAGCTTCCATATATCGATGATTTTTCGATTCAATCTGAATGCAAATATCGATCATATCGGAAGTCAGTCGATCATATCGATAGTGGGCGCATGTTTCCTCTAGCATAAATTTCAGGGTGTTTTAATCATTGATCGGGGTGCCAGTCGAGAAATCAATATTCATATGTTGATCATATCGAGACCTAGTCGATTGGATCGAGATCGGACACAAACCGTCCAGTAAGCTTATAGGTAAATCTATACGATTTATCGATCCCATCGATACGGACTCCGATATTATCGATATAAAAATTCCGATGACATCGACTGTTCCCCGATCATATCTTTAGAGCCTAAAATTCTTCAAGGCTTGTCTCTCTTGTTTTCACCTGTTAATAGATCGATCCCGCTATCGATGGAATCGGAGTTCGAAATCAAATAACATCGATGTGTGTCTCGATCCCATCGACCAGCTGGCAAAATGTTTCCAAAAGCGAAAATGACATTCGAGTTTGTATCATCGAGAGGTCAGTCGATACAATCGAGAGTATACGCTCGATCATATCGACTCTTCCTCGATGATATCGAACTCTGTCATAAATGTGAACGTTTTATATCCGTTGGAACCTTTTGCCTATATATGGAGAGGTTAGTCTTTATTGCTGGTAAAGAAAGAAGAGAGTGCTTCTGAGTGTTTTAAACTTCATATCATTTACCTTAAGCCCTTTCTCTCAGAGAGTTCATCCTCCAATCCACCCTCATCATTGATAGACAATAGAGTGGATTGAGAAATGAACTTCCACATTCAAGGATCCTCCAGCTACTACCTTAATGATAAATCATTAAGTTGGGATGCCTTGAATGCATAGATGATTGGAACCACTCTATCTTCCTAATAGAAAAATCTTTAGAGAGTAGAATTCCATCATAACCTTGACCTGACCTAAAGCCTAGTATAGGTATATCTTTTGTGTTGCGGATCAAGGGAGCTGAAGACCCTTCAACATCAAGGAGGAGATCTTCGACATTATGCAAAAAGGGACTCATCAACTTATCTGTAAGTACTTAGAGTCCAGAGGACACTTGTGATCATTCCTTTCTAAGATTGGGTCTTAAGTGTTTCTCACCCTTTGAAGTCCTCAAAGGAGGCATCTGACGGGAGTGTACGTGCGGGTGCGTTGTGTGGACCCTTGCTCTGTGGAGAGCATAAACATCTGAGTTAGTTGTGTGGACCCTTGTTCTATGTGGGCATAAACATCTGGTTAGGAGTACATCAGCAAAACTCTAGTCTTAGAGGTGAACCGAGTAGAAACCTCCATGTAAAGGTTGAAGGTAAACCTGATTTAAAATCTTAGATTTGAGGTGAACCATGGGAAACCTCCTTAGTGAAATCCGGTCACTCAAGGGTTGAGTGTGGAAGCCGGGAGTAGAGTAGACAAGTAGTCGAACAACTATAAAATGACTGTGTTTGAGATTGGAATTGTCTTTCATTTATGTGATTTCCTTATATGCCTTTATATCTGATCATCTGAAATCACATCTTATACACACACACAGTCATATACATCACAATATTATCTATAAATTGTTTGTATTTTAAATAGTTTGTGATTGGATCCTCTACTAGTCTTGGAAGCCAGTAGAATTAATTTTGAGTAATCCTAATCTGTACTCTATAATAGGATTAGTGTGATAAGGATTTTTAATAATTCATAAAAACTTTAAAAAGTCCTATTCACCCCCCCTCTAAGATATATTAACATATTCCTACTTCAACTCAAGCAGTCTTCACCGCTATTTCAGTACATCCATATGTACACATAATAAATATATATACATATAGATGAATCATATCAAAAGATCAACTGGACTGTACTCCAAATATCAGTGGTGAGAATGATTTTCACCATTAAAATTCTCAAGGCCCAATGTACTATTTATTTTCTATATAATCTGGCCATAAGGTCACACAGACTTGGATTAAGAGGAAATGAATTCCCTAGTGATTCAAAACTTCTGTGAAACAAAAGGATCTAAGTGGCAGACGCTCAATCACCACTACTTTTGTTACATGGTCCACTTGATCCTAGATATGCCTCATTCTTTGAGCTCAAGCCTTAAAATGAGCTTTCCAACTGGCTGGGTGGCTTGGATGCAACATATGTATCATGATGGGCCCATATAGATGGACCACATACATACAACACACATAAGGGGGGGTCCTACTGTCCGCTGGACTGTGTGACTGGAACACATACATCATAGTGGGCTTCCACCGTCCGCCTGGACGGTGGGCATAAAACGCATATATCACTGTGGGTCCCACGTAGGGCCCACCATAACGTTTATCTTCCATCCAATCCATTCATAAGGTCACCCGTACCTGGATGAAAAGGAAAAACAAATTTCATTTTGATCCGAAACTTCTGTGGCCCAGACAAGTGTTTCAAGGGCAGACACTCAATCCCACTATTCCCTCTGATGTGGGCCACCTGAGATCTAGATCAGGCTAATTTTTGGGGTGGGTCCACTTCAGAGAGTGGCCCACCTTGTAAAAGGGTTAGATGACAAATAAACATCAAGGTGGGGCCTACATGTGGGGCCGTGGGCTCCCTAGCGTCCGCCCGCTACACCAAGCATCGGTCTGCTGCTACGCGTTGCCTCTTTTTTTTTTTTTTTTGAAAACCTGTTTTCTCGAGTTTTTTCATGCGTGCCCGTATCAAGTGAATCCACCTTGGCCATGGGATTCTACGGCTTGAGACCAACCAAAAGAGTCCAACATTGAATGTGTTTTGGTGTATGGAAAACCTCAGGTGAATTTCAATGGTAGAAAACATCATTTGCCATACCATGGCCCATTAGAAATTCAGATCATCTTCATTTTTCGTCCTAACGCTTAAAATGACCTGGAGAATGGAATGTACGGTGTAGATTAAATACATACAGCAAGGTGGGGCCTGCATGAGTGGCCTACTCAAACAGCACAAAGAATCAAGCTCATATATGTGTTTTCATGTCCACGTCCAGAGACGCTGGACTGCTTCCATCTCACGTCCAGTTGACGCTGGACTGTTTGTAACACCCTGAAAATCGGGGGTCGTGTATAAACTCAACTCCCGAGTTCCAGACCGTCACTTATGCAACAAAAATGGTTATGATTCAATGTTGTCTGATTTAAAGCATTCACATGAGTAAAAGTATACCAAAACTGCAATTCATACTTCAGATCCAGTGATAAAAGCAAGCGGAAGACTAAACAATATATATATCACTGTATGGAAAAACAAAGTAATCTCAACTGTCTCCAAAGTATGACTACATCTCTGAGTCTCATATACATGTAAATAGACAAAAGAATAAGTTCAAAATAGTCCCACTGAAGTCCCCCTCGATCCAGGTCACCTACGGGAAGCCGTCGTGATACTGCATATACGAGAACTCATCCTGGTCCTCGTCAATCTCCGGCTCCACCTCCTGGATCTCGTCGTCACCTGCAACTACAACAGGGTCTGGTGAGTGTTGCAAACACCATCCCGTAACGTGGGAATGAGTGATCAACTCAGTGGAATCATAGAGCAAAGATTAGCATGTTCACAATTCAATCACGCGATAATAGTAAAGCAGTAAATCAGACAAATCCTAATACTGTTATTAATGCAAGATGATATGACGTGATGTATGCCCTCACCGACGATCACCCTCATACGGCAACATCTTACGACCGCGGCATGCCACACTACCTAGAGTGCTCCACATCTTCCACGCACATGCAATGCTATGGTGATATGATTACCAAGTTGTTATTAATCCATTCAAACAGCAGGATTGGGAAACTAAGGTACTTCCCTTGTATCAATCCCAACACGGATCCTGTCTAGGGTCGTCACTCCTAGTAATCTCATACGATGTACATTTCGTAGGTCACTGCAAGGGCTGCCAGGGCTGTTGCTCGCACTCGTTGCACCGCTCCCCCATCACCTTATCAATACAGGCCTACTGTACTCTACTGCACGGAAGGGTCGTCGCCTCCCGTGAACTCAGAATACGCTCGCGGTCACTACAAAGGGCTCGTCGCCTGATCAGTGTAGGCCGACAACTAGAATATAGTGTCCCATACCACCATAATCTGCTCACGAGTCAAGGTGCTCATTGGTCACTACGGGGAGGTTTGTGGCCCCAGCGTAGGCCGACAGCTCGACCACGGTGTCCCATACCACCATGCCCGGCTCATGAGTCTTCGTGGATCAAGGTACCACGGTTAATAGGGTTTACAATGGTAAGTTCAGTACCCTAGGTTCAAGCAGTTATGATACATACAAGGTGAACAAACATCGGCCAGTCGGGTTACTTGACGGGCTCGACTAGCGCGATCGCATCTCGAATTGAACGACATGAAGTGCGTAAAACACTTCGCGTGGCCTAACCACTGCCGCCAACTCTCAACACGAATCACATTCATCGACGCGTCGTTCGTGGCTATGACCAGTCAGCCACGAATTCGCTCGGTTACCGACTGCCTGGACTAAGTCAAGTCCCACACATCTATGGAATTACATTAACACTATAAAAAGGTATTGGAATTGAAATACATCATGTGAGCATGTTAGCACATGTTATAACATTCAACTTAAGCAAATCTTCAAGGCATACTTCCCATGCATATTCAACTTAAGCAAATCCTCAAGCACATACATTCCATGCATGTAATGAAATCATGCATTTTGTCAACATGTAGAAAATCATTTAGGTCAGCATAATAATTGAAAAATCAATCACAAACTATCAAATAACATCATTTAATTCAATACATACTAATACAAGCATTTACACAAACACATACACTACACACTTAAGTCTACATATAGTATGTCGACCCAAAGTGTGCAACTAGGCGAATCTCTTCGCCAAACTAATTATGCACGCATTCCTAACTTCCTAATGCGACAACAAACCATGTCAATCACATCAGCAAAATATGAATGTAAACAGTACTTCCTACAAATGACTAAAATGCCCTAAATCTCATATTCTTCGTTAGCTTACGAAACGGGAAACGGAGAGCATTTTGTACATGTCAAACAGCGATGCCGTCAAGAATCTACTATTAAACGACATTGAAAGTGTTGGGAACCGTCAATCAAAGCGTCTAAAATCCTCACCTAGTGTCTTGTAGACTCGGGAATTGAAGCGGAGTGTATATGCTTCGTCTACGGCGAGTAAGGAGCCTAATACATAAGATCCATAAGCTACATCGCTATGGAAACAAGGAAAACTCAAATCAACAACTATTTAGGGTTTTTACTTACCTAGAATCGCGGTGGAATCACCGGGAAAGCGGTAGAGGAGTGTTGCTTAAGCACGTGCAACACGTAGCACAAGTGGCAGGAAGAACTCTCCCACTCTCTCACAATCTCTCACTCTTTTTCTCTCTCCCAAGCTAGGGCTTCTCTCAAATTCGGATGGGAGAGAGGAGTGAGGGTTTCAACCCCTTTTATAGCCTAAAACATGCCCAAAATAGGCTTGGGAACAATGTTTACTTGGTGCCTAACCAAATCGGGGCCGTTTCGGTCCAAAAGGGCATTTCTGGAGGTCCCCAGGCCAAATGCGGTCGGACTTAAGCTCATGCATACTGGATCTAGCACGCATCCAGTTTTCAGACCGGTTGGGTTCCCAGATCGCACGTGGCGGCCCAGTTTCAGTTTAACGGTCACCGCACCAAGATCAGGCCTATAAGTCTCGTGATATATAATAGATATTTTTCCTGATCCAAGGGTGTAATTTGGCTGTATTCTGACGGTCAGAATGCTTAATACTGATGCGTCAAAATTGTGTGCCAGATTTGAATTTGAAATTCCAACTATGTCCCTATTCACACTCTCTTCGGTCCGGGCTCAATGAAATAGCCTCTGATCGTCAGTTGGACTTGATATTCGAAACGATTGCCAAGCCCAGCTAAGTGGTCATAACGGTCTAAGATGGTAGGCATCTGACTTACGACGCGCGGTCTAGATCCAATACAAAGTTTCAAGGAGGTCCCGAGAACAAACCGGCTTAGAATTTGATCCGAGGCTTTAGAGCATTATAGCACCCTTGGTTCCACTCGCTTCGGGCCTCGTAGAACGTATTTAAAGTGATCAGGGACCATTTCCCAGCTATTCCAACGTTGCACTAGCTAACCTAGTCACATTTTCTAAAGGAATGAATTCTACGCAATTTCGGGTCGAGTTGGTACTCGAACCCAAGTATGGATTTTTCACGGGCGTTACACTGTTCTTGGCTCAACAAAATATTCAAGGTGGCCCTGCTTAGGTGGGCCACTACACGGTGGATGGTGTGGGACATATATACATATAAAGTGGCCCCACCTCCAAATGGATTGGATCCAATACATGCTTCATGGTGGGGTCCATCCGGGCGGGCCACATGGCCGTTTCATCACATAAAAAGGAGGAAAGAGAGAGAGAGAGAGAGAGAGAGAGAGAGAGAGAGAGAGAGAGAGAGAGAGAGAGATTGAGACACGTGTGATGGAGGGTCCCCGACACTATGGGCCCTCCCTTGCATCCAATCATACATCAAGTGGGTCCTATAACATATGGGCCCAAAAAAATTGAAATATAACGGTGGAGATCCCTTCTCCACAAAAATAGACGGTCTAAATGACCCATTTACAAGCTAAGAAGGTAAACATCATGATGGGGTCCATGGAGAATGGCCCCATCATGGAATGATATTGATGATCACGATGGGCCGTTGACCACATCTTATGATCCAAAGTGAGATCCATAACATTGATCGGTAGGCCTCACTTGGCCCATCATAAAAAAATGAAATCTAAGCTATGGAAGCACCCACCGCTTGATTTCCTCGGTCCGTTGGAAAGCCACTCTCCTTATACTTCACTTTGATGGTGGAGATGAGAAATGGATGGCTAGGATGAGAGCTTTTGGGTGGGAAGGTGGGCCACACAACACACTTTCTCTCTTGAAAATGGCTTGGACGTGTGATGCTCTTGCTAGTTGGGAGTTGAGATGAGAAATGAGAAAGAGAGAGAGAGAGTTGTAAGAGAGATGAGGGATGGGTGTGATGGGTGAAAGGGTGAGGTGAGTGATGGATGTGGTACTTGACATGTAAGGTGGTGTAAGAGAGAGGGTGAGAAAGAGTTGACTTTGGAGAGAGACAGCATGGGTTGCTTTGTACTTAACATGAGGTGATTGATGGGATTGATTAATGGGATGGATGAGACATGTTGTAGAGATTCTCTTGGAATTTACAACGCGCGATGTTTTTCCTTGAACTGAACCCGGCTTTACATCTCCTCGTCTGGGTATCGAATTAGTGTGCAAGTCACGGCGTTGGAACCGCGGCGATTGTGCGGTCGCAATGGTACAAGTCTCGGATTAAGCCGACTCAAATCTAAGGGGTACGACTTAGGGTCATGCGCAAATATCGATTAGTGGTTGCGGATTATCGAAATTCGATGAAAAGGATCGCAGCAGTCAATGGAACAGTACGGACTAGGATACGGGTCTTACACAGTATGACCTAATCGAAATTAGCGAAAATGGTGATTTGGTCATGACACTATAAACTGTCGGTTTTAGGTTAAAAGAGTAACTGGGTTGATTTAGTTTATTAATTAAGGTCCGATTCATAGTTGGCTCGGGTTTGGGTAGATCTCTAATTTAGTTACGGTTGTTTTATTAGTCGGTGGTAGGTTAGTTAGATTTAGGCCCTATGTGAACAAATCATGGGGATAAACTTGATGTTTAAGTGAACGGTTGAATTCATTAGTTTTCTACGGTTGATCAAATCTATTTGTACCATTTTTTATCGGTACCAGCCGCATATAAGCTCACCTCGAGCGTCAATGGTCTGAAAATGATGATGCGGCTAGTAATTAAGAAAAATTTTTAAAAAGGATTTTTGGTAAATTTAAATAGCAAAAATTCGGGGTGTTACAGGTTAGGAACATTCGTGGTTGAAAAAAAATATGAAATAGACAGTTTCTATTAATTAGAACCCTAGGATTAGAATACCTATTTATGTTCTTAACAAGTTAAAAAACAGATGAAAAGGGAAGAAGACTTCTTACCAAATCATGGAAAGAGATGTTATTACAAGACCCTCTGTTCCACTATCGAAGGAAATAGGTGAAAAAATAGACCAAGGATAATACATATAGATCAAAGTGTATGCATCAGTCAATACATTCGATTCAAAGTTGAAGAACAAAATAGATGACGATATCTCTTCAAATCTATATGATTTAATGCGGCTACAAGGTCCACAACAAGCATAAGAACGAACATGAATATGAAAATAATCTAAAGGAAGGAGAATATGATGGGAAGATAAAAACCTAAAACACATCTAGAGCCAACTGCTCCTTTAAGGAAGCCATGGGTACCTGTTTCTAGAGATGGAGTCCTTCTCCCTCTCTCACAATGAATGGTGCACAACTTGGTTAAGTAATACTGTCATTCCTGCCATTTTGGTCTAACACACCTGCCATTACATTCATTAAAATGAGAAGATGAAATCTCATCCCTCAGTCTGTACGATGGTTTCAGGAAGAGAAGAAATCTCATCCATGATAGTTTTAGGAAATGAAGGGGTTGGGTTTGTGACGCAGGGATGAACGTGATGAGGTCGATCACCGTCTTCCTCAAGGATAACTACTCCGAATCCACGGAGCTTCTCTGGACTCCTCACAGAGACTTCTCGAATCCACGAGGAAAGAAAGAAGGAAAATAGAAATAAATTATATTAAATTTAAAATTAATTAATGAATAATTGATAATTGTCTAATGTGTCTCCTTACACCATTAATATAGAAAAATAAATAAACTAAAATTCGTAATTATCAAAAATAGCAAAATTCTAACTCTAACACAAATTCTAATTCTATTAAAACTCTTCTAAGGCCTAATTTCTAAAAATAAAAATTCCAAATAAACTTTCTCTAGAAGAGTCCTAGTATAACTAAAAGTTATTTTCAAAAGGAAAGAAAATCTAAAACTCTAAAAATATTAAAAAAATTGGAATTACTCGGAATTATTAAAAATAGTAAATTTTTTCTAAAAATTCGTTTTTGAGCTGAAAGCGCACGTTTTCTGACGAAACGGACAGATGCGACCCACTTGTGGGTCGGTTCACCCCGAATGGTCCATTTCAGTAAAGATTGATAAGTTGTACGCCCCGTAACGATACCCGGATCAAAAGTTATGGTCAATTCACGGTCCATCTTCTTGTGGCTCAACTATGCTGGGAATATCTTTATGACACGTTCTACATCAGACCCCTCCACTTGAAAAAAAACTCGTCCTCAAGTTATTTAAGGGATTGGCTCATGATTTTGAGATAATTTCTGATGCCGATGTTTATTAGCCATTTTTTTGTACTTGGCATTAAGCTCTTGAGCTGACACAATACATGTACTCATGCTTTCCTTGACTTGACTAATATCGATTAGTTCCTTCACATCTGCCTTCAAGATCTCATATTTTTCCTGATAATATGGGCAATTAGGCAGACTTGCCCCTGAGACGAGATCAATGTGATTTTGTATATCTTGTATGAGAGGCAATTTATTGGGGGGGTTCATCGAGCACAATCTCCTTGAACTCCTGCAACATCGGCTTCAAATCTTTTGGGATATTTACAGGCTCCATATATTCTTTCTTTTCAACTAATGGATATATATCTCTTGTTTCCTCAGATTGTTTAACAAAAGCTTGTTCAGTTGTGAGAAACTGTTCCTCAACTTTAGAAGTCTTGGGTTGGTTCTCCCTTTCCATAGGAGCGAGGATAATCTTTTTACCATCTTTAATAAAGAAGATAAATAAGTTATCCCGATCCCTATGTGTAGCATTAATATTATTTTGCCAGGGTTGACCAAGTAACATGTGACAAGCTTCCATATCTACCACGTCACATATTACTTCATCCTTATAATATTTACCAATGGAAAAAGATATATGATATCGTTCAGTTACCTTTGTTTTGTTGATCTCCTTGATTCATCTAATTGTGTATGGAGATGAGTGTCTTTCTGTTTTCAGTCGTAGTTTCTCCACCATTATTTTTGACACGAAATTCTTATCGCTCCTGACATCGATGATCACATTGCAGACTTTTTTGTATGCAGTGCACCTTGTTCGAAAGATGTTGTCTCTCTATAATTTTATCTCTACCTTTGGCATGTATAACGGCTTCCTCATAATCGAAGTGGTGGCCTGTGATTTACCATCATCTGATGGTGCTTGGTAGAAATTGGGGTTGTGTCATGCAGCGGCTATAGGCGGTTGAGCATTACTTTAAGTTCGAGGCGGAATTAGCGCATCCGCAATACGGTTGAGTGTTGCCTGCAACCCTTGCATGGTCAACTGACTCTCCCGGTGGAAAGCTTTCATTCTTTCCAAAAGATAACGAATCCCTATATCACCATCCACAAGATTTTGATTCATACCTTCATTATTTGTCATCGGCCCGAGGGAAAACCTCGCTCTGATACCAAATTGACGCAGGGATGAACGTGATGAGGTCGATCACCGTCTTCCTCGAGGATAACTACTCCGAATCCACAGAGCTTCTCTGAACTCCTCACAGAGACTTCTCAAATCCACGAGGAAAGAAAGCAGGAAAATAGAAATAAATTATATTAAATTTAAAATTAATTAATGAATAATTGATAATTGTCTAATGTGTCTCCTTACACCATTAATATAGAAAAATAAATAAACTAAAATTTGTAATTACCAAAAATAGCAAAATTCTAACTCTAACACAAATCCTAATTCTATTAAAACTCTTCTAAGGCTTAATTTCTAAAAATAAAAATTTCAAATAAACTTTCTCTAGAAGAGTTCTAGTATAACTAAAAGTTATTTCTAAAAGAAAAGAAAACCTAAAACTCTAAAAATATTTTAAAAAATCAGAATTACTAAAAATAGTAAAAAAAAATTTTAAAAATTCGTTTTTGAGCTGAAAGCGCACATTTTCTGACGAAACGGATACATGCGACCCTCGGTTTACCCCGGATGACCCGTTTCAGTAAAGATTGATAGGTTGTACGCCCCGTAATAATACCCGGATCAAAAGTTATGGTCAATTCCCGGTCCATCTTCTTGTAGCTCAACCATGTTGGGAATAACTCTAGGACACGTTCTACATCAGTTTGAGGATGGGATTTGAGTAGGCCGAGAACCTAAGGTGGGATATCGCAATCCCACCTGGATGATCCCACGTGTCACTTAGATATAAATCTGCCCACCAAGATGATCCCACGTGCCACTTGAATGCAAATCCATCGTATATTCACCGAAATCCAAACAAGGGCAATTTGAACTTACACGGGATGATGTAATCCTATCCCTCGTAATATCCCATGAACCAGATTCCCAAACTTGCCCTAGGTATGTATTTTATCAAAACCGTCCGTCCGTTTGGTGTGCTTGCTCAAGCAAGTGAGCCCAAAAACAAGAAAGTGACCAAGATCAAGTGGGCCACAGTGGACCACACTGCGGAAAGCAGTGGTGGATTAAACATCTGCCATTGAAACTTTCTTGAAGGCCACGTGAGTTTTGGATCAATTTGGTTTTTATTTTGTCTTTGTTTTTATTTTTTATATATATCTATGTGACATTATGAATAGATTGGACAGAAAATAAACAACTTTCCGAGCCCTATAGATGTTTTAACGGTGAAATCATTGTCCCATTACTATTTGTGGTGTGGTCCACTTGAACTTTGGATATGATTTATTTTTTGGATCATGTACTAAAATGATCTCGCAAAATGGATGGACCGTATGGATATAACAAATACATCATTGTGGGTAATCGTGATCTCCTTCCAACCGTTAGTACTGGATCGGGCCTGTGGGAGCTGGGCCGCTCCTCTTCGAGAGCCACGTACACACATCAGCCAGCTCTGTGGTGTGTATTAACCGACCCGCCTTGTACATACGTGTTGGCTTTATGCTGAGCAAAGCGCACGTAGGAAAACAGAAAATCTAATCTTTTGATACTCGGGCAAAGAGAGGTGGATAATGCAAACGTCAAGTCGTGGGGTCTCAAGTCTAACTGGCTGGATAATCTCTGGTCCAAACCGATGGGTAATTTCCAACCATTCACGCGTGCGCCACATCTTAACTACCCGATGGGTTGGAGGTCGCTGCAGTTGTCTGCCAATGTATTTTACCATTTACCAATGTTTGCGTATTATTTTTATTGCGTGGCCCACATAAACATAATAAGTAGATAGTGTTGACTCGCTAGGCGATCATGGCGGACGGGGATTGCGTCCTACCGCGCCCGTCTCGGACGCGGATTGCGTCTTGCCTCCGCTGTCTCCAGCCTAGAACGGCAGCAGCTTTGAGTGGCACAGTGATGTGTGGGCCTTATCCACACTGTTATTCAGTTTTTTTCCCCAGTCCTTTTAGGGTATAAATAAAAAATCAGGCAAATTTAAAACGGCTCAAGAGGACTACCCATTGGGGATTAAAAACTTCTTCAGGACCGTAGAAGTTTTGGAGTTTGCTGATGTTTGTTTTTTTTATTTATTCTTCGTCCAAGTCTATATAATTTTATGAATAAGTTGGGTGGAAAATAAACATTACAGTGGGCCTTAAAAAAGTTTCAATTTATCACCGCTGCGTCATGTGGGTGTGGTCCACTTGAGCTTTGAATCTACTTAATTTTTAGATTTATCATCTAAAATGATATAAAAAAATGAACGGACGGTGTGGATAAGACCCATACATATCGGTGACTCAAAGCTGCTGCCCGTTCCCCGCTGGAGGCGGGTGGGTTAGGACGCATTCGGCATCCCTCGAACTAGACTGCATTTAATTAGAAAAAAGAAAAAAGAAAGAAAGAAAGAAAAAGGACAAAAAAGAGGTCAGGATAATCCGACAATTTAGACGGTTCAACGCACACGATTTCTCCGCTCGTGGCTGTATAAAAGACGTAAAAGGTGGTGGTAAAGTTTTGGAAGAGGTTGGATACTGGTGCAGTTTTACTCATCTTCAAAGAGGTGCTTTTATTATGTCGTGTTGGTTGTTTTTTTTTTTTTGTTCAGTTGCAGATCCAGAGAGAGAAAACAGAGAAGCTTCCTTTGCAACCAATCTCTTATTTATTATTGATTTGCAGAATCTTTTTCATTATTCTCTTAAGGTTGGCCTCTCCTCCTCCTCAATGGAGAAATCCTCCTCTCTTCTTTTCCTTTCATATCTCCTCCTCTCGCTTGCAACCTTTCATGGAGAATTCGTCTCTGCTGTTCGTAAGCAAGATGGATCTGAGCATTGGGGCTATGTTCAAGTTCGACCCAGTAAGAGATTGCGCTCTCTCTCTCTCTCTCTCTCTCTCTCTCTCTCTCTCTCTCTCTCTCTCTCTTCAGAGCTCTCTTTGCTTTGTAGAGTATCATTTTTTTGAGATATTGATGACTTTTTTTTTTTTTTTTGAAAATTAAAAATAAAATTCAGAGGCTCATATGTTTTGGTGGCTTTACCGGAGTCCGCAGAGGGTCGACAGTCCATCAGATCCGTGGCCAGTAGTATTTTGGTTGCAGGGTGGACCTGTAAGACTCTTTTCTTTTAACAAAGGGGAGCAATTGTAGACACCCACATAATCCAATTCATCGTAATAGAAGGAAAAAGAGGTTCCATCTCTTATATATATTATTGTCAGATTTTCTTGCCTCTCGGAACTGAATTTTGAAATCTTTGTATGGGAAACAGGGAGCTTCGGGTGTCGGGATTGGGAATTTCGAAGAGATTGGACCTTTGGATGTGGATTTGAAACCGCGGAATTCTACGTGGTTGCAGAAAGCAGATCTCTTGTTTGTGGTGTGCATTTGATTCACAAGCTATTTTCTTTCTGTTCCACACATGCATTTCTTGACGAAAAAGTACTAATATATATTTTTCTTTCTTTCTTTTAAATTCTGTTCAGGATAATCCAGTCGGGACAGGATTCAGTTTCGTGGAGGACGAAAGTCTGGTTGTGAAAACCGATGAAGAGGCGGCAACTGATTTAACTACATTGTTGAAGGAGCTCTTCAACAAGATTAAGAGCCTCCAAACGAGTCATTTCTTCATTGTGGCAGAGTCTTATGGAGGCAAGTTCGCTGTCACGCTTGGATTATCAGTTGTAAAAGCAGTTGAGGATGGACAATTGAAACTTAACCTTGGAGGTGAACATTATCTTCCTAAGTAAATTTTTATTTAAGTTAACTCTAGAAAATTCGAGGGCTGTTAGGAATTTGAAGAGAAATAAATGTGGGCCATCTGTAATTTGAGTTATACAAGTGTAGGTAGCTTGATCAATCTGAAGTTTCAATTGAGATGATGGATTGGGTTTTGCGAAATTGCTCCATTCTTTTTTAATTCAATACTTATTGCATCTGAAGGATATAATAGTTCTGATTTAAAATGGATTGGCTGTGTTCTGTACGGTTCTGATTACAGGAGTTGTTTTGGGAGATAGTTGGATTTCTCCGGAAGATTTTGTGGTGAGTAGCCTTCTCAGCAAAGCATCGATTATTAGTCATTTTCCCTTTTTGCTTATTTTGTTTCTACACTTCTAAGATATCTCATCTTGGATGCTACTATCTTGCAAATGTAGAAACCCATTTGCTTAGAAATTCAGAAATGTTGAGGTGATTTGGGCTATCACGCATATGTCAAAATGCATCATATGTGATACATGTGCCTTTCGTCAGGCGCCACTGACTATGAACATGTCCGTACAAAATTTCAAGATGATACATTAAGGAGGCCACACGGTCCTCCTGTTTTTGTTTCTGCAACTATACAGGTGTATGCTTAAATATATGAGTGGACTGCCTGATTTTTGTGCCTGGTGATATTCACGGTTGCACTCACCTAATGTTCTGAATGTCACAGAATTTCATCGTTAATCTCCTTTCACGAGTCACTCCTTGCCCTGCTGTTACAGAGTACTGAGAAATCTATTTCAAAATGCAGTTCTCATGGGGTCCTCTTCTCAAAGATGTGTCACGACTTGACGAAAATGGTGCAAGTGGTTCAAACAGGTCAGAAGCTATCAGTTTTCAAGTATTCCTTTTACCAGTCATTTTGCTTGAGGAAAAAATCAATTTATCTAAAGAACCCATTTTGCACAACAGCATGGCTCAAAAAATCCAGCAACAGATTGAGAAAGGCCAATACCAAGATGCCACAAGATTGTGGAGTGATCTCGAGGGCTTCATCAGTTCCAGTAGTAGCTCTGTGGTAGGATCTATTTTCTGGGAGCAATAATGAGTGAAGTTGAGTAAGTACCCATTTTTTGGCACTAACCTCTCAGTTTTGGCAAAATGCTACGCACGTGCAAGATCAAAGATGCACACTTGGGGTATCCCTTTGGGTATATGTATTGTTTCAAGGAGATGATCATCCAATGGGCCACACCTGATATTTAGACTGACCTGAATTTTGAAACAAAAGAAGCTATACTGTTGAGCCCATTTAATGAGTAAAATGGATGTCACACACCTGTTCCACAGTGCCACATGTGAGAGGTGAGTGCCAAAAAGTTGCACTCAAGTTCACTAAGCATTCCTAGTTTTCTCTTGTGAATTTCCCTTGAACTTCAGGGCTATTTTGAAGCTAGAAAATTATTTTGAGCATCTGAATCTGCAGGATTTCTATAACTTCTTATTGGACTCGGGGAACGATCCTGTTTCGATGTCATCCGTTGGATTATCAGATGGAATGCCAATGAAGTATTCAAGTTATCTAAGCTCGAAGGCTTCCTCAAATGGTGATCTTAGTAGTTTCATGAATGGCGTCATCAGAGAGAAGCTACGGATTATTCCTAAGGATGTTAGGTGAGTTTTGCATACCATGAGAAATAAAGTAAAAGAAAATATGGGCAGCAATCTACTTCCTTTCTTTTCTTTTTGCTTGCTTCACGTTTGAACTAAAGGAAGTTTTGTTTAATCTTTCTCGCAGCTGGGGAGGGCAGTCGGATCTTGTTTTTACAGGTCTAGAAAATGATTTTATGAAACCAAGGATTAATGAGGTAGTTTCAATTTTCTACTTAATTGCTTTTGAATACATGGTAAATAAATTACATGATCAAACATCTCTTCTCATTCCCCATGTATCCCTTTTTCTCGTATGGTGTTGTGGTCTCGAATGTTTCTTCAGCATTCACCAAAGCATGTGTTACATATACCTCCATATATAACATTAAGGATCACTCAAATTGTTTGTGCCCCTTCTCATTATATTGTTATGATAAAAGCAATTAAAGAATCCTTTCTAGCTTATTGGTTGCGGAGGTTTGCTGATGGTATTAATACAATGAAAGGCATTCTTTGCTTATTTAGAGTTTGGGTTTGAGCCAGCTTATCTACGGAAAAAAAAAGAAAAGAAGACAAGTGCTTGTAGATGTTTTTCTCTTGGAGAGAAGATGTTTCAACATTGCAAGATATTTTTGGCTTTATATTAGAGCTATATGGTATTTGAAGTACAAAAGCAATATGGTATTCTTTCCTAAAGCAGTCATATCTCAAAAAGGATCCTTGTAATTTTGTCCAGGTTGATGAGCTCCTAGCGAAAGGGGTAAATGTCACTATATACAATGGGCAGGTAGAGCTTCCCTTGGATTTTCTAAGACACACTAGTAATTATTGTTGCATTTTTATCTCATGTACATTCTTTTTCCATGTCATGCAACTAACATGGTTTGGTTGGTAATGGTAGCTTGATGTCATATGCGCAACCAAAGGAACAGAAGCATGGGTCCAGAAGCTCAAGTAATCCTCATGTTTCCTTTCTCTGAATTTTAGTTTGTTACTGCAGGAACTTGCATCTTTTTCATATTTTCTTAAATTTTAAGAAAATAACTGGCGTACTGTATTCTTCTTTGATATCTCAGGTGGGAAGGGCTAAAAAATTTCACTCGCTTGGACCGAACCCCCCTCTACTGTGAGGGTGGATCTGAAACAAAAGGATTCATGAGGTCATACAAGAATCTACACTTCTATTGGATTCTTGGGGCTGGTCATTTTGTAAGTCTCCCATCTTCCTTGTCACCATTGACATTATCATCATCCTCAAAAAATCATAATATCTCAACTAATTTATTGAATATGTTGGCCTTTTCTCGCTCTAATAAGAAATACATATGCAGTCATTTTTTTGCCTTGAAAACCACTGATGGGCTTTTGATACCCTTCATTGGTAGTAATTCCATTGTACTGTGGTGGAATGTGCAGACTTTTCATTTTGGTACTAGAACTAAAGTCATCTCTAAACTCAACTTTTAAATTTAGTTCTTACAATGGGTATTGTATACAAACTAGGAGATGTGGACCAGACCAGAAGATGGTGATTAAGCCACAGTCCATGGTAACAATCTTGATTGCATATGTAATATAAAACTTATGAATTTCAACAAACAACAACCAAAAGCACCTGTTTTTCAATTCATCAATTTATAACTCATGTAGATTTATTTGGGGCATCAAACAACCAAAAGATTTTGAAGCTGAGCTCAAATTTCCTTCACAATTGTGACCATCCATTTTGTCTAATATGAACCTACAAAAGAAATCTAAAACCAACCTTGCTTCCCTTTTCAATTAGGCATGTAAATCAAGCTTCTTATTTAATAGGCTAATTTTCTAACAATGTGGGTTCTGATGCTATCTAAACTGTGACCTGGGTTTCATTGCTAAATTAGAAAACACAAGTAACTAACTTATCTCAATAATCTACCTGAATTACTAATAGTCTTGAGCAAGGTAAAAGTATTGATATCTAGCGAATAAGATTATATATTTAAGAAGACCATATGGTCCTTGAGCAAGGTAAAAGTATCCAGTTCTACACATTAATGTCTTAATTATCAAGCACCCAATCTTCATAGCTGTGTCACCATTGCATGAGATCAGAGCCATTTATTTGTTAGGCCCCCTTAGCACTGATTGGATGACCTTCTCGAGGATTACGATTGGTTTATAGAGAAGTCCAAACAATCCTCCACGTTATAGAGGGCAAAAGTCTTCTAATTAGTGGGTAGGATCATCCAACCAGTATGAGTTTCAGCATATGACTGGCCATGATAGGGCCCCACAGATCATTTATCTGAATCTCATAAATGTGTGCCTCCCACTCTAGCTGGTTAGAGTGCCCGATAACTAACTTAAAAGTGTTAGCATCGGGTCCACCCTTTCCAAACTCTGCCTAAACATATTCCTATGAAAAAGAAAAGCTTAGAAATAAAAAAATAGAAATGTATAATAGCAATTTAAATATATGATATAAACCCTTTCAGTTTCATAAAAACATCTTTAAATAGACACCTAACTGATTGGTTGAGATACTTATGGTAGAATGAGGAAATGTACAAAATCTTTAACCTTCTTTATCAAATGCTTCAGAAATTATTCTATAGATTATATTTCTAGTTTGTTTTTCCCAAGACTCAGAGAATCCTAACCCTTCCAATTGATGGTCAATGAGTACGAGTGAGGTAGGGCATTTGTTACACATTCAACCAAGAAGAAGGCCAAATGTTATACAGCTTGTATCTTCCAATGTGGGAATGATCGCTCTAATTTATCAACAGTTCAAATCATCCAACCATTTGCTGCACTTGTACAAACTGAAGAACCAGCTGCGTTGGATAGTACCCTTTTCAACAAAATGAAAGCTTCTATCTATTCCTAAGAATACTTCAAAATTTATTCTCTAGAATATCTTTCTAGTTGTTTTTCCCAAGACAAGAAGAATCCTAGCCCTTCAGTTGAAAGTATCACATTAAACCAAGAAGGTGGCCAAATTTTATACAGCTAGTATCTTCCAATACAGGAATTATTGGTCCATGAGTCATTTCCATTGTTGTCCACCATATCAACGGTTCAAATTAACAAATCAATTGCTGCACTTGTACAAACTGAAAAACCATCTACGTCCTATAGTACTTGAAAAAAAAAAAAGAAAAAAAAAAAGAAAAAGAAAAAGAAAAAAGAAGAAGAAGAGATTAGCTATCTATGTTATCATTAAAACGCCTAAATGACCAGAGTGGACATGGAGTGGATATCCACTCTCATCTATACCCTCCCCAATAATTGAAATTGTATTTCAAAAACTCAAAACTTGACTCGACTTCATGTATGGCTGGGTTGCTCGACTCAATTAGGACTCAGGTGAATGTTTTGTTTTTTTGTTTTTTTGTTTTTTTCCATTCCCATGACTTGATATTTTAATTAAATGGGTTTTGCTAAAGTCCCACCTTTACGGGACCCAAACCTTTTGAATGACATGTTGGACATCCAGTCGGTCCTTTGAAAAAAATGCATGATATGGAGGAATAAATAATCCATATTTTCTGATATATTACCAATGGGACAAGCCATGGTGCAAAACTCAAACTCAGCTGATCGGATGATACTAACCCTTTCAATGGGGCTAATTTATTACAACCATTTGTTATTTATGAGCTATAAATTATATGGTTAGAATCATTAAACCAAAGTGCTACTTTGGAATTATAAGCAATACAAGTCCGATCTACCCGGTGGATGTTTCAAGATGATGATTAGGGTCCACCACACACTCACGCCGTTTTCACCACCTATGGGTACTCAACCCTTGACCAGGTGTTGAAACTCCTCAGAGTCTACTACCTAAGATAATGATTAGGGTTATTTTGTTTCTTTGTTTAATATTAGCCATCCATTTTCCATCATATTGATGGAACGCTTAGAATAATCCGATTGACATGATTTTTACACCATGACTTACTCTACATGCCATTCGAAAGCAACCGGACATAACAAAACCCTAATTAAATTAATAATATTTGTTGTATTTATAATGGTTCAAATTACATAGTAAATATATACTAGGCTCCTTAAGAGTTTCAGCACTGGATCAAGGGTTCTGAGTACCCATGGTGGTGAAATCCCACTGCGTGTGGCGTGAGTGTGTGGGGGTGTGTGTGTGCGTGTGAAAAAAAATAAAAAAATAAAATAGTGATATATATATATATATATATATATATATATATATATATATATATATATATATATATATAGCGGAACGCTCACCTACGAACCAGTTCGTACGAACTTTTTTGAGAACCCATCATAGGTGATGGGGATCCAAAATCTAAACCGTTCATGTGAAGCAGCACCTCGTGAAAACCCCCAGGTCGAAGTTTTACTTTGATCTAAAACTTGATGGGTCATGAAAAATGAAAACAGTTCCCTCCTTTGATTTGTATTTCTCTTTTCTATGGCCCACAAGAATTTTAGATTGGGGTGAAAATTTGTCACATGGGGTTTTATGGGATTCCGCATCACATGAACCGTTTATCTTAGACACCCATGGCACGTGTAAAGGTGCGCATGTGCGTAGGTACGTAGGGGAGCATGACTCATATATATGTATAGGTGCGCAGGAGAGCATGACTGTCTCTCTCTCTATATAGAGAGAGAGAGAGATTGAGAGAGAGAGAGAGTCATGCTCCCCTACGCACCTACAAACATGCGCACCTTTGCACACGAGCCATGGGTGTCTAATCTGAAAGGTCCATGTGATGCGAAATCCCATGAAACCCCATGTGATAAATTTTCACTCCAATCTAAAATTCTGGTGGGCCATGAAAAAGAGAAATACAAATTAAGGGAGGGAACTGTTTTCTTTTTTCATGGCCTATCAAGTTTTAGATCAAAGTTCAGGTTTCAAGAGAATTTAGACCCAAATAACGTTTGATGGGTTTTCAAAAAGGTTCGTAGTACGAACCAAGTACCAACCGGTTCGCAGGTGGGCGTTCCCCTACATATATATATACACACACACACTAGGCCGGATCCACTACACGCACTTGTAGGTTAAACGTAAACTACAAAGCCATTTATTGTACTCATCTTGGTGTTTACATTAAATCCAATACGTTCATCATGTTTGTATCATGAAGTTCTCCTCAATGGATAAAAATCACTCTAATCCAAATTTCAAGTGGGCCATGCCAAAGGAAAAAACACTACCACCACTCGTTGAGGCATTTATGTCATTTTGAAAAAGAAACCAGCTCTTAAAGTTTTGTTTAAAGAAAACGCAACTGGCATTTATTGTCGTCGGTTACCGTGCTAGGAAGCTTGCTGAGGCAAGACTAGTGCGTTGACGTTACCAGCTTCTGTGCGGCCTATTATATCAAAACCGTCCGTCCATTTTATGAAATTGTTTTAAGGCTTAGAGCCAAAAAATGAGATAGATAAAAAGCTAAAGTGCAGTGTAGTCCGGATTGAACGTTCACCATTGAAACATTCTTGGGGGTCACACAAGTTTTGGATCAATCCGATATTTGTTTTTTCTTTTAATCCAGTTGGATGGAAAATAAACATCACGGTGGGCCTTAGTATTCTTTCAACTCTAGAAATCATTTTCTACACTGCTGTTTGTGGTGTGGTCTGCTTTATATATGGATATGACTAATTTTTAAGCTCGCACTCTAAAATGATCTCGCCAAATGGATGGACTGTGTGAATATGATAAATCCATTATAATTGGGCTCACAAAACTTGGCCACGTCATCAGACCGCCGACTCTGGTTGTGTTGGCTGGTGCAGATTAGGGGAGACCACGGCCTCTACCAAGACAGTGCAGCCCTTATCCCAGGGCCAATCATGATGTGTGTATTCTGTATCCACCCCTTTCATCCGCTTTTTCATATCATTTCAGTGCATTATCCAAAAATCGAAGTAGATCCAATTATCAGGTGGACCATGCCTTAGGAAAATGTGGTGATTGAATATCTTACTATTGAAAACTTCTTAGGGTGCACCTTAATGTTTCCATAGTGTTTATTTTCTATCTAATATGTTGAGAAGGTCACACGGGCCTGGATGAAGGGTAAAAACAAATATCAGCTTGATCCAAAACTTTTTTCTCTTATTAGTGGTCAATCACCGGCTTGATGTGTCTATCCACGATGTCCATCCTTTTTCCGTATCATCTTAAGGTATTATCCAAAAGATGAAAGCGTATACCATATCATCTTAAGGTATTATCCAAAAGATGAAAGCCTATGGACACATCTTGGTGGTCCTGCAATAAGGGTATCTCAGGTGGACCACACACCACAAGAGAAACAGTGGTGATTGAACGTCCACCATCAGTAATTTCACGGGCCCCACTAGCAGACCCGTAATGTTCATTTGTCATCCGATTCATTCATAAAGTTAATCGGACATGGATGAAGGAAAGATATGAAGATCAAAAAGATCAAAATTCAAGTGCTTTTTTTTTTTTTTGTTTTTGTTTTTTTTTTGTTTTTCCATCATTTATACTTTGTTTATTTGAATCATTGACACTTGAAATCTTCAATAATCTCTCTAAAATTTATAATTTTTCATTGATCATTATTTTAAGTTTTAATTCTTCCATTTAAGCATGTATTCTTCTTTAGGTTTAAAATCTTCTCGCATGTAGAAAAATTATTTAATTAGATCAATTTTTCACTTGAATGCAAGAAAAGCTAATGTAATTGAGATGATATATATGCTATTTTTATGATCACCCTACACTAACACACATCGACCCACATTGAACCCCTATAGCAACATCGATGGACTTTGGGTTGCATTACAACCCATTCGAATGGAATACAACGCATTCGAACGCATGTCAAATTCCTTCACGGAACTAGGAATTGATGCATATCCACTTTAGAAGACGTTATTTCAGGGTAACCAACATAGACCGACTGACACCGAACTCCATTGATAACACTAATCGACTATGAGTTGCACTACAACCTCTTCAAACGGACGTTGAACTCCTTCATTGAACTACGAATCGGTCTATATCCATTTGTGACAATGTTATCTCAGGGTACAGGGAGTTTGGACACACTTGAACCCCATAACGACATAGACCGACTGACACCGAACCCCTTCGACAGCATTGATCGACTCTAAGTTGCAATGCGACCCCTTTGAATGCATGTCAAACTCCTTAGAATGCTTGTCGAACTCCTTCATTAAACTAGGAATTGATGTGTATTCACTTGATAAGATGTTATGTCAGGGTATGGAGACTTCAGATACACTTGAACCCTACACTGACTCAAATTGGCCGACATTAAACCCCTCCAATAAGTTCAGCCCAATTGATCGCACGTTGAACTCCGTCATCGTACTAGGAATTAGTGCTTATACACTTGGAAAAATGTTATCTTAGGGTATGGAGACTCCGGAAACACTTGAACCCCACACGATACAGATTGATCACATTGAACCCCTCTGACAACATTAATCGACTTTGAGGTGCACTGCAACCCCTTCGAATGCACGTCGAACTCCTTTACCGAACTTGGAATCGGTGCACATCTATTTGATAAGATATTATCTCAAGGTACAGAGACTTTAGACACACTCGAACCCCACACCGACACAGACCGATCGACATGAAACCCCTACAACATGAATCCTACATCGACATAGAGTGATTGACACCAAACCCCTTCGACAACACCGATCGACACCAAGCTGCACTATAGCCGCTTCGAATGCATGTCAAGTTCCTTCATGGAACTAGGAATCGGTGTATATCCACTTGAGAAGATGTGTTATCTTCGGGTAGGGAGACTTTGGACACACTCGAACCCCACACCTGCATGGACCGGTCAACACCAAAGCCCTTCAACAACATCGATCGACCCGGAATTGCACTGTAGCCCCTTCGAACGCATGTTGAACTCCATCAAACTAGGAATCTGTGGATATCCACTTGAGAAAACATTATGTTAGGGTATGAAGACTCTGGAGACACTTGAACCCCACACTGACACAGACCGACCAACACAGAAACCCCTCTAACAACGCCAATTGACTCCGAGTTGTGCTGCAGCCCCTTCGAACACATGTTGAACTCCTTCATTGAACTAGGAATTGGTGAGTATCCACTTGAGAAGTCGTTATCTCAGGGTACAAGGACTTCGTGCACATTCAAACCCCCACACCGACATAGATTGATCCGCATCAACAACACTAATCGACTCTGAGTTACAGTGTAACCCATTTAAACTCACGTTGAAGTTCTTCACCAAATTAGGAATCAGTGCTTATCCACTTGAGAAGAGATTATTTTAGGATATGGATACTTCAGACACACTCAAAACCCACATTGACACAGACCGACCGACACCGATACACACCAATTATACCGATTGACTCTGAGTTGCATTGCAACCCCTTCCAATGCACGTTGAACTCTTTCATCGAAATATGAATCATTGCATATCCACTTGGGAAGACAATCTTAAGGTATGGATACTCCGGACCCAATCAAACCGTATACCAACACTGACAACAACTTGCATTATAGCCCCTTCGAATGCACGTCAAACTCCTCCTGCCGTTGAGCTCCTTCTGCAACCCATAGAAAGTGCATGCGGTTGATTCATGCCATCCATCTAGTTTTTCAACTTGTTTTAGGGGTGTAGACCAAAATTGAAGCATATCTAAAGCTCAAGTGGAGAACATATATATATATATATATATATATATATATATTGATGTAGACTCTCAAATAAAAGATGTTGCCAGTAAAAGTTTATTTATTTATTTATTTATTTTTCGCCGCCCTATGAATCTTTTGTAAAAAGACCGAATTAACTCCCGTGTAGGTTTACCTTAACTACACAGCTTTGTAGTGGATCTGGCCTCAATATATACAATTTCTAAAAGAAACAAGTCTGTAGATTATGAGTGTTGAACGCGCACATACACCCCCACATACTCATGCCGTAGTGGAATTTCACCACGTATGGGTACTCAAACCCTTGATCGGGTGTCGAAACTCATGAGAGTCTACCACCGGACCAAGAGTGTGTTGAAACTCATGAGAGTCTAGCACTGAAGCAAGAGTAAGGACTGTAATGCCTTATCCCATTTATTAGTAAGTATCATTTTCTAGGTTAGTGACAAGAATTTGAATCATGGCGAGTTGTCTTAAGGGAATGAGTTAGCAAGTTGACTCGTTGGGTCTCTTTAAGTTGAGATTCACACTCACCATCAAGTTTTCTAATGCCTCAGCATGAAATCCCATTGAGTTAGAGTTGATTTGGCCGTGGTTTCAATTGCTTGGATGATTTTAAAAATGATGATTTGTAGCCTCCTCTTGTCAATGACAACACATGGGACACCATTGAGGGTCATACTTATGTTAATGGTCTTTGTAAATCGTCCAAATTGTTGACTTTGGACCTCCCACTTATGAATGTTGATTATACCTCTCACTTTAAGGTGTGTTGGAAAATAAAGGTATGATATGATTTTCCTTGAAAAGTTTGTATAACGTAGGTGTTAGTTTGTATGTGTGGGTTGTTGGAGGACCGCTGAAGCACACAGAGATGAATTAAGTGAAGTAATCTAATCACACCAAGCAATTATAACGCAAACATTCTGGATTTAACGTGGAAAGACCCTAGCGTGAAAAAGCATGGCACAAAGCAATAGATAATCACTATGAAAGCAGAAAATTACACGAGAAGAGAGATTACTCGATCCGAACAGCCTCGAATCAATCCCAAGCTACACCCTTGAAACCCTAGAATGAATTTGAAAGCTCTAGATACCTTTCAATCCCGATTACACCTAAATATATAGCCTTTGGAAAAATTATAATTGAAATAAAAAACAAATATCTCAAATTTGCAAATCTGCGCATTTGTTCGTTGACTCCTTAGGTGGGTCTTCGATTTCATTGAACTTAACCTTCAATGTCATTGAACCCACTTCGATGTTATCGAAATAACACAAACTATCCAGAGAAAACATGGAAAATCGAATTTTCTCAATTGCATCGAACCATCTTTGATAGCATTGAACTTAACCTTCGATGTTATCGAACACTCTTCGATGTCATCGAAATAACACCCAATATGTCTAGCAACTAACTGGAGAAAATTCAAAAATCCTTGATGGGATCGAGTAGCTGTTTTATGGCATCGAACAATGCTTGATGTCATCGACAAACCCTGTTCTTAAATAGATTTAAGACAAAAAAATAACAATCTCCACCATGTCTTCAATTATCGAATGTGTACCTTTTTATCTTCTTTTCTCATCTCTATTTTGTATCATAATTCCATTATCACTTTTTTTGCACATTCCGTCCTCTTTTACGTATTCGTTAAGCCTAGAGAAGTTGCACAAAGCTTGAACTTCTATGCAAGAACCACCTTAGTGAGCATGTCCTTCAAATTCATGCTTGTGTGAATCCTCTCCAGAGTCACACCTTCTTCCTCAAGCACCTGTTGGACAAAATGGTGACGAACATTCAATGTGTTTAGTATGAGAGTGATAAATAGAAATCTTAGCTAGATTAATAGCGCTTTCGTTGTCACAATTAATCGGCACGGCCTCATGCTAAAGCCCCAACTGATTTATTATCCCTTAACCAAACACATTCATTGAATGCCTCTGTCACAGCCATATACTTTGCTTCAATTGTGGAAAGAGCCATCACAGACTAAAGCTTCGACATCCAACTAGTTGCTCCACCCGCTAGCACAAATGAGTAACCTGAAGTCAACTTTCTAGAATTCAGACTACCCGCGTAATATGAATCCATATACCCGACTAACTTGGCTTCTATTTTCTCAGAAGTTAAGACAATCTTTTGTACTTCGAATGTATCAAAGTAGCAATTTCATCGCTTCCCAGTGTTGCTTGTCGAGGTTTACATGCATTTGCTCACAACATCAACTGCCTATATGATATCTGATCTCGTATAAACCATGACATACATTTAACTCCTAATGACATTTAAATAAGGCACATGGGACATATCCTTCTTTTCCTTATTTGATTTATGACATTGTTTTGAAGAAAGCTTTAAGTGAGTCGCATGGGGAACGCTGACCGGCTTTGTCTTGTCCATCCCATACTTGATTAACACATTCTTAAAGTATTTTGCCTGAGATAACTAAAGCCTGCTCCTCTTCCTGACTCTATGAATATCTATATCAAGAACATTTTTTGCGGCGTTCAGATCTTTTATCTCAAATGTCCTTGATAATTAAGTATTCAGTGTATTGATTTTAGACGTCTTATAACTAGCAATTAACATGTCATCAACATACAATACTAGGATGATGAACTCGTCATCACTTAATGTCTTGTAATAGACATGGAATCGTATTCAGTTCTAGTAAATTTCCAACTCAATATGAAGGAATCAAATCTTTTATACCACTTCTAGGCGACTGTTTCAAGTAGTACAATGATCTCATTATCCTGCAAACCTTGTTCTTTGCCCCTTTAACTTCGTAACTTTCTAGTTATTTCATGTAAATATGCTCTTCTAATTTCCCATGCAGGAACGTAGTCTTCACATCCATTTGTTCTACCTCGAGATCATATTGGGCAACCAATGCCAACACAAATATGATAGATACTTGCTTTACAACTGGTGCGAATATTTCTTTGAAGTCGATTCATTTCCTTTAAGCATAACCCTTCGCTACCAACATTGTCTTGTATTTATCATGTTTCTTCTTGAAGATCCACTTGCACCCGATCGCTTTTCGTTCATTATCACCTTTCACTTTTTTTTTTTCATTAAGAGTCTCCTAAAGAGTAGACGGATCCACCTCACCTGTAATGAAGGCATATGCGATATTAGAATTATCCTTGTATCTCACTGTTAACGTGCAATCCTATAGTGAATTTCTTCTCACAGGTGGCTGCTCCATATGCTCCTGTACCTTTGTTCGTGCATCCGTATCAACTGTGTTAACCTAAAAGTCCATGACTAACCTTTATGGTTTCTTTTGCTTCTCTTGATCATTCTTTTGGAATGGGAATCTTTCATTGAATTTGACATCACGACTAGTGATGATTTTACGTGTGACCTTGTCATATAATCTGTAACCTTTCACACCAACATTATAAGCAACAAATATGTACTTTTTGGCCTTTTAGTCTAGCTAACTCTCTTAACTAATAGTACATGAGAGTAAGTCTCCTAACCAAATATTCGCAAATATGAGTAGTCAACCTTTTGGCCACTCCATACTTCATCTGGAATTTTGCAATCAATCCCTGTAGAAGGGGATGGATTCACCAAATAACAAGCAGTGTTAACGACTTTAGTCCATAAGTCCTTGTCCAACCCAATACTACTAATTATGCATCGGGCTCTTTTCAAGAGAGTCCGATTCATCCACTCAGCCACATCGTTTTGCTCAAGCGTATGACGCATTGTGTTGTCTTATGATCCATTCATCATTACAAAATTGATTAAATTCAGTAGAAGTAAATTTACCACCATTATCAGTCCTTAAAACTTTCACCTTTTCGCCCTTTCTGTTTTCCATCATGGCCTTCCATTGTTTGAAATTGGTGAAAACCTTTAATTTATGTTTTATAAAATAAACCTAAACATTTCGGGAGTAGTCGCCAATGAATGTAACAAATCATGAAGACCTTTCGGTGAAAACCACGAGCGACGAGCCCCATTCGTTAGAATGCATATAATCATGTACTCTTTTACATATATGTTTACTAGACTTAATAGATAACCTTGAATGTTTACCATATATACAATGCTCACACATATTAAAAATAATGCTTTTAAAAATTGGAATTAAATATCGATTTGAAAGCATCTTTATGCCCTGCTCGCTCATGTGGCCCAGATGTGCATGTCACATACGTACATACGTGAAATCCACTACAGCTACTGTAGCTCCATCTGTTGAAGTGTTCTTGATCAACTTGTAAAGGTTACTGTGCCTCTATGCTCTCATAACTATGAGCGCGCCTTTTGAAACTTTAAGGATATAATTGAAAACGGTGAACTTGCACCCAATTACTTCAAGTGCACTAAGAAATATTAAACTCTTCTTCATGTCAAGAACATACTTCACCTTAGTGAAGGTAAGTTCCATCTAATTAAACATCTTGATGCGCATTGTACCAACAACCACAATATTACATGCTTTATTATTACTCATAAATACCTTTCCACCATTGCACTCCCTACGAGAAGTAATGTGATATGAAGCCTTTGTGTCTAGAATCCACTCGTCTTTATGGTCATCATCTAAGCGTCCGATCATAGACACTGACAACACATCACCTCTGTTTGTTCATTCATCCGATGTAGCAGTGTGTTGGCATCCCTTGAAGAAGCCTCTAAGTTATTTTTATTTCCTTTAGGATTTGTACAGTCCTTTTTCATGTGTCCTGACATCTTACAATTCTAACATTTTAACTTACCATTGCCCTTAGATTTGGATCTTGATCTAGAAGATCCCGTGTCCTGCTCAGAATTTCGACCCCTTATAAGCAATGCATTAGTAAAGGCTCCCATGCTACTGTTTTTTTTTCTCATCGTCTTTCCTTGAAGGCTTGAGATAACGGTGTTGACACTAAGGGATATGTTACCGGTGCATAACGTGTCTTTGAAAGACTCATACGAAGCCAGAAGTGAATTTAACAAGATACACATATGATCTTCATCTTTGTGGATCATCTTGTTAAAATTGCTGATGTGGGTCTCAACGTCTCCTCCCTTTGTCATCTTAAAGTTGAACAACTGTAACTTCAAGTGTAGGTGATTTTCAATGAACTTATTCGCATAGATGTTCTCTAACTTTGCCCATAAATTCGCTGTAGTTTTCTTCCACATGACATTGTAGAGAACCTCATCCGTTACACACGGATGGAGGATTTCACTTTTTTATCTAGTTTCTTCCATTCATCATCATCCATAGATTCAGGTCATTTCTCAAGGACCTCATCCAATCCTTGTTGAATCAATATGCCAATTATCTTAACCTTCCATAATTCAAAATTATTTTTCTCGAAGTATTTCTCAATATCGAACTTAGTATTGGCAGTCATTGTTACTTACTTTCAGATTCAAGCCTGCACCCCAACGTTTGCTTTGATACTAGTTGTTGGGAGACTGCAAAAGCATATAGAGATGAATCGAGTGAAGTAATCCAATCACACCATGTAAGAACAATGCAAACACTCTAAATTTAACGTGGAAAAACCCTGGAGGGAAAAAAATCACGATATAAAGCGACAAATAGTCACTATGAAAGTAGAAAATTACAAGAGAAGAGAAATTACCCAATCTGAACAACCTCGAATCAATCCCAAGCTACACCCTCGAAACCCTATAACGAATTTGAAAGCCCTAAATACCTCCCATTCATGATTACACCCAAGTATATAGCCTTTGGAAAAATCACAATCAAAATTGGAAACAAATCTTGTAAATAATATTAAAACTGTCCAGAGATGAAACATGGAAAATTAGATTTCTCGATTGCATCGAACCATCTTCGATGGTATCAAACTTAACCTTTGTTGTCATTGAATATTTTTCGATGTCATTAAAATAACACCCAATATGTCCAGCAACCAACTAGAGAAAATTCGAAAATCCTCGATGGGATTCAGCAGCTGTTCGATGGCATCAAATAGTCTGTCGATGCCATCGACAAACCTTATTCCTGAATAGATTTAAGACATAAAAAGCAACATAGGTTCCATGGTTAGGTGATCTAAACCATTGATAATGTGGACTTGGTTGTGGATGACTGATGCACCAAAAATCGCTAAATAATTGGTGTTTATACTCATTTTGGTACACTTATGCGAGCCAATGAGATACTGCAGCGTGTTTACATTACGCGCTAAGTGATGGGTAAAATCCTACTCGCCCCCTCCATTATTTATACCCGATTTAGTGTGCCTAAATCAAAATCAAACGATCTAGAAAATGCCACATGACAACCATGCCACGTGTGGTATGTAGATTAATTTTATGAGAGGTTAGAGCCATGTATATGTGATGGAGCATTAAATGCTAGATTTTATGTAAAAAAAATAACTCTTCGCACAAAAAAAAAGAAGAAGAAGAAAAAAGGTCTCATTAAAGCAAGATTCTCTCATTTATTATTAATGTTAGAATCTTATCAAAAGAGATCTCTATCTAGCATTAAATGCTAAAGCTTTGTCAAAAGTAACTCTTTAGGAATACCACGTGCTTAGTTCGACCAAGACAACAAATAGGTTGTCACCTCGCCGACCATCTCGCCACGAAGATTGGTTTCAATTGAGCAACGAACAAATTGTTGAAGATTTGTCCTCCATCTACTGTCTTGCCACAATGCCTGGTTCCAATCGAACAACAAACAAACGTCCATCTCCATACGAAGCTCAATTTTGATTGAACAACAAACGAATTGTCATCCCTCAAGCCAATCATGAGTGTCATTGTTGTAAAAATCATTAATAGAAAAACTAATCCTCAAGTTTGTAGACTCATGTCTATTTTGATAAGGTAAAAAGAACTCATTTGGAAGGATTATCCTTCGTTTCTTTCACAAATTCCCTAAACAGAGTGCATTGTTGATGGGTGAGAGGACTCTAGGTCTTTAATCTCTTTCACAAATTCCCTAAACAGATTGCATTGTTGATGGGTGAGAGGACTCTAGGTCTTTAATCTCATTCTCTAATTGCCCGTCAGGGTGAAGGATCCCAATCTCTAATTTGTCTATCTTGGTAAAGGGCACACCCAAATTTCAAATCTACACCTCTAGCATGCCTTTGTATTGTACCCACACACGTAGATCAAATCGACACCCTCACTTACACAAGTGATTCAATTTAATTGAATTGAGTGCAACAATTGGGCCAACTAATAGAGCAATGAAAGATTATAACATAGCATGTGGTTAGAAATTGTATACGCGTTCGTCTTTCAAATTAATCTGTCCAGCAGGCGGCCCCACTGTAAATGGGTAATGGTCTCAAATTTACAGCATTCTATAAATGATTAAAATTTACGAAAAGAGTCGACCGTCCAGATTCACCAGACATGTTCCTTCTCGTTAGTTGGGGATCTTTCAATCCAACCGTGACGATAAGACCTGTCTACATTGGGTTATGTGGCTGATCGCGGGTTCATGCGTACCAATCATATCATTTGACTCCTCTGTATGCAATGACAAGCGGCATTGGCGCCAGCTGTTTGGAAAAGACTGTGGGCCTCTCATCTCTGCAAGTCTAAGCTACACTGCAGGTCGTGCTGTCCACTATCCTTTCCCTCGTGATGGTGCAGGACCGTGCAGCTCAGTCGTAGTACAAAAGGCCCGGATGAATGGCAACTGTAGACGTGTACTGTGGAATTAAAAAGGATGCGAGTTACTACCCCTTCAATCCAGAGCTCTATGGGGCCCAGCTGTGTTTATCTAGATGTAAGTTCTTTTAAGGCAAAATAATAAAATATCAGCCGGAGCCAAAACTTTCATGGCATTTCAACCTACAATTTTCGGTTCATGCTTTAAAATAAGCAGACAAAATGGATGGAAGACATGGATAAAACACATGCATTATGATGAGCTCATGGAGTCCCGTCGCTGGGGATATTAGTGGTGTTGCGGTCACTGATTGTCGAATATACCACATGTGGTACTGGATCATCTTCCCTATGATACATCCCACTTGCAACGGACATCAGTACCAAAAAATAATAATAAAAAAAGCAGCCCCGCCAGCGATAACCCACCTGTCATAAAATACAGGCCCATCCACTAATGAGGTGATACTCACCATTGGAATCAATGCCCCACTAATGGTATGACTCAACATACAGGTGTCGCCCACCCAGTGAGTAGGTCAGCCTGATTTTCCGGAATTCTGATCTGCGTTATGGGCATGTAGTTATCAGGGTACTGATTTCCTAGTGAAAATATGTTACGGTGGGACAAGTGTTGTTACCGTTGCCGGTAGGCGCTCAGTTGTCATTCGATGCATATGGCATTGAGACGGACGTTCTAAATTTGTGCAATCTTAACATTTTATGCAATTGTAAAGGACTCACTGTGAATATTTTATATAATGGGCAGGTACCAGTGGATCAGCCCTGCATAGCTCTAAATATGGTTGCTGAGATCACCCAGTCCCCTCCTGGTTCCGCTTCCAAGTAAAGTACAGAAGAAATAAATACAATAATTTACATTAAAGCCATCTTGATGGCTAGAAGAGCAAAATTCCTCTAAATGTTCAGATTTTCATTCTTTACTACTTGTTTCTTATTATTTTTTTTTTCCCTTTCTTTTAATTAATTGTTTAAAGATGAAAAAACAAGATAAATGATAATCTGTGTAAGAATGGGTTGATGGATTTTGGCCGTCTAAATAAATAAATTTAAAAGAAAAAGAAAAGAAAAGAAAAAACAATGAACATACATCATGCATGTATTTCTACAGTGGATCTCTACTCCCCCTCATTTCCTAAGGATTATTTGCATATTGATGCCGAGTTATATACATTTTTGAATAGACCAAGCGAGGAGTCCGTCAAAAGCTCCACGTCATGCTACGGTCTCAAATAAGGACAGGGTAAATCATACATTTCTGATATTGGGTATGTTGATGACAAAATCTGGACTACCCTCCACTCGGTATGGTGAACCTCTAAGGAACCCTGGTCCTGCACAATGGGTGAGCAAAGGACACCCTGGCTAAGTCGGGGGACCTTCTGATGCCTAAGTCAAGTTAAGGGAATCTGAGTCTAAGTTGAATGTAGAGAGAAGGTGTTAGATATTACGTACCTGTAGCAATGGAGTCTTATTGTATTTATACCTGATTATCGGGCGGTCCGGGTCTGTTAATCTCAGCACGATTCACTCAATCAGTGAGATATTGTGATCGTGGAGATATTATCCGTAATTCGGAGATCGTGTAGTGTATCGCGCATATCTGCGGACGAAACAATCAGTCATGTTTGCTTAAGATAGTTTCTTAGTTTAGCGCATGGAGCGTCCACGCCTTGCCTCTACCTCGGCTCGGGACTTCTAGCTAAAGAGTTGAGTTTCTCAACTACGAGTAACACAAGTGTAAGTGATCGAATGATTCGTCTCCGGTCAAGCAAGTGGGACTGCCTAAGGTCTCGCAAGTAAATCCCGGCATGATCTCCATACTGACTGCCTTGGTCTTAGATTACTCCGAGCCAACAACCTCCCTTGGAGCAGGAGCACAACTATGACCGAGCCGGGAATCTTCCTTCCTACCAGTAGCATTTATCATTCCATATTGACTCTTAAGTATCCGATCAGATTAAAGTGGTGTCACTCCTCGGAATTGAAGGGACTCGGATCTTTCCATAACAGAAGCCCCCTACTCCCCAAGTTCGGACACGGACTTGGAGAGTAAACGTACGCAGAAGATCAACAGTTTTCCCTATCACACTTTTTATGCATGCGGTTGCAATTATGGCTTTTATGTTTGAAGAGATACGTCCTCGGGGGTCTTTCAGCCACAGGTTAACCTCTAGCGAACGCGTGGTGACGGTTAGGATTTTGAATCGTCGCCTCCCATGGTCGGCTCAGGTAGGGACAAGCGGAGAGAGGTTTGAGTCGGGTTATTATATGTCTTGCTTAGTCCGTTGGGCTTCTAAGCACGCTCCGGAGGAGGAGATAACTAACCTTCTCACCAAATCAGACGAGTCTTTCATCAATGACATGACTTCCGTCTTTTATCAGGTATTTCTGTCGACTTTTCTTGTCTTTAGTGTTTATTGCTTTCGAATGCTCATTCTTTTGTTTTATTCAGTCCGTCTCGAAGCTTCTTCTGACTCGGGAGAGATTGAGGGAGCTTACGTAGAAAGATGCTGAGGTGGGAGCCCTTAGGGGCGAGGTTGGGACCTTGCGAGATGAGGCCACATTCCTCCAGATGGAGCAGGCTAAACTGCATCGGCAACTGGACGACGGAAAAGCCCATGAGCTCCAACCGAAGGGGGTAATGAGTGATCTTGAGGCCAGATGCAATGCGGCTGCAGCCGAGCTATCCTGAGCCAGAGCCCATGCAGACTTGCTCGCCAAGGAGAACGTCTGATTGGGGGAAGTGCTAGAGTGGACGAGAGCCGCAGTAGAAGAACAGAACCGAGCCATCTCCCAGGAGAAAGAGGCTCAGTGGGCTGAGGATGAGGCCTCCCTGGCCTTAGCGGTGGCTGCTGCAGTGGATGCCTTCAAGGCTTTAGAGGATAGGGCTGCCGAAGCTACCAAGTTTTACAACTGTGGCTTTGACACCTGCATTGATGTGGTCCAGGACTTGTATCTAGACCTCAACCTTGAGCCTCTGCTGTCCGAAGACGCAGGAGAGAAGCCCTCTGGAGATGCTCGCCCGGATCAGGCCCCTTGCTCCCAAGCTCCTCTTCCAGCTTCGACTGACTAACTTTCAATTCTTCTCTTGTTATGGCTTTTCTAAACTTAGTCTTTTTGATGAATGATTTGGTGTATGATATTTTTTGACCCTTTGAAGAGGGTGTGTGGATGATGATTTTATATATATATATATATATATATATATATATATATATATATATATATATATATATATATATATATATATATATATATATATATATATATAAATTCGTAGCTAGTTCTTGGATGATGATTGTTGGTTGCCGAAATGATTTGTTGATAGGTTGGTTCATTTTGGGGTATTGTCGAGCTGACTCCTTGACGGGTAAACCCATTTCAATGCTGTCTCGTAGGACTTTGAACTTTGTGGTATTGTAATTATTAGGACCTGACCCCTAGGGGATTGGTTCCTCCTACGATTGGCGAGTGACGTTTAGTAAACTTGTTGGTCAGGAGATGAACCGACATCTCTGTCAAGGAGTCGGGTCATTTATTGGCTTTTCCCTCGAACAAGAGGGGATGCCCTGCAGAATTTTCGTGGGATAACGTACTAAGAATTTCTTTAAGGGATCAGTTCTTTGAGTTGACCCTTGCTTATGAGAGGCAACTTATTTATAGTAAATACTTTGCTTAAGTAGATACGAAGAAATGTGAATTTCATTGAGAGTCTTAAAGGCTAGTCGCTCAGAAGCGTACATTTATTGGGGGCCTTAAAGGCCATTTCAAAAAGGATAGTAAACTTTTAGGTGCTTGACATTCCAGGGGTGGGGGAGCTGATGGCCTTCGAGATCTTTTAAGTGGTAGGAGCTCGATTTGGTCAATCGGACCACGTGGTAAGACCCTTCCTAGTTAGGCCTGAGTGCCTCAGCCCCTGGCTTGTGGCGTTTTGGAAGACTCGGCGAATGACTAAGTCCCGTGGACGGAACCGCCTGGTCTTGACTTTAGAATTGTAGAACCTTGCCACCTGTTGATGTTGAGCAGCGACCCATAGTCTAGAGATGTCTCTGGCTTCTTCAAGTAGATCTAGGTTAGCTACGATCTGCTCGGTGTTTTGATTCTCCTGATAATTTCTAACTCGAGCTGTGGGTTGTCCAATCTCGACCGACACCATTGCCTCTGAACCATAGGAAAGTGAGAATGGGGTTTTCCCAGTAGATGACTAAGCCGTAGTCTATAAACCCAGAGGACGAATGAGAGCTCCTCGGCCTAGTTACCTTTCGCTTTCTCTAATTTTATTTTGAGATGATGTTTGATGACCTTGTTAACTGCCTCCACCTGTCCATTTGATTGTAGTTGTCGAGGAGAAGAATACGTGTTCGTGATGTCGAGCCCTCGGCACATACTTCGAAATTTATTGTTATCAAACTGCCTGCCGTTATCAGACACAATGGTGCGTTGAATCCCAAACCGACAGATGATGTTTTTCCATACAAAATCGACCACCTTCTGTTCCGTGATCTTTGCAACGGGCTCGGCCTCGGCCCACTTGGTGAAGTAGTCGACTGCGGTAATAGCGAACTTGACTTGCCCTTTCTGTATGAGTAGAGGTCCGATGATGTCGATCCCCCATTGAGTGAATGGCCATGGACCACTCATAGGAGTCATTTCTTCTGCAGGTTGCTTCGGCATAGCCGCGTACTGTTGACATTTATCGCACCTTTGAATATAGTTCTTCGAGTCTTCCCTGATAATTGGCCAAAAATATCCTTGGCAGAGTATTTTCAGAGCCAAGGCTCGACCGCTAGAATAATTTCCATAGATGCATTCGTGAATTTTCCGAATCACATAATCCGCTTCATCGAGTCGGAGACACCTGAAATAGGGCTATGAATCCCGCCGCTCTGACTCTCAGGCACTTAGCTTCCAACCTATCCAAGGGAACGTCATCGGATGTGAGGTAGCTATAAATCGGGTTCATCCAGCTCGGAGTATCATCTACTGGATTAATCATTTTATTCTCTGCTTGATTGATGCTCGGATGTTTTATGAACTCCATGGGAATGACTCGCGGGATCTTCCCTTCCGTGGCTAAGGCTAACTTCACTAGTGCGTCGGCCCAAGAATTCTCCGTCCTAGGAATCTGACTGATAGTGCAGTTCCAGAAACTTTCTATCAGTTTTCTTGCTTCTCCCAAGTAAGCCACCATCCTAGTCTCCTTAGCCTTGTATTCGGTGGAGATATGATTTACCACCAACTGAGAATCACATCGCACTTGGAGAGACTGGACCCCCAGATTGGCAGCCAGTCTGAGTCCAGCCAGCAGAGCCTTATATTCCGCCTCATTGTTGGAGGCCTTGAAACTAAGTTTGATCGCGTATTGGATGGGTGTAGAATCGGGCACGACCAGGATGATTCCCACCCTAGCACATTTGGCATTAGATGATCCGTCCACATAAAGAACCCATCCTGGCTCTGACACTGTCTCTTGATTCGTCCCTTGATTACTTTGAGGAACGAGCAAAGGAGTCACCTCTACTTCGATGCTGATCCCCTTTCCATCCAAGATGGTGAATTCGGTAATGAAGTCAGCCACAGCTTAGCCCTTGATCGTTGTCCTTGGTCGAAACTAGATATTAAACTCTCCAAGTTCGATAGCCCACCCGACACTTTGGACCTCTAGAGGACTTGTTTAAGAGGAGAATCAGTTAAAGCGACGATGGAATGAGCCTGGAAGTACGGACGTAACCTCCGAGCTGAGACAACGAGACAAAGTGCTAACTTTCTCCAGAGGTGGATATCTCATTTCGGCTGGCACCATGACTTTGCTTACATAGTATATGGGATGTTGCTTACCCCCTACTTCTCTGATCAGGACCGAGCTAATAGATGAGACCAAGACCGCAAGATACAAGAATAGGGGCTCACCTTCTTCGGGTTTAGACAACAGGGGTGGCAAACCTAAACACTGTTTCAGCTGCTAAAAAACTTGTTCACATTCCAACGTCCATTCTACCTTCTTATGACCCTTCAACTGCTGAAAGAAGAGGAGACACTTGTCTATGGCTCTAGATATGAATCGCCCGAGCGTTGCTACTCGTCCGGTGAGGCATTGTATTTCTCTGATGGTCTGCGGTGAGCTCGTATCGAGGAGGGCTTTGATCTTGTCGGGGTTCTCTTCAATACCCCTCTGGCTGACTTGAAACCCGAGGAATTTACTAGAGCTAACTCCGAAGACGCACTTCGAGGGATTCAGCATCATCTGGTACTCTCGGAGGGTGGCGAAGGTTTCTCCGAGATATGCTAAGTGGTCAGATGCCTTGATGCTTTTAGTAAGCATGTCATCGACGTAAACTTCCATAGTATACATGATCATTTTGGCGAACATTTAATTCACCAGCCTTTGATATGTGGCTCCAGCGTTCTTTAGGCCAAATGGCATGACCTAGTAATAGTAGAGTCCCTTGTCAGTGACGAAGGTAGTCTTCTTCTTGTCTGGAGGATGCATTGCGATCTGGTTATATCTGGAGTAAGCGTCCAGGAAGGAGAGTAATTCATACCCCGCCGTCCTGTCCACTAGCTGATCGATCCGAGGTAATAAGAAACTATCCTTCAGACAAACTTTGTTCCGATCCGAGTAATTTACACAGATCTGCCACTTTCCGTTGGCTTTCTTGATGAGGACCACATTTGTGATCCAATTGGGATAGTGTACTTCCTCTACGAAACCAGCACCGAACAAAATAGAGACTTCATCGGCTATGGCTTTATACCGTTCGACATTGAATGGTCTTCTTTTCTACTTCACGGGTTTGTGATCCGGGTCCACATTCAGCCTGTGGACCATGACATCCGAAGAGATTCCGGGCATGTCCTCATGTGACCAGGCGAAGACATCTCTATGTTGTCGTAGGAAAGCCAGTATTCCAGACCGCTACTTAGAATTTAACGTTGTTCCGAGCTGAACAGTTTTGCTCGGGTCTGCCTCGTCAAGCGGTACTTTCTCTAGATCTTCCACAGATGAGTCCTCTACAGGTCCTCTGAGGTATAAAACGTTGATGACGAGTGCTTGCTTTACGACCCCTTTTTTCACTGCTATCGCATAACGTCTCCGAGCTTTGCGCTGATCATCTTAGAGGTAGCCTCGACGTGAAATTTCATCATCTGATGATAGGTGGAGACGACCGCTCTCATTACATTGAGAGGTGGTCTGCCCAGAATGACATTGTGTACTGATGGTATATTGACAACGAGGGAGTCTACCATGAGGGTGACTTGATGTTGTCCTTCTCCAGCAGTCACAGGGAGGGAGATGGCTCCCTTAGAGATCACCCTTTCTCCAGCAAAGCCGTGTAGGGGGTCTTCACAGGTCTGAGGCGCGACTTTGGAATCTCTATTCTTTCAAAAGCCTCTGAGTAGATCACATCTGCTGTGCAGATGCTGGATCTCACGCGCATCGTCTTCTAAGAAGGTCATACTGCAATGGTTGACCCGGTGTTCTTTGCTTAGCCTCTCGGTCAAGTGGACGTAGTGATCGGGATTAGACTTCTGAGAATGGGCTTTTCACGCCCTGTTCGAATGTCCTCCATCGGATGAGCCACCGAAGATGGTGCGGATTTCGGTTGGCTCTTCCGCGATGTGATTCGACTGCTCTTCTTTCTAAGTTGTTTTCTCCTCCTTGGTATATCGGCACAGATGACCTTTATAGATAAGGGCCTCGATCTCATCTTTGAGGTCCACATAGTCAGCTGTGTTGTGGTCGTGATCTCAATGAAAACGAAAATACTTGTGTTTGTCTCGATGATTCGGCTCGGCCCTCATACAAACGGGCCAATTCAGAAGCTTGTGCCCTCTGATATCCAATAGAATTTGCTCAATTGACGTATTAAGGGGGGGGGGGGGGGGTGTAGGAATGGAATTTACCCTTCGATTTTTTGCTTGGACGACGATTGCGAGGAGCGCGGTCATCTGGTCCCTTGCAGGATGACTGAGGTTCTTCGTTCCTTAGCCTCTTCCCCATACTAGTTGGCTTTGTTGCTTGAACATTTTTGCGGACGTTGGAGAATTCCTCGGTGTTAGTATACTTTTGAGCTTTGACGACGAGGTCAGCTAACGTCTTCGGTGGATTCTTTCCAATGGAGAAGGTAAACTTTTCCTCTTTCAACCCACTGAACACAGCAGAGAGTGCCATCTTGTCGTCCTAGTCTTCCACCTATAACGCTTCCTCATTGAAGCGAGCGATGTAATCCTTCAATGATTCCTTAGGCTCTTGCTTGATGGCAAACAAGTGAGTATTCATCTTCCAACTCTTCTTACCGCTTATGAATTGGGTTAGGAATAGTCGACTAAGTTCCGTGAAGGAACCAATGGAATTGGGTTTGAGCTGATGGTACCAACTTCAAGCAGATCCTGTAAGTGTGATCGAAAATCGCCTGCACATTATCGCGTTCGTTGATGTCTGGATTTGCATCCACGAACGATAAGCCTCCACGTGCTCGGACGAGTTGCCAGCCCTAGAGTATTGTATGACGAGAGGTATTCGGAACCTCTGTGGCATCACCTCGTTCATGATCGCAGAGATGAAGGGAGGTTCAGTCTCTTCCATCATTACTTGAACAGTAGTGGGATCTGACGACGGCTGTTGCTTATATTCTAACGTCAGAATCTTGTTATTGAGCTCTGCAAACCATGCCTCCCATAGATCTTTATTTTCCACCAGCATCTCTTGGGTGTTTTCTACTTCGGGAGTTCTCCTCCCTCTTCTTCTTTCTTGCTTGTGACGGAGATCTGTTGGTGCTAGGGCCGAGGTGACCGAAGCATTCGTTGGAGCCCGAGTTACTGTATTCTAGGTTGAAGCTCAGGTTTGGGTCGGGGGAGGGTTCTCAACCGAAGTTGGCGCCCGAGCGGCTTGACGCTGAGACCCCTCGAGTCTCATACTCCTCGGCGTGAAATGGGCTTGTAATACTGGACCGACCGCTTCTTGAACAAGATTTTCTTGAGGAGGCTACGGTCCCTGTTGCTGCTTCATCTGGTTAACTTTGTCGCGTAGGACTTGTATTTCACATTGTATAGCTCGATACTTGCTTGCTCGATTGCGAGAACGTTGGTAAGGCCCTGAAGCCGATTCGACGTGAAGTAGCCAAGAGGAACGGGTTTGATCATTTTGCTCCAGTTCCGTAGCTACCACTTTCTTCTTTCATCTTGTCATTATGCTTAAGAATATGAACCTAACCTTTAGTATCAGTTTCCCATAGACGACACCAAAAAATGTTGATGACAAAATTTGGACCACCCCCCACTCGGTATGGCGAACCTCCAAGGAACCCTGGTCCTGCACAAAAGGTGAGCAAAAGAGACCCTGGCTAAGCCGGGGGACCCTCCGATGCCTAAGTCAGGTCAAGAGAATATGGGTCTAAGTTGAATGTAGAGAGAAGGTGTCAGATATTGCGTACCTGTAGCAATGGAGTCTCATTGTATTTATACCTGACTATCGGACGGTCTGGGTCAGTTAATCTCGGCACGATTCACTCAATCAATGAGATACTGTGATCGTGGAGATATTATCCAAGATCCAGAGATCATGCAGTGTATCGTGCGTATCTGCGGGAAAAACAATCGGTCATGTCTGCTTAAGGTAGTTTCTTAGTTTAGTGCATGGAGCGTCCACGCCCTACCTTGATCTCGGCTCGAGACTTCTCGCCAAAGAGATGAGTTTCTCAGCTACGAGTAACACAGATGTAAGTGATCGAACGATTCGTCTCCGATCGAGCAAGTGGGACGACCCAAGGTCTTGTAAGTAAATCCCGACATGATCTCCATACTGACTGCCTTGGTCTTGGATTACTCCCAGCCAATAACCTCCCTTGGAGCAGGAGCGTAACTATGACTGAGTCGAGAATCTTCCTTCCTACCAATAGCATTTATCATTCCATATTGACTCTTACGTGTCCGACTGGATTAAGGTGGTGTAGCTCCTCAAAATTGAAGGGGCTCGGATCTTCCCATAACAGGGTATATTGTGTACATCTCCTGGATAAGAAGTAATCTTGTTTCACTGATTAGTGAAGTTATAACTTTCATGAGAAAAATAGGTAAGTAAAAAAAGATGGTTCCTTACTCATGCCTAGGTGGTTTTATCTATATATATTGGTTAACACATTAGTACTCACATCCACTGTTAGCCACAACCCACTTGGGAATCGATACCAAGCCCCCAATGATGCAACATGCTTATCTTCACTAGTCTACCACTTGAGCTATGGATGAGTGTGTGGTGGGCAGTAGAATCATAGGGGTTTTAACATGAGGTTATGGGTCAGAGTACCCATTATGGTGAAATACCATTATGATATGAGTGCATGTGTAAACAAAAAAGAGAAAAAGAAAGATAAAGAAAATGTTCGACGAACAAACTTCAACATCTATGAGTGGCTCATTTGATAGGTGTATCGTACCCATTGTGGTGAAATCCCACAAACAACAGTCAACGTGCATGGTCCTCTCCCTTTTGCATGTGTGAGGTGTGGGTGCATGTGTTAAAAAAAAAAAAAGATAAAGAAAAAACAAAGTTCCACTAACAAAATTCAACGTGCATGGTCCTCTCTCCTTTTTGTTGGGATGGTAGATGGTTTAATATGATTTGTCTTTGAATTGCCGCTAGTGGAATAACTCGGTGTCTATGGTTGGCTAGATACTGTAACGGTTAATGCCAAAAGGTTATACACCCAGTTTATCTTTCATTACTCGAACTTCTAGCTCTAACTCTTAAGTTGTAATTGATCCTTTAGTTAGTGAGTATTGCTGAGTCGAGGCCAATTTCTTTTTCACTGTATATAAACTCGGCAAAACTGAAAATTTTAAGAAAAAAACCTAAATCCATATATATTGTTGTATTGGTGCTCACTAGGACTTATGGAATACTTGTTAGTGCTTTGGACACCGTGTGCTTTTTTAAGGAAGCATTTTGGAAAAGCTTTATTGCTTAAAGGCCCCTTGTTGAGAGGGCTCATTAGGGTTTTTAAAAAGCATTGGTTTATTATGAAAATGACATCCTCTTCAGATTTTTAGAAATACTATTCATTTGAGGTAACATTGGTTTATTATGAAAATGACATCCTTTTGAGGTTTTTGGGAATGCTATTTGTTTTAGATAGCTCCATGGGGACAATGGTTTGTTTGTTGTCAAATGTCTTTTGTAAGGCCCGTATCATAGTCCATATCGTTTCGTAGGTTTTCGCGGTCCTTCCGGTCCATTTCAGGCAACTCTTGACCTGTATTCGATGTTTGCGTGCGATCCTAAGCCGAGTCCTACATATCGAAGTCGGCTCGACCCAAAACTTGTACTCTAGCGACCGTGTTGTCGCCGCGGTTCCAACGCCGTGACTTGCGCATTGATCCGATACCTAGGCTAGAAGATATGGGCCCGCGTTCATTTTGAAGAAAACACCTCGCGTGCAAATTTTAAGAGAATCTATACGACCTATCCCATCAATCAATCCCATCAATCAAGTACACATCACACATCAAGTATAAGCAACCCATACCTACCCTTACCTCTCTCTTACACAAGCTACCCCAAAGTCAACCATTACATCACTTCATCCATCACTCCACCCATCACCCATCACTCCACCTCTTATCATCCCATCACTTCTCTCTCTTCCTCATTTCTCAAAAAATCTTCCAAGCAATAAAAATTCCAACGTCCAAGCTCTCTCTTCCAAAGCCAAGTGTGGCCCACTTTCCCTCTCTCACATCTCCCATCTCAACCATCCATTCATCATCTACCTCCATCAAAATTAAAGGCAAGGAGATCGGCGTTCCATTGGATCAAGAAGATTAAATGGCGGGTGTTTCTATAGGCATAAATTTCATATTTTTATGATGGGCCAAGTGAGGCCTACCAATTAATGGTATGAATCTTACTTTGGATCCTAGATGTGGCCGATGGTCCACCTTGATTCTCATGATCATTCTCCATGGACCCCATCATGATGTTTATTTTCCTTACATAAATAGGGTCATTTAGACCTTGCATTTCGATGGAGAAAGGATCTCCACCGTTGATTTTGATCGGTGGGTCCATATGTAATGGGACCCACTTGATGTATGTTGTAAATCATGGAAGGGAGGGTCCATAGTGTCGGGGTCCCTCCATCACTCGATCTCTCTCTTTCTCTCTCCCTTTTCTCTTGATTTTGGCCCTTGATGTATGCAATTCATCCTTGTCGTCCACCTTCGTGGGACCCACTTGATGGACGTGTTGGATCTACATCATCCAAGTCATGTGGGCCCTACCTTAATGGAGATGGAAAAAACATAAATATCAGATTGATCAAGTGGGCCACGTCCATGTGGGGCCCACCTTGATGGACATTTACATGTCAAGCGTCTCTGGACGCTGGACGTGTTTAGTGAAACATGAATCGATAGTGGGGTGTACTAACAGTAGCAAAATAAATAAATAAATATTTAAGATTTTGGGGTAGGCTGCTCATGCAGGCCCCAGCTTGATACATTGATCTAATCCACGCCGTCCATCCCATTCCCCCACTCATTTTGGACGTTGAGCCGAAAAATGAGACCAATCTGATTATCTGGCGGCCATAGCTTAGAAAACAGTGGTTTTCACTGTTAAAATTCACTCTGATCTTTCTACACACCGAAACATGCCAAATATTGGGCTTGTTTGGTCAGTCTTGAGCTATGAAATGCAAGGCTGGAGTGGATTCACCTGATGCGGGCCCCACCTAGGAAAAACCGCGGAATCATAATTTTTTTTTTTTAAAAAAATAGAAACAGCAGACGCTACTGCTGGATGTCCAGAGGATGTGCAGCAGCGTCCTGTTGCGTTGGACGCTAGAAGCAGGGGGTCCTAACTGTGGGCCCCACTATGATGCGTGTGAACATGACCACCGTGCATTTGGTAGGCCCCTTTTGGCTGTGGACCACCCCAAAAATCAGTCGTACTAGGAGCTCAGGTGGCCGACACGACAGGAAACAGTGAGGGTTGAGCATCTGCCATTGAAACCCTTTTGTCACAGAAGTTTTGGATCATTACGAAATTTATTTTTCCTCTTCAATCCAGGTCTATATGGCCTTATCAACAGATTGGGTGGAAAATAAACATGATGGTGGGCCCCACGTGGGACCCATTGATGTATGTGTTCCACACCTTCCATCGGTGTAGCCCCCACCATGAGTTATGTACTTTATCTATGTCGTCCATCCCTATGGGACCAACCACGATGCATGTGTTGCATCCAAACCATCCAACCATTTTGAAGGATAATTTTAAGACTTGAGACTAAAAATAAGACAGATCTATTTATTAAGTGGACCACACTACACTGTAAGGATTGAACGTCTACCATTGAAATCCTTTGGTAATGCAAAAGTTTTGGATTAGTAGGAAATTTATTTTTCCTCTTAATTAAGGTTTGTGTGACCTTATGATTAGATTGGATGGGAAATAAATGTTATGGTGGCCTTAGGAATTTTAATGGTGGAAATCATTATCACCACTTATATTTGGGGGTGGCCCATTTGATATACATGGGCCCACTGGTGTATCCTATTTGATGTACATATGGCCCATGTGATGTGGCCCACTTGCCATATGAGTGCCCATTGTGATGTATTTAAGGCCAATGGTTTGTGGCCCATTACAATGTACATAAGGCCCATTGGTGTGGCCCATTGATGCGGCCTACTTGATGAATATAAGGCCCATGTCCTGCGGCCCATTTGATGTATTTAAGGCCCAATGGAATGCATTTAGGTCCATTGCAATGTGTGATTTCACCGTGGTGTATATAATGATGTTTATGATGGGCCATGCCTTGGGAGCAATGATGGTTTGACGTCCACATTGTAAGGATAATGTTTGTTAAATGTTTGCATTATGACTCTCCCTAGGGCCCTTTCATAGACCCATACTTATAGTGTGCAGGCCGTCTAGGCCCATCTTTGTTATGAACAGAGTCTATCACCATATAACATGTTTAGTATAGTTCTATGATTCATGCTCATACAGATCATATGTATGCTTGATATGAGGAGTGTCAGATCATCGTATGTGTCTTCGGGCAGATTGTTTATGGGCTCCCTGATAGGCGAAGTTTCCTTACATGAGCACGCGGTACGCGTAGGATTGCTGCATGACTGGTAGTGTGATTCATGTACTTCGCATTTGTATGACATGATTACTGTATGCCCTAGTGACATCAGGGCTATGGCCTTCACAGGCACATCGTGGATGGCAGAATCAGACACAAGAAATATTGTTACTAAGCATCGGGGTGCCATAGATGTCCTTGTGTGAAAATTTCTAAACTTGATGTACTAGAGGATGACTTCAACATCGAGACCTAGTGGATATATGAGCGTACGAGGTCTGAATACCAGGAGGCCGTGTTTCCCCTGTGTCGTGGTCGGTTGGAAAGGGGTGTGGCCTTACTTGCCCGAGGGTAGGGGGCATCGCTAGGCTGAGTTTGACCAGCTTATGAATGTGTCTGTTATCGACGTGCTGGATAGATATTGGCATACTATTGGTCAGGCGGATAGTGAGGTTTCTCTCACTCACTTGGACTGCGCGCCTGGGAAAGGGGCAGTGCCATTTGGAGGGTACTTAACTCCTGTGATTATCCAGAATGAGAACCATACTGATATTTGATGCTCTACATTGATATGTGGATGAGGATTAGCATGCATGAGTGTAACACCCCGGATTTTGGCCAACCTGGGATTAGACGTCCTTAGGCAACGGGTTAATTAAAACACCTGAAAAATCGCTTAGAACCCAATTCCATAGCCAAAGAAATCACTTAGGGTAAATTCCTTTAGAAACTAAGCCTAAGTTAGCTAGCGCAACGCTAGAGTAGCTGGGAAATAGTCCATGATCACTTTAAATACGTTCTACAAGACCCAAATCGAGTAGAACCAATGACTCTATAATACTCTAAAACCTCGAATCAAACTCTAATCAGGTTTGTTCTCTGGACTACTTTGAAAATCTGTATTGGATCTAGACCGCGCGTCGAAAGTCCGATACCTACTATCTTAGACCGTTAGAACCGCCTTGCTGGACTTGACAAACATTTCGAAAATCAAGTCCAACCGACGTTCGCAGGCTATTTCATTGAGCCTGGACTGAAGAGAGTGAGAATAGGGACAATTGAAATTTGAAATTCAAATCTGGCACATGACTTGATGCATCAGTATTAAGCGTTCTGACCGTCAGAATTCAACCAAATTACACCCTCGGATCAGGAAAAATTTCTATTTCATATCATGAGGCTTGCAGGCCTGATCTACATGCGGTGACCGCTGAACTGAAACTGGACCGCCACGTGCGATCCGCGAACCCTGCCGGACTGAAAACTTGATGTATGCTAGATCCAGTATGCATGAGCTTAAGTCCGATCGCATTCGGCTAGGGGACCACCAGAAATGGTCTTTTGGATCGAAACAACCCCGAATTGGACATACCTCAAGTATACATTGTACCCGAGCCTATTTTGGGCACATTTGAGCTTATAAAAGGGGTTGAAACCCTCACTCCTCTCTCCCATCCGAATTTGTAAAAAAGTCCTAGATTGGGAGAGGGAAAAGGTGAGAGTTTGTGAGAGAAGGTGGGAGAGAATTCCCTGCTGCTTGTGCCACGTGCTGCAAGTGGTTAAGCCACGCGCTCCAATCACTTTGCCGGTGATTTCTCCACTTTTCTACGTAAGAAAATACCCTAAAAGTTGCTAATTTAGTGTTCCTTCGTTTCCGTAGCAAGATAGCTGATCCATCTTGTAAAACAGGTTGTCTATTCGCCGTAGACGAAGCGTATACGCTCCGTTCGAATCGCTTCACCTGTAAGAGAACAGGTGCGGATTTTAGACGCTTTGATTGACTGATTTCAAAGCTTTTAATGTCGTTTAATAGTAGATTATCGACGGCAATGCCGTTTAACATGTACAACATGTTGTCCGTTTCCTGTTTCGTAAACCGACGAAGAATATGAAATTTAGGGCATTTTAGTCATTTGTAGGAAATACTGTTTTCATCCATAATTTGCTGATGTGAATAACATGGCTTCTCGTCGCATTAGGATATTAAGAATGTGTGCATAATTAGTTTGGCAAAGAGATTCGCCTAATTGCGCACTTTGGGTCGACATACTATATGTAGACTTAAGTGTGTAGTGTATGTGTTTGTATAAATGCTTGTATTAGTATGTATTGAATTAAATGGTGTTATGAATTAGTTCGAGACTGATTTCTCAATTAATATGCTGACGTAAATGATTTCCTACATGTTGACTATATGCATGATTTCATAATATGCATGAAATGTATGTGCTTGGAAGATTTGCTTAAGTTGTATGTTATAACATGTGTTAACATGCTCACATGGTTGTATTTCATTTCCAATACTCTAATATGATTGCTGATGTGATTCCATAATTGTTTGGAATTATACTTAGTCCAGGCAGTCGGTAACCGAGTGAATTCGTGGTTGGCCTATCTTTGCCACGAACGACGCGTCGATGAACGCGAGCCGTGTTTTGAAGTTGGCGGAAGTGGTTAGGCCATACGAAGTGTTTTACGCACTTCATGTCATTCGACTTGAGATGCGATCGTGCTAGTCGAGCCCGTCAAGTAACGCGACTGGCCGTTGTATGTTCACCCTGTATGAGTCATAACTGCTTGAACCTAGGGTACTGAACTTACTATTGTAAACCCTGTTATCCATGGTACCTTGATCCACGAAGACTCATCAGCCGGGCATGGTGGTATGGGACACTGTGGTCCAGCTGTCGGCCTACGCTAAGGCCACAAACCTCCCCGTAGTGACCAGTGAGCACCTAGTCTCGTGAGCAGATTATGGTGGTATGGGACACTATATTCTTGCTGTCGGCCTACACTGATCAGGCGACAAGTCCTTTGTAGTGACCGCGAGCGTATTCTGTGTCTACGGGAGGCGACGACCCTTCCGTAGCAGTAGAGTACAGTAGGCCTGTATTGATAAGGTGATGGGGGAGCGGAGCAACGAGTTCGTGCAACAGCCCTGACAGCCCTTGCAGCGACCTACAAAATATATATCGTATGAGATTACTAGGAGTGACGACCCTAGACAGGATCTGTGTTGGAATTGATACAAGGGAAGTACCTTAGTTTCCCAATCCTGCTGTTTGAATGGACTAATAACAACTTGGAAATCATATCACCATTATATTACATGTGCCTGGAAGATGTGGAGCACTTAAGGGAGTGTGGCATGCCGCGGTCGTAAGATGGTGCCGTATGAGGGAGATCGTCGGTGAGGGCATACATCACGTCATGTCATAATTGCATTAACAACAGTATTAGGAATGTTTGATTTACTGCTTTACTTTTATCGCATGATTGATTTGATAACATGCTAATCTCTGCTCTCTTATCCCACTGAGTTGATCACTCACTCCCACGTTACGGGATGGTGTTTCCGGACACCCACCAGTCCCTTTTTGGTGATTGCAGATGATGGCGCTGCTTGAGAAGTGGAGCTGGTCTTGATGATGATGAGGAGGATCCCTCCTATATGCATGTTCTGATTGACGGGATTACAGGGAGATTGATTAGATACTTTGACACTTGTCATTTATATTTTTAGAGCACTCATGTATATCCTTTTTGTTTACTTTTGGAGTATACATGTATGTATATAACCTGGTAACATATTCACACTCTGGAGACATACAACAGTTTTTATACGTTATACATACTATCACAGTCTTCCGCTTGTAACTTTAACTGTCTCGGGAGTATGATATGTCGTTCTGGCCTGATCTCACTCATGTTTAATACATTAACACAGACAACATTCAATTATACATGTCTATGTTGCATAAATAACGTTCTGGAACTCGGGAGTTGGGTTTTTACTCGACCCCTTGATTTTCGGGATGTTACAGATGGTATCAGAGCATGATTTGGATTAAACCGGGCCTGGGTTATGGTCATGCGACGTACGCTGTCACTTTCTTTGACTTAGGAGGGTGCGAGTAGGGTCTAGAAATACTTATAAAATCGCAGATTCGCCAATAGGCGAAGTGTATTTATATCGATCGCGCGATCGAGTCCGTAACGCATCTAGGGCCGCGTGAACGGACTTGAGTAGCTCCTAGGTTGTAGGTAGGTGGGTCGAGACGTTCTTTGAACGATTCTAAACCTGTAAATGTAAATCCTTGGGCTGTGGGACAACCACAACCCCTGCATTCAATCGTCAGGGATTAAAAACCTCATTTCACTTAAATCCTTCGAGATTCTTCCTCTCACCACTCCAATCTTCAATTCTTTCTTATCCTTTTCATGTTAGGCATCAATCCTAATGTGAAAATGACATAAAATCATACTTCGATAAAATTTTACGGTGAATAGTAAAATGTCATGAAAAAGGGCCATAAGGCCATTCTAACTTTATTTTCTTTAGCAAATAATGGGCTTGATGGATGTATTAGCTCATTCTACTCCAAAATCATATGCTGCATGATAGGGGATTGTATTCGGGATTGCAGATTGGCCCCGGAAAGCTCCGAATTCATGTTTGGACCTATAGGGCAATATACAATGAACCAAGGTTGGGACCATACCTTTTTGGGGTCCCTGGACCATGGGGGACCAGACCCATGTGGTCCCACCGACCAACATGAGAGTTGGCCGGCGATGCATCGCCGGTTCGGCGATGCATCGCCGACCGGTGGGGCCCACGTGTTGTGATTTTTGGGCACATGCCCTATTTCGGGTCGTGTATAACCCCCATGTAGGGTTCGTCCATAGAAAACTCCAAATAGGGGTACTTCCTTCACAAACAGCCCCTCTCCTAGCTCTATTTACGTTATCTTGCTGCCCTAACCCAAAACTGTGGTTCTAAACCACTCCTCAATCCATCCTTGGCTAAAAACGACCACACTCCATCACTCCATTGAAGTTTCTAGCCTTCCCTCTTGCAAATCTCGTCGTTTGGAGCTCTTAAAATCCCTAAATTGAGCTGAAATCGTGAGGTGCTCCATTCCCCTTTTTCATTCTCTTTTCTTTCTGAAAATACATCCTGGGGGAGCTTGAAGCATCCCTCTACAACGCCTAGATTTCATTGTCCATTTGGACAACCATTTCTCCGCATTTCCTTCGCTTTCCATGACTATTGTTAAGGCTGTTTTAGCCTTTTTTCTCTTTTTCCACCATCCTCCCTTTCAATCCTATTTCTCCATTTGTTTGCTTAAGGAATACTGAAAATATATGGCCGAGAGTGTTCTAGTGAGCAATAGACAGTATTAGATCGACAGTGTTAAAGAAGGTAAGTCGGGACTGTGGTAGAGTCCTTTGGTAGAATTAGACATTTGTGTCGTTGTCTTGTAGATTGTTTGATTGCCGTTTGAAATTTCTGTGTTTTGCTGTTGTTAGGCAGAAAATGTGTTTGTGTTAGTGGTTTGGGCTTAATATAGCCGAATTTTGTTGAATGGAGTGCAAGCTGTTCGTTTGTTGTTAGGTATTATCCCTAGATTGAGAGTATTGTAACTCCCGGGATTCAGCCTACAAATTAGTTTTTATCCCAACCCACCCTCCTACTAAGCATGCCACTTCCAATCCCGACATGGGACTAGAAATACAGTTCCATTTAATACAACTTAATGCTACAGGCCATATAGGCCCTTGGCATTTTGGATCTAGTGTTAGCACTCCTAGATTTGAGGGATCTGACTATATAGGAAAATCATTTACCGTATAATCTTAGGCTTTGGATTATAGCTACTGAGTTACAGAATAGCCTATTAGTTACCTTAAGTAATGTAAAGCCTGTATATGCTAAGGAATTATAGGTTAGATTTGGTTGAAGTAGAACCTTATTCCTTCGATAGATCCCCTCATGACTTATAGACTTCTGTTGTTGCCCATAGGAAGGAACCATTCACTCTCAGGGAACATTTATAACTCCCTGAGATTGAACTTAGAATGTACTAGCATGCCCCTTAGAATTGCCTTCCCCAAGGGCTTATTGCATTCGGGAACGTGGAATAAAGGAAATGAAATTATCAGCGAAGTATTCGCGGTTTGAATCGACTTCTTAATCCTAGTAGTTACCAATGAATCCAATGCTCTGATCAAGCAGAAGATCGGCATCGACTAGGATTGAGGACTGATACAACAACTTTTCTGTCATCGCGGGACAGAAGGTTTGTGCATCCGGCTCAGACCCATTACATAACAATTCTTCCGTGTTGGCCCGATCACCTACAACCACAAGTTATTGCTTTGCCCTTGATAAATGTTAAGGACTTAAAGCCAGTAGAGGATTTGACATCTTGCCACCAACTCATACCTGCCCCTGACTTTAACCACAATAGAGATTAGGCTCATCTCTATGATCATAGGTACCAATGCCATAGAACGCATCACTAGTAAGGAAAACCATGTAGAGGAAGGTTGTTTCCTAATTCATGTCAAGGATAGCCCCTAAGTTGCACCTCGTTCCGATATACGGAGCGATGCAAAGATTCTTCAACCTTAAGTAAAACCAAGTTTTAAGGGGGGTAGAACGTATTGAGTCCAATCCAGTTAGGTCAGCTCATGCAACCTTTCGATCAGAGTGGCGCAGCGGAATCATGGTTAGCCTCTTCCCCACTGGCCTAGGATCGAAACAGCTGAGTTAGGCTTTACGTGAGGTTAGGTTGTTAACTAGGATTTGAACCTTCCATACAAAAAGTACTCTTTGCCCTTCGCCAATTTCGGGGACGAAATTATGTTTTAAGGGGGGTAGATTGTAACACCCCGGATTTTGGCCAACCTGGGATTAGACGTCCTTAGGCAATGGGTTAATTAAAACACCTGGAAAATCGCTTAGAACCCAATTCCATAGCCAAAGAAATCACTTAGGGTAAATTCCTTTAGAAACTAAGCCTAAGTTAGCTAGCGCAACGCTAGAGTAGCTGGGAAATAGTCCCTGATCACTTTAAATACGTTCTACAAGACCCAAATCGAGTAGAACCAATGACTCTATAATACTCTAAAACCTCGGATCAAACTCTAAGCAGGTTTGTTCTCTGGACCACTTTGAAAATCTGTATTGGATGTGGACCGCGTGTCGAAAGTTCGATACCTACTATCTTAGACCGTTAGAACCGCCTTGCTGGACTTGACAAACATTTCGAAAATCAAGTCCAACCGACGTTCGCAGGCTATTTCATTGAGCCTGGACTGAAGAGAGTGAGAATAGGGACAGAATTGGAATTTGAAATTCAAATCTGGCACACGACTTGACGCGTCAGTATTAAGCGTTTTGACAGTCATAATTCAGTCAAATTACACCCTCGGATCAGGAAAAATTTCTATTTCATATCATGAGGCTTGTAGGCCTGATCTACATGCGGTGACTGCTGAACTGAAACTGGACCGCCACGTGCGATCTGCGAACCCTGCCGGACTGAAAACTTGATGTATACTAGATCCAGTATGCATGAGCTTAAGTCCGATCGCGTTCGGCCAGGGGACCACCAGAAATGGTCTTTTGGACCGAAACAGCCCCGAATTGGACATACCTCAAGTATACATTGTACCTGAGCCTATTTTGGGCACATTTGAGCTTATAAAAGGGGTTGAAACCCTCACTCCTCTCTCCCATCCGAATTTGCATAAAAGCCCTAGATTGGGAGAGAGAAAAGGTGAGAGTTTGTGAGAGAAGGTGGGAGAGAATTCCCCGCTGCTTGTGCCACGTGCTGCAAGTGGTTAAGCCACGCGCTCTAATCACTTTGCCGGTGATTTTTCTACTTTTCTAGGTAAGAAAATACCCTAAAAGTTACTGATTTAGAGTTCCTTCATTTCCGTAGCAAGATAGCTGATGCATCTTTTAAAACAGGTTGTCTATTCGTCGAAGACGAAGCGTATACGCTCCGTTCGAATCGCTTCACCTATAAGAGAAAAGGTGCGGATTTTAGACGCTTTGATTGACTGATTTCAAAGCTTTCAATGTCGTTTAATAGTAGATTATTGACGGCAGCGCCGTTTGACATGTACAACATGTTGTCCGTTTCCTGTTTCGTAAACCGACGAAGAATATGAGATTTAGGGCATTTTAGTCATTTGTAGGAAATACTGTTTTCATCCATAATTTGCTGATGTGAATAACATGGCTTCTCGTCGCATTAGGATATTAGGAATACGTGCATAATTAGTTTGGCGAAGAGATTCGCCTAATTGCGCACTTTGGGTCGACATACTATATGTAGACTTGAGTGTGTAGTGTATGTGTTTGTATAAATGCTTGTATTAGTATGTATTGAATTAAATGGTGTTATGAATTAGTTTGAGACTGATTTCTCAATTAATATGCTGACGTAAATGATTTCCTACATGTTGACTATATGTATAATTTCATAATATGCATGAAATGTATATGCTTGGAAGATTTACTTAAGTTGTATGTTATAACATGTGTTAACATGCTCACATGGTTGTATTTCATTTCCAATACTCTAATATGATTGCTGATGTGATTCCATAATTGTTTGGAATTATACTTAGTCCAGGCAGTCGGTAATCGAGTGAATTCGTGGTTGGCCTATCTTTGCCACGAACGACGCATCGATGAACGCGAGCCGTGTTTTGGAGTTGGCGGAAGTGGTTAGGCCATACGAAGTGTTTTACGCACTTCATGTCGTTCGACTTGAGATGCGATCGTGCTAGTCGAGCCCGTCAAGTAACCCGACTGGCCGTTGTATGTTCACCCTGTATGAGTCATAACTGCTTGAACCTAGGGTACTGAACTTACTATTGTAAACCCTGTTAACCATGGTACCTTGATCCACGAAGACTCATCAGCCGGGCATGGTGGTATGGGACATTGTGGTCCAGCTGTCGGCCTATGCTGGGGCCACAAACCTCCCCGTAGTGACCAGTGAGCACCTAGTCTCATGAGCAAATTATGGTGGTATGAGACACTATATTCTTGCTGTCGGCCTACACTGATCAGGCGACGAGTCCTTTGTAGTGACCGCGAGCGTATTCTGTTTCTACGGGAGGCGACGACCCTTCCGTAGCAGTAGAGTACAGTAGGCTTGTATTGATAAGGGGATGGGGGAGTGGAGCAACGAGTGCGTGCAACAGCCCTGACAGCTCTTGCAGCGACCTACAAAATATATATCGTATGAGATTACTAGGAGTGACGACCCTGGACAGGATCTGTGTTGGAATTGATACAAGGGAAGTACCTTAGTTTCCCAATCCTGCTGTTTGAATGGACTAATAACAACTTAGAAATCATATCACCATTACATTGCATGTGTCTGGAAAATGTGGAGCACTTAAGGGAGTGTGGCATGCCGCGGTCGTAAGATGGTGCAGTATGAGGGAGTTCGTCGGTGAGGGCATACATCACGTCATGTCATAATTGCATTAACAACAGTATTAGGAATGTTTGATTTACTGCTTTACTATTATCGCATGATTGATTTGATAACATGCTAATCTCTGCTCTCTTATCCCACTGAGTTGATCACTCACTCCCACGCTACGGGATGGTGTTTTCGGACACCCACCAGTCCCTTTTTGGTGATTGCAGATGATGGCGCTGCTTGAGAAGCAGAGCTGGTCTTGATTATGATGAGGAGGATCCCTCCTATATGCGTGTTCTGATTGACGGGATTATAGGGAGATTGATTAGATACTTTGACACTTGTCATTTATATTTTTAGAGCACTCATGTATATCCTTTTTGTTTACTTTTGAAGTATACATGTATGTATATAACCTGGTAACATATTCACACTCTGGAGACATACAACAGTTTTTATACGTTATACATACTATCACAGTCTTCCGCTTGTAACTTTAACTGTCTCGGGAGTATGATATGCCGTTCTGGCCTGATCTCACTCATGTTTAATACATTAACACAGACAACATTCAATCATACATGTCTATGTTGCATAAATAATGTTCTGGAACTCGAAAGTTGGGTTTTTACTCGACCCCCCGATTTTCGGGATGTTACAGATGGTGTCAGAGCATGATTTGGATTAAACCGGGCCTGGGTTATGGTCACGCGATGTACGCTGTCACTTCCTTTGACTTAGGAGGGTGCGAGTAGGGTCTAGAAACACTTATAGGATCGCAGATTCGCCAATAGGCGAAGTGTATTCATATCGAACGCGCGATCGAGTCCGTAACGCATCTAGAGCCGCGTGAAGCGACCTGAGTAGCTCCTAGGTCGTAGATAGGTGGGTCGAGACGTTCTTTGAACGATTCTAACCCTGTAAATGTAAATCCTTGGGCTGTGGGACAACCACAACCCCTGCATTCAATTGCTAGGGCTTAAAAACCCCGTTTCACTTAAATCCTTCGAGATTCTTCCTCTCACCACTCCAATATTCAATTCTTTCTTATCCTTTTCATGTTAGGCATCAATCCTAAAGTGAAAATGACATAAAATCATACTTCGACAAAATTTTATGGTGAATAGTAAAATGTCATGAAAAAGGGCCATAAGGCCATTCTAACTTTACTTTCTTTAGCAACTAATGGGCTAGATGGTTGTATTAGCTCCTTCTACCCCAAAATCATATGCTGCATGATAGAGAATTGTATTCGGGATTGCATATTGGCCCCGGAATGCCCCGAATGCATGTTTAGACCTGTATAGGGCAATATACAATGAACCAAGGTTGGGACTATACCTTTTTGGGGTCTGTGGACCATGGGGGACCAGACCCATGTGGTCTCACCGACCAACATGAGAGTTGGCCGGCGATGCCATCGCCGACCGGTGGGGCCCACGTGTTTTGATTTTTGGGCGCACGCCCTATTTCGGGTCGTGTATACCCCCCATGTAGGGTTCGTCCATAGAAAACCCCAAATAGGGGTACTTCCTTCACAAACAGCCCCTCTCCTAGCTCCGTTTGCATTTTCTTGCTGCCCTAACCCAAAACCGTGGTTCTAAACCACTCCCAAATCTATCCTTGGCTAAAAACGACCACACTCCATCACTCTATTGAAGTTTGCAGCCTTCCCTCTTGCAAATCTCGTCGTTTGGAGCTCTTAAATCCCCAAATTGAGCTGAAATCGTGAGGTGCTCCATTTGGGGAGATTTGGGAATGTTACAATGAGTTGCATTTCGCATCATATGACCTTGATATGGCCAATAACATTCATGTGTTGCATCGCATAGCCTTGGTACGGCTGATTGCATTCATGTACTCATTAGCATGATTCTGCATTACTCTGACATTACATTTTGAGGACGTTCATATTGCGCACATACTTACACCACCCTTTAAGCTTTATATAAGCTTATGCACGATTGATGCGTGTAGGTGACTCCAGGATGCAATTGTAGCTTAGTCGCAGCAGGAACGTGCAGTTAGGCTTCAAGAGTTTCCATTATTATCTTGTATTTCCCTTCATACGCATTGTACTCAAAGTTTTTTTTATCATAGTAGATTTTGTGATGGTGTTCTTGTGGTTATTGTTCGTGGGTTATGCTTATGGTTATGCTCATTACGAATCAAATTGATGTTAAAATAAATCCTTATCGTAGGATCCCAGGATCGGAACCTGGTGTATAAGTGTCGGGAGACGAGAATGGGGTACTACGGAGGCTGTCGGTGCCGGATTCGGCAATTGAGAATTTTTTGAGCCCGATTTCCAAGTTTGGGGCGTGACATCTTTAATTTCTCTATAACTGGGTTTGTTGATGGCATTGACAAACCACTTGATCCCATCTAGTAGCTATCTATCCCATTGACCATGATCTCATCGATATACTCTCATTTTTTGACTTTTGCTCACTAGACAGTTTTGGGTCCAAATTGATCTGATCCAAGATGACTTTGATCTCATCGATGACACTTGATCTGATTGAAGCTCCCATAAACTAATGCGGTTTTGCGGAATTGAGGTTTTTATTTCCTAATTCAATTTTAACTCTATTTAAGGGTTTGTAATAAGAGATTATAGCATTGAGAAGTTATTTAGAGATTTTGTGAGCAAAGGGAGAGCAAAGTTAGGGTTTTGTATGTTTTTTGGGTTAATTTTCGGATTGGTAAGTTCTTCTATCTCTTATACATTATTTATTATAGTGGATTCATTATTGCTTTGTGTCATGGTTTCTCTTCTGAGGGGTTTTCTACATAAAAATCTTATGTTCTCTATGTGCTTGGTTTATTTGATCTCTTATTATTTGATTCTAACTCGAGGTTACTTTTGTGCATCCCCCAATAAGTGGTATCAGAGTGAACGTTGGGGTTTTGAGTTTTTTGAATCAGAAAACATTTCGTCTAAGAGATCTAATATTAAGTATGAAATGTAGAAGTTCACTGGGAGGAATAACTTTAAACAATGGAATGTTAAGATGAGAGGTCTCATAGTTCAACAAGGATCGCCTCGACCCACTTGGTAACATAGTCCACAGCTAGTAAATGTAAATATTGCTAAATGATTACATGCAGCCAATGCCCCGACAATTGAATGCTTCTATAATTAGAATGGGGTTCAGTGGCATGCTATGGGACAATCCTCCCAAATTTTAACAATGCTCACAAGTTTTGCAAAACTTGTGAGTATCTCTGAACGTAATGGGCCAATAGAAGCTACACTGCAGGATTTTGTCTTTTTAGCTGAAAAGTGACCACTATAAGCCTGGGAGTGACAAAAGAAGATTATGCTTTGACGCTTGTTGTCAGGTACACATCTCCTTAAGATATAATCTAGGCAATATTTAAACAGATATGGTTCATCCTAGATAAACTTGCACACCTCAATATAGAATTTCTTTTTGTCTTACGCAGTTCAATATGTTGGTGTAAAACCTGTAGCAAGATAATTCGCGATATCAGCGAACTAATGTAGTTAGGAAAGTATAAACAATTATTCATTATGGAACATGTTGTTAATTTGTGTCGGCCCAAGGGAATTAGATATGACAAGTCTAGAGAGATGGTCAGTCACTACGTTTTCTACTAATTTTTTATCGCGTATTTCAATATTAAACTCTTAGAGTAGGAGGATCCATCTTATCAAACGAGGCTTAACATCCTTTGTAACACCCCGAACTTTTCGATACCAGAGTATTGAAAGTTCTCGAATGTTACCATGAAGTTTAATTTAGTATGTACATGTGTACGATACCAATTTAACTATCCTAACTTTACACCTATTTTTCAACATGAATCTAACCATTGGGAATAATCTTCATCCATATATCAAGTCATCTGAATGTTGATTTTTAGGACAAGATCATATAACTAAGTCTCCTCGTCTCTCCATCATAACAAACCGCTCAATCAAATATTCACTGTTAGATAGAGACATCTGACCGTCCACTTTAATTTTAGACCACCCGATCATAGTAAACTATATGATATTCACATCCGTCCATACACATATTAGATTGAAATTATGATATATTCATATTATTCACCACCTATAAATATGTTTAACCTACCATCAGAACTACAATATGAGGAACTTACACATATGAACAAGTTACTTTAATTTAATGGTATACATGTTCTACCTATCAATCACTCTAAAAACTCACTTTGTATCCATCCGTTTATAAAAGTGACCGTACATCTACCTGTATACATGGTCGGAGTACTAACCATCAAATTCTACTATTTTTAACATGTCATCTGATCATCCATTATGTGGTTTAATATATGTACATTCCCTAATTAATTTGGTGAATAACTCTTTATTCATAATGATTTAAATATAAGTTCTTTTGTAAGAATTGCTTAAAAACGTGCCTATAACTATTTAAAACCATTAGATTTTTCAAAACTCTTATATCAATAATAATTACGAAAATGTCATTAAACTAGATCCTTGAATCTTAGATAACATGGTTCTCATGATTCGTTTGATGTGAAATTTTATATTATGCCTATGTATCATAAACTAACAATATATGTCGAATTTCAGCCATTAGATCATTGTAAAAGTGGCCCAATTGACGGATCAACCCCTTAATCATTGATTTTGGTGTCCATCGACTGAGGAAAACTTGCAGGTAGTCGTAGCAAGGTATTTCCCTTTACATGAATGACTTGGATTGCCTATAATATGGAGCAAGTGTGAAATATGAAGACTCCACTTTGGTAGGCGTTTCCTTAGGTGCGAAGTTATTCTTTTAAGGCTTACCAACTCCTTATAAATCTAGATATTCCAATTTAACCACTTTCTGCCATCCATCACAACTCAAATTTGTACCACACTTTGGTCTCATATGACTACGAGGTATACAAAATTTATACCCTGATATATGATCCTACATCGTTGAACGCGGGAGCCAAATCCTTTCTTTTGGCGCAAAAGGTGAGATTTTAGATTTAACATTTTTCCACCATCGATCAATCACCAAATTTTATCCAATTGTTTGCCTATATTGACTACACATTTTCTCCTAAATTGGTCCCTGATCATTAAGCGTGGACCGCTAATTGAGATTAAGTTCGTTTCAATGCCCACTAGGGTAATTTTAAGATAAGCTTATGTAAGGCTCGAATGTACTTCATATTTGGGCTCATAGGCCAACAGGACCTGACTAGATCGAAGGGTGAAATGGATTTTCCAAAAATTCATCAAAGTAGACCTCACTGAATCCATACAATCGAACTGGAAGGTGTAACTTTTGTATGCCAGCGCATAAGGAATTCTCGCTCGAGAGAAATCCTCTCACCTAAACTCACGGGCTCAGCGACAATAGAAAAATCCCAGCCATTCAATTCTCATTCAGGGAGGATTCGACTCCAACATAAACCCCCGAATAGTGTGGTGAATCCCCACTGTGCTGGAATCTCGAAAGAATGCAAATTCAAATAGGAACTAACATAGGAAACGGGCCACTGCACGTTTTCACTGAACCCACTAAACAAATACATCCGAACCATCAATTTTTAATGTCTATAAGCTTCCATTCTTCCATCTCCCAGCCATTCAATTCTCATTCAGGGAGGATTCGACTCCAACATAAACCCCCGAATAGTGTGGTGAATCGCCACTGTGCTGGAATCTCGGAAGAATGCAAATTCAAATAGGAACTAACATAGGAAACGGGCCACTGCACGTTTTCATTGAACCCACTAAACAAATACATCCAAACCATCGATTTTTAATGTCTATAAGCTTCCATTCTTCCATCTGGACCACCCACAATGATTGCCTTGAAGAAAGATGGGCAGGAACAAAGTTTGCCATTGAAGCACTCATTATCTTCTCCAATTTAATGTCAATCGTGTGATCTTGAGAAACCTTGATCAGGGAATTAGATACATCAATAAGGTAGGCCCCACAAATCTGAAGAAACTCCCATTGCTCTCAGCCTAATCATCTAATAATACTTCACCCAAAATGAATCTAATTCAACATTTCTTTGTCGTGTGCTATTCCACCATGCACATGTTGCGATTCCAGCGGGATGTGAGGTTCTCTCTGAAAGTGCCCTGGTTTGTCAATTAGTGTGAGCATTGAGTTAGCCAAACAAGGGAGCCCCATAGGAAGATTGATCAAGCGTTTGCCTTAACTAGATGTATGCCCGAACTCGCCACAGGTAAAACTTAGCCTCACATCCCATGTCCCAAAACACTAGGTAAATAAAACCCTTAAAATTGAATAGAACACACTAGGGTTTTTGGCTAGAAAACTTTTTTTTAAACTTCAGGAAAATCTTTAAGTTTTTTACCTTCGTTGATTTATCGACAATTGGTTCGATGAAATTGAACCTTATTGTCGATGTCCTCAAAGCTCACTCGATCTTATCGAAATGAGGACCTAAGATGTCCAAAAACCACAAAGATATCTCAACTAAATCATCGACGGATCGATGGACTCATCGATGTCATCGAAGTTTGAATCTCAAGTCCATCGAGTCGACTTGATAAAATTGACATCTAGTCTGTTGTGTCCCAAGTACTGCTAAGGTAAATCATGTAATCCTCGATATATCGAAGACTTCCTTGATATCCTCGGAATTCAAATCTCAATGATATTGGAAGCCCTTCGATGATTTCGGATTGGGACACAAATCTATCCAGCAAGTTTTCAGGTTATTTTTCTTGGATCGAGAGTTGCTCGATAAAATCGATATTCAAACATTGATCATATCGAGGTAAGGTCGATGTCATTGAAAGTGGACATAAACTGTCCAACAAGCTTATAGGAAAATTTCTTGGAATTATCGATGAATCGACACTGTCCTCAATATCATCGATATTCAAATTTCGATGATATCGAGTGATACTCGATCATATCATATACCTGAAATATTTCAAAGGTAAGTGCTCTCACAATTTTCAAATGTCGAGTAATCAAACCTCATGTCGATGAAATCGGAGTTCAAAATTTATAGACATCGACCCACATTCGATTTCCTCAACCAGTTGGAAAAAGGTTTCAAAAGTGTTTGACAATTGAGTTCATGTCATCGAGCGGCCGGTCGATGCTATTGAGAGTATACGCTCAATGATATCGACCCTACTCGATGATATCGAACTCTGTAAAAAATATGACTGTTTTATATCCGTTGAAACTTTTTGCCTATGTAATGAGAGCTTACCCTTGATTGTTGGTAGAGAAAATAGAGAGTGCTTTTATGTGTTTAACCACAGATCATATACCCTAAGCCTTTTCTCTCATGGAAGTTCATTGACATTTAATAGAGTGGATTGGGGAATGAACTTCCACATTAAAGGATCCTTCAGCTACTACCTTAATGGCAAATCATTAATCCGGGATGCCTAGAATGAATAGATGATTGAAATTGCACTATCTCCCTTATAGGAAAACGTTTAATAGAGTAAGATTCCATCATAACTTTAACCCAACCTGTCGCCTTATATTAGTACATCTTCTGAGTTGCGGTTCAAGGGAGTTGAAGATTCTTTGTCATCAAAGGAGGAGATCTTCATCAACGTGCTGAATGGGGCTCATCTACTTATTTGTAAGTCATTAGAGTCCAAAGGACCCTTGTGATCATTCCTTCTGTAGGATTGGGTCTAAAGGTGTTTCTCATGCCTTGTAAGTCCTCATAGGAGGCCTCTGGCGAGAGTGTACGTGGGGGTGCTTTATATTGACCCTTGCTCTGTGGAGAGCATAAACTCTTAGGTTCTTGTGTAGGTCATTAACCTGTGTGGTTTAAAAGTTAGGTGCTGTGTGTTGACCCTTGCTCATGGGAACATAAACTAGTGAGGTTCCTTGTGTGGATCCTTGGCCCATGTGGCCTCAAACTCAGGTACTGTGTGTTGACCCTTACTCATGGGAGCATAAACTGTGTCGTGTAGATACGTTAGAGTCATCGTAGTTTAGGTTGTACTGATTTGAGGTGAAGCTGATTTGAAACCTCCGGTTTGAGGTGAACCTGTTGTGAAACCTCCTTTAGTGAGATCTGGTACACTCAAGGGTTGAGTGCGTCCGTCGGAAGTGGAGTAGATAAGTAGTCGAACCACTATAAAAGCAACTGTGTTTAGGATTGATATTTTCTTTGATTTCTTGTGTGATTTCCTTAAATGCTTTCGTATTTGTTTATCTAAGATCACACCTCACACACAGTCGCATCCATCATAGACTATGATTTGCATCTTGTTCATCTTTCAAATAGTATTATGACTGGATCCTCTATTTGGCTTGGAAGCCATTAGAGTTACTTTGAAGAAATCCTGATATATGCATATTTTCTCAGGATAAGTTTGATAGGATTTTAAATTATCATAAATTATTAAAAAATCCTATTCACCCCCCCCCCCCCCCCCCCCTCCCAGGATATATTGGCATATTCCCACTTCAACTAAAGCAGTCATTACCGTAATTTCACTCTCCTCATGTTAAGATTGACTGAGATCCCTATAAGAGACCATCAAATCTAAGAGTAATAACTAGATAATTTGGGAGAAAATCTAGGCAAAGTGTAGAGAAAGAAAGGAGAGAGAGAAGTAAAGAGAGAGAGAGAGAGAGAGAGAGAGAGAGAGAGAGAGAGAGAGAGAGAGAGAGAGAGAGAAGAAGAAGAAGAAGAAGAAGAAGAAGAAGAAGAAGAAGAAGAATGGAAGATTTGGCACCAAAGACAACAATTCGATCTACCGAAATCCAATAAAAATTCGGATCTGGTTAGGGGCGATTCTGGATAGGCACCCAACAATAAAGAAAGACAGAGGAGGGAGTTTTCCTCCTGGTCGAGTCTATTTAAGTTGCTGTCGAGTTTGGTGCAGGTCCAAGAAGCTATATCTTTATCTTATCATTTTTCTTTTTGCTTCTTTTGCTTTCCTTCCGAATCCTTTCTCCTCTTTTTCTTCTTTGTCAACAGAGGAGGCAAATCCCACCATGTCAAACTAAATCGACTAGGTGAGTGACAAGCCTAGAATCTCAAAAGGAATTCTAAGTTAAAACTCATAAAGAAACCACAGTCTAAATAAGGTTTCCACATGATTCACCAAATCTAATAGAATTATAGATCAAGTTCTAACCTTAACCATTTGAGTTTTGTGAATTAGGATTAGACTTAATGTAATGCCCCTAAGTATACGACTCATTCTCTAAAAATCCGAGTGTTAACCCTTAAGGATAGTCGAATTCAGGTATTTTTTTCTTTTCTTTTCAGAGTTAGCAGTTTAGTGAAAGATGGACAAATCAAACATAAAAGAAAATTTTATTTGCATTTAGAATATACGAGCGGTTTCCCATAATGACTTATACAAACCAATATCTCTATATAAACAATTACAAGAATTACACAATTTTCACACGAGAAGTAATAAAATACATATAGACTTGAGTCGCAAGATTGCGCAACTTCTCTTGGTAGATATAGCCATGCATCCTTGATGATTGTAGCCTTCACTTTATCAATCTAGACATAAATATCATTTGAGCCACCTGTGCTACCTGTACGGTTATATATTTGATGAATGAGTGGCTAGCTCAGTGTGAATTTTCCTCAAGATTACATGCCGCTGTATTAATCAAGCATAATTTTTAAACAAAAAGGCATTCAAAATAATACACAATGCAGTCTTATTAAATGCATGGATGTATAAGTGCACATCAATTGGGGATGTTCATCCAGTTGACTTTTACTAGAAACCTATGCATGTGGTCAGTCACCAGCGAAAGTACATAGTACATGCGTAGTGCTAAACTCATCGAAAGTGGATCGATAGTCGATGGTCTGGGAGCTAGCGAAATGATACCATGACTAAAGGCATGTGTTACAACATCCAAAATTAGTTACCTGTTATCGCCCATATGCTATGAATGCATGATTAGCCCAACCGTTATTATTCTATTTACAACCAGCTAGTTTAATAAAGCTTAAAGGTCATTACGGGGGGTTCATCACCTAGCGTAGGCCGACAGCTCGGACATAGTATCCTATGACCACCATCCTCAGCTCATGAGACTACCACCTTAGGATGTTTAATAGAACCCATCGACTAGTGGTCAATCAAATTCAATACAGGGGAAATTACCTTCACATGGTTGTATGGGAATGAACCGTCGAAGCCACAAGGGCAAATACCAAGTCTTGGGATAAGAACAAGTCAGTACGGTAAAAGGGCGTATGGTATAAATACTAAATTAAGATGATGGGGCAACGTTAAATCAAGGCGGTAAAGAGTTCATCCCAAGGCCACGAAGGTGAAAACATCCTATGGATGGTAAACCCACATTAATAATTCATTACAAAAAATAACTTCCAAGTCAAGTGTCTATTTCTAACACAATCTGTCTTGTGACACCCTAAATGTGGGACATACATATGTGGAGTTTTCCACATATTAATGTAGTGAATTTGATTCTATAGGTGACTTGCAAAAAAATTAATGTCACATAGAGATGTGTGGGTACAACATGCAAGTTATGTGTTGATAATAGAGTTTTTAACTATCACTAGAGATTGTGAAATCAATGCATAAGCTATCAATTCGAATGAAAACTTACAATGTAGGGTTTAATGATTACTGCATGTGAACATGATTTACGAGCTATCGAGTAAAAATGAGAACTTAGAGTTTAGTGTCAGTTGCATGTGAATGTGGTTTGCAAACTATCGATCATGGATCAATGTAAACTATCTAATATGATTCAGTATCTAATACAAGTGATTAAAAGTTCTAAGCTAGTAATCATGATTTAAATAAGAACTATCCTTAGGCTAATTTGGAGATGAAAAGCTTAAGGGGAAGAAGTCGTCACCTTATCTTTTATCCGCTTTACACTAACTATGAATTAACTGAACACTTATTTTTGGTGTCCCAATTAGTGCGATCGTGTGTGATGATTTATTCCTGGCAAAATAAATTAAACTTATTAAGCTAGCTATAGGTGGTATTAAGCATGTTCATAAATAGCTCAATAAGAAGGGAATCGACTCACTAAGTCGACTTAATTGATTTGGACTTGGTTGGAAGGGGTTACCTGATGAGCGATGTGTGGCAGTAGGATTTAGGCTAGGAGGTTGAGGGGCGGTGTTAGCCTGCTGGCTAAGTATGATCCTGGAACAGTTCGGGTTAGCCCCTAACTCAGGGGAGTCGACTCGATTTGGCTAGGACAACCCCCTGCCCCTTCTTTTCTTCTTCCTTCTTTACTTTTTCTTCCCTCTATCTCTGTTTTCCTTCTCTCTGGAGGTCTAGAGATACTTTAAGCCAGACCAGGGATGGGATAGTGGCTTAGTGGCTGGACTGAGTCACGTCAGTGGGTCCAGGTTCAACGGCAACTTCATCGGGCTGAGCTGGTGCGACAGATTTCACCTTCTTATTTCTTCTCTCTTCTTCAGTCTTTACATGACCGAGCAAGCCTAGACTCAACTCAGACATGGCCCAAACCCAGTAGGCTCTCTCTAACTTGGCCTGGACTTAGCTCAAACCCGTCCTGAACTCGGACGAGAGTGCGGCATCGCGCCGTGGGCAATAGGATCTCTTCTACACCGCCTTCTTCTCCTTCTACTACATTACCACCTCTTTTCTCCTTTTTCTGCTTTTCTGCCTCTCTAGAGACCTAGCAGGGGCCATGGCTTGAACCAGACTCGGTGAAACTCACTGAATTAACATGGCCATGGCCAGTCAACAACACAACTGCACCACTTCTCCTCACCTCTGCTTTCTCTCTCAGATGTGATTCTTGTCATTTAGATTGTGATGATATGGGCCATACACTGGCAGTTTTAGATCCAAAATTGACAACATCACAAGCAGCAGCGGTGGTGCAAGCTCGTCGTGGAAGACGACCGAGCTCCAATGGCACTTCCCAATCCGATGGATCTTTCTTGATTGCACTGCTTCTGGACGGTTTGTATACACCCATAAGAGCTCATGGAAACTCAAGATTAAAGCTCTAGAGGCAGTTCGTTGGTGGGTTTGGAGATAGAAGATGACATTTATTTTTCTAAGGTTTTTGAAAAGCGCAAGAAAAGAGGCATTTTCTCTCCCTTTTTGTAGCAATCCTAGCTCCCTCACAACCCTTGGATGGATAATGAGCGGCTAGGATATAATCCGCTTGCAACTGCCTCTAGATACGACTGGTAATGCAAAACTGGCCATGGTTTTGTTCTGCTAAGGTGGAAACCCTAATCCAGGGATTTGGATGGATAAGATCTCGTCAAATGGACGATTGAGCTAAGAGAAATTCTCCTCACTTAGATCGCCAGCTTGACAAATAGAAGGCGCAACGAATTTTTTCATTTTTAGAAATAAAATGATCGCACACCCCTCTATTATGTTGGGAAGTGTGCTGATGTGTGTGAGTTTCCACATGTGAAATCACCATGGATCTGGTCAAATTTGTCGTCCCATCCCGATGGACGGCTCAGATCATGAGGATGGGCCCAGATAGTGGGCCTCCATTGATGCAAATGGATGTCATCCTTTCATTTTAAAAAAAAAGAGGAGCGGGAAAGGAGGGAGAAATCCTTCCTCTTCGGGTAGGCTTGGGTCAACGTATGCTTGACCCGAGCTGGCAGGTCCGGTGCACAGCAGGTGTACCAACCTTGGTGTACACGCATCACAAGTGTGGGGCCTACCATGATGTATTTTCCAAATCCACTCCGCCCATCTTATTCTACTCATCCTAGTAGATCCTCAGACTAGTGATGAGATAGATCTGTAGCTCAAGTGGGCCATCCTACTTAATTTAATGTATTTGTTGATTCACATTGATCCAACGGTCGAATTGATTCCGATCTGAACTTCAATGGTCTTGAAAATTATTCAGATGATTGGGACCACTTATTTCATGGATTTACAATATTGAGTGTCAGAATTATGACATCTTCAATGATATAAATTACTATTATTTTACGTTACACTTGTAGGGCTTATTCTTAAACAAATTTATCCTTATGGTAGATCAACTGCTATAATTAATGTATCTACTCCTTAGCTTAGTTTAATTGTTACATGGGCCACATCACATGAATGTCTAATTACTAATTTTTGACATCTTGCCCATCTAACCAATCCATCGGTTGGATTGACTCATATCTAATTACCAATAACCTTAGGGGTCCTAAAGAGTATTTAGGTGTGATCTCGAGGTTGAATATGAAATCAGACAATATGATTTGTGTTTTCAAAGGGTGGAATGTCTGACAAGACGTTGTAGACTGATGAACGGTGGATCTTGTGATTTTGATCCCTAAATTTATTTTATATGATTTAATTGTACTAAATAGGCCTATTCTGACATATAATCATGATCAGGATTCTAAAAATAGAATTTTCATTTATTTAAGTACAAGGTTAACTTAATCATGGCATGATAGTTAAATGGACAGATTGATCTCATATCTTATGATGGTGTTGCGAGTTATCATAGTCTAAAGTCAAAGGGTTAAGATGGATAGATCGAGAGTTGTTGGATGGTGACGTGTAAGGTAAGTTACGTGTGTTACCACATACGTGTAAGCTAATTTAATCTACATGGTGACACCCGAGTATTGAAAGTAAGAGGTGTTACACTTAACCATAAAGCGTGTCTCTTGGCATTTAAATCTGGTAGTGGGTGACTAGACTACTAAAGGTGAGGGTTTTTTCCTTTAAACTTTGCAATTTAATTGGTTACATCTTTCTCACATGTTCCAAGATTTATTTATTATTTATCTTCACCATATGAATCAGTGTTATATAACTCACATCATTATGTTATCTTGCATGCAAGTATCATGTTGAGAATCCCACTTTTAGCGATTAATATAATATCGTGTATGTAATACATTTCGGGTAACGACTCTCTTGGTTGACATGTAATCCCGTGGGTTGGTGAGTGGTGCACAATCAATGTAAGTAAATCTCCATGTGTGTTACGTCACTTTTTGGGATTGGATCTCACAAATAGTCACTCCATGAACATATCGTGTCACATAATTCTCTCAATCACATTGTTGTGCTGCCTTGAGATGTTTACATAAATCCACGTTGACGTTGGACATGCCGACGAATCTCTGTAGTATGGGATGCGAGGTGAGCTGGTTATCTTTAAAATACTTTCCACATTGTGATCATGATTGCTGAGTGTGATGGACTACACATACTTTGTTGGGCATGCATTTCATGTAGAATGTTGCGCATACCGATACCACTTATATTTGTGAAGTATGAGATGTATTGGAACCCATATGTTATTCTTATGAATCACTTAAATCATTGTAAACTTTAAAGGATAACCACCACCGTGAGTAGCGCGTTGACCCTCCAACAGTACAGATGCTGCAGGTGAATCACCAGTTGATGTAAAGGGTGACGACCATTATATGGAAGACAGGTTCAAATAGAGAAGAAGAATAGTGCACTATTAGTTTTATTTAATTTCTGTTGCCAACTTCGATAATGTAATAAGCTCCCATTGAGAGGGTATTAGATAGTTAACTTAAATTTGATGCCTTAATGGAATAAGAAGTACCTTCATGAATGTGATTTAAATAAAAAAATAAGGTGTGATTTCGAAGCATCCAAGTTTTACATTATTAACACCCAGAATTCTTGGGCATGAGTATGTACTAGGTTCGTGAAAATTCGGGGTGTTACATCCTTCTTAGAAAAAAAGTATTTAAGCGCCGTATAATTAGTATAGATGATGATCTTAAATCTGATTAAGTAGGACCTAAATTTGTCCAAGGCGAACACTACGGCTAAGAGTTCTTTCTTCGTGGTAAAGTAGTTCACTTGGATATAATTTAATATTATACTTGCATAGTAAATTACATAGGGCCTCTTCTCTTTTCTCTGGGCCAACACTGCCCTAATAACATAGTCAGATGCATCGTACATAATCTCAAAAGGAATATTCCAATCGGGTGATTGCATGACGAGTGGTGGTTAACATGGCCTTAAGCTTGGAGAAAGCTCCTTAACATTATTTACTCCACTCATATGGAACATTCTTTTGGAGAAGATTACATAAAGGACAAGAGAGATGACTGAAGTCCTTAATGAATCTCATATAAAACCCTATGTGTCATAAGAAGGAATGCACATCGCGTATGCTTTTGGGTGGAGGTAGGTTAGAGATTAAGTCAATTTTAGCCTTATCTACCTTGATTCCCTTGGATGATATTATATGTCTAAGAACTATTCCCTTGGGAACCATGAAATGACACTTTTCCTAACTTAGCACAAGATTTTTTTCTTCACATATCTTCAGTACAAGTTTAAAATATTTAAAACATTTGCTGAAGGATGGACCAAAGACAGAGAAATCGTCTAAAAAGACCTTTAGATATTTCCCCACCATGTTAAAAAAAATGCTCAAATGTGGCTGGGGCATTGCACAGTCCAAATAGCATCATTCGATAAGTAATGGTGCCAAAAGGACATGTGAACGTGGTCTTCTCTTGATCTTCAAGGGCTATCTCTATTTGATTATAGCCTAAATTGTCACGCCCCAAACTCAGAAATTAGGCTAACAAAATTCTCGATCGCTAAATCTGACGCCGATAGCCTCTGTAGAACCCCATTCTCGGCTCCCATCACCCATTCGCCAGGTTCCGATCCTGGGATGCTACGAGGAGGATTTTCAACGTCAGTTTGATTCGTAATAAGCATAACCAAAGGCATAACCCACAAACAGCAACCAAAAACTCCATTACATTTCCACTATGATAAAAAACTTTACAAGTACAATGAGCATAAAGGGAAATACAATGATGATAGACCAAAATCTCCAAAATGATTTGCAAAGTGCTCCTACCTCAGCGCTGCTGCGCCCCACGTAATCTGCACGCAACGGTCGTGCATAAGCTTATGGAAAGCTTAGAGGGTGGTGAAAGTTTGTGTGCAAGGTAGTAATATGATCATGCAATATCAGAGGAATGTGGAATATGCTGATGGATCCATGAATACTATTGGTCGTACCAAGGCCATGCGGTGCAAAGCATGAATGATGTCTGCCATACCAAGGCTATGTGATGCAAGATGCAAGTCAAGCATACAATCCTCATCTAAGTCTACATATCAATACAGCTCAACTCTGGGATATCACCGGGGTCTAGTACACTCTAAACCAGATCGTCGCCCCATCGCGCGTAATAAGGTAAGTGGAAGAGACCTCACTATCTGTCTGCCAATATCGGGCTCGACTCGTCGATAACAGACCCATTCCTCGAGCTGATTAGACACAGCCTAGCTTTGCCCCCTACTCTTGGGCGGGTAAGGCCGCACCCCCTTCTAACCGACCACGACACAGTGGAAAGCCCGACCTTCTGATAATCGGCACTCTGCGCTCATGCACCCACTCGGTATAAACGTTGGAGCAACCTCTTAGTACCATAAGGGTTTAGGTACTTTCACCCAGGGATATCTATAGCACCCTATGTAAAACAAGATTTTCGGTATCCAATCCTGCCAACTACGATACACCTATGGAGGTTACGGCGCTGATGTCGCTAGGGCGTATAGTAACCATATCACATAATGCGAAATGCATGAATCATGCTATCCAGTCATGTAGCAAACCCTGTGCGTATCGTGCGCTCATGTAGGGCAACATCGCCTAAACGGGAGCCCATAAACAACCTGCCCGAAGGCATATGCTATGATCAGTCACCTCTCATATCAAGCATACATATGATGCTTATGATCATGAGTCATGGAACTATACTAAACATGTAATAAAGTAATGAACTATCCTTACAACGCAGATAGGTCTAGACGGCCTACACACAACAAGTACGGGCCTATTAATGGACCCTAGGGACAGTCGTAATGCAGACATTTAACCAACATTAAACTTGCAATGTGGATGTCAAACCAACATTGCTCCCAAGGCGTAGCCCGTAGTGAATATCATTACATGAACCAGGTTGGGATCACACATTGCAATGGGCCTTAGGTACATCCCATTGGACCTTAAATACATCAAATAGGCCATATCATATAGGCCTTTCATTCTTCAAGTGGGCCACATCAATGGGCCGCACCATGGGCCTTATATGCATTGCAATGGATCATAACCCGTGGGCCTTAGATTGCATCAAATGGGCCTAATCTCATGGGTCTTATATGTAACAAATGGGCCACACCAATTGGGCCCCATATGTACATTAAATGGGCCTCAAACCATAGGCCTTTCAAATAACAATGTGGGCCTCAACCACGGGTCACAAGCACGTTAAGATGGGCCTCATGCACATCAAATGGGCCACACCCAAACATAAGTGGTGATAATGATTGCCACCATTAAAAATTTCTAAGGCCCACCATAACGTATGTTTCCCATCCACCTGTTCATTAACATAGTGATGGATGAAGTGGAAGAAAATATCAATTTAGTAGGAAGCTACTATGGTCCTTAAAAAGTTTTGAACGGTCGACATTAATGACCACAACATAGAATGGTGGGGTCCACTTGAACTTGGATCTGATTCATTCTTAGTGTCAAACCAAAAATGAGCTATCCAAGTGGATGAACGGTTTGGAAGCAACACACGTCTCATGGTGGGTCCCACTGTCGTTAGACAGTGAAGGACACACATGCATTATAGGGCTCCACCGTCTAGGAGGACAGTGTGAATGAAACCCATATATCATGGTAGGTCCCACCGTCCACAGTCATGGACAGTGTGGTAGCACATACATTAATGGTGGGTTCCACGTGTGTGGCCCACCATAACATTTTCCCGCCATCCAACCTGTCGACCAGGTCACACAGACCTGAGTGAAAGGAAAAACACAAATTTCATCTTGATCCAAAACTTCTATGGGCCCAAAAAGAATTTCAAGGGAAGCCACTCAATCACCACTATTCATGTGTTGTGGACCACTTGAGCATTGGATGTGGCTGGAATTTGGGAGGGGTTCACTTCAGGGGGTGGCCTACCTTATGAGTGGATTGGATGGTGTAGATACATTTGTAACACCCTGAAAATCGGGGGTCGTGTATAAACCCGACTCCCGAGTTCCAGACCGTCACTTATGCAACAAAAATGTTTATGATTCAATGTTGTCTGAGTTAAAGCATTCACATGAGTAAAATTATACCAAAACTGTAATTCATACTGCAGATTCAGTGATAAAAGCAAGCGGAAGACTAAAGGATATACATATCACTGTATGGAAAACAAAATAGATCTCAACTGTCTCCAAAGTATGAATACATCTCTGAGTCTCATATACATGTAAATAAACAGAATCAAAATGTCAAAAATAGTCCCACTAAGAAGTCTCACCAATCCAGGCCACCTAAGGAAAGCCGTCGTGGTACTGCATATATGAGAACTCGTCCTGGTCCTCATCATAATCCGGCTCTGCCTCTTGAATCTCTGCCTCACCTGCATCTAAAACAGGGTCTGGTGGGTGTTGCAAACACCATCCCATAACGTGAGAATGAGTAGCTAACTCAGTGGAATAATAGAGCAAAGATTAGCATGTTCTCAAATCAATCACGCGATAATAGTAAAGCAATAAATCAAACATTCCTGATACTGTTGTTAATGCAATATGACGTGACATGATGGATGCCCTCACCGACGATCTGCCTCATACGGCACCATCTTACGCCCGCGGCATGCTTTGTTCCCACAGTGCTCCACATCTTCCAGGCACATGCAATGTGATGGTGATATGATTACCGAGTTATTATTAGTCCATTCATACAGCAGGATTGGAAAACTAGGGCACTTCCCTTATATCAATCCCAACACAGATCCTGTCTATGGTCGTCACTCCTAGTAATCTCATATGATGTATATTTTGTAGGTCGCTGCAAGGGCTGCCAGGGTTGTTGCTCGCACTCGTTGCATCGCTCCCCCATCACCTTATCAATACAGGCCTACTGTACTCTTATTGCTACGGAAGGGTCGTCGCCTCCCGTAGACTCAAAATAGCTCGCGGTCACTACAAAGGGCTCGTCACCTGATCAGTGTAGGCCGACAGCAAGAATATAATGTCCTATACCACCATAATCTGATCATGAGTCATAGGTGCTCACTGGTCACTACGGGGAGGTTTGTGGCCCCAGCGTAGGCCGACAGCTCGACCACGGTGTCCCATACCACCATGCTCGGCTCATGAGTCTTTATGGATCAAGGTACCGTGGTTAATAGGGTTTACAATGGTAAGTTCAGTACCCTAGGTTCAAGCAGTTATGACTCATACAAGGTGAACATACAATGGCCAGTCGGGTTACTTGACGGGCTCGACTAGTACGAGCGCATCTCAAGCTAAGCGACATGAAGTGCATAAAACACTTCGCGTGGCCTAACCACTGCCGCCAACTCCAAAACACGACTCGCGTTCATCGACGCGTAGTTCGTGGCAAAGATAAGCCAACCACGAATTTACTCGGTTACCGACTGCCTGGACTACGTATAGTCCCAAACATTTATGAATCCACATCAGCAATCATATAAGAGTAATGAAAATGAAATACAACAATGTGAGCATGTTAACACATGTTATAACATACAACTTAAGTAAATCATCTAACACATGCATTTCATACATATAATGAAATCATGCATATAGCCAACATGTAGGAAATCATTTACATCAGCATATTATTTGAGAATTCAATCTCAAACTAATTTATAACACCATTTAATTCAATAAATACTAATACAAACATTTATACAAACACTTAGTCTACACACTTAAGTCTACATATAGTATGTCGACTCAAAGTGTGCATTTGGGCGAATCTCTTCGCCAAATTGGTTATGCACGCATTCCTAATATCCTAATTTGACAAAGAGCCATGTTAATCATATCAGCAAAATATGGATGAAAACAGTATTTCCTACAAATGACTAAAATGCCCTAAATCTCATATTTTTTGTCTGCTTACGAAACAGGAAACGGACAGCATGTGTACATGTCAAACGGCGTTGCCGTCGATAATCTACTATTAAACGACATTGAAAGCGTTGAAATCAGCCAATCAAAGCATCTAGAATCCGCACCTTTTCCCTATAGGTGAACCGATTCGAACGGAGCATATACGCTTCGTCTACGGCGAACCGGGAACCTAATACACAAGATCTGTAATCTACTTCGCTAATGGATTCAACGGAACCTTAAATCAGCAAAAATTTAGGGTTTTCCTTACCTAGAAGTGCGGAAAAATCACCGAAAAAGTGATTGAGGTACGTGGCTTAAGCACGTGTAGCAGGTAGTGCAAGCAGCAGGAAGTTCTCTCCCACCCTCTCTCACAATCTCTCACCTTTTCTCTCACACCAGCTAGGGTTTCTAGCAAATTCGGATGGGTGAGAGAAGTGAGGGTTTAAGGCCCTTTTATAACCTAAAACATTCCCAAAACAGACTTGGGAACAATGTTTACTTGATGCCTAACCAAATCGGGGCTGTTTCGGTCCAAAAAGACATTTCGGGAGGTCCCCTGGCCGAACGTAATCGGACTTAAGCTCATGCACGTCGGATGTCACTCACATCCCATTTTCAGACCAGTAGTGTTCGTAGATCGCATGTGGCGGTCCAGTTTCAGTTCAGCGGTCATCGCACGTAAATCAGGTCTACAAGTCTCATGATATAAAAGAGAAATTTTTTCTGATCCGAGGGTGTAATTTGGCTGAATTCTGACGATTAGAACGCTTAATAATAACGCGCCAAGTCGTGTGCCAGATTTGAATTTCAAAATTCCAAATCTAACCCTATTCTCACTCTCTTCACTCCAAGCTCAATGAAATAACCTCTGAATGTCGGTTGGACTTGATTTTTGAAATGATTGTCAAGTCCAGCTAGGTGGTTATAACGGTCTAAGATTGTAGGTATCGAACTTTCGACGCGCGGTCTAGATCCAATACAAAGTTTTAAAGGGGTCTTGAGAACAAACCGGTTTAGAGTTTGATCCGAGGTTTCAGAGTATTATAGTGTCATTGGTTCTACTCGTTTTGGGTCTTGTAGAACGTATTTAAAGCGATCAGGGATGATTTCACAGCTACTCTAGCGTTGCGCTAGCTAACTTACGCTTATTTTCTAAAGGAATTAATCCTACGCAATTTCTGGTCGAGTTGGTACTCGAGTCCAAGTACGAATTTTTCCAGGGTGTTACAACATCATAGTGGGGCCCACATGTAAGGCCGTGGCCCTGGCCCGTCCGCCCATACATGCTGCAGCGTGTTGCTACAGTTGTCAGCCCTTACAAAATGCTTTTATTTTTATTTTAAAAAAAACACACTTCCTATGGTTTTTCACGGGTGGGGCCCTCATCAAGTAAATCTAACCCGTCCGTTACATTCTTTGGCTCAAGATAGGCCCAATGAGTCCAATATTGGATACATTTCAGCCTGTAGCAAGATTAAAATAAATTTAAACGATGAGAATTATTGTTTTGAAAGGTATGGCCCGCCCAATGAATGGATTAGCTTCATCTTTCGGCTCAACGCCTAAAATGAGTCGTGGAAGGGAATAGACGGCTTGGATTAACAACATACATTAAGGTGGGGCCTATGTGAGTGGACCACCCCAAAAGCTTGAAAATAAGCTAATATTTGAGTTTTTCCAAACCATGTCCAGCGTCCAGGGACGCTGGACGTTACACGTAACAGATTCATTAGAGGTGGGCCCTACTTAGGTGGGCCACCTCAAGGAGGATGGTATGGATACAACACACACGAAGTGGGCCCCACGTGTAGATGGTTTGGATAGAATACATGCCTCATGGTGGGGTCCATTCAAGTGGGCCACACAATCATATCATGATTTCATAAAAGAAAATGAAATAGAGAGGGAGAGAGAGAGATAGAGAGTGGGACACGCGTGTGATGGAGGGCTTCGCCACTATGAGTCCTCCCTTGTAAGAAATCATACATCAAATGGATCCCTTTATACATGGGACCACCGAAAATAAAAATCAACGGTGGAGATCCGTTCCCCACCAATATGGACTGTCTAGATGACCTTTCTAATGCAAGGAAATAAACATCATGATGGGGTCCATGGAGAATAGCCCTATCATGGAATGATCATGATGATCCTAGTGGGCCATCGGCCACATTTTAGGGTCCCAAGTGAGATCCAAACCATTGATCGGTTGGCCTCACTTGGTCCATCTTAAAAACATGAAAAACTACTCTTATCAAGCACCCACCATTTGATCTTCTTGCTCCCTTGGGTTCCTTAGCTCCTTAGCTTCGATTCCAACGGAGAAGATGAGGTTTGGATGGTTAAGATGGGAGATTTTAGGATGGAAAGGTGGGCTACACTTGGAGCTTGAAAGAGAGGGAGAGGTTCATACATATGGAGGTCTTTGGTTGCTTGGAATGAGTTTGAAATTGAGAGAGAGAGAGACTTGTAAAAGGAGAGAGAGAGAGTGATGGATGATGGAGTGATAGATGTGGTGGTGATGGGTGTAAGAGGCCTTTTTGACTTTTGTGGCCATTTGTGTAAGAAAGGCATGGGCGTGTAAGAGACTTTTTAACTTTTGAGGCTTTCTTGGGAATGGGTGAAAGTTGATATGTACTTGACATGTACTTAACATGTTGAGATTGATGGATTAATGGATTGATGGATTGATGTGACAAGTCGTAAAGATTCTCTTAGGTTTCACAATGCGCGGCGTTTTCCTCGCACCAAACGTTGGCCCACATTCCTGACCAGGGTATCACCTCGGTACGCGAGTTGCGGCATCGGAATCGCGGTGACGGTGCGGTCGCTACGGTAAAGGTCTTGGGTTGAGTTGACTCGGGTTGACGGCGTACCAATTACGGTCGTGCACAAATATCGATTAAGGGTAAAAGGTTGTCGGAATTCGACCGGTAAGACCGTGAAAGTTTATAGAACGGTACGGTCTAGGATACGGGGCATACATAAATAGATGTGCAGGAAACAATAGTAAGAGTAACCAGCTAACATTTCTAATATTTGATTAATGAAAGGCAAATGAAAGTGGTCTTTCCTTGTGACGGTATTCAATTTTTTATAATCAATGCACATCATCCAACCAGTAGTGACTCTAGTTGGCACAAGTTCAATATTGACATTAGCTACGATGGTGATTCTGGACTTCTTAGGAACCACCTGCGTTAGACTCGTCCATTGACTGTATGATATAAGGTATATAATACCCATATCAAAAAATTTAAGTACATCAACCTTAACCACTTCCTTCATGTTTGGATTTAAGCAGTGTTGTGGTTGTTGGGAGGTTTTCACATTATTCTCAAGAGGAATGCGGTGAGTACAAATTAAAGGATTAATTTCTTTAATGTAAGGCCCGTATCCTAGCTCATACAATTCCTTAAGCTTCCGCGGTCCTCCCAGTCGAATTTCTGCAACCCGAATCTATTATCGGCATTTGTGCGTAATTCTAAGTCGTATCCTGTATTCCAGAATCGGCTTAACCCGAGACTTGTACCTTAGTGACTGCGCCATCTCTGCGTTTCTGATGTTGCATCTCGTGCGCCAAGGCGATACCCAGGCCAGGAGATGTGGGCTCACGTTTAGTTCGAGAAAATGTCGCGCGTTTACAATCGTAAGAGAATCTCCCCATCACATCCCATCAATCACTTCACATGTTAAGTACAACACCTCATCCCCAAGTAACTCCAAAGTCAAATCAACCCATCCCTTACATGTCAAAGTACACATCACGCATCACTCACTCACCCATCACACCCATCTCTCTCTCTCTCTCTGTCTCTCTCTCTCATCCCATCCTCTTTATCATTTTCTCCATTTTCAAGAAAACCCCAAGCAATCCAATGTCCAAGCAAGAGAGCTCCATGAGAGGAGCTTTAGTGTGGCCCACTTCTTACCCTCTCATCTCCCATCTCAACCCTCTATTTTTCATCATCTTTCATCAAGATTGAAGCCAAGGAGTTCGACGTTCCATCGGACCAAGAAAGAGACCAATAGGTGGATGATTTTATGTTGTGATTTTGCGATTTAAGGGCCCACATATGGTGGGACCCATCTTGATGTATGCATTATTTAAAGTGGGACCCATAGTGGTGGGGTCCCTCCGCTACTCTCGTCTGTTTGTCTCTCTCTCTCTCTCCTCATCTTATTTTTTTATGGCCCACTTGATGTGTATTAATCCCGGCCGTCCAGACGGTGCGGGATGCACCTTGATGCAGTGCTGGACGCACCTTGCTGAGGTGCTAGATGCACCTTGATGAAGTGTGGTGTTCACACCGTCCAACATCATGGGATGGTGAGACCCACTTAATATATCCAGACCATCCGTCTGTTTGCCGTCATGGGACCCACCTTAATGTATTTATTCCATCTAAACCGTCCGTCATCATAACGTCCAGATGCTGGACTTGAGATAATCAATGTAATAATAATATAAATAATGTCTAGAGGGCCTGGACTGGTTAGTAATATATATTATAAGATATAATATCATAATATAATATATAATATATATGTATATATAGCTGGTGGGCCCCACGTGGGACCCACCAGATGTATACAATAATATACATATTATAATATATAATATATATGTATGTAAAGCTGGTGGGCCCCACGTGGGACCCGCTAGATGTATACATCTCATCTTCCCATCCTCACCGTCCAGTGGATTGGATGGTGAGACCCACCTTGATTCATGTTATATATCCATCCGTCCATGGGACATGAACCCCACTTGACACGTGTGGCCCACATCCTTATGGGACCACCATATTGTATATGATTTATCCTCACCGTCCACTAATTGGGACAGTGGGAACCCACTTAGTGTATGTTTTTCATCCTGCTCATCCATCCTTGGACATAGCCCACATTGATGCATGTGTTCTTTATCAGCATCATCCACCTGGATGGACTACGTGGGGCATACCATGATGTATATGTAATCTATGCCATCCATCTATCAAGTGGACCACACTACAAAATCAGTGAAATGTTGAACATCCACCATTGAAACTGTTTTGGGGGCCACATAAGCTTTAGATCGATATGAAATTTGTTCTTCCTCTTAATTTAGGTCCATGTGACCTTATGAATAGATTGGATGGAAAATAAACGTTATGGTGGGCCCCGTGGATTTTAATTCATAGAAATCATTATCTTCACTGATATTTGTGGTGCGGTCCAGATGATATTTTGATAGGCCTATCTTGATGTAAATGAGGCCTGTTGTTCCGGCCCATCTTGATGTAAATGAGGCCCGTTGTTCTGGCCCATCTTGATCTATATGAGGCTCGTTGTTCCGACCCATCTTGATGTATATTGGCTCGTTGGTATGGCCCATATGATGCGGCCCACTCATTGTATATGAGGCCCATTGGTGTGGCTATTTATGCGGCCCATCATGAAGTATATTGAGACCCATGTATAGGGCCCACATGTTATGTATTTGAGGCTCATGAGTAGGGCCCACCTGTTGTGTATATGAGGCCCATTGGTGTGGCCCATTGATGCGACCCACTTGTTGTATCTGAGGCCCATGGGTCGTAGCCCATTGAGATGTATACTCAGCCCATATGTCGTGGCCCATTATGATGTATTTTCGGCCCATTTGGTAAAGCTCAATGAGGTGTATTTTTTAGCCCATGTATTGTGGCCCATTGTAATGTACATGAAGTCCATGAGCGGGGCCCAATGAGATGTACATGTAGCCCTTGCGCAAGGCCCATTGTGATGTATGTTAGGCCCTTGCATGAGGCCATGGGCCTACGATACGTTTGGCTCTATGTGGGCCACTCCTTAGGAGCAATGATAGTTAAATGTCTACATTGATGGGTGATGATGGTTGAATGTCCACATTGTGACCTTCCCTTAGGTCTTATTAGGCCCATTCTCGCCAATTCTGATTGTTAAGGCTGATTCCGATTCTGATTGTCGAGGCCGATTGTCGAGGCTGATTACTGAGGCTGATTCTGATTCTGATTTCAATTTCGATTTCGATTGTGAATTTTGATTCCTATCGTTGAGGCTGATTTCGATTATCGATTCTGATTCTGATTGTCGAGGCTGATTGTTGAGGCCGATTTCGATTTCAATTGTCGAGGTCGATTCTGATCGTTGAGGCCAATTTCAATTCCGATTGTCAAAGTCGATTCCGATTATCGATTCTAACTCCGATTGTCAAGGCCAATTGTTGAGGCTGATTCCAATTTCGATGGTCGAGGCCGATTGTTAAGTTGATTTCGATTGTCGAGGCCGATTGTTGAAGCCGATTCCAATTTCGATTGTCGAGGCCAATTCCTATTCTAATTGTCAAGGCCGATTTTGATTATCGATACCGATTCTGATTGGTGATTCTGATTTCGATTCCGATTGTCGAGGCCCAATGAGATGCATATGTAGCTTGTATTTGAGGTCCATTGTGATGTGCATTCGGCCCGTGTTGTGGCCTGCATTTGAGGCCCATTGTGATGTGTATTTGGTCTGTATTTAAGGCCCAATTGATGTATATGAGGCGTATGTGATGAGGTCCACTGTGATGGATTTGAGGGCCAGGCGATGGAGCCCCTTTGTGATGTATGTTATGCCCATGTGAAAGACCCATCGTGATGTGTATTAATCTCTTAAGTGAGGCCCATGGTGTTGTATATTTGGCCCTTGTGTGAGGCCATGGGTCCACTGTGTGTTAGGCTCTATATGGGCTATTCCTTGGGGGCAATGTTGGTTAAATCTCCACATTGTCAAGGTCAATTGTCGATATCAGTTATTGATACCGATTATAAGTATGTGACAACATAGCATCATGATACATGCCCATATGCATCATCTGCGTGTTTGTTATGAGATATGATTGACCATTGTATATGCCATAATGTCAGTTGTTATGAGACTCCCTGATAGGCGGAGATTATCTCACATGAGTGCATGATATGTGTAGTATTGATGCATGACTGATTGTATGACTCATGCATCTTGCATTGTGTGTTGTGATTACTATATTCCCTAGCGACATCAGGGCCGTAGCTTCCACAGGCATATCGTGGATCATCACCAGATGGGACACCAAAAATCTATTGTACATGGGGTGGTATAGATATCCCTGGGTGAAAGTCCCAGAACCCTCTTGGTTCCAAAGGTTACTCCAACATCTAGACCGAGTGAATGCATGAGCACATGAGGGCCGTATACCGTTAGGCCACATCTCCCACTGTGTTGTGGTCGGTTGGAAGGGTGTACGACCTAACCTGCCTGAGAAGAGGGGGTAATGCTAGGCTGAGTCTGACCAGCTCGAGGAATGGGTCCATTATCAATGAGCTGGGCCCGATATTGGCAGGTGGATAGTGAGGTCTCTTTCACTCACCTTGTTATGCGTGATGGAGTGAAAATCTGATTTAGAGTGTAATAGACCCTGATGATTTTTCAGAGAAGAACCGTACTGATATGTGGACTTATTAAGCAGGAGTTATATATTCATTCATTCATTCACTATCCACTCGGGCTGGTGGTGCGCAACAATTTGTTACATGTATCTTTCCAATGGCTAGGATTTTGGTTGGGGTGAGCGACTAACCTAAATTCAGGAGTTTACCACATTGAGTCTTACTATACAAATTTAGGTATGAGACTGGTTTCGATAGAAGTCCCTTGTGATGGAACCCGTAGCCTGCGTAACTACGTACTATCATCCTAAATTCACATTCCGGCTTGGTCATTTCATTCGCATTGCATTGCATCCTCAACACATAGCATTTGGTTTACTACGGTTCTATATTGCATAACATGATTAAGGTTGATGGTATTTGTGGACTCGGTATCTGATATTTGGCTTACTATGTCTCCCCATTGCATAGGTGATCTACATTGCTTCCTCAATATCTGATATTGGTTTATTATATTTTTGCATCGCATAGCTTGGATAAGGTTGATGGTACTTATAGGCTTATCAGCATATTTTTGCTTACTTTGGTATTTTATGATTCATGATTTTGCCAATATTTCCAATGTTGTATGATTCATGGGTTTGTCAGCATTTCTGCTCACTTTGATTACTTTGATATTGCTTACTTGGTACTTACCTTACACACACACTTTCACCACCCTCTAAGCTTTCTATAAGCTTACGCACGATAGATGGGTGTAGGCGGTGTTAGGTCGCAGCAACGTCGAGTTTGGAGCGTGTAGCGGACTTTTGGAGCTTTGATTTGGGATTTATGTATTCCCTTTCAGCACTGTATTTAAATTTTTATATTAGTGAATATGTGATGGTGATGTTGCCTTTGTGATTTGGGTATACTTGTGGTTATACTTTTTATGAGATAAATGTATGTTGAAAATCCTCCTTGTAAGATTCCAGGATCAGAATCTGACATATGAGCATGGGGTACTACGGAGGTTGTTAGCATCGGATTTGGCGATCGGAAATTTTGTGGGCCTGGTTTTCGAGTTTGGAGCGTGACATTTAAGGTCTGCAATCGACCATTAAATGGCTCCCTTATGTTCTTTTAGAGTAGCAATAAGTATACTTTCTTGTTCTTTCTTAAGGTAGGAAGAAATCACCACCGGGTATGTCTCATCTTGACCTAAGTACAAATATTTAAGATTGGCGGGCAAAGGCTTTAGGTCAAGCTTCGGTGCTTTGAAACTAGATGGTAGAGGCATTGTATCGGTTTGGAAAAAAGTCTTAGATTGTGGCCTTCATAGGTTAATTTCAAGTACCAGCGTCGCATCTAGCAAGGCATCCATCTCCCTAATCATGTCATTATCTAAACTAGGAAGTGGGCCAAGCATGTCTCCAAAGTGTCGAAGTATATAGTCAAAAGTGCTCTATCTTCTATGAAAGAATCGATCATGTTAACATCGTGTGTATCATCAACATCCTTTGGTTGTTTGCTCATATTATATAAAATGTTCAACTTTAAAGATAATTTTATAATTTTATTCCTACAATTGATTATAGCATTTAATGTTAGCTAGGATTGGGCGGCCAAGAATGATAGAAATTTGAGTGCTCGCTTCAATGACAAGCTGAGTGTCTAGTATGATAAAATCTATTGGATAATAGAATTTATCGACTTGCACTAGCACATCCTCGATCATCCCTGTTGGTACACAGACTGAATGATCAACTAATTAGAGTGTGGTTCTGGTGGGTTTTAGTTCACTTAGACCCAACTGCTCGTAGACCGAATATGGGATCAGATTTACACTTGCCCCCAAGTCAAGAAGTGCATGCTTAATCGGTGGTTCCTAACTACACAAGTTATGGTTGGGCTACCGGGATCCTTATATTTTTGTGACACATCTTGCTTGAGGATGACACTCACTTTTTCTATTAAAAAGAGATTGCTTTGTATATTTTATCATCTTTTGGTAGTGCATAGATCTTTCAGGAAGTTGGCATATGAGGAAATTTTCTTAAGAAAAATCAACCATTGTGGAAGTACAACTGGCTTATACTGTGTATCCGGCTTATATTGTGTATTTGGTTCTTTCTCATGTGCTATTGAGATTTTCGGTAAAAATGACTTGAGGTTGCTGGAGTGTTTTGGTCCATTTACGATGGCATCGAATTGACCTTCGATGTCATCGAAATTAAATCTTGATGTCATCGAAGATAGCCAGATTTAACTTAAAAGTATCTGGTCCAAAAAGGCTCAATTATGATGTCATCGAACCTAAGTTCGATGTCATAAAAAGGGGTTCGATGTCATTGAACATATGTGATTTTACTTTGAAAGCACGCTAGAGTGTTTTGAGCCATTTGCGATGACATTGAGGTCGGTTCAATGTCATCGAACAGTAAGTTTGATGTCATAAATTTTTTTTAGAATAATTCAGTTTGGTTGCTGGACTATTAAGGCTCGTTCTCGATGTAATCGAGATATCTTGAATGTCATCGAAGACGGTTTGATGTCACGTCAATTGCATCGAAAGTAGCAGAATTTGCAGATTATCTTTTAACTCCATTTGCTACTAACTAAAACCTTTAACATACTTACCAAGGGATATTCCTAGATGTTTTTGGTCAAGTATGTTCCATGTTTTGGGATTTTTAGCAGTGGGTTTGGATAGGTTTATGAGGCCTAGATTACCTTTGCTTTGCACTTGAGCCTTCCAACTTATTGAGTCTTCAGTCTTGTATCTTCATTAGGGCTCACTTGACTCTAAGACTTAGACTTCATGTTAATTGATAATCAAGGGCACTTTCATTATATCTTATAGCCAATGGGTGAGTCCAACTCAGGTGGGACCTAAGAACTCATGTTAACCAGAGTCACTATTGGGTGGAGAATGTGCATTGACTACCGTAAATTGAATATCATCACAAGGAAAGACCACTTCCCTTTCCCCTTTGTTGATAAGATTTTAGAAAGGTTATATGGTCATTTTTACTACCGTTTCCTTGACGGGTATTCGGGCTACGACCAAATAGACATAGCCCTAAAAGACTAAAAGAGGACCACATTTACATGTCCTTTTGGTACTTTCACATACTGGAGGATGCCTTTCGGACTATGTAATGCTAGACTGTAACATGAATTCATAATTAATAAAACAAACAATGATACTTGCTATTCCATTTTCGTTATGTTATTATCGAATATAAATATTCAAATTTGTGATACTTGTTTATTTGTTGAAACAAAATGGAGACTCTGTTGGGGATTGAACCTAAAATCTATGGTTGAAATATTTGTGAGGCCCATATCCTAGCCCGTACTATTTTGTAGGCTTCCACGGTCCACCCAGTCAAATTCTGGCAACTTGCGATCTGTAATCGATAATTGCGCATGAACCTGAGTCATATCCCATATTCCAGAGTTGGCTCGACCCGAGACTTATACCCTAGCGACACTGACACCATGTATTACGCGCCGAGGTGATACTCAGGCCAGGAGATGTGGGCCCACGTTCAGTTCGGGAAAACATCGTGTGTTGTGAATTTCGAGAGAATCTCTACGATATGTCCTATCAATCACATCTCATATCAAGTACACATCACTCCATTCCCAAGTACAACCACCCCTCGATCTAAGGCTTAAGGCAAAGAGGCAGATCCATATATCAGGTGGACCACACTGTAGAAATAGTGGGGAATGAACATCTACCATTGAAACCCCCTTTCGGGAGTACATAACTTTTGGATAAGTATGAAAATTGTTTTCCTCTTTATGTAGGTCTTTGTGACCTTGTGAATAGATTGGATGGAAAATAAACGTTATGGTGGGGTCGACCTTGATGTATGTGCTGTACATCCATGTTTTTCATCTGGTGGGCCCATTTAGGAGGTGCAGGCCCACCTGCTGGTTTGTAGGGCCCACCTGTTATGTGGCGTGGCTCAACATGATGTATGTGAGGCCCAGATGGAGAGGCCCATTTTGATGTATTTTAAACCCATGAGTGAGGCCCGATGTGATGTATACAAGGCCCATATGATGGGGCCCACCTGCTTGAATCTAAGGACCATGGGCAAGGCCCATTGCGATGTATTCATGGCCTTTGGCCAAGGCCTATTGTGACATGTATTAGGCCCATTAGTGCAGCCCATTGTGCAGCCCAATTGATGTATATGAAGCCCATTGGTGCTGCCCGTGGATGCGGTCCACTTGATGTATATGAAGCCCATTGGTGCGGCCCATGGATGCAGTCCACTTGATGTATATAAGGCCCATTGTGCGGCACGTGGATGTGGTCCACTTGATGTATACGAGGCCCACTGGTGCGGCCCATATGATATGGCCAACTCAATATATATGAGGCCCATTGGTGCAGCTCGTGGATGCGATCCACTTGATGTATTTGATGGCCCATGAGTTGAGGCCCAATGTGATGGATATAAGGACCACGAGTGAGGACCAATGAGACGTATGTGAGGCCCTTTTATGTAACGTCTCGAAAAAATTCATACAAAGACCCGAGTACCACCTCAAGTAGAAATCACTAAGGGTTAAATCCTTTAGAAATTAAATGAGAATTAACTAGCGCTAAACCAGATTACCTGGGAAATTAGCACCAATCACTTTAAATACGATCTGCAAGGCCCAAAACTTGGAGAATTGTTAACGCTACATTACCTTGAAACTTAGGATCCATCTTTAAACTCGGTTGCTCTCGAGAGCACATTAAAACTCTGTATTGGACCTGGATCGCACATCGAAAGTCCGATAGCGATGAACTTAGACAAATATGACCGCCCAGTTGGACATGAAAATCACCTCGAAAATCAAGTCCAGATGATGTCCTGAGACTATTTTCTTGAGTCCAGAGTGAAGTGTGTGAGAAACGTGAAGGATTTTAGAAAATAATTCTGAATTTAAGTAATCTGAGTCGTGTCGCTTGCGGGCCAATTATACGCATTCAGACCATCAGAATCTGACCCAAATATATCCTTAGATCAGGAGAAATGTCCCACATATGCCAATATACTTGTGAACCTGATCGAATACCGGTGACCATTGAACTGAAACTGGTCCGCCATGGGCGATCTGTAAATCCAATCGGACAGAAAACTTAGCTTGATCAGGATCTAATATTAGGGAGCTTAAGTCCAACAGCATTCAGTAAAGGGACCTCCAGAAATGCTCCATTGGATCAGAACAGACCCGATTTGGACATAACCTAAGTATACCTTGGCCTTGCAGCCATTCCCATCAGTTTTGAGCCTATATAAGGGCTTTAAAACCCCTCACACATATTCAATATGAATTTGGAAAAAAAAACTCTAGGAGAGAGAAGAGAGTAAAGAGAGAGAAAGTGAGAGAGAAGTTGGTGTGGATTCCTGGGATTCTTCCCTGCTAATCCACCTAATGAAACGCCAATCCCGTATAGTTCTTCTGGTAGCTCCAACACCAAACTTGGGTAATTAAACCTAACCCTAATCTGTTCTAGGGTTTTAAATAGTTTAAGTGTTGAAATAGTTAACCTATTGCGTGCTATAGGTGGCCCTCGCGTCGTAGGTAGTGACTTGACATACAAACTGAGTTTGATGCACGTTTACTGGCATAAGGTGCAGACTATATACGTATAGGTTATGGTTTTCAAGGTTTTCAATGTCAGTTAATGATTTATTACTGACTTGGATGCTATTTCACATGCCAAATGCGATGTTTGTTTCGCTTTTCAGTTATATATGAACTATGTTGCGTTTAGTTTATTTCATGTATTTGTAAAAAGGATCGTATATGTATGAAATTTAAAATTGCGTTTACCATGATTAATTATCGTGTATATATGCTAGTTGTATATGTAACAATTTCTTGGCGAAAGGATTCGCCCTAATACATGTTATGCCAACAACGTTGTTTATGTTCTATTGTGAAGCCTAGGTGTTTGTGAAAATGTCTGAATGAGTATAGAATGTGTATTCGTGCTCGCCGTAATTAACTATTGTGGGTATAGGATTGTTGTGTAGACGACAATTCCTTGACGAAAGGATTTGCCCTAATATGTATTATAACCAACATGTGTTATATACATTGGAAGGTGTAGTCTAAGTATTTATAAAAACGTCTAAATGAGTTAGTAGTTAGTAAAGTGTGATTTATAAGGGAGTTGAGATATGAATCCTAACTACCTTAATGGTTGTATGATTTCCTCCATGACTTACATATGATAGAGTCTGTTCATTCATGTTTAACTGTGTGTATGATTTTCCTCCATGTATTGTATAATCATGTTTAAGTTATATTCCATAACATGCTCACATGATTGTAGGATTTGACTTAAGTATTCCTTACTGCTTGCTTACCTCATATGCTTATTTTTTGTAATTGCACGTGGTTGAGACTATAACGTAGTCCAGGCAATCGGTAACAGGCCTTATTTTGGTGGCTGTAGTTGTTTCACCACCCAGGATGTGTTCGATGAATCGGAGCCGTACTTGGGATGTCAGCAGTGGTTAGGCCACACAGAGTACTTACGCACTTCATGTTGATCATCTTGATGTGCGCTCGTACTAGTCGAGCTCGTCAAGTAACCCAATTAACCCAATGTATGTTCACCATGTATGGACGCTACTGCTTGAACCTAAGATACTAAACTTACTAGTGAAATGCCTGTTTAACCTTAGTACCATGATCCGCTAAGACTCATGAGTCGGGCATGGTGTTATGGGACACCGTGGTCGAGCTGTTGGCCTACGCTGGGGCGATAAGCTTCCCTGTAGTGACCAGTGAGTAACCCAGACTCGTGAGTCGAATATGGTGGTATGAGACACTGTATTCGAGTTGTTGCCCTACACTCGAGCAGCCTAGTTGTGGTCCCTAGTTGGGTTGGTGATGAGCCTTCGAAAATAGACTGCCAGTTGGTAGGGCGTTAGGGGAGTGACCTCGAGTATGAATAGGCCTACCTCGACACTGCCTGGCTGTAGTCCCTAGTCGGGTTGGTGACGAGCCTTTGAAAATAGACTGCCAATTAGTAGGACGTTGGTGGTAGTGACCTGTACTTGCCTATCGTATGTGATTAACTAGGATTAACGACCCTAGATAGATCATTGTTGGGCAAATGATATAAAGGGTGGTACCTTAGCTTCCTAATCCTGTTGTATGAAAAGGACTAATATGAACTTGGTAATCATGTTCATAACATCGCATTGCATGTGCCGTTGGTATTGGTGTAGATCACAGTGGTAGTGATTCATGCTGTGATCGTTAGATATTGTCGCAAGAGGGAGTGCAGGCGAGGGCATGCATCATTTCTACATACTTCCTTTCATTAACAAGAGTAATTAGGACATGTTTGATTGTACTACTTTATCATTACTGCTTGATTGAATTGATAACATGTTAACCTCTGCTGTATAGCTCCACTAAGTTGATCTCTCACTCCCACATTCTAGGATGGTGTTTAAACACTAACCAGACTCTATCTTAGTTACAGATGATGATGCGACCCACGAGGCAGAACAGGAGTATGAGGATGATGAGGAGGCATTCTCCTACATGTAATTCTCAGGCGAGTTCATGTGAGCCGTGCCCTAATTGACAGGGATTCAGGGATTATACTTCTAGAGGACTATTACATTCCTTTTGACATTTTGTATCTTGACACAACACTTGTAAATATTGACCTGACACTACATACATACTTTGTGGACTTACACTAGTATATATATTTTCAGTCTTTTTCTTGCGTATTACATTTGTCCCTAGATTATGTTTGTTGATTTGGTTAATCTAATTCATGTTTTAGGAACTAATATAGACAACATTCATCCATCATTAAAAATGTTGCATAGGTGATGTTCTGGAACTCGGGAACTGAGTTATGCTCGACCCCCAATTTTCAGGGCATTACGAGTTAGTATCAGAGCATGATTTGGATTAAACCAGACCTGAGTTATGGTCCCACGATGCACACTGACACAAATTTAACGTAGGAAGGTGTGTGAAAAATATAAAAATAAGTTTAGGTTTCCTAGTTTTGCCGATTGACAAAAGTTTACTGAAAATGATCGCCGAGATTGGGTCCATTTGCACCCGTGATCATGTAAAACGATCCCAATCCTCTTCTAGACCGTCACTCGAATGGGTTTAGAGCATATTTCATCCCATCCCAGCTGTTTAAAAGCGGTAAGTGTGAATATGCATCAGAAATCACTCGAAATGACCCGAAACGAGTTGAAACGGAGTAGGGGGCCTAATGGGACATATTTAGGGGAATCCAGGGTGAGAACCACACCATTTTAGACCCCAGGGGCAGGAAGACATCACCGCATGGGCGAGTCCTCACCGGACTGTCCAGAGACTGGATAGGGCCTCGCCGCCGGTCGGGCCAGATCCTTGGTTGGTTGAATAAAAACCCTCCTACAGAGTCTTCCCTTCACAAACCACCCCTCCAAGCTCTCCTTTCTTCAAAAATCTCTCAAATCTTTCCAAAAATCACCCTCCAAGCACTTTCTTCTTCCATTTTCGTGCACCCTCACTCTACCCATCTCAAAACCCACATCCATTGCTGATTTCCTCCTTCTTTTCCTTCCATTTGAGCACTCAAATCCCATCTTGAGTCTCAAATCCGTGCAAACCCCATCACTCTTTCCACTTCTCTCTTTTCCTTCCTTTCCCATGGCTTTATTCGAGCTAGTTATGGCCATATTTTTAATTTTCACTGTTCTTTCTTTCATGGGAAAGAAGAGAGCTCTCGTAGATGAAGCCGGGCCTATTTGCCCCACCCGTTCTAGGAGGCCGAGAGGTGCCACAGCGAGTTCAAGAGCCAGTCGGGAGTTGCAGACAAAGTGGGATCTCGCTCCCTAAGCTCCCATAGGAAATGCTTTGTTGGCGGAGTTATCTCATGAAATTTATGAGGGCTGTAGGGTCCTTTTTGAAGCTCACGTGGATGCGCGGTTACTTGGAGAATACTTGTTATTTGAGTGCTTGGTAGAAGCCAAGTGGGGTCCGCTATTTGAGGGTGAGTACCGCGTTAATGTGGGCACTGTCCGAGCTTTCTATGCCCACATTCGAGAGCCAACGCTGGAGCCCTTGCAGTTTAAAATTCTATTTGAAAGAGATCAGGAGGCCACAATCAACGTCACTTTTATATCTCAACTTATGAATGTGCCACTTGGCGAAGTACATGTAAGTGAGAAGAATTTGAGTAGTGCGCGTGAAAGGGATCACCGCACCCGATTCCTCTGTGGTCGTCTGGTTAAATGGCAGCCAAACAAAATCCTTTTAGCTATAAATATGACGGACGACTTCCGCCTACTTCACCACATCTGCACGTTCAACGTCTACCCCAGGTGGAGCAACCGCAGTGAGTGCACGCACCTGATGGTGGACTTCTTATATCTGGTGGGGCAAGGAGAGAAGTTGTGTGTGCCTACATATGTCTTGCGACAGATAGTACTTACCGCACGTTCTAATAGAAGGACTGAATCGCTCCCATTCGGCCGACTCATATGTAGGATTGCACTCAAGTTTGGCTACAGACTTGGGAAGGAATTACCGATGCTGATCCATTACATCAACGAGACTACTCTCAATCAGATAGATATTAGGCCACGACAATGACAAGCTCTACTTGAGGAGAGTGAGGATGAGACAGAAAATGAAGAGGAAGAGAGCAAAGAAGAAGATGGAGCTGAAATAAAAGAAGAAGAAGAAGAAGAGCAGGATGGGGGAGAAGAGGAGGCCCAAGATACGGATGAGATCCCTCTTCCTACGACATGAGAGCATGACCTTGATCGGGCTGATACGGAGGCCTTCTTAGCTCGACTTGAGGAGGGCCAGGCTGCCCTACGACAGGATATGATCGATCTGTGGGGCCTCGTGAAACACAAGTTTAAGAAAGTAACTCACACTTTGAAGTCTATCTTGTGCTTCCTACAGGATAAGGGTGCCCCTCCTCCATCACCAGATTCCGATGAATAGTCAAACATGTAGTCGTCGCTTGTCTTACTTTGTTGCTTGTTCCTGTGTATAGCCTTTATAAGCGTAGTAGCTTGTTTTAGTGTTTAAAGCCTTAGTTATATTAGCTCACATGCATTCTCTATCGTGATCCATGTAATACTGCACCTCATGTATTGTGACAATTTTGTTAAATGAAATGCATGATGTTTCTTTGAGTTGAGATGTGAATGTTGTGAGGATGGATTGTGTGTATGTTAAATCTCATGGGTTGCACCCTATGTCGTATGTAGGGTATGCCACCTAAGGGCACGAGGACTTTAACACATCTCTCTTTGGGCGATTCGCTTATCGGGGCCTCTTCCCTAAGTGATACGCATACGGACCCCAGTTCGGGCCCGTCTCACTTTGACCCTATGTTGGATTCTCAGCCGGCCACTGGCCCCGTTGCTGGGCCAACACTTGTGACGCCGCCTGTGGTACCACCTATCACACCTTCGGTTCCTGAGCAGAACCGTGTGTCTACATTGACGCCACACGTATTTTCGTCCGTTTCGCCTCTTGATAGGCTAGAGAAGATGGTGCTGTTGATGCATCAGCAGCAGCAGCAACAGCTGCAGTTTTTGACCTCCATGGTTGGTATTTTTTCCCAGAATATGAGTGTGGTTCCACTTGCATCACCTACGCACCCTACTGGGAACATGAAGACCAGTGGACTTTTTGAGTGCTTTCAGCGTTTCCGTCCTCCCACTTTTGCGGGTACTTATGGACCGGAGGAGGCTGATTACTGGATATATCGCATCTCTAAGATTTTGAAACCGTTACATTGCAATGAGGCAGAGAAAGTCGATCTAGCCACCTATATGTTCGAGAAGGAGGCCGGTTTATGGTGGGACAACATCCTATGAACAGTTTCTGTAGGACATGTGTGGACCTGGGATGCATTTGAGACACGCTTCTATGAAACGTACTTTCCCCTCACATACTGTGATGAAAAGGAGGGTGAGTTTCTTCGCCTCCAACAGGGAGGGATGACCATGTCAAAATATGAGAACAAATTCATGGAGCTAGCCAGACACGCTCCTTTGATCCTAGCTGACGAACCGATGAAAATGTAACATTTTATAGATGGGTTGTGGCCCGCTATTCGCGCTCGAATGAGTTACGCTAACATTCCCAATTACGTCGAGCTAGTCAACTTATCTCTATGAGCTGAACAACATAGTGAGAGAGTTTCTCGGACAAGCAACCCAATGGGCCCGAGGCCTCGGCCTAAATTACAGCATCGGCCAGTCCTAGGTAAGATGCTACATGTAGACTCGCCTCCCAGGCTCGTGGCTCCGTAGACCCAGCAAAGGTGAACTAAACGTTGGTGTGCATATTGCAATAAAGGGGGACACACTGACCCCTTCTGTTTTACCAAGATGAAAGATAATGGTATCACGCCACCTCAGAAGATCACCCGTTAGCCACCACGAGGTATAACGACTCCACCTCTATGATCTGTACCACCAGCGCAACCATATTACTGATCACCTGTACCTCAAAATAGAATACCTCAATGACCTATGGCAACGCAACCAAGTCATCCTCAACAAGCTCGTGTGCATGCACTTGTAGCTAAAACATTTGAGTCAGCAACCGTAACACCTTGGACCTTTGGGGTCACTGCCCACATTCAAGGTACACCTGTTTTTCTATTAGTAGACACTAGGTCCACTATTTTGAGTGTCATGCTCTATAGTCAAGCATTTGGGGGTTGAACACTACCCCTATGGGTGTGTTGAGAGTCCTTACTGCGACATGGATCTTCTCTGACACTACCAAACTCTATAAGGATTGCCCGATAAACTTAGGAAACAGAAATGTGCGCATTGACCTGATAGTCTACTTGCTCATAAGCGCGATGGGTGCTTGGTGGACTAATAGCCACCGGCACGGGGTCGAAGGAAACTAATCTAGGTTATACTTAAAGTAAGTCACTAGATAGGAGCTGGATCTTCCTTGGTAGGTTAATAATGAAGTTGTCAAAGGAAAGCAACTAAGATCCAAGTATTAAACCCATTCAAATGAAAGAATAGGCCTAATGATGGATTAAAAATAATATGGTAACTAGAGGTAACAAATAAGGGAAGGGTTGACAAATATTTATATATAAACAAAATCTATAACTTCGAGTTACCAATAGACTGGTCATAGCTTTTCATATTAAAGTTTAGTATTCGGTGTCTATTTAGAAATTATTTATAGCCATACTAGGAATTATCCTATGATTAAATTTGATTATACGTAAAGATATATATATATATATATATATATATATATATATATATATATATATATATATATATATATATATATATTTAGTCGTTTTTGGTACAGTTAAATTAGGACCCTCAGGTAGGATTGGGTTTTATAGTTCAATACTCCGCAAGCTCATTTTAAAGGTGGACCATAGTAAAAGATTATAAGTTTCTTATTCCCTTGTAGATTCAAGGTTCATACCACGTTGAGGACATGTCCCTCTTCTTTCCTGTCCCGCGGCCTTATGGCGCTAACATTCCAAACTTCTAAAATATTTTAGAACTCTCGACTCTTCCTTCCCTTCCAAAGTTTAGAAAACCAAAGTGCAATCTTCCCTTAACCCCCTAGTCATATGATCAAAATAGTGACATGCAAATATAATTTTAGGATGTTCAAAACCCTTCTAGCATAGTCTTTTAATTATGAGCACTATGGAATAACTTATTATCCACCAAGTTAAACATGGGTTGAATAAGAACACTCATTGAACAGGACCCGAAGGACAACCTTACAAACATAAGGTTTGAATATCCTAATAAATTATAATACCCCTTAAATACTTAGGATGAGCAGATTTTAGAATTTCAAAACCATATCCCTATGAGGCATTCACGACTTAACTCAATTCTCAATCTTGGGTGATTACCAAAGGACTCACTACTTTGACTGAGTAGAAGACCAAAATCCATCAGGATTAGGAAGGGATACAACGTTGTCTACCCTGGTCAGACGGACAATCGACGTATCGAATTTGAGCCTACCACAACTGTCTTTCTGTATTAGCTCAATCATAAAGAGTAAATTATACCACCCTTAAGTAAACCTTATCATCAAACACTTAGCACGATAATAATGAATTAGACATTTATTTTTGAACCTCAAAGGTAGAAACTTTTAAGGGGGTAGACCAATATGAGCTAGGCTGATGTAGTTATTATATACCCTAAGCAAATAAAATCGGGGACGAAATTATATACCTTTACTATTTACCCTTAGGTAATTTCGGGGATGAAATTGTTCTTTAAGGGGGGTAGATTGTAACGTCCCGAAAAAATTCGTACAAAGACCCGAGTACCACCTCAAGCAGAAATCACTAAAGGTTAAATTCTTTAGAAATTAAATGAGAATTAACTAGCGCTAAACTAGATTACTTGTGAAATTAACACCAATCACTTTAAATATGATCTGCAAGGCCCAAAACTTGTAGAATTGTTAACGCTACATTACCCTGAAACTTAGGATCCATCTCTAAACTCAGTTGCTCTCGGGAGCACATTGAAACTCCGTATAGGACCTGGATCGTACATCGAAAATTCGAGAGCGACGAACTTAGAAAAATATGACTGCCTAGTTGGACTTGACAATCAACTCGAAAATCAAGTCCAGATGATGTCCTGGGACTATTTTCTTGAGTCCGGAGTGAAGTGTGTGAGAAACGTGAAGGATTTTAGAAAATAATTCCGAATTTAAGTAATCTGAGTCGTGTCGCTTGCGGGCTAATTATAAACATTCAGACCGTTAGAATCTGACCCAAATACACCCTCGGATCAGGAGAAATGTCCCACATATGCCAATATACTTATGGCCATGATCGAATACCGTGACCATTGAATTGAAACTGGTCCGCCATGGGCGACCTATAAATACGATTGGACTGAAAACTTAGCTTGACCAAGATCCAATATCAGGGAGCTTAAGTCCGACCGCATTTAGTAAAGGGACCTCCAGAAATGCTCCGTTAGATCGAAACAAACCCGATTTAGACATAACCTAAGTATACCTTGGCCCTGGGGCCATTCCCATCGGTTTTGAGTCTATATAAGGGTTTTAAAACCCCTCTCACATATTCCATACGAATTTGGGGAAAAAACCCTAGGAGAGAGAAGAGAGTAAAGAGAGAGAAAGTGAGAGAGAAGTTGGTGTGGATTCCTGGGATTCTTCCCTGCTAATCCACCTGCTGAAATGCCAATCCCATATAGTTCTTCTAGTAGCTCCAACGCCGTACTTGGGTAAGTAAACCTAACCCTAATCCATTCTAGGGTTTTAAATAGTTTTAAGTACTGAAATAGCTAACCTATTGTGTGCTATAGGTGGCCCTCGCGTCGTAGGTAGTGACTTGACATACAAACTGAGTTCGATGCACGTTTACTGGCGTAAGGTGCAGACTATATACATATAGGTTATGGTTTTCAAGGCTTTTAATGTCAGTTAATGATTTATTACTGACGTGGATGCTATTTCACATGCCAAATGCGATGTTTGTTTCCCGTTTTAGTTATTTATGAACTATGTTGCGTTTAGTGTATTTCATGTATTTGTAAAAAGGATCGTATACGTATGAAATTTGGAATTGCGTTTGCCATGATTAATTATCGTGTATATATGCTAGTTGTATGTGTAACAATTTCATGACGAAAGGATTCGCCCTAATACATGTTATGCCAACATACGTTGTGTATGTTATATTGTGAAGCCAAGGTCTTTGTGAAAATGTTTGAATGAGTATAAAATGTGTATTCATGCTCGCCATAATTAACTATTGTGGGTATATGATTGCTGTGTAGACGAAAATTCCTTGATGAAAGGATTTGCCCTAATACGTATTATAACCAACGTATGTTATATAGGTTGGAAGGTGTAGTCTAAGTATTTGTAAAAACGTCTGAATGAGTTAATAGTTAGTAAAGTGTGATTTATAAGGGAGTTGAGATATGAATCCCAACTACCTTAATAGTGTGTATGATTTCCTCCAAGACTTGCATATGATAGAGTCTGTTCATTCATGTTTAACTGTGTGTATGATTTTCCACTATGTATTGTATAACCATGTTTAAGTTATATTCCATAACATGCTCACATGATTTTAGAAATTGACTTAAGTATTCCTTACTGCTTACTTACCTCATATGCTTATTTGTTGTGATTGCACGTGGTTGGGACTATAACGTAGTCCAGGCAATCGGTAACAGGGTTTATTTTGGTGGTTGTAGTTGTTTCACCATGCAGGATGTGTTCGATGAATCCGAGCCATACTTGGAATGTCGGCAGTGGTTAGGCCACACGGAGTGCTTATGCACTTCATGTCGATCATCTCGATGTGCCCTCGTACTAGTTGAGCTCGTCAAGTAACCTAATGGACCCAATATATGTTCACCATTTATGAACGCTACTGCTTGAACCTAAGATACTAAACTTACTAGTGAAATGCCCGTTTAACCTTAGTATCATGATCCGCTAAGACTCATGAGTCGGGCATGGTGGTATGGGACACCATGGTCAAGCTGTCGGCCTACGCTGGGGTGACGAGCCTCCCCGTAGTGACCAGTGAGAAACTCAGACTCGTGAGTCGAATATGGCGGTATGGGACACTGTATTTGAGCTGTCGGCCTACACTGGCACAGCCTAGCTATGGTCCCTAGTTGGGTTGGTGATGAGTCTTTGAAAATAGACTGCCAGTTGGTAGGGCGTTAGTGGAATAACCTCGAGTATGAATAGGCCTACCTCGACGCAGTCTGGCTGTGGTCCCCAGTCGGGTTGGTGACTAGCCTTCGAAAATAGATTGCCAATTGGTTGAGCGTTGGTGGTAGTGACCTGAACTTGCCTATCGTATGTGATTAACTAGGATTGATGATCCTATATGGATCAATGTTGGGCAAATGATATAAAGGGTAGTACCTTAGCTTCCTAATCCTGCTGTATGAAAATGACTAATAAGAACTTGGTAATCATGCTCATAACATCGTACTGCATGTGCCATTAGCGTTGGTGTAGAGAACAGTGATAGTGATTCATGCCGCGATTGTTAGATGTTGTCGCAAGAGGGAGTGCAGGCAAGGGCATGCATCATTTCTACATACTTCCTTGCATTAACAAGAGTAATTAGGACATGTTTGATTGTACTGCTTTATCATTACTGCTTGATTGAATGGATAATATGTTAACCTCTACTGTGTAGCTCCACTAAGTTGATCACTCACTCCCATATTCTGGGACAGTGTTTAAACACCAACCAGACTCTATCTTAGTTGTAGATGATGATGTGACCCACGAGGCAGAGCAGGAGTATGAGGATGATGAGGAGGCGTTCTCCTACATGTAGTTCTCAGGCGAGTTCATGTGAGCCGTGCCCTGATTGATGAGGATTCAGGGATTATACTTCTAGAGGACTATTACATTCTTTTTGACATTTTGTATCTTGACACAACACATGTAAATATTGACCTGGCACTGCATACAAACTTTGGGGACTTACACTAGTATATATATATTTTCAGTCTTCCGCTTGCATATTACAATTGTCCTTAGATTATGTTTGTTGATTTGACTTAATCTAATTCATGTTTTAGGAACTAATACAGACAACATTCATCCATCATTAAAAATGTTGCATAGGTGATGTTCTCGAACTCGGGAGCTGAGTTGTGCTCGATCCCTAATTTTCAGGGCGTTACATTGAATGGGGCCGAATGTGATGTATTCGAGGCCCGTGGGCGAGGCCCAATGTGATGCATTCGAGGCTCGTGGGCGAGGCCCAATGTAATGTTTTCGAGGCCCATGAGTGAGGCCCATTGTGATGTATTCGAGGCCCATGTGATGTGGTCCCCTTGATGTATATATAGCCCCTACGTGAGGCCACAAGCTCATTATATGTTTTAGCTCTATATGTAGGCCACTCCTTGGGAGCAATGTTGGTTAGAAGTCCACATTGATGGATAATGATGGTTGGATGTCCACATTATGACCTTCCCTTGTTAGGCCCATTCTCATAATTCGCTTGTGGGTTAACCCAGATAAGTGGACCCCATTCACCATAGTCGGATGGTTTCGCGTTATCGGATTTGTTTTAACCACGGTCGAGGGCCAATCTTTATATTATGGTTGATCGGCTGTTCATCTATGGATCCCACCTAGTTTATATGCCAATTATCAGTGCCGATTATCGATGCTGATTGTCGGTGTCGATTGTCGATGTTGATCATCAATTCTGATTACTGAGGTCGATTTCGATTGTCGAGGCTAATTGTGAGTCCGATTCTGATTGTTGAGGCTGATTTTGATTGTCGATTCCGATTGTCAACACCGATTACGATTGTCGAGGTAAATATTAAGGCCGATTTCGATTGTTGAGGCCGATTATTGAGGCCGAGTTAGATTGTCGAGGCTGATTGTCGAGGTCGATTCCGATTGTCGATTGTCGAGGCCAATTCCGAATTCCGATTGTTGACGCTGATTCCGATTTTCGAGGCCAATTCTCGAGGCCGATTTCGATTGCTGAGGTCGATTGTTGAGAACCATGTGATGTATATGCGGCCCGTGTTTGAGGACCAATTTGATGTATATGTGGCCCGTATTTGAGGCACATTGTGATGTGTATTCAACCTGTGTTTAAGGCCTAATGTGATGAATATGAGGTATATGTGATAAAGTCCATCATGATGCATTTGAGGGCCAGGCGATGGAGTCCTTCGTGCTGTATATTAGGCCCATGTGATTGGCCCATCTTGATGTATATTAAGCTCTTGAGTGAGGCCCATGGTGTTGTATATTATGTCCTTATGTGAGGCCATAGGTCCACTATATGTTAGGCTCTATGTGGGCAATTCCGTGGGGGTAATGTCGGTTAAATGTCCACATTGTCGAGGCTGATTGTTGATGCTGGTTATTAATACCGATTATGAGTATGTGACAGCATAACATCAGATATATGCCCATATGCATCATCTGCATGTTTTTTATGAGACGTGGTTGACCATTGCATATGTCATTGGGTAGGTTGTTATGAGATTCCTTGATAGGTGGTGGTTATCTCACATGAGTGCACAGTATGTGCAGGATTGATGCATGACTGGATTGTATGACTCATGCATATTACATTGTGTGATGTGATTACTGTACGCCCTAACTACATCAGGGCTGTATCCTCCACAGGCATATTGTGGTTGGCCAGATGGGACACCGAAAATATGTTATTAGCATCGGACTACCATAGATGGCCCTGGGTGAAAATCTCTAAACTTTCGGGCCAAGAGACGCCCCAATGTTGAGACCGAGTGGATATATGAGCACCCAAGTGCTAAATACTCAGAGGCTGCGTCTCCCACTGTGTCGTGGTCAGTTCGGATGGAGTGTGGCCTTACCTGCCCGAGGGTAGGGGCATAACTTGGATGAGTTTGACCGGCTCATAAATGGGTCCACTATCGACGTACTGAGTAGATATTAGCTGACTATTGGCCAGGCAGATGGTGAGGTTTCTTCCGCTTTCATGGTCGCGCGTTAGTGGGCGACGGTTGCATATAGAGTGTACTAGACCCTGATGATGATCCCAGAGAGAAACCCTACTGATAGGTGGACTTATCGAATAGGAGTTGCATATTCATTCATTCACAATCCACTTGGGTTGGTGGTGCGCAACTAATTATTATGTACCTTCGTAATGATAAAGATTTCTGTTAGGCGCACGACTAACCTAAGATCAGGAGTCTACTACATTGAGTCTGACTATCTAAATTTAGGTATGAGACTGGTTTGGATAGAAGTCCTTTGTGATGGACCCCATAGCCTGCGATACTACGTACTATTTCATTCGCACCACATATTGCATTGTATCATCAAATCTAACATTTGGCTTACTACCTCCGCATTGCATAGCTGATTTACATTGCTTCATCAGTATATGATATTATTTTTATTATATTTTTAGCATCGCATAGCCTGGGTAAGGTTGATGATATTTGTGGGCCTATCAGCATGTGCTCTTATTATTCTGATATCGTATGATTTATGATCTTGCCAGCATTTCTGATATTGTATGATTATGGGATTATCGGTATTTCTGCTTACTTTGATTACTCTAATATTGCTTACTTAACACTTATCTTATGCATACACTTTCACCACCCACTAAGCTTTCTATAACCTTATGCACGATGGATGCGTGCAGGTGGCATTAGGTTGAATAAGCATTGAGCTTAGAGAATGCAGCGGACCTCTGGAGCTTTGAATTTGTCATATGTATTTTCCTTTCAGCACTGTATTCAAATGTTTATATTAGTGGATATGTGATGATGATGTTACCCTTGTGATTTGGGTAAACTTGTGGTTATGCTTATTAAGAGTTAAATGTAAGTTGGAAAATCCTCCTTGCAGGATCCTAGTATTGGAATCTGACGTATGGACGTTGGAAGCTGAGAATGGGGTACTACGAAGGCTGTTGGCATTGGATTTGGTGATCAAAAATTTTGTAAGCCCTGTTTTTGAGTTTGGGGCGTGACAGAAGTTGGTATCAGAGCATAACATGGGAATACCTAAAGATAACATCACATATCTACTAATAGCTGCCCTGCACTGTATGATTATTGAGAACCTAGAATGGTTAGATCCTTGAGTTCGAATAACTTAGAGACTTTCTGATATAGCTCCCTACCGTTGAGATTGTGAGGCTGCTTAGTATTTGAGCTTTGATCATTTCTGATCCAAGATATAAGATTAGTGGGGTCATCATAGCGTTGATGAGGCATTCTGAGAGCGCAAGGTTCAAATTAGAGAGTGTTATTTGTTTATAGATTTATTATAAGTCGATGCTTCCTCTTCCCTTACTTTGTCTTACGTGATAGTAAATTATGAGGACAAAATTTTTATTAGGAGGGAAGAGTTGTGAGACCCGTATCCTATCCCGTTCTGTTCCTTAGGCTTCCATGGTCCTCTTGGTCAAATTCTGGCAACTCGTAATCTGTAATCGTCAGTTGCACGCGACCCTGAGTCATATCTTGTCACACCCTAAACTTGGAAACTGGGCCCATAAAATTCTCAATCGTCGAATCCGGTGCTAACAGCCTCCGTAGTACCCCATTCTCGGCTTCCAGCGCCATACGCCAGATTCCGATCCTGGGATCCTACAAGGAGGATTTTCAATGTACATTTGACTCATACAAAGTATAACCACAAGTATACCCAAATCACAATGGCAACATCATCATCACATATCTAATAATATAATCATTTGAATACGATGCTGAAAGAAAAAATACATATATCAAAAATCAAAGCTCCAGAGGTCTGCTGCATGCTCCAAGCTCGACGTTGCTACAAGCTAACGCCACCTGCACACATCTATCATGCATAAGCTTATAAAAAGCTTAGTGACTGATAAAAGTGTGTGCATAAGGTAAGTGCCAAGTATGCAATAAAATGCCATAAATCATACAATATCAGAGTAAGCAAAAATACTGACAATCCATAAATCGTACAATAACAGAGTAATGCAGAAATATAATGAACAAGATATCAGATAATGAGGATGTAATACAATATGCACTTCAGAAGAGCTACGAATACCATCAACCTCATCTAGGTCATACAAATGCAGAAACATAGTAACCTAGAATGCCATATGCCAAGGATGTAATGCAATATGCAATATGTGGTGCGAATGAAATGACCGAGTTACAGTGTGAATTCGGGATGATAGTATGTTGTATCACAGGCTATGGGCCTATCACAAAGGACTTCTATTAGACTCAATGTGCTAAGCTCCTGATCTTAGGTTAGTCGCGCCCAACCGAAATCCTGGCCATTACAAATGTACACGTAACAAATAGTTGCGCACCACTAGCCTGAGTAGATATTAAATGGATGAATGAATGATATGTAACTCCTGCCCAATAAGTCCACATATCAGTACTGTTCATCCTGTGATCATCATCGAGGTCTAGTACACTCTACATGTAAATCGCTGCCCACTGATAAGTGACCATGCAAGTGGAAGAGACCTCACTATCCGCCTGGCCAGTAGTCAGCCAATATCTACCTGACACGTTGATTGTGGACCCATTCACTAGTTGGTTAAACTCAGCTTAGCTATGCCCCCTACACTCGGGCAGGTAAGGCCACACCCCCTCCCAACCGACCACGACACAGTGGGAGATGCGACCTCCTGATATTCAGCACTCAGGCGCTCATGTATCCACTCAGTTTAAACGTTGGAGTATCTCCTGGCCTCGGAGGTTTAGGGACTTTCACCCACGGACATTCAAAGTGCCCAGATGCTCGAACCAAACATTTTTGGTGTCACATCTAACTATCCTTGACATGCCTGTGGAGGCTACGACCCTAATGTTGCTAGGGCGTATAGTAATCACAACACACAATGTAATATGTATGAGTCATACAATCTAGTCATGCATCAATCCTGTACATACCGTGCGCTTATATGAGACAATCTCTGCCTATCAGGGAGTCTCATAACAACTGGCACTATGGCATATGCAATGGTCAATCATATCTCATAGTAAACATGTAGATGATGCGCACGAATATGTATCATGATGCTATGCTGTCACATACTCATAATCGATATCAATAACCGCCATCGACAATCAACCTCGATAATGTGGACATTTAACTAACATTGCCCCCAAGGAATGACCCATGCAGAGATTAACATACAGTGGACCCATGACCTCACACAAGGGCCAAATATACAACACCATGGGCCTCACTTAAGATCTTAATACACATCACGATGTGCCTTTCACATGGGCCTAACATACATTACAATGGGCTTCATTGCTTGACCTTCAAATGCACTGCAATGGGCCTCATCACATAGGCCTCACATACATTACATAGGCCTTAAATGCATCAAGCCGAGGCCGAATGCTCATCAGAATGGGCCTCGAATATGGGTCGCATATACATCACAATGGGCCTCGACAATCGGCCTCGATATCCGGCCTCGACAATCAGAGTCGACATCAATAATCAGAATCGGCTTCGATAATCGAAATCAGTAATCAACAATCGGAATCGGCCTCTACCCTTGATAATCGGAATCGGTAATCAGCAATCGGAATCAGCCTCGACATCGATAATCAAAATCGGTAATTGGCAATTGGAATCGGCCTTGACCCCGATAATCGAAATCGATAATCGGCAATCGAAATCGGTCTCGACCCCGATAATTAAAATCGGTATCGACAATCGAAATCGGCCTTGACCTCAATAATTAAAATTGGTAATTAACAATCAGAATCAGCCTCAACCCTGATAATTGAAATCAGCAATTCGTAATCAGAATTGGCCTCGACCCCAATAATCGAAATTGGTAATCGGCAATCAGAATTGGCCTCGATCCTAATAATCAAAATTGGTAATTGGTAATCTGAATCGGCCTCGACCCTCGATAATCGGAATTGGTAATAAGCAATCAGAATCGACCTCGACTTCGATAATTAAAATTGGTAATCGGTAATCGGAATCGGCCTCGACCCCGATAGTCGAAATCGGTAATTGGCAATCGGAATCGGCCTCGACAATCGGAATCAGCCTCGACAATTGGAATCGGTCTCTACAATCAGAATCGGCCTCAAAGATTGGCCTCGACAATCAGAATCGGCCTCGACAATCGAAATCAGCCTTGACAATCGACCTAAGGGAAGGTCACAATGTGGACATTTAACCATCATTGCCCATCAATGTGAAAATTAAACCATCATTGCTCCCAAAGCATGACCTTCCATAATCATCATTATATACATCATGGAGTAATTACACATCATAATGAACCTCATATACATCACATTAGGCCCCATACAAAGGCCTCACATACATCTCATTAGGCCTCGCTCATGGCCCTTATATACATCACATTGGGCCTCAACCCATGGGCCATTAAATACATTAAATGGATCGCATTCATGGGTCGCACCAATGAGCCTCATACATATCATGTGGGCCATATCACATGGGCCGCACCAATGAGCCCCATACATATCATGTGGGTCATATCACATGGGCCGCACTAGTGGGCTTAGAAGAGTGAATGAACCGTGTGCATGTAACACACACATCATGGTAGGCCGCATAAATGAACGACATAAATATACAACACATGCATCAATGGTAGGCCCCATGTGGCAGCGTCTAAAGGTGGTGGTGTGAATATAGAATACGTACACCAAGGTGGGCCCCATCACATGGGCCTTATATACATCACATCGGGCCTCGTTCATAGGCCCAATATACATCATAATGGGCCTCTCCATCTAGGCCGCAATTCCATAATAATGGGCCCTATCTCGAGGGCCTCAAATACATCGCGCTGAGCCACACAGCAGGTGGGCTTTGCACGACTAGCAGGTGGGCCTACACCTCCCAAATGGGCCAACTAGATGAACAACATGGATGTATAGTACATACATCAAGGTGGACTGTCACGCCCCAAACTCAAAAACTGGGCTCATAAAATTTTCGATCGCCAAATCTAGCGCTGACAGCTTCTTTAGAACCCTATTCTCGACTCCTAGTGCCCATCCTCCAGGTTCCGATCCTAAGATGCTGTGGGGAGAATTTTCAACATCAGTTTGATTCATAATAAGTATAACCAAAGACATAACCCACAAACAACAACCAAAAACTCCATCACATTTTCACTATGAAAAAAAAATTTATAAGTACAGTGCGCGTAAAGGAAAATACAATGATGATAGACAAAAGCTCCAAAATGATCTGCCACGCACTCTAGCCTCAACGCTGCTGCGATCCAACGTCACCTACATGCAATGGTCATGCATAAGCTTATGGAAAGCTTAGAGGGTGGTGAAAGTGTGTGCTCAAGGTAGTAATACAATTACGAAATATTAGAGTAATGCGAAATATGTTGATGAATCCATGAATACTATTAGTCATACAAAGGCTATATGATGTAAGGCATGAATGATGTCAGCGATGCTAAGGTCATGCGATACGAGATGCAACTCAAGCATACCAATCCTTATCTAAGTCCACATAACAATACAACTCAACTCTAGAATACAACTGAGGTCTAGTATACTCCAAATCAGGTTGCCGCCCCATCGCGCGCAATAAGGTGAGTGAAAGAGACCTCAATATCCATATGCTAATATCAGGCACGACTCATCGATAGTAGACCCATTCCTTGAGTTGGTCAAACTCAGCCTAGCTTTTCCGCTCCTCTCAAGCGGGTAAGGCCGCACCCCCTTCTAACCGACCATGACACAATGGAAAGCGTCACTTTTTAATAATCGGCACTCAGCGCTCATATACCCACTCGGTCTAGACGTTGGAGCAACCTCCTGGTACCATAAGGGTTTAGGGACTCTCACCTAGGGACATCTATAGAACCTCATGCAGAATAAGATTTCTAGTGTCCAATCTTGCCAACCACAATATGCCTATGGAGGCTACTGTCCTGATGCCACTAAGGCACACCGTAATCATGTCACACAATGTGAAATGCATGAATCACACTATCCAATCATGCAGCATCCTGCGCGTATCGTGCACTCATGTAGGGCATCACCGCCTATCCGGGAGCCCATAAACAATCTGCCAGAAGGCATATGCTATGATCAGTCACTCCTCATCTCAAGCATACATATGATGCCTATTAGCATGAATCATGGAACTATACTAAACATGTTATATGGTGATGGATTCTGTTCATAACAAAGATACTCCTAGACGGCCTACACACCACAAGTATGGGCCTAACAATGGACCCTAGGGAGAGTTACAATACGAACATTTAACCATCATCGCTGTTACAATGTGGACGTTAAACCATCATTGCTCCCATGGCATGGCCGCTAAAAATATCATCACATACATCATGGTGAAATCTCACATTGCAATGGGCCTCATATACATTACATTCGGCATAAACAAAGGCCTCACATACATCTCATTGGGCCTCATATATGTCAAATAGGCCACATCATATGGGCCAAATCAATGGGCATGGGCGAAATCAAATGGGTTGATTCAAATGGGCTGAATCAAATGGGCCAATCAAATGGGCCAAATCAGATGAGTCGATTCAACTAGGCCGAATCGAATGGGCCGAGTTGAATAGGCCATGTTAAATAGGCCGAGTCAAATGGTCAAGTTAAATGAACCGAGTCGAATGGTCCGAGTCGAATGGGCCGAGTCAATTAGGCCGAACAAATGGGCCAAGTATATCACAATGGGCCTCTACCCATGTGCCCCAAATACGTCATATTCGGCCTCTTAAATACTACAAGTGGGCCACACGACTTGGGCCGCACCATTCATCCATCTATAGAGATCATTTTAGAGCATTATCCAAATAATAAATCAGATTAAAAGATCATCTGGACCATACCACAAATAACAATGGTGATAATGATTTCCACTGTTAAAATTTAGAGGGCCCACCATAACATTTATTTCCCCTCCAGACTGTTCACAAGGTCACAAAGACCTGAACAGGGAGTGAAAAACAAATATTATGTTGATTCAAAACTTCTGTAAATCCCAAAAAGGGTTTCAATGGTAGATGTTCAATTCCACTGTTCCTGCAGAGTGGTCCACGTGATAATGGATCTGTCATATTTTTAGTCTCAAGTCGGGAGATGAGGTGGCCCAAAATAGATGGATGGTTTGGATGTAATACAAACATCAGGGGTGGGGTCCACGTACGTGGCCCACCAGAGGACTAAATTTGCTTCATTTTCTTCTTGGGCCAAAGATGAGCTCGCCATAGGAATGGACGGCGTGGATACAAACATACATCATGGTGGACTTTACTTGTCCATCGGATGAATGGACGGTGTGAATATAAACATACATCATGGTGGCCTCCACCTGTCCAGATCATTAAACAGCGTGGCTACAAACATACATCAGTGGTGGGTCCCACACACATGACCCACCTTACATATATATATATATATATGAATTATAATATAATATAGTATAGTATAATATAATATATCATATTATAATATTATATAATATATATAACTTACAAAGAGCCACCATCCAGACCCCTAGATGTCCTGGACAGTGGAGATCTGATACATATTTACATGGTGGGTCCACACATGTGGCCCACCTCATACCATAATAATATATGTTATATTAATATATAAATATATAACATATTATATATATATATATATATATATATATATATATATATATATATATATATATATATATATATATATATATATATATATATATATAATACATGTCCAGCATCCAGGAGGTCTAGACGCACTGGACAAAGTGGATTAATCCACATCAACATGAGGGTGGGCTCCGCTGTCTTGACCCTTGGACAGTGTGGAGCTAATGCATATACCATGGTGGTTCCACACGTGTGGCCCACATCGGCCTCAGATCAAACTCATATTTGTGTTTTCCTTTGATCAGGCTCGTCTAAATGGATTACCATGTGGGCCACTCGATGGACGACATGGATTAAATACTTACTTCATGATAGGCCAGACACACACCATTCCATATAAGAGAGAGAGAGAGAGAGAGAGAGAGAGAGAGAGAGAGAGAGAGAGAGAAATAGTGAGATAGAGGGACCCCACCACTATGGGCCCCTCTTTACATTGCATACATCAATGTGGGTCCCACAACTAGTGGGCCATTAAATTAAAAACCAACGGTGGATCACCCACCTTAGATCTTTTCTTATTGGTTCCAATGGCTTCCTTGCTCCTTAGCTTCGATCCTAATGGAAGAGATGGAGTTTGGATGGTTGAGATGGGAGATGAGAGGATAGGAAGTGGGCCACACAAAGCTCTTATGGAGGCTAAAAAATGTTTAGACGTGGAATATTTTTTCTTGCTTGGGAAAGTGATTTTGAGAAATGAGAGAGAGAGGGTTGTAAAGACAGAGAGAGATGGGTGATGGAGTGATGGATGTGGTGAGTGATGGGTGTGTAAGAAGTTTTTGACTTTAGGGGTAGATGGTGTAAGAAGGGTATGGGGTGTGTAAGAACTTTTTGACTTATGGGGTTGCTTGGGGATGGGTGTGAGGTGATGTTGTACTTGACATGTACTTAACCCTTGATGGGATTGATTGATTGATGGATGTGACATTGGGTAGAGATTCTCTTGGGTTGATAAATGCGCGGTGTTTTCTTTGAACTAAACGCGGGCCCACATCGCCTAGCCTGGGTTTTCAATCGATGTGTGAGATGCGACATCGGAACTGCGGTGATGGTGTGGTCGTAAGGGTACAAGTCTTGGTATAATTCGACTCAGGTTTACATGACTTGGCTTAGGATGGAGCGTAAACGTCGGATATGAGTCAAGGGTTGTTGGAATTTGACAGGGAGGATTTCGAGAACCTACGGAATGGTACGAACTATGATGCGGCTCTTACATGGACCCCACCATAACATTTATTTTCCATCCAATCTTTTCACAAGGTCATAAAGACCTAGATAAAGAGGAAAACGAATTTCACACTTATCCAAAACTTCTATACCCTCAAAAGGGGTTTCAATGGTAGGTGTTCATTCCACTGTTTTTGTGATGTGGTCCACTTGATCAATGGATAGATAGATCATGGTGTGGCTCTCCATGATGTATTTGAGATCCAACCTATACATAAGTTAACATAGAGATAGATGAAGTGAAAATAAAAATATCAGCTTGATTGGAAATTGTCATGGCCCTTAAGAAGTTTTTGAAAGGTGCATATCACTGCCCCCACTATTTATAGCAGTGGTGGGGTCCGCTTGAACTTTAGATCCAACTCATTCTTTCTTTCATGCCATGAAATGATCTCTCAAAATGGTTGGACAGTATGAATACAAAACATGCATCATGGTGGGTCCACACATGTGGCCCACTAGCTAAATCGACAATGTGGATCAGAATAAATACATCTAAGGTGGGTCCCATCCCACGAGTGCAACACGTGTGGGGTGGCCCCACATGTCTGAAACAGATGGACGACATCGATGAAACAAATATATATCACGGTGGGGTCCTCAGAATTTGCTGACGTCAATCGTACCAGCTATATAACTGGTATGAGGTACCCCAGCCAAACTGCTCCCACAGTTGGTGGGTCCCACAGTAACACCCTGAAAATCGGGGGTCGGGTAGAAACCCAACTCTCGAGTTCCAGAATGTCACTTATGCAAGATAGATAATGATAAATGCATGTTGTCTGTAGAATGACATTAAACAAGATTGAGACTAAGCCAAAACAACATATCATACTCCAGAGACAGTTAAATTAGCAAGCGGAAGACTGATAAATACAAAAATATATAATTGATTGTAAGTCTCCAGAGTGTGAACATGTTACCAGGTTAATTAAATACATGTATACTCCAAAAATGGAAAGAAAAGAATATACATGAGTGCTCCAAAAATATAAAATGACAAGTGTCAAGGCGTCTAATCAACCTCCCTGTAATCCCGTCGATCGGATCACGGAGGAGAAGTCCTCCTCATCATCATACAAGTCCAGCTCCGCTCCACAAGCAGTGCCAACATCTGAAACTAAAATAGGGACTGGTGGGTGTCCGAAAATACCGTCCCATAACGTGGGAGTGAGTGATCAACTCAGTGGAATAATAGAGCAAAGATTAGCATGTTATCAAATCAATCACACGTTAATAGTAAAGCAAACAATCAAACATTCCTATATACTATTGTTAATGCATGCATAAAATGACATGATGGATGCCCTCACCGACATTCTCCCTCATGCGGCACCATTTGTGTCCGCTGCATGCTTTCTTTCCACAGTGCTCCACATCTTCCAGGCACACGCAATGCGATATGGATAATGATTACCAAGTTGTTATTAATCCTTTTCATATAGCAGGATTGGGAAACTAGGGTACTTCCCTTATATCAATCCCAACACAGATCCTGTCTAGGGTCGTCACTCCTAGAAATCACATACGATATTATATTTGTAGGTCGCTGCAAGGGCTGTCAGGGCTGTTGCTTGCACTCGTTGCACCGTTCCCCCATCACCTTATCAATACAGGCCTAATGTACTCTCGTCGCTACGGAAGGGTCGTCGCCTCCCGTAGACTCAGAATACGCTCGCGGTCACTACAAAGGGCTTGTCACCAATCAGAGTAAGCCGACAGCTCGAATGTAGTGTCCCATACCACTACAATTGGCTCACGAGTCATAGGTGCTCACTGGTCACTACGGGGAGGTTTGTGGCCCCAACATAGGCCGACAGCTCGACCACGGTGTCCCATACCACCATGCCCGACTCATGAGTCTTTATGGATCAAGGTACCATGGTTAACAGGGTTTCCAATGGTAAGTTCAGTACCCTAGGTTCAATCAATTATGACTCATACAGGGTGAACATACAACGACCAGTCGGGTTACTTGACGGGCTCGACTAGTACGAGCGCATCACAAGTCGAACGACATGAAGTGCGTGAAACACTTTGTGTGGCCTAACCACTGCCGTCAACTCCAAACACGACTCGTGTTCATCGACGCGTCCTTCGTGATAGATAGAAGCCGACCACGAATTCAATCCATTACCGACTGCCTGGACTAAAGCATAGCCTCAAACATTTGTAATCCATACCAGTGATCATATGAGAGTTATGGAATTGAAGTTCAATAACACAAGTATGTTAACACATGTTATAGCATACAAAGTAAGTAAATCACCCAACACATGTATTCCATACATATAAGGAAATCAATTCATATAGCAAACATGTAGGAAATCATGTACAACATCATATGGATTGAGAATTCATTCTCAAAACTAATTTACAACACCATTTACTCAATACATACTAATACAAACATTTATACAAACCCTTAGTCTACACACTTTAGTCTACATAGCGTATGTCGATCCAAAGCGCGCATTAGGGCGAATGTCTTCGCCAAACAGATTATACACACATATATAATATCATAACACGATAAATTTACATGTCAAGCATTTCAACAAAATACGGACGTATACAGTATTTTCTATAAATGCCTAAAATACCCTAAATCTCATATTTACCGTACGTTTACGAAACAGAAAACGGACAGCATGTTCTACATGTCAAACGGCATGCTCGTCGATAATCTACTATTAAACGATATTGAAAGCTTTGAAATCAGTCAATCAAAGCGTCTAAAATTCTCACCTTTTGCCTTAGACGTGTATGGTTTCGAATAGAACGTCTACGCTTCGTCAACGGCGTAAGGGCAACCTAATGCACAAGATACATAAGCTACTTCGCTATTTGAATCGAAAGAATCCCAAAAACAGCAAGTAGGTGGGGTTTTTCTAACCTAGGAGTGCGTTGAAATCACCGAAAAAGTTATTGGAGTGCGGTGCTTTGGCACGTGCAAAAGCTGCAGCAAGTGGTAGGAATTCTCTCCCACTACTCTCTCACAATCTCTCACTTTCTCTCTCTTTCAATCTAGGGTTTTTAGCAAATTCGGATGGGAGAGGTATGTGAGGGTTTACGGCCCTTATATAGCCTAAATTCTAACCTACATAGACTTATGAACAAAGTATACTTAAGTTATAACCAAATCGGGGCTATTCCGATCCAAAAGAGTATTTCGGGAGGTCCCCTGGCCGAACGCGGTCGGACTTAAGCTCATGATCGCTGGATGTTGTCCACACCCAATTTTCAGTCTAGTAGAGTTCGCAGATCGCACGTGGCCGTCCAGTTTCAGTTCAGCGGTCATCGTGCCTTAATCAGGTCTACAAGTCTCGTGATATGAAAGAGAAATTTTTTCTGATCCGAGGGTGAAATTTGGCTGAATTCTGACGGTCAGAACGCTTAATAATAACGTGCAAAGTCACGTGCCAGATTTGAATTAAAATATCCAAATCTTTTCCCTTTCTCACTCTCTTTACTCCAGGCTCAATGAAATAGCCTCAGAACGTCGGTTGGCCTTGATTTTCGAAACGATTGTCAAGTCCAACAAGGCGGTCGCAATGGTCTAAGATTGTAGATATCGGACTTTCGACGTGCGGTCTAAATCCAATACGAAGTTTCAAAGGTTCCTGAGAGCAAACGGGTTTAGAGTTTGATCCTAGGTTTCAGGGTATTATAGCGTCATTGATTCTACAAGTTTTGGGTCTTGCAGAATGTATTTAAAGTGTTCAGGGACAATTTCATAGCTACTCTAACGTAGCGCTAGCTAACTTATGCTTAATTTCTAAATAATTTGGTTCTAAATGATTTCTTTGAATCTGGAATTGATTCCTAAGAGTGATGTGGTTGACCCATTGCCTAAAGACATCTAATCCCAGGTTGGAAAAAATCCAGAGTGTTACACCCACCGTCTTGCTGTGTGAACGGTGTGGACACCACACGTGCCTCATGTGGGTCCCACCCTGATGAACGACTTGGGTATAAAACCCATACATCAAAGGTACAGCCCCACATGTGGGGTGGGGCCCATCCAAATGGATGGACAAGGTGGATGGGGTCCCACAGACCCTGTAGACATTAATACGACAGCTATATAGCTGCCTGCTTCAATCAGAGCAGGTGCGTCCCACGTAGGGTCCACCACCATATACTGTATAATATGTATATTAATATAATATTAATTATTTAATTACCTGGTTAGTACACTCCACCATCAGTTCACATTACATTGCTAGTCAAACCAGTGTCCAACATCCAGGTACGCTGGACGGCCTGGATGTATGAATCGAGGTGGGTCCCACATGGACATGGCCCACCTGATTTGGATCAACCTGATATTTGTATTTATTTTCCTTCATCAAATCTGTCCAAAAAAATGGGCAGCAACGTGGTGGGCTTCATGATCGAATGGTGAGGATAATATATAAAGGTGGATCATGCAATCAAGGAAAAATAGAGGGGGAGAGAGAGAGAGAGAGAGAGAGAGAGAGAGAGAGAGAGAGAGAGAGAGAGAGAGAGAGAGAGAGAGAGAGAGAGAGAGATGTGATGGGAGAGAGGGTTGGTGGAGTGACATGAAAGGTAAGGTGCTTGTTGACTTTAGGGTACTTATGTAAGAGAGAGGTAAGGGTAGGGTATGGGTTGCTTGTACTTGACTTGATTGATGGATTGATGTGATATTTGATGTGATTGATGGGACATTCTCTTGAGATTTGTAATACGCGGTGTTTTCCTTGAACTGAACGCGGCCCATATCTCCTAGCAAGGGTATCACCTCAGCTCACGAGACGTAGCATTAGAACTGCGGTGATGAGGCGGTTGCTAAGGTACAAGTCTTAGGTTAAGCCAACTCTTGAATATGGGACACGACTCAAGATTGTGCACAACTGACGATAACAGATCGCGAGTCAACGGATTTGACCAGGAGGATCGCGGAAGTCTATGGAATGGTACGGGATAGGATACGGGTCTTATATATCCCATATTCCAGAGTTGGCTCAACCTGAGACTTATACCCTAGTGACTGCGCAGTCGTCGCGGTTCTGACACCGTGTATTACGTGCCGAGGCAATACCCAGGCCAGGAGATGTGGGCCTGCATTCAGTTCGAGAAAAACGCTGCGAGTTGTGAATTCCTAGAGAATTTCTATAACATGTCCCATCAATCACATCTTATGTCAAGTACACATCACCCCATCCCCAAGTACAACCACCCCTCCCCTAAAGTCAACTTTCTCTTACAACCAAGTACACCCATCCATCACTTACCATCCCTCTCTCCCATCACCTCTCTCTCTCTCTCATTCTCTCTCTCATTCTCCAAGCTCCATGAGAGCAACCTATGTCCAAGCTCCATGGTAGAGAGCTAGTGTGGCCCACCTTCCTACCACCCGATCCCACTATCTACGCCCATCTTAACCGTTGAAATCGTCCCTTTGGAGCGCTATTATGCATTGGCGGAAGGAAGAAAGATCAAAGGTGGGTGGTCTTATATTTATCTTTTTGTGATTTAAGGGCCCACATTTGTGGGACCCATCTTGATGTATGCATTGTTTAAAGAGGGACCCATAGTGGTGGGGTCCCTCTACTACTCATGTTTTCCTATCTCTCTCTCTCTCTCTCTCCATCTCTCTTTCATGTTTTTTATGGTGATGAGGAAGTCATGTGACTCACTCGAATGGACCCCACCTTGAAGTATATATCATATTCATGCCGTCCATGCATTAGGTCCACCTTGTTGGATTGTCCAGGTGATGAGATTGCTGCCCGTCCGGCTGGATGCCCAGATGAAGAGATAACACAAATATCAGCCTTATGCATGTTGAGGTGGGCCACACGTATGGACCCACCATGATATATGTGCTAGATCCCCACCGTCCAGAACGTCCAAAGGGTCTGGACAGTGAGCACTTTAGATATATATATATTATATTATAATATATTTTATTATACTATATATATATGTGTGTACGTCTGGTGGGTCCTACGTGGGACCCACCACCATAGCTGATGCACCTTACAGTAGCTATATAGCTGTTGTATTTACAACCGCATGATCAGTGGGTCTGGTCACGTGGTACGTGTTTTATCCACACCATGCATCCGCATGATCAGTGGGACCCATGCACGTGTGGACTCCACCGTGATGTATGAGACATGGGGCCCACCTCTGATGCATTTTTTATCCACACCGTCCATCCTTTGGGCAGGATGGTGGGTCCAACAGCCTCTGCTTCCCATTAACATCAGTGAGTTTTGTGGGTCTCATCATGAGGTATGTGTTACAACGTCAGTCCGTCCAGCCCACATGTGTGGGTGGGACCCACCTAGAAGCATTTTATATCCACACCGTCCGTAAGCTGGGACAGTGGCCTCCTTTAACACATATATCCTATATTCATGCCACCTTACATTCATTGTATGTCCAGGCCATCCGCCATCTGGACAGTGCGTCCATCCCAATCGTCCTTCCATTCGTTGGGGCCAGCAGCCCAGCTATGTAGCTACTGACAAGCCGTCAGCAAGTTCTATGATCTAGACCGTCTGTCTTTTTCTAGTGGGCCACATGTGTGGACCCCACTATGAGGTGTTGGTCATATCTAAACCGTCCATTCACTTGGTGAGCTCAATCTAAGGCTTGAGGCAAAGAGGCAGATCCATATATCAGGTGGACCACACTGCAGAAATAGTGAGGAATGAACGCCTATCATTAAAACCCCCTTTTGGGAATACATGAGTTTGGATAAGTATGAAAATTGTTTTCCTCTTTATCCGGGTCTTTGTGACCTTATGAATAGATTGGATGGAAAATAAACGTTATGGTGGGGTCCGCCTTGATGTATGTGTTGTACATCCATGTTCATTTAGTGGGCTCATTTAGGAGGTGCAAACCTGCCTGCTAGTTTTGCAGGGCCCACTTGCTGTGTGGCTCAGCGTGATGTATGTGAAGCCCAGATGGAGATGCCCATTGTGATGTATTTGATGCCCACAGGATAGGGCCCATTATGATGGAATTGCTGCCCAGATGGAGAGGCCCATTGTGATGTATATTAGGTCCATGAGTGGGCCCAATGTGATGTATACAATGCCCATATGATGGGGCCCACCTGCTTGAATCTGAGATCCATGGGAAAGGCCCATTGTGATGTATTCGTGGCCTATGGGTAGGGCCCATTGTGATATATATTAGGCCCATTAGTGTAGCCCATTGATGCAGCCCAATTGATGTATATGAGGCTCATTGGCGCGGCTCGTGGATGCAGTCCACTTGATGCATATGAAGCCCATTGGTGTGGCTCGTGGATACGGTCCACTTGATGTATATGAGGCCCATTATGCGGCCTATGGACGCGGTCCACTTGATGTATATGAGGCCCACTGGTGGGGCTCATGTGATATGGAGGACTTGATATATATGAGGCCCATTGGTGCGGCCCGTGGATGCGATCCACTTGATGTATTTGTAAGTGCTATAGTTGCTAGCCCTTTCTGTTGTCAAATTTGTGGTGCCAAAGACACCATTTGTATCTTGTTATGAAGCTTGCATATGTGAAGAACAAAGCTCTACTCAAGACATGCCGGGTCACGATAAAAGTCTCATAAGATCAGCTTCAATAGATAAACACTGCTCACAAGTCAAGACTCAAGAAAGTGAGATTGTTCGACATAAATCAAGATCTCAAAAGGCTTTCAAGTTAAAGCTCCACCAAGATCTCAAGCTTCATTATTCTCTCAGGTCACTTGTCTTTAAGTTTCAATGTCCTTACTTCACTTTTGAGGTATAATTGACTTTAGGTTGACCTTTAGAGTAGGTCACTTTGGATACATAATTCATATGTTTTATTTATGGGAATTTGTTCTGTTCTAAGACTAGTCTTGGGTCTTGCTCGACTAGTCCTAGCATTGCTTCAACTTGTCTAAGAATTTCCTGGATCAGTCATAAGTTTGTTGTAAAAATTTAAAAATTCTTGTTAGGCTTCGACCAGTCCTAGAGACTGTTCGACTAGTTGTATGAACAGTGTCGACTGCTTCTTCAACCAGTCGTAGACTTACGACTCAAACTATAGCATTGAAATTTGACTAGCTTCGATTAGTTGTAGGAAACCTTCGACCAGTCGTAGCTAACCTACGACCAGTCCTGAAACCATCTTATCTTATCGCGTCCGAAATTTTAAATATCTGTTGGTCCTACGACCAGTCATAGAGCTCTCTAGACCAGTCGAAGATACGTTTTGCTCACCTATAAATAGAACACGAATCTTAGAATAATTAATACAATTCACGTTAATCTAATTCGGCCTTCTAAGAGATAAGTCTGTGCTTCATTTAAGTTAAGTGTGCATATTTAATATTCTCTTTCTTTAGCTTTTTAAATTGATTTTGTTTCTTGTATTCCAATCTAATCTGAAAAGAGGAAGTTTTATTTTCCGTTTTCTAGAATCAAAATCAATTAAAGCTAGCCCGATTAGTTTAGTTTAAAATTTGTTAGAACCTAAAACCATTATAAAGTGAGTATTGGACATTGAACTTGGACATTTAAATCTCTACTCTGACTTGGTTCTTCTGGGCTGCTACAACGAAGGAGAAATTTAAGTATTTTACGTTTATGTAATTTACTTTCATTTAGTTTTCTTTTGAGATTTGCTAGAAAAATATCATTGTATTGGTTATCTGAGGAGAGCCAGAAAAACTCAGAATTGGGATTTTTTAATTGTGTAAGCCTACAAAGAAAGACACAATTGTAAAGGTTTTAGATGAACCTAAAAAACCTATTTTATTTATATAGTGAACGCTAATATCCACTGTGTGAGGATATTAGGAGTGGAGTAGCTGTGTGGCTGTTTATTAACAGTTGGTGTACACATTGGCGAACCACTATAATCCCTTGTGTTTTGTGGTTGTGTGATTTATTTTCCTATCTTTGATTATTCATTTGAGGGATGTATGTAAGTATGTGAATGTGTAATATTTACATTTCAAGCATTGTGTGGAATGTTGTAATAATTTAGGATTTCTATTCCTATAATTTATTTTAGTTCCTTGTTGTTTATATATTCCTCTTCAGTTTAAGTTTTTGATACTAAGACCTTTCTAGAAATAAGGTTGTCCTACCATAAATCCTGTTTTTATGGTGTAAGGTTGTCCTTAGAAAGTAATTTATATCAACCTCTCAAGACTTGAATTTTGAGGTTGCATTTCATTCTCCATTGTGGTTTAAGATGAGTTATTTATATTGGTTATCTTTTCATTTTTCCACTATATTTATTTTTAATTTGGCATAGTCCTATTCATTCCCCCCCCCCCCCCGAGGACATATAGCTTGGCCATTTTAGTATTTGATGGCCCATCGGTTGAGGCCCAATGTGATGGATATAAGGACCATGAGTGAGGCCTAATGAGATGTATGTGGGGCCTTTGTATGGGGCTGAATGTGATGTATTCAAGGCCCATGGGCGAGGCCCAATGTGATGTATTCAAGTTCCGTGGATGAGGCCCAATGTGATGTATTCGAGGCCCAATGTAATGTATTCGAGTCCCATGAGCGAGGCCCTTAAGTGAGGCCTATTGTGATGTATTCGAGGCCCATGTGATGCGGCCCACTTGATGTGTATATAGCCTCTACATGAGGCCACGAGCTCATTATATATTTTTGGCTCTATATGTAGGCCACTCCTTGGGAGCAATGTTGGTTAGAAGTCCACATTGATGGGCAATGATAGTTAGATGCCCACATTGTGACCTTCCCTTGTTAGGCCCATTCTCATAATTCTCTTATGAGTTAACTCAGATAAGTGTGCTTCATTAGCCATAATCAGATGGTTTCGCGCTATCGAATTTGATATAACCACAGCCGAGGGTCGATCTTTATATTATGGTTGATCATCTATGGATCTCGCCTTGTTTATATGATAATTATAAGTGCTGATTATCGATGCTGATTGTCGATGCCAATTGTCGATGCTGATCATCGATTCTGATTATCAAGGTCGATTCTGATTGCTGAGGCCAATTCTGATTGCCGATTCCAATTATTGAGGCCAATTGTCGAGGCCGATTCTGATTGTTGAGGCCAATTATCGAGGCCGAGTCAGATTGTCAAGGTTGATTCTGATTATTGAGGTGATTGTCAAGGCTGATTTCGATTGTAGATTATCGAGGCTGATTTCGATTGTCAATTTCGATTAATGACATCGATTTTGGTTGTCGATTTCGATTGTCAACATCGATTTTGATTGTTGAGGTCGATATCAATTGCTAAGGCCGATTGTCGAGAACCATGTGATGTATATGTAGCCCGCGTTCGAGGCCCAATGTGATGTATATGCGGCTCGTATTTGAGGCCCATTGTGATGTGTATTCAGCTCGTGTTTAAGGCTTAATGTGATGAGTATGAGGTTTATATGATGAAGCCCATCGTGATGCATTTACGGGCCAAGCGATGAAGTCCATAATGCTATATATTAGGCCCATGTGAGAGGCCTATCTTAATGTGTATTAAGCCCTTGAGTAAGGCCCATGGTGTTGTATATTAGGTCCTTATGTGAGGCCATAGGTCCATTATATGTTAGGTTTTATATGGGCAATTCCTTGGGGGCAATGTTGTTAAATGTCCACATTATCGAGGTCAATTGTTGATGCTAGTTATTGATACCGATTATGAGTATGTGATAGTATAGTATCATGATACATGCCCATACTATCATCTACATGTTTGTTATGAGATGTGGTTGACCATTGCATATGTCATTAGGTAGGTTGTTATGAGACTCCCTGATAGGAGGAGGTTATCTCACATGAGCACACAGAATGCACAGGATTGATGCATGACTGGATTGTATGACTCATGCATATTACATTGTGTGATGTGATTATTGTATGACCTGGTGACATAAGGAATGTAGCCTCCATTGGCATATTGTGGATGTTAAAATGGGACATCGAAAATATGTTATTAACATCGGGCTGCCATAGATGACCCTAGGTGAAAATCTCTAAACCTTTGGGCTAGAAGATGCCCTAATGTCCAGACCGAGTGGATACATGAGTGCCCAAGTACCGAATACTAGGAAGTCGCACCTCCCACTGTGTCATGTTCGGTTGGGAGGGGGTGTGGCATTACCCGCCCCAAGGTAGGGGGCATAGCTAGGTTGAGTTTGACCAGCTCATAAATGAGTCTGCTATCAATGTGCCAGGTAGATTTGGTTGACTACTAGCTAGGCGGATGGTGAGGTCTCTTCCACTTGCATGGTCGCATGTCAATGGGTAGCGATTGCATGTAGAGTGTACTAGACCCTGGCGATGATCTCAGAGAGAAACCGTACTGATATATGGACTCATCGAATAAGAGTTGCATATTCATTCATTCATTCATTCACTATCCACTCAGGTTAGTGGTGAGTAACTAATTGCTGTATACCTTTGTAATGTCAAAGATTTCGGTTGGGCGCGCGACTAACCTGAGATCAAGAGTCTACTACATTGAGTCTAGCTATCCAAATTTAGGTATGAGATTGGTTTGGATAAAAGTCCTTTATGATGGACCCCATAGCTTGCGATACTACGTACTATCATCCCAACTTCACTCCAGCTTAGTCATTTCATTCACATCGGATATTGCATTGTATCATTAACATCTGACATTTGACTTATTGTCCCCACATTGCCTAGCTAATCCACATTGCTTAATCGGTATATGATATTGTTTTATTATATTTTTGGCATCGCATAGCCTAGGTAAGGTTGATGGTATTTATAGAACTATCAGCATGTGTTCGCATTATTTTGATATCATATGATTTATGATCTTGCAAGCATTTCTGATATTGTATGATTATGGGCTTATCAGTATTTTCGCTTACTTTGATTACTCTGATATTGCTAACTTGGAACTTATCTTGTGCATACACTTTCACCACCCACTAAACTTTCTATAAGCTTATGCACAATAGATGCATGCAGGTGGCATTAATTTGTAGAAGTGTTGAACTTGGAGCATGCAGCGGACCTCTGGAGCTTTGAATTTGTCATATGTATTTTCCTTTCAGCACTGTATTAAAATGTTTATATTAGTGGATATGTGATGATGATGTTGCCCTTGTGATTTGGGTAAACTTGTGGTTATGTTGATTACGAGTTAAATGTAAGTTGGAAAATCCTCCTTGTAGGATCCCTGGATTGGAATTTGACGTATGGACACTGGGAGCCGAGGATGGGGTACTAAGGAGGCTGTCGGTACCAGATTTGGCGATTGAAAATTTTGTAAGCCTGATTTTTGAGTTTGGGGTGTGACAATATTTATGTTTAATACTAACCTTAGAATAATCGAAAGAGCATTTATCATCAATTAGAGCCATAATGTCACAAAAATGACGACTCTTAATGGGAACTTCCCCCCTTCATCTTCAAAACAAAGTATATTATGGTTTAATTTAAACTGCTTGCAATTACGGTAAACCGCTATTAGTGTAGTATAAAATTATGCCCAAGTGTCCTAAAGGGGTATGAGTAGGACTTTTTAAAAAATTAATCCTATTTAATTCAATTTTTAACTTTTAAGCACTAGTAAACAAGATTAATTGACAAGGAAGCACATTCAATAACTAAAATAGTGAAATATATGAAAGTTGCATTTTAACAAACATATTGTGTGCATAAATTAAACATAGTATGAATAGTTATAAACACAAATGAGATCAAGCATCACAAACACATCGATATATAGTGGCTCAAAATGTGCCTACTCCACTCCTGCTGATGTACTCATCCCTATGAGTGTACCGAATTTCACTATCCAATAGTTTTAAATCTGGTTTACCATAAACCTTTACAACCTACATAAGGTTAATTAAGGTGCCTACATAAGACAACCCTAGGTGCCTAACAAGGTAACTTACAATGCTTACACAAGGTAAACTCTAATGCTTACACAAGGTAAACTCTAATGCTTACACAAGGCAATGCCTACACAAGGCAGTAGATCCTACACAAGGACTGCACATATATTCTCCCATCGGAGGCCTAAAAAGGTCTTAACTAGTTTTTTGAACCAAACTCTAAATCCCAATCTTACACAAGAAAAGGGCTTCAGATACAATGGACTTTATAACTTACTTGTAATTGAGTGAGCCCCATTTTAGCACATGTTGATGAAGATCTTACTTTTAACGAAGAGTCTTCAGCTCCCTTAAACTGTAACCTCGTGTAGGTGCTCCAATCGAGGTACCGAGGTTATTGGGTTAGGGTTTGGTTTAATCTAATCTAGTTAATGATGGGTCTTTAAGAGCTACGGAAGATTCCCGAATGTTAAGCATTCAATTATCCCAACACAATGAATTTCCATTAAAGAGTGCTGCTGGAAGATCGATGAAGGCTGGAGTTCATAATTCAATCTACGCTATGAATATACCAATAATAGCCTTTAAGCCGTGGATTGAATGATGAACTCCTTTGGGAAAGAGGGCTTGAGAGTAAGGGTATTAATTTTGGTAATCACTATCTTAAAGCTCTCTTAATGCTTACTATCTTGAAGCAACCTAAGTGATATATAAAGTTAAATATCAATGGTAAAAAAAAAGGGCAAAAATTGCCATCGAAGGGTCTTTGATGTCATCGAAGTTTCCTTCGATGTCATTGAACCTTCTTCAATGCTATCGACTTTCTGCACTAAGGTTTTCAAATAAGTGTAGAACAGATTTTGTTTGATGTCATCGAGCATCCTTTGATGACATCAAAGGGCCCTTCGATGTCATCAAGAGATGGCTCGATATCATTGAGATTTTCCTTGAAAAATACACTTTGGTTTCTAGACATATTGAGCTCTTTTTTGATGTCATCGAGATTTGAATCTTGATGTCATCAAAGTCATTTCAATTACATCGAGAATAAATAGATTTTCATATGAAAACTCAGCGAAAAGTTTTGTCCATATTTCGATGCCATCGAAAAACCTTTCGATGCCATTGAATTTTGAATTTCGATGTCATTAAATGGCTTTCGATGCCATTGAGAATATATGATTTTTCTTGTAAGCTTGTTGGACAAGCTGGTTCATATTTCAATACCATTGAGAATATATGATTTTCCTTGTAAGCTTGTTGGACATACTGGTTCACATTTAGATGCCATCGAACCTTGTTTGATGCCATTAAAGGAAGTTCAATTGCATCGAGTATATAAGCTTCGCTTGGACTGACTTTGAAACCACCATAATCTTACACAAAAAGTTACGCTTTGGTCAGACCAAATTAAGGCTGAAAATCCCACTTTCTTGCTGGATTGTTTTGTAAGATTTCAGTGGGACTGAAGTTTATTTTTGGAATTATTTTAGGACTTTTTGTTTTGAACTTGGAATTTCAGAATATGATTTTTCAGTCTAATTTTTCAGGATTTCTTTTCTTCACTTCAAATCTTCGATTTTCTTCATTCCTCACTTAGTTTCCTTAAATCTTTTGCATATGAATTCTTTATTAGTACTTCCAAATCTCCAAATCTTCATTTAGTAATCTTTTGAGCATAAATCTTCTCTTTATGCGTTCTTTTCTACTTAGCTCTCAAAATCACCTCGCAAGAGAAAACACATGAAAATAGATTAATTAAGCGTATTTATGTTCTCAATCCAATGAATAATAAGGGTGAAATATTTAATATTTGACACTCAATAGTAGGGCTTCTTTTCCTTTCTCTGGCCCAACACTGCCCCAATATTATAATCTCTTGCATCGCACATGATCGCAAAAGGAATGTTCTAATCGAGTGGTTACATTATTGGAGCGGTAGTCAACATAGCCTTGAGCTTAGAGAAAGTTCTCTAGAATTGTTCACTCCACTCTAATAGAATATACCTTTGGAGGAGATTACATAAAGGACGAGAGAGATGACTAAAGTCCTTAATGAATCTCTTATAGAATCCGGCGTGTCCTAGAAAGGATCGCACGTCATGTATGCTTTTGAGTGAATGTATGTAAGAGATTAAATCTATTTTAGCATTATCTACCTCGATTATTTTGGATGATATCATGTGTCCAAGAACTATTCCCTTGGAAACCATGAAATGACATTTTTTCTCAATTCAGCACAAGAATTTTTTCTTCACATCTCTTCAGCACAAGTTTAAGGTGTTCAAGGCATTCATTTAAGGATGGACCAAAGATAGAGAAATCATCCATGAAGACCTCTAGATATTGCCCCACCATGTTAGAAAAGATACTCAATATACATCGCTAAAATATGGCATGGGCATTATATAATCTGAATGGCATCCTTCGGTAAGAAAATGTGCTAAAGGGACATATGAACGTTGGCTTCTCTTGATCTTTAAGGGCTATCTCTATCTGATTATAGCTCGAATACCCATCTAAGAAACAATAGTAGGAATGACCAGTTAACCCTTTTAAGATTTGATCAATGAAAGGTAAAAGAAAGTGGTACATCCTTGTGACGGTATTCAATTTTCAGTAGTTAATGCACATCCTCCAACTACTAGTAACTCTAGTCGGCATGAGTTCATTATTGACATTGGCTACATGGTGATTCTGGACTTCTTAGTAACTACTTGTGTTGAACTCACCCATTGACTGTCAAATATAGGGTATATGATACCCACATCTAACAACTTAAGTACCTTATCCTTAACCACTTCCTTCATGTTTAGATTTAAATGGTGTTGTGGTTATCGGGATATTTTCACATTATCTTCAATGTGAATGCGCTGAGTACAAATCATAGGGTCACATCTAAGGGGTCGCTTATGTTTCTTGATAGTAGAAATGAGCATAATCTCTTGTTTTTCATCAAGGTGGTAAGAAATCACCATCAGGTATGTCTCATCTTGACCTAAATGGGCATACTTAAGATTAGATGACAAAGGTTTTAGGTGCAGCTTCGGTGCATTGAGACTAAGTGGTATAAAGATTTTATCGTTTTGGGGCAAAGTCTTAAATTGTGGCCCCCACCGATTAATTTCAAGTACCAGCGTCTCATTAAGCGAGGCATCTATCTCCCTAATCATGTCATCATCTAAATTAGGGGAGTGGGCCAAGCATGTCTCCAAAGTATCGGGGTATAAAGTCAAAAATTCTATATCTTCCATGAATGAATCGATTAAGTTAACATCGTAGGTATCCTTAACATACTCAGGTTGTTTGCTCATATTAAAAAATATATTTAATTCTAATGTCATGTTCCCAAAAGATAATTTTATCATTCCATTCCTACAATTGATAATTGCATTTGATGTAGCTAGGAATGAGTGACCAAGGATGATGGGAATATGAGCACTTTCTTCAAGACGGGCTAAGTGTCTAGTGTAAAAAAATCTATTAGATAGTAGAACTTATCAACTTGCACTAGCACATATTCGATCATCGCTCTTGATACACGAACTAAATGATCAACAAGTTACAGTGTGGTCCTGGTGGGTTTTAATTCACCAAGGCTAAGATGTTCATATACTGAGAAAGGGATCAAATTTACACTTGCCCCCAAGTCAATGAGTGCATGTTCAATCCGATAATTCCCAATTACACAAGTGATGGTTGGGCTATAAGGATCTTTGTATTTTTGTGGTACATCTTTCTTGAGGATGACACTCACTTTTTTAGTCAAGAGGATTTTGTTTTGTATGGTTTGTTGTCTTTTGGTCATGCATAGATCTTTTATGAACTTAGCATATGAGGAAATTTTCTTAATGGCATCCAATAGAGGGATATTGACCTTTACTTGTTTAAGCACCTCCAAGATGTCCTGAGTGTTGGCCAAATTCTTAGGTGAAATCAGTTATTGTGGGAATGGTGCAACTAGCTTGTAGTGTGTTGAGTGTTAAATATTGCACATTCTCCCCTATTTATATCTTGGTTTTGTGGACATGATAATGTTTAATGTTATATTTTATACATGTTTATGTTTTAGGGTGAATCTGAGAGCTTGGATTGAAAAGAATGCTAAAAGCATGGCTTTCATGCTCAAGAACCACCAAGGCAAAGGTTGGATTTTAGGAGACTAAGAGGGAAGAAATCAAATGCCAAAGATTTAAGGAAACTAAGTACAAAACCTAAAGAGAGGACTTGAAAGATTGCAAAATCTGTATTAGAAAATAGACAAGTTCAGTCCGACCAAAATTGCATAAAAACAGTTTAGTAGCCATAGACGAAATTTAGAGCTAATTCAGTTCGACAAAAACTAAATTCGGTCCGACTGAAAGGAAGATTTGGTGCGAATGAAAGTGCACAAAAAGCTCCAGCGAAGAACGATGAATTTTGGAGTTAATTTGGTTTGATCGAAGATTAATTCGGTTTGACCGACAACTTAAGTTCGGTCCAACCGAACCCATCTTGGTCCGACCAAAATTGAGAAATTGCTGAAATAAAATCCTTTCCAAGTTTGAACTAAACTTCGAATTTGACTTCGGTCCGACCGATGCGTAACGTGGCTGCATAAATTGAGGTGATTTCACGATCGGATTGTGGAAATTCCAAGTCGGTGCATAAGGTAGAGCTTCAAAAGTATATATAGGAGCCCCTAGGATGTCTGTAACGCCCGTGAATAATCCATACTTAGGCTCGAGTACCAACTCGACCCGAAATTTGTGTAGAATTCATTCCTTTAGAAAATATGACTAGTTTAGCTAGTGCAACGTTAGAATAGCTGGGAAATGGTCCCTGATCACTTTAAATACGTTCTACAAGGCCCAAAGCGAGTGGAACCAAGGGTGCTATAATGCTCTAAAGCCTCGGATCAAACTCTAAACCGGTTTGTTCTCGGGACCTCCTTGAAACTTTGTATTGGATCTAGACCGCGCGTCATAAGTCAGATGCCTACCATCTTAGACCGTTATGACAACTTAGCTGGGCTTGGCAATCATTTCGAAAATTAAGTCCAACTGACGTTCAGAGGCTATTTCATTGAGCCTGGAGTGAAGAGAGTGAGGATAGGGTTAAAATTGGAATTTGAAATTCAAATCTGGCACACGAAATTGACGCATCAGTATTAAGCGTTCTGACCGTCAGAATACAGCCAAATTACACCCTTGGATCAGGAAAAATTTCTATTACATATCACGAGACTTATAGGCCTGATCTTGGTGCGGTGACCGTTAAACTGAAACTGGGCCGCCACGTGCGATCTGTGAACCCTACCGGTCCGAAAACTGGATGTGTGCTAGATCCAGTATGCATGAGCTTAAGTCCGACCGCATTTGGCCAGGGGACCATCAGAAATGCTCCTTTGGACCGAAACGGCCCTGATTTGGTTAGGCACCAAGTAAACATTGTTCCCAAGCCTATTTTGGGCATGTTTTAGGCTATAAAAGGGGTTGAAACCCTCACTCCTCTCTCCCATCCGAATTTGAGAGAAACCCTAACTTGGGAGAGAGAAAAAGGTGAGAGATTGTGAGAGAGTGGGAGAGTTCTTCCTGCCACTTGTGCTACGTGTTGCACGTGCTCAAGCAACACACCTCTACCGTTTTTTCGGCGATTTCACCGCGATTCTAGGTAAGCAAATACCCTAAATAGTTGCTGATCTGAGTTTCCTTTGTTTCCATAGCGATGTAGCTTATGGATCTCGTGTATTAGGTTCCTTATTCGCCGTATACGAAGCGTATACGCTCCGTTTCAATTCACGAGTCTACAAGACATAAGGTGAGGATTTTAGACGCTTTGATAGACGGTTTCCAACGCTTTCAATGTCGTTTAATAGTAGATTCTTGACGGTATCGCCATTTGACATGTACAAAATGCTCTCCATTTTCCGTTTCATAAATTAACGAAGAATATGAGATTTAGGGCATTTTAGTCATTTGTAAAAAGTACTGTTTACATTCATATTTTGCTGATGTGATTGACATGGTTTGTTGTCGCATTAGGAAGTTAGGAATACGTGCATAATTAGTTTGGCGAAGAGATTCGCCTAATTGCACACTTCGGGTCGACATGCTATATGTAGACTTAAGTGTGTAGTGTATGTGTTTGTATAAATGTTTGTATTAGTATGTATTGAACTAAATGATGTTATGAATTAGTTTGAGATGGATTTCTCAATTAATATGCTGACCTAAATGATTTTCTACATGTTGACTAAATGCATGATTTCATTACGTGCATGGAATATATGTGCTTGAAGATTTGCTTAAGTTGAATGTTATAACATGTGTTAACATGCTCATATGATTGTATTTAAATTTCAATACTTTTACATATATTGCTGATGTGATTCCATAAGTGTTTGGGACTAGACTTAGTCCAGGCAGTCGGTAACCGAGCGAATTCGTGGCTGGCTGGTCATAGCCACGAACGACGCGTCGATGAATGCGATTCGTGTTTAGAGTTGGCGGCAGTGGTTAGGCCACGCGAAGTGTTTTACGCACTTCATGTCGTTCGACTTGAGATGCGATCGCGCTAGTCGAGCCCGTCAAGCAACCCGACTGGCCGATGTATGTTCACCTTGTATGAGTCATAATTGCTTGAACCTAGGGTACTGAACTTACCATTGTAAACCCTGTTAACCATGGTACCTTGATTCACGAAGACTCATGAGCCGGGCATGGTGGTATGGGACATCGTGGTCGAGCTGTCGGCCTACGCTGGGGCCACAAACCTCCCCATAGTGACCAGTGAGCACCTAGACTCGTGAGCAGATTATGGTGGTATGAGACACTATATTCTAGCTATCGGCCTACACTGATCAGGCGACAAGTCCTTTGTAGTGACCGCGAGCGTATTCTGAGTCCATGGGAGGCGAGGACCCATCCGTTGCAGTAGAGTACTGTAGGCCTGTATTGATAAGGTGATGGGGGAGTGGTGCAACGAGTGCGAGCAACAGCCCTGACAGCCCTTGCAGTGACCTACGAAATATACATCGTATGAGATTACTAGGAGTGACGACCCCAGACAGGATCTGTGTTGGGATTGATATAAGGGAGGTACCTTAGTTTCCTAATCCTGCTGTTTGAATGGACTAATAACAACTTGAAAATCATATCACCATAGCATTGCATGTGCCTGGAAGATGTGGAGCACTCTAGGGAGTGTGGCATGCCGCGGTCGTAAGATGTTGCCGTATGAGGGAGATCGTCGGTGAGGGCATACATCACGTCATATCATCTTGCATTAAAAACAGTACTAGGATTGTCTGATTTACTGCTTTACTATTATCGTATGATTGAATTGTGAACATGCTAATCTTTGCTCTATGATTCCACTGAGTTGATCACTCACTCCCACGTTACGGGATGGTGTTTGCAACACCCACCAGACCCTGTTGTAGATGCAGATGAGATTGAGATCCAGGAGGTAGAGCCAGACTTTGACGAGGACCAGGACGAGTTCTCGTACATGTAGTATCACGATGGCTTCGCGTAGGTGACCTGGATTGATGGGATTTCAGTGGGACCATTTTGGATATTTATTTTGTTCATGTATATTATATGAGACTCAGAGATGTAGTCATACTTTGGAGACAGATGAGATTTACTTTGTTTTTCCATACAGTGATATATATATTGTTTAGTCTTCCGCTTGCTTTTATCACTGGATCTGAAGTATGAATTGCAGTTTTGGTATACTTTTACTCATGTGAATGCTTTAAATCAGACGACATTGAATCATAATCATTTTTGTTACATAAGTGACGGTCTGGAACTCGGGAGTTGAGTTTATACACGACCCCCAATTTTCAGGGCGTTACAAGTTGGTATCAGAGCATGAATAAGAGTATACTGGGCCTGGGTTATGGTCTCGCGACATACGCTGTCACTTCTTTTGACTTAGGTGGGTGCGAGAAGGGTTTAGAAACACTTCTAGGATTGCAGATTCGCCCATAGGCGAAGTCTATTTGACTCGATCGCACGATCGAGTCTGTAACGCATCTCGGGTCGCGTAAAGTAACCCGAATAGCTTCTAAGCTATAAGAAGTCGGGTTGAGACATCCTATGGGTGATTTTAAATCCATAAAAGTAAATTCTTGGGCCGTGGGATGACCACGACTCCTGTAATCAATCGCCAGGGCTTAAAAACCCCGTTTCACCAAAAATCTTCAAAATTCTTCCTCTAAATACTCTGATCTTTATTTCTTTCTTATCCATTTCATGTTAGGTATCAAAAATAATGTGAAAATAACACAAATTAGTACTTTCACAAAATTGTACAGTGAATAGTAAAATTTCATAAAAAATGACCATAAGGCCATTCTAATTTCACTTTCTTTAGCAACTAAGGCTCTAGATGGATGTACTAGCTCCTTCTACCCCAAATTCATATGCTGCATCATAGGGTTTGGTATTCGGGATTGTGGAGTGGTCCCAAAAATCCCCGAACACATATTTGGGCTCATGTAGGTCAAAATACAATGAACTAGGGGGTGGACCACACATTTTTGGGGTCCCTGGACCATGGGGGACCAGACTCATGTGGTCCCACCGACCAACTGAGGAGTTAGCCGGCGATGCCATCGCCGGTCCGGCGATGCATCGCCGACCGGTGGGGCCCGTTGGTCCTGATTTTTGGGCGCACGCCCTTAAATGAGGTGCACATCATCCCTACATAGCTCCCGTCCCACAAAAACCCCTAAAACACCCCCTCCTTTACAAACAGCCCTCCCCTTAGCCCTATTTTCATTTTTCAGCAACTATCCCCAAAGTTTGTTATTCCCAATTGTCCCTAGGTCCCTCCTTGGCCAAAACCGACCATCATCCATCACTTCTTGGGAGTTGGCAGCCCTTCCTCTTGAAGATTTCTCCATTTGGAGCTCCAAAAACCCCCAAATAGAGCTGAAATCGTGAGGTGCTCCATTCCACTTTTTTGTTTGCATTTCTCCTTGAAAATACAGCCTTGGGAAGCTTGAAGCATCCCTCTACGATGCCTAGATTTTCTTTTTCCAGATTGGACAGCCACTTCTCTGTATTTTCACCGTTTTCCATGACTTTCGTGGAAGCCATTTTAGGCCTTTTATCACTCTCATCCATCATATCTTTGATGGGTAAAAGGAAAACCACAACAGACGAGGCTAGGCCAAGCCACCCTACTCAATCGAGAAGACCGCGGGGGTGGTGCCGCAAGTTCAAGCGCCGCCGCAGGTCCAGCTGCAGTCCTGGAGTACCGTACAAAGCGGGATTTAGATCCCCATGCACACCTTGGGCGAGCAATTCTATCGGAGATGCCTCAGGGCCAATACACTGATCAAAAAGTTTTGTTTGAGGCGGACGTAGATGGCCAACTATTCGGCGAATATTTGTTGTTCGAACGCATTGAAGCTGCGCATTGGGGTCTGATCTTTGAAGCTCGCGCTCGTGCTAATGTGAGCACCGTTCGTGCCTTCTACGCTAGTATCCAGAATCCTAACTTGGAGCCTTTGCAGTTCAAAATCCCTTTTGGTAGAGATCGGATGGCTACGATCGATGTTCGGTTGATTGCGCGACTTCTCAACGTGCCTCTTGGTGATGTGCATCCTAGTGAGAAGAATCTGAGGACTAGACGTGAACGAGATCGCTGCACCAGGTTCCTGTGCGGTAAGTTGGTTCCATGGCAGCCTAATAATAGCCTCAAGACGACGTATATGTCTGAGGATTTGCGCCTACTGCACCATATCTGCACGTACAATGTTTATCCCAGGTCGACGAATCGCATTGAATGTACACACCTTATGGTTGATTTCCTGTATATGGTGGCCCAGGGAGAGAACGTATGCATGGCTACTTTCATCTTACGATGATGAGGAAGATCAAAGCGAAGAAGAACCTAGAGCAGAGGTTCAGGAAGAAGCTCAGGAAGAGGCAGGAGAGGAGGCTCAGGATACAGATGAGAGCCCTCCTCCTTCTGCGCAGGCTACTATCGACGATCGCATTGCTCGGATGGAGGAGAGTCAGACCGCTTTGTGAAGGGAAGTCCAAGAACTTCGCACAGAAGTCGAGGATGACAAGGCCGTTACAAAGAAGAAATTAGGCAAGGTGACTCGCACCTTGAAGGCGATCCTGTATTGCTTGCAGGATAAGGGTGCTCCTCCTCCATCCCCAGACTCAGACTAGCGATGTGACCTTGATGTAGTTGTTAGTAGTTAGTCATTTCCTACTTTTAATGTGTAAGCCTGTTACAGCTAGTGCTTTGCTTGTGTTGCTGTTACAATTTTAACTATCTTAGTTTCCATGTATTTCTCGTCGTGATGCTTGGAATGCCGCCTAAGGTTACGTGGAGCACGGCTCGTCTTGCACTGACTGAGCATATGGATCAGACTCCTTCGCAGTCTGGCACCCATACGGACCCTGCTTTGGGCCCGATTCCTGAGGCGGTTCGATCGTCTCAGCCTGCCGCTGGTCCTACAGATGGACCACCGCCATTTACGCCATCAGTCAGAGAGCCTCATCGCGCATCTACTTCCACACAGCATCTGCCATAGCCTGCTCCACCTCCTGATAGATTCGAGCAGATGATGGCTATGATGCTGCAGCAGCAGCAGCGTCTGACTACCATCGTGGGGACATTAGCCCAGGGTGGGGGTGCGGCTCCATCTACACCACCTGCACCGCCTGCGCATCCAGCTGAGGATGCTTATACATACGCCCAGGATGAGGGAACGGCTCATCCTGCGCCGCCTGCTTACCCTGCGGGGAATCCCGCCGATACACGGGGCTTATTGGAGAGATTTCAGCGCTTGCGCCCTCCTGCTTTCATGGGTTCTCACAAACCCGAGGAGGCTGAGTACTGGCTCGACCGTGTGTCGAAGATTTTGCGGATGCTTCATTGCACTGAGGCCGAGCAAGTAGAGTTGGCTACATTCCTGTTTGAGAGAGAGGCCAGCATGTGGTGGGATAGCGTACTGCGGACCGTTGCCGCCGACTATGTATGGACGTGGGCAGCGTTTGAGTTCCGCTTCCATGAGAAGTATTATCCCCAGACTTACAGGAACAACAGGGAGAATGAGTTTCTCCTCCTCAGACAGGCAGCCATGACAGTTACAGAGTATAAGCATCGGTTTACAGAGTTGGGCAGATACGTCCTGACGATTTTGACTGATGAGCAGATGCGTATACGGCGCTTTTTGGAGGGTTTGCGACCGGATATTCGGTCGAAGATGTGCTGTGTTAGCATTCCCTCTTATGTGGAGTTGATTCACATGTCCGTGCGGGCAGAGCAGGACGTGGATCGGCTTGCGCGATCTCGTGGCCCTGTTGCTTCTAGGCCACGACCAGACTTGCCAGACAGGCCCCTTGAGGGCAAGAGGCCTCGCATTGATCCCCCTGCTAGGACTACAACGCCTGTACCACCGTTTCGGTGCCCTGATTTATCGTGCACATACTGTGGGAGGTCAGGCCACTTGGCGCAGAGCTGCTTTTCTAGGATGCGGGACAGTGGGTTCTCGCCGCCGCAGAAGATCGACCGTGCACGTCCACAGGCGTTATCAGCACCGCCTATACGGTTAGCCCCTGCGCATCCTACATTCAGACCTACTGTATCGCAGATCAGACAGCCTCCACGGCCCTTGACACAGTGGCCGAACCGGCCACAACAGGCTCGGGTTCATGCATTAACAGCTGAGGCAGCTGCGACACCGACTCTTCAGCATTCAGCCTTCGAGGTCACGGCCCATATTGGAGGTACTCCCATTCTTGTGATGGTGGACACTGGTTCCACGATTTCTTTGATATCACGTGCCGTAGTCAGGCGTCTTGGGTTACAGACTACCACTATGGATAGCGTGCGAGTCTTTGCAGCTCACGGGGATTATTCGGATGTCACCCAGATGTGTGAGGGTTGTTTAGTTGATCTAGGAGGCAGGACGATGACTCTTGATCTTGTCGTCGATCCCTCGCTCATTTATCTCGACGTCATTCTTGGCATGGACTGGTTGACTGCAGCGAGAGCCGAGATTGACTGCGAGGCTCGTATGGTAACGGTGTACGAGCCTGAGGGCACGCCTTTCACATTTTCAGTGCGGGTAAATCTTCCTTTCCGCATACTTAGCTACGCCACTTTATTGCGTGACGCTGGGGCCCAGGTACTTGAGCATATGCCAGTCGTTTCCGAATTCGGGGATCTGTTCAGGAAGATCCCTGGTTTGCCGCCCCGACGTGAGATTGATTTCACTATCGATCTGGTTCCCAGTTCTACACCCGTCTCACTGCCGACGTATCGCATGGCACCATGTGAAATGGAGGAGTTGAGGACGCAGATTAATGGTCTGCTAGAGCTTGGCCTTATACGGCCTAGCGTGTCTCCTTAGGGAGCACCGGTCTTGGTCGTGAGGAAGAAGGATGGTTCGATGCGATTGTGTATTGATTATCGCAGGCTGAACCAGCTCACGGTGAAGAACAAGTACCCTTTGCCCAGGATCGATGACTTGTTCGATCAGCTGAGAGGAGCGCAGTACTTCTCGAAGATTGATCTTCAGTCAGGTTATCATCAGCTGCGCGTCAGGGATGAAGACGTACAGAAGACAGCATTCAGGACCAGTTTTGGCCACTATGAGTTCCTCGTAATTTCGTTCGGTCTCACGAACGCACCAGCCGTGTTCATGGATCTGATGAACTGGGTATTTCGGCCTTTCCTCTATTGATTCGTCGTTGTATTCATTGACGACATATTGGTGTACTCTAGGAGTCGAGAGGAGCATGAGGAGCACTTATGTCTGGTCCTGGATACGCTCAGACAGCATCAGTTGTTCGCACAGTACAAGAAGTGCGACTTCTGGAAGCAGGAGGTGAAGTTTCTGGGACACGTGGTGTCCAAGGATGGCATGGCAGTTGACCTGTCTAAGGTAACTGCGGTGCAGGACTGGGAGCAGCCTGGTTCTGTCACTGAGGTGAGGAGTTTCTTGGGTCTCGCTGGCTACTATCGGCGCTTCATTCAGGACTTCTCGAAGATCGCGAGACCCTTATCTCAGTTGACACGAAAGGACGTAAAGTTCGCCTGGAATGACAAGACGGAGTCGGCTTTTCAGGAGCTGAAGGACAGACTTACGTCTGCCCCTGTGGTAGTATTGCCAGAGCAAGGGGTTAGGTACACTATATATACTGACGCGTCTAGCGTTGGTTTGGATTGTGTCCTTATGCAGAGGGACAGGGTAATTTCATATGCCTCGAGACAATTAAGGAAGCACGAGGAGAATTACCCTACACACGACCTAGAGTTGGCAGCCGTTATATTCGCACTGAGACTCTGGAGACATTACCTCTACGGAGAGGAGTTCGAGCTCTTTTGCGACCACAAGAGCCTCAAGTACATATTCACGTAGCGAGACTTGAATATGAGGCAGCGGCAATGGATGGAGACGTTGAAGGACTTCAAGTTTGAAGTCTCTTACCATCCTGGGAAGGCGAACCTTGTGGCTGATGCATTGAGCCGCAAGAAGGCGATAGAGTTTGCGGCTCCGCTGATGGTTGCCAAGTGGGATATGGTTGAGTTTTTACGAGACTTTGAGCAGAAACTCACCGTAGAGGAGCCGTTTAAGTTCATCGCACATGTACAGGTGCGATCTCAGATGGATGACCGAGTCATCGAGGCGTAGAGGGACGATGCGCATCTTACTGAGCTTCGAGAGCAGGCCAGTGATGATGCTGACGCCGACTGGCGAGTTGGTATGGATGGAGGCTTACGTTACCGTGGCCGCCTATGCGTCCCAAATGTCCCTGACTTGAGACGAGAGATTCTCGAGGCTGCGCATTCTACTAGACTCGCGATGCATCCAGGCAGCACAAAGATGTATCGTGACGTGAAGAGGACGTATTGGTGGAAGGTATGAAGACCCATATAGCTGAGTTCGTGTCCCGTTGTCTCACTTGTCAGCAGGTGAAGGCAGAGCATCGCCGACCACCTGGACTTTTACAGCCCATGCCTATCGCAGAGTGGAAGTGGGATTTCATTTCCATAGACTTCATTTCTGGGTTGCCGAAGACGAGGAAGGGACATGATTCCATTTGGGTGATCGTCGACCGATTGACGAAGTCGGCGCACTTCCTACCGATCAGAGTTGCGAACTCTGCAGACGAGCTGGCTAGATTGTATATCGGGGAGATTGTGCGTCTGCATGGAGTTCCGTTGGAGATCGTGTCAGACAGAGACACGCGGTTCACTTCTATTTTATGGACTCGCATTCAGGAGGCTATGGGTGTGAAGTTGAAGTTCAATATTGCCTTTCACCCACAGACGGACGGACAGACAGAGCGGGTGAACCAGATCTTAGAGGATATGTTGCGAGCTTGCGCATTGGACTTCAAGGACAGTTGGGATGATTGTCTTGCATATGCGGAGTTTGCGTACAACAACAGTTTTCAGGCGAGTATCGGTATGGCACCTTATGAGGAGCTGTATGGGCGACCTTGTCGCGCACCGCATTGTTGGTTAGAGGTCGGTGAGCGTAGCTTGATTGGCCCAGAGTTAGTGCAGGCGACGTCAGAGAGGATTGATATTATTCGACGTCAGCTCCTTACAGCGCAGAGCAGACAGAAGAGCTACGTCGATATGAGACGGAGGCCACTAGAGTTCACAGTTGGGGATCATGCGTTTTTACGAGTTTTCCCTATGAAGGGAGTCCTTCGGTTCGGGAAGAAGGGGAAGCTGGCATCGCGATTCATTGGTCCGTTTCAGATCCTCGATCGTGTGGGAGCGGTGGCTTATCGATTGGCTTTACCCACGCCTCTCGCGAGCGTTCACAACGTATTTCATGTTTCTATGCTGAAGGAGTACGTTGCTGATCCTTCCCATATCATCAGATGGGAGCAGGTGCAGTTAGGAGAGGACGTTACATATATCTTGTGACCGACACGTATCCTAGACAGGAAGGAGCAGGTACTGCGTAGCAAGGTGATTTTCCTTTTGAAGGTATTATGGACGCATCACTCTGAGGAGGAGGCTACCTGAGAGACAAGCCGAGATCAGAAAGAACTACCCACAGCTTCTCGAGGAGTACGAAAAGGTACAAAATTTCAAGGATGAAATTATTTGTTAAGGGGGGTAGATTGTAATGCCCGTGAAAAATCCATACTTGGGCTCGAGTACCAACTCGACCTGAAATTTGTGTAGAATTCATTCCTTTAGAAAATATGACTAGTTTAGCTAGTGCAACGTTAGAATAGCTGGGAAATGGTCCCTGATCACTTTAAATACGTTCTACAAGGCCCAAAGCGAGTGGAACCAAGGGTGCTATAATGCTCTAAAGCCTCGGATCAAACTCTAAACCGGTTTATTCTCGGGACCTCCTTGAAACTTTGTATTGGATCTAGACCGCGCGTCGTAAGTCAGATGCCTACCATCTTAGTCCGTTATGACCACTTAGCTGGGCTTGGCAATCGTTTCGAAAATCAAGTCCAACTGACGTTCAGAGGCTATTTCATTGAGCCTAGAGTGAAGAGAGTGAGGATAGGGTTAAAATTGGAATTTGAAATTCAAATCTAGCACACGAAATTGACGCATCAGTATTAAGCATTCTGACCGTCAGAATACAGCCAAATTACACCCTTGGATCAGGAAAAATTTCTATTACATATCACGAGACTTATAGGCCTGATCTTGGTGCGGTGACCGTTAAACTGAAACTGGGCCGCCACGTGCGATCTGTGAACCCTACCGGTCCGAAAACTGGTTGTGTGCTAGATCCAGTATGCATGAGCTTAAGTCCGACCGCATTTGGCCAGGGGACCATCAGAAATGCTCCTTTGGACCGAAACGGCCCTAATTTGGTTAGGCACCAAGTAAACATTGTTCCCAAGCCTATTTTGGGCATGTTTTAGGCTATAAAAGGGGTTGAAACCCTCACTCCTCTCTCCCATCCGAATTTGAGAGAAATCCTAACTTGGGAGAGAGAAAAAGGTGAGAGATTGTGAGAGAGTGGGAGAGTTCTTCCTGCCACTTGTGCTACGTGTTGCACGTGCTCAAGCAACACACCTCTACCGTTTTTCCGGCGATTTCACCGTGATTCTAGGTAAGCAAATACCCTAAATAGTTACTGATTTGAGTTTCCTTTGTTTCCATAGCGATGTAGCTTATGGATCTCGTGTATTAGGTTCCTTATTCGCCGTAGACGAAGCGTATACGCTTCGTTACAATTCACGAGTCTACAAGACATAAGGTGAAGATTTTAGACGCTTTGATTGACGGTTCCCAATGCTTTCAATGTCGTTTAATAGTAGATTCTTGACGGTATCGCCATTTGACATGTACAAAATGCTCTCCGTTTCCCGTTTCTTAAATTAACGAAGACTATGAGATTTAGGGCATTTTAGTCATTTGTAAAAAGTACTGTTTACATTCATATTTTGCTGATGTGATTGACATGGTTTGTTGTCGCATTAGGAAGTTAGGAATACGTGCATAATTAGTTTGGCGAAGAGATTCGCCTAATTGCACACTTCGGGTCGACATGCTATATGTAGACTTAAGTGTGTAGTGTATGTGTTAGTATAAATGTTTGTATTAGTATGTATTGAACTAAATGATGTTATGAATTAGTTTGAGATGGATTTCTCAATTAATATGCTGACCTAAATGATTTTCTACATGTTGACTAAATGCATGATTTCATTACGTGCATGGAATATATGTGCTTGAAGTTTTGCTTAAGTTGAATGTTATAACATGTGTTAACATGCTCATATGATTGTATTTAAATTTCAATACTTTTACATATATTGCTGATGTGATTCCATAAGTGTTTGGGACAAGACTTAGTCCAGGCAGTCGGTAACCGAGCGAATTCGTGGCTGGCTGGTCATAGCCACGAACGACGCGTCGATGAATGCGATTCGTGTTTAGAGTTGGCGGCAGTGGTTAGGCCACGCGAAGTGTTTTACACACTTCATGTCGTTCGACTTGAGATGCGATCGCGCTAGTCGAGCCCGTCAAGCAACCCGACTGGCCGATGTATGTTCACCTTGTATGAGTCATAATTGCTTGAACCTAGGGTACTGAACTTACCATTGTAAACCCTGTTAACCATGGTACCTTGATCCACGAAGACTCATGAGCCGGGCATGGTGGTATGGGACATCGTGGTCGAGCTGTCGGCCTATGCTGGGGCCACAAACCTCCCCATAGTGACTAGTGAGCACCTAGACTCGTGAGCAGATTATGGTGGTATGAGACACTATATTCTAGCTATCGGCCTACACTGATCAGGCGACGAGTCCTTTGTAGTGACCACGAGCGTATTCTGAGTCCACGGGAGGCGAGGACCCTTCCGTTGCAGTAGAGTACTGTAGGCCTGTATTGATAAGGTGATGGGGGAGCGGTGCAACGAGTGCGAGCAACAGCCCTGACAGCCCTTGCAGTGACCTACGAAATATACATCGTATGAGATTACTAGGAGTGACGACCCCAGACAGGATCTGTGTTGGGATTGATATAAGGGAGGTACCTTAGTTTCCTAATCCTGCTGTTTGAATGGACTAATAACAACTTGGAAATCATATCACCATAGCATTGCATGTGCCTGGAAGATGTGGAGCACTCTAGGGAGTGTGGCATGCCGCGGTCATAAGATGTTGCCGTATGAGGGAGATCGTCGGTGAAGGCATACATCACGTCATATCATCTTGCATTAAAAACAGTACTAGGATTGTCTGATTTACTGCTTTACTATTATCGCATGATTGAATTGTGAACATGATAATCTTTGCTCTATGATTCCACTGAGTTGATCACTCACTCCCACGTTACGGGATGGTGTTTGCAACACCCACCAGACCCTGTTGTAGATGCAGGTGAGGCTGAGATCCAGGAGGTGGAGCCAGACTTTGACGAGGACCAGGACGAGTTCTCGTACATGCAGTATCACGATGGCTTCGCGTAGGCGACCTGGATCGATGGGATTTCAGTGGGACCATTTTGGATATTTATTTTGTTCATGTATATTATATGAGACTCAGAGATGTAGTCATACTTTGGAGACAGATGAGATTTACTTTGTTTTTCCATACAGTGATATATATATTGTTTAGTCTTCCGCTTGCTTTTATCACTGGATCTGAAGTATGAATTGCAGTTTTGGTATACTTTAACTCATGTGAATGCTTTAAATCAGACGACATTGAATCATAATCATTTTTGTTGCATAAGTGATGGTCTGGAACTCGGGAGTTGAGTTTATACACGACCCCCGATTTTCAGGGTGTTACAATGTCCCTAGGCATCTTATAGGGTTTAAGGAGTGGAGAAAAAGGGCAGAGAGCTGCCGTCAAAAGTTTTTCTTCTTCTTCCTTAGTTATTTTTATACTTTCTTTAAGAGATTTTGGTTTAATCATGTCTATGGTTAACTAAACCTCTTAGTTAGGGCTAAGAGGTGATGCTTGTAGTGTGATTAGGATGTTTACTTCACTTTAATTCTTGTTTTGATTGAACTTCATTGATTTGTAGTTGATTTTAAGGAATATTTTCATTTTTCAATGGTTTATTGTGACTCAAATTACAGCCGACGCTATGATAGCTTTGAGTATCTTCTTTTCTTATTTGAGATTGTGGGATTGGTAAATCCTGTTGTTTGACATCGTCTCCTGGGCATGGTTTGGTGACGAAACCCTTCCAAATCCTCACAATCCTCTTCCATTAAGGCTAGATCAACGAGAAGTTCAGAGATTTGATTATCTCTCTTTCCAATTGGATACGATACGACTTTGATTCCAATTAGATCTCTTAAATCAAGTAAGGTAACATCCCAATAGCTACAAGTGGATCCTTGACACCCTAGTTTGCACCTTTAAATTCACAAATTTCAATCAACACAATTCATAATTATTCCATATTTCTAATTTAGATCTTCTTCTAGTTCTAATTCTGGTACTTTCATAATACACACAAGTTAGTCCTTATGGATTCGATCTTAGTCTCACTAGGATTATTACTACATCACGACCCTACACTTGGGGTTATGAACAAGTTTTTGGCATCGTTGTCAGGGACTACCATTGCTCTTTTATGAATTTAATTAGTTTTAGAATTAGGTTAAGATTAGGATTAACTTTTTATTTTATTTTTAAGTTAAGAATTTTTCTACCTTATTTTTAGAAACTTTGTTCTCTATTTTGTAGGATATTAACCTATTAACTCTTATCTGGTAACTTCGTTTTAACTTTCTCTCTCTTACTTCTTAATTGTTGTAGTTTTAAATTCTTAAATTTTAGGTCAGATTCTGAACTTGAAGGTTAAGAGTGTTTCATGCCCAAGTGGGTTCGTGATAAAACTCTGTCTCTTGAGTCAAGGAGGATTAGTCAAATGGTTGCTTATTCATCACAGGACTAGACTCCATTTGAGATGCCCTGAGTCAATAGCAATAGCTGCTAATTAACCTGCAAATCAACCTCAACCTCTAGTTGAGGAAGTCCAGGATGAGAATGAGGTACATTATACACCCCGCCTTGTACTTTACGGACTATTTACAACCGGTAGGTGTAAGCGCACCTTCCTGTATGATTTTTTTTTCAGAAAATACCAAAAATATGGATATCAAGCCAAGTGTGATCCAACTCCTTCCAAAGTTCCATGGACTTGAATATGAAAATCTATACCTACACTTGAAAGAGTTTAATGAGATAATAGCCACTTTATATTTTTCTAATGTTTCTGAGGACACAATCTGTCACATCTCAAACTCGAAAACCAGGCTCATAAAATTCTCAATCACCGAATTCGGCGCCGATAGTCTTTATAGTACCTCATTCTTGGCTCTCAACACTCATATACCAGGTTCCAATCCTGGGATCCTACAAGGAGGATTTTCAACATGAATTTGATTCTCTATAAGCATAACCATAAGCATAACTCACAAACAACAACCAACAACATCATCACAAATCCACTAAGATAAAAAACTTTGAGTACAATACGTAAGGGAAATAGAATATCGAAAATCAAAAGCCCCAGAGGTTGGCTGTATGCTCCAAGCTCAATGCTACTGTTGTGTCCTAGCGTCACCTGCATATATCAATCGTGCATAAGCTTATAAAAAGCTTGGAGGATGGTGAAAGTGTGTGTGCACGACAGAAATGTAAGTATGCAATATCAGAGTAATGCAGAATATACTAGTATGTCCATGGATGCAATCAGTCGTACCAAGGCTATACGATGCAAGGCATGAATGATGTCAGCCATATCAAAGCCCATCATTGGAGTATTAAATATTAGTACAGTTCTCTCTCTGGATAATCACCAGGGTCTAGTACACTCCAAATGACACTCCCCCTTCCCTAGGCGCACAGTCCAAGTGAGCATAAGAAATCTCACTATCCGCCTAACCAATAGTTTGCCAATACTTATCTGACACATCAATAATGAACCCATTTACTAGCTGGTCAGACTCAGCCTAGTAATTTCCCCTCACCCTCAGGCAGGTAAGGACACACGCCCTCCCAACCGACCATGACACAGTGGGAGATGTAGCCTCCTGGTATTCGTCCCTTGTACACTCATGTATCCACTCTGTCTCGACATTGGAGTCATCCTCTGGTACCATCAGGTTTAGGAATTTTTACCCAGGGACATCTATGACGCCCTGATGCTAGTAACAAAATTTTTGGTGTCCAATTCTGTCATCCACGATATGCTTGTGGAGACATGACCCTAATGTTCTAGGACGTATAGAAATCATATCACACAAATGTAAGATGCATGAATCATATTATCCAGTCATGCAGTAATCCTGTGCGTATCACTTGCTCATGTGGGCAACTCCTCCTATCAGAGGCCCATAATGATCTACCCAATGACATGTGCTATGATCAATCACTCCTCATATCAAGCATACATGTGATGCACATGGGCATGGATCGTGAAGCTATACTAAGCATGGTATATGATGATGATGTACTCTCCTCATATCAAAGATGGGCCTAGATGGCCTACTCAATCAATAATGGGCCTAACGATCATGGGGGCCCAACGGTTTAGTTTAACCCACTAAGAGGATGTGAGAATGGGCCTAACAATGGGCCCTAGGGAGAGTTATAATGAGAAATTTAACCATCATTGCTCTTACAATGTGGACATCAAACCACCATTGCTCCCAAGGCATGACCTATCATAAATATTATTACATATATCATGGTGGAATCACACATCACATCGATCCTCATATACATCGCTTTGGGCCTCACACAAAGGCCTCACATACATCGCATTGGGCCTCACTCTTGGGCCTCACATGCATCACATCGTGCCTCATACAAGGGCCTCATATACATCGCATTGGGCCACATTACATTAGCCTCAAATACATCACATTGGGCCTCATCATATGGGCTGATATACATCACGTAAGGCCTCATCATATGGGCTAATAGACATCACATCAGGCCTCATCATATGGGTCTCAAATACATCACATGCATCACATTGGGCCTCACTCGAATGGGCCACATATACATCATGTTGGGCCTCACACAAGAGCTATAAATACATCATATTGGGCCTCATGCAAGGGCCTCACATGCATCACATTGGACCACATTGCATGAGCCTCTTATTCATTAAGTGGGTTGCATCACATGGGCCACACCATAAATAGCGACGGAGATAATGATCGAAAGATCATCTAGACCGTACTATAAATAATAGTGGAGATAATGATTTTCATTGTTTAAAATTCATAGGGACCACCATAATGTTTATTTTCCATGCAATCTGTTTATAAGGTCACAAAGACCTGAATTAAAAGGAAAAATGAATTTCATATTGATCTAAAACTCATGTGATCCCAAACAGGTTTCAATGCAGACGTTCAATCCTTCATTGATTTTTGCAGTGTGGTCCACCTGATAGGCAGACTGTCTTATTTTTAATCTCAAGCCTTAAAATGAGCTCACAAGTTGGTGGATGGTTTGGATATAACACACCTCACATCAAACCCACAGAGCTTGTTGACGTTAGTACAATAGCTAAATAGCTGCATGTGGTGCTCCGGCCAATCCTCTTCCATGTAATCACCAAGGTGGGTTAACACGTGTGTCCCACCTCAGCTTTGAATAAGCTGATATTTGTATTTTCCTTTCATCTAGGGCTTCTGGATGGTGCCAACAGCGCTGGACATTGGCAAGGTGGGCCCCACGGGTGGCCGACATGGATATAGAATACATACTTCATGGTGGGGTGCATCAGGGTGGGCCACACACATATCATCATCAAGCATAAGAAGAAGAAGAAGAAGAAGAAGAAGAAGAAGAAGAAGAGAGAGAGAGAGAGAGAGAGAGAGAGAGAGAGAGAGAGAGAGAGAGAGAGAGAGAGAATCGAGTGATGGAGGGCTCCACCACTATGAGCCCTCCTGCGATTACAATACATACATCAAGATGGGTCCCAAATAGTATTCATACCATCAATTGGTAGGCCTCACTTGGTCCATCATAAAAATCACAATCTAATCTTATAAACACCCACTGATTATCTTCTTCTTTAGCTTCTTAGACTCCTTAGCTCATAAGCTTCTTCTTTGATGGTGGATGATGAAGTATGGATGGCTAAGATGAGAGATTGGGTGGTAGAGAGTGGGCCACACTTGGCCCTTCTCATGGAAATCTTGGATGTCCACACTCTTGGTTGCTTGGGAGTGAAGAGAGAAATGAGAGAGGAGAGGATGTGATGGGATGAAAGGGGATGGGATGGTGTAACGAAAGGATGGATGATGTAAGAGAGGGGACATGAAAGTTAACTTTGGGAATGAGAGAGAGATGGGTTGGGTATGTGTTTATTTGACTTGGTGAAGAGAGAGGTATGGGTGAGTGATGGGTTGTACTTTGATTAATTGATGTGATGCGTGGTAGAGATTCTCTTGGGATTTACAACACGCAGCATTTCTTCGAAATATACGCAGGCCCACAACTCATGGCTTGGGTATCGCATCGATGCGCATGATGTGGCGTTGGAACCGTGGCGACAGTGTGGTCGCTAGGGTATAAGTTTCGAGTCGAGTTAACTCAGATATATGGGATGCGACTTAGGATTACGTACAAATACCGGTTACAAGTTGCGGGTCATTGGAATACGACTGGGAGGACTGCGAGATCCTAAGGAATGATACGGACTAGGTTACGGGCCTTACACGGTCAGATTGAAACTCTTTCCCTTCTCCTTAAAAGAAAAAGCTAAGACGTGGTTGCACTTATTATGTCCATGATCTATTGGCAGATGGAATGATATGGCATGGGAGTTCATAAAGAAATTCTTCTCATACCATAAGATGAACACCATCCAAAAGTCGATAATGAACTTCGTCCAAAAGGAAGATAAGATATTCTTCCAATGTTGGGAGTGGTTTAAGGATCTTGTCAGTTCATGCCCATAACACAGTTTTGAAATGTGGCACATAATAATTTTTTTCTAGGATGGACTGATATCTTTCATGCGCCAAATGGTTAAGACAATGTGCAATGGGGAATTCATGAACAAGGATGTCGATAATGTGTGAGATTATTTTAACAAACTTGCTGAAAAAGCACAATCATAAGACATCTCCCCAAGACCCAATACTATTTCAAAGCCTACTGATCAAAGGAGAAGGGCAGAATATATCTTTTGAAAGAGGAAGATGATATAAATGCTAAAGTGGTCAGTCTCACAAGGAAACTCGAAGCCATGGAACTTAAGAAGGATAAGGCGAAGGAATTTGGTTGCAGTATTTGTGCTTGCAATGTTTATACAACTGAAAATTGTCTAACAATACCTGCTTTTTAAGAAATACTAAATGAGCAATTGAATCCTGTAAACATCTACCAGAGGCATTTCAAAGGAACCACATCAAATACTTACAACTCCAACTAGTGACACCATCCAAATTCCAGTTTGAGGAATGGACAAACTGCTACTCCTCAAGGGATCCTTATCCAATTTTTAGATTAAAGGAAACCTCAAGAGGATCCAGCTCTAAAACATATTCAAGACTAAGAATTAGTCAACCAGAATATAGCACAAGCATTCCGAGATATCAAATCAGCAATGGGAATGCTTACATTGTCCATTCAAATGATAAAGTCACACTTAGCAATTGGGGAGAAAAGGATGCTTCCAGCTCAAGATCTCCCCAATTCAAAACCACAATGTGAAATCAGTGGCCCAAGCTCTTCAAATCATTGGAATAAGCCAAGTCTATCACCACTCTTAGGAGTGTGAAAACAATTGACAAATCTATTCCAGTAAGGGTTGAAAAGTCTAAGGACCTGGAAGTAGATGAAACTGATAGACCTAGCAATACTCCACATGAGTTAGAACCAGAACTTTAAAGAAAAGTAGTTGCATCATTCCCCCAATGGTTGATTACACCAAAACCTCTAGTTAACTCTCAGGACATTCTAGAGGTGTTGAAACAAGTGAAAGTTAACATCCATTTGCTCAACACTGTTAAACAAATTCCTTCATATGCAAAATTTTTGAAAGACCTATGCACTACTAAGTGGTGGTAGAATATTAAAAAGAAAAATTTTCTAACGAAAAAAGTGAGTCCTATCTTTAAGTAAGATGTGCCATAAAAATATAAAGACCTTAGTAGCCCAACTATCATTCGTATAATTAGGAATCATCGGATTGAGAATGCACTCTTGACTTGAGGGCAAGCATAAATGTGATCTCCTACTCGGTCTAAGAACAATTGGGTCTAGGTGAATTAAAACCCACCCCGACCACATTAAAACTTGTTGATTACTTAGTTCGTATACCAAGAGGGATGATTGAGGATGTATTGGTCCAAGTTGATAAATTCTACTATCCAGTAGATTTTATCATCCTAAACACTCAACCAATCGTAAATATGAGCACTCAAATCGCTGTCATCCTTGGCCGCTCGTTCTTTTCTACATCCAATGCTATCATCAATTGTAGGAATTAGGTCATGAATTTATCTTTCAAAAATATGACACTGGAGCTTAATATATTTTTCAATACGAGCAAGCGAGCAGAGGATGATGACGAAAGCCATGACATTAATATGATTGATTCTTTCGTGGAAGATAGAGCAATCTTAACTCTATACTCTAACACTCTAGAGAAATGCTTGGGACACTCCCCTGATTTGGATAATGACACGATTAGGGAGATAGAGCCATGCTTGATGCTATGCCGGTACTTGGAGTTAACTGGTGGAGGCCACAATTTAAAGAATTACCCCAAACTGATGTTCTAACCTCGAAGCACTGAAGCTTGACCTAAAACCTTTGCCCTTTAATCTCAAATATGTCTATTTAGGTCAAGATAAGACATACTCGGTGGTGATTTCTTCCCACTTGGAGTAAGAACAGGAGCGTATGCTTATCTCTACTCTCATTGAGCGTAAAGGATCCCTTAGATGCTTAATTGTGGACCTCAAGGGAATTGACCCTTGATTTGTATTCACCGCATTCATCTTGAGGAGAATACGAAGACCTCTTGGTAGCCACAATGTAGATTAAATTCAAACATGAAGGAAGTGGTTAAGGCCAAGGTACTTAAGTTATTGGATGTGGGTATTATATACCCCATATCCGATAGCCAATGGGTGAGTCCAATTCAGGTGGTTCCTAAGAAGTCTGGAATCACCATTGTAGCCAATGCCAATAATGAACTTGTGCCAACTAGATTTACTACTGGTTGAAGAATGTGAATTGACTACATGAAGTTGAATACCGTCACGAGAAAGGACCACTTTCCTTTACCCTTCATTAATCAAATCTTGGAAGGGCTAACTGGTCACTCTTACTATTACTTCTTTGATGGATATTTGAGCTACAATCAGATAGATATAGCCCTTGAAGATCAAGCAAAGACAACGTTCACATGTCCTTATAACACCTTTGCTTACTGAAGGTTGTCATTCGGACTGTGTAATGCTCCTACTAGTTTTCAGCGATGCATGTTGATCATTTTTTCTGACAAGGTAGGGCAATATTTAAAGGTCTTCATGGATGACTTCTTTGTCTTTGGTCCATCCTTCAGCAAGTGTTTGGAAACTATGTAAAATGTGCTGAAGCGATGTGAGGGAAAACATTTGGTACTAAATTGGAAGAAGTTCCATTTCATGGTTTCTAAGGGAATAGTTCTCGGATATATAATCTTGTCCAAGGGAATTGAGGTGGATAAGGATAAAATTAACCTTATATCTAGCCTATCTCCACCTAAGAGCATATGAGATGTCCGATCCTTCTTAGGACACGCAAGATTCTACAGATGATTCAAAAAGGACATAAGTCACCTCTCTCATCCTTTATGCAATTTACTTCAAAAGGATGTACCTATTGAAGTATGAAAAAAATGATGAAGGAATCAAACAAGGAAAGATAAAGAGATAGAACTTTTGAAAGGAAGAAGGTAGAGATAGCTTTTAAAGAGGGTGCACAAGACAGCGCAACTAATATAAGATGCGCAGGTCCGCTCAACGGAAATATCGGTTGCGCGGCTCACCGGATTGTGCTGCAGAAATGGTCCTTTGTGGAATGATCTAAAAGTACAGAAAAATAGTCCCACATCGCTAAGATCAGGATTTTCACACGTGCGAGGGTCTATAAATACCCCTTCCCCCTCCTTCATTAGGGGTAATTGAAGACTTTCAAGAGGAGCAGAGCAGAGCGGAAGATAGAAGGTAGGAAAGGAGTCTCCTGGCAGTTGCGCAGGACCACGCAACTGATATTAGTTGCGCGGGTCCATGCAACTAGACTGTCCAACAGTCTGTGAAGCTCAAAGGTCGCCACGCTATCGAAATGCCTGTGCAAGGCTTTTCTCCTTCCAGCCTCCTCCTATTGACGAGTGCAGAGGAAGAAGATTTGTCGATCAAATCGACATTTCCCCTAAGTATTAGGGATGGTTGAAACAGGCATCGTTATGCTGCTGAAATCTCTATTTCATTGAAGACTCGTCGATCTAATCGACATTCTTCCTAAGTCCTAGGAGATGGTTGAAACAGGTGCCGAAAGTCTGTCGAAATGAACTTTTGATACTTAAAGTATAAGTCATTTATTTCTAAATGATCTATCTTAGAATCATGGGATGTAAAGAGGATGTAAATAAACCCAGTATTAATGAAATGTGATGAATGTTCCTAATACTCTTTCTCTGTTATGTTTGAATAAGGCAATCTCCCAAATCAAACGCATTTATTTCTTTGTCAAAACAAAATGGCAACTCTGCTGGGGAGTTATTATTTTATTATCTTATTTAAATATTTACATTGAAGTTGTTATGAAATTTCATCATAGTTTGGCATCCTATGGATGCCAAAATGGTGACTCTCAGTGGGAAGTCCTCCCCTTCATCTCTAAGATAGATCACCCTAATGATTCAATTACTAATTATAAATGTGTCATGATTGAAGGTTTTAAAATTTGACTACGACTTATTACTCATGGCGACTCCCGTAAGAAAAGTGAACTTCCGATACACACCAAGTCTTGCAAGTAAAAGTCGCAGGGCTTAAGTAATAGCTGGGGTCATTTCTACTTCACCCTAGTCATCAGAAGACAATGCAGGCTGGACCGTTGTAACCTCTCGTAAGGCAAGGACACGAAACGTTAGAAGTTCTAGGATGAATCAGCCTTCATTAAGAATCAGAGGGCACGTAACACGAAGCACAGTTAAAAGAAATCCTGAACTTGCTCCTCCGGTGATTTATCCCGTATAAACAGTTCCCCAGTTGATAGCACATGACTTCCTAGCTTTAAATGCTTCAATGGCTGAACGAACAAGGGAACAAAAGGGAAAAGCATTGGTAATCAGATCGCCAATGCCATCCCAGAAAGATTCACCAGTATCAGCGTCATCTCAGTCAATTGATGCCACAGGAGGCACGAAAAAGTCCAATGAAACTCCATCCCCTCTTTTTTCTGCGAGCCCTATTACGTCAGCATACTCTTGCTCTCCTTCAATTACCACTTCATCAAAAAGTGGAGAAGCTGTAGTATTAATGACTGGAACAAATCCAGATTATAGAGCAACTACAGAGGATTGTTTCAATGCGATGGCAGAAGCCCAAAATGCATTAATGAAAGAATGCCGAGATCTTAAAGAAGCCTTTACGACCTTCATCTATAATGCAGCTCAAATAACAGTCATTAAAAAAGTTGGTCGAATGGAAAGAGAACGAGAAAATATTGGACATTATAGGCATTGTGCGTCGTATCCAAGAGAGGTGGATGACATTCCTTTCCTAGATAATTTCAAGTGTTCAGACTTTCAAAAGTTTGATGGGAAAGGATCCCCTGAAGAACATTTGACACGCTTCATTACAAGTATGAGAGATCTCTCAGCAGTACCACAATATTGTTTGCAATTGTTTGGGACATTGCTGATAGGTAGTGCATTCCGATGGTATTTCAATTTGGCTCCGGGTTCTATCTACACTTGGAAGCAGATGCAAGATGCTTTTACATCTCAGTTTTTCTCCCCAAGTCGCAACGTTAATATTGTTAAGTTGGCTTCTGTACGACAAGGTGAAGACAAGTCGGTAAGGAGTTATGTAGATAGATGGAGGGCATTGGGAACTTTGTGCAAACCGTTGCTAAAAGAAACTGAGCAAGTCGAGATATGTCTGAACTCTATGAAAAAGGAATTCGTAATGGGACTGGCCAATTCCAACATCAACACTCTTCATGATTTGGCCGCAAAGGTTCATGCTTTGGAATTAGTAAATCAGACGGTGCCGATATTTCACCATGATGCGGCTCAGAAGGATCCTAGCAGGGTAACAACAAATACCAGTGATCGCCATCAGCAGCATAAAAGTATAAAAGGTTTAAAGGAAGAAAGTACAAGTCGAAAAGAAGAATTGACTCAATCAAGAAGAAATAAAAAGGTCAGAATGCTTAATTCGCATGAGGGATTTACTTTCGATAAGGAAGATGTCATTCTAATGATGGACCAGTTATTGAAAGTTGGTGCGATAGAATTTCCAGAGCCTAAACACCCCGGAGAAGCGACGAGGCATGGAGGGCAAACTTTTTATTACTATCATTGTCTAGTGGGACATCCAACAGAGAACTGCTATACATTGAAGTGCATTATACAACGAATGATAGACAAGAATGCAATAATCATTGAAGATAGGATAAGCAAGGAGGTCATGAAGAGTACGGGTTTCGACTGTAAAGACTACAACGGACGAAGTCATGAGAAGGGAATTTTAATTGGCGTCGGCCAGGAAAGGCAAAGAAAATTTAAAGACATGGAGGCGAGGTCATCAGTAAACATGGTTACAACAAAGGAGCTAGCAAAAGAAGATACTAAGGTAGTGGAGCATCTTGAGGCAGCTCCGAAGAAAATGGAGGACGAGGGGCAACTAATGACAGACAGCCTATTAGAAATAAACTTGGGTACGAAAGAGGAACCACGAAACACGTTTATTAGCGCCAACCTCTCTGAACAAGAGTCGGCAGAATACGTTCAGCTTCTTAGAGAAAATAAAGATGTGTTCGTTTGGACGTATGCAGAAATGCTCGAATTGGAGCCTTCCGTTGCGTTACACCGACTAAATATCTCTAAGGAGAAGAGGCCGGTTAAATAGGCGCAAAGGCGATTTTAACCAGATCTGGTTCTCCTCATTGAGGAAGAAGTTAATATGTTGATAAAGGTCGAATTTATTAGGGAAGTCAAGTATCCTAAGTGGATCTCGAATATTATCCCGATAAAGAAGAAAAATGGACAAGTCAGGGGATGCGTTGATTTTAGAGACCTGAATGAAGCCTGCCCAAAAGATGATTTTTCACTCCTGATAACTGAATTACTAATTTATACTACAACTCAGTACACCGTTATGTCCTTTATGGATGGTTATGTGGGATATAATTAGATTCGAATGGCTCTTGAGGATGAAGAGGCGACAGCGTTTAGAACTTCACTGGAAATTTTTTGTTATAAGGTGATGTCGTTTGGACTTAAAAATGCTGAGGCAACATATCAGAGGGCAATGCAAAATATTTTTCAAGACATGATGCACAGACACGTTGAGTGTTATGTTGACGACTTGGTGATTAGGTCAGGAAGCGATCAGGAACATCGTGAACACTTGGTGTTAATCTTTCAGCGACTTAGAAAGAAATTATTAAAGATGAACCCTGTTAAGTGTGCATTCGGAGTGTCCTCTGGAAAGTTTTTGGGCTTTATTTTTTAGCACAGGGGCATTGAGATTGACCCTGGGAAAATCAAGGCTATTCAGGATATGCCACCGTCAAAAATATTAAAGGAATTGAAGAGTTTACAAGGAAAATTAGCATACATCCGATGGTTCATTTCGAATTTGGCAGGAAGATATCAGCCATTTTCTCATTTGATGAAAAAAGATACAGAATTTGTGTAGAGTCAAGCCTGTCAGAATGCGTTCGATTCAATAAACGAATTGCTAAAAAAGCCACCAGTACTGGTAGCTCCGGTAAAAGGGAAACCGCTTATCTTGTACACATCTGTAGCCGAACATTCCTTAGGAGCCCTGTTGGCACAAAAGAATGAGTTTGGAAAAGAAACAGCTCTTTATTACTTAAGTCGGACCTTGATGGGTGCAGAATGTAATTATTCCCCGATTGAGAAGGAATGCTTGGCGTTAATACTCGCAGTACAGAAGTTGAGGCATTATTTTCTATTACACGATATAACATTGGTTTCAAGGGCAGACCTAATAAAGTTTCTGATGATAAGACCGATATTGTCTGGAAGGTTAGCTAAATGGATGTTGTTACTTTCAGAGTACGCTATTACATACGAACCAGCAGAAGCAGTAAAGGGGCAGACAATGGTAGATTTCCTGACAGCGCACCCTGTAATAGAGTCTGAAGCCATCAGTGATGACTTTCCAGATGAGCAAGTCATGCTGACTAAATCACAGAATCCATGGCAAATGTATTTTGATGGCACGTCTCGAGCATCAGGAGCGGGGGCAGGAGTGATATTCATTACTCCCCAAGGTGATTTACTACCTTACTCCTTTACATTAGGTACTGCATGTACGAACAATGAAGCTGAGTATAGGGCCCTGATTATTGGAATGGAGATGGCTAAAGAAATGGAGATTAGAGTATTACATATTTTCGAGGATTCTAAATTGATTATAAATTAATTAACAACCGAATTCGAAATAAGAAAGCAAGAACTTTTGCCGTAATATCAAAAGGCACAACAGTTGTTGGAACATTTCTCTTATGTTGAAATCAAACATATCCCTCGGTCAAAGAATGCAAAAGCCGATGCCTTGGCTAGTTTGGCAGCAGCCCTATCTTGCCCTAATCGAAGCCCTCTTCAAGTAAGTATAGAGGAGAGAAGATTTTTACCATCAGCAGAGGTTATTAAAGAAGTTACTGAAGCCCTTCCTGTATCATGTTTGGAGATTACAATAAATGATTGGCGTCAGCCTTTCATAGATTATCTCAAATTCAACATCTTACCAGAAGAATTTACGCAAAGGTAGCAAATCAAACAACGGTCAAGTAGATTCATCATCTGCAGCGAAGTATTATATAAAAGATCTTACAACGGAGTGTTACTATGTTGTTTAGATAAACAAGAAGCCGATCAAGTATTATGGGAAGACCACTCTGGAGAATGCGGGGCACATCAAGTTGGTCGAAATTTATTTCGTCGAGTACATAGAATGGGATACTATTGGCCCATTATGTTTAAAGACCTGATAGATTATGCGAAGCGGTGCCATGAATGCCAGATTCATGGAGATGTTATACACATTCTCCCGGAAGATTTGCACCAGTCTATTGCCTCTTGGCCCTTCTTTGCTTGGGAGCTTGATGTAATTGGTCCTATAAACCCTCCTTCGTCTAAAGGAAAGCAGTATATTCTGGCAGCGACCGATTATTTCTATAAATGGACTGAAGCAGTTGCCTTGCGAAATGTCAAAGAAAAAGATGTGGTTAATTTCGTCCGACATGCGATAATATACCGCCACGGTATTCCAAAGAAAATTGTTACAGATAATGGTACCCCTTTCAAAAATAGAGGCATGAAAAAACTGTGTCAGAAATTCAATATCCATCACTCATTCTCAACACTTTACTATCCGCCGGCTAACGGATTAACAGAGGCATTCAATAAAATAATAATCAAAATATTGAAGAAGACAGTAACAGGGAACAAACTTGATTGGGATGAAAGGTTACAAGAGGCGTTATGGGCGTACAGAACTACTCATCGCACAACAATAGGAGCAACACCGTATTCGCTAGTTTATAGTGTGTAAGCAGTAATTCCAATTGAAACACAAGTAGCGTAGCTAAGAGTGGCAGTGCACCAGTTTATAACTGATGATGATAATGTAAAAATAAGATTGAAGGAACTGGATGTACTTGATGAGAAATGCCTGGCTACACAACAGCGTCTACAAGCATATCAAGTGCGAATATCAGCCACCTTTGACAAATGAGTCAAATATCGCTCTTTTAAAAAGGGGGATATGGTGCTGATGTTGAAAAGGCCAATTGTGGTCACCCGTCGAACAGGAGGCAAGTTTGAACCTAAATGGGATGGCCCTTATGTCATAAAAGAAGTATATTCTAATGAAGCATATCGAGTTGTGGATCAAGATGGGCAAGGAATAAGCATACTAGTCAATGCTTGCTTCCTTAAGAGATATCGCCCGTGAATGTATTTGTTGATTTTGCTCTAGAAAATTATCCGAATAATGATTCTGTATCAAAAGGGGGCAAGATGAATAGAATGAATAAGGAAGAAGTTTACAAGCATATCAACAAGGTACAGATATGGCCAAACAAGCGTATCAAGATCATATGATAGCAAAAAAAGAAAGACGAAGAAGATGAGCGCCATCAAGTGAGCTTTATAAAATTTTGCCTAAAATTCATATCACCATCAAGCTGGTATATGGCAAACAATACAGAAAAATGATACAGATAAACAATTTCAGGTAAAAATACTCATCATCATCTTCTAAGACAGCATTCTAAATCATCACCGAAAGTCTTTCAAGACATTTTAAATGAAAAGTCTTGATGACCGCTGTTAAGCGATAACGATTGCTATCAGTATTGATGATCATCGCCGACGCTAAAGATTACCATAAAAATCACCAGGTATCAATGATTTTAAAATAAAAAGAGAGCAACTATCGCTGTCGCCAATCAATCGCCTATCAAAGTTACCATCATCGCTAAGCTGATACATTATTTTAAACATGATATAAAAGTCCTCATGACATTGTCAGCAGCAGCGAAATGTCAATTACTGATTAACAATATGATGACAATAGAATGAATTATACAGCCAACTACATAAAATTGGCAACAGTGATGATTGCTTGTCATAAAAAGGCAGTCTAGCCAAGTCCTGAAAAAAAAAGGGGGGGGGGGGGGGGGGGGCAAGTCCTAAAAGGACCACGTCTTTAAGACCTAAAAAGGCTAAGTCCTGAAAGGACCAAATCTTAAAAGGGACTAGCTACGCATAAGACCTATGATTATAAAAAGGCAGCCCAGTCAAGCCAATGGCTCGCTGTGCATGAGACCTATGAAGACCGCCATTCGGGCAGCGGCGAGAAGCCAGTGGCCCTAAAAAGCCCATGAAGGCCATCATAAGCATACCCATGCGGGCAGCTGACGGAGTCAATGACCAAAAGTCAGAAGGCCAAAAGTTGACAAAAAGCCAAAGAGCCAAAAGTCTTCAAATGACCAAAAGCCAAAAGGCCAAAAAGTCAACTAAAAGCCGAAGTGCTAAAAGTCCTCAAATGACCAGTCAGCGTAACGCCCATGCCGTCTATATAGCTTTCCGACAGCGTCATGGGGAATGGAGGACAATGCCCTCCCGTGAATGGGCCTGACCTTGCAAGTGAAGAAAATGAGGTCTGCAGTGCAAGCTTTAGATAGGCCAACCATGCATAAGACCCCCCAGATTTGTGGTTTGATTCCGGTACTAACTCATGAGGAAGGGCTTAAACCTACTCATCGATGGACTGGTAACCATGGATTTAGTACCCCAAAGGTAGCCTTGCGAGCTCTGTGAACTTTAGAGAGTTACTGTGGCCAACCCTGTGTGTAAAACCAACAGAGTTCACGGCCCCAGTAGCTTCACTGGGCCCCTCTGATGGATCACGGTTTGTGAACTCCCTAGGTAGTGAGAAGTTCAGTGAACTCTAGAGAGTTACAGAGGCCATCACGTAAGACCCGACTCCAACTAGAGTCCAAATAAATTCACTCCATTACTCAAGAGCTTAAACTGTGTGTGCACCTGACTGAATTGAAACCTAGCACCGCCAATAAAATATAAACGAATGAAGTCATATAAGAAATCCCACACTAACAAGCACAAAATGTTGATGTTCTATAATTAGTTCTCTGTTGAATATCATGATAAACTATGTGCAGCATTATAGACACATATTTCATTTTGTTTGATCAAATATGTAAAGTATAAACTGTACGATATTTAGAATGTAGCAAGTTCATGTTTCACTCTAGATATGTTCAAATGTGCGATTGCCTGATGAAAATTTTAAATGTTGATTAGACAATATGCAAAAATGCATTTCTCTGGAATCAGGTTCGAAATTACATGTAAGACCCGTATCATAGACCGTACCATTCTGTAGGCTTCCGCGGTCTTCCTGGTCGAATTTCGGCAACCTTCGACCTTTATCTGACATTTGCGCACGACCCTGAGACGTATGCCATCAACCAGAATCGGCTCGACCTGAGACTTGTACCCTAGCGACTGCGCCGTCGCCATGGTTCTGATGCCACGTCTCGCGTGCTGAGGCGATACGCAGGCCAGAAGAAGTGGGCCCGCATTCAGTTCGAGAAAACGCCGCGCATTTGCAATCCTAAGAGAATCTCTACAACCTTTCAAATCAATCCCATCAATCATGTCAAATGTCAAGTACACATCACCTCATATGTCAAAGTACAACCCCATCCCCAGGCAACCCCAAAGTCAAACTCTCTCTTACACAAAGTATACCCACCACATCACTCACTCATCTCTCTCTTTTAATCTCTCTCTCTCTCTCTCATCTCTCTCTCCCATTCTCCCAAGCAAGAGAGAATCGTCCATGGCTTCCCAAGGGAGAGGAGAGAAGTTTGTGTGGCCCACTTCCTATCTCTCATCCCCACCCTCCAAAACAAATCTCGACCGTTGAAGTCCGTCCTTTGGAGCTCTAGGATGCTTTGGCGAAAGGAGGAGGAGAAGATCAATGGTGGGTGCTTCTTTCTCTTTCTCTCTCTCCCTATTATTTTGGTGTGCTGATTTGGCCATGTGGCCCACCCGGATGGATCCCCACCATAGTTCATGTATTCTATCCAAGCCATTTATAGGTGGGACCCACTTCATATGTATTGTATCCGCACCATGCATCATTTGGTGGCCCACCTGAGTAGGGCCCATCGTGAATATGTGTTGTGGCAAACTGTCCAGCGTCCAGGGACGCCGGACGTGTAAGGAAAATACAAATATTAGTTTGATTTACAAGCATTTTGGGTGGGCTACTCATGCAAGCCCCACCTTGATGTATTGATTAAATCCACATCATCCATCTCATTCTGTGGCTCATTTTAGGCGTCGAGTTGAAAAATGAGGTCCTCCGATCTTCAGGCGGGCCATAGCCTGTAAAATAGTGGATTTAACCATTGAAAGACACCCTGACATTTTTATTCACCGGAAAAATATCGGATATTGGACTCATTTGGACGGTCTTGAGCCACCGAATGAAATGGACGGGTTGGATTTACTGGATGTGGGCCCCACCTGTGAAAAACCATAAAAATCAGATATATATATATTTTTTAAAAATGTAACAGTAGCAGCATGCTGCTGCTGTTGTTAGTGGCGCAGTAGGCCGCGCCAGCGGCACTAGCGGGCCGACGGGCAGCAGCCCATGGCCCCAGCCGTGGGCCCCACCTTGATGTTTATTCGCCATCCTACCCGTTGATTTGGTGGGTCCCCTCCTCAGGTGGGCCCCCTCCAAAAATGAGACGCATCCAACGCTCAGGTGGCCCACATCATTAGAAATAGTGGGATTGAATGCCTACTCTTGAAACCCTTTTGGGGTCCACAGAAGTTTTGGATCAAGATGAAATTTATTTTTCCTTTTCACCCACGTGGGACCCACAGTGATGCATGTGTTTTTCTCCCTCCGTCCAGGCGGACGGTGGAGCCCACCACGTATGTGTTTTATTAGCGCCGTCCAGCAGCAGCCGGATGGCTAGTGGATCCCACCAGGTTTTTGTGTTTGATCTGCACCGTCCACTGTTTGGACGGTGGGACCCACCGCGATGTACGTGTTCTATCCACTCCATCCAGCCATTTATTAGGTGGCTACACAGAAGGAAACGGTGTTGATTAAACGTCCACCGTTAGAATCCTTTTGGGTTGACAGAAGTTTTGGATCAATATTAAAATTATTTTTCCTCCATCCAGGTCAGTGTGACCTTATGAGCAGGTTGGACGGCAGGTAACATTATGGTGGGCCCCACGTGGGACCCCAAGATGTATGTGTTCTATCCGCACCGTCCACAACAGTGGACGGTGGAACCCACTATGATATATGTGTTGTAGTCCCACCGTCCACAGCAGTGGACGGTGGGAACCACCATTGGTTTATGTGTTTTATCCACACCGTCCATGTCACTAGACGGTGGGACCCACCATGATGCATGTGTTCCATCCAATCCGTCCTTCCACTTTGAAAGCTCATTTCAGGGCATGAGCTAAAGAATGAGTCAGATCCATAGCTCATATGGACCTCACCGTGATGCATGTATTGCATTCAAACCGTCCAACCATTTGGCCAGCTTGTCTCATAGGCTTGAGACTAATAATAAGACAGATCTATAGTTCAAGTGGACCCCACCTTGATGTGCTTGAGGCCGTTGTTGAGGCCCACCTTGATATGAGTGTAAGGCCCATGTGATTAGGCCCATCTTGATCCTTTTGTGGGCATTTGTTAAGGCCCACCTTGATGTGTATGAAGGACCGTTATTGAGGCCCACTATCACGTGTATGAGGCCCGTTGCTGAGGCCACCTTGACATATATGAGGACCATGTGATTAGGCCCATTTTGATGTATTCTAGGGCCCATGGGTTGAGGCCCATTGTGATGTATTAAGGCCTGTGGGTTGAAACCCATTGTGATGTATTCTAGGGCCCATGGGTTGAAGCCCATTGTAATGTGATCCCACCGTGGTTTATGTGCTGACCTTTATGGCGGAGTGTGCCTTGGGAGCAATGATGGTTTGACATCTACATTGTAAGTACAATGTTGGTTAAATGTCTGCATTGTGACTCTCCTTAGGATCCAATGATAGGTTCATACTTATAGTGTGCAGACTGCCTAGGCCTATCTTCATTATGAACGGAGCCCATCACCACAACACATGTTTAGTAGAGATCCATAATTCATGATCATACGCATCATATGTATGCCTGATGTGAGAAGTGACTGATAATAGCATACGCGATTGGGCAGACTATTCCTGGGACCCACCCTGATGATGTGTTGTATATCCACCCCGTCCATGGCAGGTGAGACCCACCTTGACGTACATGCTATATATTCGACTGTCCATCTAGACGTGTGGCGTAAGGCCACCATGATGTATTGCTATATCCAACCGTCCTTCTGCTTGAGGACATGGACCCCACTTGAATGTATGTGGTTCTCCAGCCGTCCATCTGTCCAGGGTACTGTGGGAACCCGCCATGATGTATGTATTCACCACGCCACCCATCGGCATGGGGGCACACCATGATGAATATGTTTTAACCACGGTGTCCATTTATTTTGTTAAACCATGGACTGCCCCATTTGGCCCACTTAATGTATATGGGGCCCAC